>JAKOOJ010000002.1:131823253-134223253 GCA_022577455.1 Arizona elegans | reverse complement strand
ATGCTGGCAAAAAATGAGGTAGCTGATGATGTTTTGAAATCTCATGATCAGGTTCTGGTGGCACAGTGGTTAGACTGCAGTATTGCAGGCTAACTCTGTCCACTGCCAAGAGTTCGATCCTGACTGGCTCAAGGAGGACTCAGCCTTTCATCCTTCCAAGGTCAGTTAAATGAGGACCCAGATTCCTAGAGGTAATATGCTGACTCTGTAAACCGCTTAGAGAGGGCTGTAAAGCACTATGAAGAAGTATATAGGTCTAAGTACTATTGCTAGTGCTTTTGCTATCACATAGAGTCACATAATGTATGCAACTGAATCTTGAATTGCTTCAAAGCTGACCTTTGAGACTTGAATTACTAATTACACATAGAATCATGCCACCTTTAAATCTTGGTTGGATCTTGAATGAGTTTCATTCCCTATAATTATCAATACATGCCACTACCAGATACAGCAAACAATATTGAGCTAAGTGACTTGTTTACATTTGAAAGCATTTTTCTGACAAGAAAGATAATAAACAAGACAAATAGCAGTATAATTGTGGTAATTAGTTGTATTCTGAATAAACTTTATCACATAAGTATACGGATCAAATAGAATTCACATCTGAATGTTACCAATCCAAAATGCAGTGAAAACAAAAAGAAAGGCAGACAAAGGGGATTAGGGTTAGGAACATAGTCTAACCTTTGAAAATTGTTTTAAATCCCTTAGGAGAAAATGTGATTATTCAATATTAAGTCCTGATTTCTATTATCTTGTAGGTCTTCAAGGACAGATTGAGGAGACAGAAACTCATAAAATGAAAACACTGTCCTAATACTAACACAATAAAAGATTATATGTGTTCCACCTGCTAGCTTCAGTAACATAGGAAAGATTTGGACATCAACTGAATTCTCTTTTTCACTCCTGGGAAATACTAATACCATCATAAAAGTTCAAGAGCAGAGGTGTCAAACTCAATTTCATTTGAGGGCCGCATCAGGGTTGTGTTTGACCTTGGGGGGTCAGGGTGGGCGTGGCCAGGGTGGGCGTGGCCAGCTTGATGTTACTTGTGTCAGGGGTGCCTTTGGTGGCCCGAACGCTCTGCCAATGAAAATTGGCTCCATTTTCGGCTCTGACGGCTTGCTGAAAGACTCTGCCAGTGAAAATGGAGCTCAGGAGGGCTGCTGTTTTGCTGGCTGAGGCACCACGGTCCAGTCCTTTGCTGTTTCCAGGGCATCCCTGCAAGCCAGATCTAAGCACACCATGGGCCAGATCCAGCCCACAGACCTTGAGTTTAACACCCCTGATCAAGAGCATTATCAGATTCAGTTTAGATCCACACTCCAAGGGAGACTGCAAGACAGTTGAAGATCTATATTAAATAGTTTTCCAGCCGCTATCACATTACATGTGCAAAGGAAAAAATAATTAAAAGATCCCTCTCTGTGTAGTTATTCTGAATGTCACCAGTCCCACACGATTCTGTTTTTTCCATTAAAGTAACTGGTAAATTGAAACTTGTTGAATCTTTAGAATCAACCTGTAGAATCTCACCTATGTTTTCTCTTACAAAAAGGAAGGTACATCCATTGAATTCAATATATATATATTGAATTTATTATTTATAGAGATAGATAGATAGATAGATAGATAGATATAGACTTATTAAATATTAATTTATTTAAATTTCTTTAGATTTATTAAATATGTATTTATTTAAATTTATGCAAAACTACAGGTAGTCCTTGGCTTGCAACCATTCGTTTAATTACAATGGCATTGAAAAAAAATGACTTATGACTGGTTTTCACATTTACAACTGTTGCAATATTCCCAAGGCCACGTAAATTAGAATTTGGCCACTTGGCCACTGGCATGTTTTTATGATGGTTGCAACCTGGGGCCATGGGATCACCTTTTGCAACCTACTGACAAACAAAGTCAATGAGGAAGCCAGATTCGCTTAACAATAGTGTTACTGATTCAACATCTGTCGCAATTCACTTAACAACTGTGGCAAAAATGGTTGTAAAATGGGGCAAAATTCACTTAACAACTGTGTTGCTTAGCAACAGAAATGTTGGGCTCAATTGTGGGTGTAAATCAAGGACTTCCTGTATATAAAATATAAAATCAGCTAAAAAACATTAGATCACACAGACTGCCCAGACTAAAACAATCTATTAAATAGCAAAATAATAATCATAATCATAATCATAATCATAATCATAATCATAAACATCAGTCCCAAGTCTGGGAGCAAAGGCAGGATTTCAAAGCTTTCTGGAACGCCAGGAAAGATGGTGCTGTCCTTATCTCTATTCCATAGGCTGGGAGCCGCAACAGATAATACATACATTCTAGGTGCCACAAGATGGCAATGTTTAATGGAGGGGACCTGGAGTGCATGTACTCTCCTCAAACATACTGGGTGGGAAAAAACAATTGGAGATGAGCAGCATCTCAGATATCCAGGCCTTAAGCTACACAGGACATTATAGGTGATAACCAGCACCTTGAATTGCACTTGGAAGCCAACTAGCAGCCAATGCACCTCATGTAGTAGTGGTGATATAAGGGCACACTGAGTCCACACATCAGTGCCCATGCTGCTGCATTTTGAACTTGCTATTGCTTCCAGGTGGTCTTCAAGGGCAGCCCCATGTAGAGTGCATTGCAATAATTCAATGATTAACTGACTGAAGGGCCTCCTCATTGAGGAAAGGGAGCAAGTGGCATACACGAAGAATCTGTGCAAAGGCTTCCCTAGCCGTAGCTGCCACCCACTCAGTAGCTGTGAGTCAAGGAGGACCCCAAGTGGTATACTAGGGAAGTGCAGCCCTATCCAAGGCCATAGATCAGGGATATCAAACTCACATCATCACAGCAGCATCATGTGACATATTGGGACATTTCCCCCTGTCATTAAACCAGGCGTGGGCATGGCCAGCATGTGATGCATCCGGCCCGCGGACTGGGAGTTTGACAGCCCTGCCATAGATCAGGGGTGGGTTCTAAAATTTTTTACTACCGATTCTGTGGGCATGGCTTATTTTGTGGGCGTGGCTTGATGGTCATGTGACAAATCTTTAGGATTTAGCAGAGGTACTGTGGGCGGGGGGGCAGAACCGGTTTGGTGACATCATATCATCACCGCTACCGGCTCGGCGGAACTGGGCAGAACCGGGAGGAACCCACCACTGCCATAGATGGTGATATCCTCAACCTAGGGGTCCAAACACCCTCAGCCATTCAGTCTTTTTAGGATTGACCTGAAGTCTGTCCTGACCCATCCAAATGCAAACAGTTTAAATAGGCACTCTTTGTGAAATAAATGACACTTAATTGGGTTCACATAATATACCAATCTATAAATCTTGGTTTGAAACTATGAGGATTGATTTCACTGTACCAAAATTTTAAAAAATAAAATAAACACAACTGAGTTTATTGCGCAATCCAGATCAGCATAAGAGGCTAGAGAAAGAGAACAATTTGCTATAAATGATGACCACATTTGTAACAATAACACTGCATTTAAGATTCCAGGATTTTTGTTCTGATTGTGTAAGGGCCACAATTTACATAATGTAAAAGCTCCTTAGCGATTTACTAATTCCAAGAAATATTTTTTGTTCCTTATACATGCATAAGAAATCCCAATACTCACACTTCAAGTGCTTCATTGATTGTTTCTTTTCTTTTCATATTTCAACTGTTATCACTAATCATTGGTAAACTCAACAGTAGTGGATAAGATTGTGTATTAATCCCAATCAAAGTTTAGGACAAGGCAAAGTGTTTTCAAGTGCTTAATTTCTAAGCAATTAATTCCAGCTCTTCTTTTCTGTGCTTAAGCCTGTCAGCTTGGTGTGGCATCTCAAAACATCAGCTACCTGGAAAATGTCTACCCTGTAATTACATATCACACTAAAGAGGCATTTGTTTCAACTCACCCTTATGTGAAAATTGCCCAACAAAATTG
The DNA here is from genome assembly GCA_022577455.1 of Arizona elegans. NCBI lineage: Eukaryota > Metazoa > Chordata > Lepidosauria > Squamata > Colubridae > Arizona > Arizona elegans. Next base: position 134,219,277 of record JAKOOJ010000002.1, on the reverse strand, counting down.
TTAAAATGGAATAATAATTTGCTGATGAGAAGCAGTCTGCATGCAGAAACAATTTCCAGGGGATACCTCTGCCTATCAAACCTATTATCTAACTTTATATGAAAACTAGTTCATGTCATTAAACAAGTATATTCCTTGTCTCCTAACTAGACAGCATTTGCTCTTGATTTAGTGGGTGGGACAGTATATTCAGGCTGTAGCTTTTTACATTTCCACTGATTCACAATGTTCAAAACTGGAATTACTCCGTTTATTTTCTGTGTATCTGTTGAGTTAGTCATTCTCCTAGAAACTCAAAGCATCAGTGGTGGGATTCAAATAATTTAACAACAGGTTCTCTGCCCTAATGACCAGCTGGATGGAACTGACCAAGAGGTATGACAGCACTCATTTTTTTTAATAAATCAATAAATCCACTACCCCAGTCCTATCTATCCTTTATTGTGCATTTTTAAAAACTCTTCAGGAAATACAGATTCTTTAATAATCTGTCAATACTTCTGGATTATTCTTTTGATGTTCCATGTTAGCAGTTGACTGCCTTGTACAGTTAGTCCTTGATTTACCACCATAACTGAGCCCAAAATTTCTGTTACTAAGCAAAACAGTTGTTAAGTGAGTTTTTAAATGAATCACTGCAGTTGGTGACATGGTTGTTAAGTGAATCTGGATTCCCCATTGACTTTGTGTGTCAGAAGGTCACAAATGATCACATAACCACCCAGGACAGGGGTATCAAACTCGATTTCATTGAGGGCTGCATCAAGGTTGTGTTTGACTTTGGGGGGCCAGGGTAGGTGTGGCCAGATCGATGTCATTCGTGTTGAGGGCACCTTAGTGGCCCGACTGCTCTGCCAGCAAAAATGAGTTCCTGAGCTCCATTTTCAGCTTCCTGAAACCCTTTGCCAGCAAAAATGGAGCTCAGGGGGTGGACTCCTGTCTGTGGACTTCATGAGCTTTGTTTTTGGCTGCAACAGCCTCTTGCAAACCTCTCCCGGTGGCCCTCACGACCTCCTTTGCCGCTTCCAGGGTGACACCATAGACCAGATCTAAGCACCCTGTGGGCCGGATCCGGTCCGGGCCTTGAGTTTGACACCCCTGACCCAGGACATTGCAAGTGTCATAAATACATGCCAGTTGCCAAGCAGCCAAATTTTGATTATGTGACCAAGGGATGCTGCAATGCTCATAAGTGTGATAAATATTTTTTTCAGTGCTGTTGTAACTTCAAATGGTCACTAAATGAATAGTTGTAAATCAAGGACTATTTGTAGAGAATGGCTGCTACTGAAAAAGAAAATCAGTTAATCTCATCAGTTTTGGATATGTTGAAAACAAGTTTCTCCTAGGTGGTTATCTAAATAAATTATGAAATATCAGTTGTTTTGCTGACTATGTGCTGCAATATACTATATCAGTGTTTCTCAATCTTGGTAGCTTGAAGATGGGTGGACTTCAACTCCTAGAATCCCCCAGCCAGCGCTGCTGGCTGGGGGATTCTGGGAGTTGAAGTCCACCCATCTTCAAGCTTTCAAGGTTGAGAAACACTGCAGTATATTGAAGGCATGGTTTTTATGTGATCCTCTTTGACGCAATTCATTTTAGCTATTTGAGCATTATTTTCTGCCGTTTGTTTTTTGGTTATGTAAACTAGCCTACACACAGTCTGCACAGAATGTAGAATTCTTAATTTGTTCACATTTAGCCAAATGAGGATACTATTACAGGAATGCGGGGGTGGGGGAATGCTACATGTTGTCTATCAAGAACTGATGCCTATTGTCATCACCATCATCATCAACAACAAGAAGATATTTAATTTATTAAAATAGGGAGTTCTCAAAAAAAACCCCACTCCAACAGGACTGTTCTAAGAATGATGTGAAACAGATGTTGCATGGCTCATTATCCAGTGTGTCTATACATTAATCAATCTCTTTATTTAATAGAAAATGCATTAACATGACACATTATAGTTTTTGTTTCTTAGCAACAGGCTTTTTTTTTTGGTAGTCTCGTCATCCAAGAGGTGTTACCCAGTATTTTAAAGTACCATTAATCCTTTGAATATTTTTTATGACTCAGGCAATCTTTTCCTTTATGTGAGTATGAGACCTAATAAAAAGAATTGATTAATTTATCTCCCTTTACATAATTAATAAAGGGATGGATACCTTCAATCTAACCATCACTACAAATAAACGAGCACCGTTCAGAAAGGAACAGGTTTTATGGATGAATCTTCAATATTTTCCAAATCCCTATATATTACATGATTTTATTTTGATGTAATCTGGTTACATGTACATTTCATTTTTAGCAGTGATAACTTGTAACATTATTCAGCATTTAGTTTCAGTGGAGGTAGGTCAGTAAATGTAACAGATGTTATGATGTAAATTGGTTTACATGAATATGCTGTATAATCTGGATATACTGTATACCCTGTCATAATGTGATTTTTTAAAATTGATTTATTGAGTAGCCTATAGGCCATATCAACGTACAGGTTCAAACACATATTACCAATAAAATTCTAAACAATTTAAAGTGAGAGTAGGGTAAAATTCAATGGTTATAGGATAAAATACAATAATTTAATACATAAATATATAAAATAGAATAAAGTGAGATAAAATTATGTTTCTTTATCACCCCTGCAATCTACCCTAATCAGTCCCACATATGCCAATCTTAGTCGGACCATTTTAATCAGAAATTGTGCTGTATGTGAATATTAATAGTTTTTACACCCTCAAAGATTATGTTCATCATCAGGTTTCTGTAGGAAACCCCCTCAAAAAAACCATTAAAATTCTGCAAGAATGTGGCAATGCCTCTTCTTTTCCTCCCTAGTCATCATACAATAACTCTCTACTACACATGTACAGTACAACCATACTTGCTCATCTCTTCCTATTGATTGGGTATCAATCAAATAGTCAAAATTAGACTACACTTAAAACACTTGACTTGAAACATGGAAAATGTGACATGACCATTTTTCATACTTATGACTGTTGTAGCATCCCCATGGCCACATGATTTACATTCAGATGCTTGACAACGGACTCACATTTACGATGGTTGCAGTGTCCTGGAGTCATGTGATCCCCTTTTGCGATCTTTTGACAAGCCAAGCCAACTTAACAACCGTGTTACTGATTTAACAAGTGCGGTGATTCGCTTAACAGAAACAGCAAGAAAAATCGTAAAGTGAGGCAAAACTCACTTAACAAATTTCTCACTTAACAACATAAATTTCAGGCTCAGTTCCGGTTGTAAGTTGAGGACTAACTGTACTGTCTGCAAATTACTAGCCAATCCAGGACTTATCCCAAACATTTTGTCAGAGTATTATAGGCCAAAAATTGCCAGTAAACCTCAATAATCAACTCTCCTTTATCATGAGAAAAATGGCTTGCTCAGAAGCTCCACCAAGAGGCAGCATTCATTTGTTGGACTTTCAAATGCATGGCAGAGATAGATTGCCTCGACTGTCAATACAAAATGACCTAACACAATTCTACAACACAAGTTCCTGGTGGGGGTAAACTCCATAAAACTGAGGAAATTGTTATGGACCAGACATGAATAGGATTGCATTGTAAGCAGTGGTGGGTTGCCCCCAGTTCGCACTGGTTCTATAGAACTGGTAGTAAAACCAGCAGGAGGCCCCGCCTACTGACCCCGACATCACCAAAACGCTTCTGCACATGCGCAGAAGAGCGCGTAGCCCCACTGCGAACCGGTAGTAAAGGTAAGTAGAACCCACCCCTGATTGTAAGTATATAATGATTGTACACTGTCAACTCTGAAGCGAACCTGGCTGAAGCCATCTTGTGCTGACTCATAGTTGCCACGAAGCCTGAGAGGGAGAAGGGAGAGGGAAAGTAGATAGCTCAGCTACACCAAGGTCATTGAAACAGGTGACTGTTGAAAGAGGAGAGGAACCTGCCTTCCATCTTCATTTGACAATGTGACCAATGACACCTGGGAGGGGGGAGTTTTACTCTTTTAATTAGGTGAAAATCGTGGAAACCATTAGAGTTGGTTTTCACTGTCTGTGCCAATATGATGTATCCAATAAACATGTCCTGTGAGGAATCTACTTGCTTCTGAGTTCTGCTTTCAATGGGTGCATTACTCAGAACCTGACATTAAACCAACAGTTCCTCTGCCTTCCCCAGTGCCTGGACTGTCACTGCCTGACCATCACTTGATTGCTTGAATAGTCAGTCGTATGGTCATCTATATGAGCCCACACTTGATTCAGAAAGAAAGCCAGTTTCTTCGGGTTCCCATCGAAGGTGGCTTTCATAGGAGGAGGTGTGGCTGGGCAAGGAGGAGGAGGCCTTACTCACAAGTTAAAAACTGAGATGCCCGCCAATCCATGGTACAGGGACAACAAGGGCTACTGATCTTCAGACACGGACTAGCCTAGGAAGGCTCTAAACTGTATGTCCCAACAGCATGCGTCCCTAAGTACTTCGAAGAAGCCACGACGCCAAGCAGGCAGGGCATTTCGGCTTTGTACTATGATATGAGAAATCTCTTTATTTAGATTGATGAGTCAGAATTTGCTTTAATAGTTTACTCTGCATTAATAAAAAATCCTTTTCGAAATTCTCTCCAGCAACTCAAGTGGTATAAAATAGACTATTTAGAGCTATAGTTAAGCGTTTAATGATATCACTGCAGGAATTGCCATTTTCATTGGACAAACAGATATATTTTGTGACAAGAGAGAATAAGGTTGCTTGTTTCAGCAAAAGCGATACCAAAGACCAGATTAGAAACAGCCATAAAAAAAAGAAACATCTTAGTGACTGTTCAAAGTTGCAAAGGCACTGAAAAAAGTAACTTATGGCCATTTTCTCACGACTGTTGCAGCATCCCCATTGTCACATGATCAAAATTCAGATGCTTGGCAATTGGCATGTCTTTATAACATTTGCACTAGTGGTGACATGTAAAATTTGTTACTACCGGTTCTGTGGGTGTGGGGGGGTAATATGACTGAGTGGGCCAACTTTTTTTTTTTTTTACTTTTAAAACCATTTTTTCTACAACCTCTTCAGCTGAAGAGGTTGTAAAAAATGCTTTTAAAAGTTTCTAATTGACGAACCCAGCTGAGTTGCCTGATTGGCAGAGGCTTTCTTTTTTAAAAAAAAACCTCTGACAATCCCAGCTGACTTGCTTGATCAGCAGAGGCTTTTTTTCGTTTTAAAAACATTTTTTCTATAACCTCTTCAGCAGAAATGTTTTTAAAAGCCTCTGATGATCCCAGCTGAGCCGCGCAATCATCAGAGGCTTTTTTTTTTTACTTTTAAAAGCATTTTTTCAGCCAAAGAGGTTGTAGAAAAAATGCTTTTAAAAATTAAAAATTAAAAAAAATTAAAAATTAAAAGAGCCTTGATAGTACAGTGGTCTATGCACCCTGTTATTAACACAGCTGCCTGCAATTTCTGCTGGTTCGAATCTCTCCAAGGCTCAAGGTTGACTCAGCCTTCCATCCTTTCTAAGGTAAGTGAAATGAGGACCCAGTTTGTGGGGGCAATAAGCTGACTTTGTATAAAATATACAAAAGTATGAAGGCTATTGCTTAATGCATTATAAGCCGCCCTGAGTCTCCAGAGAAGGGTGGCATATAAATCAAATTTAAAAAAAAAAAGCCTCTGATGATTGTGCGGCTCAGCTGGGCAATGGGCGGGGGGGGACAGGGATTTTTGCTACTGGTTCTCTGAACCACCTGCCTCCATCACTACCGGATCGGGTGATCTGGTCTGAACCGGGAGCATTTCATCCCTGATTTGCACTATCCCAGGGTCATGTGATCAAAGTCAATAGGGAAGCCATATTCACTTTGCAGCCATGTTACTAACTTAACAACTGCAGTGATTCACTTAAGAACTATGTCCGGGAAGATTGTAAAATGTGGCAAAATGCATTTAACAACTGGATTGCTTGGCAATGGAAATTTGGGGCTCAATTAGGGTTGTAAGTCGATCTATATATCAGTATTTATTTGGAGTTCACCTACCTGTATAGGCAGTCAGTTTTAAGCCACCATTTTAAACTTCCCACTATATTTCCAGGTCCAGTAATATTATTCCAAGTAATTGCACAAAATGCAAATGGAGTTCATATTCAGAACACCATTTACATTTCCCAGAATGCCATGGATATTTAGTGGCATTCTGCAAAATTTTAAAATGGAGATTCTTAACCAGCAACATGGGGCAAATAGCTGGTGCTAATCCTGAATAACAATTAGTCCAGCTGTCAGCTCTCTAATTCTAAAAATTAGAAAGAAATTGAACATGAAAATAGAAGATAAAGTTTTTTCTCCAGCGAGTTAGAGTGTTGGAAGCTAGCTAAAATATATTTACTTGTACATGAGATTGTTCTTTGTTGCCAAACATTAAATGGACAGAAAGATCTATGCTTTGGAAAAACCAGAATAGAATATTTAAAAACTAAATGGCAACATAAAAATAAATAAATAATCTCTTCTGGTGAACTGGGTTTAATCTATATTTACTAGCATCTAGGAAATGCCTTTAACTGCATCATGAAATCAGCAAATTTGTGTTATAAATAATTGTTACTGAAAAAGAAAAAAAGAAAAAGAGTAAATAAAAACAAATTATTTCCAAAAATTATGCAGCAAATCTGGGGGAGGGGACACATGTATACAGGCTGCATAATGCTGCTCCTTTACATTTTCATTGGACAGCTGTAAAAAAAATCCCATAATATTTTAACCTGCTCATTTCCAACAAGGAAGGAAGGAAGGAAGGAAGGAAGGAAGGAAGGGAGGGAGGGAGGGAGGGAGGGAGGGAGGGAGGGAGGGATTCTGATGCTCCCTGCCAGATTCCCGGAAGTTGTACTTATGGACTACATCAGAAATTTGCATTTATCTTAATATAAAGTTTCAAAAATAGATTTTCTGTTTTGTGATGATAAGTCTAGATAATAAAGTTTAACACTAAATTCTATTAATTGTTATTCTGATTAATGATACTTTTAATATTGGCTAAGTTTGCTAATCATTTATTTGATTTTACTAACTATTAAGATCATCTTATTGATAATATGAGTGCAAAAGTTGGCTTGAGACTCAATATTAAGAAAACTTAAGGTCATGGCATCCAGCCCTCTCAATTCCTGGCAAATAGATGGGGAAGAAATGGAGGTAGTGACAGATTTTATTTTCCTGGGCTCCAAGATCACCACAGAAGGGAACTGCAGCCAAGAAATTAAAAGATGTTTGCTCCTGAGGAGGAAAGCTATGGCAAATCTAGATAGCATACTAAAAAGCAGAGACATTACCCTGCCAACAAAAATGCATATAGTCAAGGCTATGGTTTTCCCAGTTGCAATGTATGGCTGTGGAAGTTGGACCATAAGGAAGGCTGAGCGCCAAAGAATTGAGGCCTTTGAACTATGGTGCTGGAGAAGACTCCTGCGAGTCCCTTGGACTGCAAAGTGATCAAACCGGTCAGTCCTAGAGGAGGTCAACCCTGATTAATCTTTAGAAGGCCATGAGCTTGTTTGGAGGTTCTAGCAGGGGAGCGCAGCTATCGTATACCCTTGACTGAAGATCGGTACACTTCTTCTATCTGGGATGGTCGTCCTCTTCCACCGAGCGCGCAGCTTCGGGAGGGACGCACATGGAGCGGAGATGGAGGAAGGGGACACCCGCCTAGCCAGCCAGATCAGCCGAATCAACCCTGGCGATCAATGGGGTGACAGATGTCGCAGCCAGATCGCCCTCACATCCAATTAGAGTGTGCAGAGATATGTAAATTAACGCATGAGATAAATGATGATGAAAATTCAGATTATAATACTGTGTGGGGAAGATGGTACGAATGGATAAATGATAGAATCAAGGAAGGAGTTAAAGGTGTAGAAATTAATTAGAAATATATAGTATAAATGATACCAGATATTTTTTCATGTACATATGTATAAACACTGTGAATCCGATGTCAAACAGAAATTGTTACTATATTTTATTTGTGTTAAAAAAAATCAATAAAGTCTAAATAAAAAAAAAATCTTTAGAAGGCCAGATCCTGAAGATGAAACTCAAATACTTTGGCCACCTAATGAGAAGGAAGGACTCACTGGAGAAGAACCTAATGCTGGGAAAGATTGGGGGCAAAAGAAGAAGGGTACGACAGAGAATGAGGTGGCTGGGTGGAGTCACTGAAGCAGTAGGAGTGACCTTAAATGGACTCCAGAGGATGGTAGAGGACAGGAAGGCCTGGAGGAACGTTGTCCATGGGGTCATGATGGATCGGACATGACTTCGCAACTAACAACAACAAATATTGATAATATAAATATATTACTTTGAAAATTCTTCTTCACTTTTACACAACTTGTAAAACTCTTTTTGTTTCTTTTTTGTTTTGTTTCTTACGTTTGCTTTAACATTTCTGTCAAGATAAAATGAAAATGATTTTAGAGAATTTCTATTCACACATATAACACAATTCTCGGGAGAATACCAGGATCTTTGAGGGAGGGGGGGGGGAATGTAAAGCAAAACCAGATGCTGACTGTTGGATGAAAGTATAAAATAAAATAGAAGTAAAAGAAAATGAAATGGATTTTCTTGGAATAAAGTAAATCAAACTAAAGAGAGAAAGAAAGTACAATGATGAGAAACTGCTAGATTGTTCAAAAAAATATATTGGAATATTGGGGGTGTTTGGAAATAAATTGTACTTAATTCTACAAGAACCAGAAGGAAATCTTAGCAGGGATAATTATGTTTGGGTGGAAGCAGAAATTTCTGGAATTGGAGGAGCATTTGTCTGGAATTATTTGAATAATGAAACATCTTGACTTTTTCCTGTAGCTGACAATGTCTAGTTGATCAATTTGAGATTGGCTCTATTTCTGTACCCTTTGTTCTGACCTAGGCTTCCGTATAAAGTATACAGCACAATCTTAGTCCTGGCAAACCTCTTTTATTCAAACGGCTGTGAATTATTGTCATTCCCAGTCCAAAAGGCTTCTCAAACAGTCTATCAGGGGAGAGTTTACAAACACTCACCTTATCTCCCTTGGAATGCTGCCAGAGAACTAATTGCCACATGCAAGGCAAGGCCAAACTTAGCACAGAGCCAAACAGAACTTTTCCAGAGCTTTTACCGACCAGATGAACTAATTGCTTCCTGCAAAAGATCACAGCCTGTTTGCTTCTCTTTTATGTCTTATGGGAGGGGCCAATCATCTCCAAGCCTTACTCCCAAGTCGACCCTGTTTTCTTAATTGTTCCTGTCTTCTGGCAGCTCTGCTCATGTGCACACTGGGAACAGGCTCATGCTGTTCTTCTGCCTCGTTGATGTCAGACTCCTGAGACTCCAGAGGAAGCAAAGAACTACCAGATGGCCTTGGGCCCCGCTGTGCCTCCGACTCAGAGCCCTTGTCCAAGCCTTCCCAGACTCCAGGTGTTATGTATTGATACTTTTAAGCGGGAGATTCAAACCTGCATACGTTTCTGATTGGCTGACAGTCCCTCCTGGATTGTATATAAGGAGGACTGCAGCCCCTGAGTTTTTGCTGAAGTCTCACTGTATATTAAAGAGCTATTGTCACTTGCTTGCTTGTGCCTCTCGTTATTCCCGAACCACTTCATTGGCGACGAAGGTGGGATTGAGGCTACAAGAAGCCAACCAGTGAGACCACGAGCTTCAGCTAGGTGACGAGGCGAGCCACAGGAGGCATACCAACATGTCTGCCTATGTTCCGCCCAAGCCTTTCGATCCGACCCGCGAAAAATGGGTCTCGTACCTAACGAGGTTTGAATGCTCGCTAGAAGCCAGCAACATGCAGGGCCTCTCGGCTAATCGAAAGAGAGCCCTATTCCTAAGCCACTGCAGACCGGACGTGTTCGAGATGGCCGAGTCACTGTGTGAGCCAACGCCGGTTCAAACAGTCTCCTGGGACACCCTGATGGCAACTCTCCGGGCTCACTACGCTCCCGTCCCCTCCAAGTTCGTGCAGCGATACCAACTGAGGCAGCGCGTTCAACGAGAGGGAGAGCCGGTCAGCGCGTACATGGCCAGCCTGAGAAAAGCCGCAACCCATTGCGACTACAGAGACTTGGACGATGCGTTGCTTGAGCAACTGATCTGTGGTGTTCGGGACATTAGGCTGCAACGGCGTCTGCTCGCCAAGCCTGATTTGACGCTTGCCGGAGCCCTTGACGAGGCCAGGGCTCACGAAGCCTCCACAAAGGCCGCTGAAACGCTGCAGCGTCCGCTGACCAGCAAAGACAGCCCCAAGTCTGCCCCGGTGCATAGAGAAGACACCGGATCCAGCTCGGAGTCCGAGTCGGATGAGGACGTCTTCCGAACGGAGCACCAGAGAAAAGACACTGGCAGCCCCCGGCGAAGCTGTCCCAGCTGTGGCGGGCACCATGATAGACTGTCCTGCAAATACAGAGAGGCTATTTGCAGGCGCTGCGAGAAGAAAGGGCACTTGGCGCGAGTCTGCAGAGCCATTCTGCCCAGAAGACACAAACCACGTGAGCGCCGCAGCCAACCGGAATCAGCGCGCCAGAAGCAGCCAATGAGAGAAGGCGGCGCGGAAAAATGGCGCGAATTTGAATCGCGAGATGGCCGCAGCATACACATCGACCAGGCCAGCACGGCAATCGAAGACAAGGTCAGCACGGTGGTCGAGATCAACGGAAAGCCGTGCTCAATGGAGATCGACACCGGATCAGCTCTCTCCATAATGTCGTGGACGACCCTAAAGACCCTCCTGCCGTCGTTCCGGAAGGATCAACTCTCCAAGCAGAGACTACGCATCCTAGACTACCAGGGGAACCGAGTCCCCCTCGAAGGCGTGGGCACGTTCCGGGTCACCTACGGAGACTACGAAAGAGACCTGCCGCTGACCATCATCACGAAGCAGCTTCCTAGCCTCCTGGGCATGGGGTGGTTCCGAGCCCTTGGCATGGGCTTCACCGGCGTCCACCTGATGTCCAGATCAACCCTGAAAGACAGCCTCCTGTCTGAGTTCCAAGACGTCTTCGGGGACACGTTGGGCAAGTATGTGGGGACCCCTATTTCACTAAACTTAGACCCCAACGTAGCCCAAGTAAGACTGAAGGCCAGACGAGTACCGTTCGCATTGAAACCAAAGATCGATGCGGAACTAGACAAGCTGATTAAGCAAGGGGTGTTGGTTCCCGTTGACCATGCTAAGTGGGAGACCCCCATAGTGACCCCAGTTAAATCCGACGGCTCAATAAGAATTTGCGCCGACTACAAGTGCACGATCAACAAGGCTTTGCAGCCGAGCGCCTATCCGGTGCCGATCGTGCACCATCTACTACACTCCCTGGGGCCCGGAAAATTTTTTGCCAAATTAGACCTGGCCCAAGCCTACCAACAGTTACCAGTCGACGACGCCACGGCAGAGGCACAAACGATCGTAACTCATAGGGGTGCATTTAAATGCACCAGGCTCCAGTTTGGGGTGAGCGTCGCACCCGGCTTATTTCAAAGCACCATGGAGCGCCTATTGCAAGGACTCCCGGGAGTGGTGCCCTATTTCGATGACGTCTTAGTCAGCGCTCAGGACGAAAACCAGCTGGGGGACAGGGTACGGAACGTCCTGTCTAGGTTCAGAGAAGCGGGACTAAGACTCAAAAGGAACAAGTGTAGGATAGCTGTTCCCTCTGTGGAATTCTTGGGGTACAGGGTGGACGGCACAGGCATCCACCCTACCGAGAGCAAGGTGAGAGCTATTAAGAGCGCATCAGCCCCCAAATCCAAAGCAGAGCTCCAAGCCTTCCTTGGACTGCTCAATTTTTACTCCATGTTCCTAAAAGATAAAGCCACAGTTGCAGATCCCCTTCACAAGCTTTTGGGAAAGAACGTACCATGGGTCTGGGGGAAACCGCAAGCAGCCGCTTTTGAGGCAGTGAAAAGACTCCTATCCGAGGACAGCTTCCTGATACAATACAATGCAGAGCTGCCACTCGTCTTAGTCTGTGACGCCTCCCCCGTAGGAGTTGGTGCCGTCCTAGGCCATAGACTGCCGAACGGCCTAGAGGCGCCCATTGCTTTCTATTCCCGAACTCTGTCCAGCACAGAACGAAACTATAGCCAATTGGACAGAGAGGCTCTGGCTGCGATTGCGGGGGTTAAGAAGTTCCACGAATACCTCTATGGCCGAAAATTCGAACTTGTGACTGACCATAGACCGTTGCTAGGACTGCTAGCAGGCAACAGGCCAACCCCCGCTGCCCTCTCCCCCCGTTTGACTAGATGGGCGATTTTTTTGTCGGCCTACTCGTACCAGCTCGTCCATCGACCTGGGCAGACCCTGGGTCATGCGGATGCCCTTAGCCGTTGCCCCCTTCCCGACCTGCTGGACAACCCAACGCCGGAAGCCTCCGTCCTTTTGTTGGACACGTTAACTTTGGGCCCCATCTCCTCCGGCGAGGTGGCGAAAGCATCAAATAGAGACCCAGTTATCCGGACTGTTATGGGTTGGGTTTTGAAAGGGTGGCCGGACAAGGTGGTCGGGGAGGAGTACCAAGGGTTTGCCAACAAACGAAATGAACTGTTTATGCAAGGGGGGTGCTTACTGTGGGGTGACAGAGTGGTAATTCCAACGAAACTACGGGATAGGGTTTTGGAATTACTGCACGAAGGGCACCCGGGCATCGTTAGGATGAAGTGTTTAGCCCGCAGCTATGTCTGGTGGCCCAACATGGACCAGGTCATTTCCGAGTGGGTGGGGAAGTGCAGACCCTGCCAGGAGTTTCGCCCCGATCCCCCAGTAGCGCCCATCCGAGAGTGGGAGAAACCAAAAGGCCCATGGGGGAGGATCCACATTGATTTTGCCGGCCCGTTCCATGGCCAAACGTTTTTAATAGTTGTGGATGCCTACTCAAAGTGGCTAGAAATTATATTAATGCCATCTACAACGGCCGAAGCCGTTATCAAGGTCCTAAGGAAGTTGTTTGCTACCCACGGCCTGCCGGATACCTTGGTATCGGACAACGGGCCTCAATTTACAGCAACCCTTTTTGAAAGTTACTTGGCCGGCCTGGGAATCCGCCATGCCCTATCAGCTCCATTTCACCCGGCTTCCAACGGATTGGCTGAACGTTTTGTCAGGACAGCTAAGGAAGCACTGTCCAGATTAGACAATGGGGACTGGCAGGCCAGGATAGATCAATTCCTAGCGGTTCAGCATGCATCACCATGCACAGCAACAGGGAGAAGCCCAGCAGAGCTCCTCATGGGGAGGAAGCTCCGGTGCGTGTTAGACAGGCTTCACCCTAACTACTCGCACGAAAACTTTAAGGGACAGACCTGTGGTCTAAGGCAGTTTCAGGTCGGGTCCCCGGTGTTCGCGCGCAATTATGCCAGCGGTCCTCTATGGGTTGTAGGAACCATAGTGGGAATAACAGGCCCAAAATCGTACACGGTGGACGTTGGGGTAGATAGACTCTGGAAGCGCCACATAGACCAACTTAGGAAAAGGGTGGTAGGCAAGGCGAATATTAACTTAGACATCTCCGAGCCTAACTCTGACCACTTCTCCAAAACAGCTAACTCAAGCCCGGGGTCGCGAGAATACTTAGCTGACAAGCCCTGGTTCCAGCGCCGCCCCAGCGAGTCGCCACTCCCAGCCGGGGATAACCACGCCCCGGACAAAATCCAGGAGGTTCCATTGGCGGAGCCGGGAGAGACAAAGAGTCCCTCCGACCAGCTCGACGCCCCACCAGACTCTGAACTGCGCAGGTCAACTAGGGTGAGAACTCGTCCTAAGCACCTGCGAGATTTTGTCTGTACATATGTTAATTTTTGAGTATTAGTGCCTTCTGGGAAGGGAGGGGTGTTATGTATTGATACTTTTAAGCGGGAGATTCAAACCTGCATACGTTTCTGATTGGCTGACAGTCCCTCCTGGATTGTATATAAGGAGGACTGCAGCCCCTGAGTTTTTGCTGAAGTCTCACTGTATATTAAAGAGCTATTGTCACTTGCTTGCTTGTGCCTCTCGTTATTCCCGAACCACTTCACCAGGACTGGCCCATGTTCCTCCCCAACCTCCTCACTGTCCGAATCTGCTGCCAGCTCTGCTGGCTGCTGGTGGGCCACAACACCCTTGATCTATAGCTGTGTCCACACAATACACTGATCACATCCGAACCAGCCATATTTTACAGCAATGTGAACTGGGCCTGCGTTTTGTTCAGGCATACCTAGAAAATTGAATTGAGATAGCCATGGATCATTTAACATTTATGCAAAAACAGCTGGTTGATTATACCTCTTGGGATTTGACCTTGACTATCTGACTCTGCTTGCTTGTCTGTGTGGACATGATATCCTCAATCTCCAATGATCAGTTTTATTACATTCTGTTATCCAAGCCAATTAGATGATATTTGGAGATCTATTATAGTGTCATGTTCTCCGTCATCATTTTGCAGAGAAACAAAATAATAATAAAACTCTCTCATTCCAGAGCATTAAAAATAAAGACCATGATTACTAGCTTCTCTTATTACTTTGGTAAACACTTTAATTAAAGCTGGGATTTTTTTTCCCCCTGTATCCTTGGGACCTAAAAACCAAGCAATCATTTTCTGCTTTGCCCCTTAATTAGCACTCTGTGGTAAACTATTCTTTTTTCTGTATCAGAAAAAAGAAACTATTTTCTTTTTCCTGACACAGATGAGACAAATACACATATAAATGAATCAATATTATACCATTATTTAATAAAAAGGTGGTTCCCAACTATGTTCATCTATGTATAGTTTTCTCCTTTTGGTAGCTATCAACCTATCAAAAGGTGGAAAAAAAATGTCACTGTAGATGGATATAGTTAAGAACTACCTTTTTGATTAAATAGCTTGATTAAATAGCTATCAAACAAGTGGCAGGGTGGCCTAGTGGTGAAAAAGCTCATCTCTCACTTGGAAGGTTGAGAGTTCAATCCTAGGAAGCGATAGATGTTTCTCTATCAGGGCACAAAGAGAAAATATCTGCTGCAAACTGCACAGAGGCATCAGGAAGGAAATCCGGCCAGTAAACGCTTAGCTCCATCCAGTTGCCCCAACTCTGCCCCAAATTAAAAGGTTATAGGGTTGTAAAAAGGGATAGCTATCAAAAAAAAAATTAGTTATTTTGAAAATATATGTAACTATGGTCTTTAAGATGATTTACATAGAAATCCCTAGAACAGCTAAAGGAAAATTTTGATGAATAGAATTACAGTACTGTGACAGTCTCTATAAGAGGCACAGGAGGGGGGGGAGTGAGGGGCAAGACCTAAACACCACTTTTTCAAAGCCATTAGGGGAACCTGCATAAGGAACATTATTAAATCTACCTTGTAAAATTATTACGGGGATGATCTTAAGCCATGCTAGTATAATCACTTCGCAATATTCAGGAACAGACAGCAATTCAAGTTATCTTGGAGGTCTAGTAAAGTTTAAATCACTCCCTTTACTTTTACTAGTTATTCCACTAATATTTAAAAATTAATCATTCATACTCCCAGGAAAATGCTTCTTCCTGAAAAGAAGCATTTATATAAATATACCTGTTCTTCTATGATCCACGTCCAACTCAATTAAAATTGGTCAGCTAAAATAAGGAGGGTAGGCCTCAGAGTCCCTAATTTCAACCAAAAATTAAAAATTATCTGTCCCTAGTCCCTACTTTACAAAGAAATATGTCCATTTGGACTACTATATCAAGTAGGGACTTGCAACTTGGTCATTAAGTAAAGCAGTTCTTAAATGAAATAGCAACTGTGTTATGATCTTACCCAGGGGTGGGTTCTAAATTTTTTTACTACCGGTTCTGTGGCTGTGTTTTATTTTGTGGGCATGGTTTGATGGTCATGTGACAAACAATTCTTTAGGATTTAGCAGAGGTACTGGCCTACCAGACTTTTAATTGCTTGCAGAGCCATACCAGTCAACCCATTTGTTTTTGGAGCATTCTGTCTACCTATTTGTTTTTGGAGCGCACTGGTCTACCACCACACTGCCTTTTACCGCTGATCAGCTGTAGGGCAGCCCTTTGAAGGGCCGCAGCAAGAATTTAAACAGTTTTTTGCTGCTCTACCACCACCGAGAGCATCAGGAACCAGTTTCAGGCAGCTTGGCCTCAATTGCCAATCTACCACCACCGAGTGGTTTACAAGGAGCAGATCGGTTCTAGCCAATCAGTTGGGAGGCTTCTGGCTTCTCAATTTAAAGCTAAGGTGTCTTGTGTTTTTTTTTCTCTTCTTTGTCAAGTGAGGCCTGATTTTTTCCTTCTAGCCGATCAGCCGGGACTCGGGAGGCAGTGAATAGATTGGGGCAGGGGTGAAATGCTCCCGGTTCGGACCAGATCGCCTGATCCGGTAGCGATGGAGTGGGTGGTTCGGAGAACCGGTAGCAAAAATCCCTGCCCCCCCCCCCCCCCCCCGGACCATCCCCAGCTGAGCCACACAATCATCAGAGGCTTTTCTTTTACTTTTAAAAGCATTTTTTTCTACAACCTCTTTGGCCAAAAATTCTTTTAAAAGTTAAAAAAAAAGCCTCTGATGATCACGTGGCTCACTTGGATCGTCAGAGGCTTTTTTTTTCTTTTAAATGCCTCTGCCGATCCAAGCTGAGTTGCCTGATCGGCAGAGACTTTTTTAAAAAGCCTCTGCCGATCAGGCAACTCAGCTGGGATTATCATAGCCTTTTGAAAGCATTTTTTAACAACCTCTTCGCCGAAGAGGTTGTAGAAAAAATAGTTTTAAAAGTAAAAAAAAAAAATTGGCCACGCCCACCCAGTCACATTACCCCACCACCACCAAGCCACGCCCACAGAACCAGTAGTTCAAGTAACAAATTTTAGATTTCACCATTGGATTAGGGGCAGGGACAGGCAGAGGTGGTAGTTACCGATTCTCCGAACTACTCAAAATTTCCACGGGGAACCGGGGAGAACCAGTAGCAATCCACCACTGATCTTTCCCCAGGTTTTTTTTTTTTTTTTTTTTTTTTTGCTTCATGGAGCTGCAAAGGTTGTAAATACAAGGTTTGATTAAAAAAGATACTGTTTCATTACCATCATAATTATGAACAGTTGCTAAATGTGACAGTCGCTTAATAAGGACTACCTTATATCTTAGGCCATTTGGCACACACCTTTTAAAAATTTAGCTTCAAGTAGAGTAAGGCAGGTCGGGAAACTCTCTGTGGTTAGCTTCTTCCTTTGTTCCTAGCCTGTTCTTTGGACCTTACAAATAAAATTATTATACTTATACTGCTAGAACGGACTTTTGGGTCATCTCTCCATCACACCTAAACCATGTTTAAAAATGTGTGGGCTGGTGTTTTACATCTACATAACCTCATGGTCTATTCCTTTTTTTCTTGCCATTAAAGGCTATGGAACTTCCTTTTAGACTTGGCTGGCTATAATTGCCCTTACCGTAATTATTTTCTGGGAACTGATAAAGCAACTCTGAATCAACAGGAATGTTAAACACATCAAAGCTGAGAGGATTTAGTACAGTGTTCATCTATTTTGCATAAAGTGGTTCAATTGGAAATTATGATTTTCCCATTACTACTTATTAGAAACCTTGGAAATCATCACAAAGTAAATTTAAGCATACTAACATGAACAGTCTGAATATTCCATATTAGATAAAGCTATTAAAAATTGCAAGAATTTCACCAATAGCCTCTATTATCCTAAGAAATCCTGAAAGAGGATATAGTTAATGCAGACCTATCAGCTTTGTGCTATATATACAATAAACAACAGAAACCTGGTTCTATATTACTGAGAAAGAAGCAGTGCTATATTTTGAAACAGATGAGAGTTGTCAAATCAGGTGAGACTTATGAATCTTCACCATAATTTTAAAAATAGTCTTGTAAAACTGTGTAGTCACTGCAGTTGTAAAACCCATTAAGTATCTTACATGTCATTACAATAGAAAGGTTAACTCATACATTTGGGGGTTCAAACTCAAGTAAAATTTTATTGTTCCCAAGTGCTAGCAAACAATATGAATATCATCTCCCCTTTTGGAATGAACAGTGTATTTTTCAGTAAGCGGGAAATAATTCATTTTACCATGATAATGGAAAGTAAATTGATTCCCTAAAGATCTCGACATGAAAAACAACAGTGTAAATATGCTACAACATACAAATAAAATACATTTTGCTGCTGCTGCTATTGTTTCTTTAACCAGTGTTAAAGATTTGAAACAGCTTCATAGTTAAATCTAAACATTAGCATCCTAGATCTAAAGAGGCTAATTTGATGACATGATATCTGTAAGAGTTGAACCACCTCAATTTGTGGTTCTCCCAATTCTTCTTGAAGCTGGTGTCCACCATCTTTTCAAGCCCATGATTCCTCTCACCTAGAACACAACTAAAGAGCCTTCAGAGAAATTTAGCTCTCAGGAGTGGTTTGTATAGCTTATTCCTGGTGTACATACTTGCTGCATAGTTCTTCGGCTAAACATCCCTCAGTCCTTACCTGGACTGTGAGATAAGCAAACTTTCCATTACTACTGACCTTTATTTCCCTTCTTGTTTTCCCCCCAGTAACAAAGTGAAGTAGATTGGAGAGAGAGTGTATTACTGGCTCAAAATCACCTACAGAGCTTCCATGAACCTGAATCAAGGTGACCCTAGTTCTGTCCAGCACTTTAACCACTACCTCATGCTCACCAAATGTTGAGATGGGGAGGAAAATGCTTTTTTCTATTTTTTAGAACTAGAAAGTTTGTGCATATTACAGATTTTCTGTATAGCAAATCTTGCAGAGGGTAGGCTTCTTTCTTGAATGTTGACACTGTACAAAAATGTGTGTCGCTGGCCTTCCTGCTGCTCTCTTTTATATGCCCATGTTCATTTTCTGTATCTCGTCTTCCCTTCCTTTGCTTCTAAGGGTCTGTTCTTTAGCAGACATACAAAGAGGTTTGAAATGGGGATTAGATAAATGGCTGCTGACATCACAAAGGCATCAAGTCTCCGTATAATGAGTTAAAGCAGCAATTTTTCAAAGAGGGCAGGGAATTTTAGTGATTGCTTGCCAAGAAAAAAAGACACAGAAGACAGTGAAGCTGACAGAGAGACGTGCAGGTGTTTTCTCTCTAAAATATGAAGATCTGAAGAATTTGAGGAAAATATTTCAAGTTGAGGATTCCCTCTTTTTTTTTTTTTTCTGAGCATATATCCTTAAGAACAGTGGAGATTGCTAATAGGATCAATTGGCTGTAATGGTGATTTTGTCCTATGTTCAAAATCTTCATATGACTAAAAAACTTACAAGAGTGCTTAATAACATTTTAATATGCAAGTTTGATGGTGTTCCTCCTCGGCTTTTTTTTTTTCTTTCAGTCTCAAAAAACAAGCATGTTTGCTTATCTAGCAAACGATCAAATGTGAATTAGGATACTGTCCTGCACATATTACTAATTTACATGACAATGACAAGAGCAAGATTTTTCTACCAGGCTAAATTTAAAAAAAAGGCTTAGTCAGTGAAGAAACATTAGGAATAATTTATGATGGCAGATGATGATGAAGCTGTACAATACCATCTGACGGGAATGTGGAATTGATCCTACAGTTTCCTGGATGGAGTAATGAAGCCATTCATCTTTGAGCATTCTGCAGAAGATGCTTCCTGTAAAGAGATCTGAGTGAAAGCTAGATAAGGCCAGGAGACAAAATACAACTTGACCTCTAAGTATATGAACATTTGAGAATGCTGCAAACTAAGCAGGGCACATATTTAATGATGTTGCAGATGGAAGATCTTTGGCTAATCACTCTTCTAGCTCATAACAGATTTGAAATTGCTTTATGCTGAGTCAAAATTCTTGGTTTACCTACTTCAGCCTTCCCCAACCAGGTGCTACTCAGATGTGTAAAGAGTGTCACTCCTGAAAATCCTTGACATCTACTGACTATGCTGGAAGGGTCAGATTCAAAGAGGGGACATCTCTTCTGAAAGATATCCACTCTCTAAGATATTATTTTCAGATCTCTCCATTGAGACCCTTGTTATTTGGATAACAATGAATCCAGGACTTCTGCAAGCACAGTTCACTTTTCTATTCAGCTATGTGAAGTTCAAATGAGTTACCCTTAAATCCAGGCAAAGTTAATGTTCATGTCAAAGGCATCATCTTTATTAACCAAGGATTTGTAAATTGTGAGTGGTTCACAAATATATTAAAAAATATAAATGATGGCATAGCAATACAATTTACAGAGCAATACAATAAGAGCCGTGGTGGCACAGTGGTTAGAATGCAGTACTGCAAGCTACTTCTACAGCCTGCCAGCTGCCTGCAATTTGTCAGTTCGAATCTCGCCAGGCTCAAGGTTGACTTAGCCTTCCATCCTTCTGAGTTGGGTAAAATGAGGACCCAGATTGTTGGGGGCAATGTGCTGACTCTGTAAACCACTTAGAGAGGGCTGTAAAGCACTATGAAGCGTTATATAAATCTAGGTGCTTTTGCTATTACTATTTATTCTTAAAACCAGGAATGGGCAACTTGTGGTCTTTCAGATGCTTTTGTAGATGTCTCCCACCAGAACTAGCCAAAATGGTCAAAAATCCTACACCCTTTGGAGGAATACACATCAGCTTTTTCTGCATCACGCCTTTTTCTAGAAAGCTGGCCCAGCACTAGAATAATAGTCGTCTTTAACATATCTCCATGCAAGTAATAGGTTGCATTTATAGGCAACCACTATATTAGTAGGACTTAATACAGACAGAGGAGGAATTTGAGAGATGGACTGCAAAATATACAGGCAATTGCCAAGAGGCAGCAAAGAGTTGTGTTATTCTGTATTATTTTGTGCTTTGTCTAGTGATCATCTAGGTTTTTGCAACCCAAACCTAACAATCTCTCCAAACCTGGTTCCTTCAACAGGTTTGGGGATCCCAGGAAAATAAGAAGTCTGTGAGGTGGCTACACTGTATAGGGGATGCACACATAGTCCATTCTCCCACTATTTTAAATTGTTTTAGGTTTTAATTGTTCTATTACATCGTTGTTTTATAATTTACTGGATGGTTTTATTGTACACTGAGAGTCACATATGTGAAATGGTTGGCAATGTGATCCATTGCACAGACAGCCAGATGCTCAGATTGGATTTGGCATTTGACATTTTTATTCAACTATCAAGACCTTCCCAAGAATCTGGGATAGGCAGATGTTGATGTTTTTTTTTATTGAAAAGTTTTCCCCCCCCTCCCCCCCCAGAGCAGATGTTGATGTTTGATGGTGTTACAGGTATCATCAGAGAATGTAAGCTGTTTTAAATAAAGCTGCCTTTTGCAATTGACTGATGGTGAACTTGTCAGTGCCAATGATGTTCAGGTGTTTGGGGATTGTACCCAATGCTCCTACTACTATTGGTATTTCCTTTGCTTTCTTTTGCCACAAGTCATTCTCTATATGCAGGTCTTTGTATTGTGTTATCTTCTCCACTTCTTTCTCTTCTTTTTTGCTATATTATTATTTATTAAATTTATATGCCACTCATCATCATCTGATCAAGTGACTCAGGGCAGCATATAAATGTGACAGATAGATAGATAGATAGATGATAGATAATAATAATAATAATAATAATAATAATAATAATAATAATAATAATAATTTTATTTCTATACCACCCTTCTCCCGAAGGACTCAAGGGCGGTGTACAGCCAGTTTAAAAACACAAGACACAACAATAATTAAAAATTAAAATAATTAAATAAATTTGGCTGATTTAAAACTCTAAAAATTAAAATGCCCCAATTTAAAATGATTATATTGACAGCCCTGCCTGGCGGAACAACAAGGTCTTCAATGCACAGCGGAACACCCGGAGGTCGGAGATCTTGCGTATTTCCGGGGGCAGTTCATTCCACAGGGCTGGGGCTCCCACAGAGAAGGCCCTCCCCCTGGGTGTCTTCAGCCGACATAACTTGGCTGATGGCACCCTGAGGAGACCCTCTCTGTGGGAACGGACTGGTCGGTGGGAGGCTATTGGTGGCAGGAGACGGTCTCGAAGGTACCCGGGTCCTATGCCATGGAGCGCTTTAAAGGTGGTAACCAACATCTTGAATCGCACCCGGAAGACCACTGGGAGCCAGTGCAGCTCGCGCAGGAGGGGTGTCACGCGGGCACAACAGGTTGCGCCCATAACCAGATAGATAGATAGATAGATTTTAAAAAATGCCTAGAGGAAAAAGTTTTATCCTTTATCTTTTTTTGGTTTTAGGACTCTAGGATGGTGGAAAAGGAAATATAAAGTTTACCTAGAAAGTTGGTTAATTCTATCAACTTCTCAGAGTTGAACAAAAAATTCATGTTTTTAGGGATTATTTCTGACGTCCTTCAGATTCTCCCCTTAAAGCAAGTATCAATGCTCATTTCTTGGTCTGAAAAGAAATGCCTATCAATTTTGAGTAAAGCTGGAAAAAAAAGACAATGTACCATTGCTAAAGCTGGGAACAAACAAGTTCCTTTTGTTTCACGGCTTCTCACATGGAGAAGGATGGAAGGAATACAGAATACATTTGCTGTGCTAACAGCACTTTCCTGAAGCAGCACCTATGAGCTAAAAAAATGTTAGCAATTATAGATCAGTGGAGGAGAAAAGTCCAATTACCTTGATAATATGGCTTTTGATGCTGCCACTTCTGATCCCCTAAAATGCCTTTTGTCCTCCACAGCCACAGAGCAACTGTTTTTACAGTTAAAAAAAATGAAGGAAATAATTTGTAATGCCTCAAAAACTCCTTGTATGAAAGCCTTTCAAACACGACTATTTTTCAGTGAGTCTACTGCTTTGAAAAATGGTAAAAGAGGGGGGAAAATAGAGTTTAGGACCAAAAGCCCTCAGTTATATCACATCAATGCTTTTCATAAATTCTGGGCATGAATTCCTCTTGCACTGGTTTCCAATGTACATTAGATTGCAGTAGATACAGGACTGGCAAACTGACCTTTGTTGGCTTACTGTTTATTTGGAAAGGTAACTGCCACGAAATGGTTTAACCACACTTATGCATATAACCTTGCTATTTTATTTCAGAATTACCAAGATATTGGGTGGATTAGCAGAGTCAACTTCACTTGCTTCCAGTGAGTCTTTCTTAGACAAAACTGCTATGTGGACAGAGTAAAAGACAGAACAATCCATTATCAGTCCCTCAAAACTTAATTGTGCTCATTCATAATACAAGTAATCCTCAACTTAGAACCAGTTGCTTAGTAACCATTTGAAGTTATGATGGACCTACCTTGAGACGACTTTCAACCCTGAAGATCATAAACATACAAAAGTTCTGAAGATCATAAACACACAAAAGTACACGGGTAAATGCTGCCTTTACGTCCATTTGCTGCATGACAGTCACATGATCACATTTTATAATAGTTTTACTGAAAACTGGTACTTCCTGGCTGTTGGTGAAACCATGTCCATGGCAAACCATTGATTCAGAGTTCACTTAGTAACCATCAAAAAGGGTCATGAAATCAGGTTGGTCACACCACTGATGCATTTTACAACCATCACATCTTACCATCATGATGGACAGGTGATCATAAGTGGTGGATTACCTGCAAGAGCCATGGTAGCGCAGTGGTTAGAGTGCAGTACTGCAGGCTACTTCTGCTGACTGCTGGTTGGCTGCAATTTGGCAGTTCAAATCTCACCAGGCTCAAGGTTGACTCAGCTTTCCATCCTTCTGAGGTCAGTAAAATGAGGATCCAGATTGTTGGGGGCAATATGCTGACTCTGTAAACCACTTAGAGAGTATAAATTCTATTGCTATTGCTATTTCAAATGTTTATTTCAATGGCTTCTGTCTTTAAGGAATCAATCCAAGCTTCCTAAGAGCAAATGTTTTTGAACTCAGTTGCAATTAAACAGAGCCATAAAACCACAGAAAAGAAACCCAAACAAAATACAAGCAGCTATTGAAATAATTTTACCAGAGCTACTAAAATCACTCCCCAAAAGAAGTAATGGTTTGGATCAAAAAAAAAAAAAACCTTAACAATTTTTTCCCCAAGGAAAACCTTGATCATTCTGCTCACATCCATTCACTAAACATGCATTAAGTATCCTCTAGGAGCAAAGGTGCAGAAGTCTCAAAGTCAGCTTTTCAAATGAATATCCTATGGCTGATAGTTGAATGTAAATGTAGCACTCAGACAAAGTAGAAGAAAACCAAAGAAAATGATGCTGCTTCTCGGAACATTGAGGACTCCTAGAATTGCTGGAAACTGGCTTTACAAACAACCATGGAAAAGGAGTTGACAGATGAAAAGAAAGAGTAAAACTAATGCAATTCCAATCCATCATTCAGAAAGGGTTAAAGGAAAGAGATTTGGGGGGGGAAAAAGAAAAGCCCAGGACTTTTACCTGCTAAATATGATAGGCAGTGTTAAGGCTGTTCTCTTCCAATCTTTAAATCAGATTTGGCCTGAACAAGAGACAGCTGTTCTTCAGTACCTCTTGAAAAGAGGATCATCAGGGTTGTTGTTTTTTTTTTTTTTTTTTTTTGCAATGCATCCTATCTGGCTGGTCACCCTGTAATTTAATATTGAATGACATTCCCAGATAAGCTATTGTTTGAGCACTCTGGCACAGTTATGTTCAGCTCAGCAATAGCAGCAGCCAGTAACTTTCTGTCTGCTGAGAAAAGAAGCTGCACTTGCAAAACTTTTGTAGGGAAGAGGGAGAAAACTTCCTAAAAATTTCTAACATGACAGGGTTAATCCACCTGTCAATCTAGATAGTGGACAGAGATCAGCAAAGCTTGAGAAACTCAAGCTCTGAGCAACCAACCAATCAGGAAGGGGAAGGCTTCCCATTCAGGTGAAATGTAAATAATTCCATTCTGAAAGAGGATTTAACCTCATGTATCTCATTAATCTATTTATTACAGGAAGCAGAGTAGTGGGGTACATAGAGGCTGATAGTTTACTCTCTTTCCTGAAAAAGGTGCAAAAATGAATTTTCTCTGTAAATGAGGAGAGCAGGGGTGTCAAACTCACGGCCCACGGGCCAGATACGTCATGGCTACCCCCTGTTTAGCGAAGGTGGGGATGTCACGATATGTCATATGATGACAATGTGACAATGTGTGTGGCAAGTTTGACACCCCTGGAGTAGAGGGTAGGATTGTACAAGAGTACAGTAGTAGGGATGATGAAGGAAGGATTTAGGGCAATGTTTTCCAACCTTGGCAATGTTAAGATGTGTGGATTTCATCTCCCAGAATTCCCCAGTCAGTATGAAGTCCACACATCTTAAACTTGAGAAGGTTGGAAACACTAATTTATGCATTTCCTGTTGATGGAACCAGTACAGCTTACATCCCACATTTTGGTATGTTCCTCTGAAACAATGTGCTCCATTATAACTTTATCTATAGCTATTTTCTAATAGCTCAAATTGTAAAGAAAAGACTCCATTGAGTGAAGTGGATTCTTCTACCTGTTTTTGTGGTACCTCAACTGAAGTCACTTGCCACTGCTTGCTTCTAGAAATTGTTTGGATTTTCTCTAGTGGTGAAATCCAAATTATTTTACTACGGGTTCTGTGGGTGTGGCTTGGTGGGCGTGGCAGGGGAAGGATACCACAAAATCTCCATTCCCATCCCACTCCAGGGGAAGGATATTGCAAAATCCCCATTCCCTCCCCACTCCTAGGGGAAGGATATTGCAAAATCTCCATTCCCACCCTACTGTGGGGCCAGCCAGAGGTGATATTTGCTGGTTCTCTGAACTACTCAAAATTTCTGCTACCAGTTCTCTGAACTGCTCAAAATTTACACTACTGGTTCTCCAGAACCTGTCATAACTTGCTGGATTTCACCCCCGATTTTCTCAGACTAGCAATGGCCCTAGATTCCCAGATAATCCACTATCAAAGTACAAACCAGGGCTACTTCTGCTTAGGTTTAAAAATCAATAGGGATTGACTAGGTACTGCCATTTGCTGATCTCCTTAAGACCCTTTAAACATTGTCTTATCCATAGGTGTGATGTGAGTCTACCCGCTATATGGCCCTT
Source organism: Arizona elegans (assembly GCA_022577455.1). NCBI lineage: Eukaryota > Metazoa > Chordata > Lepidosauria > Squamata > Colubridae > Arizona > Arizona elegans. The sequence continues at coordinate 134,193,159 of JAKOOJ010000002.1, read as the reverse complement.
AGCTTGTAACTACAAGCCGTAAGTAAATATGGTTTTAGCTTGCAAAAGGTTTTCCATTCTATCTTGAAAGGATAGTCTTTATGCAAAGCATGGTTTATTTTAATTCTACTTTGTTAAATAAGTCACTGGGATAGGATTTATACAATTTGTTAATCCGAAATCACATTAATAGTTTAGAATAGCAATGAAATGAGGACACCAAAGAGAAATTGTTTCATGGTATGATTTTCTTAAGTCAACATAATAAATGTGTGAGTTAAAGTATGTAAAGAACCATCTTAGATTACTTAACATTGGAACTGAGTGGTTCGAACTAACTGAAAAGAGGAGAAAAAATCATTGGTCCTGGACATTTAAAGACTTTTACCTATATGATACTGGATACAAATAAAGACAAAGTCCTTCTGTTATTTAGTGTTGTGGTTCGCCAGCAGCTTGCGAAGCTGGCAGCGGAGTCAGACAGCAATGAGGCTGAGGAAAAACATGGGCCAGTCCTGGAGGCTGGGGAAGGCCTGGATGAGGGCTCTGTGTTGGAGGCAGAGATGGGGCCAGGGCCATCCAGGAGTGATGTGCAGACTCCGGAGCCTCCAGAGGCTGACAGTAGAGAGGCAGAGGAACAGGAGGAGCCTGTTCTTAGTGCACGTATGAGAAGAGCTGCCAGAAGGCAAGAGGACGACTCAGGAGTAGGGCCAAGAGATGACTGGCTCCTCCCATAAGGCTTAGAAGACCAGCAACGGCTCTTGGGCTCTTTGTCAGAAAACAATGTTGATAGACTTGTTCTTGTCTTGCTGCCCTTATTTCTGGTCAGCGTCTTCTGCTTCTGAACTTTTGCCAAGAGAAGCCTTTGGCAGTTTGCCTAATTATACCAAGGTTGATGATTCTACTGAAGAATTTGTGTTATGAAGAATTTGTTTTAATTTAGTTTGGACTACTTTGAGAATGAATTGATTCTCAGCTGTTCTAATGAAGTCTGTTTGTTTTGGAACTGTTTGCTTTGACTACTACCTATTGGGCCTGGGTCACAAGATTTAGGATTCCATCTGCAGAGTTTCCCTATGACTATCATTAAGTGTTGTACCTTATGATTCTTGATGAATATATCTTTTCTTTTATGTAGACCGAGAGCGTATGCACCAAGACAAATTCCTTGTGTGTCCAATCACACTTGGCCAATAAAGAATTCTATTCTATTCTATTCGATTGTGGCATTAATGAGGAAGACATGATGGTGGAGGCAACACAGCTGCAGTGGAAGGAGATCACTGGAGTGGTCTGTGATAAGCTCATGCCAATTTATCTAAAATAAAAACTGTAGAGTATGATGGACTGCGTTGTAGCACTGTATGGCACTAGGTGTTGGCCAACCACCCACAGGATTGAGTGCTCTTTACCTGCCATGGAGAGGTGCATGCTCCGTGGGTCATTAGGTGTTTCCCTTCTTGACCCCATTAGCAATAATACAGTCCAGCAGCAAATGAGTGTTGCACCAACAAAGAAAGCATGAGAAAAATGCCTACAGTGGTGTGGCCACGTTCACAAATAGCATCCCATGTTCTCCTGCATAACCTACCGTTACTTTAACAATGATGGTAAATGCCCATGTGGAAGGTCAAAGCAAAGGTGGCAGGACAGAAGTAATCCAAACATGAAGATTATGCAGTTGAAACTGGTTGCTGTGATTGATTGGGTGAAATGGTGTTAATTGATCCAAAAAGCAGACCCTGCATCTATGGGGAAACAGCAGGAGGAGAAGGGAAGGTTGTATGCACACAGAGCCACATATATAAAAGCAAATTAATCATATTCCTTTAGCAGTGAGTGTGTGGTCTGTATTGAATTGCTTCTGTAACAACCATAAACTGAATCTGCAAAGCACAGAGTTACATATAAATGAATGAAAGCAAATACCTATAAGCAGAAAAATATATTCTCTTTTGCTTAGATCTGAAAAGGTCAGATATCTATCACATCACCCCCAACAATACCTTGGAGGCAGCATGAGATCACACTCTTACTTCCCGCAATACACTCTTGATTTATCATTCCTCTAACTCTTGGTGATACAGAGTTTATTATACATTGTTCACACAAGCCATTATAGATAGATAGATAGATAGATAGATAGATAGATAGATAGATAGATAGATAGATAGATAGATAGATAGATAGATACAGAGGGAGGGAGGGAGGGAGGGAGATGGAGAGAGAGAAAGATGTTGTTCTCTTTTAACTCCTACAGTAAGCTAGACATTCTAAAACATTCGAGACTGATTCCCTCATTCTGCAATATAATCTGATGCCGTGAATTGTTTAGGTTGGCTTTCAGCATTTAGGCAATCACACTCTTGGTACAAAGGAAGATCATTCATCCTGTACAGACTTCTAAGCATTACATTTGCTGAGATCAAAACATTTCTTTATAAATATGCTTTCTATTGGAATAGTGAGAATTATACCAAGAAGGAAACTAATACATTCCCCCCCCACACACACCCTTCATCGCTCTAAAAATACAAAAGTAAAACTCATCTAGTGTGAACTCTGCTTGGGTACCATCTTGAACTCAGGAGGAGGCAAAGAAACTGGGTTTCTTCTGTGCTGTGTATATTGTATTACTTACTATGTATTGATCTCAAACTACTCCTGATTTGCTTTGTTGAGTATTCTGTCCAACATTTTTCTATTCCTTCAGTTTTGCTGAGTCTAGGAGTCAAGGAAATTTCCAGGTTCCAAATTCTCTGTATTCTACCATTATTTTATTTTAAAATATAAGTTTCAGTTAAGTGAAGACACAAGTATCCAAAAGTCTCTGTGCAGATTCCTCCTGATAATTCAGTGTGGATTTTCACTTCATGTGCAATCCTTCTATGTGTAATTGGTTTTACATAATAACTGAAAAATACTATTATAAAAGAAGTTAGTACTTCTGATTAGAAACTGATAAGAATAAAGACTGTTTCAGGACCTAGGTAGGCAATTGGTAATCAGAGACGTTCTGCTTCCAGCATTTTAAAAATAATGCAGCCATTACGTAGCAATGGATAGCTTAAGTGCCACCTAGTTTTGCAGTTGAGTTGGAGAACTAATCACAGATTTTCATCCATTCACGCATTGCCTTTAGAAATATCCACATGCCACAAAAACAAGTATATTTCATTCAGATAATTGTTTTTTTATTAAGGAGGGAGATGGGTGGTTAAGAAATATGAAATATAGACAGACCGGTGTGTGTGTGTGTATGTGTGTGTGTGTGTGAGAGAGAGGGGGGGAGGGAGGAGGGAGGGAGGGAGAGAGGGGGGGGAGGAATGAAAACAAATAGGATTCTTCTTGTTTTGCATCCATAATCCAAAACACATAATTCAAAATGTATTTTGCAAATTTGTACAGGTAGTCCTTGATTTACAACAGTTCCTTTAGTGATCGTTCAAGGTTACAACGGCACTGAAAAAGCGACTTACGACCGTTTTCCCCACTTATGACCATTGGAGCATCCCCATGATCACATGATCAAAATTCAGATGCTTGGCAATTGGTTCATACTTAGGACAGGTGCAGTGTCCTGGGGTCATGTGATCAGCTTTTGCAACCTTCTGTCAAGCAAAGTCAATGGGAAATCTAAATTTACTTAACAACCGTGCTACTAACTAACTTAATGATTAACTTAACAATTGTGGCAAATAATAAAATGGTAGCAAAGCTGACTTAACAAACATTTCACTTTGCAACTTAAATTTTGGACTCAATTGTGGTCTTAACTCGAGGACTAGCTGTACTCGTCCATTCCTGGTTGAAACATCTGATTAATGCTGGAGCAACCCCAAAGAAAAATCTATTGATGCATATTAGTGAAAAGTTACTCTGCTTTTTAAACACAGGATCCCTTTATCTATCAGAGAGGTCTTGCATCTGTTCTTTATTTTGTTTGGAAAGTTCACAATTCCTACATTAAAAAAGTAATCGCAAATCACTGTAGAGTGAAATTTAGTAATCAACAGAAGTGACATTATAGAAAGAACTAGCAGGAAAGTTATACCATTAGCAAAATATCAATATGCAAACTCCAGTATGTAAAAATGTGTCTTTTTTTCAGAGCATCCAGGGGTGAAATGCTCCCAGTTTGGACCGGATCACCCGATCCAGTAGTGATGGAGGCAGGTGGTTCAGAGAACTGGTAGCAAAAATCCCTTCCCCCTCCCATGCCCAGCTTAGCCACGCGATCATCAGAGGCTTTTTTTTTTACTTTTAAAAGCATTTTTTCTACAACCTCTTTGGCGGAAAAAATGCTTTTAAAAGTTTAAAAAAAGCCTCTGATGATCACGCGGCTCAGCTGGGATCGTCAAAGGCTTTTCAAAGCATTTTTTCTACAACCTCTTGGGCCGAAGAGGTTGTAGGAAAAAAAATGCCTTTAAAAGCCTCTGATGATCCCAGCTGAGTTGCCTGATTGTCAGAGGCTTTTAAAAGCATTTTTTTCTGCAACATCTTAAGGTTGTAGAAAAAATGCTTTTAAAAGTAAAAAAAAAAAGTTGGCCATGCCCACCCAGTCACATTACCCCCACCACCACCAAGCCATGCCCACAGAACCGGTAGTAAAAAATTTTACATTTCACCACTGCCTACATCTATCAAGAGGCATCAGTGAATTTACACAGAGGTGATTTGGCCTTCTCTGTCAACTTTATTCCCTTGTCATGGGAGTCTTAAAAAAAAAAAAAAACCACAAGAAAATGCTTCTGAACTCTGATACAAATTATTGCAATAAACTATTCATTATGATAATGCAACCTCTCAGATTGCTACATAAATTTAGAAAAATGAAAAGAAGTCATTTTGAGGTTGCATGACTGACAGTGCATTATGTTTCAATGAATGCTTTTTCTTCAGCGTGATTAAAGTAATGTTTCACAATTTATGACATTTATCTGCCAGAAAACCCACATATCCTAATCATGACACATAACAATTACCTGTGTATGTTGAAAAACAATAACCATGGCCTTAAAGAGAACTGATCCTCATCCTGGAACCTTGCAGAATTTCATCCCCAGCTTCCTTATGAAATATCATTTAAAAGTCACAACCTAAATCACATGAACCAATATGTGAACAATCAACAGAGCCTTAAGACTTGGATTTCTAACTCAAGTATGTTTTAATGAACTCTGAAAGCAGGGGCACTCCGCTTCTATGTCAGCTCCTGCTATTGAAACCAATCCTTGTGACACTCTATGGAAGCAATGTTGGACTTTGAAAAAGCTGAATAACATAGCTAGAAAACAAACAAATGGGTCATTGAATAAATCAATTCAGAGTCCTCACTAGGGGCACAAATGGACAGGCTGAAGCTACCCTACTTGGACACACTAAACAGAATAAGAACAGAATAAAAGAATAGAAGAGTAGAAAAGGACTTTGGAGACCTTCTATCCAACCTACTAGACCTATACCATTTCAAAGACTTAGCTTTCTAGCAAACATATTAACATTGAGAAAATTGGGAAGAAAAAAAATTTTTTTTTTAATTTTGATTTATATGCCCCCCCTTCTCCGGAGACTCAGGGCGGCTTACAATACGTTAAGCTACTTTTGTATATATATATATACATACTTTTGTATATATTTATACAAAGTTAGCTTATTGCTCCCACAATCTGGGTCCTCATTTTACCTACCTTTGAAAGGATGGAAGGCTGAGGCAACCTTGAGCCTGGTGAGATTTGAACTTGCAGTAATTGCAGGCAGCTGATGTTAATAACAGTGCTTTAGTCTGCTGCACCACCAGGGCTCTAAAATTGAAGAAGAAAGTGACTGGAAGTCAGGTGGACAATATCAGATATGGTAGAAAGGAATGCATTGTTGGAAGGCTTGAAAGATTAGGTTAGGGACACATACAGTAATAATAGAGAAAATCTATGGTCACTAAAAGAGAAGCCCAACTTGATGGCATATCATCTATATCATCTATATCTATCTATCTATCTATCTATCTATCTATCTATCTATCTATATCTACCTATCTATTTATCTATCTACCATCTACCTATGATTTATCTATCTATCTTCTATCTATCTATCTATCTATCTATCTATCCATTCATCCATCCATCCATCCATCCATCCATCATCTCTCAACTGTCTATCATCTCCATCCACATTTGGATAACTATCACAGATTAATGTTATCCTACCCTTTTCAAACATTATGTGTAAGACTTATTCCAACACATACCTAGAAAGTTGCTATAATCCATCCTTCAGTGTTCATATATAGAGAATAAATATCTACAAAGAAAGATGGTTGGATATTTATGCTGCATGTGCAGATGCTAGAGATTTAGCTCTGGTACTTGGTGAGGCTGCATTTCCCATTTGTGTTTTAGAGTAAGAACTTAATAGAATATCTGAAGAAGGAAAAACAGTATTAAGATTAACATTCTGTCACAGAGAACTCCTTTACCATAGAAACAGAATATAAATGTGTAGACTTCCAGTTCGGGTTTTTTTTTTTTTAATCTTTTTTTCTCTCTCTAGTGATTGTAGAGTTTAAATGGCATTTTTGGCTATTTAAAATTGAAGACAGATGCAACTTATCATTCGTTGATAGGATTTTTTTCATAATTAATAAGCAGAGCCCATCAGAGAAGTGGGAATCAGACAATAGCACTAATGGATCATTAACAGATAACCATTTGAACTTACTGGTGTTTTCCAGATAAGATAAAGGTTGAATTAGAGGGCATTTGGTCAGAAAGAAGTGTGTTTTTATAGATATTTCCTTCTTTCCACATAAGAATGCGTATAACGAACAGCCAAAATAAACCCTGTTGACTAAGAGGCTATTTTGTTCTTAAAATAGCCAAAAACATGCCAGCAGAAAGCCCTGAAAACAATAACTGCCTCCAATTCATGATCTCCTACACTTCTGTAGCCTGGAATTAATATACAGCTATTACAATTTGTAGACATTGATTGCCTAAGTGTATGTTTTTTCCAACTAAAGAAGATGTACCGGTATGTATTTATATATTTTTAAAAAAAAAAAAAAAAATCAAAACCACCATTAAATGATAATAAAAAATGCACCCATTATCAAAGTAAACATAGGCTTCAAAAGAATTCTACAAAGAAAGGTAGAATGTAAAAATGTAGATTGACATATATATTATGAGATTATTACAAACGAATACTGTATACAGAGACCAATTATCAGTATAACTGTCCAATTGCTCCTGTTAAAAAAAAAAATTCTTATGTAATTAGATCATTCAGCTGTTATAGCTTAATTGCTGTAGGAATATTTTCAAAGATATGTTTGACATCCAGGACCTGGGTGAATATCGGAAGTGTGTCCCCAAAAAATGTGCAAGTTAGATTTTTTAAAAAAAAAGAATAGAAAAGGAAACAATTAAAGGTGATATGACTGGCAAAAAAAAATGGATATAGCCCTTTCAAACCAGAACTCTTCCTGTTCCAAAAGTGCTTTTTCAAGAGGCAACTGACTTTCAGGTTTTTCTATGATATCTTACTTCTCATCCAAGAAGCTTCTTCAACTCCGAATGAGAAGCAAAACATCTTCAAAAGAAAAGAAAAGAAACCAGAAATCCAGTTGTCTCTTGAAAAAGCATCTTTGGGACAATCATAACCTAGGAATCTCCATAGACAGAACTTGTTAAATCAGAGGTGTTCAACCTTGGCAACTTCCTAGCTGGGGAATTCTAGGAGTTGAAGTCTACAACACGGGTCTCCAAACCCCAGTCCACAGCCCAGTGCCAGGCCACAGCCCATTGGGAACTGGGCTATGGAAGTGGTGGATGGGAGTGTGCATGTGTGCAAGCTGTATTTGTGAAAGTGTGAAATCGACCCCTCTTCCTCCGTTCACTGCCACCACCGCACTGCTACCTCTGCCGGTCCACCAATCCAGAAAAGTTGGGGACCACTGGTCTACAAGTGATAAAGTTGCAAAGATTGGACACCTCTGTGTTAGATGCATAAGGGGAACATCCTTCCACAAATATTGGTATTTGACTGAAAGGCAAGATGTGATGATTGCTCCGTAGTTACCAAAGTGCACTCATCTGTATTGGAATACAAACATGGCCAATTCCCAATGCTCAGAGACTTATCAAATTAAATCCCATTTGCTTCCTGAGACTCACTTCTCAGCACTTGGATGCCAGTTGTGGATACTTTTCCAGATATTAATTTTCCTTGGGTGAATATCAAATGCCCTGGCAATTACGTTTTCCAGGATTTTTTGCACCTTGCTGTTCTACCATCAAATGCTGAGCAAATTCCATTCTGATTTTGTTCCCTGTGCCAATCCCAGTTTTTAGCTATTCCAATATGAAGTTTGTTCACCTCTAATTATTATTCTTTAAAGTTGTGATATAACTATCATTTAAAATATCTTGTTCAAAACTGATTTAATATGATAATGTATTGAAACCACATAGCAACTTGCCAAAAGATAAAGTTGTCAGAATGATGAAATATCTTGGAAAGATAACATACACCAGCAACCATTATCTAAAATGCTTTATAATATGCACTTGCTTTAAAAATATATATGAAAAAACGATGCAGTGCTTTATTCCTGCAATACCATTACTCTAATAGTTAGCAGATACATTCTTATCTAACAAAAAGATATGCTGCAAAAGGTTTCCAATGGTAAGCAAAATATACACAACAATATTTCATCTGTGCAATATGTACTTTACTTCTTTCATTCAGGAATTCAACAAGCACTTCTCTTCTTAAGAGTCCAAGGCCAGTCTCTTGAGGAGGGGTACGCCACCACATTCTTCAAGGCTGAAGGTGCCATCCTTTATGAGCACAGTGGTTAGAGTGCAGTACTGTAGGCTACTTCTGCTGACTGCCAGCTGCCTGTAATTTGGCAGTTCAAAGCTCACCAGGCTCAAGGTCGACTCATCCTTCCATCCTTCCGAGGTCAGTAAAATGAGGACCCAAATTGTTGGGACAATATGCTGACTCTGTAAACCACTTAGAGAGGGCTGTAAAGTACTGTAAAGCAGTATATAAGTCTAAGTGCTATTGCTATTGCTATCCCTCTCTCAACGAGACCAACACGCCAACATGAACCCAACTATAGGTTATCTCCATGACTCCTTCAATATTCCAGGGAAGATCTGGATCCATTTTATAGGAAGTCGAAATAACACCACAGTGAATCCTGTATACTTCATCCAGAATCACCATCTCAGACCCATCTTAGGTCATACCATAAAGCTGAGTCCCAGGCACCTGAGTCTGACCTGCCCTGCCAGGTTGTAACTGAAGGAAGATTTGAGTAACTTCATCTGCAAGATAACCTGAGTATCTTTCTTTTGAATGTCCTATTATTCATTTAGTATTTTTTTAAACTTCCTCTGAACCATGTGGATTAGAAGAGACCAAGAGTCAGTTAAGTGCATGTTCAGAGACTGAGAATTCTTTTACACTGCTTTTCAATAGAAAGAATACAAGCTGAAGATCATGGACAGCTCAGAAAGCCATCTCTCTTTCAGGATCTGGTGGAATCTAGCTTGAATTCCCAAGAGTCAAGGAGGGCTTTCCAGAGGAGTAAGAGGCAGCTGGATTCAGAGAGTTTGTGTGAAAGAAAGAGGTTTAAGACAGCCCCTCCCTAACAGTTCTCAGAGTGTATGCTTCACGTAGCTACCTGTTTCCCCAAAAATAAGACCCTGTCTTATATCTTTTTGAACCCTGAAATAAGCGCTTGGCCTTATTGCCTTGCGCTCAAAAGCTCGATTGGGCTTATTATCAGGGGATGTCTTATTTTGTGGGAAACAGGGTAGTAGTCTGTTTCAGTTTGGCAAGATTCTGTCTGTAGGGATAGAACAATAAAGAAATCTGCTTAGAAGAATCACCATGTGCCTTTCTTGGTTTTTGGAGCTTGATACATAATTAGGAATACTTCTAATTACCTTTGTGGGAATTAAGAAGAAAGAAAATAGAGAATATAAAATTCTGCATTTCTTTCTTCCCAGATATCCCTACTAGTAATTATGTACCAATATCATATTTATTAATATAGTCAACTAAGGAATAAGGTAACAAAAATAACCTAATAGATTATTTATTAGATTTATTAATCTAATAACTCTGATGTACATTAAAATATTCCTGTTGCAAAGGGTTTAAATGTCATAGATTCCAAATTAAACTCCAGTATATAAGCTTCCAAAACTTACTATGTACAAGAATTAGATTCAGGTGGGTTAGTATTTCAATCAAATCAAGATAAAACTTGATTAAAATCCCCAGCCATAATTATCTGGTCTTTAATCAAAGTAAAAGTCAAATTCAAAACATCCTTGTAGTATTTTTGAAAAATCCTTAGCATCATTGTAAGTGGTAAATATAATGTGTTTGTGAAAACTGTCTCCAATATTTTTTTTTTAAAAAATATTTTTTTAAAAAAATATTCTTCTAGATCACATATTTTTTGTTCCACCATCATTTTGTGCATTAATCATAATTATTACACCTCTTGCATATATTGAATGTCTATTTATGAACTTTTGTCCAACTGATCTCTGCATAAGAGATTCTTCTCCTGAAGAAGGTTATGAGTTTCAGTGGAATAACTTCAAGATTTAAGTTTCTCAATGTAGTAAATATCCCTCTTTCTAGCAGGGATATCTAAACCCTTTCGCAAAGTAATAACAACTTCAACCTGGGTAAAGAATGTTAAAAGAAATGATCCACATCCACATATCCATATTTCTCAAGAGGGGCAGAAAAAAACATGGGATAATGTCTTGAGATTTCAATTTAAAAAAAAACAAAAAAATCTCCCAAAACTTTGGATAACAACTAAAAAAGCATATCTGTGATGACTTCCAAATGGATTGGACCTGCCACTGGAACACAACTGAACCAGTGGTGGGTTGCTCCTGGTTCTGTCTGGTTCTTTAGAACTGTAGTAAAAGCAGCGGGATGCTCCACCCACCCACCCGGACATCATAATTGATGATCTGCACATGTGCAGAAGCGTGTGCACGATCCCGTTGCAAACTGGTACTAAAGGTAAGTAGAATCTTTAGTGAACTGAATCTCAGCCCTTTCCCTCATTCTCCTGACACTGGCAGATATCCCCTGCTTCTCACCAATCATATTGGTCATATGATGAAACATCTAGGTTAGATAGGATACCTTCATTTTAGGCTACAAGGAAAAATCAGAAGAGATTCAGTGGAAGAGAGATTAGCAGTCTGTTTCCAATTTCTATTTCTGATTTCCTCAGTCTCAGCTCAGAAATGAAACAACTAGATTTCTGGGAACTATGAGCTTAGATTGATGGTACTGAGTGCCAGATCTGTCTGGAATAAAACCAGTTTCATCCATGATTTAACTTTGGATAAAAGGACAAATCTGACATCTACCACTTAGAACAAGGGAAAAGATGGTTCCATTGGAAACCATATGGTAACCATAGCTATTTTGCAGTGGCCAATATAAAGTCTTTCTCATGATGCTGAGCCAAAAAGGCAAGCTGGGGGTTCCTTTTTACTGTTTTCTTTTAATTTCTTAATTTCTTCAACTATAATTTTGCAATGGGACAAATGAGTACTTGTTTCTACTACAAATAGTCCTCAACTTACAAAAGTTCTTTTAGTGACTGTTCAAAGTTACGACCACGCAGAAAAAAGTGACTTATGACCATTTTTCATACATACGACTGTTGCAGCATCCCCATAGTCACATGATCAAAATTCAGACACTTAGCAACTAACTCAAATTTAAGAGCCATGGTGATGCAGTAGTTAGAATGCAGTATTGTCAGTAAAATGAGGAGCCAGATTGTTGGGGGCAATATGCTTTAAACCGCTAAGAGTGGGCTATAAAGCACTGTGAAGTGGTATACAAGTCTATTGGTATTGCTATGATGATTGCAGTGTCCTGGGGCAGGGGTGAGTTCTACTTCCCTTTACTACCAGTTCGCAGCAGGAGCACGAGCGCAGAAGCTTCTACGCATGCGCAGATCACCCATGATGATGTCGTGGCAGGTGAGTGGAGCCTCCCGCCAGTTTTACTACCAGTTCTATAGAACCGGACTGAACCAGGAGCAACCCATCACTGTCCTGGGGTCATGTGATCACCTTTTGCGACTTTCTGACAAAGTCAGTGGGGAAGCCAGATTCCCTGAACAGCCATGTTACTAACTTAACAACTAAGTTACTAACTAACTTACAGTGACTCACTTAACAGCCGGAAAGGTCATAAAATGGGGGGAAATTCATTTAATAACTGTCTCGCTTAGTAACATAAATTTTGGGCTCAACTGTGGTCGTAAGTTGAGAACTTACCTGTTCTTGTCAGCATCTCATGAGAACTCAAGCAAGACCCATATCTCGATGAAAAGATTCCAGTCAATTTGCAACTCCAAGAACGAAAACAAAGGCCTTGTGATGTTTCAACTCTAACTTCTTTTCAAATGAATTTCTCTTTCCCCGCATATGTGGTGGTACAAAATCAGGGGAGACATTCAGTCAGTAGTAAGTCTGCATTTTTGCAATCAATGGAAAGACTGAAGTCATTTCAGTGGCAACACTTCTCCTAATTACAGACAATGAGTGCTTTAATTCAGGTAGCTTTTTTAAAAAAAGACACTAGCTTTGAAACATATTTCCTTAATCTGAATATTCAGAATTGAAAAGCCATTCCTATATGGTTGGGTCTTCTTTCTTCTGAAACAGATTCAACATTCAAAAGATTTCTTTTTTGCTTTTCTTATCTCTCCAAAGCCTGCTGGTTTATATACATCCATCAAACCAAGCCTCATTTTACAATTTATTTTTCCCTTTGACCACAAGTTCTGCCAACCCTTTTCTGCATAAAAAGAAACACTCAAATGTTAATTTGTAATAATTGATGGTCATATCATCCAGTAGGCAACTTATTAAATAATTCTAGCTAAGACCCTACATGACATCAATAAAGGGCAGCAATTACAGGCATTTTAAAACTGACTTGGTGAAATGTGCAAAGATTTTCCAGATGAAATAATGTCATTTACAACAGCCCATTCATTCCCCCTCCCCAATTAACTGCATATTATGCGAACAAATTTCTTCATCTCCTTGAACCTCATTATTCAGTAAAAAGGACAGAATTAGAAATACAGATTATTTCCTTATACTGATACAGTATTACTATTTATTTATGTCAACTAGTGTGGCATACATTTTTAATAGTGAAATTTAACTGCATGCAATATGCATTTTTTAAAAAAACCCGTTACCTCTTTAATAGGCATTACCATGTTTCCCCGAAAATAAGACCATGTCTTATACTTTTTTGAACCCTGAAATAAGTGCTTGGCCTTATTGCCATGCACTCAAAAATCCTATTGGTCTTATTATCAGGGGATGTCTTATTTTGGGGGAAACAGGGTATTTGCAGTGATTTATTTGCAAATTGAAAAATGCCGATCATCAATGAATCTCAGGAACCAATCCAATTTGGCAAGATCAAAAAGGGAGATGGAAATTTAAAAAAATAAAGGGAACACAAGCAGAAGACATCCGAGATCTGAATGAATGAAATAGCCTTATTAAATACTTTGTTCATTACATACAGTAGTTTTGTGTTCCCTTTAGTTGTTTGAGCAGTGTATAAACTACTGTATGTAAAGAACAAAGTATGTTCAAAGCATGGGAACTAAGATTTGTGGTGATAAAATAGTAAGGTAAACACTTAGATCAAGATGTTAGAATATTTTTTAAAATTTGTGTTTTTGATTTTAATATTAAAAGATGTAAGGGAGGGAATTAAGCTAGATAGAATTTTGATTGATAATTTGATATAAAAAATGAGTAGAGTTTATTTGGAAATTAAGATTTTGGTGATACAATAGACTGGTTTAGAATAAGATGTTAGAATTTGTGTTAAAAACTTTGTTTTGATTTTTAATTTTAAAAGATGTAATGGGGAAATTGGGAATAGAGCTTGTTAAAGGAATGTAAGCGACTGTACCTGTCTATGACCAGATCAAGACTTCATTCTTAAAAAATATATTTTATGTTTATGTTTGGAAAAAAAATAAAAATATATTTTTCCAAAAAAAATGTCCTAGAAGAAGACACTGGTAAACAATAGTTGTCAAGGAAAATTACATAGCTGGCAAGAATCAAAATAAACTTGAAGAAAGCTTTTGTTTCAAAAAGAAATAGCAGCATTCAAGTTTAGAAAAGGTAAAATGTTTCTTAGGTAAAAACCCACAGAGATGCTCATGAATAAATTTCTGCAAAATTATTTTCAGTCTATCCGTTAAAATGGTTGTGAACAACTTGTAGTCATTATTCATTAATGATATTGGCCTATAGTTTCTTGTTAGAGTAAAATCTTGTACTTAGGTTTGGGTATTAGTACTATATTGGCCTCTTTCCAATTCTCTGGCATTTTTCCACCCTGTAAGATAGAATTCATTGCGTTTTGTAAAGGTTGTAAAAGTTCACCCTTAAAACATTTGTAATAAGAATCAGATAATCCATTTGGTCCAGGCACCTTTCCTAGTTTAATCTTTTTAGAGCTGCAGAAACTTCTCTTATTGTTGTAGGTCTATTCATAATCTGTTTCTGACCCTCTGTAATCCTTAGTAAATTTTGTTTCTTAAGATGTTCATCTACTTTCTGTAGCAAGATGTCACTTGATGGAATGCTTTTCATATGTCCACATTGTCTGTTAAAACAGTATCTCCCACTCGTAATTTCAGTATAATTTTCTTTTCTTTTTGTATTTTGTATGTTTGCTACTTCACTGGTTTATTTACAAAATTATTATTTTTTTATTTACATAATTCTTATTTATTTTCATTTCTCTTACTATTAACATAGATAATTGTCATCTTAGAAGTTTAATTTGTTGAGAAATACCCATCTTCTTTGGAAATTTCTATAATTTTTATTTTCTCTTTATTTCATCCAAAACAGCTTGTGTTTTCTCTTGAGCCTTCATTTCAAGTTTATTATATGTTGTATAAAATACTTCTATTAAAAGTTTTACTTGCATCTCAAATCATTCTTCAATCAGTGCCTTTTTCTACATTACTTTCAAAAACATCCTTTAATTTTTTTCTTATACTCCTCTACTATTTTTTCTTTCTATAACAACATTTTGTTCAATCCCCATCTAAAATGTTTAAATTTTATTTCACAAACCAAATTCAAAAGATTATGGTTCAAAAAAAAAAAAGTCTTAGATGATAACTTTACTTTAGAAATATTAGTAGCCAAGTTCTTTTAGAGCCAAATCATGGCCAAATCATTCTTTGAAAGGATTTATATATTTCAGAAAAGTAGGTATGCTCACTTAAATTGCCATTTTTCTGCTTCCATACATCAACCAGCCCAGGAGTGGGTTCTACTTACCTTTACTACTGGTTTGCAACAGGGCCGCGTATGCGCTCTTCTGCACAGAAACATTTTGGTGACGTCGGGGTCAGTGTGTGGGGCCTCCTGCCGGTTTTACTACCGGTTCTATAGAACCGGTTCGAACCGGGGGCAACCCACCACTGAACCAGCCCTAAATTATAGAGTCGGTTTAATGCAAAGTGCCCTTTTAAGGGTTCTTAACACTCCAAAAGCCATTAACAAGCCATTTCCTAAAGTGCGTAAGAAAGGAAATACACAAAGTCAGTGTGCTTTTGAAGGCACCGATCCACAGTTATTACTTGGTTCCAAAAGCTCTATAACTCACTGGGAACCTTTGGCTTACAGTCTCTTATAGAGAGCCACTGTTTGGTACACTTATGGGTGATCCTAATTCCTCTCCTTCTTCTGGATGAATTCCAAGGAGCCACTGTATTCATTGGCTTCTCTTTCTACTGCAGTGGTCAGATCAACTCTCACAGAACCATCTTTAGTCTGTCATTGCTTCCCCAGAAATGCACTTATGTGGGTTTTTTTTTTCCCAATTTACAACTATGTCACTTAACAATAGTTTCTGCACCAAATTACTATTTTTAGACTATCTGTAGTGAAATGCAGCAAAAAGGGTTACTCTTCATCACTTATATATTGAAATGTATCAATTCTATAACTCAGCTGGGAATTATACCTGGGGATACACATGTCCAATTGTGCTAGACGTATATTTCTTGCAAGACATTATTTATCTCCAATTTGGTCAGGCTTGTCCATTCTCTCTCTGTTTTTCCTAAATGGTGTTTTCTAAAATAAAAGGAAAATGTTGGATCATGCCACACATGTCAGAAAATGCAGATACTTTCGGAAAACATTTTCACCACTTCTTGTTGAGAAATAGTTTGTGACCTCAATCTGAATAGATGTCATATCATAATGTAATAGCGATAAATTTGCAGATAATGGCATTTCTTCTGTTACCCATCTATATGAGAAGAATTTGCAAGTGCATCAGTTCTGGTATGCAAATAAATGCATAACTATTTTGCTCTGAAAGTTGATAGCTGTATTAGGTAGCATTGCCTACTAAAAAAGGGATATTATTTATAATAATTTCTCTTGTTTTGTTTTATTTTGTTTTGTTTTGTATGTATATGAACCTACAACCATGATATATGATTAGTTTTGATTGCCAAAAGTCATTTTGATCCTGGCTAATGACAGCTGGGGTAATTTGACTATTTCTTCATTGAAACAAGCATAATGCATTGGCATTGTAAGTGAAAAATGTTCTAAAAGATGAAGGTCATGCATAATGAAAAGCAAATCCCGGTGTTTTATAGCTTAACTGATAAAATAAGACTGGTAATTCACCTAAGATTATTTATAAGCCAAACATCCACTTCCTTTCCTAGGACAAAGAAAGAAAAGATGCTAAAAGCATATTGAGACATAGACACAAGATTAGAGTCAAAATTTTAAAAGCCGACTTTGCCTGCAACTGCCAACTTTTCAACTTTCTTTAGGATTTACTTGTTGCAAAATAACATGCTGTAAAAGACATAGGATCATTCTGGGTGTTTTGGAAACCCTAAATATATTGGGGCCATAGATGGTTAAGGATTTTTCCTGAAATATAAAAAGTATAAATATTCTCAATTCTTTCTTCCTCTTTTTTTAATTGCCTTTGAAATGTCTGAAATATAAGCTCCAAATAAATAGTTGTTACTATTCAAAATAAAAGTTTGTATGTATAATTTGTCATTCTCCCCAGGCTTCTCACTTTTCTCATAATAGCAGCCATTAGTGAGAAAAAATCTGATTGTGAGAACAGTAGGAAGATGGGAGAATCATGCTGGAATTAGCCCACCCTGCCCAGCTGTCTGCACACCAAAGTTTTTACAAAACCCACAGCGTCGTAGCCACTATCCACACTCTCACTTACACATAATTCATTTGGGAAGCATTTTCCTCTTCCGTTCCTATTTATGTCGATGAAAAACTGCTTGCATTTGGGAAAGCTTCTCACACCTGAATGAAGGTTAAGGAAAACTTCTTCAACCCTGGAAAAAGAAATGGAACCAGAGAAGGGAAAGAGCTAGTTGTAGTATGACGACAGAACTAGCCAATGTCTCAACTTTGGTTGCATTTTAGTTGCATCATCATTTTTTAAAGAATATTATGAGATGATAACATTTGCTTAGAACTCTAGATGCAGTGGCTCAATGGCTAAGACACTGAGCTTGTCAACCGAAAGTTCGGCAGTTCAGTGGTTCGAATCCCTAGTGCCACATAATGGGGTGAGCTCCTGTTACTTGTCCCAGCTTTTGCCAACCTAGCAGTTCGAAAGCATGTAAAAAATGCAAGTAGAAAAATAGGGATCACCTTTGGCGTTTAGTCATGCCGACCACATGACCACAGAGACATCGTCAGACAATGCTGGCTCTTTGGCTTTGAAATGGAGATGAGCACCGTCTCCTAGAGTCAGGAATGACTAGCACATATATGAGAGGGGAACCTTTACCTTCATATATATTTTCAATATGTGCAAGAAATCGTTGAAGGTGGTTTTTATATTATTGTTTGATTGCTCGATTTGTACTTGAGGTTTTTTTTTCCCCTTTATTTTGTATTTTAACTTTGGAAATAAATAAAAGATTTATTGACAAAGAACATGGTTTCTTTCCAGCTCAGTGACACAATGGAAGTCTTAATAGAGGGATGTCTGTTGGGCAACATGAAATCTCCATCTCTTGAATCTGCAGCAAGGGTTTGGGTTAGCTAGTCTAAATATGAAGAATGAAGTCCCTGTTATGTGGCAACAGTTACCTTGGGATGTTGACTGGTGACATTTGCAATATGGTAACTTGTGCAATGAAAGGCAAGAGAGATCAGATCATTTGTGGGGTTTTAGCTGTGGTGTATGTACAGTAGTGGCCAAAATTGTGGAAACCTTTTGGGAAAAGTGTATTTTTGAGGTTTGATGGCTAATAATACCACTTTTTTTTTTGGTCTTTGGAGTTTCAAGATAATCATATTCCACTACTAGAATGGCCTGGGAATAGCCTAGACCTTAACCCAATTGAAAATCTATGGAGCTGACTAAAGAAACTTGTTAGTCAGAAGTGACCCAGCAATAAAACCCAGTTAATAGAAGCAATCATTCAATCTTGGTTTCACATTATAACAGCTGCAGAACTAAAAGACTTGGTTCACTCCATGGGAAGACCTTGTAAGGCCGTAATTCATGTTAAAGGTTACCCAACTAAATATTAACTGATATGGTGATAATTTTTTTGTATATCTCATTTTTTCTACCAACCTGCCTTCCATTGAGGACCTGTATACTGCACGAGTCAAAAAGAGGGCTGTGAAAATATTTACAGACCCCTCGCATCCTGGACATAAACTGTTTCAACTCCTACCCTCAAAATGATGCTATAGAGCACTGCACACCAGAACAACTAGACACAAGAACAGTTTTCTCCCGAACACCATCACTCTGCTTAACAAATAATTCCCTCAACACTGTCAAACTAGTTACTAAGTCTGCATTACTATTAATCTTCTCATCGTTCCTATAACCCATCTCCTCCCATTTATGACTGCATAACCTTGTTGCTGGTATCCTTAAGATTTATATTGACTGTTTCCCTATGACTATCATTAAGTGTTGTACCTTATGATTCTTGACGAATGTATCTTTTCTTTTATGCATACCGAGAGCGTATGCACCAAGACAAATTCCTTGTGTGTCCAATCACACTTGGCCAATAAAGAATTCATTCATTCATTCATTCTTTCTTTCTTTCTTTCTTTCTTTCTTTCTTTCTTTCTTTCTTTCTTTATTTCTGTCTTTCTTTCTGTCTTTCTTTCTTTCTTTCTTTCTTTCATCTATCTATCGTGATAATTTTTGTATATCTCATTTTTTCTATGTGTTTCACTTTTCTTCTTTATACTGTAACTGCTATTCTAATAGCAAATATTTCAAAAAAGTTATTGCATTACATTCTTGATTAAATTATCTTTCCATTGATATATAATTTTATGGTACTACTCCCCAAAAAAGTGGTGTTATTAGCTAGTTTTAGAAAATGCACTTTCCCCAAAAGGTTTCCATAATTTTGCCCACTACTGTATTAAATAAGAATAACTGCTTGTATTTCAAATCTGTACTTTACTGAACACCGGGGGTGAAATGCTCCTGGTTTGGACTGGATCGCCCGATCTGGTAGCGATAGCAGCGGGTGGTTCCGAGAACCAGTAGCAAAAATCCCTATGCCCCCCCCATGCCCAGCTGAGCTGCACGATCATCAGAGACTTTTTTTTTACTTTTAAAAGCATTTTCTCTACAACCTCTTCCGAAAAAAAAGGCTTTTAAAAGTAAAAAAAAAAAGCCTCTGATGATCGCGCGGCTCAGCTGGGATTGTCAGAGGCTTTTCAAAGCATTTTTTAAAAAGCCTCTCTGACGATCCCAGCTGAGTTGCCTGATTGGCAGAGAGGCTTTTCAAAGCAGTTTTTGAAAAGCCTCTCTGACAATCCCAGCTGAGTTGCCTGATCAGCAGAGGCTTTTCAAAGGATTTTTTTGCAACCTCTTCAGCCGAAGAGGGTGTAGGAAAAAATGCTTTGAAAAGTTAAAAAAAAAAAAAGTTGGCCACGCCCACCCAGTCACATTACCTCCCCCCCAGCAAGCCATGCCCACAGAACCAGTAGTAACAAATTTTATATTTTACCCCTGCTGAGCACCCTAATCCTCAAAGGTACTGGATAGATTAGGATAGGCTGAAGGTTAGGCTGGAATGAAGATTGAGAAAGTTTCAAGAAAGTTTGTTTAGTGACTGTTCAAAGTTACAACAGAACTGAAAAAAGTGGGTTATGACCATTTTCACACTTTTGCCCACTACAGCATCCCTATGGACATGTGATCAAAATTCAGACGCTTGGTGACTGATTCATATTTAGAACAGTTTCAGTGTTCTGGGGTCATTTGATCCTCTTTTGCGACCGTCCAACAAGCAGTCAATGAGGAAGCCAGTTTCATTTAACAATCATGTTACTAACTTAATAACTGACATGGGTTCATTTCACAACTGTGGCAAGAAAGGTTGTGAAATGGGGCAGAACTCTCTTTACGTCTGTCTTGCTTAGCAACAGAAATTTTGAACTCAGTTGTGGTCATAAATCAAAGGCTGTAGTTCTGAGGCAGTCTTCTGCATTACTGCCTTCATCCCTTGAAACTCTCCTGGTGGGAAAATTAGGTCCTTAGGTAAAATAAATTAAGTGCTTCAGTCCACCTAATCTCTCTGGGCTTCAAAGAAACTTGTCAAAACTTTTCTCTTTTCGTTGACAGGAAGATGCTTTACAATATGGGATCTTGTGGCACTCAAGGCTTATTACATGGATTCTGTATGAATTGGGGAATTGTGATTTATTATTAAACACTGGAGTTTTGGGAATGGGTAACATATCAGATAGTAAGTAAATTAATAGTTAATATTTGTAACTAACATTACTTACAGTAGATTTTACTAAAACAGTTCACTTCCTGGGTTTTATTGCATTTAAGGTCCATATGACTGAATCTCACTTGATTGAATATACTTTACTCTTAACTAATTAGTCCCATTTCATACATAGAAAGGGATGGTAGTTCACCATTCTCACCATTTTATAAACTGCTCTTTCCACAGAATAAAGATTATTACTACATCAAGGAGCATACGATGGTGAAATAATTTAATTTTTCGATCAATGTAGGCTGACGTGATCTAGCCAAGACACAAGTTAAAATGAAAATATTTCTTGGAAATATGACTAGCATGGAGACAGCACTATCATTACAGCATACATTCCCATCTT
The DNA here is from genome assembly GCA_022577455.1 of Arizona elegans. Lineage (NCBI taxonomy): Eukaryota > Metazoa > Chordata > Lepidosauria > Squamata > Colubridae > Arizona > Arizona elegans. The sequence continues at coordinate 134,171,917 of JAKOOJ010000002.1, read as the reverse complement.
TCTAAATTTTGCATCTCTCTTAAAAAGAGGCTAAATTGTCTGAAGTCTATTGCAAACTTCCTGTTTTCCCAAAATAGAGAAATTTTATCCCCCCAAATTCTGCCATCAAAGTTTCTCTTCCCCCAATAGTACACTTAATGGAAGATAATTTGAGGGATCCTTTGGAGATCTTTTCCTCATTTTGCGTACAAATTGTAGATCTTTCCAGAATTCTGGAAATTTCTTTTGTGTTATTGAAAAGTCTGTCAAACAGACAGACTGCTCTGGATTAATTTTAATTTACTCTAGAGTTATAAAAACTGGTCAAGGTCACATTTCTTAAAAGTCCTTTTAGCATCCCTAGTTTCTTTATGGAATCAGGAGGCCATAATGAAAAATTACCTATAATGGGATGTGTAATAGCCTATATGGAACAATTATTGTAAATTGAAGAAAAATCATTAACTCATTGCTTGTTCTATAATTTTGTAAATATTATGGAATGTTTACTTAAAAGCCACATCTCACATTTACTCACAGTTTAGCATTTGCATCAACAAAGAATTTATTGCAGAACTTACTGCTAAGAAATCTTCAAGAGAATCAAACAGGGTGCCCTAGAGAGAAATAATCTCAGATCCTTCCATCACTGACATGATAGCCTTTTGTTTAATAATACTTGAGGAGAATTAAAGAAAAGTGCTATGTTATTTTCTTATCTTTAAACGATCTCCTATTATGGCTGACTATACAAAGATGATTATCAGCCGACTGAGAAATGCCACCATTTTTAACCTCTGGCAAGTTCAGATAGAACAATAGTAGCAATTGGTTATTGGCCATTTGATCCCCAATGATAAAAGAAGGCAGTTGGGAAAATAGATTTTCTGAAACTATTGTAGAGTTCACAACACTGCTTCCATTGGTAAAGACATAAGTATATTCTTCAGGGGTATTTGAAGGCAAGCTACCAATCAAGATTCAAAATCCAAGCAGATTGACTAATGTAATAAACATTATGTTTATTAAACAATAAACAAAAGTTTATGCCACTACAGTTAATCCTCAATTTACAACCACGATTGAACCCAAAATTTCTTTTGTCAAATAAGACGTTTGTTAAGTGAGTTTTGCCCCATTTTACGACTTTTCTTGCCATAGTTGTTAAGTGAGCCACTGCAGTTGATAAGTTTATTTATTTATTTATTTATTTAATAAAATTTGTATGCCGCCCTATCTCCAAGGATTCAGGGCGGCTCACAACGACAATCGACCAAGCGATTGTTAAAAAACAACAATATACATAAAAAATATCAAAAAAGTGTTTTAAAAAAAATTAAAATATACTACCCCATCAGTCCAGACCGGGGGACATAAATAACCAGGTTTTCGATGGAAGGTACGAAGGTCAGGGGCCAACCGGAGCCCCAAGGGAAGTTGATTCTGTTAAGGATATTGTTGTGTTACCAACCAGCAGAGTAAGTGCACAGAGAAACGGTACTGAGAGCAATGAATACAATACATACAAACTGGTTTAACAAAGCTTTTACTTTGTAGGGAAAACAATTGCATAGTATTTTTATCAATCCAAGTCTTTAGCCATTCAAATCAGTCCGAAGTTACAGATATCTTCTTACCATACAAACCGCAGTTGGTAATAAACAGCAATTCAACGCTGGTAACAAATCACGATGGTAGCAGATCCATCCACTTCTTCACACACGACAGTAACAGTTCCAACCAACAAGTCAAGCAAGAATGACTATAGCTCGGCTCTCTCCTTATATATAGTTTACACTAGTAATTATCCATTTAAGATAAGTGAAGTCAGCAGTGCAATGACTCAACAGTACAATTAGGATAATTGCAGTCAGCAGTCAGTCAGCAGTCAGTTACAATGACTCATCAGTACAATTACTCAGCATTACATCTTAAAGTTACAGAATACATTTAAAGTTATAGAACACATATATTGCCTGGACAACTTGTTAGGCTTACACCATATCCTAACAGATTCCAAAGGGTGGGGGCGCTCACAGAGAAGGCTCTACCCCGGGTAGAGCCTTAGTATCAACTGTAGTTAGTATCAACTGCAGCCCGGCCGGCCGCCCTGTTCAGAGTGTCCTGCTCCCTCCTTAATTGGAGGGTGGGGGATGACCCTTTGCAGGGACACGCCAAGGAGTTTAGTCAGCATCTGCTGGATAAGATCGCTCGGATTCGGGACGGCCTGGACTCTGACTGGGCAGGGTCTGACGGTGAGGAGGCAGCTGGTCTTTGTTGTGGCCCCGCCCTCTGAGCCTGTCCCATCGGAGGAAGAAAGCTCCGAGCATGAGGAAGAGGAGTCAGCCAGGCCTCCATCTCCAGGACCCTCCCCTCTGGCATTGTCTCAGGTGCCGGCCGAGGGAGAGGAGATCAGCAGGGAGACAGCTGGTTCATCTCAGAGTGACGATGAAACATCATTCCTGGACGCACGCCTCCGAAGGCGTGATAAACGATTGCAGCAGTTTAGGAGGCGTGCTAGGGATTAGAACTGAGTCACTGGACCACACCCCAGAGACTATATAATAGAGGGTAGTGGTCAGGGATCCTTGTGACGAACAAAAGCAAACCTTGGATAGTCACTAAAGCCTCGTCCGGAACTGCTGAGAGAAAGATTTAAAGTGCCGGACATTTGGACTCTTGAGTATTTATCTTTCTGTTTTACTGTGCAAATAAAGTCACTTGGCAGACGGTGTGTCTATCGCTGCCAAGTGGGAGATAAGACCTGGGTGCGTTCCAAAGTGTTTCCTTAACCCTCGGCTGGCTGTGTTTGTGTGTGTGTGTGGACGGGGACAGATCAGTCTTGTGATTTGGGAAGAGTTTGATCCTGTCACCCCTGAGGAAGTAGACAGGATCATGGGAAGGTTGAGTGCCACCGTGTGTGTACTGGACCCATGTCCCTCCTGGCTAGCTTATGCGGCCCGTGAGGTGACACAGGATTGGATCCAGGCAGTAATAATGGCATCCTTGGATGAGGGGATCTTCCCTGACACCCTGAAAGAGGTGGTGGTGAGACCCCTCCTCAAGAAACCTGCCTTGGATCCAACCATATTGGATAACTTTCATCCAGTCTCCAACCTTCGCTTTGTAGCGAAGGTTGTTGAGAGCATGGTGGCATGGCAGCTCCCATTGGCCCTGGAGGATACAGACTACCTGGATCCATACCAATCGGGTTTCAGGCCGGGGTACAGCATGGAGACAGCATTGGTCGCACTGGTGGATGATCTTTGGAGGGCTTGGGACAGGGGATATTCCTCTGTTCTGGTCCTCTTGGATCTTTCGGCGGCGTTTGATACCATCGACCATGGTATCTTGCTGCGACGGCTCAAGGGGTTGGGAGTGGGAGGCACCATTTTATGGTGCTTATCCTCCTATCTCTTGGGCCATACGCAAGCTGTGTTGGCAGGGGGGCAGAGGTCAGCTATGAGGCTCCTCACTTGTGGGATGCCCCAGGGGTCGGTCTTCTCGCCTCTCCTGTTCAACATCTATATGAAGCCACTTGGGCAGATCATCCGTGGTTTTGGGGTGCGGTATCATCAGTACGCTGATGATACCCAGCTTTTTATATCCACCCCAAACCAACCCAGTGATGCCCTCGACGTGATGTCTCATTGCCTGGAAGCGGTACAGACCTGGATGGGGAGGAACAGGCTTCGACTCAACCCTGCCAAGACCGAGTGGCTGTGGGTACCGGTATCTTGTTCCGATAGAGATGTTCCATCGTTGACCATCGGGGGTGAGGTGTTATCCCCTGTGGATAGGGCTCACAACTTGGGGGTCCTCCTGGATTCACAGTTGTCTCTGGAAGACCATGTGACAACCGTGACCAGGGGGGCATTTGCCCAGGTTTGCCTCATGTGACAGTTGCACCCTTACTTGGACCAAGATGCCCTACGCACTGTTTCTCATGTGCTGGTCACCTCCCGTCTTGACTACTGCAACGCTCTCTACCTAGGGCTGCCCTTGAAAACCACTCAAAGGCTTCAGCTGGTGCAAAATGCGGTCGCGCGGGTTGTGATGGGAGTGTCCCGATACTTCCATGTTACACCCTTCCTGCGCGGCCTGCATTAGTTATCGGTTGCCCTTCGGGTGAGGTTCAAGGTGCTGGTTATCACCTATAAAGCCCTTCATGGCCTAGGCCAGGGATATCTGTCAGACCCCCTGCAGCCAGTGACAATCCCCAATCGCCCGGTGCATTCCCACAGACCCCCTCCTCAGGGTGCCGTCGGCCAGACAGTGTCGGCTGGCGACCCCCGGGGGGAGAGCTTTCTCTGTGGGCGCACCCACCCTCTGGAACCAACTTCTGTTGGAGCTCCGGATAGCCCCTGACCTTCGTTCATTCCGTGAGTTGAAAACCTGGTTGTTCTGTAGCCTGGACTGATGGGGGTTTTTAATGAATTTTAAATTGTTTTAAATTGGGTTTTAATTTTATATTGTTTTAATAAGGAATTATGCATTTTACCAATGTGAGACACCCCGAGTCCTCGGAGATAGGGCGGCATATAAATTGTATAAATAAATAAATAAATAAATAAATAAATAAATAAATAAATAAATAAATAAATAGTAACCCGACTATTAAGTGAATCTGGCTTCCCCATTGACCTTGCTTGTCAAAAGGTTGCAAAAGGTGATTACATGACCTTGGGAAACAGGAATGGTCGTAAGTGTGAACCAGTTGCCAAGCATCTTTAAAGGTAAATGTAAAGGTTCCCCTTGCACATATGTGCTAGTCGTTCCCAACTCTAGGGGGCAGTGCTCATCTCTGTTTCAAAGCCGAAGAGTCAGTGCTCTCTGAAGATGTCTCCATAGTCATGTGGCCGGCATGACTAAACGCCAAAAGCGCACGGAATGCTGTTACCTTCCCACCAAAGTAGTCCCTAATTTTCTACTTGCATTTTTTTATGTGCTTTCGAACTGCGAGGTTGCCAGAAGCTGGGACAAGTAACAGGAGCTCACCCCGTTACGCGGCACTAAGGATTCGAATCACTGAACTGCCGACCTTTTGATCGACAAGCTCAGCATCTTAAGCCACTGAGCCACCGCATCCCTAGTTGAGTGCATAGAATGCCTTTTATATCCATTAATATTAATTTCTGTCTGGTTTTGTGAAATAATACAATATCCCAGAAATTAATTAAAACCTATGACTTCCACATCATTCTTCTTGTTCTAACCACAAGAGCAATTTCAAAGTTTGGCTTTTGCCAAGGTCTCAAATAGATAAACTTTGGTTTGTTTTGAAATGTGAATCTATGGTATCTGATAGTTTATCTTTATTATGTCTTCCTGAAGTATGTGTCTCCGCTCTTGGCAGAGTAGCCAGCTTTATATCCTGTTATATGTCCTTAAGGGAGACACATCTGAGTCTGTAGATGCTATATTAACAAAATGGTATACCTTAATGCTAGCTAATGTTTGATCATTTTTATCAATTAGTTTTCCTACCCTTCTTGATTTCAATAGATTAAAGATGAAATTATCTTGTTCAGATTATTGGGTTACAGTGGCTGTATCCTTGTTTAGATAATACATGATTGCCCTGGATGGATCATTTAACATAAGATTGGCGGGGTGATAGTGAAATTATTCACCTATTTTTCTACTGGTTAGTTGTAACCTTGTCTTCCCTTATTAACTTTATATGAAAAAATATTTTCTTAGCATAACTATCAAACACAGGCACAATATAGTTATTTTAAGCCCCGTCCTCTTTTCATTTCCCCAAATAACTTAACCCTCTAAAATGTGTCTGGTACTTGGGTTGTCTGATTGAAAACTAGAACAGAGAATTTGGTATACTTCATACATTTGTTTTGTTACATTTCCAACCTACATTTTTTCCCCAGCCCACAATTGATATAATGAAGATGAAATAACTTTAGATAATGTATTGCCAGTCAGAATTACTAATCAGTTAGTTTCATCATGAACAACCCAAACGTTGCCTGTTACAATAACCAATTCTGTCGGAATACTTTGAGAAATGGAATGAATGGGAGGAGGAGGTATGCCAACCTCTTCAGAGACCTGAAATCTTTATTCCATCCAATTTCATTTGGAAAATGTAAATAGATAATATCGCTGGGGTGCATTTACAAACTGGACAGAGTTGTGTGTGTGTGTGTCTGTGTGTCTGTGTCTGTGTGTGCACACACCTGTTTGGGTCTGTGTGTGTCTGTGTGCGTATGTACCACTTGATTCCTGGTGACTGTCTGGATAAGTCCCTGCAGTTTTCTTGACAAGCTTTTTCAGAAAAGGTTTGCCATTGCCTGCTCCTTAAAAGTGATAGTCACTGGTCTAAGGTCACCCGGGTTGGCCTTGTGCCTAAGAAGGACTAGAACTCACAGCCGCCCTGTTTCTTGCCTGGTGCTTTAACTACTACACCCAAATTGGCCTGGATAATAGAGTCCACATTTTCAATGTTCTTTTTCAGAGTATTTTGTTGTTGGATTGAAATATAAGAAGACCATTGGAGGGAGAGGCTTTCAACTTGTAGGAACTGTTACTTGTATCTGCCATTCTCTGGTGTTTGGGCTCTTTGTCAGGTAGCATCAGTAGACTTGAGCGGATGTGTGAGTAAACAGGAGTTTTGGAAAACCATGGTATTAAAATGCTTTGATGGGAGAACATAGCTTTCAACCTAAACATCTCATCAGCTTTATGTGAAGATGTGATGACCCAGGACATGGCACAGAGATAACACAAACAGCTGGCAGTTGCTCCAAAGCTCCCCAAATGCTCTCACATTTCTGGCAAGTCCCAGAGCAGAGTGAGAACAAACCCCCACACAAACCTCAAGCAGCCTCTGGCTGCAATTAGTCCAGCCCAGCGCTGTCTGCACTAAGGCTGCATGGCAATAAATCCTAAATGTCTTTGGCAAAACAAGAGTCAAGCAAGGAGTTCAGGGAGCAAAAGATTCAGATAATTAGTCCAGAACACCAATAAGGAATGCAAGGAGTCTTGGTAAGTTCAAACGTCAACACTTCAGGAACTCAGTGTTTGTTCCTGACAAATGTCCCTCCCAATGGTGTCTCCTTAAGTCTCATTCCCCAGATGTGCCTGGTGAAGCTGGGCGGGGCACTCTCCTCTCGTGTGGCCTGCTCCGTCTGCACTGATCCTGCCTTCCCTGCACTCTCCTAGCCCTTTCATCAGGAGGGGGTGGTTCATGCTCCTCGTCTGAGCTCTGTCTCTCCTCCCTGCCTGCAGGCCTTACTAATTCCGAACAGCCTTGCCTGGATTGACTCTGTCCTTCCCCAGTTTCCTCCAAGGCCAATGGAGCTGCCCTCTAACTTCTGTCAGTTCTTGTTCCAGCTCATCTTCCACTGCAGATTCAGACTCCAATGGGGGCATGACAGCCACCATTGCTCAGTGTGAATTATATTTATAGGGTAGGTAATCAAACCCTTGCAATATCCTTGAACTGGACAGCCAATGGGGATAAGGAACAAATAAGATGGAGAAAGTAATACTTTAAATTGAGTGAGATAACTGTTTGGCTTTGGATAATTAAAGAACACATGTTTATTTTTAACAAGTTGTAAATGTCAAGCAAAATTATTTCCTTCTTTTAGAGGGTAAAAGTACTATAGCTGGCAAGAGAAAAGTCAGAGCTCCATAGTGAGTCAGTTTTCTTTAAAAACTATTCTTTTAAGCTGGAACAACGTGGATAGCAATAGCAATATAATAGCACTTAGATTTATATATCACTCCATAGTACTTTGCAGCACTCCTGAGTGCTTTACAAAGTCAGCCTATTGCCCTCAACAATCTGGATCCTCATTTTACTGATCTCGGAAGGGTGGAAGGCTGAGAGTCAACCTTGAGCACCTTCAGGATCAAACTCCAGTCTGTGTGCAGAGTGAGGCTGCAATGCTGCATTCTAACCATTGCGTCACCAGGGCTAATAATATGCTACACTTCTCGTGTCTCTACTCTTGAATCAATCTCAGGGCCTCCAAGTCAAACCCTGACCTTCGCAACTGGTCACTAGACTCCTATCTTTTTTGTTCTCAAGCTTATATTTTCCACGATCACTTTCTTTAACCAGACTGTTTGTCCAAATTCTTCACATTTATCCACCCCTTGGGTTGAGAAGTTCAGAGCTCGTGATGTTTTGAATCTTCTTTAATGTGATGATGTTTCTTATTAATTCCTTTATGGGATTTCTTTCGCTTCTTAAACTTTTCTGCTTGGTCAGATGTTCTGTAATTAATGAAGGAGTCGATGGAGGAGGAGTATTGACTTCAGCGGGTGTCCTTGCCCTACTTTTATGTGATTTATGTTCCAGTGAGCCCTGCATTTTTGTAACCATTTCAGCTATGGTTGTTAGTAAAGCTCTGCATTCCTCTAGAAAAGACATCAATAGCCGATTTCTAGGTCCCGCACTAAAACAAGGCTTGTCTGTAACTTTGCTAATACAGGTAGCCCTCGATTTACAACAGTTCATTTAGCAGCCATTCAAAGTTACAACAGCACTGAAAACAAGTGACTTATGACCGTTTTGCAACCATTGCAGCATCCCCATGGTCATGCGATCAAAATTCAGATGCTTGGCAATGAGGCCATATTTATGATCGTTGCAGTGTCCTGGGGTCAAGTGAACACCTTTTGTGAACATCTGTCAAGAAAAGTCAATGGGGAATCCATATTCACTTAATAATTGTGTTACTAATTTAACAAGTGCAGTGATTCACTTAACAACGGTGGCAAGAAAGGTCATAAAAATGGGACAAAGCTCACTTAACAAATATCTCACTTAGACATTTGTTGGGCTCAGTTACAGTTGGGCTCAGTTATGGTTGTAAGTCAAGGACTACCTGTATGAGAGGTCAACTCCAGGCATAATTTTGTTCATATTCTGCATAATGGGTGGACTCAATCACAGACCCTAAAAGCGTGTCCTCTACTTTGTTTCCCCCATCCTGTTCACCATTCACTCCTTCATCTTGTACCATCTTCATTGGACAAAGATTTAAATTATCTGTCAAAGTAGCTACCTTTTCAGCCTGAGTAATCTCAATAGCCAGATTATTTACTGCTTCATTATGTACTGCAGTGCAAAGGTAGAATCATCCTATTGGCCAATTTTATTAGTTTATTAAAATATATGTGCATAGCATTGGTGGTTTCAATTTTTTTTACTACCGGTTCTATGGGTGTGGCAAACCAAGCATGGCATGGCTTGGTGGGCATGGCTTGGGCGTGGCAGGGGAAGGATACTGTAAAATCTCCATTCCCTCCCCAATCCAGGGGAAGGTTACTGCAAAATCCCCATTTCCTCCCGATCAGCTGGAACTCAAGAGGCAGAGAATAGATGGGGGCAGGGCCAGTCAGAATTTTTACTACCAGTTCTCTGAACTACTCCAAATTTCCAGTACCGGTTCTCCAGACCTGGTCAGAACCTGGTGAAATCCACCTCTGGTGCATAGATCAAACACTCTACTGATCCGTCATTTGAGGTTAACTCTAATGCATTCTTACCCTCATGAGCAGGAATATTAAGACTGCCATATGGGGAAACAAAAGTTTTTGATCTTTAGCTGGTTAATGCAGCTGTTATTGTCCTTCAAGAAACATTCTTTTATTATCTTTAAGAGTTGGCACTAAGCCTATAATCTTTTACCACCCTCTCTGGTAAGGACCATCCTGTGAGGATCATCTGGGAAAAAAGCAACCTTCAAAATACTAAGGCAGAAAGCAGAAGCAGCAGGCCTTAGCTTGTTGTTTTTTTTTAAATTTGATTTATATGCCGCCCTTCTCCGGAGACTCAGGGCGGCTTACAATGTGTTAAACAATAGCCTTCATACTTTTATATATTTATACAAAGTCAGTTTATTGCCCCCACAAACTGGGTCCTCAATTTACCTACCTTAGAAAGGATGGAAGGCTGAGTCAACCTTGAGCCTGGTGAGATTCGAACTTACAGTAATTGCAGACAGCTGGTGTTAATCACAATGCTATCAGTCTGCTGAGCCACCAGGGCCTACAGGGCCACCCAGCTTGTTGTTCTTTGCCCCCTAATTAGTTTTTTCTGTGGTTGCACATCACTTTGGAGGTTTCGCTCTACATTGATTTTTTTTTTTAGTGTCCCAGGCACACTAAGCAGCCTTATACTAGGATTTCTTCTCTCCTTCTTGAGGTAAATGTAGTGGACAGCAAACAGACAAAGGCATGACACTGTTGCTAAAAGACAGGCATAAAGTGTTTTGCCATTTAGCCATCTGTAAACTTGACCTGGAAATAATTTTGAGGAACATGGAATAGGAAATACTTGGAATTGCTGGAATTACTGCTGCTGTTACTCTCAAATATTAATGTCCAGTCTTGGTTTCCTCATTCCCTCACTTCCTTTACTGAATGGGATTCTTATGGAATCAATTGGTAAAAGGTTTCCTGCCTGAGCTGGGGGTTGGACTAGAAGACCTCCAAGGTCCCTTCCAACTTTGTTACTCTAAATTTCTCTGTTATAAAGATAGACTGCATTGTCATTTAACAGTGAGGGGTAAATGGGAATTTTGCAGTATCCTTCCCTTGGAGTGGGGTGGGAATGGAGATTTTGTAGGATCCTTCCCCTGGAGTGGGGTGGGAATGGAGATTTTGCAGTATCCTTCTCCTGCCACGTCCACCAAGCCACGCCCACCAAGCCATACCACGCCCACTAAGGCACGCCCACAGAACCGGTAGTAAAAAAATTTGGATTTCATCCGTCCATATGGATGTCCTGAGACAAGTGCCGCTGATGGATTAACTCTTCCAAGCTGAGCTTGAATTCTGGGGAGGACTTCCACGTTGTTTTCTTGGCAACAATACAGAAATAGTTTACTACTGCCTTGCAGGATGTTTCTTTCTTCTCAGTTTAGACTATAGTTTCAATAGTCTAACTCAGTATCCTAGCTGGGCTACTAACTAGTTCTATGCACTATATATGATCCTGTTGTTAGTCTCTCTAATCCCCATACCTTTTACCTTAAACTGTCTACCATGGACCTTTCATGTTTTTAAGAGGTCCCTAAGGGGGCGTGCATAAGCGCACCAGTATGCCTACCATCTCTGTCCTACTGTCCCCATTTATATGTACTGATTTTATGTGTTTATGGCGGTTTTGCTTACTTATTTCCTTTTATTTGTGCCAATTTTTTTCATGTGTCCATGTGTCATGTGTCCATGAAAACAGTCAATACTGTTACTTGTTTCCTTGTACTTGTTGACAAATAAATAAATAAACTATAAACATTTTCATGTGTAAATGTCATGAGTGTGCTCCCAATTTTAATTCGGAAAAGTATCACACTTACTATCACTATGGACCAAAATATGCAAGTAATATTTTGCTTCTTGAAGAGCCTTGCGGAGATTTTACACTTTTTAGCTTAATTTTTTTTCCTAATAATGGTCTCACCCACTAATCCAGAATATGAAGAGAATAATTATCCCTTACTAAAGAAATTAAAAATATATGAGATATTTAAGCAAGTATACTCTTTCCTGTGGTAATGCAATATTTAGATTGATTTCCCAAGTGACTCCTTTTGCAAAAACTCTATAACTCCTTGCTGCTTGTAGATTTTAAAAGAAATCATAGATTGTGTTCATTCACACTGGAGGAGAAGAGCGAGTCATGTTGCATTTATTTTTCTTCTTCAGAATCTTAAAATTTAATATGTCTCCAGCCTTAGTTTGACTGTTTCAGTACAACAATTTTATAGCTGCTTACTGAACTTGTGGCATATTCTGACAATTGATCCATAAATTCTGTATTTTTAAATGTTTCAGTCCAAAGATGAGGAGAATTATATTACACTGATAAGTGGATTCATCAATACTTTTATTTTCTTCAGCAATTGCAAATGATTTCTCTTTCTGGAAGCACACAGAGTCCTGAATATTCAGAACATGGAATTTTGTTTAAAGAGATGCAATTACATTCCAATGGCAGTTTAGTTCTATGTTGCATTTAATTGGATGTACCACATTATAACAATGGTGCAAATCAGTTCAGGATAATGAAGTAATGAAAGCTGTGTGTAAGTCCAACCCACTCATCCTGTTGTAGTGAATTGGTTCAAGCCTCTTCTAATTTAAAACTATAAATTGTATATATTTACAGATTTGCTTAAATTATACTTTATTGCCTTTTCTAAGACTTAGTGTGGATAACAATACTTATAGGATAAATGTAAATCTGGACCATTTACTGCTCGACAGAGAATATCTTCTCTATTTTCCTCCCCCATCAATTCTCACTTAGTATGATATAGGAGTGTATGCTTTAGAAATTATTTCAAAGACAAAATATCTGGAGGAATCCTTCTGCTAAAATATATTCAAATCAATTCAATCCCATCATAAAGGAATTCCCCAACTGAAACTTTGAAGTTTCATTTCTGTGGAGAAATTCAGAGAAATTGTCCACTCAGTTTTCTTGCTCATTCTATGCAGTGGTGGGTTTCAAAACCTTTTACTACTGGTTCTGTGGGTGTGGCTTGGTGGGGATGGCCTGTCTTGGTGGGTGTGGCTTGGTGGGCGTGACTGGGGAAGGATACTGAAAAATCTCCATTCCTACCCCATTCTAGGGGAAGTATACTGTAAAATCTCTATTCCCTCACCACTCCAGGGGAAGGTTACTGCAAAATCCCCATTTCCTCCCAATCAGCTGGCACTTGAGAGGCAGAGAATAGATGGGGGTGGGGCCAGTTAGAATTTTTACTACCGGTTCTCCAAACTACTCAAAATTTCCACTACTGGTTCTCCAGAATTGGTCAGAACCTGCTGAAACCCACCTCTGATTCTATTGGAATTTTCAGAAAGAAAGTTGAGTTCAGCTCTAACATAACTGGATGCAAAGTTTAAGGAATCGGACATCCTACCTCTTGCATTTTTTTTGAGAGAAATGAACTAAGAGCTCCTCGAGGCACTAACATTACTTTCATTTAAAAAAGAAAAAACTAATCGGTTTGATGCCCTGGGTAAAGTTTATTGCTCTACACTGGATGCTGTTAAATCCACTTCTTTGGAAATACATTATATTCACAGAACTTTACAGCCGAAAGTAATGCTAGGAAAAATCCCACTGAAGAAAATGGAAGATTTCCAGATATAAATATTTTGTAGAGTATCCAGTTTTTCACTTCCAGTGATAACAGAACTCCTATCTGTATCTGTTAAAAGGCAATTTCGGTTAGGAAAACTCTGGTTTTTGAATGGTGGTAGTAAACAACAAGAGAAGAAAAGTAAAACTTCACCGTGTCCTTGATGTTTTAAAACTATATTCTGTCTGATCTTTGCCTTTTGAGACTTGCTTCTGGATTTTGTAATAAAGAAGCAAGTACGTATTATGATAATTTCCAGCCTTAAGTAGCACTTTTTTTTTTAATAAGGAAGCATTGTCTACTTCTTTATCATTCATTGATTACTCCCTTTGAAGTTGTCCAGGTAAATTGGGACATCACAGTAGGGTTATTTTCATTAATGTAATTCTGTTAATGGAATGATACCCACCAGTAGACTGGATTATTCAAAAGGCTGGAGGTACCTTCAAAACAGATTTGTCAAAATAGAATGAAAGGAAAATTGCAAGAAAGCTTACTATATAGGAGGAAGTCCTTCAGATAACATTGGATGCCACTCTCAATTCACCGTATACGATTTTCAGCAACTGAAATATTCTAATCAATGCTAGATCCCCAGATTTGCTCTTGAGAGGTGGTTTCCTAAGCACAGCGGCAGCATTTGCAGGGATTTAAAAAAGGGGGAAAGTGAAGGACAGCAAGAAAGTGAATGGATGTCTGCTTAAATACCATTTGATGTAGCTCAAATGGTTCATCATGACTTCTTATGCCTGGAACTTGTTCATTGCCTACATCTCTTGAATGTAAGCTTCAATAAATCAGAGAGTCCGTGGTGACTGAAAACTATGAAAATTTATTTATTTTATTTTTTATAAATATTTATTTTTATAAAAATTATTAAATTTCTATACCGCCCTTCTCCCGAAGGACTCAGGGCAGTGAACAGCCACAAGATAAAAACATATAAATACAAAAATTTAAGATCAAATAAAAACGAATTAAATAATTTGGCTGAATTTAAAATACCCCATAATTTAAAACAAATTAAAATTTACATTTAAAAAGAGGAGAAGATTTAGGCCAGGCCAGCTTGATGAAATAAAAAAGTCTTAAGCGCGCGACGGAAGGTGCGCAGATCCGGGATCCTCCGTATCTCCGGGGGGAGCTCGTTCCAGATCGTAGGTGCCCCCACAGAGTAGGCTCTCCTTCTCTAAATAATAAAAACTAAATAATAAAATAATCATTATTTATTTTAAATATTTGCAACAGATTAAAGGGAAGTGTGTAGGTGCACATATATACAGAATTGTGCTGTTATCATTACCATCATCCTTTTACATTTTTTTAAAAAAAATGATCCTAGTATTAAAACCTGCTTTCATAAATATGTGATAAATTGTTTATTTGGGTTGGAGACGCATGTCTCTTTTGGATGGCCCCACCTCCAAATAATAAAATAATACAAGAATTGAACAGAAATGGCTTGAGGGGCAAATTTCTATGTATGTGTGATGATAAGATATGACAAATGACATTCAGAATCCATTAGCTATTGGCTAATGTGTCATTTTATAACATATGGGGAGAACAATCCAATAATAATTAAAATAGCAAGCGAATGGAAAGTTCAAAATAAACAAATGGCTATTCACATGATATCACCTGAGGGGAAAAAAAAACCTCATTCAAGGGATGACATCATGATTATAAAGTGTAGACAGACAATTAGATAAGCATGAAACAGTCTCTAATAAATTAATAATCTACATTTCAGTATTACAATAAATGTGCCAAAGCCTGCGTGTGTTTCAGCTATTTGGAAAGATAAAAGGGGGCAGGGCATGACACCCAGATTTTCAGCTGGACAGGTATTCCCCCTGAATGGTATTTAGATGAGCTGATGGATGTCCCTGAGATCATATAAGCTTACTATCATCCAGTTATCATTCAACAAATGTCAAGATTCTATCACTCTCTCTCTCACACACACGCCAAAGGGTTGCTACAATTTATATTCCTAAATCATTCATTTGTGCTAGTGAGATACAATCAGCTCTTCTCTCCCTTTTATTTGCTCCCTCTTCCTCCTGCTTTCAACTCAAACATGTTCAAGTTAGAAAAGTGAAGAAAGCTATTGATTTGTCTTGATAAAGAACTGTGTTCCAAAAGTAAATAGCACTTACTCTTTCAACAGAGTCTCGGAGAGTACCTGGAGCCATGTTCCTTTGTTGAGATTCTTCACTGCTGAAAGTTTTGTTCAGATGCTTGTAATGCTCTCCTGTTAATGAAATAAACAAAAACTCATTTCTCACAGGCTTTAGAAAAATCCATGATATGGTATTCAAAGTACTTCTAGTGATGGCCTAAGAGAAAGACAGAGAAATAAACAAAACACTTCATACGGTAGGTATGATTTCTGGATTATGACAATAATTTTAATAATATAAAAATAACTCATGTGTTATGTATTGTACTTAATAGAAAAAAATCTATTAAGGCAGTTAAGGATTTCTCAAGGACATCCAGTTCTTCATTTTGAGTATTAGTGATTGTAAGGCTCTTATCTTTCTCAGTTGCTTTTTCCACTTCTCCTCAACAAGGGTCTTGAACCCATGTTTTAAATTTACCAAAGTTCCTCATTATATGCAATCTCATGTTGCTTCTAGCTTGTCCTCAGTAACCCGTGCTTAAACAAAGTAATATTTTTCTAAGTTTTAGCATCACAGGGAACTGTGTATGAGTTAAAAATATTTATTTACGGCATGAAATATGTGGATTGCAATAGTAAAGATGTGTGAAAAGAATGCATAGCAATAAGATATATATATAAGGTGAAGATGTGTGGTCAATTTTGTAAGATATAAAAAAAATGAAGAAGTTATATATTAAATAGCATTTTTAAATATGTTAGTTCATAAAATAAAATAAGTGTTCTGTGTATTAATATCTAGGCCATTTAAGCTCAGTATTTGTTAATTCCTCCTGTATAAACTCTCAGATGGCATCTGATCACCATATGATCCAGTGTCTTCCAGGGAGCCCACAGTCACGTTCAGGGAAAGATAGTCTGGCCCATTTAAACAAGGAGTCTTGACAAGACTCTTGAAAGTTCTTAGTCTTTATTTATTATTTAAAAGTAAAATCTTTGTCATGCAATAGAAACATGGAGAATAAAAGAAATGCGCACATCCAAAATTCATTCTCATTGTCACAGCGTTTTTTTTATTTCCCAGCTGAGCTTCACTATTTTTGGACTAATAGACTTACTGTAGTTTGCCAAGTTCCTTATCAGTACTTTACTACGCATGTCTGCATTCCTTCACTTGCTTCACATCTTTTTCCTTTGTTCTCTTGCCAGAGGTCCGGCTGGACCGGCAGGAGATCTCGCTTGCCAAAATGTAACAATTTATTTTTCTTAGTTAGTGAGGTGTTTTATTTTCTTTATAACAAATAAATGAGTTTTATTAGAAACTTTCCTTCGCGTTTTTCTTTATCAGAATATTGCAACTTGGAATAAGCCACGATCCATCTCCTCTAAACCAGGGTGATTTTTCCCAGAGCCAAACATGGGATTAATTGATGCCCTGACATCTGGTAGCAGAGGATGGTTGAGTTATGGCTTTTTTCCTTGTTTTGTTATTTCTGATAAGAGCGCATAGGCAATTAGTTTTTAGCTACTGAGGTACGCTAATTATTTTGCTAAAATGCCGAAACAGAAGAAAAAAGGCAAAATGAAACTAAGACCACTCTTCGTAAATGATTTGATTGATCTTTCCAACGAAGAGGTGGCAGACAGGAGATTTCCAGATTTCCAGCCCCTTACTACAGCCACACGCCTGGAACAAGAAAAAGCCGTGGGAACAGAAATGGAGACAGATAAGACAGAAGCTGTTTTTGAAGGAGAAGCACTACGACCGAGGTCAGTAACTCCCCCTTCTAATTATGCCAGCTCTCAACCTGTCTCCCCAGAACCTTCTGAATTTGTAACGCTCGGTGCAAGGCTAAAGCAAACTGCTGAGCAAAATTCCTCCCACGCAGAGAGAGAAACAATTCATTATTCTCCTCAAAGCTCTAAGCTCACCCTGGATGAGCTGGCTATGAAAGCCTATCGTGACCGTATAAAACTCTATGAACAGCAGCTATCCCAGGCAAAAATGGCTATATCTATGCTTGAGCAAGATAAGGGAGATAACTTAAGATTTTCAAACAGCGCCATATTGTCTTCTTCCTCAGAGCCAAAGACACTCCCCCTGGTGGATTTTGTGTCAGGCCAATTAAGACAGAGGGCCCTGCATACGTCACATGAAAGTCTCCCTGATCAAGTTACATATAAACCTGCCACGCAATCATTCCTTGTAAGTGAAAAGCTGCCCGAAGCTAAAGGTGCAGCACCATCTGCTGGCAAAAGTAATTTACTACAGGAAGCTGAAATGCCACAAGTGTCTCCACGGGCTCAAACTCCAACACCCCCTGGTGGTGATGGTGCCTTTTTAGATGGAACACAGGCACGCTTTATGAAGCAAAGACAAATGACTGCATCTCCAGCAGGTCATGCCAATATTGCAGCTCAAGCACAAATGGCAACTGGAATACAGCAGATTCCAGTGCATCAGCCACAGCAGCCACAAATGCCTGCAAATGTGCCCCAGCCACAAGTACAAATAGGGCCACCTCCTGGCCCACCTCCAATGGCACAACCAAGACCATTTTTAGGTCCACAACAGGCACAGCAAATACCACAGGCATTTCTGCCAGCACAACCAGCATACCAAGTGCAGGCTCCTTACCAGGCATTTTCTGTCTCTCCACTAACTGGTGAGTCAAAACTAAAAATGTCAGGACACAATTACAAAGCCTGGGTCAGTGAGATTACACTATTGCTTCTTAGAGAAGGCACGCACTGTATGGTGTTTAACCCTCCTGCACAACCTTGGGATTTTGCAATACGAGATTTAGAGATAAGGGCTCGCACGACATTATTGATGTCCATGGATACTGAACTGCAGGTCACTTTTCCACCAAATACAACAGCCCGACAAATTTGGGCTGAATTGGAAAATTGCTACAGGCCTGTCTCAATTGAATCTTCATGTTTACTCATGTCTGAACTCCACGGTTCGAGATTGAAACCCGGTGAACAAATTGGAGGACATTTGACCAAACTGAAAGGTCTGAGAACAGAATTGAGAGAAAGAGGCCATAACATTGAAGATATTCAAATGATCAGCATCATTATTAACTCTTTGAATTATGAATGGAAAGATGCTGTTACAAAAATTAACCAAGTCCCAATTGCTCAATGCACAGTGGACAAGGTCTGTAGACTTTTAATTGAAGAAGAGGCATTCATGTTGGCCACGCCACATTTGAGAGGACCACCCACATCAAGAGCTCCAGCTAGGCGCCCCTTCCGAGGAAGGACCTACACTCCAAGGATGCCAAGATGCAACACCTGCAACCGTGTGGGACATGCCACCCGGGATTGTCCCCAACGAGTTCCAGCTCCCGTCACGTACCAGCCCAGAGGAACAGATTCCAGAGGCAGAGGCAGAGGCGGAAGACAAGGTCGTCGTGATCCACAAACTCCACTTGCCACATTGGCTTTAACCAATGATCCACAACCTCAACCAGAGTACGACAGACGACTCCTGTGGACTTTGGACAGTGGCGCAGCATTGCATGTTACCTACAGAAAGGAACTTTTCACAGAGATGCATGAACCTGAACCTGAACTACGTGAACTTTATTCTTTTTCCAATCATCCTTGTCAGGTCAAAGGAAAAGGAACTGTTTATATTGAAGAGCTCGATGCATTCATTCCTGATGTTTATTACATACCAACAGCAACCAGTAATTTGCTTAGTCAGTATCACTTGTCTAGAATGTTAAAGTTCCAAGTTCACCACCTTGAAAAAGCAAGTTACATAGTTAAAGATGGAGATATTGTTGCTGAAACCATATTAATTGGTGGTGTTTATTACTTAAAGCCAAAGCCTAAACCACAAACACAGGCAAGTATGCAAACTCCAAAAAGGGAGAGCGCAGGCCCAGAGAGAGATCCTGTTGCTATTCCTAAGGCTCCTAAAGCCAACAAAAATAGAATTGGTAAACAGGTTGCTCAGAGCAAGCCTGAGGTTCCGCATAAAAATGTTAATGTTGAGAATTCACTAACAGGTAAACCTTTGCATTCCAGGTGTATCCACAAATGGCATAGAAGATTGGGGCATGCCAGTTTCTGTGTTCTTAGGAAGATGCCGGAGTTCGCAAAAGGTTTGGATCTAAAGGGGTGTAAGGTGTTTCTGGATTGTGCTGTATGCAAAAAGGCCAAATCCAAAGCAGCAGCCATTCCCAAACGCGCTACACGCCTGTCAACACGCATTTTTGATTTGGTTCACATTGACATAGTTGGTCCATTCCCGCCATCATTTGGTGGTAGAAAATATTTCCTAACAATTGTTGATAATTACTCTAGATATGGATATGTATATCCTATGAAAGAAAAATCAGAGACTTTTCAGATCTTTAAAGACTTTGCAACCCTTGTTTCTACCCAACACCAAGTTCGCATCGCCAGAATCCAGAGTGATCGTGGTGCCGAGTTCATGTCTCAGCGTTTCCAGGACTGGATGCGTAAGAATAGAATTATTCATCAGACTTCACCCCCTGACATACCGGCTCACAACGGAGAGGTACTGCAAACCATGATGCATTGTCTCCTAGAAGACGCCAATCTTGATATGATATACTGGGGTGAAGCTATCAAGTATGCAAATTACATTGTCAACCGTACTTGGAACAGTGTAACAAATCAGACTCCTTTCTTCATGTTGTATGGCTACAAACCCGATCTTAAAAACATCCATATTTTTTGGTTCATATGCTATGGTGAACATTCCCTTAGCTCAAAGAAGAAAAGGAAGTCCAGCAGCAAAGAGACTGAGATTTATGGGTATTGATGATAATTCAAAATGGAGCAAATTTATTGACTCTAAACATGCAATTGTGATTTCCCAATCTGCTAATTTTGAAGAAGATATTGACTGGTCCAGGATTCATTCCAATGATCCTGGAGTTTATTTTCCTAGAGATGATACCGCTGATGCTACGCAGATTGATGATCAAGATTCCACTGATTCTCCTCAACCCGATGTTCCGTCTTCGCAAGCCGCGGATGCTGACGCTAGCGACAAAAGTGAGGACGAGGATGAAGAAGAAGATTGGACAGTTGTTCCGAGACGTTCCAAGAGGGTCACAAAAGGAATCCCTCCACAACGATATTCTTGGCAACTGACAAAAGCACCCTTGCCTTTGATTTGCAATGTTACACTTCCACCTGATAATTTCACACAAATCAAGCAGCTCCCTGATTCAGAGCAAGACAAATGGTATGAAGCAATGCAGGTTGAAATGGACAGTCTGAAGAAACTTAAAGTATTTACACCTGCAAAACCTCCAGCAAACAAAAAGGTCATTGGCACTCGATGGGTCTACAGAATCAAAAAGAAACCAAATGGTGAGTCATTGTACAAAGCCAGACTTGTAGCTCAGGGTTTCGCTCAACGTTATCCTGAGGACTACACAAATACCTACTCACCGACAGTCAGAACTGAGAGTGTAAAAATTGCTTTAGCAACTGCAACTATCCTTGGTTTAGAAGTTTTCCAGTTTGATGTTGACACGGCTTATCTACATGCAGACCTAAATGAAGAGATCTACGTGAGAAATCCTCCAGGATTCCGACAGCAAGAAGGGGATACCTGGTTTCTAAACCAAAGTCTTTATGGTCTGAAACAATCTGGTTTAATGTGGTACTTATGTCTTACTGACAAACTAAATTCAATGGGCTTTATTAAGTCCGAAACTGATGAGTGCGTGTTTACAAAAAGATCTAACAATGCATATGAGATAGTTCTTGTTTATGTTGATGATATTGTTTATATTGGTCCAAATAAGCAAATGAGTGAAATTTTTGCCAAAGCTTTGCAGAGATACTTCACATTGAAATCATTAGGTCACATTAGCACTTATTTAGGTGTTCAGATTGAAAAAACACAGAAGGGGTTTAGTCTTTCACAAGAAGATAAAATTGAACAAATTTTGCATCATTGCAACATGAAAGATGCTAACACAACAAAGACACCCATGCAAACAGATTTTCACAACTTGACACA
Source organism: Arizona elegans (assembly GCA_022577455.1). Lineage (NCBI taxonomy): Eukaryota > Metazoa > Chordata > Lepidosauria > Squamata > Colubridae > Arizona > Arizona elegans. The sequence continues at coordinate 134,150,658 of JAKOOJ010000002.1, read as the reverse complement.
AGAAGAAAGTCCTGAGTTCGAGGATCAAACACTTTATCGTTCAGTCATTGGGTCACTGTTATACATTAGTAGTTGGACCAGACCCGACATTGCACTTAGTGTTAATCTCTTATCACGACACGTAGGTAAGGCAAAACAGTTTCATTGGACATGTATTAAGAAATTATTGAGATACCTAAAATACACCAAACATTTGAAGTTATTGTTAGAACCAACACATACTGATTATGCAGAATTATGTTGTTATGCAGATTCTGATTGGGCAAGTGATAAGAAATCACGTAAAAGTACTTCAGGTTATATGATGTTCTTAAATGGATGTCCTGTTTATTGGCAAGTACGTAAACAGAATTTTGTTTCTTGTTCATCTACTGAAGCTGAATATGCTTGTGTTTCAGATGCATGTAATTCTCTAACTTGGTTTGATGCTTTAGTCACAGATATCTGGACACACCCGATCCGACCGATCACCGTGATGGAAGACAATGAATCGGTGGTTTATATTTCTGAATCTCATTTCACAGGTTCTAGGTCCAGACACATTGACATTCGTTATCAAAATATAAAACATTTAGTGAAAAAAGGTTTTGTCAAAATGCAATATGTGTCTACACATGATCAAATTGCTGATATGCTCAACAAACCACTTCCAGCAGCTCAACACGAGTATCTGCGTGAGAAGATGTGCCTTATTTGATGATGTACTGATATTCGCTCAACTGGGAAAAGAAGGGGAATGTCACAGCGTTTTTTTTATTTCCCAGCTGAGCTTCACTATTTTTGGACTAATAGACTTACTGTAGTTTGCCAAGTTCCTTATCAGTACTTTACTACGCATGTCTGCATTCCTTCACTTGCTTCACATCTTTTTCCTTTGTTCTCTTGCCAGAGGTCCGGCTGGACCGGCAGGAGATCTCGCTTGCCAAAATGTAACAATTTATTTTTCTTAGTTAGTGAGGTGTTTTATTTTCTTTATAACAAATAAATGAGTTTTATTAGAAACTTTCCTTCGCGTTTTTCTTTATCAGAATATTGCAACTTGGAATAAGCCACGATCCATCTCCTCTAAACCAGGGTGATTTTTCCCAGAGCCAAACATGGGATTAATTGATGCCCTGACACTCATGACAGAAACCTTTACTTCCTTTTATGCAGACTCTGACACATAAAATAATTAGAAGAAATTTTAGACTCTCCTGGGCCTATAAGAAATGGCTTCAGATTATTTATTAGAGTATGCATTGTCTTTGAACATACCCCAACTCTCAAACACAGATAGGCTACTTCAGATGTATGTCCTACAGCAAACCAAGGCTGGTTGAGATTATTTGGGAGCTATGCAATTGCAATCCTAATCAGTATTTTTGGAGATTGGTGGTCAAGTTCCTTTATCCATAGAGGGGCATAAAACGTGTAGTGGTTAAAGACTGGCATGATGTCTGTTTGGAGGCACCACTTCAAGAAAGGACTGTAAGGTCTGTACATTCTAAGACCCAAGGGAAATGTGTGCAGACCAGTTACAGCATCAGGCATTTCAAGCCATATGTTAAGCTTTAAAGATATTTTGTTGTTGCCATTATTATTGCATCTCATCTTGCCAACAAACTATTGGGGGGGGGAGCGGGGGATAGAGCATGGTCCAGACATCAAATTGTCTATGTGAAAACCAAGGACACTTCAGAAGGTGGGGTCGCGGTGTTTCACATGATAAGACGCTGAGCCTGCACTCCCCTGAGGTTGGCAGCTCAGTGGCTCAATTCCTGTGAGTGAATAAACCATGAGGAAAGGAGCCTCCCCAAATTGCCTACTGGCATTCAAGCATCCCACAGGTAAGATAACACCACCCAAAAAAATTCCTTTCACAGAGGCAGCCAGTCACTTCGGTGATCCCTGGTGTTCTGCCCCAGTTCCAGATTCCCAAGGATTGTGACACACACCAATGGTCCTTATCAAAGTTATAACATACCAAGAATAAACAAAGTCCGGCAAAGGTTGGCAACCAGCCCAGAAAACAAGATATGATAAGACACTCACTCTCCAAAATGCTCTGTAATAATTACACATTGTTTCCAGCAAGAAATTACTAACTGGCCTGGCCTAAATCTTCTCCTTTTTAAATTTTTAAATTTTAAATTTAAATTTTAAACACGAATTTGAATTTGTCTAATTATGGGATATTTTTAAAATTTAGCCAAACTGTTAAATCTGTTTTAACCTATTTTAAATTTTGTATTTTCTGCGTTTTTATCTTTTGGCTGTTCACCGCCCTGAGTCCTTCGGGAGAAGGGCTGTATAGAAATCTAATTAAAAAAAAAAAAAAACCTGCGTGAGACTTAAATAGGCTAAGGGAGTGGCTAATCATCCTCAAACCTTACTCTCGAGAAGACCTCCTCCTCCTGAGTAGCCACTCCTGCCTTTTGGCAGCCCTGCATGCTCGAGCATTGAGGAGAGGCTCCTCCACTTCGCTCTCTCCACTTGAAGGAGCCTCTGGAGGTTCTGAAGGCCCTGGCTGAGTCTCTGCGTCTGGCACCACATCTTCTTCAGCCTCCTCGCTGTCCGATGCGAGCGCCGGCTGCGCCGGCTGCTGGTGCAACCCCACACCAGCCTCCTCGTTGTTGGGATCAGCCACGATCTGCACAGACCGCTGGTGGGCCACAACACCTGGCTAACACATGCCATACGCTTAAAAAAAAAAAACCTTTAGAAGGTGTTTACAAAAGACAGAAAGACTTTCCCACAACAATATCCGGAGAATGTATTGGACAGTGTGACCTGAGCTAATTAGGGTGTGTGTGTGTGGAAGAATGTGAACTTTAACTATGGGCCTTAGCATGGGAAAGATCTAGATCTGGTTTTGCCTTCCACCATGCCAAAGTGATGTACTTAATAAAGGTTTGCATGAAGAGATTGGATCGCCTCGATGGTGCTTGCTTTGGTTAAGTTTGTCAGTTGGAATCTTGACACCATTTTTTCTATGGAACTAATATTTCTTCAGAGATATTATGCTGGAGAGTGTTTGTGGATTGGGCTGGAATAAAAAGTAGGTGACCCCCCCGCCAAAAAAAAAAGCTAAAAATGAGTGGTGACAACAATTCTTGTTCGTTCTTTCCCTCTTCAAAGTTTGTGATGCTTTCTTTTTTCTTTTCTTAGAGTTCCTTTGTTTTTTCTTGTAAGTGGTAGTCTATGTCAAACAGGATAATCTCTTACTTTAGCTTAGACCTGATCTTTTGCGAAGGACTCTTGAAATTAGTCAACAAGCTATGTATGGACATAGGCTGCAGGTCTCCCAACTCTGTATAAATGGATGAACCAAAATTGCAACCAAAATTGCAGGTGAATTGCTCTTTTCCTGTGTACATATTTTAGAAGTGGGAGACAGACAGTGCCTAGGAAAGCTGGGACAAAAAGAAGGTGATAGGGCAGAGAAGAAGGGAAGGACTGGACCCAATTTGTAAGCTTACAGCAAGGGCAAATATCAGGCTTCTCTTCCCTTCTCTTGTAATCCTACACAAGTCTGGTTATAACAGCAAGCATGTTCACATATGTGAGATAGTTTTCAACTCCCTTAAGCAGCATACCATCAGACTCCACTGATCAACCATAACTGTGCTGACTTGAATCAAATGCTATGAGACAGCAGAATGTGAAGAGCTTTTCTGACTTCTGTGCCGATGCAATTGCAAATGCATGTAGCTCATGTTGTAATGGATCTTTTTAAAAAAGGCCCTCAGCAACACAATTTCATGCATATTTACCAAAAAGTAGGACCTATTGTATTTTACAGGTAGGAATGCATAGTATTGGACTCTACTCAGAAACTCATTGTCCCATAATATTTTAGCATTAAACTACATCAAAATGATTTAAACTAAATGAATGAATATATATATAAATGTATATATGTATGTAGGTCTTTGGTTATTCGGGTTCTCTCCCACGTAAAATTGGAGGTTTCTTGGCAACGTTTCGACAAAGTCTCATTCGTCATCTTCAGGCTGGTGTTCTCGGCTTCGTGCTTCTAGGAGCAATGTGTGTGATCGCAGCTGTTTCTTCCTTTTAACTGCCAGTGGGGGTGTGAACTGATTGGGTGGTAGCTTGGCTGTGTTCTGATTGGGCGGAGGTGTGTTCTGATTGGTTGGGGGTTTGGCTATGCTCTGATTGGATGGGGGGTTGGCTGTGCTCTGATTGGCTGGGTATGTGTTCTGTTTAGGTGGGACCCGAGCACAACCAAGCCCCCACCTAAACAGAGCACACACCCATCCAATCAGAGCACAGCCAACCCCCCATCCAATCAGAGCACAGCCAAACCCCCAACCAATCAGAACACACTTCCGCCCAATCAGAACACAGCCAAGCTACCACCCAATCAGTTCACACCCCCACTGGCAGTTAAAAGGAAGAAACAGCTGCGATCACACACATTGCTCCTAGAAGCACGAAGCCGAGAACACCAGCCTGAAGATGACGAATGAGACTTTGTCGAAACGTTGCCAAGAAACCTCCAATTTTACGCGGGAGAGAACCCGAATAACCAAAGACCTACATACAAACACCCGCGAAAACCTCAGAATATATATATATATATATATATATATATATATATATATATATGCTGTATATGTATGTATAGTGGATATTTGCATACAGTACATTTCAAAACTGGTTTAAAATGTTTTTTCTAGAATAATTTGCATAGCTTTTTATTAAAAATGGTGCTTAAAAAACAACCTGCACCTGAACATCAGCAAGACCAAGGAGATGGTGTTGGACTTCCGGAGGAAGAGAGAGGAACCTGCCCCACTTTACATTGAGGGGGGTTGTGTAGAGTTTCCTCCTTTAAATTCCTGGGAGTCCATCTCAGTGAAGACCTCACCTGGAAAAACAACACAATCCAGGTGGCCAGGAAGGCCCAAAAGGGACTCCATTTCCTTAGGGTCTTGCATAAAAACAGTGTGGAACAACTGATGACCTCCTTTTACCGGTCCACAATAGAAAGTGTCCTCACTTATTCAGTGGTGAAATTCAATTTTTTTACTACTGGTTCTGTGGGTGTGGCTTGGTGGGTGTGGCGTGGCTTGGTGGGCATGGCTTGGTAGGTGTGCCAGGGGAAGGATACTGCAAAACCTCCATTCCCACCCCACTCTGGGGCGAGCCAGAGGTGGTATTTGCTGGTTCTCCAAACTACTCATAATTTCCACTACCGGTTCTCTAGAACCTGTCAGAACCTGCTGGATTTCACCCCTGCACTTATTGCATCATGGTATGGCATGCTGGTCTGACGGCAGCAGATAGAAAAACATTACAGAGGGTGGTGAGCACAGCACAAAACATGGTGGGCTGTCCCCTGATACCACTACATGAGATTACTAGGGCTCACTGCCTTAGAAGAGTGAGGAAAATTCTCAGGGACGACTCTCACCATGGTCATCACTTCTTTACTCTCCTACCATCGGGAAGGAGATTTAGAAGTATAGCCAGCCACACAAACAGACTGAAGAACATTTTTATCCACGGGCTGTCAGACTCCTGAATGAGAAATAACATCATAACTATGTAATATGATGGACTTCAGGGCCGGCGCAATGTGTAACATGTTCACACTGGTCCAATAGGACTGGGTGTTTTGTTAATATAATTTATTGGGTTAGGGATTTTCTGCCTTCACTGTGAGTTGTATTGTGTTGGGGTGGGGGTTCACCGAGGGAACTTAACCAATCTCATTGTACATATGTTGTGCACTGACAATAAAGATTTGAATTGAATTAATCCACTGGCCAATATGTGTCAACCAACTTACACTGAACTAGAATGATAAGTCCATCATTTATACTCATGTTTCTCAATAAGAGATGTTTAAGCTGTTTATCTGTGCCACAGTTATATCATCTATCGCTCTACCTGTCCATACCATCACCCATATATACATTTACACATGTACACATATGCCACATATATTATCAATCAGCAATATTCCCCAAAAGAAGCACTTAAGCAAATTGAAGTGTGTGCTTAAATGTTGAAAGTGCTTAGAAAAAGTCAACCTTGCTCATCTGAGACATACATATATTCGTTAAGAAGTAACATGTAGTAAAAAAACATATATTCCAAGATTGTCTTATATGTTTTAAAAAATGCTTAAGATTCATCTAATAAAACATGTTATCTTAATCTTACCTAACCAGATCTACCTGAACAGGAAGTATTCTATCTTGATTCAGAGCTGCCTGGTTTATTTGTTACCCTTTAGGTGAGTGGTATTAATTATGCTCGGAATCAATACAGTAACTAGACAGAATTCATAGTACCATTTGTTTTGGAACTGCCAATAGACACCAGAAGTGCTGGCATAGATCATCCAATTCTAAATGTGAAGGGTAGCGTACACATACTGGCTATTGCAGAATACATTTGAGAAACAGGCAAGCTCAGTTATTACTAACAAAGTGAATCAATTTCACCTATGTCCTTAATTGTTTTCTATGCTAAGCATCGCTTTTCTGCAGGAGTTCACAATATGCTGCTGGATTCTCCTAACTGTAGAAAATATAAGGCAGCAAGGGTTCATGGATTTAAAGCAACACAAATTCCTTTTTTGGACTCAACTGACCGAAATCAGTAATGAATTCAGTTAAATTTATCAAAACTTTAGGGATATTTATGAGATCGAATTGTGAACTCAGATAGTTGCTTTTGTATGTATGTATGTATGTATGTATGTATGTATGTATCTATGTATGTATCTATGTATCTATGTATTTATAATTATGTTCATAAATGATGCAGTTTGCATGTTATTAAGTCCCAAGCACACATGCTGAACAAACAAATGGGGTTTTAATTCGGTCAAAGTTCATACCCTTTCATCTTCGATTCCACTCTAGACAATTTCGTTCCCCTAGTGTTTCATTTGTCTTTATCTTAAGTTTCATACAGTCACAGGGCTGAAGGGACCTTGGAGATCTTCTCATCCAACCCTCTGCCCAAGGCAGGAGTTCTCATATAATCTTGGACAAATGGTTATCCAATCTTTTATTGAAAAGCTCTAGCAATGGAGCACCCACAACTCTGGGAGGCAAGTTTTTCCACTGCTTTTTTTTTTTTTAATTTGATTTATATGCCACCCTTCTCCGAAGACTCAGGGCGGCTTACAATGTGCTCAGCAATAGCCTTCATCCTTTTGTATATTTATACAAAGTCAGCTTATTGCCCCCACAACTGGGTCCTCATTTCACCTACCTTAGAAAGGATGGAAGGCTGAGTCAACCTTGAGCCTTGGTGAGATTCGAACCCTGCAGTAATTGCAGGCAGCTGGTCTTAATAACCAGCTTAATAACAGGGTGCCTTAAACCCCTGTACCACCAAGGCTCTTTGCTTAATAGTTCTCCATGCCAGGAATTTCCTCTTTATTTCCAGGTTGAATCTCCCTCTGAAAGATTCCATCCATTGCTTCTTGTCATACTTCCAAGGGCTTTGGAGAATAAATTGATGCCTTCTTCCCTGTGGCAGACTGCTATCATATCTTCTCTCAGCTTCTCTTTATTAAGCTAAACATACCTAGTTCCCTTTGCCATTTTTTGTAGGATTTAGCCTCCAGATCCCTTATTATCTTTGTTGCTTATCTCAGTACTCCTTTAAGGACCTCAGCATCTGCTTTGTATTGTGGTGACCAGAACTGGACACAATATTCCAAATGTGACCCCACCAGTGCAGTATAGAGCAGTACTATCACTTCTTTTGATCTTGACACTATCTCACTGTTGATGCAGACCTGGACTGCATTGCTTTTCTTGGTAGCTGCAGCATACTGCTGACTCACACTTAAGTTACAGTGAGAAGTGCTATACCAGACGCACTGGTTTGTTTTGGTTGGAGGAATTCAGGAACTGGTGAGTTAGACTTACAGTATACTTAGATTTAGAATGACTTTATTGTCACTTTAAATGTACACTAATTGACATACATTAAAATGAAATTTCGTTGCTTACAGCCAGGGCCGGATTTAGATTGGAAGAGGCCCTAGGCTATTCCACTTATGAGGCCCTTTCACCAGTGGTGGGATTCAATTTTTTAACAACAGGTTCTGTGGGCGTGGCTTAGTTGGGGGTGTGGCTTGGCAATCATGTGACTGGGTGGGCGTGGCTAGCTGGTCACATGAGTGTGTAGGCGTGGGTAGCTCGTCATGTGACCGGGTGGGCGTGGCTGTGTGCACAGACTTTTTTCAGAGGGCTGAAAAAAGTCATTTCTGACTGGGCCTCACACTTTTGACCGGTCCTCACACTTATGACCATCCTCACATTTATGCCCGTGCAGCTTTCTTAACAACCATGTCACTCATTTCACAACTGCTTCTCTTCACCATGGTGACAAGATAGGGCAAAAACGTAAAATGTGAGGACAGTCGTAAGTTCGAGGACTGGTCAAAAGTGCGAGGACCAGTCAAAAATAACTTTTTCAGCCCTCTGAGTAGTCCATATGCACAAAAGGACTACCCAGAGGGCTGAAAAAAGTCATTTCTGACTGGGCCTCGCACTTTTGACCGGTCCTCACACTTATGACCATCCTCACATTTATGCCCTTGCAGCTTTCTTAACAACCATGTCACTCATTTCACAACTGCTTCTCTTCACCATGGTGACAAGATAGGGCAAAAATGTAAAATGTGAGGACAGTCGTAAGTTCGAGGACTGGTCAAAAGTGCGAGGACCAGTCAGAAATAACTTTTTCAGCCCTCTGAGTAGTCCATATGCATAAAAGGATACAGCAATAGAGAGGGATGAAGGAAGGGAAGGGAAATTAGAGTAGGAGAGAGAGGGAGGAAGAGAGGAGGAGAAGGAGAAAGGAAGAGGAAGTAGGGAGGAGAAGAAGAGGGGGAAGAAGAGAAAGTAAGAAGGAAAGAAAAGAGAGGTGGTAGGTTTGAGGAGAAAGATTGCTGTACAATAAAAAAGATGAAAGGGAAGAAAGCCAACCCCCCAAAAAATATAAAGATATTAAGATAAAGAATGAATTGTTAAACTTTAAAGAATAAAAGAGAACAAATATGAATAAATAACAATAATTAGAAACACACATACAAACATACAATGTATTTTCTTTGAACAGAGTATTTGGCCGGTTCACAAATTTAAACAGTGTTTAGTCATTTCAATTAAATTTACAATTTCTATATTTCCTTTTTGCCATATTTATTCCTCATCTACTTTTGTAAAAAACCAATATTACCCTCATCCTCATCTCTAATCTTAATCAAATTCAATTTTTCCCTTCTATTCTATATTATACCCCTTCCCATTGTCATCTATTTTTATATCCATCCTCACATTGGTTAATTATGTAATATTACAGTTGTTTAATATGAATTCAACATTTTAATATAAATCAATTAGTTATATAACTACCTTTTTTGTATATTAATCAATATGAACATGAATATTCCAATTATTTCCATGCAATCCAATTTCTTACAAATCAATTAATTATATTTACCAATAATAATAAACCAAATAATTTCCCCTATATATTCCTCCAAACCACAACTTAACCATTTCTGCTTTCAACACAATATACAACTAATAGTATCTCAATTATTACAATTCCCTAGTTAAATAGAGCTTTTTTTCTTTTGTGTTTTAAAATCTCCTCTTTTTCCCTAAATTTCCTGTTGTTTGCACCTACCTTTTTTGGTGAGGAAAAAGAAATCTGCCTGCCTAATTTTCCAACGTGCAAAGCCAACAGCCTGCTTTACTTTCTCTTTCGTTTTTCAGTATAGCTAGGGGGAAAAAAATCAGCATTCTTTGCAAGCAAGGAGCAGATCCGTGAACAAAACAGCTGAGAGCAAATCTAAGCAAGGGCTAATTAGCCTATGCTGAAGCTCTGGGGGCCAATAAAATTACAAAAAAACCACCGAACCCTTTGTTAAATTGCTGGCAATAAATAGTGGTGCGGAGGGGCGGGGCAAGCCAGCAATTTAACAAAGGGTTCGGCTGCAGCACTGGGTCTAGGGCGGCCCTTTGAAGCCCCGCGGCAAGAATTTGAAGTTTTTTTTTCCTCCAGCCATCGGAGGCAGCAATAGATGGGGAGTGGGCGGGGAAAGCGAACGGCAGAGAGGGAGGGTGAGTGAAGGTGGGGAAGCTGCTTTCTCCATCCTGCTCTCTTGCATCCGGAGCCCACGTGGATCCCAGGCAGCGGAACTCAGGCTAGGGAACGGGTGGGCAATTGTGGCTCTTTTACAACCTGTGGCCTTCAACTCCCAGAATTCCTCAGACAGCCAAGCTGCATCAGGAATTCTGGAAGTTGAAGTCCACAGGTTGTAAAAGAGCCACAATTGCCCACCCCTGGCTACGGTAGGCTGGCGCCGCGTGGGTGGGAGGCGAGGGGCGGGCGAGCCAGCAATTTAACAAAGGGCTCGGCCGAACCCCCTAGAACCCCCAGAATCCCACCACTGTGTAGGCCCCTCTTGATCTTGAGGCCCTAGGCAGAAGCCTAGTTAGCCTATAGGAAAATCCGGCCCTGCTTACAGCTCTCAAAGGGTCACCACCTCCAATATACACGACATAAACTTGACAAAAATATAAATAAATAAATAAATAAATAAATAAATAAATAAATAAATAAATATCCATATACCCATATCTATTATATGACACAAATAGCACAGTCTACTTCAGATGTATACATGTACATGGAGAGAAAAATGAATCTTGTCAGTTTACCGAGACAGATGGTATAAGGTACAAAGTTATTTATTAATAAAATTTATATAGCCATCCATCTCACAGAAAGCAACTCTGGGCACATTCAACAATCCATTTGAGCGATACATATATAAAACCATCAATATAATAATATAAAAATCCACATTAAAAGATTAGTATTACAGAAGCAAATATATAAACTTAAGGCCAGGGGTTAGCAACCTGCAGCTCTGGAGCTGCATGTGGCTCTTTCACTCCTCTGCTGTGGTTCCCTGTCACTCAAAATATGCATCACAACCGCCAATGTGTGACACCCGCCAGCATGTGATTTATTGAGCTTTTCAACCCTCCGTAGGCCAACCATGGAAAAATCGAAGAAAAGAAAAGTTTCAGAAGAAAACAGAATGTTTAATTCAACTACATATGCTAGTTTTGTGGCTGCTCAAGAAAGTCAGGCACGGGAAGGGTTTTGTAGCTCCCGGTGTTTTCTTTTCTGTGGGAAACGGGTCCAAATGGCTCTTTGAGTGTTTAAGTTTGCTGAACCTTGCCTTAAGCAAAAGAGAATAATAGCCACCTGAGCAAAGGAGCCATTTAAGCATGTCTCCAGTTTCCTGGGAGCTCAATATTTTTGGTGTGGGTTTCTTGTTTGGCTTATTTAAATCAATATATATAAGTAGAGTCGATCTAAAAAGAAACAGTACAAACTCTCCTACTAGACAACAGATCTGCTTCATGCCCTATCAAATACTTCAAGGTTTCAGCTTCATGCCTCTCATCAGCTCTGTTGCCAATTGGATCATTTTGCTTCTTCATGCACACTTTGGATCATTTCCCTGTCTTTATCTGAAATTGTCCTGTATTAAGGAATATGAGGACCTTTGTTTCTGTCAGGCTCCAATGGAATAAATAACAAATTTATGGAGCTAAAGACAACTCCAAGTTAAATTTTATTTAAAAATGGAATCCTTAAAATATGCAGAGATTCAGGCAGAATGAGAAACTGTGTGTCTGGGATAGCAGATCAAAAGCCTAACTTTTAGCATAGCTGTCATCAAAAAGTGTCTAGCATTCCTAAATGTTAGGAGGGACAATATCAGTAGGTTTATGTACCTGTCAACACCCCTTTCGTGGCTTTTCATCCATCACAAGAATTGAAAACTTATCAGCTTTTGTCTAAGACTTTCTTCTTCATGACAATTTTCTGCTTGTTCCAAAATCATATCATCTTTACAAAAATACATCCATCCTTTCTATTTCCTCGGTAAAACCTTGGCTTATTTCTTGAGCTACTGAAAACTTATCTTTATATCTTTTGCTTTCTAATTTTAACTCCTTCACCTCAATCTAATGCCCATAGTATTCACACATTTCATTACTCTTATCCCTCATTAAATCCCTATATTTTTTTCCATTTTATAAATTAAAATCCTGTTACAAGCTCCTTATCAATAATTTCAAGACTTTCCTTCATCTTGGTTCTTTATTCTTCCTTCCCAACACATCAATTCCACAGTTTTCACTCATCCTGCTTCACCAACTCAAGCTTGCCCAAGTAAATAAGTTGAATTATATACATACATACATACATACATACATACATACATATATATATATATATATATATATATATATATATATCCTTTAAAACTGGCTAAAGAAAGAAGACACAGGACTTTCATTTAGTAACATCTCTGTCTTCTAGTTTTGCAAATCTTGAGAATCTGAAGAAACCATCATTATATAATTTTCACTCGCAAGGAAGGTGATCAATGGGGAAACAGTAGTTAGAGGAATACAAAGTATTTCTTGGTAGAAAAGTCTTAACCTCAGGACACTCTTTATAACATCTGTTCTAACCTTTAAATGGACTATTTCAAGGACACTGGTTGCGGTTTGACCTTAAAATAGGTAATTTTTGTCCTTAAGTAGAAATCAGAATTGTAATCAGGATCAAAAAAGCCCATTAAAAAGTTTGAACCATCACTAGAGCATCCTGAACTAACTATTTTACAATGGGATCTTGAAGATATTCCAATGACCAAATAGGAAAATCTGAGGTCAAACGTTTTGGCATTCTTCTAATATTGACCTCCTATACTAACCTCCTTTATTTATTGAGTTTTCAGTATAACATTAGCATTGGAAAAACTGATCTGATGTGCTTTGGGGAAGCTAGCCATCAGGGGTGAAATCCAGCAGGTTTTGACAGGTTCTGGAGAACCGGTAGCGGAAATTTCAAGTAGTTTGGAGAACCAGCAAATACCTCCTCTAGCTGGTCCCAGAGTGGGGTGGGAATGGAGATTTTGCAATATCCTTCCTCCAGGAGTGGGGGGGGAATGGGGATTTTGCAGTATCCTTCCCCTGCCACGCCCACCAAGCCAAGCCCATCAAGCCACACCACACCCACCAAGTCACGCTCACAGAACAGGTAGTAAAAAAAATTTGGATTTCACCACTGCAAATCATGCTTATTCTTGTCTACTATGGATCCAGTCTAGAAGGCTGATAGTGTACATAATGGTAGAGAATGCAGATAGTTTTGTAGTATTAAAATATGAGGTGTACAATTGAGATAGATAGATAGATAGATAGATAGATAGATAGATGATAGATAGATAGATAGATAGATAGATAGATAGATAGATAGACAGACAGACAGACAGACAAAGTCACAGTCAATGTATAATATTATCTGCAGCTAAATCCATGTACCCACATGAATGTAACTAGAATAATAAACAGTAGGCTCCAAAATTTCTTCCCCTTCCCCAATCACTTGTACATACTTCTTGCTCAAGATAAATATTGAGATCTATGGAAGCTTATGTGAGATTAAACTAATTGTTCATTGTTGTAGCACCATAGGACTCTGCTGGGCATCTTTCGGAAACTTCACAGCTTAATTATTATAGCTTCTCTGGAATGTGCTAGGAAAAAGATCTATATGAAAAAAAAATCCTTATTGGAATAGTGCAAACCGATTCTGCTCTTTTTTAAGCATTAGATGAACTTTTAATCAGAGCTAAAGAAATTCTTTACTTATTTGTCTCTATTTCTGTTATTTATTTAGAAGACCTAGAGGTGCAATGCTCCATTAGACATTGCAACTGTATTTTAGCAGAGACAATGCATCAAGTGATTCCCCCCCACCCCCCACCCTAACAAACTGACATAGTATTTCACGCCAGGCCTGCATTTTCAATGTAAGGTGGCAAATTCATTTTTGATGTCCCTTCTTTTAATCAGTTTTGACAAACAGGTCATTAAAAGATTGCTTGCTGGACTGAATATCTTGTCATTTAGCATAGCGCTTTGAAAAGAGAATGTGAGGGTTCACAGGGATCATTAAAAGGACTACCACATATTTCACACATCAGTAAGAAACCAAGGGGAACAAAAAACCTCTTCGGTTTCAAAAATGCCTAAGAGGCTTAGGAGGAATGGACGGTATGAGTCATAAATAATGTGGAAGAAGGGGTCTTTTTTAAAGCCTTTCCATATTATACAATATAATTATTTTAATCTCTCTATAAAAGGTTTAAGGTTTCACTGGACTAATAAATACACTGGGAATATAATCTGAAGCAATACCTCACCGAAAACCTTTCAACAACCCTTAATTTCAATATTGTGATTCAGATCCCCAGAAGTACACAGATATAGGTATGTTAACAGGCATTACTGTATTCATTTAAATAAAACAAAAATGAAGCACAATTGCCACAATCCAAAAGAATAGGAGCAGAACAGCTGGGGTTGTACACTTTCAAAATAACAAACATGCTGTCAATCAACTCCTGATTTCTGAACCAAGTCCCCTCACTTGCAAGCTACCTAATCACTGGCATTCTAGCATATTTTTTTAAAGGTCTCTTGTCTTTGAAGTTTAAAATCCCATGAGGTCGAGAGCTACAGTTCCCCCAAAAGTCTATGGAAAAGGTGTGTTTGATATTTTGGACAGCAATTTGCTCTATTAAATAAAGGCCATCTTCACAAGAAGTGCTTTTCTCAAATAGTGTTATAGTACAGTACAGCACACTGCACAAAAGCATAAAATAAAATGGCATTTTACTGTTCAGTGCATCTATTTTTCCAGGCTCCTGCATTATGCACAGAATTATTAGCTTTATTATTATTATTATGCACATAAACAAAAAGATGGGCGAAACAAAAGAAGGTGTTAAAAGAACTGTTTAAAATGCATATATCGTGTAATGCTAAAAAGCAAAATAGAGAGAAACAGTACAAACTGCAGAATAATTAGACTATTGTCCCGATGACTTATTAACGGCCTGCATTCAATAGCAGCAAACTGTGTGAAAAATTATATTACAGCATTATCTGTTTTGCCGGGGTGTGGAATCATATCTGGAAATGGATGCTGAGAAGACTGCAAATATCATGCTTGGATTTTTGCAAAAGAAGATTGCTTTATATCTATTTTTAAGCAAACTATTCAAGCAGGAGTTTTGTTTTTGTTTGGGTTTTTTGTTTGTTTTTTAATGTTTCATGCCACGACTGGTCTTCTCATCATCCCTATCAGATCTATTGTCTGAACATGATTTTACTCAATTCTAGATATCCAAGAACTGAGACATTTTGTCCTGACTAAATCTTGGCTTGGAAACAGTCTTGTCTAAAGGTAGCTTGTATTCATCAATTCTTACAACTGAACAACAAGCAAGCACAGTGTGAAATCCATCGTGCTCCTGCTTCTTGGGAACAGATAAAAACCACTTTACTTCTAATTTTTTCCTTCTCTCCGCTCAAAATATATCGATTTCATTCCATAGTTCCATTCCATAGTTCAGTTCACCACCAACTGAACTTTAGTTCTAAAATTTCCCCAGTGTCATGTTCTCCTCCAAATTTTGTGAGCTCCATTTTCTCAGGAAATGATTCTAGTTTATTTATATGAATAAAATAAAAATGTTTTCAACTTTTGTTTCTAAATGCCCATGTTCATTGAGCTAACAACTGTTTCCCATTGGAGACTGAGCTATTTTTCTTCCCAAATTCTATTATACCAATTTGCCAAACAACAAATTGTACATCTGGGTGTGCCATACTTCTGTTTTAAGACTTTTCTGGCCACATTACTCATACACCAGACATTCATACACAACAAAAGGTAGAGGGGAGTCCTTAGGTTTTCTGTGTATTGCAGATGGCTGAGCATGGTGTTGAAAAATTTGGTACATCTTGAAGAAAGGATGACAGAAATAAATATTTAGGTTTTAAATATTTTTCCCATGAGTCTTCCTTTATTTGCTATGGGTTTGTTTTTGTTTGTTTTTTTCCTGCAGAAAGAATATTCATGAACAAGAATCCAGCTATTCAGCAATAGTTTACCTGGATTCTGTATACTCAATATCCTAAATTCAATTTATCCACTCTATGGGTCTTCCACTTTCTTTTCTCTCCCATCTATTCTACTTCTCTGGTAACACTGTACTGCAAACCAGGGCATACAAAACCTTTGCCAGACCAGTTCTCAAGTACAGCTCATCTGCCTGGAATCCACACTGTATAACGGACATTAATACAATTGAGCAAGTCCAGAGGTATTGCATGAGAAGAGTACTCCACTCCTCTGCTTGCAACAGAATACCTTATGCCACCAGGCTTGAAATTTTGGGCTTGGACAACCTAGAACTATGCCGCCTATGGTCTAACCTAAGTTTAGTACCCAAAATTGTCTTCTACAATGTCCTACCTGTCAATGACTACTTCAGGTTCAACCACGATAATACACAGGCAAACAATAGATACAAACTCAAAGTAAACCGCTCCAAACTCGATTGCAACAGAGTGGTCAATGCCTGGAATGCACTATCTGACTCTGTTGTTACATCCTCAAACCCCCAAAACTTTAACCTTAAACTTTCTACCGTGGACCTCACCCCATTCCTAAGAGGTCTGTAAAAGGGGCATGCATAAGTGCACCAGCATGCCTACTGTCCCTGTCCTACTATTCCCATTTATTCGTACTTATTTCTTACGTATATACTTATACCTGTTTATACTTATATGTTAATATGTTATGTTCATACATATACCGTATTTTTCGGTATATAAGACGCACCGGAGTAAAAGATGCACCTTAATTTTGGGGGAGGAAAACAAGGAAAAAAGTATTTTACCTCTGCCTACCAGCATGTAAGGTGGCGCCGCCCTCCTCCTCCTCCTGCAAGCGAGAGGTGCAGGGACTACTCGCTTTCCCCCAAAGAGACCCCTCGCATGCTCTGGGGGGGAGGACAGAGCTCAGCCTGAGGGACAAACCTCTTTGGGATGGTCTGGGGGGGGGGAATCTGCCCAGCAGCTTCGGGGAACAAGGCGGGTGCCACGATTTGCAGCTGGTCACCCCTCTAGCCATGCTGACTTCACTCCCCAGCAATGTGAGGAGCTGCCGCCGCCACTACCTAAGTCCTCTCTGCGCCCAGGACCCAAGCTGAGCTGAATGGGAGCCCCTAAAGGGAAACATTCCTCCTTTCCAGCCATCGCTGCCCGGATTCCCCAATGCAATTCTCAAGAGTCGTGCTTCAGGTGGCGGCCAGTTCCCCTGCAATGTGCAGTGGAGAACTGGGAAGTGCTTTGGATTTGGGGCGGAGATTGTAGTGTTGCTGCCTGAAAGTGTTTTTCTGTACATTGCAGAGCCATGTGCCCCTGTCCTCCTTCTCAGCAGACTCAATTTCTCTTTCCTCCTGGCCAGATCCACCGCCTGAAACACGGTGAACTTTTTTTTGTCTCTGCACGCCCCATGTTTGGAATCAGGAAGGGGATCGCGGTCTGCCACCCGAACCCGCGAGGAAGAATCTTTCTCCCACTGTCATCTCACCAAAGTCAGAAAGAGGAAGGTGACCAATCTCAAATCCTTCATTCCTCAATAAGGAGAAGGATTCAGAATTAAGGTTAGAAGGACAATGGGGAGGAGGGGGAGGAGGGAGGAGGGGGAGGCGGCAAGGTCTTTGCTGCTTTGTGATGAACTATGAACAAAAGAAAATTATCCAGGCTGTAATACTCCTTTGGGTTTTGAGACAAGCATTACAAGTCAACCCAACAGATATTTCTGATCCTGGAAGTACAAATGCTGAGTGCATAATGTATTCCAAGGAGAAAGCCCTTTTGAGAGAGGAGAGGAGGACCTGTCAAGTTAGATGGTGCCCTCAGGCCTTACATTACCTATCATTCATCTAGAGCAAAACTTTTCAAGTGAAATTCCTTTCATGCTGATGATGTTTCATGAAAGCCTCTGTCTGGAGATCTAACATGCATCTCCTAAATGTTCCCATTTCTGAGTGGATAGAATTTAAAGGCATTTATAAACCTGGAATATGTGTTAGTTTTTTTTGTTTTTTTTAATATTAATGTCTCTTGATGATTTGGGGAGTGAGGGACGGGGACGAGCTGCAGCTGCTAAACTGGGAGGAGTGAATCCATCTGGTTCCTCTGGCAAGATGAGGGAAAAAGGGAATAAAACCTGAGAATAATACAGAGTAGCTTCTCTTCTGGCTGCTATTCTATTATTGATTAAGGGGATTGTTCTTTGAAGGTCTCAGATAAAAGCTATTGGCAACAAAAATATTGAGATTTTGCTTTGTAACATTTTGTCAGCTTGCTGGATATTACTGCAGGTGAAATTAATACCAAGTCATTTTAAATGATACTGAAAAATCAACTGAAGGAATCTTGAAGATGGGAGCAGTTTCTTTGCAGAGAATACCCTTAATAACACTTTTTGTTTTTTCTCTCCTTTGTCAGCAGGAAGTGCCTGAAATAAACCTATTTGGAGTGTGGGGGACGGGGGACTGATTTTTAACTACTTCTTTTTTTGTCAGTTTACCATCAAGTGTTACCAGTAACAATAGGAACATCGACAGAGAAAGATCAAGAAAATCAAAATGGTGTCATATGGACAACACATATGGATTTGATCATGCAATCGTGATCTCCATATTGACTTTTGATTTAACTCTCCCCCATTGAATGTCCCAAGTAACAAGAAGTATTTTAAGTAACAATAGAGTACTTTGTTGGGGAGAGGAACTTTCTTCGGTGACATCCACACCACAGTTATTTTCACCCCCCAAAACCCTCAGCTGTAGTCTAAAGGTAATCTATCATTGTTTTGACTTTGATGAGATGGTGGCATTGTTTTTGACATCAGTTCTCTCCACCGTCTTATAATTAATAATATTGTTGAAGTAATTGTAGTTTTTAACATTTTATTTTATTTTGCTATGTTTTTATTGTAAACTCCATAGATTCCTTTTATTGTGAGATGAGCAGCTATATAAATGTGATAAATACATAATTCTTTCTGCTATTTTTGAAAAAAAATTCATTACGTTCATATCCTATCTTTAGCCCAGAAGCTCAAATTAGCATATATAGTAGTCCCTCCTTCACTTTTCCCTCTCCTGCACAACAATCCTATGAGATAGGTTGAGCCGAGAAAGAAAAATCTCCACCTTCTATAATTTTGCCATCAACAAACTTAAAGACTCGAGATCCATCTAAAAGAACCTAACGGTAAAGAAGGCAGTGATGAAGCAGTTAAAGCAAACCTCTTTAACACATTATTCGGCTCAGTCTTTGTAAACAGCAATGGCTCATGCCCAACATTCCCTAGTCATAACACTAATAACTACAATGATCTAACACAAATAGATTTCACAGAAGATAACATTGAAAAGGCACTACACAAGACTAAAACCATCTCTATCTATTGGACCTGATGGACTATGTGTATACTTCTTAAAAAAGCTTCCCACTGCTATAGCTGAGCTCCTAAGCATAATCTTTGAAAAATCTTTCACGACCAGCTCCCTACCCAACCTATGGTTACTAGCCATGGTCATCCCTATCTTCAAAAAGAGAGACCCCAGCCTAGCTGAAAATTACAGACCAATCTCTATGCTACGTCACCTGCAAAGTCATGGAATCAATCATTAACCTCCACTTAGAAACAAACAACCTACTCTCTAACAAACTATTTGGTTTCAGAAAAAAATTATCCTGTAATCTACAACTTCTACACTGCAAAAACATATGGACTATAAAACTCGATCAGGGCAAAGCAATAGATGCAATTTACATAGACTTCTGTAAAGCCTTTGATTCAGTGATACATGCTGAATTACTTCTAAAACTAAAATCCTATGGCATCTCCGGACCCTACATAATTGGATAGCCACATTCCTGTCAAATAGACAACAAGTGGTCAAAATACGGAGCGCCCTATCAAAGTCTGCACCTGTTAATAGCGGTGTCCCCCAAGGCAGCATTCTAGGACCAACACTCTTCATATTATACATAAATGACCTTTGTGATCACATTATAGGCAACTGTGTTCTCTTTGCCAATGATGTAAAACTATTTAACACCACCGACATTGCTGCTACCATTCAAAAAGACCTTGACTTTGTCTCAGAATGGTCAAACAATTGGCAACTCCAAATCTCAACCAACAAATGGTCTGTGTTGTGGTTCGCCAGCAGCCTGCAGAGCTGGCAGTGGACTCGGACAGTGAGGAAGCTGAGGAGGAACATGGGCCAGTCCTGGATTCTGGCGAAGGCCCAGATGAGGGTTGTGCATCAGAGGTAGAGATGGAGCCAGGGCCATCTGGGAGTGATGCGCAGACTCCGGAGCCCCCAGAATCGGACAGCAGAGAGGCAGGGGAACAGGAGGATCCCGTTCCTAGTGCATGCATGCGCAGAGCTGCCAGAAGGCAAGAGCAGCTAAAGCAAAAGGGACAATTCAGGAGTAAGGCCAGGAGATGATTGGCCCTTCCCATAAGGCTTAAAAGAGAAACAAAGGCACTTGGGCCTTTTGCAGGAAAGCAACATTGCTAACTCTGTTTCCAGTCGGCATCTCTTGTTTATTTCTGAACTTCGTGTGGCTTTGCCAGGAAAGGCCATTGGCAGGATGTCAAAGAAGATATAGGTTGGTGGTTATTCCGAAGGACTTCTTCCAAAGGACTTGTTTTGAAATTAATTGGGACTCAGCTGGAAATGAATGTAATTCTCAGCTGTTACAATAAAATAGGTTTATTTGGGTCTAATTGTGTATTATAATGGCTCAGTAAGCCTATGTCACAACACTCTATCTTACACGTAGGAAGAAAGAATCAGAACACAAAATACAAGCTGAGTGGACACGACCTTGTAGACGACCCTCACTCTGTCAAGGACCTTGAAGTACTCATATCTAATGATCTACCAGTAGATAAGTGCCAAAGCCCACTGTAACAACATCGCCAAAAAGGCATTAAGAGTTGTAACCTAATCTTATATAGCTTCTTCTCCAGTAATATTACACTACTAACCAGAGCACACAAAACATTTGCTAGACCAATTCTCAAAAAACAGATCATCTGTCTGGGACCTGCACTGCAGATCGGACATTAATACAATTGAGTGTGTCCAGAAATATTTTACAAGAAGAGTCCTCCACTCCTCTGCTTGCAACAGAATACCTTATGCCACCAGACTTAAAATTCTGGGCTTAGACGACTTAGAACTACACAGCCTTCGGTATGACCTAAGCTTGGCTCATAAAATTATCTGCTACAATGTCCTACCTGTCAATGACTACTTCAGCTTCAATCACAACAATACACAAGCACACAATAGATACAAACTTAAAATGAACCGCTCCAAACTCGATTGCAGAAAAGATGATTTCAGCAACAGAGTGGTCAATGTCTGGAATGCACTACCCGACTGTGTGGTTTCATCCCCAAACCCCCAAAATTTTAACCTAAGACTGTCTACTGTTGACCTCACCCCATTCCTAAGAGGTCTGTAAGGGGCATGCATAAGAGCACCAGCATGCCTACTGTCCCTGTTCTAATGTTCCCTTTATTTGTATTCATTTTATGTATTCAATTCATGTTTATACTTATATATAGTATCTAATATGTACTTGACTAACTAACTAACTAACTAAATAAATAAATAAATAAATAGCTCCCTGAGTTGCCATAACTGAGCACAGATCTGAATTTTTGATTTTAGCCTAACACTGAAGTGATTTTAAAATGAAGAAAGTTTTAGAATGCTGAGAACAAAGAATGCAAATTGCTATTCTGTCCCAAGCCAGGTCCTGAAACTCTTCCCAATCTCTCAATTAACTTAAAAAGAAAAGAAAACAGTGAAGAGAAACTGACCAATATTGTCAATTTCAACTCTGTAGTTGTAAGTTTTGCATGGGCAATCGAGGTGCTCCATCATCCTAGCAATTCCTTTACAATATCTAAATATCTATTTAGAAACTGGAAACAGGGGTGAAGCAATAGTTCCTTGCCAGTAAAGAAATGAAATTTTAGTATAAAATGATTCAAATAAAAAAGTAAAAGTAAGAGTAAGAGTAAGAGTAAGAGTAAGAGTAAGAGTAAGAGTAAAAGTAAAAGTAAAAGTAAAAGTAAAAGTAAAAGTAAAAGTAAAAGTAAAATCAAGTCAAGTCAAGTCAAGTTAAGTCAAGTCCCGGCTTTTGAAACTATTTCAATTGCATTGAAAGTGAGCCAAAAATATATCTATACACTAAAGGTTGTGTTCTAGGAAGGTCTAGAATGACTTTCAAAATAGCTTCTTTGGGACTGGTGGCCTTAGATCCAGCCTGTAGTCATTCCCAATCTTTTTTTAGCTTTTGATTTGGAGATTACACTTTGCCCAATGCTACCTTTGTTATTGTCAAGCACAACACAGTCATTTGTGGCTGCCATCTGCCCAATTTTTCCACATAATCCATGCAGACACAATTCGGTGGCTACCTGAAAAATCCAGAGGGTCCTGAATATTGGTCCTTCTCCTTTTTGTCTTGATATTCTGCTCCCCGCCCCAATATGAAAAGACTCATACTGATTTCTGTGTCCTTTGGAAATAAGTCCAAATATTAAGCCGGTATTATTATGCATAGTGTTGTTGAGGATTGGCAAGGTAATGCTGGCAATGAATGAGTGAACCTCCTGAGGCCTTCTATTAAGAAGTATTGTGTCTTTTCAAAAGATAATTCTTCCATATTTGGAAAGTGAGCAGGATCACTGGAGCTCAATGCACAGCCAGGAAATCTTCTACCAAAGGAAGCATTATCGCTGTGGAAACTTGTTCATTGGGGGGAAAAATATTTAGTGTAAGAAAACAGTTTTTCCAGCAAGTTTCTTGATGTAGTAACAAGGGCAAACTTTGTGTCCAACTGAAACTTTACCTTACGTGAAAGGAAAGGAAACCAGGCAGAAGTTATGTTGCCAGATATCATAGATTTAGAAAATGAGTCTTTCTCAGTTATGGCAGAAAGACCAAATTAATTCCTCTTCTTGAATCTCAAACTCTAGTTCAATATTAATTTTTATAGTAATTTTATTAAAGATTACAATTGCAACAATAAAAAACTGACAAACTAAAACAAAATTTAAAGCAGAAAAGAAAAATAGAGAAAAAAATAGAAAAACTAAGACTATAATAAAGAAAAATAAAAGAAATATATAAAGACATGTCTTCCCCCATCATTATACCAAGTATAAATAATTTTAGTAACAAATGAGGTATCTATATTTTAGTGATCCATATCACTTTTTAATATTCTTGAGCAACTCTTCATATTTTATATCCTTCTCCAGAATATCACAGTTAGGAATTAAGGACTCTAATATACAAAAGTGAAATGAGAATAATTGAAAAATTATTACAACATATAACATGTAACACATAGCATATAGCATGCAACATGTGCCTTGCAACATACAACATAGCACAGCAGAGCACAGCACAGCATCAGCACAACACAACACAACACAACACAACACGCATATTTTTTCAGGCTAAATAATGGATTTTACCCAGGAAAAATCAATTCATGTCAATGGAATAATAGGTGACATATAAAAAAAGCAATGCACAGGACAAATAGCACTAGAAACTAATTAGCATGTTGATTATCGAGTCATTGCAGACAATAGAAGTGTAAAAAGTTGGCCTCTATTTACTGGAAATACAGATCTAAATTCTCTTAATTATTTCAGAAACTTGGAGCAACTCTCTTGATGAACCTGCAAAATACATCTTGACATTGAACCTTCTTCAACAAAAGTACCTTAATTTATCTCTGCCCTTCAGTTTAGAAAGTTCAAAAAGTCTGTCCAAAACCTACTTTAGTTAAAAATTGGAAGGAGGCTTCAATGATTCTAAAGTGCACTTTTTATTATCTCTTTTTGAAATCCTGCATAATTTGGAAACAATATATTAGTGACCTCTAAAACGGAACGTGATTCTCTTAACAGCTCCTTAAGAGAGAAACATTTGAGAATGCTGGTTTCCCCTGTTCTAATGCAAGCTGTTGTTTGCCTTCATATCTGGGGATTTGTATGCCTCTGGCTTTTTCTAGCAGAAAAAAAACAAGTTAACCAATGTTGTGCAGATTCGGTTTCACCTGTTTCAATACTACTTCATTTCTCTGGCATCCTGTTTCTTCCCTCCATTAAAACTGGAGCCTAGCATTTGTTTCCACTCAGAAAAGAGAAAACACTCATCCCAAAGCTGAACAGGAGAGGAAGGAAAGAAGGAATGGAAGTCACAAAAGGGCTTTAGTAAGTGGGATGGAGATTCCCTCTCTAAGCCTTCTGGCCCTCTGCCATTTTCCAAGCATCAATATAATTTAGTCAAGCTTAACATCTTGTAGATTTATTCGCTTCCACTGCATGCAGCTGGAGATCCTTCCCCCCCACCCCCCAAGGATGTTTTAGGAAAAGCTGAAAACAGTAAATGAAGTTTCTTTTTAATTCCATCCTGCCAGTTTGGGTGCAGCAGGAATTTTTGAAAGGAGCCTATAATTCTTTGGCTCTGTTATAAAAAAATTCTGCTGGGAGGGGGAAGTTGGAGATAGCTATTCCTTGTTCTTTTTTCTTTCTTTTTTTAACCTACTGCTTCTTTGAGAATTGACAATGCAGTATAATTATACGGAGGAAAAGGAGAGAGAAAGAAAATTTATGGAAAGTTAAGGATGAACAGATTCCTCTATTGCCTGTAGATTCAAACATAAATCCTTTTTATTTTATTTTCAAGAATACTGAACCAATTATTTAAGATATGTATCATCACCATAAAATATTTATCTTTCTACACAGTTTTCCCCCAAATAGAAATTGTGAGTTGTTGTTGTTGTTTTGTAGTGTGTTTAATGTATTTTGAGGAGACTGAACCCTGGCATGCAAATTCAGAGAAACACACAGCCTTAAAAAAAAGGTGTGTTTTTTTGTTTTGTTTTGTTTTTTTGCTGTGCCTTGGTGTGAGAAGTATGAAATTGGTCAGTTCACTATCCTTCCTCCAGGCTGACATCTCAATGAGCCCTCCTCTCTTGCTCTGTCCCTTGTATATTTTTGCAACTCACTTATTTCTTTTGTTTCCCAAAGAGCACATGTCTTGTTTACCCATTCATAAAAGACAGAAACGACTTAAAAGTAATTGTAAAGCTAGGCCAGGCACAGCGGGTTGAAGAATCTGCTACTGATACAGTCATTGCAATGTAATGGGACCAGTCAACCCCAACTAAATATTTTCTGTGTAAGCTGCACACTTCTTTTTAAAGCGGGGGCGGGGGGGTGGAGAGAACAAAATGTATATTGATCAAATAGCAGCAGAAGAAACTCAGTCAGATTTACTTGGCTTTACTTTTTAGGACTTTTCTCCATTGCTGAATTGAAGAACAATTGACCCATTGGGGAGTCAGCCAAAAATAAAACTGGCTTAGCATATCTCATTCCCCTTGCTGATCCTTTCCTTCCTCTACTCTTGGGTCTTTTTCAAGTCTCTGCTAACTTCTGACCTCTGTTTGGAGTAACAGATATCAAATTATATATATATATATATATATATATATATATATATATATATATATATATATATATATATATATATATATATGTGTGTGTGTGTGTGTGTGTGTGTGTGTGTGTGTGTGTGTGTGTGTGTATAATTTCTTTTTATATACCTGGGAGCTGCACGTGGGTGGTGTCAGAATAGAGGGGGAAATACTCTTTTAACCTTACTACAGCTAAGGACAGCTTAAGCCTCTCTTAATCATAGGTAGGGGTCAAGGTGAAGGCAACTTCAAAGGAGAGGGCAGAGTAAAGAAGCTGTTGAAGCAGGTTTGTGCTGGGATTAGGTGGAAGTGAGGAAAAAAACCTTGTGCTTCTGTCTGAGTAATGACAAGTCTCCAGTCTGAATTTCTGTCCTAAAACAGCATATCTCTCGTCCCTGCTTGGAAGGGCATTTGTTGACTCTTATGAGAAAATAACACTTTTAGGTGGCATAGAAATATATTTATTGCAATTGAGGAATCACTTAAGGTGCAATATGTGCTTTGTGGATCATATACCTACAGATACTTGAGATATTTATCGCTGTCATGACTCCTTAATTACAGTGACTTAAATGCAAACATCTGTCTAGGTCAGGGGTCTCAATCTGGCAACCCATGGGCTGGATGCGTCACGTGCAAGCCAGCTCCGGGAATGGGAAAAATGTTGCAAAACATCATGTGGTGGTAATGTGACGCGGCAAGTTTGACACCTGTGGTCTAGGTACTGCAAACATGAACACTTATTATTCAAACAGTGCACAGCAGAGGTGGGTTTCAGCAGGTTCTGACCAGTTCTGGAGAACCGGTAGCAGAAATTTTGAGTAGTTCAGAGAACCAGTAAATACCATCTCTGACTGGCCCTGCCCCCATCTATTCTCTGCTTCCCAAGTCCCAGTTGATCGGGAGAAAATGGGGATTTTGCAGTTTCCTTCCCCTGGAGTGGGGTGGGATGGAGATTTTACAGTATCCTTCCCCTGCCATGCCCACCAAACTACACCCACCAAGCCATGCCCACCAAGCCATGCCCACCAAGCCACATCCACCAAGCTATACCACGCCCACCAAGCCACACCCACAGAACCGGTAGTAAAAAGGAAGACTGAAGTAAACTCATAAGCATAGTTGGAGTTTTACTTAATTACTGCCTCACTTAATGACCACGTTGTCAATCTCAATTGTGGTTGCTAGAAAAAAGGACTAACTGTAATTCCTATGGTGCAGGGTGGTGTCAAGCTGTTCAGCTTCTGATTCTGAAACCTCAGATTGCCCATAAAACTATCATCACCAGGACTGGTCTGCCTCATTCAGACAATCTGGAGCATGAAGTAGTTACTCCCTTCAACTGGTATTTGCTGTCTCCATCCCCTTTTCTCATCCTCGGCTAGGAAAATATGAGTAAAAGCAGGAAATTGCCTTCTGTTAATTGAAAAGACACTAGACAACTGAAGACCTATAACTCAGTAGTGGGTTTCAGAATTTTTTACTACCAGTTCTGTGGGTGTGGCTTGGTGGCTGTGGCATGGCTTGGTGGCTGTAGCTTGGTGGGCATGGCAGGGGAAGGATACAGCAAAATCCCCATTTCCTCCCGATCAGCTGGGACTTGGGAGGAAGAGAATAGATGAAGGTGGGGCCAGTCAGAATGTTTAGTACCGGTTCTCCAAACTACCCAAAATTTCTGCTAATGGTTCTCCAGAACTGGTCAGAACCTGCTGAAACCACTTCTGCTATAACTAGTAGTCTGTCTACAGATGCATGGATAGTCTAAGGCACTGCCAACAGATTATACTCCAAGCCACAAACTAATACCAAAAATGTATGTGCAAAATAGTATTTAGTTTATTAAGTATACAAGAACATAGGAGTTGGGGTGTTAAGCTTAATGAAAGAATAACCTGGATTTAAGAACAAACGTGAACAAATGACAAGCTTATCCAAAATCATAGATGAGCCTCATTAAAAATAGTTTGTTTGTTTTTTTAAATAAGAAAGCCTCAAGGCAAAATGAAATAAAAATAATTTGCTCTTTCTCTACTAGCCACCTGTGCTTAAAACTTTGGGTGGGTTTGATTCCTTTCTGTATCTTAGAAGATTCCAGCTCAGCTGAAATTGAAACAGAAGCTTTCAAAGAATAAAAGCAGATTTCTCCCTAGCTATTTACTCTCAAGCCACCTGGCCTGCCTCGGTTCCATCCACTAGAGATAGGGATTAACTGTAGTCAGTTGTCTGTGCCTTCTGGTTTAATGAAGGTCTCTGGAGCTTGCTTTGCCAGAGGTGGCAGTTTCGGGGGGGGGGGGGACAATTTAGAGGAAATGTGACCATACTACCTTTTCTTTCTACGCATAACACTTGCTTAAATTCTCATTTGCTAAATGGGAAAGTGAAGCTGAAAGCCAAGGGAACAAATATTGAGCTTAAAATCAATAGCAAGTCATCTCAAATCCAGTTCAGTGCTCTCAAATTTTATAAAAATAAAATAAACCCAACAGTTCCTGGCATTAATTTAAGGTGTGTGAATCCTTTTTTGAGAAATCATTAAACACATTGTACTTTCTTCATCACTACATTCAAAATCCCACTCAAAGCTACTGTAGCCAAGTGTGTTGTCTCCACCACAGCAGGAAAACGTTAATAGAGCCTTGGTAGCACAGTGGTCTAAAGCACCCTGTTATTAACACAGCTGCCTGCAATTACTGCAGGTTCGAATCTTACCAGGTTCAAGGTTGACTCAGCCTTCCATCCTTTCTAAGGTAGGTTAAATGAGGACCCAGTTTGTGGGGGCAATAAACTGACTTTGTATGAATGTACAAAAGTATGAAGGCTATTGCTTAATGCATTTTAAGCCGCCCTGAGTCTCCGGAGAAGGGCGGCATATAAATCAAATTTTTTAAAAAAATCTTCTCAAGCCACCTGTAAACCTGATAAATGATGTGATGGCTATTCTTCCCCCATTAGTCCAATTACATTGCAGATTATGCATGGCCTCCAACCAAAAGCCAAGCTGGGGCCATGCACCTGATCAAGCAAGTGATCTGCAGCAGAAGTCAGTTGCACAGAATGGGTGAGGAAGAAGTTATGGAAGAAGAAGAAGAAAAAGAAGAATAGGAGATGTAAAACTCCCAAGTGTTTCGCGAAGAGGATGACAGATAGCTGTGTTGATGCTATATAGAGTCTCACAAGTTGGAGAGAGGACGTGAAACAGACAATGGAAATAGAACTGAAAACTGAACACTTAAATGAGCACTACATTTAACTGAGTGATACAGAACAGTGTATTGGTAGGTTGGTTTAGGATTTCATTATTCATTATTGATCAAGCTGACTGGCAGTGCTCTTCTGAAGGATTACAGAGTCCAAATCCCTAGTTTCAGTTACAATCGAGCTCTTGCTAGATCACTAAATGTTAACAACTTCAGAAATTATCTAGTACATTTGAAGCAATGACTTTTTGTCTAGAGCAGTGGTATCAAATTCAAGGCCCGTGGGCTAGGCTGCTTAGATCTGACCCCTGGGGCTGCCCTGGAAACAGGGAAGGACTGGCCCACTGTGCCTCTGCCAGTGAAAACAGAGCCCCGGGAGGCAGTGCTGGCCGAGGGCCCAGGGTTGTGTTTGACCTCGGGAGGCCAGGGGGGCATGGCCAGGGTGTGTGTGGTCAGCTCAACGTCACTCATTGACCCTTGATGAGTGACGTCGAGCTGGCCACACCCACCCTGGTCACACACCCCTGGCCCCCCGAGGTCAAACACAACCCTGATGTGGCCCTCAATGAAATTGAGTTTGACACCCCTGGCCTAAAGCATTGAAAAAATGAGCTGTCCTGAATTTAACTGTTTGATTATTTCATTGGGACTTCTCAACTGCCATTTTAGTTTTCATTAAATAACAGGGAGTGATTGGTTCTAAAATGACAAAGTTGGCCATTCTACATCCAGATTACACAGCACCAATCTCGAAACCTCTACCAAACAATTGTTCTTGCAACAACAACAACAACAAAGCCTGTTAGACAGGTTGGATAGATAATATTTGATCCCTAAAAATCGGAAGGTCAAAACTCTATCCAGGGATCTGCTTCCTCCAGCAGCACAGTTTTCTTTGCAAAATCCTCAGTCTGCCGATAAAAGAGCATCCTGTTCCAGAACCAGCTGTTTTATGTCCAACATTATTGCACCAAATTTGTGTAATGTCACGTGGGACAAGCATTTAGTAGGTGAAAAGTCTTACAATATTAAAGGGAAAAATTGTTTGCTAATTACTGACCCTGTTTTTCATATGGCAGGAATCGTGTTGGTTGTAATATCATTCTCAAAGGTAATATTAGTAAGAAGGCTCATTTTTAGGTGAGATACTGCTGGCTGCATGCCCATCTTTTGCTGGTCAAATATAGCATCCGTAGCCTTAGGCTTGATTTTGCCGTGACAGCTTATCATAGAGGGGAAATAAAATATCAATATGAGATAAAGTAATGATGAAACATGTTGTGCCTCAAAGATAATTACGGTTTTTGATGTGATTCCATTTCCACCTCCTTTCC
The DNA here is from genome assembly GCA_022577455.1 of Arizona elegans. NCBI lineage: Eukaryota > Metazoa > Chordata > Lepidosauria > Squamata > Colubridae > Arizona > Arizona elegans. The sequence goes on along the minus strand of JAKOOJ010000002.1, from coordinate 134,120,580 downwards.
ATGCTTCTACAGATGGTCGGGGTTTGAGCTTTATGCTCATGTTAGATCATAAACAGTGTTTCAGCTTAGCTCAAAACAACTCGTCCTATTGCTATAGGTTTCCTAGTAAATATGTCAATTAAGGCTTACATTAAAGAAGTTTGATTTTTTTTTCTTCTTTCACTAGGAAAGCAGAAAAAAAGAAGGATCCTTTGGGGCTATTCTAGCAAAATATATTTTTTTTCCCATGTGTGACTGAATAGGAATGTCTCAAGCTTTGCAAGGTTGCCAACCCAAGACATAAGAATCACGTCAGTTTCTGGAAAGATCTTTTGTTGCTAATGTCACAGAATCTTGAAAGCCTATCAGAGCAATTCTGCTGTTTGATTTATACGTAGCACAAAAATAAAAACATTGTTCTGTCTATTTCTTCTACAATCTCTTTTATAAGAGTATTTTTTCTTCTTCTTCTGTTTTTCCAGAGTCTGCTAGAGATTTTATTACATGGGGAACATGGGGAAGATCTTGGAAGACTTAGTGGATTTTCTTATTCAGAATCTACTCACCTGTGGAAAAGGGATTGCATCTTCTTGAATTAGATGTGGAACATAGTTTTATGTTAAATGAAAACATTGATCCACCAAGCCCATTGTTTTTGATATCAGACTGTGACTATCTAGGGCAGGGATGTCAAACTTGATTTCATTGAGGGCCGCATCAAGGTTATGTTTTACCTCAGGGCCGGGTGAGCATGGCCAGTGTGAGTGAGGCCAGCTCGACATCATTCATGTTGAGGACGCCTGTGTTGGCCCAAACGCTCTGCCAGCGAAAATGGGCTCCTGAGCTCCTGCAACCCTCTGCCAGAAAAACGGAGCTCCATTTTTGCTGGCAGACGCATCGTGGGCCGGTCCTTTGCTGTTTCCAGGGCAGCCCTGCAGGCCAGATCTAAGCACCCCACAGGCTGGATCCGGCATGTGAGCCTTGAGTTTGACACCCATGGTCTAGGGCAATGGCAGCAAACTTTTTAAGTTCGGTGTATCAAAAATTTGGAAAATGCCAAACTTAACTTTGCTGGCTTACCATGTCTTTTTTTGGGGAGAGGGGGATTTTTTCAGTCCAACTTACTGGAGAAATGTGACCGTATTGTTCAAAGTATCAGCCTTGATCTTTAATGCCTTAAATGGGTGAAGAACTGACTCTCTTGCTGTGAATCTTCCTTTGGATAGGACAAGACTGACTTGAAGATAGTCCCACAGCTAAAAGCTTGGCAATCTGGTTTGAGAGAGAGGGGTCTTGTTTCAGTCAACATTTCCAGTAGTTAGAAAAATAGCCAAAATGCAGAATACCCAGGTGCTGAATAAATAAATAAATCCCACAATAAAGGAACAAATAATAAAAATGAATTTCTCCATCAAGTATAGAGCGAATGAACAATATTATTTATTTATTTGTTAAATTTATATGCCACTTATCTCACTATGGGGCTACTCTCAGTGCTTAGAATGATAAAAAAGGAAGAAATGAACAGAGTGTGAACAGAACAGAAGTAAGATAATAGAACAATAAAATAAGCAATGAAAGAGAACACAATGAGAAATACAACCATATGATTACCAAAAAAGAAAGATGGATGGGCAGAGAATGGGGGAGGGGGGAGGGGGAGACTTCCATCATGTTCTGACCTAGGGTCCCTTAACAAGCAGGAGGCAGGAATTACTGGAAAAACCTCTTTTATTTACACGACTGTGAATTACATCCATACACGGTCAGCAAGGTTTGTCCAAACAGTTTTTCAAAGGAATATTTCTTAACACACCTTACCTTGTTTGGCAAGCTGCCATGTAAATTTACAGTACAAGGCAAAACTTGAACAGAGTCTCTCAGAGTCATGGAATGAACTAATTGTTTCCAGCAAAAGCCCACTCCCTGTTTGCTTCTTTTTTATTTTCTATGGGAGGGGCCAATTATCTCCAAGGTGTGGCCTTACTCCTGAGTCGACCCTGCTTTCTTAATTGTTCTTGTCTTCTTTCAGCTCTGTGCATGCGCACACTGGGAATAGGCTCCAGCTGTTCCTCTGCCTCACTGCTGTCTATTTCCCTCTCTGCCTCTGACGCAGAGCCCTCGTCCGAGCTTTCCCCAGGCCCCAGGACTGGCCTAAGTTCCTCCCCAACCTCCTCACTGTCCGACTCTGCTGCCAGTTCCACTGGCTGCCGGTGAGCCACAACACATCAATCCAGCAGTCACCTCCAGCATTGAGCTTCCCCATTTGGTCCCTGCACCAACCGGCAGAGCCAGGTCTTCAAGCTCTTGTAGGAGGTTGGTGACAGATGTTACCTTGGAAGGTAACATGTTCCAAAGGGATGGCATTCTATTTCATTTAGATCAGAAATGATGAAACAGAAATCTCACAATATTATATGTTTGTATATTACATGACAAATATGTCAGATATCTTAGATGGTTACTTGGACCTACAAATGGTACTCAAAGCTAAATATGTAAAGCATGTTCAATTAATAGGAGAAATTTCAATTGAGAATTCCGCTTTGATCCCTGGTAAGATTGTTCCATGTTTCCATTGTAAGAAAGATTTCTGTTTGATTTGCATGACACTGTAACCATCCAAGCATTTCAATTTCAGTTAATACTGGAGAAGAAATGAATGACTGCAGGGAATGCCTTTTAAAAAGAGAGTAATTTCAGCTATATTAAAAAAAAATCTACTAATTTGCTTTGTGTGATCTCATTACTACACAGAATTATCTTTCAAAAAGTTGATCATATATTTTCACCTAGTTCAAGGTACCTGCCATGAAATGTTAAGCTGGAAAGTGTTACTCCTTATTTAGACTCATTGAACGCAGATGCTTTGATAGACAGAATGGTTAAAAAAAATATCCAAAGATGAACCATTTAGCTATGTGAACTCTGTTTCATTTATTATTATTCAAGATGAATAAGTCATCTCTACTGTGAACTTGGTAATTAATTCCTTGTACTCTTGAACTGAGTGGGAACGGGGTAACTTTTTCATTTCTGCTCCCAGTGCTATAGCAAATCTCTAGAGCCTCATTTCATTTGGGCACAATTTACAGGAAGCCAAGGGAAAAGGTCTTAAGAAGGAAACAAATCCAATCCCTGCCTCAACAAAGTTATCAGTTTTCTATTTAACTCGCTAAGCATGTGATAGGGAAAAGTGCCTCTATAAATTGAAAGGCTATTACAAGCATTCTGGAAAATGTTATATTTACATGGCAACTACTTTATTATATTTACATGAACATCTGTTGCAGGTTCACTAAAACCCTAAAAGCAGATGGACATAAAGGAAAAAAAAACCCTTAGTAATTAACAAAGCTATATGTTGATTAAATCAGCATGTGGTTAATTTTAATGATGGCTGATCTTTGGTGGAGCTTACAAGCAAATCTCCAAACTGATACATTGATTGGTCAAAAAAACATAAAGAGAATTTCTTGTATGTTTACAACAATCTATCAGAAAAGGACCTTGTCTGCCCCATTTGAAATTAGTAGTAGCAAGTAATTAACTGATGAATACACTCGGGTCATAGCCATCATTGCTTTACAATTGTGTGTCCTTTAATGTAGATATGTACACCAAAAGGAGTTCATTTAACTAGGCAGAAGACCTATTGCATGTTTGAATCTGTAAGATTTTCATGTTAGGTTATTTTTTTTTTCTCTTGCTTAAAAAAAACTTTTACTGTGAAACATTCATGTTAGTAGCTAATCTAGTCGACTCATCAGTAGTCTAGAAAAACTAGACTAAGTGAAAGTCTGACAGCAATCTGTAACACAATTAGAAATAAATTATGTCTGGTTTGCCTATTAATTACTCTATACATGAGCAAGAGCTAAAATAATGTTAATCCTCCAATCATGCATATTAATATGGCTTCCAATGTATTAGAATCTGCTGACTTGAAAAATCAATGGTAATGATCCAAAAGTGATACTTATCGGCATCATTGCATTTATGACTCAATAAATATTTGAATACTTAATGTTAGATAATTGGCTCATGTTATTCTGGGCTACCTTCCTCTGAAGTAGTTCTATGTAGATCAGATTTAGTTTGTTTGGAATGCAAGAAAATTGGAAATGTATCCGATAATATTTCCAATAGAGGATCCTTTAAACTCAGCCATACTCATCTCTTTCATACAATATATCATTCATGATTATTTATTCAAGGCTAGAGACAGAAAAATGCAGAAAAAATAAAACTGCATTGTCAGATATTTTTGTCAGACAAAAGGGAGATTTGGGGAGCTATAATTCCATGTTCATTGGTCTCATACCTTGCTAGAAGACCAATGAAGCTCAATCATATTTATATCTGAGTAGACATATGTTAGATTCATTTAGCGAGATAATGATGAATCAATGAGACCATTGCTTCTTTCCTACTTTAAATCATGAATTTTCAGCAACTTGAACAAAAAGTGCTGAAGCAAGTGACAGAGCATTTCAACTGCATACATGCAAACACAATGCATAAAGAAGTGACAGGCACCAAATTAGCCAAAGTAGATCTGGTCCAAATGAGGAAATAGGAAGAAAATCCAATCAGCAACTTCAAGTTCATGTAGAACAAAGAACTGAAAATCTGATCAGGTAATCAGCAGGAGTAGCTCTGGGTGCCAGCTCCTTCTGGAAAGTTCCATGTTTCATGGAATATTAGATTACCAAATAAAAGAAAATAGCTTTTTAATACTGGTATGTTTTATTAAGGTTGAATATTTTCTTTGTTTCTGCCCAGCTCAATTTTTATATTGTTCTCTTCCCAATTAATCCAACACAGCTCTGGGTTACCACTGCTTTCTCTCAAGATTACGACAAAATATCTCCCTTTGCTCTTCTTCCAGTATCTGAGAATATTTTGGCTTTGTAGTATCTCATACTATGACATTGTCATCCCCAACTTGGTACATTTTCTTTTCTGTGTTGGACTACAAACCCATCACTTGCCTGCCTGGGGAATGCTAAGCTGAATTATAGTCCAATATATGTGGAGGGCACCAATTTAGGGAAAGCTATTGAGGCAGATTTTATCTCACTGAGTTTTAAAATGTTGCTGTAACCAATGCTTTACTGAAGATATTACTGCAAGAAAGAAAGGCTTTATGGAACATTTAGAATGTAATCTTGCCAAAGGAGAAATATAACTAAGTGACCTCTTCCTTAGGCAGAAGTTCAATTCCAATTAAAATGAATTAATTGTATAAAAAAAACCCCACCAAAATGCTAAATATAAAACTCTCTGATAAGAAATCCCACCATATGCTACACACCTCTTTATACTCATTCAGTGATTACAAGGATCAACGAAACATTGTTAGAAATCATTGTGGTTCATATGGATGCTATTGCAGAGATTAGATTAATTAAGCTGATAAATCCCTAGCACAGATCAAAAAAAACATTTGACGGTGAGTGAGAAAACCAAGTGAAAGGGAGGAAGAGTTTGCCAAGAAGTGCCCGTCAGTCCAGAATGATTGGCAAACCTGCAGTGTTAAAAGAAAGCGACAGTGGACACAAATGCCAGGTAAGTACAGGCTCAGAAGTCTGATCTGTATTGAGAAATTGGCTCTGAGAAACAAAAGAGACTTATCGCTGCAAAAACACGATGATGCCCGTCTTCTCCATGAATGAGCAGCTTCCCACTCCTTCTCAAGAAATATGATGTGCTTAAATGCCACTGAATGAAACTACTGGATCCTAGCTTCCCGATATGCAGTATACTTTGAGAAGAAAAAGAGAAGCTGGGAATTGTCCAATCCACAAAGGACCTTTTTCAAAATAGATAGAAAGAAGAAGGACCCTTGAGTTAAAGTGAACTCCCTAGTATCCCTGCCTACCAACTGCTATAGTCACCATCCTTTCATTACATTTGCACAAATATTGGCACCTTTCATTTTTTTATTGCTTTTTCTTTCCATCAGGATGGGGAAAGCCTTCTGTTGTAGCCTGCCAGCGGCCAGCAGAGCTGGCAGCAGAGTCAGACAGTGAGGAGGTTGGAGAGGAACATGGCAGTGGTGGGATTCAGCCAGTTAGCACCACTTCGGGAGAACTGCTTGTTAACTTTCTGAGCAGTTTGGCAAACTGCTGGTTGTTGGAAGAAATTATTAGGGTAGAAAACCAGTTGTTAAATTACTTGAATCCCACCACTGAACATGGGCCAGTCCTGGGGGCTGGGGAAAGCTCGGATGAGGGTTCTGCGTCAGAGGCAGAGGGGGAGATAGCAGTGAGGCAGAGGAACAGCAGGAGCTCGTTCCCAGTGTGCACATGGACAGAGCTGCCAGAAGACAAGAACAACTCAGAAAGCATTGGGAGTAAAGCCACACCTTGGAGATGGTGGACACCTTGGCCCCTCCCATAGGAAACAAAAGAGGAGCAAATGGGGAGGGGGCTTTTGCAGGAAACAATTTGTTCATTCGGTAGTTTCAAGAGTGGAAAGTTCTGTTCGTGACTCTAAGAGACTCTGTGCCAAGTTTTGCCTTACTCTGCGTTTGGAAACAAGTTGCATGGCAGCTTGCCAAGCGAGATAAAGTGGGTTGATAAATATTCCTTTGAAAAACTGTTTGGACAAACCTTGCTGACTGTGAATGAAAGTAATTCACAGTCATGTAAATAAAAGAGGTTTTGCTGGGACCAATTCCTGCTTCCTGTGTTTTAAGGGAGCCTAGATCAGAACACTTCTCAGCATCATGCCAGACACCAGGTTTGGGAAACAGAAGAGGGAAGCGCCTCCATTACATGTCAGTGTGTAAATCACACAAAAAAGTTTGCATCCTTTGTAAAGCAGGTCACCTTAACTATCTCAAGTTTCATAATTCCTAAACAATATAGCATTATTTTTGAAGTTATAGGAAGGAGGCTAGGGCCATGTTGCAGTATATTACCACTGTGGTAGAACTGTTTGTTTTCTATATGTGTAATCAAGGAGGAAGCGAAAGAAGTAGAAACAGAAAGAATGAAAGAAAGAAAACTCCTTGGCAATATTTCCTAGCTTTGAGTCATTCTTTCCTTTTCTGGATATATCCAGGAAGATATCTAGAAACAAAGAAAGTGGATTAGGAGGATCTTTGCTCTAATCTCAATAAAGGGTTGGGGTTTTTTTTATGATTCTGAGCAATACTCAGCAATTCTGTTAGAAATGTGAGAGAAAATATTCCATGTTCATAGCTAGCAAGCAGGAAGTAGAAGGCTAAACAAAAAAAAAAAGAAAGAAATGTAACAAATGCTGAAGGGAATCTAGGACTGGAGAAGACAGCAAATTAGACATGAAATTGCAATGCAATTTGGCAGCATAAAAGGTCAATGCAATTTGAGACCGCATATGCCAAGAATTCCTGTCACAAACCAAGGAGGTTATGGCCTATTACCAATTTTGCATACGTAAACGTCTTGGCTTACTTGAATGAGCTTCGTCAAAAAAAATGAGCCATTTAAAATGTCTTGGTGTCTTAACCAAGCCAAATCACAACATTTCCAGCTTCTGTTTTAATCTGAAAAACCTATACTCAAACAATTAATCCATCCATTCATGTCTAAATCAGGTCCTATAAGGTAAGATAAGGGACAATGGCCCTAAGAATTGTCTACTGGAACAGCCAAATTCTAGAGCAGGTGTCAAACTCAAGGCCTGCAAGCCAGATCCAGCCCATGGGGTGCTTAGATCTGGCCCATGGGGATGCTTTGGAAATAGCAAAGGACTGGCCTGTGTTGCCTCTACCAGTGAAAACAGAGCTTGGGAGGGCCATGTGCAGCCCTTCTGGGCTCCGTTTTCAGCTGCAGCAGCCTCCTGCAGCCCTCTGCCAATGAAAATGGGTCCGTTTTCACGGGCAGAGCACTGCAGGAGGCTGTCACAGCCAGAAACAGAACCTGGGAGGGCCATGCATGGCTCTCCCTAGCTCCATTTTCACTGGTAGCGTGCTAGCAAAACAACTACTAGCAAAAGTGGCAATTGATTACAAGGCAAGGAGGCATCGAGAAATGTTTGCCCTTTTGCCTTTGAGCATCCAATAAGGGACAGAAAAGGAGAAAGGGAAAGAGGAAAGAGGACAGAAAAAAAGATGAGGAGAAAAAAAGAAAAAGAGACAGAAAAAAAGAAGAAAAAAGAAGGAAAGAGGGGAAGGAAAAAGAAAGAATGAAGAGGGAAGGAAAAAGAAGAAAAGGGAGGGAGGGAGGGAGGGAGGGAGGGAGGGAGGGAGGGAGGAAGGAAGGAAGGAAGGAAGGAAGGAAGGAAGGAAGGAAGGAAGGGGAACATAATGAGAGGGTCTGAGGGAAATCTTGCCTTAGCTACTTGGCTACCAGCAGCCTGCTGCCCTTTTGCCATCCTCTTGTCTCCTTCTCCTGGTGATCTCCCATCCTATCGCTGAGGATGCTTTGGTTACAAAGCTGGGTCTCCTTGCTTGGAGAGGGAGTAGGCCTCCCTCTGACCCACACACCTGAATACACCATGAGCAACCTGGCCAAGGAGAGCAAGAACAGCAGCAGCAGCCTCAAGGAGGAGGTAAGCACAGCCAGGCACCCCTTTGGGAAAGTGAGGCTGGACTGGGCTGTGGGGTCCTGGTGCCCTGGGAGCTCAAGGGCCAGGATGGGCACTTGTCATCCACTGCCTAGGGCTTGGGACAGCCTGTGCTGCCATTAGGGGTCCTCCAAGTGGCCTGAGAGGGACGGTGAGGCTCGTCTCGAGGACAAGGGTTTGGCACTCTCCCTGGTCTCACCTTTCTCCACTGGAAACAATGGATTCCCCCCAGCCCTGCCCAGGCCACCACAAGTGCCCGTCGGGGACTCAAGTCAGGTCCGCAACATGAATGACATCAAGCAGGCCATGCCCACCCTGACCATGCACCCCCAGCCCCCCCCCCCCTGAGGTCAAACAGAACCCTGATGCAGCCCTTAATTAAATCAAGTTTGACACCCCTGTTCTAGAGAGTATTTTTTGGCTTTATCAAGTACTCATAGCATGATTTCAGAACTGAACTCCCTGAAAATGTCGTGTTGATTAACTGCTTTTGTACAAGATATATTTTAAAGTTCCCCTCTTCCTTTTGCAATGACTTTTCCAGCATGGCTGATTTTCTGTCTGTTCTCGATGGCTGCCCCCTTTTGCTATCATAGCGTTTCAAATCCCAAACGAACAATGAGTACCAGGACAACATTTTTGCATCAAAATGGATCGAGTACTAAATTTGATGAGTTTTGAAGCAATCAAGTACTGAGGTATCACTTTATATATAAAAGCTATAAACAGTGTAAGTTAGCCACTGTTTCCCGTCCCATATATTTTTGCCTCCTTCCCCTCCTTCCCCTGGATTTCTTCTCATTCAATAAAGAATTCTGAAAAGATATTATATAGTCCAACAGGAAAGCTTGCGGGAAGCCAGGGAGAGATTGTATAACAGAAGAAGGAAGGACCAATTTAGCCCCTTCTACCTAGTTTAACTTTGATGCATTCAACAGAATGTATGCGAAAGGTTTTAGATATCCAGGTCTTTTCATTACTAATATTTTAAGAGACATCTGTAACACAGAGATATCAACACTAACAGAGATGTCAGAAATTGATGATCTTTGGCAGATTTTATTTTGGAAATTAGTCTTTTATGTGTAGAGTTTTCATTCATCTCAGTAGCGAAAGCTTCTCTTTTCTAAAATGCATAGAGTTTGCAATGGTTTTCTCATCCAAAATAACACCTCTTCAATGTCAAGAAAGTTAACATCACTTCAGTGCAGACATTCATAAACAATTTTCTAGCAAATGTTTAATGGAGACAAGAATTTATTTGCCCTGACATAATATTGAAGTAAATAGGCTTTCTTTAAATTGTCAGGGAAAACTGATTCTTTTTTTATACTTGTCTTGTTCACTAGAGTTAGATTCATTTCCTAATCCTTTGAATTGATGATTGAAGGCCATTTCACCCAAAAAAATTTTCCCTGCCTGAAGATTATCTCATGTACGCTAAGAAAAGAGTATTATCCAAATACCTGCACCTCATGCTATGTCAAAGAAAGTGAAGGGAGAGCATGCACCGTTTTCGTTTGACACATCTTCTCAGGGAGCAAAAAGTCTAAACTGGTATCACCTGATGGAGGTGAGGACAGGATGGTAGGCCTCAGTTCCTCCCTTTTCAATTTTTGGGATTTTAAAATGAATATGTCTGTGTTATTAGGTTCCCTGAAAAAAAATGCCAGAAGGCCATACCAGTCTAAATTTACTGTATATTTTGCTGCCTTTTTGTGGCATACTCCTGGTAAATCCTGGAGATGTTAAAATGGAACTGGAGTGGCATCCAGGAGAAATGCAATCCACATAATGTGCCCAGGGGTGGGTTTCAGCACATTCTGACCAGTTCTGGAGAACCAGTAGCGGAAATTTTGAGTAGTTTGGAGAACCAGTAAATACCGCCTCTGACTGGGCCCACCCCCATATAGTCTCTGCCTCCTGAGTCCCAGCTGATCGGAAGTGGGGATTTTGCAGTAACCTTCCCCTGGGATGGGGTGGGAATGGAGATTTTACAGTATCCTTCCCCTGCCATGCCCACCAAGCTACACCCACCAAGCTATGCCATGCCCACCAAGCCACAGCCACAGAACCGGTAGTAAAAAAATTTGAATCCCACCACTGAATGTGCCCATTTGGAAGGTGCTAACTGCCATCATTGTTCTTGATGTCTTCCACCTGTGAAGGGCAATGCCTTGCAATAGAGATCTTACACTTTTTATCCACATAATCTGGCCTCTTGAGATAAAGGAAGTTTTCCACTACAGGAAATCAGCTGTATATATAGAGGGCAATGAGGTAAGACAGAGCTTGTGCACTTAGGACCACATTTTCTCCTCATATGAAGGACCCAGCAATGTCTACAGGGGTTTGTATATCAAAACAATCAAAGATGGCAATGCTGCAGCATTGTGCAATATTGACACATGTGCAAAAAGGGTGAATCTTTTATCACACCTCCACAACTTTGCTTTTGCCTGTTTTGATATGCTCCCTGGCACACGGCGAAAGAACTTTCCTGTTGTAGAAGGATTTTAGAAGGATCCCTTGGAATAGGATTAAAGGCTTCAGGTCAAGGTTAAAGAGATCAGTTAAAACTGTTTTATTCAAGGCTCCCAAAATAGGTAATCTGCAGTTTCCTAAGTAAAAAAACAAACAAACAAGATCTAAGTGCCTGAGCCCACTGCAACAACATTGCCAAAAAGGCATTAAGAGTTGTTAACCTAATCCTGCGTAGCTTCTTCTCTGGTAATGTTGTACTACTAACTAGAGCATACAAAACATTTGCTAGACCAATTCTTGAATACAGCTCATCTGTCTGGAACCCGCACTACATATCGGACATAAATACAATCGAGAGAGTCCAGAGATATTTTACAAGAGTCCTCCATTCCTCTAACCGCAATAAAATACCTTATGCCACCAGACTCCAAATTTTGGGCTTAGACAATTTAGAACTACGCCGACTTAAGTCTGACCTAAGCATAGTACATAAAATTATCTGCCACAATGTCCTCCCTGTCAATGACTACTTTAGCTTCAACCACAACAATACACGAGCAAATAATAGATACAAAATCAAGATAAACCATTCCAAACTCGATTGCAATGCCTGGAATGCACTACTTGACTCTGTAGTTTCTCCCCAAACCCCAAAACTTTAACCTTAAACTGTATACTGTTGATCTCACCCCATTCCTAAGAGGTCTGTAAGGGGCGTTCATAAGTGCACCAGTGTGCCTACCGCCCCTGTCCTAATATTTCTTTTTACTTACTCTTTTCATGTATTCAAATTATGTTTATACTTTTACCTGTTATCTTATATATGCTTGACAAATAAACTTATGAAACTATGAAACCAGCTGCAGTTTCCTGGGGTCAAAAGAGAAGGGGAAGTTATGTAGATTTGCCATGGGCATCACAATTGTGAAGCAAAATTCAGAGAGAGAGAGGGAGACAGAGATTATTATCTTTATATAAAGCATTGTTTGGATATGTGAAATGCAGAAAGATTCTTTCTATTATTATTCTATTCTATTATCTATTCTTTCATTTTTACGTTATAAATACATTATAAATTTTAGATATTATAATTATGTGTGGCACTTTTTATACATCAAAGTTTCAGAATAAAATTTCATATTAAATTTCTGTATTACATTTTCTGCCACTCTGTATTATAATACCAAAACAAAACACAAACTCTGACACCAAATATCAGTTGACTATTACAGTCCCTAAATTCTTCTCTAACTGGGTTTCATTCCAGACTTTCAAATATTTCAAGTCCTTTTTCCCCCCTCTTTTCCTTTGATGGGATTTAATTTGACTCAGATTGGCTGTGACTAAGCCAGGATATTTCTAGACTTTGGGGGGAAAAGTTCATCTTCTTCTCAGCCAATGCAAAATGAACCAAAGTGTATCAGTTTCTTTGCTCTCCGCTAATAAATATATAAAAATTGTTTTTTTAAAAAATTAATATTTATAAAATGAATGAATAAATAAACTGCCCATGTGACAGGATACAGTTGATCTAATCTTGAGATAACTTTTTCAGCATTTAAATCAAAGCGGCTCAACCTTGGCGACTTTAAGACTTGTGGATATCAACTACCAGAATTCCCCAGCCAGCTGGGTGAGAATAGTAAAAATTACCCTAAATGCTTTTGATATCTAGTAGCTGCACTGCATCTATGGAGATAGGAACTCTTGTGACTGCAATATTTTGTATCTCAGTCACAACGCTTAAGGACAATTCCAAATAGTATTGTATTATTATAGAAAAATATTTTCTTTTTCTCCCAGCATGTCACCTATTCAAACTCAGAGCATCAGTTTTATATTACCACTAGTATAATTGATACCTCCGTGGTCAGTTTCATGTTAGAGGAAACAAATGAATGGGAATGAAAGACAAACTACACTTTCCTGAGTAGTAAAAGTGTGAAAGTTATTCAAAAGCCTACAGGAGGCCATTGGTACTTCATATTTGACTTTCCAAATAATCAGAGGCATAAATTTTATGGCATGCCAATCTGCTACCTTTTATGGACATGGCATTAATTAGTTGAATCAACCACTTTAAAGCATCTCGATTCAGAATGATTTACAGTTTTGTTTTATTTGTAGCTGAATAGCTTCAGAAAGGTCTTCCTAAAGAAATGAATTTGGTTGTGAAAGAAAATCAACACAAAAGATTGTTGTGGCCCGCCAGCGGCCTGCATGGATCGTGGCCGATCCTGACAACGAGGAGGCTGGTGTGGTGTTGCGCCGGCAGCCGGCACAGCCGGCACTCACGTCAGACAGCGAGGAGGCTGAAGAGGATGTGGTGCCAGAGGCAGAGACTCAGCCAGGGCCTTCAGAACCTCCAGAGGCTCCTTCAAGTGGAGATAGCGAAGTGGAGGAGCCTCTCCTCAATGCTCGAGCATGCAGGGCTGCCAAAAGGTAGGAGTGGCTACTCAGGAGGAGGAGGTCTCCTCGAGAGTAAGGCTTGAGGATAATTGGCCACTCCCTTAGCCTATTTAAGTCACATGCAGTTAGTAAGTTTCTTGCTAGAAACAACTTGTAATTATCATCAGAGCATTTTTGGAAAAGTCTTATCTTGCTTTCTGGGCTGGTTGCCAACCTTTGCCAGATTTTGGTTTATTCTTGCTACTTAATAAATTTGATAAGGACTGTTGGTGTGTGTCTATATCCTCGGGAATCCGGAGCTGGGGCAGAACAAAGATATACTTCTGAAGCAGAGTACCAGTATGCCAGGTAAAACCAGTATGCTTCTGAAATGCTACAGGTGATCCTTGACTTACGATCACAATTGAGCCCAAAATTTCTGTTGCTAAGCGAGATAGATGTTAAGTGAGTTTTGCCCCATTTTATGACCTTTCTTCCTACAGTTGTTAAGTAAATCAGTGTACAGTAGTTTTATTTTTTAGATGTTACATGATTAGTAACATGGTCATCTTCTTCTTCTTCTTGTGCCATATCCGTCATCAGACGTTGGCGATCATGTTGGCAATCCTATTTTATCAACAGCTGCCCAAAAAAGTGCTGTTGAGTTTTATCCAAACCAGTCCCTTTGATTTTGAAGCCATGATGTTCTTCTTCTGCCGGGACCTCATTTGCCTTCAATCTTTCCTTGGAGGATTAAGTGAACTATGCCGTATTTTTCTGGGTATCGCATCACATGTCCAAAATATTCTAACTTTTGCTTTTTTATGGTTTTGATGATTTCACTTGGCTTTCCAGGGGACTTATCCAGTAACACAGTAATTAAGGGAATCTTGCTTCTCCATTGACTTTGCTTCTCAGGAGGTCACAAAAAGTGACCCTGGGACACTGCAACCGTCCTAAATATGAGTCAGTTGCCAAGTATCTGAATTTTGATCACATGAACATGGGTATGCTACAGCAGTCGTAAGTGTGAAAAACAGTCATAAGTCTCTTTTTTTGGGTGACATTGTAACTTCCAACAGTCACTAAATGAACTGTTATAAACTAAGGATTACCTATACTGTAAATTCTTCCTGAACATTAGAGTTCCAGATTGCAAGACCTGGCTCAGCAGTGAAATCCTCTGAAGTCTCCTACCAGTTCTGTGAGTCTGCCACCGAGCGTGCGCTTCGCACGTATGCACCTGAGATGCACCCACACAGCACTAAAAAAGGAACATTTTGAAGCTTTCAGAGTCTACAAAGGTAATTAGAACAGTGAGGGGGGGGAATCCGCTGTGCCATGCAAATTAGATTAGCTAGAAAGCAGGAAATCCAATGATTCTAGCTAATATAAATTGTGCGTCACAGCTGATCGTCACCCAGCTGACCGTCAAAAATACCGGTTCACCATTGCGAACCAGTAGTAAAAGTAAGTAGAACCCACCCCCGATGTGAAGTATTAGTACCACTAAATAAAGCCTTAATAAAGCCATGCCTGGAATACTGCATCCAGTTTTGGTCACCACCTTTTAAAAAAGATGTTGAGACTTTGGAAAAAGTGCCAAGAAGAGCAACTAAGATGATTAAATGCCTGGAGGCAAAACTATATGAAGAACAGTTGCAGGAATTGAGTATGGCTAGTTTAGAGAAAAGTTTAGAGAAAAGAAGGACTAGGAGTGACATAATGGCAGTATTTCAGTATTTGAGTGGCTGCCACGGAGAAGAGTGGGGGTCAACTTATTTTCCAAAGCACCAGAAGGCAAAGCAAGAAATAATGGATAGAAACTAATCAAGGAGAGAAGCAACCTGGAAAGAAGGAGAAACTTCCTAATAGTGAGGACAATTAACCAGTGGAACAGCTTGCCTTCAAAAGTTGTAGGTGCTTCATCACTGGAAGTTTTTAATAAAAGACTGTCTGAAATTGTATAGGGTCTCCTGCTTGAGCAGAGGGTTGGATTAAAAGACCTCCAAGGTCTCTTTCCAGTTCTATTCTGATTTTGATTCTGAAATGGAGACATTTATATCATCCGCTGCTCTTTCAGGAACCAAAGGGATTCTTGAGTCAAACTTTCTGAATTACATCCATGGAAAATTACCAGGTACATGACACATGAACAGAAAGAGGAAGCATATCTGTTCTTTGTCTGTAGTTGCTTTGTGCAAAGCATTATTATTATTATTATTATTATTATTATTATTATTATTATTAGTAGTAGTAGTAGTAGTAGTTAATCTTTAGTGAGATTCACAGCCTTTGAGTCTGGTTAATAGCTCAGCAGCTCGAGTCCTAACCAAGGACCTAGGAACTGTTAAGGTATCGTCGGAGGATGTAAGCTGTTCCGAGTAAGGTGGTTTTTTGTAAAGTCAAAATGTTCAAGTCCGGCAAATTTAGAATTTCTAAATAACGGGGTAGCCCTTTGGGTATTGCTCCAAGGGCTCCAATTACAATCGGGACAACACACGATTTCTTTTTCCACAGTCGCTCAACTTCAATTTGCAAGTCCCGGTACTTTGTGATTTTTTTCTTGCTGCTTATCTTCAATCCTTGCATCACCAGGTATTGCAATGTCAATGAACCATACTTTTTTCTTTTCAACTATTGTTATGTCAGGTGTGTTGTGGACCAAGTGCCTGTCAGTCTGAATCCTAAAGTCCCACAAGATCTTGAGTTTCTCATTCTCTAAAACTTTCTCAACCTGATGTTCCCAGTGGTTTTTGCTGTACTCAAATCCAAACTTCTGGCACAATATCAGTGAATGATCTTAGCAACGCGGTCATGGCGTTGTAGGTAGTCAGTTTGTGAAATTTTGCTACACCCACTGATCAGGTGGTCGACTGTCTCATCTTTCTCATTACAGAGGCGGCATTTGCTGTTGGTGGTAACATGTTGAATTTTTGCCTTCATGCAGTTTGTGGCTAGGGCTTGTTCTTGAGCTGCCAAAATAAAGCTTTCTGTTTCTTTTTTCAGTACTCCTGATCTTAACCAGTTCCAAGTTATTATTATTATTATATTATTGGTTAATCTTTAGTGAGATTTACAGCCTTTGAGGCTGGTTAATAGCTCAGCAGCTCGAGTCCTAACCAAGGACCTAGGAACTGTTAAGGTATCATCGGAGGATGTAAGCTGTTCCGAGTAAGGTGTTTTTTTGTAGAGTCAAAATATTCAAGTCCAGCAAATTTAAAATTTCTAAACAGCGGGGTAGCCCTTTGAGTATTGCCCCAAGGGCTCCAATTACAATTGGGACAACACACGATTTCTTTTTCCACAGTCGCTCAACTTCAATTTGCAAGTCCCGGTACTTTGTGATTTTTTCTTGCTGCTTATCTTCAATCCGTGCATCACCAGGTATTGCAATGTCAATGAACCATACTTTTTTCTTTTCAACTATTGTTATATCAGGTGTGTTGTGGACCAATGCCTGTCAGTTTGAATCCTGAAGTCCCACAAGATCTTGAATTTCTCATTCTCTAAAACTTTCTCAACCTGATGTTTCCAGTGGTTTTTGCTATACTCAAATCCAAACCTCTGGCACAATTTCCAGTGAATGATCTTAGCAACGCGGTCATGGCGTTGTAGGTAGTCAGTTTGTGAAATTTTGCTGCACCCACTGATCAAATGGTCGCTGATTATTATTATTATTATTATTATTATTATTATTATTATTATTATTATTATTATTATTATTTCTCTTCCATTGAAATAGCAGCATGGACACTAAAATGATGCTATGTTGTGCTTATTTTGACAAGACAAGTTGCTGGTGGAAGATTCCCATAAGGCTATCACTGCCCTATGATGGGTAATAGGTCAGAATTAACACATCTTTTGTCTCTAAGCTCTTTCTAATAAGGAATTGAAAATTCAAGACTCTCACTCCCAGTTGTTATTTAGCTGAGGGAAAGGAAACAAATCTTTGTTTCATTTCCTGACTGTGCACCTTTGATTACCATAGAGATTTGTTTCTCGCTAGGCACTCTGGTGGATTTCATTATTAGCTGTTACCAATTTTATATGAGGCATCTGACCATTAAAAATTCCTTTTAACATAGTACCTAGCACTTAATGGCACTTAAAGAAGCAAATGAAGCTGCATTACAAGGCCCTAATCAGGAGGCCAGAAAAGTCCCAATCATCTGGAGGAGTTTGCGTCACTTAATAACAGTTATGATTTAATTTTAAAACAGCTAAATTGAAATATTGCTGAGGATGTTACACAAATCAAGGGCAGACGAAGGAATTAAAAAGTTGGGCCTTGCAGCTTAAAGCGGAGGCTTTCGTTTAACCACAAAGAATCAAAATGTTTGGGAAAAGCAGTAGCTCTACCAAAAGAATAAAATAACATCTGATATGGAAAAGTTCTCAATTAAATTGAATTAAGATCCAGTTTGCATCCCACCTGTTGTACATTCAAACATGTTTGTCAAGTATGTCCATGGACCATATTTCTAGGGCTCTTTCTGCTGCCATCTGGGATGAACTGATTCTCTTATACACTTGCCAGGGCACATATTTTAGGTGAATAGTCAATCTATTGTACTGATTCATAGGAAGTCATCCAGAAAATGAAAATGTGGATCCCATGCTTAACTCTGAATATCCCTTTGTTGCTGGATTTAGCCAAGCAGAAGATGGAATTCTAGGGAGATGCTGCTAACATGGAAATCATATTTAATTCAAAGGCATTGCTTTACAAATTCAACAGAGACCATGATTTTTTTGAGGGCGGGGAAGTCTATGTACAAAATAAGTCTTCTGGAGAAGGACAAAAAGAAAGAGAACTGAAAACAATCTTCATAGCATTGCATTACAGGTAGTCCTTGATTTACGACCACAATTGAGCTCAACATTTCCATTGCTAAGCAAGGCAGTTGAGTTAAGTCACTTTTGCCCCATTTTATGATCTTTCTTGCCAAGTTTTTAAATGAATCCCTGCAGTTGTGAAGTTAGTAACACAGTTGTTAGGCAAATCTGGCTTCCCCCTTGACTTTATTTGCCAGAAGGTCACAACAGGTGATCACATGACTCCACAACACTGCAACTGTCGGAAGTGCATGCCAGTTGCCAAGCGTATGAATTCTGATCACAGGACTGTGGGATGCTCCAATGATTGTAAATGTGAAAAAGAGCGATAAGTGACTTTTTTGTAATACCGTTGTAGCTTTGAATGTTCACTAAACAAATAGTTATATGTCGAGGACTACCCATATACAACTAGTGACAGGGGAAGATGGTACATGCCTGCCCTTTACTCCTTCTGCCTTTCTACTTAAAACTATTTTTCCTCCTCCCTCCTTATGCCAATGGAAAGAAAATCAGCTATTCTTGCCTCACAGGTGCTGTGGTTCTTCATCGTTTCTGACCATAGAAGATCACTTCATACAGTATTTCTGAGCATAAAAGGTCACCCCATTGTGAATTTGGAGATCTTCCTATGTCAAGCTATATTTGCTCTCAGCACAGATGTGTGTTAAGCAGTATATAGCCATTAGTCTTAGTCATCGGGGAGGCAGCTTTGTTTAATATTAGAATAAATTCATTATTGCATAATCCAAAAGCATGATGCGAAGGAGGAGGAGGAGGAGGAGGAGGAGGAGGAGGAGGAGGAGGAGGAGGAGGAGGAGGAGGAGGAGAAGAAGAAGAAGAAGAAGAAGAAGAAGAAGAAGAAGAAGAAGAAGAAGAAGAAGAAGAAGAAGAAGAAGAAGAAGAAGAAGAAGAAGAAGTGCTCCTCCTTAGAAAAATCATCAAACTGTTTACCTACTGTTTAACTATAGCTGTGGTATAAACTGCAGAAAAATATCGGAAGGTTTCCAAGGTGTGCAGAGTTGTCAAGGAACAATTGAATCTCTTTAAAGACACTTTTCCTTTCATATGAATGAACAGGGGGTGATGTGGGGTTTCTGACATGATTGAAGTCATGTTGTTCAAGAAGGAAGATTTACCATATAGGTACTGATATATACACAATCGGAGATATGTGAAGGACCAGAAATAGATGTAGCCTTTTGATTTGTGTGCTTTGTTTGGTGGTTGTCCCCCCCAACCGCCTTTTGATAAGTGATGCTTCTTATCTAATGCCATTCATCATTACATTACAGGCTTGAGCTTTTAGAACAATTTGCCAGTTTCTCATTTTGTGGCTCTCCATGACAATTTCACATGTCAGTTCTAAAATTGTGGCAGCCATCCAAGATCAGTTTACATACCAAGGAATGATTTTAGAGAGGAACCCCTTTTTCACCAAAGATGGTGAAATGTATCTCCATTAAAAAGCAGATGGTGATTTCAATATTAGATTTTGAATATTCTCTCTCAGTCTGACCTAACTGGTTATCTAATTCAGTCCCCAAACTAAATGATTTTTCTTGAATCATTTAGACTGCTAAATCATTCATTGGTCTTTATATTTATTTATTTATTCATTCATTCATTCAATTTGTATGGCTACCCATCTCAAACAAGGAATTCCGGATGGCAAACAATCGTAAAATAGAATAAAAATCAAATTACAATAACAATGCAGAAAGAAAATTATTGCAATGCCATATTTACTTACATCTCTGAAAGGTGCTTTTTAGCTTCCAGCAATCAGGAAATACTGAAAATGTATTTCAGTAAGCACAGGAAAAAATATGTCTGGGAAAAAAAATATGACACTAGTTTATCTGCAGCCTGGAACCTGCATAAAGTAATCCAGTTGTAGAAAGTCCAATCTTAAATACTTCCTATAAGCTCTTTGCTTACACCACATTCCATGTGCCTTATAGGCTTGCTAGAATGAATTTGGGTTGTGGGAGAATGAGATATATTGTAAGGTTGATTAGAAGAGTGGATCCAAAGATTTAGTTGAATCGCCTCTTTGCACTGAGTCTTCTAATCAATCCTGCAATTTAGCAAGAGTATGCAGGGGCACGCACACACATTTAGCAGACCAAATCAACACTTTATTTTTCATACCTTCCTCCTGAACTTAACGGAGCATGGGAACAAAAGGTGGCATTATGAGGCTCATTGCATGTTAGAGAGTTTGCCTCACTGGGAGAAGAGAGATCAGAAAAACAGATGCATGGCAACAAATAATGCCAAATATACGCATTTCTAGAAATGTTGTTGTCTCAGTACTAATGCACTGAAAACACAAGAGAATTTCTCATAGATGAGAAGGGGGATACAGCTTCCCTTTAAATTCCACAGACAGTAACATTTTCTGAGTGGGGATAGTTGCATGGAAAAGAAATATGGTCACTTTCCCTAGCTTCTCCTCTGTCTGTTGCACCGCGCACTGTAGTAGTATAAGATTAATCTGAATAGGAAAAAATTAGGTGGGTCCTGAAAACAAATACTAGTCATACGATACTCAAGAATCACATGGATTCCATCTAAAGTTTTGTAGCGCCAAATAGGTTTATTTATTTACTTAGCATATGGCAATGTTACATTAATCAAGAGACTACAATGTTAATAGACTAGTTGTTTGGCTGCTGACAATTGCCAGTCCATTCAGTACACACTCGCACGCTATCAGGGGTGGGATTCTACCGGTTCGGACCAGTTCAAGCGAACCGGTAGCTCTGACAATCAGCTGGGAGTGAACCGGTTTGCTCCAACGATCAGGCCGGCCTGCCCACCAGCCCCTGTGCTTTACTTACCTTTATCTTCTCAGCTGTTTGGTGCAGCAGAGCGGACTGATGCGCCTCAACTGTGTTACCCCCAAGTGGTAACACAGAAGGTTAGTATTTGTAAAACTATGCATGCACACAAGCACACGAAGTGAGCGATCACTGAACCGGCTGTTAAACTGGCAGCATCCCACCACTGCATGCTATCCAGAGTGTGTCACAGAGGGCAAACTAGATTCACATTCAGAAGGCTTGACTGTGTTCTACAGCATCATCCAGGGCTTTTCCCACCACCATTGTCACTTTGCATTGGGGCAGTGCATCTAGTTGAATTTGTACTGCTGCTTGAAGCACCGTAGTGGTACCTGTTTATTTACTTGCATGTAACAAGCTTTCAAATTGCTAGTTTGGCAGAAGCTGAGGTGATTGGCAGAAGCTCACTCTGCCATGATAGGACTCGAACTGCTGATCTTCTCTAGCGTCATTAAGCCACTGAGTCACCACACTTCATCAAATAGCTTATTTTTGTTTTTGGTATAGAAATGATATAGTAGGAATCCTCCTAATTTTTATTTGGTTTCTTAATAGAATTCTGTGCAGGCTCAGCATGTAGAAGTTCTTTATTCCCTCACATCATCTGTTCACTTAAATCAAATGGAGCAAGATACGGCCGTCAGACTAATTTCATATGACTCTCTTCCTTCTTCTATAAGAGATCAGCTCAGACCTCTGGCAAGAGGTATTTGTCTTTTCTCTGCAGCCTCTTGCTTGGAGTTGGGAGGAAGATAAGAATCAAATTTCCAGATTTATTTATTATTTTATTTTATTTTTATACCGGCAGGACTCAGGGCGGTGAACAGCCAAGGTAAAACATAACATACAAAATTTAAAACAATTTTAAAAGATATTAAATAATTTCGGCCCACAATTTAAAAACACCCCAATAAAATCAATTACAAATTAAAACCGAAAGATGGCTAGATGAAATAAGTGAGTTTTAAGGGCCCGACAAAAAGTCCGGAGATCCGGGATCATACGTATCTCTGGGGGTAGGTCATTCCAGAGGGCAGGTGCCGCCACAGAGAAGGCTTTCCCCCTGGTGAGATAATCAAGTTGGTCCAAGTTCCGGAAGGAGGGATACCCATTTAGGTCCAAGTCAATAAACTCCACTGCCCTCTCACAGCAGTGGGTGGGGTCTTAAGCCATTTTGAGGCCAGATGTCAGCACCAGCCACCCTCTCACGAAAGCGGGGATGGGCCAAGGAACAGCAGTCTTAGTCCGACTCCATACCAGACTTGAGATCCAGGGTATATCCCTCTACAGTTGGGAAGCATCGGTGACAACCACCAATCCACAGGACCAAGGGCCAGGACAGACTATGGTGACTGCACCTTAGGCGAATCAGGGAGGCCATATAAAAGTCCATGGGAGGCAGATGTCATATTGTTCAGTGGCCACCTCCAGATGATAAATAGCCATTCAGAGGCCAGTAGACCACACAAAGGCACAAAAAACCTGGCCAGAGATCTTCCATGGCCAATGGGATCAATAATGCCTCTAGCTCAACTCCCCCCCCCCATCCATATGGGGGGGAGAGCCTCTGGAACAACCAGGTGAGGGCCCTCTCCAGGTGGGTCACCCCCCATAGCCGCACCAGGCAGTTCCAGTTATAAACGCTGGTAGCATAGATGGTATAGTGGTCGAAATTTATACCTAGAAAGATGTTTACAGAAAAGAGGACAATTCCAGAAAAAAAAAAATCCAAGGGAAGATGACAGACTTCCAAATAAATTAACATACTTAGTCTAGCTGAATTAGTTCTTCAGTGCAGATTTACATAAGATCTTGGATTTATGTCCAGAGTTTATCACAGAGAAAATGGTTAGAAGATTATACAGATTTCTTGTTTGGATATTGTTAAGTAGGCTTTCTGTAGTGATGCTATCCCGTTCTTTCTCTTTGACCATCATTGGCTGTTTTATAAAATATAAATATAAGTAAAATCCTTATTTATATTACTTATTATACTTACTTATTTTACTTATAAATATAAGTAAAATCCAACCTCTTAGGGGAAACTGATAGTTTCTTGGCCCAATCACAAATACCTCATTTATAAAGATCTATCCAGTAAATCAAAAAAATATTGAATGGCTATTATCTATCTTCTTATCCCCTTTAGCTGCATGATAGAAACATTGTAAGGCTGTTCCATAAAAAATAATATGTGGAAGAGGATTTTTTTAAAACAACAACAAAAAAGACAAATATTCAGGCCTCTCAGCATGGGTAAAATTATGGAAGTGTTGTTGTGGCATATCAAAAACAAATGGGTTGTCACATCACCGCAATTGAAAAATAAGGACAGAGAAATCTTTTTCTTGTCCTTTTTATTAATTTTGTCTGGGCGTTTTAAACTTCGGATATACAACAGTGTCAAGGGCAAAACACCATCTTTTAGCTCAGAATAATTTAGCAAATCTTTGGCTGCAGGTTGCTGATATCTCAACAGCAGTTTCTTGGGGAAGGGGAGAACACCCTTTCAACGTACTCTATGTGTTTCAGTTGCAATGTGTTCCAACTTACATTTCAGACATCCAAATTTCAATTAAACCCTTGCATGCAAGCTAACCTAGATCCTATTTTTTCAAGGTGCTCTGCCAAAACAGCATTTGAATGGCATGATCAAAATAGTCCAACTTGGATACCAATCTCCAGTCCAATTATAGAAGGAAAAAGGGAAAGATTTTAAGCAAACAGCAGCTGAATTCAGAAAGTATGACATGAACTCAAAAAAATGAGGACACTTGCCAGTGAAAACAAGCAAATACCTGGAATAGTAAACCACTAATCCTTCAAGCTGGAAAGATATGACACTGTTTGTTTCCCTCCCTCCCTCCCTCCCTCTCTCGCTCTCTCTCTCTCTCTCTCTCTCTCTCTCTCTGTGTGTGTGTGTGTGTGTGTGTTTGTCATATGTGTATGTAGCTTGGCCTTCATTATAAACCCTGTGCTATAAAAATCAGTGATGTATTCAACAAGTGAGCCTTTAGAGCCCAGAGCTGCAAAATGTTAACAATATGAAATAAATGGATGTCAACTTTTCTTTCAAATGCTGATCTTCGCTGAGGGATGCAAATGTAATATTTTGACATATTGAAATTAACAGTCACATCAATTGTTCACAGCCAATTTTCATGTGAAAGTGTGACACCCATTTTTTTTTTAATTTGCAAATCTCTGAAGCAGATAAAATTAAAACTCTAAGGTTAAGATAAATAGAATAGTTCAATAACTCAATACATAGTGAAGCAGGAAAGAAGGACTAGGTGTGTACAAAAGCTAATCAAATAGAAAACAATATAAACACCAATAATAATACAACTGTAAGAATGAAACAGTAGGATGAAAATAACCAGGAGCCCCAATACCATGTCGACTCAGATCTTATATCTTAGTTTGGATCAACTTCCAACCCCATAAGGCTGATTGAACAATTAGTTTAAAATAATGAAGATTAGAAAGTGTTAACTTTGGAAGTAGGGAGGCCTGAATTTCCAGGACAAGAGGTCACAAACATCAGAGTTAGTGTGGGTTGGTCTTGTTATGGACATTTGCTATATGTGTGGCAGTGTGACCTTGTATATTTATGAGGGCAATTCTGCACAGGGTTGCCAATTATCACAGCCTTTTTGGTTCCACCAGTTTACAAAGCTTATGGGTCTTACCCTTTAAAACCTCTATAAAGCATCTGTAATTATGCCATTGTTTATTCATTTGTTTATTTAAATGTATTGGCTGTCCAATTCCAGTGGACTCTGAGAATATCCTTGAGGAAAGGAAGGAAGAACAACAGCCAAGGCAATGATCTGAAGAAAAAATATGAACCTGAAGCAAGAATGGGATTTGAGAAAGCTTCCTTGATTTCACCATCTCTTGTTCTTTTAGGATAAAGGCAGGGAGGAGGGAAGCACATTTTATTTTATTTTTAAATGTATTAATTAAATTTATATAGCTGCCCACCTCATGAGAAGTGACTTGTTGCAAGACTCTGTTACTCTAAAACTGTAATAAGTAGCTTTAATATTCATGAATTCAGTGTTTAGGACTGATCTATGTCATCACCTATCCTGAATTCATGGGACAGAGACACTTTAAAAACATATCATAAAGCCTCAAGGGTGCTTTTTCAAAAGGCAACCAGGCTGTTTTTTCTTTAAGGAAGACGTTTTGCTTCTTATCCAAGGAGCTTCATCGGCTCAGAACCAGTGAAGCTTCTTGGATGAGAAGCAAAAAGTATTCCTCAAGGAAAAAAACAATCCAACTGCCTTTTGAAAAAGCACCTTTGAGAGAACTATGACCTGGATGACTGAGAATCTGCACAGACATATCATAAAATCATGTGGTAATGACAACTGCAGAGTGGAAACAAAGTCCTATTAAATCTCATTGGTACTACAAATTCCTAAAAGTGCAGATGTGCTAATTAACTCATCTCAGCAAAATAATTTACAAATTCCATAGGATTATCAGCATTCCCATGCCAAAAACAAACAACACTCCTTCCATCCCAATTCCCAGGTGAGAGAATTATTGATCACCTAAGAAATCAGTATCCTAGAGCCAAAGGATGGAAGTACTCAGTGGCCAGTTGAAAAGGGGACATATCTGCAGGAGCCTCATCAGTGGTGGGATTCAAATAATTTAAGAGCTAGTTCTCTGCCTTAATGACCAGCTGGGTGGGCATGGCCATGGTGACCAGGGTGTGTGACAAGCAGTACCTGGCCTCCTGCACCCTCCTGGGAGCAAAAACAGGCCACGGGGGGTATGCCGCCCCTCCCCACACCCCATTTTGGGCCTAGTAGACCTCCCTGCAGCCTCCTGGGAGCAAAAATGGGCCACGGGGGGATGCACTGCACCCCCTGTGCCCCGTTTTGGCCTAGTAGGCCTTCCTGCACTTACCTGGGAGCCAAAACGCGGTGCGTGGAGACTCCTGGAAGGGGTGCTGAGGAGAGGGGGGGCAGCCAACAATTTAACAACCGATTCGCCCAAACCTGCCTGAACCGGCTGAATCCCACCACTGAGCCTCATGCAGTCAGTGTTGGGCAGATCCCAGCCATTGCCAGCATCATCACTGAAGTGATTTTGATTATCTGTATGGCATGCTTTATGGTAGTAGAAGAAAGCCACCCCTTCACAGCAGAACAGCTTACTAAGTTGGCTTCCACAGTGAGCTGGGGATGAGACAGGATCTTTAAAATATCTATTGAGATATTTATGCTATGGTAAATGGGATGCGGAGATGAGCGGAAATTGAGGTGGTGCAGCAGTTAACTTACAAGCATGGCATCTGCCCCCAATAATAAGGTATAATATTATTACAGCTGGTTGCTCAGTCAGTCACATGATTAGTCTAGTTTTGGCATTTATCCACCTATCAAGTCCTTCCCAAGGACCTGGGATGTTGTTGTTTGATTGTGTTAAAGGTATCAACACACAACAAAAGCTGTTCCAAGCAAAGCTGCCTCTTGCAATTTATGGATGGTGACTTTGTCAATCCCGATGGTGTTCAAGTGATGTTCCAGATGTTCTGGGATTGTACCCAAGGCACCTTTTACTATTGGCACTCCCTCTGTTTTCATTTGTCACAGTCATTCTACTTCTGTTTCTAGGTCTTTGTATTTTGTGATTTTCTCCGGTTATTTCTCTTAAGTTCTTCTGTCTCCACGTACTGCCACATCTACTATCCAGACTTTTTGTCCTTTTTATCAACAATTATTAAGTCTGGGGTGTTATGTGGCAGGTGCTTGTTTGTTTGAATTCTAAAATCCTCGATCACTTCCACTTCTTCATTTTTATTACTTGGTATGTTTTGTGGTCCCACCAGTCCTTGCTTACAGGCAAATGTTTTTTTTTTCCGCCGATACTATATTCCAAAGCACCGTTGTTGCTACTTCATCATGTTGTCATTCATATTAAAATTTATTGGTAGTCTAACTCCAGTGGACTCTAGAACTGGCTACTATTCTTATGAAGCAAACAAATGACAGAAACCTTTGAGGATAATATTTATTTTCTATCTTCATTGATTCACACACACACACACACACACAAAAATCCTCCAGAAACCTCTTCTAACTCTAATATTCAGAAAATGTAAGAGCTGATCCGTGCCAGAACTGCAAGGATACATTTAGAGTGATTCTTTGCTTTAAATAGATGGTTGTGGAAAAATCTTGCTACGTGAGGAAAAGCCACAGTCAGTTCAAAGAAGGCAGGATGAAGATTGATCTCAAACTGCAGCAAACAGTCTTTTTACTGAATTTTAATCCAAGTTGTGATCTAATGCCAATAATGTTCACTTCAAAAATGCAAGAGCTAAATTATATTTTTAATTATGTCAGTCTGCTTTCTTGTTTAAACAGAAACTAATAACCCCTTTATTAATAAGACCTACTGGGATTTCTGTTCTTATTGGATATTTATTCTTCATATACTTATCAGTGGTGGAATTCAAATTTTTTTTACTATCGGTTCTGTGGGCGTAGCTTGGTGGGCGTGATATGATGTGGCTTGGTGGGCATAGCTTGGTGGGCATGGCAGGGGAAGGATACTGAAAAATCTTCATTCCCACCCCACTCCAGGGGAAGGATACTGAAAAATCCACATTCCTTCCCCACTCCTGGGAGAAGAATATTGCAAAATCTCCATTCCCACCCCACTCTGGGGCCAGGCAGAGGTGGTATTTGCCGGTTCTCTGAACTACTCAAAATTTCTGCTACCTCCAGAACCTGTCAGAACCTGCTGAATAGCACCCCTGCTTCTTATACTAGTATACAGTGACAGAGAGAAGCATTTTAGACCAGAACTTCCAATATCTAGTTTCTGATTTCTACATTCTGTGTCAGAAAAACTGTCTACTTTTTTTTTTTTTAGTAAACCAAGCATACAGATTATGTGAATTCAAAATGCCCTCTACAATGGAGATTCTTTCAACATTGATCCCAATGACTTGATAATGTCAGCTGACTTTGCAAACCAACTGGCAAATACCTGGGTTCAGTGGTGGGTTGCCCCTGGTTTGGACCAGTTCACAAGAACCGGTAGTAAAACTGGCGGGAGGCTCCGCCCACTGACCCAGACATCATCATCGGTGATCTGCACATACACAGAAGAGCACGCGTGAGCACGATGCAAACCCATAGTAAAGGTAAGTAGAACCCACCCCTGCCTGGGTTGATTATTAAGCATACCGTATCTGAGCTGGAAAACACCACATAATTGTCAGAGACAATTGTCTAGGTATTTTCCATGAATTTGTATATTTGCTTGGTGTTTGCAACCAAGCTTCAGTCTGAAGCCCATAGAACTTGACAGCTCTTTGTTTTTCTCTTTCAATTATCATTTGCCTAAGACATAACTGGACTCAGCTTCTATGACCTGTCTGAGAATTTGAGCAAAATTTTAGTTCTGATTATAATTGCCTGGAGATATAATATTGGAAGAATACTACCTACATCAGATTGATTTTAAATATCTGCTGTGTACTTCTCCATCTATTAAAAATGCTTCATAATAACTGAAAGCAAACAGAATTTAACTTTTAAAAGGCTTTTTTGCCACTTCTACAAATCATTTTACATGCAAATCAGGGATAAACAAAAGTCCATGTATGGTCAGAGAACATTCAGTGTTCCCTGGAAAGGTGATTTACCCGCCCCCCCCCCCCACTCCCCAAAATGTGCAGATCCAGCCACCCTGGAGGGGGTTGTCAATTATTAAATCTCATGAACCACTTCATGGGCTTCAAGAATCAGCTCTGGAAAAGAAAGAAAACATTCCCCCACCCAACCTCTAATGGCTTCATAATTCACACATTATGGGAGAAAACAAGGCAACATTACGGGATTAAATCAACACAAAGGACGACAAATGTAATCCAAATTTGAATAGCTGAAAAACAAGGCTAGAAGGAGAAAGCGTTATGAAAAAGGCAATGCTTATGGCTGTGTGAAAACTCACAAAGGGTATCTTTTCCACCCCTTCAAGACAGAGGTCCTATAATTCTGAAGATGTTACCAGAAAAACCATCCCCCCCATTGGTTTTCATCTGAGCTGAATGGAGAAGCCATTTCAATTATGGCAATCCCTGGCTTCAGAAGCCATCCTTAGTGTTTGAGCCAACTCTAAAGCCAATTAGGAAACCAGGCAACTAAAATATACATTTCTACTTTCTCAACTAAGCTAACAGTTGTCCTCTGCTGATGAAGATGCATGCATATTCATGACTCCAATGAGATGCAAAGATATGAGAGACGAATCCCACCGAAGTGCCCACATACTTTTGTATACCCATGTTGATGTCAACATATCAAAAGCATAGCTACCCGGAGCAACTTGCTTCATTAAAATGTCCTTGGTTAAACAACCTAATTCATTTGTGTCGTTATGTTTTGCCAAATGGAATCATGACCTCAGCCGTGCAGAGGAGAGCAGCACCTGAAGATAAGCCCATGGCCAATGGTGCTATTAAAAATGACAAGGCAAGTACAAGCCGGGTCTAATAGTGAGAGACTTTTGATGGTTTTTTTAAAAAGATGTTCAACCAAACATTTAAAAGGTTTCATTTGTATTAGGTCTAGAAAGCACCCCCGGGGCAGGCTTAAGTAACTATGCCATTAGGCACAGAGCTGCAAATTGCCTATTAAGCCTGACTGAAACTGTAAAATTGCTTTTCACAATGCAAATTAATGTAAATAAGAACAATTGGTTACACATATCACAGGCGATCAAACTGTCGACAGATGACGCAGTCTGCTTCCTTCTCTGGAATTAACACAGTTTAAAGCTATATTTAGCTTAGATTTTGTCCTGGGTATCCTTATCATCCGTTCTTCCCAATATATTATGAACTGCCAAATCCATGGAGTAAACAGTATCTACAGGAAGGAAGGCCTCTGACAGATTTCAAATCCCTTTTTAATTGTTAAATTTTTATTTTTAATATCATGGTTTGTTTGCTTTAATTGAGGTCCAAGAGAAGTCCGGCAGGAACATTTGAAATAGACAAGCCCCGAGATGCTCCATAGAAATAGTAGTTGAATCTTAAATAGTTAGATTCAATCAACACTCAAACTCCCACTATATAGACTGTCTCTGCTCACGTATTGCAAGAGCTTTAGCTTTACGTGAGTTTTAAAAAGTCATTCTTCTAAGATGTATCACAGTGGAAAGTTCAATCCATCTACTGTATGCAAACACATCTAGGCAGAACTGAGCCATCACCAATTTGACAGACAAGAGTTTATACTTTGCTGCCTACTGAACTGGCCTTTCATGAATTCTGATATCTTGACAATCGAATGTAAGCATTGCAGTCATCTGAAAAAATGCTTATCATTTCATTCTTTTGATGGTGCCATGGCATTTGGAGACCAACAGGCACGCTAGGCTGCCTGGACCTAGGAAAGGAGTTCACCAACTGAGACAAAGCAAATGAGGCATGACAAGATCTTTGTATAGCCTACTTAAGAAATTTCAGCAGCCAGGGGATTTGGGAAAGAAAGCATGAAAGCAGATAATACATCGGCGCTGGGCAAGAATGAATCCATTTATCATATACTCCATTATGTTTAATCTTAAGCACTCAATGATGAAGTTTCAGTCTCCAACAAATAGCACCCAGGAGACGCATTGAAGGCAGCTATCAGACATATGTGAACAGCAGACAAAGAACCAGCAGAGTAATCCTATGCATGAATTAAATTTTATTGTTAGGATAAGATTGCTCTTCAACTCCCTAGAGTCTAGAGGTCCTGCAAAATTCTTGCAATGATGGTGGTATCAAGTTTTTCTTGCTCCTTTCTCCTACTTTCCAAAATGGAATTTTTAAAGCTTCTCGTTAAATAAGCTGAAAGCTGTCATGATTTAAACAACAGAAAGTAATGTAAAGATGATTTTTATGATTATATGGGAAAAAAGCATGGAGCCAAAAATATTGGGCACTGTACTTCTTATTAATCCCTCTCTTTCACAGTGTGAAGAGCTACAAAAATACTTAAGAAGAGGAGGAGGAAGGAGAAGTTCTTTATATATTCCTGTAAACTGGTATGCTAGAATGGGCACCCAACCTAACGGTTTCCTTCAATCTTAAAATTATGGCCCTCGCTGACCCCCTTGGCTTTCTTCTGAAGCCAATTAGATGTAGAATAACAAGAAAAATACAGCAAGGTAGTAAACTGTGTGGGGTGCCAGCTGGTTGAAACCTGGAGGATTTTTTTATACAAAGCAACATTTTCAGCTGTATTTAATATTTTAGGTACTAGACAAAAAAAATTAAAAATACACATTTGGCTAGAGTTGTTACATTTAGGAACAAAATAACAAAACCATGCAAGTAAAGTGACATCACCATGAATAATCCCAACAATAGCAGTTTCAAGGACGGTAAAAATCGAGTCATCCTTTGCCAACTGTTCCATGAACTTAATCTTTTGTTGGACAAACTACATTAAAAAGTTGCTACTGAGATGAGATGCTAATAAATTGACCACTAATCTGGAATGGAAAGAGGGATATTCTAATATCCAGGGCTATATTGCTATATGGACTCCATAGCTTCTCAACAAAAGTTGAATATAAGGTAGTAATTCTGGTTGATTATAGTATTATATGATTATTATTGTCTTTATCAAGACCATCACATTTCACCATCCCAGGATATAATGTGTTTCCCCGAATATACGACCCAACCGGAAAATAAGCCCTAGCATGATTTTCAGGATGCTCATAATGTAAGCCTTACCCCAAAAATAAGCCCCAGTTAAGATCATCAGCCATATGGACACATTTAGTACCATATTTCCCCAAAAATGAGCCCTAATGCGTCTTTTGGAGCAAAACCGGGCTTATTTTCGAGAAAACACAGTATTTAATCAAAAATGCATATCATGATGCTTATCATTTTTTTCCAATATGTAAAATGCACAAGTCATTTTCTTTCTAGCATGTAAGGTGGCTGAAGGCACAAACTTTAAAAGATTAAAATGAAATAACAACAAATATGATAAAAGATGTAACAATTGAACACAGCTTTCTTACCCCATTCGTGGTTTATAGATGAGTTGATAGCCTAGAATTTTCTTCCACTTAGAATGGTTTACCATTCTATTTTACTGTGAAACAATCTGCTTCAGCCAGGCCTCCAAACCTTAATAGTTACATTAGAAGCCAATGATCTGAACATTT
Source organism: Arizona elegans (assembly GCA_022577455.1). NCBI lineage: Eukaryota > Metazoa > Chordata > Lepidosauria > Squamata > Colubridae > Arizona > Arizona elegans. The sequence continues at coordinate 134,088,271 of JAKOOJ010000002.1, read as the reverse complement.
TCTTGCATTCTGTTGAGGTTACAATTTCCAGTTTGAATTCTCTTTGCAAATTCTTTCAGAGGAAATCATTGTGCTACCTAAATCTGATAGGGCTTCTCTGCTGTTGTACGGATCCATTGTATTTCTAGAGTTGAATCCAGAAGTATTTCATTGGAAGTGATACCTTCCTGCTAAGTGTTCACCAAGGAATAGAAGACTCCACATGATAGTCTGCAAGGATGCACTATCTTACACATAGGACAGTGATGGGTTTCAAAAATTTTTACTACCGGTTCTGTGGGTGTGACTTGGTGGGCGTGGCATGGCTTGGTGGGTATGGCTTGGTGGGCGTGACAGGGAAGGATACTGTAAAATCTCCATTCCCACCCCATTCCAGGGGAAGGATACTATAAAATCTCCATTCCCTCCCCAATCCAGGGGAAGGTTACTGCAAAATCCCCATTTCCTCCCAATCAGCTGGGACTTGGGAGGCAGAGAATAGATGGGGCGGGGCCAGTCAGAATTTTTACTGCCGGTTCCCTGAACTACTCAAAATTTCCGCTACCGGTTCTCTAGAACTGGTCATAACCTGCTGAAACCACCTCTGACATAGGATGTACAACTTTTGCTTTGGGACGTGTTATTAAGAAAGGAAAATGGTTTTAAAATCGTAAAGAAATAAGACACCAATAAAGAAATAAAACATAAAAAAAATAAGACATAAATCTTTAAAAATGATATAATTTACATTAAAATTATACATTTGTTCTGATAAAGTCACTATTTATAGTGATAATGTTTACCCCAAAACTTCTGGTTGTAACAGAATATTGATTGTAATTTGTCAAAGGGTTTAAAGCTATCAAAGACTTCCCCTAACCTGATCCACTCCAGAAAATATGGAGATAGAACTCCAAATTTTCTCCTAGCATATTGGCTGGAAATTTTGGAAGGGATAATTACAGTATATCTAAAGGAATAAGATGCACCTTCTCTGTTGCTGCATCTAGCTTTTGGAGCAACATCCTCCCAAAGATCCATACAGCCCTGAACCTGATGAGGAATCTTGAACACCTGGTTATGAGAATTCACTATTGAGTCTGAATTGTTTGTTATTTTTGGGGGAGGGGGGGAGGGAAGCATTGTCCAATCATTGTTTATATTGTTGATTTTAACCTGTGTAATGGCAAAAGCAATAGCAACAGTGCTTAGACTTATATATTGACCCAGAGTACTTTATAGCATTCTCTGGGTGGTTTACAATGTCAGCATATTGCCCCAGTGATCTTGGTTTCACTGACATCAGAAGGATGAAACACTAAATCAACCTTGAGCTCCATTAGGATTGAACTCCAGGCTGTGGACAGAGTTAGCCAGCAATACTGCATTCTAATCACTGCATCACCAGGGTTCAGCACATCTATGCAAGCTATTTAAGTAGAATAGAGTATGAAAAGAAGTGAAGGGAAGGGAGGAGAGGAGAAGAGAGGAGAGAGAATGGAGTGGAGTGGAGTGGAGAGGAGAGGAGAGGAGAGGAGAGGAGAGGAGAGGAGAGGAGAGGAGAGAGAATGAAGTGGAAATTAGAATGGAATGGAATGGAATGGAATGGAATGGAATGGAATGGAATAGAATAGAATAGAATAGAATAGAATAGAATAGAATAGAATAGAATAGAATAGAATAGAATAGAATAGAATAGAATAGAATAGAATAGAATAGAATAGAATACCCACCTGTGAGTTTTGAATCAACTCTTCCATCCCACATCCCTCACCCAGTTTTACAATTATTGTGAGAATTAAATCTTGTCCCTGATCAAAAAACAAAAACAAAAAACAATTTTCCATGATTGAACAATATCTAAACAGGATTACTGTAATTCATATCTCACAGTTCTGCCAATGTCATGATTAAAGAAATGGCATTTGCTTCTGAATATAGCCACGGCAGCAAGTTGAGTGATCTTTGGCTTCTTTTGAAATGAGCACAGATTACAATGGCCGGCAAGGCTTTTTGCTGAGAAAAGACTATCAACCTTCCTTTCAGAATTACAAGCCCATAATGGCTGGGGGATTGATTATTTCAGGCAACTTTTTTTTAATACAATTTCACTATTATGGGTCTAGCCTAGCAATCCACTAGGTGACTTTATCAGAAGCTTAGGACCATTAAAGTCTGAATGATATCCTATGGAGGAAGTGGGGGATTAGGGTGTTCTGTGCCGAGATCAATAAATATAATGCTGGCCTATTTATTTTTTCTCTATCCTCTATAAGATTATTCCATTAGAAATACAGTGTTAAAATGTTTATGCCTTTTCCTTTCTATTTATTTGTATTCCAAAAGCATTTTTAGATTTTTTTAAAAAAATATCCAAACTTTTCATTCATGTTCTTTATAAGCAACACTTTCTATTGTAACATTTTATCAGATTAACTCCGTTTGTAAATGTGCAATAACATTAATCCATATATTCCTTGGATACCATCTTGCTTTGTGTTAAAATATACCCTGATTTCTGTTGAGTATTGAATGGCAGATTCAAATGAGCCAATCAATGAAAGAGACCTGGGAGTGGGAAACTTAAACAAGCGTCAGTGGCTGAAGCCGCAGACAGCTCCGGGCTATAAAAGGAGCTGCTGCGGCTGGGATTACCCATTGCAGTTACGGAGCTTAAATAAAGTATTTGTTGCTAACATAATGTCCAGTCCTTCTTTGCGCCCTATACTTAACACTGGCGAAGAACACAATGATACATCTCCACGAGCAATCATCAGCCACCTAGATCAATGACTACAGACACCGGTCAGATCATCGGCTAATAATTGTACTTTTAATTGTACTTTATGTATAAATGTTTTTATTTTGGCTGTTCACCGCCCTGAGTCCGAAAGGAGAAGGGCGGTATAGAAATTTGAATAATAAATAAATAAATAAATAAATAAATAAATAAATAAATAAGAATGTCTTCGATCAGCCCACCTGCACCGTACAACCCGGCTGGAGAAGATTGGGAGTCGTACATGGAAAGGTTCTACATGTACATGGAGGCAAAAGACCTGTTGAGTTTGTCAGAACAAAGAAAGAGAGCCCTCTTTCTCACGCATTGCGGTCCAGCTCTATTCAAAATGGCAAAAGCGCTTGCCACCCCTGCCGAGTTGAGAACCATGACTTGGACGTCCCTACAAGGAATCCTGAAGGTGCACTACGCCGCCCAAGCATCGTCCCTGGTAAGAAGGCACAAATTCTACCGAAGGGATCAGAGGGAGGACGAGACGATCAGTGAATTTCTGGCGATTTTAAGAAAGATAGCCGCCGCATGCGACTTTGTGAGCCTAGAAAAACCCATGAGGGATCGGCTAGTATTGAGACTAAGGGACCTCACACTACAAAGCAGATTGCTGGCCAGGCCCCAAATAACGTTCAAGGAGGCCCTGGAAGAAGCCTCAGCAATGGAGGCATCCCAGAAATCCGCAGCAGCCATGAAGAAGGTCAAAAGGGGCTGCAAGGGAAAGAAGAATCCTTGGTCCATTACAAGGAAGCAGAAATGGAGTCAGAGGAAGAGGACGATGAGGATGAAGTGCACCACCTCGGCCTGGACCGAAAAGGGAAGCCAAAAGGGAAAGGAAAGAAAGACTTTTGGTGTGCGGGATGCGAAGGCAACCATCCCAGGGCAGAATGCAAGTTCCACGACGTGATATGTCAGAGATGTGATCGAAAAGGACATATAGCCGACCACCCAGCTCACCACAAAAGAACCGACCATTCCAGATAAATGGGAGACGACAACCGTTCAGAAGGGGTCAGAAAAGCGAGGATTCTGGATCAGAGAGGGGAGAGACCCACCAGACAGTAATCGTAGGCCATGCGAGCACGGAAAATTCAAACAAGATGGCGGCAACCGTCCTCATCGGGGGAGACCCTGCAAGATGGAGGTCGACTCAGGGTCATGCCTATCTATGGTATCCTGGAAGACCATCAAGCGATTGGTCCCTAATATCTCGACCCGCACTCTCAAGCCTCAACAACTCACACTAGTGGATTATCAAGGGAACCGGATTCCGGTTCTGGGCACAAAGGACTTTAACATCCAATTCAAGGTTTTCAGAGGGAAGCTTCCCCTCACCATTGTGGACCAGGACAGACCCAGCCTTTTGGGCCTGGAATGGTTCAAACCTTTGGAGCTAGCTGTAGTTGGAATCGATCACATCGGAGGCGACCAATGGGAGGCAGAACTGATGGAAGAATTTGCAGACGTTTTCAACAGCAAATTAGGCAAGTACACGGGGTCCCCAATATCGTTCAGCCTAGACCCCCAAGTTGCCCCCATCCTAATCAAGCCCCGGAGGGTTACCTCTTGCTCTACCGCCCAAGATAGATGGGCAACTAGATAAGCTAGCCGCCCAGGGAGTCCTAGAGCTGATTGACCATGCGAGGTGGGAAATCCCAATCGTGACTCCTATCAAGCCAGACGGATCAGTGCGTCTCTGCGGAGACTATAAAAGTACATTAAATAAGGTGTTACAGCAAAGCGCATACCCTGTGCCAGTGGTCCAACACTTATTACGCTCGTTGGGCCAAGGAAGAATTTTTGCCAAGTTTGACCTGGCACAAGCCTACCAACAGCTTCCTGTAGACGATGCTACAGCAGAAGCACAGACCATAGTAACACACAGGGGAGCATTCAAGTGTAAGCACCTGCAGTTCAGAGTGAGCGTAGCCCCAGGGTTATTCCAGAGCCTGATGGAGCACCTATTATTGTCCCATACTTCAACGATGTATTAATCTCAGCGAAAGACCTAGGGCAACTACAGCAACGGGTGAGAGCAGTGCTAGCTAGGTCCCGGGAGGTGGGACTAAAAGTGAAAAAGGACAAGTGCCATTTAGCTGAAACACAAGTAGAGTTCCTGGGTTACTTGATAGATGGCAGGAATACGTCTCACCTCGAGCAAACTGAAGGCCATCAGAGAAGCACCCACTCTCACTAACAAAATGGAACTGCAAGCATTCCTAGGCTTATTGAATTTTTATAATATCTTCCTACCGCAGAAAGCTACGATTGCTGAACCACTGCATCTGCTTCTGGACAGAATGACAGAATGGAAATGGGGAAGACCAGAGACGATTGTGTTTGAAAAAATAAAGAACACATTGACTTCAGACAGAGTGCTGGTACAGTACAATGGGACATTACGGATTAGACTAACGTGCGATGCGTCCCCATTTGGCATCGGAGCGATATTAAGTCACTGCATGCCAGATGGAAGAGAAGCCCCCATTGCCTTTTATTCTCGAACTTTGTCCAAGCCGGAAAGAAACTACAGACAATTAGACAAAGAAGCGTTGGCTGCAGTAGCTGGCATAAAACGTTTCCACAAATATTTCTACAGTAGGAAATTCGAACTCATCACTGACCACAAACCGCTGTTGGGGATTATCATGGGAGACAAACCTACACCCCCCATTCTGTCACCACGAATGCTCCGGTGGATAGAGTTCCTGGCGGCTTACAACTACCAGCTGTTATACAGACCAGGGAAGACCATTTCCCATGCCAATGCACTCAGCCGATGCCCCTTGCCGGAAAGCGTGAAAGACCCTGCACCCGCTGCCTACACACTACTAGTTGAGACTATGGAGAACGTGCAAGTCTCAGCGGGAGACATCGCAAGAGCCACAGCGAAAGATAGAATGCTGGTGCATGTTTTAAAGTGGATCTGGAAGGGATGGCCGGACACAAACCTAGGCACGGAATTCCAACCCTTCAAAATGAGACAGACAGAACTCTCAGGACTAAGGGGGTGCGTGTTGTGGGGAGGAAGGGTAATCATCCCCGAAACATTACGACAGGACATTTTACATACATTACACGAGGGTCACCCGGGGATCATAAAAATGAAAGCACTGGCCAGGAACTACGTGTGGTGGCCAGGGATGGACAAAGAGATAGAAACCGGGGGGGGCGCGATCTGCAAGCCATGCCAAGAAACTCGACCAGCCCCCCACGCAGCCCCCACACATGACTGGGAGAACCCGGGAGCACCCTGGTCCTGGATATATGTAGACTTTGCGGGCCCATGCCAAGGGAACACGTTCCTCATCATTGTGGATGCATATTCTAAATGGTTGGAAGTCAGTCTGATGCCCTCAACAACAGCAGAGGCAGTCATCCAAGTCCTCAGGAGGCTGTTTGCAACTCACGGGTTATCTGTCCTAATAGTCTCGGACAACGGGCCCCAGTTCACGGAAAATGTTTTTGAAATGTTTCTCACCAATCAAGGGATCTGGCATGCCCTGTCAGCGCCAGGAAAGCCTTTGACAAATGGTTTGGCTGAACGAATGGTGAGAACAACTAAAGAAACATTGACCAGACTGGGGCTGGGGGACATACAAGCCAAAATCGATAAACTCTTAAGCATCCAACATATCACACCGAGCGCCACGACACACCGAAGCCCAGCCGAACTATTAATGGGAAGGAAGTTGAGATCCATGTTGGACAGACTACACCCACAGTTCAGTACAGAAAAGCCAGCCAACTCAATGAGTAGAACCAGACAGTTCCAGGTGGGGGACAAGGTTTACGCAAAGAACTTCAGCAGAAACCCCCTATGGATACCAGCGGAGATCACACAGATCACCGGTCCACTATCGCACAGACTCCAGACAGCGGATGGCAGACAGTGGAAAAGACATGTAGACCAATTAAGGGGACGACTAACCAGGACAGAGCCCGATCCAGAGGAAAGGAACATCGAACACAGAGGGGAAAGGTCCCCGGACGGAAACACCAATGCACCAATACAGGAACGTACAGAACAAGCCTCAAGAAACCCGGGAAATAACAGCAGACATGCACCTGAGAGTCAGGAGAAGGATCCAAGTAACTGGAGCAGCAGTCCATTCCAGTCCGGGGAGGAAGGAGTTAACATCCAAAAGGAGAAGACCATGTCAGCCGCCGAGTTCAAGAGAGTTCCAGAGGCAAGACCAGGAGAGCCGCGGAACTCGACCTCTCACTCGGAGAACGCTGAGAGGACTGATATGCGCAGGTCCAGTCGCACCCTGAGACGGCCCGCCTACTTGCGAGACTACGTACCCTAGCAGCTACAGGATTGGACAACGCCAATCTAGAGGGGAGGGGTGTTGGGTATTGAATGGCAGATTCAAATGAGCCAATCAATCAATACCGGGAGTGGGAAACTTAAGCAAGCATCAGTGGCTGAAGCCGCGGACAACTCCGGGCTATAAAAGGAGCTGCCGCGGCTGGGATTACCCATTGCAGTTACGGGCTTAAATAAAGTATTTGTTGCTAACGGACTATCCAGTCCTTCTTTGCGCCCTATATATAACAATTTCCACAGGGAAACTAATTGTATAATTGAATGGGGTAGAATTATAACTTTTCAGTAAAACATTGAAAACACATAGCCCTATATTCCATCTGATCATTGATTAAGGGAAAGAAAAGCCTGAAACTGATCAATACCACTATCACCCAGAATCGTAATGTTAGAAAAATAATTTGGGGTTCCAACTGGAAGCAATTTCCTTTTAGGGGCAGGCTGCAGAGAAATTGTGTACAGCAAGAGATTTTTATAGGGGGATCTTGTCCGGGGTGTCACATGCTGATGTGTGTGTGTGTGTGTGTGTGTGTGTAGGTAGGTAGGTATATTTATTCTTGTGAACATGCAGTTCCTCTGGAAAACATAATTTAATTAATTCTGTGTTTGCAGATATTATCCTTTGATATGTGGATTAGGTCTGGGTAACTTATTTGAGGAAGTTTGCTCATTTTAGTTGATTAACTTAGTTTCAGTTTAACTGTTAATTATGTAGTGGAGACACTGATTCTCACACCATGGTGGATTCTGTTAATATTTTAAAGAGAAGATGAAAACAGTATAAAGGATAAAATATATTTGGATATAAAACTTCTCACACTACCATCAAACATTTTGCACAAAATAAAAAGGTGGTGATTGATAGGTATTTTTTCACAAGTTTGTAGATCATTGTCTTCTTTTAAACTGGTAGCAGGAATATATTATGTAAGAATTAGTAGTGGGTTTCAAATCCTGTCACTACCGGTTTGCTCGTGGGCACGCACGCGCTCACTGCCGCTACACTTTGTCAACCTTCTTAGCTTGATTGATAGAATGTGAGAATGACCTTGGGAGACCAAAGGAGGTATTCATAGTCTCGACAATGGTCAAATAAGAGATATATCTCTCAGGAAGGGGCAGGGGAATGCTTCCAGAAGGATTCTCCCTAGCTCTCTAGAAAGTAAAGGCAAGGGGGAGGGAATTGCTTTCAGATTCGCAAGATTTTGTTTCTATAACCTTACAATAATGAAAATACCAATATTCAAGGTTTTAGTTCCTTGTCTGGACTACCTCAAAGGACTGACGCTTACTCAAATAAAGTAAAATGGGAAGGAATGAAGCAGGCAAGTGAGCTATATATAATGCGTATCTTTAGGCCTCAAAACTTGAATCAATTAAACCAGGTGTCTCTCACAAGTACTGTACGTATGTGTATATGTAGTGTATCAAAACTTCACATGTACTATATCGAAACCAGTGTTAGCATGAAGACAAACAACTTTATCTCGGGCTGCCTTGCACAGCAGTTTTTTGAGGTCTCCAAAGGTTTTGGAGTCCTTGATCTTATAGGTTTTGCTGGATATCTACCCAACTCTGGTTACAAAGTTATTTTTTGCAGCATTCAGTGCCATGCAGCAGGTACAACTTTGTGTATCAATGTATGTTTGGTCATCCCCATAATGAGACTATTTCGTTTGTATTCTAATGATCACTTGTCCTGTTTCATCCCCCAGAATTCCTTGGAAAACCAAGATGAGCCCAACTTTCACATTACAGAATAATTGTGTAAATCACCTTTTTTTTTTTGTCTGTTCTATAGATCAGATGGTGATTTAATCTTGACACTGACTTCAGCCTATATATATATCAAAAATTCACTTTCTAAGGTGAAATCTAAATCAAGGTTAGGCCACATTCTATCTGTTGGTCCAATGAAGTTTGAGACACCTTTACCAGACCAATTTTCAGAGTGACGGTTGAAATCTCATGGCCAATTACAGCCCAGTGCCTCAGGCAGGAAGGCCAGCAGAAGGGTGCATAGAATCTAGTAACATCCACAGTCTGTCTCACTGATTCAGTCCCAAGCCTGGTCATCTTGGAGAGGTTTCTTAGTGATTAAAATTGAATTTCTATTTACAACAGTGTTTCCCATGTGTCCAATCAAGGCTGATGTTGCACTGAGAAACTAGGTGGCCAGAGTCAGAATATGCATCATACCAGTACCTCCAGCCAGGCCTCAGTAAAATGTATCAGATCAAGTCCTTCACACATAATCAAGTCATGGATGAAATCTTATTATGAACCCACCTGATATTTAGAAGCTGAATCATTAGCACCTGGAGACATATGCAGTGATGACCTACAGCCATCTCTGCGTAATGGCTCTTGAATATCTTCTCTCAATCTCTCTCCCTTTCTGAGTGCCAATTACCTGAACTGCTATGCTGCCAATCTCTTCCAACCTGTCAACTATGGAGGAAGAAGACATAAGAAGTACACACTATTGGTATTAAATAGGTCGCCATCATAATTGGTGCTTCACTACGTATCCTTTCTTGGTTATCCACCTGGCCCTAAAGGTGAGTCACAGATGACTTTTAGATTTTAGTCTTCTACTAATTGCAAAAGATTCTTCAAAAAAGAACAACAACAACAACAACCAACCAATAGCATGAATCTAATTTCCTAACTGACTGATATTTTAAGACTTTCAAAAATAGGCAACTCACTTCAAATAAACATCTGGAAAGAATTTTTGTAATAAGACGATAAGAACTTTGACATACTTACTATACTCTTTACTGCAGCTGCACCACTATTAAAGGGTAATTTCGTGTTAATGAACTAGATTCAAAGCCCTATCTAATTTAAATAGTTTTTTAAAGAAAAAAATCAGTTAATAATAAAATTTTGAGTACAAAAAACTGGCTATTGTACTTTTTAACAATACTAAATATATTCAAAAGATATATATTCAAAAGAAAAAACTGAACTCATGTAATTATAATTAGTATTCCATATATTCATGATAGGGATGATTTATTCTCATACATAAACTTTCATACTATATAAATAAAAATGTCCCGTGTTACTTATTAAAAACTACCCTGTTTTTAAGAGAAATCCCAAAATTAGTTCAGCTCAAACATAATACATAAAAATATGCATAAATGCAAGTCTTTGTTCAGCATGGCACATATTCAATCAATAAGAACTTTTGTTAGAAACATAACAGATAAAATCTCATTTGTGATTCTGGATATACTAGCTATTGATTTTATGCCCTTGTAATTACTATGGAAAGTGTATGCATGTCTACTTAGAAATCAACCCCTACTGAATTCTATGGGACTTACTCCAGGGAAATTTTTATTGGATTGCAACCTAATATTTCTCTATTTATCCTATTCTCTTTGGACTTGACTAAAAATAAGTCAAAATAAAATGGAAATATTTTTCTCTGCAGTCATGTTTATGAGGTTGCTTTCTATTTCCACCTTTCATGAGGAGATTGGTGATCCTGTAATTCTGGTAATTCTGGGATCATGCTCCTGAATTCCTACCACTTGGTTTCATGGACCCTCCTGCTAAAGAAACCCAGGTTCAAGCCTCTATTTGACCATTGTCGAGTGAATTGGGGCCAATTTAATATATTAAGTTTAATATTTTGGAGCCAATTTAAAATAGGGCTTGCATATTAAGATGATCACCACATGGAAGCAGAGACAGAGTTTTCTGTATTTCTCGGCTGCCATCTAATGGTTGTCTTGATTTTTTGCCAACAAGAATAGGAATTAATAAGATATTTTTCACAATGAAGGGTTGTAACTAGTGGGGTCTCCTTGGGATCTGTCCTAGGTCAGCTAGAAATGTTCTGGAATTGGATGATACTATGATAGTCCTTTATTAATGACATAATTGTGACTGGCAACTCTGTCAATTAGGTGAAGTGATCACTATGGGATCATCTTTTAGCCATTCCCCATCCTTTGGGCTCACTAGCATTCCCCCTGGTGTTGGAAGAATAGAATTAATAACATTTGTTAGAGAGGATGGGAATTCAATAAAGTAAGCAGGCACACAATGTAGAATATACCTCAAGAGGCCCATGCTCAGTGCTGGGAGCTGCAAGCATGCTATGCAACAGTTTGGTGAATTCCCCATTGTCTATTTGCTTACTCTCTTGTAATCCCTTTCTTTCCAGTCTCTCTGCTCTGTGAGGCAGGGGAGAAAAAAAACCAAAGCAATTTCTATAGCCAATCCCTCCTGTGTCTGAAGCACTTTTTGCCTCCATTTAATTCTGTTTCATTCATGTTCTAAGCCTATTGTATCACAGTAATCTGTATCATTTGTTAGTGTTCATTTGTTTATGTTTTTCTTCCACATTACAACAAAACCTTTACTGTAAGCTCAGTATACATTTACTGAAGACTACAGCCCATTTACAAACAAAGCCATCATATGAATAAAAACAATGCTGGTTCAGACCTCTGGCAATGCTTTTTGGGTTATAAATCCAACGGCCTGTACTGTAGTTTTATACTCCTTTGTAATTGTGTCTGTTTCTGGTGACCCATTTGAAGGGGAAAGAACCAGACTTCTTTTCAATATTCTATTATTTTGATATAACAGTTTTTTAAAAAGTTGGGGAGGGGGGACTCTCTACCTGAGTCAGCCAAATCCTGAATCCTCAATCAAATCCATCCGCTCTGCACCAGTTCTGCATTTCCATGAAGCATAGCAATCCAAATTGAGTTGGCAACATGATGAGACTCCTTGGTGAGCAATTTGAGGTATCTAAACATTACTGGATAACCTTACCTACCACTGTTACCTTTTGTTTCTCTAGAATGAGGACAACAGGGAAGAAAGGAACTAAACCAAGCGGATGATCTATCTATCTTTTAATTAGAAGAAACAGCATCAGGAGCTGTCGAAACCCACTGCTTTGTGAAGAAATACTAGCACTTGCCTACAAATGCCATTTAATTCTGCCTATCAACCCACTTATAGAACCCTTTAAATAATCAAATAGTCACATTAAAAAGTTTAACTCCTAAATCTGAATACACTATATCAGTGATGGCAAACCTTTTCAGCACCAAATGCCAAAAAGGGAGCACATGTGCGCGCTCGTCTGGGCCACAACACAGAAGCGGAGCTGCCCAGGACATTTGCGCACACCTGAAAATGTACTTCCACTTTTTGGCATGTGCATGCGCACCAGCCACCTACTCTTCTGGGTTTCGGGGGTGCATGCACACACAACAATCACATGGCCAGCACACATGCTCACACAGGAAAATGGAAGACAAGCTCTTCCAGTTTCCGGCACTACTCCATGCAAAAAGGCCACCTGATCATCACGTGCACATGCGCGCCAGAAACCCGGAAGAGGAATGGGTGATGCCGCACTTGCCAGGAGACATGGCTCTGCATGCCACTTTGGGCACGCGTGCCATAGGTTTGCCATCACGGTGCTATATATTATCTGGCCAGTTTCTTAACATAGGGGCATTTTCAATCTGTCAGCAATTATCATAGGTACTCCCCACCCGCTTTCATAAAAATTCTTCTTGCACAAGCCACTTTCATCTGTCAGACTGCATTTGGCAGGCTTGGTCATTACACAAGGGGCAATTAAATCTGTAGTTTAAATCAGTAGTCCCACCTTTGGCGGCCCAGCTGGGCAGGGGACTAAGGGAACTGGGCTGTATGAGTGACAGGCTGAGGTGTGCATGCACACATGCAACCCTTGCACAGGTGGAGGCCAGCATGCACACATGCAGCTCAACTTGTACGAGCACGCATATACACAATTGCCCACCAGCTCACCACTTGGGCAAGTTGAGCTGTGCACACATGCGCTCCAGCCAGCCACTCGCACAGCCCAATTCCGAATATGCCACAACTGGATAGTAGGCCGTGGTCCAGGGATTGGGGACTCCTGGTTTAAATCTAGTCCTGCCAAAATCAAACCACCCCCACCCCTTCATTTAATGAAGTAGCAATAGTTTTAGGTTTTTCTAGATTTGTGATATAGGGTATTTTTTATTTGTTTGTTTATCTATTTGTATCATGCCTTTATTATTTTTTACAAATAACCCAAGGCAGAGAATGTATCCAACACATCTTCCTCCTCCTATTTTCCTCACAACAACAACCCTGTCTCTAAGTTTAACTTTAACCATGATGGAGCATAGTTGGGATATATGGAGTGAGATGCACAGGGCTAAGGATCCTTTATATCTCAAATCCTGTAACACTTCACTGTGATCCCAAATGCCAAGCAAATGTAGAGTTCCTCATCCACTCATTGTTTACAGTGGGATATCTTAATCTATATATTTACATAGAAGCTGGAGGAAATGGAAGGATTGTCAAGCTTCTTTCCAGCAAACTGGGTTGAAGCAGGTAAATACAAGCACACAAAATGCTAGTATTTCTGATATATTATACATAAGCTAAGAAGCTATTATGGAAAAAAATAATTCCAGCAACTGATGTGGATCAAACATGAGTTCTTTCTTCGGTTGAAAACAATGGTCAAATTTTTGTATCTCCTTCTTCTGTTCTGCATTTTTTTAAAAAGACACTGTTGTACGTGTGATGGACCATTTCCACATGTTTCTCATTTTCAGATCATCTCTGAAATTAGACTGCTTGCATTGGACTATGTAAGAATTATTCTCACACCTTGTTCAGCATCCAACTTTTGTCAGGAAGATGCTTAGAGACACCAAAGGGCTCCAAAGGCAGCACCGGATTGCTCTCCAAAACTGTCGTCTGATTCACACTCGCTTGGAAGAAGTGCCATTGAAGCAAATCAAATTTTCTTCTAAGTACTCCACATCAAGCTGTACAAATAGTTCTGTTGCTAATCATTACTTTCATAAGGCAGGTTATTATTATTTGTTCTACTTTAAAACTTTTTTTTAGTGTCAGCATGTTTTAGTACAAAAGGACATTTCGTATTTCTTCTTGAACTACAAATACTCATATTGGAGCATGATTCTTCAGTCTTGAAGTGTGAATGTATCCATATCAAATAGATTCCAGATGAGAACTGTGAGAATTCAAATTATTTAAGGAGGAAAAAAATGCTATTCTGCATAAGCCTAGAAAGAGAAGGGATCAACTGCTGGCTTATATGCTACACTTGTAATGAAGTGCTCAGTGTAGACATCTCAAAAATGATGACTTGTTATAATGTTGGATCTTCGAACTCATCTTACTAGGAATTTGGCCAGAGATTCAGTTAATGGATCACAGCACTGCATGTTCACAACAATCACCCTAGAGAATATCTGTTTGATGCTTAGTGGCATTTCAGTACACCCTTCCTAAAAACAAGAGGTTGATATTTTTCAGGCTAACTGTTGTGCCACCCTGGTGTCCTTCCGTGTATGTTGGTGATCAAAAGGATGCCTGGATAGCAAGAATATATGGGCAAGAATGCACATGTACATGCGCACATAGACACACACACACACACACACACACACAGGTCAAGCAAATGACTTCTCCTTTTTTTGCAATTAGGAAGTCAAAGAACATCTAATGTGATTGAAAATATGCTTCCCACTCAAAGTGGCTTTTGATTGCAAAGCAATTTACACAGCTGGGCAGGCCCCTAGGTGGTCCAAAGTGTGATAGGCAGGTGGTCACCTATTAGAGAGTAAAGGAATATGCAACAGATTACCTATCTCCCTGGGATACGATTTTTCCAGCTATTAACCCCTGTCACCATTGGTAGCAGGTGGCCATAAGTGCAAATTTGGCTGTAAGGTAGATCTCTCATTATTAAATATTAACTAGCTAATTATGACAAACTACACTCTGATAAGTTTTGTCTTATCAAAAAGGCATAGAAAAATAATATTTTGAATTTCTGTATATGGGAAGCTTCAGGAAAACTGAATGAGATACCCGTATTCCTCAAATCTCTGGGGATCTGAAAGTATCGAAAGAATGCCTAGATAGCAAGAAGCCTGAATAAGTGCGGTTTTTATTAAGTTTAAGAATTAGTTGTCATGAGAATTGTTTGAATTGTTTGAATTGAAGGAATGACTTTATACAATAAAGGTAATTTATTACCATAGAACAGGGTTTTTTAAAGTAGTAACTGTGAGAGGAATTTTGGAGTCCTACTAGACAACCATTTAGATATGATATGCTGGCTCATATGTGTGCAGCAGCTGCCAAAAAAGCCAACACAGTTCTGGGCTGCATAAACAGAGGGTTAGAATCAAGATCACACGAAGTGTTAATATCACTTTATAATGCCTTGGTAAGCCCACACTTGGAATATTGCATTCAGTTTTGGTCGCCACGATGTAAAAAAGATGTTGAGACTCTAGAAAGAGTGCAGAGAAGAGTAAGAAAGATAATTAGGGGACTGGAGGCTAAAACATATGAAGAACAGTTGCAGGAACTGGGTATGTCTAGTTTAATGAAGAGAAGGACTAGGGGAGACATAATAGCAGTGTTCCAATATCTCAATATCTCTTCTTTGCCACAAAGAAGAGGGAGTCAAACTATTATTCAAAGCACCTGAGAGTAGAACAAAAAGCAATGGGTGGAAACTAATCAAGGAGAGAAGCAATTTAGAACTAAGGAGAAATTTCCTGACAGTTAGAACAATTAATAAGTGGAACAACTTGCCTGCAGAAATTGTGAATGCTCCAACACTGGAAATTTTTAAGAAGATGTTGGATAACCATTTGTCTGAAGTGGTGTAGGGTTTCCTGCCTGGGCAGGGGGTTGGACTAGAAGACCTCCAAGGTCCCTTCCAACTCTGTTATTCTATTCTATTCGATTCGATTCTAAAGCTTCAATATTCATTCAAATGTTGCATTAGGAGACTTTGCCTGGTGCTGAACTGAACTGAAGTGTTCTCTACCTATCTTGGATCAATAGAAAATCACACAAGAATGAAATATGATAGGTTGTTTTCTATGGTACTGTTCAGACAGAACAAGTGGACAATCTATAAAGATCTCACACTCCTATAGGTAGAGCTAGTAGCACCTTCTTGGCACGGTCATGGAGTACAATAGTAATAATAGCATCCCATTTCCACTGCTAGTAGAATTGAATAGAATTGAATCTTCACTGCCTCCTCTGCCCTATATTGCTACTGAAGAAAGGAAGGACAGTTCTATTATTATGGAGCAATATATATGAGAACATGGTGAAATACTCTAACCCTATTAGTATAGCTTCTGATTTCTTTAGGATCAGAATTGCTTAAATTGAGCAAAGGAGAAGAAAGTGGCTTAATAGCAAGTGATTCTTGCGGCAAACTTTAAACACAAACTCTACAGTATTCCCTTTCACTTTTATTTTATTTTTTTAGACATTTAGTCTTTTTTTAGTCTCAGTTCCTGCCCTTTACATATACCTACAGTGTCTTTTGGGGCTGAAGACTAGCATTTCACAGGTCAATATCCTTTTTTCTCAGAAGATTCTCCTCTAAGTACAAAAAAATCTTGAGTGAGCTTCCACTCAGCTTAATTATGCCTCTTGACTTTCACCCAAACTGTTCACCAGGCCTCTTTTTTGATAAGCTTGCTTTTGTTTGGTTCTCTGAAAGTCTTCCTTCTGACTGTGTCTCTACTCATTGTCTCTCCACGCTCACCAAATGGACCGTCACATTTCTCCTGTCTCCAGGGTAACCAGAACATTCAGCCACACATTTCACCACCAAGGGCAAGCCACACACACACACACACACACACACACACCATGCTCAATGGGTAACACCTTACATAAATTTCACTGTAATATGCAAAATAGAGGCAAAATTATTCCATCCACGATCCCTTAGGAAATAGCAAGAATCCATGTGATCAAGTATGCACTAAGAGAGGATTACTGAAGAGTAAGAAGCAATGATAAATAATAATGAGGCACTTCATGAAGGAGTGGCATTTTCTTTGAGAAGTATAGTAAGAAATCAAGGATGTAATATTCTTCCAGTTTTGCCCCTTAAAACAAAGGTTCTCAAACAAATATGCTCTTTCTTCCTCTTGCTGTCTTTATGGTATAAAAAGTAACAATGAGAGAAAGAGCCAGTTTGGTATAGAGGTGAAGATGCTGGCCTAAAAGACCAGGAGACTGAGTTCTAGACCCACCTAACGTGTTATGAATAGGTGAACAGCAGCAGTGGTGGGTTTCAAAATCTTTTACTACCGGTTCTGTGGGTGTGACTTGGTGGGTGTAGCATGGCTTGGTGGGCGTGGCTTGGTGGGCGTAGCAAGGGAAGGATACTGTAAAATCTCCATTCCCACCCCACTCCAGGGGAAAGTTACTGTAAAATCTCCATTCCCTCCCGATCAGCTGGGAATTGGGAGGCAGAGAATAGATGGGGACGGGGCCAGTCAGAATGCTTACTAGCGGTTCTCCGAACTACTCAAAAGTTCCACTACCGGTTCTCTAGAACTGGTTAGAACTTGCTGAAACCCACCTCTGAACAGCAGGTTAAAGACAATAAATTAACAATCAAATTAACATGTCATATATGGGGCAGCACACATTTCTATATTAATAGCCATTTCAAAATGGCCTCATCTAGCTTCCTGTCCCAATTCCCAAAAGAAAGCCAAATTTTTCAATGTCTCATAATAAACCATCATGGTCAAACAAGCAGAAATAATTGGAGAAAGCTATTTCTGCTTTATTTCATAAATGGACCGATCCTGTGTCACAAGAGTCAGCACCTTGAACTGCACCAAAATCTTACTGAGAGTCTATGGAAGAACTGATTTTATTTTATTTTATTATTTTATTTATTGAATTTGTATATCGCCCTACTCCCGAAGGACTCAGGATGGTGAACAGCCAAATAAAATACATATAATACAAATGTTAAAAAATCATTAAAATACAATTAAATAATTGGACTGGAAAACGAAATTTAAAACACCCCAAATTCATAAGACAAATTTAAATTTTTTTTAAAAAATTAAAAAACAGTTTAAAAGAGAGGTTAGGCCATATTACATGGATATACTGAGGTGTACCCACAACTACCTGGGCATTCTGGAGAAACTGCAATTTTTGAGTGGTCTTCAAGGACAGAGTCATGTATATTACAATAATCCAAACAGGTGACCAATGCATGAGTGAGTGTGAGCAGGGCCTCCTAATCTTGGAATGATGCAATTGATGTACAACATGTATTTGTGCAAGCACACTCCTAACCAAGGCTTTGAGCAGGAGATGGGAGTCTAGGAGAATGTCTACATTGCATATCCTTTCCATCTCATTCTAGGGTTGAAAAATTCCCAAATCAGGGGAAAGGGGGAGTCTGAAAACCACAACCATTCAGGCTTGCTAAGGTTGAAGCTAAGCTTCTTTCTCCCTACTTAAGCTCCGATGGTCTCCAGACAAAGGACCTCGATGACATCATTTGGTATATCACCACTACTAATGCTACTTTAGTTTCTTAGTCCATAAGTTTACTGTCTGAACTAATAGAGTCCTGTATTAGTTTTCATTTCAAATAACTCATAAAACACTCTTAAAAAGCATCCAGGAGGTCCGTTGTAACTTTGAACAGCTGCTAAGTGATTAGTCATAAGTCAAGGACTACCTGGATGGAAATACAATGTAGCTTTATAAAAGATATGTAATATTATTCTAAAAAAACAAATAGTCATCAGTATTCTTGATGTTGCATTCTGGACTTATTGCAATTTCCAAAGGCTCTTCAAAAATGGCCTATTTAGTAAGGACATTGCAAGAATTCACAAGGATACTGAAAAATCATGCATCATCATGATTATACCTCCTCCTCCTCTTCCTCCTTCTTTTTACCTCCTTCTCTCTTTTTGTTCTCTGTCTGTGTGTGTGTGTGTGTGTATTTGTGTGTGTCTTTCACAAAACAACCAGCAACTCAAAACCCTTATGCACCTGGATATTGCATTATGGCTATCATATGATTCTAATATTACACAAACTGTTGTATACTTCATACCATGGCATGCCACTTTGTTTTCAAGAGGAAGAGAATAACCCATAGACATGACCATATGTCTTTCATGTTTGGAGCTCACTATGAAATAGGCCTCTGCCATCACAAGCAGCAGATTCCCAGAAACACAAGCTTTCAAAGAAGAAGGGCTTGTCAATTCATGTTCATAATTAGGAAGACAGGGGACTTGGAAATTTATAAATATCTGGGAAAGGATCCGACAGAGAGAGCTTATTATCTTCCTAGTAATGATAGATATTCAGTGGTTGCTGGTTTTGAAATTTTGCCCATCCATGCCAGCCTCTGCTTTGTTAAATTCACTGTCATATCAATGCTTGTCACTGTATTGCTCTAATCTTTGCAGCAAAAATATTTAGTGCAATTTATTTCTACTGTCTGCAGATGCAATTCATTTTTCTAACAATAAACAATGAGATTATAGTTCAAATGGCACCTCCATTACTAACTTTTCACCTGCTTTCACAATATCACGTTTACTTGTTGCTATAGTCAAAAACCTGGCTCACCTAAAGTAACAAGATACGACATAATTTTATTAACCTGCAAACAATAACACAGTACAGGTAGTCCTCAATTTACAACAGCTCATTTAGTGACTGTTTAAAGTTACAATGGCATTGAGAAAAGTGACCTATTACCAGGGGTGGTATTCACTTACTTGCCCTACCGGTTCACAAATGTGGGCATGCCCATACGCTTTGCTCGCACGCTCGCCTTCCGTGCATACACCTAGCCTCAAAAACATGCCTAAATAGGAAGGCATAGAGCTGGGGTGGGTGGGCAGACTCAGAGGTGTGTTCTATTTACCTTTACTACCAGTTCGCAACGGGATTGCGCACGCCCACAAATGAAGCAAGCGTACGCACCTTGCTGCTGCACATGCACAGATCACTTCTGGTGACATCAGGGTCACTGGGCGGAGCCTCCCACCAGTTTTACTACCGGTTCTATAGAACCGGTCCGAACCAGGGGCAACCCACCACTGGGCGGACCCACCCGCAATTTCCGCTACTGGTTCACCTAAACCAGTCCGAACCGGCTGAACACCACCTCTGCTTATGACCATTTTTTTTTCCACACTTACAACCATCGCAGCATTCCCAGGGTCACCTGATCAAAATTCACATGCTTCAGAACCGACTCATATTTACAATGATTGAAACATCCTGGGTTCACATGATCTCCTTTTGTGACAAGCAAAAAGTCAATGGGAAAGCCAGATTCACTTAACAATCTTGTTACTAACATAACATCCGCAGTGATTCATTTAACAACTTTGGCAAGAAAGGTCGCAAAACAGGGAAAAATGCATTTAACCAATGAAACACTTAACAACAGACATGTTGGGCTCAATTGTGGTGGTAAGTCAAAGTCTACCTGTATATACTGGGATCCCAGAAAAGCACTGGCACTTTGTTGAGCAGCCCTAATCAAAAGCAAAACCAGAGTCTATATAGACTTTGCAAAGTCAAGATAAAGAAAAAAGGCAGACCCAGTATAAATTGGGAATGTTTGAGATAAACCCATCTCTCTGACTTTATTCATCCCTTTCCAACATGCCAGCCATTTTGCCTTTGAGATACGATCAATGAATATAAGCAATTTGGTTTATTGGGCCACAGGTTCCTGATTGATTCTTCTCCCTGTTGCCACTTAAAATCAATTCAGCTTGCTGTCAATGTTTGCTTACAAGGGCACTTTAAGCAGCTCACATGTACAGAGGGGGCATCTGGTGAGATTGGCAATGAATCCAGTGCACATCTGTATGGAGGGGACCTTTTTACCATCACATTCTCACCCCCCCCTTCTTTCTTTCCTTCCCCTTCCGTTGTGCAATATGGTGGAACAGTTCCAGACAGATGACCAACAAGGAGTATTGTGATAGAAGAGTCTATACTGAGCAGAAGAGAAAGAACAGCACATTTTTACACCAACAGTTACATATACAGTATGTGTGATACACCTATATAGAAGCACCAAGGAAATAGAGAGATACATGACAACAATCTGTGCTTCAAACTAGCTTCTATACTTTGTGCAATACCTCCTCAAGCAAACTATTGTGTTTGTATCCTATATCAGTTTTAATGCATTACGTTGCTCACTCAAGGCCAGTGGTGAAATGCTACCAGTTCGCCCCGGTTCAGGTGAACCAATAGTGATAAAAACTACCCGTTTTTATCTACCGGTTCCTCCGAACTGTTATTTCCGATGATCAGCTGTGCCGCGTGATTTAAAATCTAAATTGCGTGGCACAGCTGATTCCCCTCCCTTGCTGTTCTACTTACTTTCCCAAGCCTCCTTTTGGTGCATACTGTGCATGCACGGCCAACGAACCAGTGGCAAAACGGTTCAGATTTCACCACTGCTCAAGGCATATATATTTTATTCATACTGAGCTTTTCTTTATCACTTACTGTTAATTTCAGAGCATGAAAAACCTCATTTCCCATGTAAACATTCACAGATGCTTTCTGCAATTCATATACTTTTAGAGGTGGCAAATTATTCTTGAAACAATGGCATTCCAGCAATGGCATTTCTAGATAAACAGGGCCACTCCAGAGTATTGTTTCTTGAAAATTAAGCACACAAGCTAACTCTGGCTGTACCCAGGGAGCCTATCTGGGATCTCCACATACTCTCATTCAAATTAATGATATCTCCTTGGATCACTTTTCTATTACTTTGGGGTACATGGGTTTGATAAATACACTAAAATCCAATGATTCCACAAACCCTCTATTTGGAATAATATTCAATAGACATTGATTTGATACTATTCTAGATCGTTTAGCTGTTATGACTCCAGAAAAAAATTATGTAAACTCCAAAACAATTCTTCAATTATTTTTGAAGCATGCCAACCCTATAATGTTATACAAATTTTGACTTTTAAAAGTGCTGTACTAGAATAAATAGGGTTACTCTGCATCCCAACTAATTGGCCTTCATGACATGCTTTTTATTTAACTCTGAACATTTAAAATACAATAGCAAAGCATTCTAAGTCTCAGAATGCAAGGTAAAATGTTGATTGGAATTAGCATGTAACCATAAACTTTACATGTTTGCTTTTTACAGTATGTTTTCTGTTTTTTTTAAATTCCGCCAGCTACTTTGGATGTTTATCAGAATGAAAAGATAGGGTAAAATCAAATAAATGATCAAGCAGTATTTGACCCCTTCTTTTTCTGTCAGATATGGCATGCCAAAACATTTTTAATGATTGCAATTTTTGCTTATGTGCTAATTATACATGAAAATTATACACTGGAAATAAGCATATTAATGGTATTGGTTTATTTTGAATCAAAATCATATTAAAATATTATATTTTTATTTTTGGCCTCACTTTTGGAATGTATCTTTGTCAACATATCAAATGTTGTCTTTTGTCTGAAAAAAAAAGTGTTAGACAAACCTGTGTCTGGTTTCCATTTTGTTTAAGGAATACAAGAAAGCATTTATTATCATTGTTAAGATCATACAATAGATTATAATGAACACAAGTGATCGTATATTGGGGAGAATTCAGATATTCTCTTCAGTTTGTGAGTAGTGATTTTCAGGTTAATTGTATCAGGGAAGGGTACTACTACCATCTATCAATTATAGAACCTATAATTTGAAAACTTTTGAAAAAAGAGTTTCTTTGTTTGCATATATTACCATTCTTTATTTTTATTTTTATTTTTTGGTATGGAGGAAGTTATAGTAGATGCCATGTGGAAAACCTCTCTTGGGTGGTTTCTAACATTCAAATCCCAGCTCTAAGAATTCAGTGCACTGAATCAGCAATAACAAGCAAAACTATTGGAACTCATTAAAAAAACTTCCTAATCAGTCTGTTAATTGAGGCTATCAGCATCCCATTATACCGAGACAAATTAAGCAGGTTAAAATGGCTCTCAAAAAACATCTGCTGAAGCAAGTCAGAATTAATGATAAATAAATTTGAGTTCCCTTTGTGGTTGGTTTTTTCCCCCCTCCTCTATCCATCTGTACCTATAAAAGGGCTATCACGAGAAGCCATTCATTACTTGTCAATTCCAAACCGCTTTAGAATTTAGCCTTCCTAAAATATCTCTTCAACAACCTTTTCATCAAAGACAAACAGAACTGTATGTTCAACCACTGAAGTATGGCTTCCTCAAGAGAGGTAATGTAATGTGATGTGATGTACGGAACAATATGTATAGAGCTCAGAAGCAAAACTAGCCACAGTAGAGAGAGAGAAAATAAGGAGAAGCAACGGGAAATGACATAGTGTGGATTGTTAGGCGATCACAGCAGGCTGCATAACTGCTTTTAAAGAATCTATTTTCATAAATTGCCATGTCACTGTTAAGTTGGAAGTTGTTCCATTGAATACCAATACTCTTGCAGAAGGGGAATTGTATTTCAGATGGGGAATAAAATGATTTGAATTCTGTCCAACCATTTCTGTTCAGCCTAAGCTAACCTGAAAGGTATTATATCCTTAATTTTTTTGCAGGAGGGCTATGAATCAGATTTGTAAGTTGTTGATTACTTTTGTAGAGGCTAAGCTGTACCAAAGACCATTTAACCATACATTTGGACAAGCACTACAAACAAATCAACCTAATCCCTACAAAGAATCATGTAACAGAGATTTGTTTCATTCATTAGTCATGGGGCCCCATGAGTCTGACTTCTCACTGTGAAAATGTATCTAATTGTTGCTCAGAAGTAAATCCCACCAAGTTACAAGGGACAAATGCCCTAAGAAGTGGGATTTAGATTGCCACCTAATCTGATGATTGAGAAGAAAATTAATTTTGCCCAGTGACGATGAAATAAAATACACCAAGTATGCTCAGAGTAAATCTATCGATATCTTTTTTTTAAAAAAATGTTATCTATCTCCTGCCATCTGCATTAATAAATGGGTTTGGACTTGCTTTTCATTCATTTGTAAATGCCATTTTTTGACTCTCTGAGGAAGAATTGCACACAAGGAGGAGTCATCCATAACCTTCCAGATGTTGCTAGACTGCCTTAGCCCCAGCCATAATTATTGATAATTACAAAGAGTGGGGTTTATAATCTAATGCATCTGGAATAGAATTTATGCTTTATTAGACTGAATACATTCAGAAGACAGCTTTTTTTTTTTTTAAAGGTGAGATGATCAGGGAAAAAAAGGCAATGGGCTTGTCTTAATAGCTCTGTTGATATATAGCATTTTATAAATAAGTCTCATTCCTGTCTCCTCCAAGCAGTGCAAAATGGCAGGGAAAATTCTGCAAAAATGTTTCAAGAATCGGAGACAATCTGCATGCCTCATGCTGTTCAGATAGTCTCTAGCAAGACAGGTGTCACATTTTTCACCTGCTCGCCAACAGCGTACTGATTTTCCTTCTTTCTTTCTTGGCAATAAAAAAAATTCAAAGCAGGGGAAAAAAATATCTCCCCACCCATCAAATTAGACACTCAGAGGAAACAAGAGCAATCCTCTCCTTCATTTCTCCTCATCCAAGCTCCAGCGCTGATGTGAGAGCCACAAGAACAAAATGTACCGTAACATCTGGGAAGATTTCCAGATCCATCTAACTGGGAAAGAAATGCTCAGCATAGCGTGCATTGAACAAGGTACTTTCCTGTCACTTTGCCACCAACCTCACCACCAGATAGTACATTGAAGATTCTGGCTGGTGCATCAGAAGTTATCTTTTTTTTTTTTTATCTTACCTTCCTCAGCCAAGTATCATTAAGTTTCTTGGCAAATAAGCAAGCCTTGACAATTAGGCGGGTTATTGTTATAGAAATGGCTATTGGTTATTAGCTGGCATAACTAAAAAGCAGCTAGTATAACTTTACTATGTACCTTACTGGACTCCAAAAAAGTTAGAAGTTTGTTTGTTTGTTTTTTAATTTCTTTTCTCAGGGAATTGCACAGCTTTGTCTAAATGAAGTCAGAGACACTAACACAAACTTGTAGTGATATATCACACACTCACCCACACACACACACATACACATTTAAATTTATTACAGCAGTTTTTGTCATCATCCAAAAAGAAACAACACAAGATAGTCAGGAACAGAGAAACATCATGAGGTAAACCAAACACTATACAGAACACATAAGAAAAAGGGGGAAAAGGGAAACTCCCCCTTTATACTTTATACTTATAGCAACCAGGGTGGGTTCCTCCCAGTTCAGCCCAGTTCTCCCAAGCTGGTAGCAGTGACGATATGACATCACCAAACCGGTTCTGCCCCCCGCCCACCCACCTCCTGCATTATTCTTACCTTTTATTTGGCCCCACCCCCAATCTATTGCTGCCTCCTGAGTTCCCAGATGATGGCTAGAGGGAAAAAAAACTGTTTAAACTCTTGCCAGGGGGCTTCAAAGGGCCTCCCTACAGCTGATCAGTGTTAAAAGAAAACAAAT
Source organism: Arizona elegans (assembly GCA_022577455.1). Taxonomy (NCBI): domain Eukaryota; kingdom Metazoa; phylum Chordata; class Lepidosauria; order Squamata; family Colubridae; genus Arizona; species Arizona elegans. The sequence goes on along the minus strand of JAKOOJ010000002.1, from coordinate 134,062,770 downwards.
GAGTAGACCAGTGCCTGCAAAAATACATGAGTAGATCAGTGCCTACAAAAAATAAATGGATAGATCGGTACAGCTCTGCAAGCAGTTAAAAGCCTGGTAGACCAGTACCTCTGCTAAATCCTAAATAATTGTCACATGACCATCAAGCTATGCCCACAAAATAAGCCACGCCCACAGAACCGGTAGTAAAAAAATTTAGAACCCACCCTGATAGCAACCAATCATAGCATAGATTGCATAGCATAGATTGCACTCTCTAACTACTTTACTACAATTGTGGGTTCTGACCTATTGCACACTTTACTGTTCCAGCTACTAAATTCAATATCTCCCCACGTTTCCATCACTTACTTCCTCTACTCCCATTTTTCCATTGTCTTTATTTCTGTTTGTATTTTATGCTAAAAAAGAAACTATTAATAAACTATAGTGAGAGCCGCAGAGGGTGGCCTTTGTAATACTTGAAACATGGTTTTTGTAACACTGTTGCACTGGCTAATTAAAATGGGTTTTTTTGTATTTTAAATTTGCTTTTTCAACTGTATGGCTAATCATTTCCCATAAACCTTAACCTTCAAGAAAAAGCCTCTCTTTCAGGAACTAGGACTGGCTGGAGAGCTTTCAATACATTGTCAATAACAGTTTCGTTTTTTAGCTGTTCTCAAGACTCTGTGAATTAGTCAAATAGTCAAGCCAACCTTGAGAAGCGCTGAGAATGTATCTTACCCAAACCCATTTTTATGTTTTTCATTTGCAAATTTCTTTTATTTTTATTGACAATATAATGCTCTTTCTTATGGCAATGGTGTAATTCTTGTGATGTAACTGAACAGATGACTATTTCTAAACCAATCAGCTTTTGCTTTGAAGTTCTTTGTTGTGTTAACTATAAAAGTAAATGTAATCCATTTCTTGGGGTTCCCCCTTTTCATAGGGAGACCACACATTATCAGAGTACTATAATTAATTGCTTTTTAAATGATCTTCCAACTTGGTTGCCTATTGGAAAAGGTAAACCGAGGTAGAACCTAGGGCCAGATTTGAGGGGTGGGGAAGAGAGAGAGAGATAAATGAGCAACTCTTGGTGACGCTGATAGACATGTCACTGTGGAACAATCTGCTCCCCATAAAACAGTTTGAGAAAGCTTTGCCTGTACTCACCCTGGATGACAAATGGCTTTGAGAATTCAGCTGCTCCACTGAATACATTTTTCTACTTTGGATTTTGTTGCAAATATATTGTATATGGGTGTCTGCACTGTGGCTGCCCCTACAGCTGGGGATTTTTGTTTCCTAGTTTATGGTACCCTTAAATCTGCAATAGCTAAAGACCCCCTGGCAGGAAGTCTCAGTTCTCAGTAAAGGACTGGAAATACAATATTGTTTTTGGCTCACTAGAGAAGCAAACAGTCAAAGCTATTTAAGTGACGATATTATAAAAATGCATTTTGTTGTAAGGGCTATTCTTTATTTGGTTTGGTTTGTAATACAATTTATAATGAATGAGTGTTGGCTAATTCAGGATAAGAAATATATTGAAGTATTATCCTTCACCAAACCTTTGCCCTTTCCAATTTCCCACAATTTTGACTTAACAAAGCTAAGAAAAATGACATTTTACATATAAAATAAGACCGGATTTTTAGATGTTCAGTATAGTAAATTGTACTGTCTGTTCATCACCTCTGAGAACAGATAAATAGAGAAAGATAGTCATCTAAATAAATTGATATAGTAAAAGAACAAAAGGAGAAAGTCAGAGGAAAAAAGACTGGTTGGTAGGCACAGCTAGTGATACTGTTCATCTGTTAAGATCAAATCCTAATATTGTGCAAATACACAGTATAAAGGAGCAGGGGATTAATCTTCAAAAGCCACATGTATCTTTCAGAATACAGCAGTGATGAATCACAATGTAATCTCATATTCCTCATATTATCAATCCAGTCCTGCTGCATAAAAGGTGAGCACTGAAAAAAATCATTTCTATAGATGATTAATATGATTTACTTCATGCAAAGTCTAAGTATTACCTGAGCAGTCCTACCTTGATAGCAAAAGATTCAAGACACATCTGAAACCATTATTGGGAAAAGGAAGTACAAAAAGGTTTGGTTTTCCAGATGTATGATCCCCATACACTGCAGTTAACACTTAGGATAATAGTATCCAAGTATGAAAGAAAAAAGACAAGTATTTTATCAAAAGTGATAGAATATATTCTAGATTGTTTACTAGTAAAACATGGCACCAGTGAAACTGTAGATGTTCCCTGAGTGTGAATATTTGAAAACCTGTTGCTGATGTTCACAGCATTTTGTAATCATCTCGAAAGATACTTGAAATACCAACAATATCAGATAACTTTCTAAGTTTAATTTGCCAGCTATGGGTTGAATTCCAGATGTCATACTATTGTCAGCCATGGTCTCTGGGGAAACAGAAGAGGTTATCACTAATGTACAATCCATGGTTCTTTGAAAGACTTAATTAGAAGTTCAGAAACCACCGAAATATCCCATTTTTAAACTATGATTCATCCAGTGCCTAGGCTGGTCTCTGGAGGGTCATTTTCACAGTAAATTAATCTTCCCAATGTCAGGCTTAAATTATGAGCAGTGACATGCTTGGCTACTGTATTAGGCAATTGCAGCAAGACTTAGGCAATTGCCGCAATTGCTCCGCAGCAAGAAGGTGTGGTGGTGACACTGACATTATCGAAGCTGACACTGTATTAAATTGGTTTAAAATTAAAATAACTCTCATGACAAGCAAAATAGGAGGGGGCAACTCTTCATCACAACCTAAGGCTGTCATTTAAGTTGTACGTTTGGTGACTTACTCCGAACGCTGGAGAAAAGTGGAATCTAATGAGTATTACCTTGCAGCATGGGTGGGCAATTATGACAACTTTATGACCTGTGGACTCCAACTCCCAGAATTCTCAGGAATTTTAGCAGCTGAAGTCCACAGGTTGTAAAGTTGCCACACAGAGAGAATGTTGATGGTTTGTTATGTAACTATATTCTGGTTGGGTTGAGTATTTAAAAATCACCCTAAAGAGACCTTAAATCTATGTTCCACTTTAAATTTCTGCTTATCTTCTAAATAAAAATCTGGCTTCTTTCTGTCCAAAGAGGGCAGACATTTACTATTATTTTTCTTTCTTCGGTAAAAGTGAATGGAAATTCTTTCCTTCACAAATAAAGCTAAGAGACCCAATTGTGGTTATTGCTGTGCTAGCAGTCGGACAAATTCTGCTAACGTCGAGCAGATTGACAAGAAAGAGAGGAGAAAATAATATGTCTTTCTCCATGAGGTGGATACAAACCGGTAGGATGCAGCCCCATGAGCTAACAGACAGGAATATTATGAGATGTTTTCTTTTTGCCCAGATCACAGCATCGGGATACAGAGATTCTGATGAATAACCCTATACTATTTGAGGCTTAGCCTGTTCCAGGTGGGGAAAATAAAAGCTGAAAGCAGTTTACAGTCAACCCAGAAAGAATGATCAATAGTTTCTGCTTTGTGGCTATCTCCTGCCTGCAGACATGAAAACAGATGACAAAAACCTCTATCGGTTGTAAAAAGTTCAGAGAGAGTATTTTCTTTATTTGAGTGAATGTACAATGAAGTCAGCAGAAGAGCCAGTTTGGTGCAGTGGTTAAGGCATTGGGCTAGAAACTGGGATACCCTGAATTCTAGTCCTGCTTTGGGCACAAAACCAGTTGGCTGACCTTGGCCTAGTCACCTTCTCTCAGCCTTAGGTAGGAGACAATGGTAAACCACTTCTAAAGACTTCGCCAAGAAAACTGCAGGGATTTGTCAAGGCAGTCTCTGACAATCTGACATCATTGGATGGAGGAGTGGGTGTGGATGGAGCCAGTAAAGTCACAACATTGTGAAATTATGCAGGAATCCCTTCAAGCTCTTGATTCCTTCACATTTTTCACTCAGATGTCCAGAGAAGTATCAAATGCATGAAGACCTATATGTCTTGTCAATCTGAAGTATAAGAAAGGAGCATACTTCTCCACCTGTGAAGCCATCATCCTGCAGTTTGACCCTGGTTATTTGTGGCAAATTAGTGAACTTGATGCTGTGACATTAGGATACAAGATTCATTATAAAACATGATGATTTATAAAAGCCATGGGGAACATTAGAGAAGCTATTGCTTGATATACAGAAGGGTTTCCAGCCATCTTTGTTTAAAAGTAAGGAAGGGAAATTGGGAACTATTGCTAAAGGTTTAAGCTGTTTGTGTGCAGTGAATGTTATCACAATGAGCTTCATTTCCTGTTTGTCAAATCAAGGGGTGTGCATCACATTTTCCACTGTCTTGCAGGAACAACTGTATGCAAAGCAAGGAGCAAGCACACTTCATTATTTTGAAATGGGTTTTCTTCTAAGGTTGCTAAAGTCACATCCTCTAGCAGTTATCTTGTCACAGCTGCTGGATGGATATGCTTAAGCTGCTTTAATAACAGATAAGGGTGGATGCAAATGTAAAGCTAGTGACATTGGTCAACAGAACCAGTTTCTAGATCTTTCATACATAAAGTCCATAGGCAATTAAGAAATGAATATGAGGAAAACAGAAAAAATGTTTTTTTCTAAGAAAGTGCAGGAGATCAAAAATGTCCTCATAATTAGAATAATTTTAAAAGAGCTTTATATTCAAGGTTTTCTGCAGAATGAATGCTAGCATGAAGATGATAATAATCACATTAAAACAGAGTTGAGAAAGAGAGACAAATGAGTTCAAAACAGCTAAACAGAATCTACAATAAAAACAGAGCAAGAAAAATACAGTAGAGACAAAAGAAGTGAAGATTTCAGGTTCGTCACAGTAACAATAATTAAAATTATAAACATCAAAAAAGAAATGAAAAGACTAAAGAAGAAACCATGATAGAGTAGTGGTAAAATTGTTGGAGGAAGACTAGGTGATCCAATTCAAATCTGCAATCACTCATGGAAATGTATTGGGTAACTTTAGGTTTATCACTCATTTCAGCCAATCAAAAGAAGGGAGATCCCAATGAAAACTGCCCTGTGCTCTTAGAAGAAATACATCTTAAAAATGTCTAATAGATTAATCTGATGACAGGTGACTTGAAAATAAAATGGGACAGATGGCAAACTCACAAAGTGAACATAAAAAAGAAATAAGCAGATCCAAGATCTGACTTGATAAATGATTTGGGAAGCCAATCTACTATGAAAGCTTCTAGACTGAGCTAAAGAACCACAAAGTTGGAAGAATGGTGGATTAATTGCACTGAGAAAGAAAAAACGGGAGATGCTGAGAAACTCAAAGACCACAGAAAGAGTTAAAAGAATCAGGAAGTCAATTCACAAGAGTAAAAAGTAGCACAATATAATGCATCAATACTGTCATACGGATCCTGTGTAGATAACATACCACACCTTCAGTCAAAGTGCACCATTCAATTTTATTCACTTGTATGATTATAGTCAAGTGATGCAATGCAAGGATAGCAACCATAACTTGCAAAATAACCAACCAACTAAAAAAAATTATATCTGGAAAATAAGCAGATTTTGTCTTTGAGTCTAGTCTTTTTGAAAGCTTTTGGTTTCTGACCTATTGCTAAAATAGAATTTGACAGAATATTAAAAAGTAATTCATAATTAATTTATGAAACTAAAAACAGTTCTGCTATTATTTGAAAAACTAATTATATTTGATTTTTATGGTGTTGAATACAATACTCTATTATTGAGTATAGGTAAGGAGTCCCTGTGGATTTTATCCTGCTAATCATTGCTGATTCTAAGGAGTGGTGCTCATCTCTATTTCAAGGCCACTGAGCAGCAGTGTCCAAAGACATTTCCTGCGGTCATGTGGCCAGCATGACATCACAGAGCACTGTTATCCTCCCACCAAAATGGTATCTATTTATCTACTCACATTTGCATGCTTTCGAACTGCTAGGTTGGCAGAAGCTGATGCAAGGTTGGCAGCTTACCCCATTACGTGGGGCTTGGGTCTCAAACCTGGGCTGCTAGCTTTCCAGCTGACAAGCCCAGTATCTTAACCACAGAGTCATCATGCCACCTAGCCTTATTGAGTATTAATAGTGAATTGGCCAATTGGATTGGCTGAAGAGAATTAATTAACTAAGATTCTTTACTCACTTGACAGACTGTTTAAACTACACCATATCACATTTTTTGATGAATGGCTGAAAATAAATTTACAACCAATCAAGTCTTTACTGAAATGCATACAGCAAGATTCAAGAGCTTGTCTTTATACTCAGTAGCTTATCCCTTAAAAGCTCAGTGGCTTATAATCACAAAACAAGCAATACAACAAGAATAAATTACTCAAATTTGTTATAGCTTTATTGCTCTGAAAATATATGACAGATTATAAATTGGGCTCTTTATTAAAGATCCTAAATCTAAGTACAAAACTGTGCTAACTTATTTATGGTATTAGCATATAAAGATGACAAACTATAAAGAGAAAGAATAAAAGAACTGAGAAGAATGTAGCATCACATGCTAACATTCTGTAAATAGAAAGCAAAATCAAAATGGAAAGTTGGAAGTTTCAAGTTTAGAATTCTATCAAACATCTTGGCAATCTTTGCTCTCTTTGTTGACAGGGAATATAAAGATATCTGAAATGGGTGTGTTTGGATTGAATTCAAATGTTCCCTGCTCCACAATATTCTTGTTTATTATGGGTTCATAATTCCAAGAAACTGTCATCAATAACTCCTATACAAGTCTCCAACATTGTAACTATAAAAAAAGTGACACTGGATATATATACTATGATATTATCTCCTCCACTCTGAATCTTCCCAAATTTATTTTGAATTGGAAAAGCAACTGTATCCAGCTGAATATCTTGTCTTGCCATATCGCTGCCTTTTTACTTATAGATTCTGAGCAACCCTGGGTAAGGTTGCTAGAATCCCAACATGCAGTTCCATCCTTTCAACTTCAACATTAATAAAGGGGCTATCACACCTATGTCCCATAATCAAACAACCTATTTCCACAGAAGTCAATCTAATCCCTCAAGGAAGCTTCAAACACGTTCTGAACACAATAGCTCCCACTCTCATTATACATTCTCTATATCTGCGCCAAGCTATGCCTCTGGATATGGAACACCCATTGAGTCCTAGATCATTTTAAATAACATCTAAGTTAATACACTCTGGACATCTTCATGCTTTGTTTCAGACCAGGACATATCTTTCTTTATCTTTATATTTTATTAGATTTGTATACCGCCCTTCTCCTTTCGGACTCAGAGTGGTGAACAGCCAAAATAAAAACATTTGTACACAAAAGTTAAAATAAATTTTAAAAATAATTAAATGAAATTTGGCCCATAATTTAAAACATTTCAATTAAAAATCAGTATCAAACATTAAAACCAACATGGAATCAGGCCAGCCCGGCTAACTGAAAAAAGTAAGTTTTTAGGGCCTGACAAAAAGTCCGGAGGTCTGGGATCACTCGTATCTCTGGAGATAGATCGTTCCAGAGGGTAGGTGCCATCACAGAGAAGGCTCTCCCCCTGGAGGTCGCCAGCCGAGGCCCTCTCTGTTTTTGTTTGTTTTTGTTTTGTTTTTATTGGATTTGTATACCACCCTAGTCCCGAAGGACTCAGGGAGGTGAACAGCCACAGAATAAAACACATAAATACAAAAATTTAAAATAGAATAAAAATGAATTAAATAATTTGGCTGAGACAAATTAAAATACCCAATAATTTAAAAAACAAATTAAAATTTACATTTAACAGGGGAAAAGATTTAGGCCAGGCTTTCTTACTTGATGAGGTAAGAAAATCTTGAGCGTGCAACGGAAGGTGCGCAGATCCGGGATCCTCCGTACCTCCAAAGGGAGCTCGTTCCAGATCGCAGGTGCCCGCACAGAGAAGGCTCTCCCCCTGGCGGCTGCCAGTCGACATTGTTTGGCCGACAGCACCCGGAGGAGCCCCTCTCTATGGGAGCGTACTGGCCGGTGGGAGGCTATTGGTGGTAGCAGGCAGTCCTGTAGATAACCAGGTCCTAAGCCATGGAGCACTCTAAAGGTGATAACCAAAACCTTGAAGCGCACCTGGAAGACCACCGGGAGCCAGTGCAGCTCGCTCAGGAGGGGGATCTCATGGGAACGCCACTTCGCTCCCATAACCATCTGCACGGCCGCACTCTGCACCGGTTGGAGCCTCCAAGTGCTCCTCAAGGGGAGACCCATGTAGAGAGTGTTACAGTAGTCCAGACGAGACTCTCTGTGGGAACGAACCGGCTGGTGGGAGGCAATTGGTGGCAGAAGGCGGTCCCGTAAGTACATATCACAAGACATGCACAAGGCAGGATAATTGTGCATTTTATTCATGCATTTTATTTGCATGAATAACATTTTATTCTAAATGTTCCCTTTTTGTGAATTCAGCAAAAATAAGTAAAGACTGATATAGGATTTTGTAAAGTTAGAACTGCAATCTTCTACATAAGAATAACTTGCATTATGTGCAATGTCCCTTATAGACATCACTGTATTATATTAAAATACAAAGGAGGGCATGAATGAAGGTGAATACATGTGTCCCAGGATAATGTTGCAGGATACAATCTGGATCGGTCACTGGGATCAGAAGTTTAGTCTTCTGAGCTTTTGGATTCATGCTGGAGCCCATCCTCAGGGAACATCCTCAGGGAACAAAGCATGGTATGTGGTACAAATGGGCATGATTCAGCATGAAATGGATGTATGAATGTGCATTTTTTTCAAATGCCTTTCTGGCCAGATGAGTTTATAGGAGATTTGTTGAACATTAGCTGGATTTGGATTTTATTGCACAAATCTGGGGAAAGGCATGTGACACCCTTCACATGCAGTCCAAATTTCCATTCTTCCCATGCTAAGAAAATAAGGACCATATACTGGTAAATGTAATAAATACAGCTGTATGAATAGTGAGGGTGCTTAAGATTTTCAGGCAGGCATAGAAGAACATCTGCCAAAACTCTCATTGGGTCACTAAGTCCTGCACTAATGACAGTGGAAACTCTATTAACTTGTAAGTCTGTGATGGGAGAAGGAAAGAGTAAAATGAGCTCTGTTGCTCATTTAACAGGGAGCTTTTCTGTGTCCTATGGAAGCTGATTTTATGCACTTGTATGAAGCAATAAGTTATTTCCCCAAATGCCTAGTGACATCTCAGGTGACAGAGGAGGGTGACCAAAACTGTAAATATTGAAATAGATGTTAGCGAACAGAATCATAAGTGGGAAATACTTTTGGGTTCAGGGAGTAGCTATAACTGCTCAGAAACAATTAGACAGAAGACATAGAATGAAAATGAAGTCATGGAAATGAGATGCTGGGCATGAGGAGAATGCCAGAAAGAAATTTGGGCAATTAAATGAGCTTTAATAGAAATAACAGGGGAGCTATAGTTATCTGTCCAAAATCGAGGGTTTGGTTGCTTCTCAGACATTTCTGTTTATTAAGTTTTATTCTTCCTAAAGGGATTTTCTTCAGGCCAAGAAAGAACTCACAATGCACACCAATATTATTCTCACTTTTTCTGAAGACTTCCTGGCAAAATAATAATAATAATATAAACCACTGAAGAGATATTGTTTATGAATTATTGAACTTTCCATTTTCCATTCATATTCTAAAAAGCAGTCTGAAAGTGTAGGGAGAGGAAATATCACAATGCATTGAATTTCTCCATGCTTTATTAAAATGATACATCAAGGAATGGGCACATCTGAAATGCATAAAAGTGGAACGTTTATTTTCTGGAGAAGCCAGATAGAAATTGTATTGTACATTGTTTTAAATTCACTAAGTAGTTTTCCACTCTTCAGGTTGGTTCCAAATCATTTTGGCCAATGCAAACAAACCTTTATTTTAATATGGAATGTACAAAGGGAGCTAGATATCATTATCTAGCTAGATAGCTAGGTAAGAGTTATTCTAGATGTCTGCTGTAGAATAGGCATCAGAATAAGCTTGTTGATGTCTGGATGGCTCTCTATCTTCTGAAATTACTACAACAAAAGGTTATGCACACGTACACACACACAGCTGTGCCACACGATCATCTTTTATTACCTATTCGCCTGAACCAATAGAAAAAAATCTAAAAAATGTGACCGTGGAAACCTTTTTAAAAACTTTTTAAAGCATTTTTTTTACTACCAGTTCGCCCAAACCGGTAGTTTTTATCACTACCAATTTGCCCGAACCAGAGCGAACAGGTATCATTTCACCCCTGGTTCATACCTGAGTGGCCTACTGCTTTTCCCTACTTTCTTCAATTTAAGCCTAAATTTTGCAACGAGAATCTCATGATCTGAGCCATAGTCAGCTCCTGGTCTTGTTTTTATTGACTGTATAGAGCTTCTCCATCTTTGGCTGCAGAGCACATAGTCAAACTGATTTTTGTGTTGACCGTCTGGTGATGTCCATGTGTAGAGTCGTCTCTTGGGTTGTTGGAAAAGAGTGTTTGCTGTGACCATCGTATTCTCTTGACAAAATTCTAACAGCCTGTGCCCTGCTTCATTTTGTACTCAAAGGCCAAACCTGCCTGTTATTCCAGTTATCTTTTGGCTTCCTACTTTAACATTCCAATGTGATGATAAGGACATCATTTTTTGGTGTTAATTCTATAAGGTGTTGTAGGATTTCATAGAACTGGTCAACTTCATCCTCTTCAGCACCAGTGGTTGGGGCATAGACTTGGACTACTGTGATGTTGAATGGTTTGCCTTGGATTCGAACTGAGATCATTCTGTCATTTTGGGGATTGTATCCCAGTATTGCTTTTCCTACTCTTTTATTGACTATGAAGGCTACTCCATTTCTTCTGAGGGATTCTTTCCTGCAGTAGTATAACTGATGGTCATCTGAATTAAATTCACCCATTCCTGTCCATTTTAGTTCACTGATTCCTAAGATGTTGATGTTCAGTCTTGTCATCTCTTGTTTGACCATGTTCAGTTTGCCTTGATTCATGTTTCTTACATTCCAGGTTCCTATAGAGTATAGATCTTTACAGCATCGGTCTTTCCTTTCACAACCAGATACATCCACAGTTGAATATCCTTTTGGCTTTGACCCAGTCACTTCATTCTTTCTGCCGCTACTAGTACTAGCCCTCTGCATTTCCCCAGTAGCATATTGGACACCTTCCAACCTGAGGGACTCATCTTCCAAGGTCATATCTTTTTGCCTTTTGGTACTGTCTATGGGGTTTTCATGGCAAAGATACTGCCATTTCCTTCTCCAGTGGGTCGTGTTTTGTCAGAACTCTCTGCTATGACCTGTCCATCTTGGGTGGCCCTGCATGGCATAGCTCATAGCTTCATTGAGCTACGCAAGCCCCTTTGCCACGACAAGGCAGTGATCCATGAAGGGGGATCATGTAATGTTGGGTCATCCCTAATATGTAACAAAATGTAATAATAAGTAATGTTTTTTATTTTATTATTTATTATTCATATTTCTATGCTGCCCACTCTCTGAGGACTCTGGGCAGCTTACACCAAAGACAGTATACTAAATAGCATATTGCTCCCAACAATCTGGGTCCTCATTTTACCCATCTCGGAAGGAGGGAAGGCTGAGTCAACCTTGAGCCAGTGAGATTTGATCCGCTGATCTGCTGAACTAGCAGTCAGCTGAAGTAGCTGCAGTACTGCACCCTAACCACTGTGCCACCTCGGATGTTGGGTCATCCCTAATATGCTACCGCTGTGTTAAGATTTATCTTTTAGCAAAAATAGGGAAAACAAGTAGTTTAGTACTATTATAACTCAAAATAAACTTTAAACTTCTATTATCTTTTAAATATGAAAGAGAAATCAAAAGATGTCCCTCTATTCCTCAAAATACAATGGCATTACATTAAAACAAAAAGATAAAGATTTCCCCTGTTCAATCATATCTGACTTTAGGGGGTAATGCTCATCTTCATTTTCTAGCCAAGGGATCTAGCTTTGTCCAAAGATGCTTCTGAGTTCATGTGACCAGCATGACTATATCCAAGGTACACAGAATGCTGTTACCTTTCTACTGAAATGGTACCAGAGGTGGGTTTCAGTAGGTTCTGACCAGTTCTGGAGAACCAGTAGCAGAAATTTTGAGTAGTTTGGAGAACCAGTAGTAAAAATTCTGACTGGGCCCACCCCCATCTATTCTCTGCCTCCCAATTCTCAGCTGATCAGGAGGAAATAGGGATTTTGCATATCCTTCCCCTGCCACACCCACTAAGCCATGCCCATCAAGCCACACCCACAGAACCGGTAGTAAAAAAATTTGAAACCCACCACTGAGTGGTACCTATTTATCTACCTGCATTTGCATGCTTTCGAACTGCTAAGTTGGCAGGAGCTGGAGCAAAAACAGGAGCTCACCCCATCTTGTGGTGCTTGGGTCTCAAGCTGCCAACCTTTCAATTGTCCAGCCCAGCGTCTTAACCAATAGGCCACTATGCTCCTGCCATTATATTACCTTAAACCAAAATGCAGCAAAAGTGGATAAACAAATTGCTGAAGTGCACATAAAAATAAATTCCTAATCCTGGAGAACACTCATTTACTGGTCAGATTTGAAATTGCATGACATTGCCATTTGGAATATCAATGCAAAATAAAAATGTCATTTCTAATTTGGGGATGAGAATTAAAAAATGATCCCTATTTGTTCTATGTTTTATTGGACTTCTAATTACGCATCAAAATAGCTATTCAAGGAATAAATATAATTTCCATAATTGATCTCATCCTTTTGGTTTCTAATCACTCTTGCCATTATCAGATTTCTGTGCCCTTTAAAAACAAGGGCAATCTGCATGCAACTGTGACAGCCTTGTTTAGACATAGATTTCAGTGTAATGTTTTTTTTTTCTCCCAACTACTAATCTGAGGATTACCAAGTTCTAAACCAAGACATGCTCACCTCTCAGCCTTAACTGGGTTTTTACAAATTTCACAAACATTTCCTTTCCAAATATAAGCATTTTTAGGATTGGCAAGGAAAACAAAATTCCATTATCAGTCTTTTGTTGACTCTTTTCAAGGAGAAAAGGGGCTAAAATATGACTGGGAAATTCAAAAATATTCTGAGCATCCCATCAACCCACCAACTAATGAAATAAACAAGTATAAGAACAGACAGGCAGCAATATATGGAATGCAGCTAAGCAATGACTAGAATTACAGCAATAATACTTAATTATTAAAGCTAAACATCTATTCTTTCTCCCAAGTCTATATTTATTCTTTTAGTCAATGTGTAAACAGTCAAGAAAAATCTACTCTTATTTGCTAAGTGCTTAACTTTTTTTGGAGTGTATAGCATAATTATAAGTGAATTGATAAGTAATGAAAGCATTAGCTGTTGTATACAGATTATAGTTTTGAAGTCTGGTTAACACAATTAAATTTGATGTTTGTTTCGCTGTCTTGCTTTGAATAATGATAAGGCTGCTTCTGTGAAAATCCAAGCAGTACATGGATAACATTCTTCTAAATAATAAACATTGTGCTAAAGGTCTGATAACTGATACTATTCATTAATAAAGTTAACAACCTTATTTTACATACAAATTAATAATCAGTAGCATTTATATTACGACATAGGCTTGAGTTAACTTTCAAGCATAACATTTGGCCTGGAGAAACATTGGCTGGACAGAAGGAGTTTAAAAAGATCTACACATGGCTCATTGCATTGTACTGCATATACCAACTTGCTCAGTTTGCTCAAAAAAGACCCAACAGGAGCTCCTCCATAACAGACAAAGAAGGGAACAATAAACAAAGCAATGTTATCATTCCATACATTGCAGGAATATCGGAAAATCTCAGGAGGATCTTCAACCAACACAAAATATGTGCACACTTCAAACCCAAGAATGAACTATGGCAGAAGCTTGTCCACCCAAGAATAAAACACCCAGACACAACCTGAGCAACATGGTATATGCAATACAATGCAGTGAGCCATGTGCAGATCTGTACACTGGGGAAACAAAACAACCATTTCATAAACACATGGTACAACATAGGAGAACAAACCCATCAGAACAAGACTCAGCAATCCATCTGCATTTAAAAGACCAAAGCCACTCTTTTGAAGACAGCAAAGTCCACATTTTGGACAGAGAGGACTGCTGGTTTGAAAGAGGGTCCAAAGAGGCCATTTCTGTCAAAATTGAACAGCCCTCTCTCAACATAGGGGGAAGGATACAACATCATCTCTCTCCAGTCTACAACATAGTCCTTTCAACAGTTCCAAGAAGGCTCCACATCTATTTGCACTACTCAGGTAACTCTGATGACACAGATAAACCTTTGGGTGGCCTCAACAACTCTCTAAAAGAATGCAAATGATTGGCTGTCTGCAAGGAGTATAAATCCTTCTATTCCCCAACATTCAGTCGAAGCTGAAGAACCTTCTTGGGTGAGAAGAGAAGTATCTTCAAAGAAAACAGGAAAGTCCAGTTACCTCTTGAAAAAGCACCTTTGAGTTAAAAATTGGGTAAACATTTTCTGCATTTTATCAACAACAACCCACTATAGGCTATTTCTTGCACCACTCTAGTCACCTTGACTTGTGATATTCAATCTTAAAAATTGTAAATACTGCTTCCTTGTAGAAATTTTGTATACCAAAAATCCCAATTCAATGGAATTAAGAGCCAGCATTGGTGTAGGCTAGAAATCAGAAGGCTGTGAGTTCTAGTCCTACCTTAGGCATGGAACCAATTATCTGACCTTGGGCCAGACATTTTTTCTCAACCCTGGGAAACAGGCAATGGCTAACCACTTCTGAAAAACCTTCCCAAGAAAACTGTAGTGATTTCTTCTGGCAGTCATTAAGAATCAAGACTGACTCAAAACCAGCAAAATTATCTCCCAGGCAATATAAAATGCAATATATCTAGTACAGAATCAATTCAATTATTTATTGCAAAGCATTTAGCCAACCTATTTTAATGTGTTAAATTCAATCAAACATTCAACATATTTTGTAATTTGCTGACTGAGTCTAGCAACATTATTACATGTGTGTGTTATCATAAGGTGATAACACAAAAATTACAGCCCTGTCAGCGTGATCCCAGGAGTTCAGATGAGTTCCATCCACTTGTTCCCAAGTATACATAGTCCTTTATCTCTTTATGTCTGGAATAAAGTTCATGAAAACTGTAAAGAGTTTAGCTGACTCTGAAGAGATAGCTATAAAAGACACTATAACTCAGACATTGTGCTACCAAGAATTCCTTGGTTGTTATTTATATTTTGCTTTGCTTCCCAAATCCCAGCACTGTGCTCAAAAACTGTTTGTTTGTGTGAATGTATATTGTTAGATCGGCGCAGGAAAGGAAGACGTGACCAGCTCGTTACATTAGTAACTTTTTATTGAGAACAGAAACAGTAGCAAGACTGGCTGTGCGCTGCCGGGGCTCTCCTTATATTCGCTCCGGCAGACGCACCGCCCCCTGACAGGGATTCAAATCTTCCCGCCCAGTGGCTGGCAGCCAATCCGGGTGGATGTCCTTATAAGGACATAACACTCCTCCCCCCTAGTCCAAAGAAAAAAAACAGTTCAGCGTTCGTCAATGAACGTGACGTAGTCCCGCAGGTACGTAGGACGCCTAGGCACCCTACTTGACCTGCGCAGTCTCATTTCTTCCGCGTCCCCGCCCTGGACGGACGGGGTTCCTGTGGCTCCTGGCTCCTTCCCCGGAACCGGGCTCGGTTCGGCTGGCGAGTGTGCGGGGTCACCCTCAGCGCCTCCGGCCGGACCGCAGACCTTGGATGGCTGGTTCTGGTGGTCTTCCTCCTGGCCTGTGGATCTTTCGCCTCGGCGGTGCTGTTCGGTCTCGACCCGGGAAGAGCGTCTGAGTCTCGGTAAGACCCCGGCTGTCACTTGCTCTTCCTGGGTCTCCCGGTGGCTGCGGTTCTGCTGCGGCCCGGTTCGTTGTGGTCCGGAGGGTGGTTCGGGCCGGTGCCCTTGGGTCCGGTCTGCTCGCTGTGGGTGGTGTTGGTTCGGGTAGCGGTGTCCGACCTTGCAGGGGTGGCGCAGGTCTCCTTTGCCGGGCTGGCGCTGGCCTTCCCCGTCGGGTTGGTGGTGGTTGACCTGGTCGGGGTGTCGTTGTGGGGCTTCCTCCTCGGGCTGGTGGAGGTCTCCCCTGCCGGGGTGGCGCAGGCCTCCCTGGCCGGGTTGTTGTCGGCTTTCCCTTCCCCCTAGTCCCTGGTCTACCGCCAGTTGGTGGTTGGGGTCGTCTGGGTTGGGTTGTTGTTGCCGGGTTGTTTCTTGCGTTGGGCGGGGGTCCCCCTCGCCGGGGAGTCGTGTGCCACCCTCGCCCATGTGCTGTGGTGTGCCCATCTGCGACGGTCCCCGGTCTACCTCGCTGCACTGCCGACGTGACAGTGCCTGGTAGTGTGCTGGGCCGACCTCGTCAGGATGGCGTTGCTCTGCCTCGCAGGGGTGTGGTAGGCCTACCTCGTCTGGGTGTTGTAGGCCTACCTCGCCGGGGTGTTGCAGGCCCACCTCGTCTGGGTGTTGTAGGCCTACCTCGTCAGGCTGGTTTTCGTGTGCTCCCCCCCCACCTTTTCCGGAGTTGGTCGATGTGACGTCTCACGACCTGTCCATCTTCCAACTCGACGGTGTAGGATTTGGGGCCGGTTGTGCTGGCAATCTTCCCCTTCAGCCACTTAGGAGAGCCGTTGAAATTCAGCGCGAAAACTGAATTTCCTTTGCTGAAGGCGCGAAGCGGGCGGCTGGCGGTTGCGGTCACTTCCGGGCTGTATTGGGGGTGCAGCCGGTCCAAGGGTGACCTCAACCTTCTGCCCATCAGGAGTTCGGCCGGGCTCTTGTGGGTGGTGGCATGCGGCGTGATGTGCTGGGTGAGGAGGAAGTTGTCGATGCGTTCTTGCCAGTCTCCCGGGCCCATCTTGGTGAGGGCTTCTTTTGTGAGCCGGACCATCCGTTCCGCTTGTCCGTTTCCGGCCGGCCTGTACGGAGCGGAGAGGGCATGGCGGATGCCCAGTCCTGCCAGGAAGGACTCCATGGCCAGGGATGTGAGCTGGGGGCCATTGTCCGAGACCAGCACGTCCGGTAGTCCGTGTGTGGCAAACAGGCGGCGCAGGGCTCGGATCGTCGCTTCTGTTGTGGTAGATGCCATGGGTATCACCTCGAGCCACTTGGAGAAGGCATCTACCACGATGAGGAGGTGCCGTCCTTGCATCGGGCCCGCGAAGTCGATGTGGACCCTCGACCATGGGTTGCTGGGGGTCTCCCAGTTCGTGACTTCGGATTGTGGTGGTGCTGGGCGGACTTCTTGGCACGGGTCACATCTGGAGACCCATTGTTCAATGTCTCTGTCCAGTGAGGGCCACCAGACGTAGCTCCGTGCCAGGGCCTTCATGCGGACGATGCCTGGGTGCCCGTTGTGCAGAGTCTCTAGCGTCCGCCGTTGCAGAGTGCTTGGGATCAGCACCCTGTCTCCCCATAGCAGACAGCCCTTTATGGTGGACAGCTCCGTCTGTTTCCTGGTGAACGGGCTGAACCTCTCTTCCGTCTGTTTCGTTGGCCACCCCCTGAGGATCCAGGACCTTACTTGGCGGAGGGTGGGGTCCCTCTGGGTGTGCGCGGCCACATCTGCGGAGGAGACTGGACAGCTGGCATCGTCATCTATGTGGAATAGATGGAGCGTGGGGGCTGGGTCTTCCACCGGGTTCTTCGATGGGCATCTGCTGAGTGCGTCGGCGTTTCCTATGGCTGTGCCCGGCTGGTGCACGAGTCTATAGGAGTAGCCGGCCAGGAAGATGGCCCATCTCGTCATCCGCGGGGACATGAAGGTCGGGGTGGGTTGGTCGCCTGCGAGGAGTCCCAGGAGTGGCTTGTGATCGGTGACTATGGTGAAGCGCCTTCCATAGAGGTATTCGTGGAAGCGCTTCACTCCTGCCACGATGGCCAGGGCTTCTTTGTCCAGCTGACTGTAGTTCCGCTCTGCGCCGGACATGGTTTTCGAGAAGTAGGCGATGGGGGCCTCCGTGCCGTTGGGCAGCTCGTGGCTGAGGACTGCCCCCACCCCGTATGGCGACGCGTCGCAGGTCAGCTTGATGGGGAGCGTCTCGCTGTATTGGATGAGGACGCTTTTGGACGTCAGTAGTCCCTTGATGGCCCGGAACGCTGCTTCCTCTTCCTGGCCCCACTTCCAGGAAGCCGATTTCCCCAGCAGGCGGTGGAGTGGCTCAGCAACTGTGGCTTTCTGTTTTAAGAAAATGGCGTAGAAGTTGAGCAACCCAAGGAAAGCCTGAAGCTCCGTTTTGTTTTTTGGGCTTGGAGCTTCATGGATTGCTTCCACTTTTGATTTGGTGGGGTGGATGCCTGTGCTATCAATGAGGTAGCCCAGGAACTCGACTTCCTGTACTCCTATGATGCACTTGTCCCGCCTGACCCTCAAGCCCTTGGCCTTGAATCGCTGCAGGACAAGCCTGAGCCTTTCCAGGAGTTGAGCTCTTGAGTCACCGGAGACGAGCACATCGTCGAAGTAAGGCACCACCCCTGGAACGCCCTGGAGGAGGCGTTCCATCATGGATTGGAAGATGCCGGGGGCAGCGCTGACTCCAAATTGGAGCCGGTTGCATTTGAATGCCCCCCTGTGCGTGACGATTGTTTGAGCCTCCGCCGTTTTTTCATCCACTGGCAGTTGCTGGTAAGCCTGGGCCAGGTCCAGTTTCGCAAAGATTGATCCAGATCCCAGGGAATGCAGCAGATGTTGCACCACTGGGACTGGGTATGCGCTCTGTGCCAACGCCTTGTTGATGGTGCAACGGTAGTCGGCGCAGATGCGCACAGACCCATCATGCTTCAGTGGGGTCACAATGGGGGTCTCCCATGAAGCATGATCGATCGGTTCCAGGACGCCCTGGGCGATCAGCTTATCCAGCTGCTCATCTACTTTGGGCCGCAGGGCAAACGGAACTCGGCGGGGCTTGAGCCTAATTGGGGTGATTCCCTTGTCCAGATTGAAGGAGATTGGCCTCCCCACAAATTTCCCCAGCTTACCATCGAAGACTTCCTTGAACTCTTCGATGAGGTAGTCGAGTTCGTCCCTGCCAATTTGGTTGATGCCCTCGATTGAGAGCCCCAGCGGCTTGAACCACTCCACTCCTAGCAGGTTCGGTCGGCTGTCCCGTACGACGGTGATGGGGAGCTTGCCTTCGAACTGCTTGTAGGTGACCCGGATGTTGGCTCTTCCTAGCACTCCGATGGGGTTTCCCCCGAAGTCGACGAGCTTGGAGTGTAGTGGCTTCAGCTCTCGCTTGGTGATGCTGGGTTGCAGGCGCTTCAACTGCTGCCAGTCCATGATGGAGTAGACCGAGCCGGAGTCTACCTCCATTTTGCAGGGTGCTCCTTCCACGTGGATGGTCACATGGAACTTGGTGGCACTGTCTGACGTCGTGTGAGCGATGGTCGTCTGGTGGACCGCTCCGCTCCGGGGAAATTCGTCGTCTCTGCGTCTGGAAGGGCCAGAGGACCGTTTGGATGTCCTCTGGTAATCCTTCCGATTCTCGCGGGGACGGTGGCTGGAGGGCTCTGGGGCTGGTTCCTCAGCTCTGCAAGCTTCGGCGATGTGACCCCTTCTGTTGCAGCGTCGGCAGGTCGCATCTCTCCACTTGCAGGTTGCTCTGGCATGGTCCCCTCTGCAGCTGGCGCAGCGCTCCCCTTTGTAGTTCCGTTGGGTGGTTTCCCGCCTTGGGGGTCTGGATACCTTGTGGACGGTGGACTCTCCCTCCGACTCGGATCCAGCCGTGGAATCCTCTGTTGAAGATTGCTCTGTGGGGCGAATCTTGTGGATTCCCTTGGCTCTGCTTACTGCGGCAGCTGCTTTCTCCGAGATTTCGGATGCGGTGGCTTCCTCCACCACATCCTTGAGCACAAGCTTCTTCCTGCTCAGGAATTTCTTTTGCAGGCCTCTGTCCCTCATGCCGAAGACCACGCGGTCAGCGATGGCATTGTCCACGTGGTCGAACTCACAGCTGGCTGCGATCTGGCGTAGGGCGGCCACGAATTCCTTGATCGCCTCACCCTCCTTCTGGTCCCGTTGGTGGAAGGTGAAACGGTTCGCCACCGGTGTTCCTGTTGGGGCATAGTGGTCCTCCAGGATCTGCAGCAGGTCTGTCCATGGCACTTCTTCGATGTCTCGTGGTGCTACGAGATCGATTGCCATGTCGAGGACCTCGGAGCCGCAGTTGGCCAGGAAAATGCCCTTCTTCCGGTCATCATCGGCATCCCTGATGTTGTTGCCTCTCAGGTATTGCCGGAATTTCACTACGTAGGATTTCCACTTGTCCTTCCCTGGGCGGAAAGGAGCAAGGGCTGGCAAAGTGACTTCAGCGGATGCCATGCCTTTGGAAATGCCTACTGTAGTTCCCGGTGCTGGAGTCTTGTCTTGTTGGCTTGGTGCCGCGAGGTTCGTTCTTCTCTCAGTCCTTCGTCGCCAGTGTTAGATCGGCGCAGGAAAGGAAGACGTGACCAGCTCGTTACATTAGTAACTTTTTATTGAGAACAGAAACAGTAGCAAGACTGGCTGTGCGCTGCCAGGGCTCTCCTTATATTCGCTCTGGCAGACGCACCGCCCCCTGACAGGGATTCAAATCTTCCCACCCGGTGGCTGGCAGCCAATCCGGGCGGATGTCCTTATAAGGACATAACATATATATCATCCAATTTCCAACAAGTCCATGATTTGAAAAGCATGTTTCAGGCATTGCATCTCTCTGCTATTCATTAAAGCAGTCCTTCTTTTTCAGTTTTCAGTGAATCTCAGAAGAGGTGCTGCTGCAAAAAAATGATGTATTAAACTTTTGCCCAGCCTCACCCATCCAACCACCCCAAAGCATTCAGAAGTAATTTTGTGAATTCATTCCCGAAGCCCAACTATGGCCTTGGTTTAATTGCTTCCTTTATCATCTACAAAAAAAGACCTCTTGGGCCCTGATGGTTAACCTTTTTGGTGCCAAGTGCCCAAAGCATATGTGCATGTGTGCGAATGCATGCATGCATGCCCGGACCCCCAAAATGCAATACGAGCACCCCCTGCGCATGTGCCCCAGCCCCCCGCACACCATTTTGGCTTCCAGGTTGGTGCAGGAGACCTTCCAGACCCAAAATGGGGCATGGGGGTGTGCATTCGCAAACCCCCATTATGTAATGTGAGAGCCCCCGTGCATGTGCCCCGCCCCCCGCGCATGCATGGCAGAGACTCGAAGACCAGCTGGCAGACGGGAGGCACGTGTGCATGCATGGTGAGGCTGGACTGGGGTGACAGCTGCTGTGCCAGGTGACATGGCTCCATGTCCCACTTCGGGCACACATGCCATTGGTCCGCCATCACAGCTCTAGGGTATTCAGATTTCTCTTGGATTACACACCTCTTAGCAATTGTAGCAGGCATTTATTGCTACAAACTAGGAGGGTAGACAATTTAAAACCTCACTGGTGGACCTTTTCTGCCCAGTTCTTAATAAAAGATAATTAATTAGGCTTCCCTCTCCTAATAATCTTAGACTGTCTAGCTGGGACATTCTTAGGTCTTCTACCCAGGACTTTCTTCTTCAATTTTCAGTCTAGAAAAAGGTGCTTCAGATCTTCCTGTCCTGTTAAGCCTTTTAACCAACTGAATTAAAATAAGCTTTCCTGCTTATAATAAAACCTCAAAGTCTGTAGGAATTCCAACATATACAGACAGCCTAGGGTAATTATAAAACTACTAGATCACAGACATATTTAATCAACCAAGAGCAACATCAGCCTAATATGGTCTACATTCTAAGTCTAGAAATACAGAATATAGCAATCCTTGTGCCATATCAAATCAGTTCAGTCATCCTATCTAACTGGTGGCTTGAGATCTTAGGTTTCCCACAGTAGATTGTTGAGAACATAGTTAGAAACAAATCATCGAAGTCCTGTGCTTCATTAATCGTGACCTCTTTGCTCCTCCCCTGCATTTTTTAAGCACTATCCTCAGTTTTATAGAATAATTAAAAGCCAATCCTTCTGGGAGTTTAGATTGCCATGCCCAGTCAGAGAAAATGATGATGTTCTGTGTCTAGCCAGCAAACACATCTTCCTAATGACTCTTAGTGGAGTTATAAAGATGCACTTTAGTTTTCACTGGTTACTTAAAATGATTTTACATGGGAAAAGTGGCGGGTGGGTTTTTTTTTTTTTTGTTTTTTGAGGGGGGGTTCAAAAGCTGAATTTCATTTATTTGGGCTTCCTAGGATAATCTTACTGATGCTTTGGAGATGTTATGGTACTGTATAGAAAGAACTGGGAAGTTGCAGTGAGAGTGGATGGATGTTGCTCAACTAATAATAATTCACTTCAAATCTACTCTATAGTAGTAGTGAAACAGACCTTGCATCTTGTCCTTGCATCCACCCATTCATTCATAGTCTGAATTTGTGTAGACAACCTCCAAAAGAAGTTGTGTAGACAATTTCTTTTGTAGTACAAAAGAAATTGTACTCCAGTTTAGGCAGGGAAGATAATGGGAAGCAGGATGGATGGTATACCAACAAAATCTGGCTTTGTGGCTTAAAACCAAAAACAAAATCTTAACATTCTGTTTCCAAGAAATGATTTTCTTGTAAAATGGATAACCACAACACCACCTTATTCCTTCTCTGAACTATATTGTTCAGTACCAAATACAGTACCAAGCTGGGCACGTCAGCTTTTCCTGGGGAACATACACTCATTCCCATACTCTTCTGACATTTAGATTCTCATCAATCCTAAATGTCTCTTTTCTCTTAAACCACACCATATTAGCGTTCTGGGGCTTCTTTCAACAACCTTTTATTCCAGAAACAAATCCCCTACAAAATCTGCAGCATAATTAACCTATTTTATTTTATTCCAAGAAAAGTACAATGGAAGCCAAAATGCAGAATGAAATATTAAAGAATGACCATGTGCTCTTTAAAGTCCCCATTGGTTTTCATTTTCTGAGAAGACTTTTGTTTTATGAAAGACCTCTCAACATGGTTAAAATGTTGGACTAGGACCATAGAGGATCAGGTTTAAGGCCATTTGCTACAGAAATTCATTGAGTGATTTGGGCCATTTATTTTCTTTCAACTCAGCATACCCCATAAGATTGCGATTGTGGAGAAAAAATGAAGAAGTTCCTTCTGAAGGCCATCTACATTGGCTATCACCAGAGACCTTTCAGAAGTTTTCTAGAAAAGCTTTTGCTTATTCACTTGTCCTGACTGTTAATCTTATGACTTTCAGCCATATAGAAATATATGGCTTCAACTTTCCTTTGTTTAGCTTTCAAGACATTGTGAAAAAGATTTCCCTATTTAATACCAAAGGCAAGGCTGATAAGGTTGTCATTACAGATGTGAGATTTCAGTATTAAACCATGATTTCTTGGTTTGCACATAATGAGAAATTTTGAATCAACAAAGGGAAGAAGTTTAAGAACACAGTGAAGGAAGGGGGGAAATTGTAATCTGACTGAATAGTTATTCTTAGTTTTATTGTAAATTAGACAGAGACTGTAATGCTTAAATTGGCCCCATGTCTTCTTATCAAGCCAACAGATTTGTTTACAGTACTAAAAAATAGTTGTGTCATAGAATATGCACAGAAGCAACATAAGACATATCTTCATGTTGTAATTAAAATTACTTATCTTTGGCAGGAGTGCATATCTAGTAGTTTTGAGAGGTTTTCAAAAATATCTTCCTTTAGTTTTCTTTATAAATTTATACAGTTGCTAAAAAAATAAACAAATGAATAGTCTTTTGTGTAAAAATCAAAATTAGAATGCCTAATTAGCAGAACTTTTGACCTCAGTGCATCTAACTATTTCCATATTGCTGCCAAGAAAATTAAGTGCATGTGTCCATATAACGTCAGCAATGGAGCGTGATTTTTTTTTTTTTAGGGCTTTGCAAATCCTTCAAAAACATGTTATGGAAACGGCAAGATTCTTTTAAAATAGCTACCAGTGTCATCCATGAGGGAGTCAGAAAAGTGAAGATGATAGGCGGGAATTGTGCATCGAAGTCCAGCTCCTTTTTAATATGCTTGTGACATATATAAAAAAGGGGGACAGTGCTATGATTGCACATATCCTTGCCCCATCCCTGTTACCCACATATTTATCTTGTTTCTATGGCTGCTTCCAAAACCTGTTTCTGTATCTTTCCTTATTTGAATTTTTTATTTTTATTTTTTTATTATTATTATTTATATGTCGCTCTTCTATGGAGACTCAGGGTGGCTTACAAGGCGTTAAGCAATAGCCTTCATACTTTTGTATATTTTATACAAAGTCATCTTATTGCCCCCACAAACCAGGTCCTCATTTTACCTACCTTAGAAAGGATGGAAGGCTGAGTCAACCTTGAGCCTGGTGAGAATTGAACTCGCAGTAATTGCAGGCAGCTGGAAGCTAAATACTACCTTTAACAGTAGCATTAGTCTGCTGCGCCACTCAGGCTCCTGAGTGGCGATTAAAAATTACAATTTTAGATTGTAATCTTCTCAGAGCACAGATCTGTTTGCCTGGGCTATATAAATTTCCAAATATCCTATTAATAATTTTTACTGTGTTATATATTGAGAGCAACACATGATATAATTCTCTGAAAAAAAACATTAAATACAGTATTTTGTTATTATTTATCAGACTCCAAGAACCAAAGAAGTCGTGTAGAATTACTTCAGAACAGTTTCCTTTATTGTTCCTCACCTATAGACAGAAATCTTACAGAATAACAGAGTTGGAAGGGACCTTGGAGGTCTTCCAGTTCAACCTCCTGCTCAGGCAGGAAACCCTATACCATATCAGACAAATGGTTGTCTAATCTCTTCTAGTGTTGGATTTGTCAAAGTAAAGCAACTATTTATATCTTTAAAGATATATTCTGAGAATTGCTAGAAGGGACCCATTTTAATTCTGTTTCTTCCAACTAAACTTCATGGCCCCTCTTGGTTCTCTGGAATGCAACCCCTCCCTCCTGGGAATCCAGACAACATTCCATCAAATCATTATTGTTATGAATCACAACAAGTTACAAAGACAGCAGGAGTGGGTTCTACTTATCTTAACTACCGGTTTGCAATGGGATCGCATGCACTTTGTTCGCGCATGCACAGTAGCAAGGTGCATGTGCAGAAGCTTCTGATGATGTCAGGGTCAGTGGGTGGAGCCTCCCACCAGTTTTACTACCGGTTCTATACAACCGGTCCGAACCGGGGTCAACCCATCACTGAAAGACAGTCTGAAAAATATTAATTGAGGATACACTGTACTTCCCTTCATCTATGTGTCTATTTCACCCATAGAAAGTAAGGCTCCTCTGGAGATTCTTTCTTGACAAGCAATAGGAAGCCACTACTATAAAAACAGAACATTCGAGATCTTTCTCGGGTACAATGCCTTGCCATTCACCTAGAGCCAATATCATTGGTTTTCTCTCTTGTCGGTAGATGAAAAACAGAGACTTGGTGACAAAACATGTTATTTATAAAATAGAAAAGTCCACTTCCCATCTGTGCTGATCGATGTGAGGCTTATGAGATACGAATCATTTAGATTCCACTTTTCTTATCAATACAAAACACACACACACACTGAAGTGGTTCGGGAATAACGAGAGGCACAAGCAAGCAAGTGACAACAGCTCTTTAATATACAGTGAGACTTCAGCAAAAACTCAGAGGCTGCAGCCCTCCTTATATACAATCCTGGAGGGACTGTCAGCCAATCAAAAACGTAGGCAGGTTTGAAACTCCCACTTAAAAGTATCAATACATAACACCCCTCCCTTCCCAGAAAGCACTAACATTCAGAAATTTACATATGTACACACAAAATCTCGCAGGTGCCTAGGACGAGTTCTCGCTCTAGTTGACCTGTGCAGTTCAGTGTCTGGTGGGGCGTTGAGCTGGTCAGAGGGACTTTCAGTCTCTCCCGGCTCTGCCAATGGAACCTCCTGAATTTTGTCCAGGGCGTGGTTATTCCCGGCTGGGAGTGGCGACTCGCTGGGGCAGCGCTGGAACCAGGGCTTGTCAGCTAAGTATTCTTGTGAACCCGGGCTTGAGTTAGCTGTTTTGGGAAAGTTGTTGTAGTTAGGTTCGGAGATGTCTAAATTAATGTTTGCTTTGCCGACTACCCTTTTTCTAAGTTGGTCTATGTGGCGCTTCCAAAATCTGTCTACCCCTACGTCTACCGTATAAGATTTTGGGCCTGTTATGCCCACAATGGTTCCTGCAACCCATAGAGGTCCGCGGGCATAATTGCGAGCGAACACCGGGGACCCAACCTGAAACTGTCTTAGTCCCGAGGTTTCTCCCTTGAAATTTTCATGCGAGTAGTTAGGGTGAAGCCTGTCTAACACGCACCGAAGCTTCCTGCCCATGAGGAGCTCTGCTGGGCTTCTCCCTGTGGCTGTGCATGGTGTGGCATGCTGGACAGCTAAGAATTGGTCTATCCTGGCCTGCCAGTCCCCGATATCTAGTCTGGACAGTGCCTCTTTGGCCGTTCTTATAAAACGTTCGGCCAATCCGTTAGAAGCCGGGTGGAACGGGGCCGATAGGGCATGGTGGATGCCCAGTCCGGCCAAGTAGCCCTCAAACAGGGTCGCTGTGAATTGAGGGCCGTTGTCAGATACTAGAGTATCCGGTAGGCCATGTGTGGCAAATAGCTTGCGAAGGACTCTAATGACTGCCTTGGCTGTGGTAGAGGGCATTAGGATTATTTTGAGCCATTTCGAAAAGGCATCGACTACGATTAAAAATGTTTGCCCGTGGAAGGGACCGGCAAAATCAATATGGATCCTCCCCCATGGCCCCTTTGGTTTCTCCCACTCTCGGATGGGCACTACTGGGGGATCGGGACGAGACTCCTGGCAGGATCTGCACTTCCCCACCCACTCGGAGATGACTTGGTCCATGTTGGGCCACCAAACATAACTGCGGGCTAAGTTTTTCATTCTGACAATGCCCGGATGCCCGTCGTGCAGCAATTCTAAGACCCTTGTTCTTAGTTTCGTTGGTACTACCACCCTGTCACCCCACAACGAGCAACCCCCTTGCATAAACAGTTTGTTACGTTTGTTAACATAACCTTGGTATTCCCCCCCGTCCACTTTGACCGGCCACCCCTTCAGCACCCAACCCATTACAGATTGGGTCTCTAGCCGAGGCTTTTGCCACCTCGCAAGAGGAGATAGGCCCCAAAGTCAAAGTGTCCAGTAAAAGAACGGAGGCTTCTGGTGTTGGGTTGGCAAGTAGGTCAGGTAGGGGGCAGCAGCTGAGGGCATCCGCGTGACCCAAAGTCCGTCTGGGTCGATGGACAAGCTGATACGAATAGGCCGATAGAAAAATGGCCCATCTGGTCAAACGCGGGGAAAGAGCAGCGGGGGTGGGCCTATCGCCAGCCAAAAGTCCTAGCAAGGGCCGGTGGTCAGTCACAAGTTCGAATGGTCGGCCATAGAGGTATTTGTGGAACTTTTTAACCCCCGCAATTGCAGCCAGGGCCTCTCTGTCCAATTGGCTATAGTTCTGCTCTGCGCTTGACAGGGTGCGAGAGTAGAACGCAATGGGCGCCTCTAGGCCGTTCGGCAGTCTATGGCCTAGGACGGCACCAACTCCTACGGGGGAGGCGTCGCAAACCAATACAAGCGGTAGCGCTGCATTGTATTGGATTAGGAAACTGTCTTCAGATAGAAGTCTTTTTACTGCCTCAAAAGCGGCAGCTTGTGGTTTCCCCCACACCCATGGTACATTCTTCCCCAAAAGTTTGTGCAGGGGATCTGCAATGGTGGCCTTGTCCTTCAGGAACATTGAGTAAAAATTGAGGAGTCCAAGGAAGGCTTGGAGCTCCGCTTTGGTCTTGGGGGTAGGTGCGCTCTTAATAGCTCTCACCTTGCTTTTGGTAGGGTGGATGCCAGTGCCATCCACCCTGTACCCCAGAAACTCCACAGAGGGAACAGTGATCATGCACTTGTTCTTTTTAAGTCTAAGTCCCGCTTCTCTAAAACGATAAAGGACGTTCCTTACTCGGTCCCCTAGCTGACGTTCGTCCTGAGCACTAACCAGAACGTCATCAAAATAAGGCACCACCCCCGGGAGCCCTTGCAACAGGCGCTCCATGGTGCTTTGAAATAGGCCGGGTGCGACACTCACCCCAAACTGGAGCCTGGTGCATTTGAATGCACCCCTATGAGTTACAATTGTTTGCGTCTCTGCCGTGGCATCGTCGACTGGTAATTGTTGATAGGCCTGAGCTAGGTCCAATTTGGCGAAAATTTTTCCGGGCCCCAGGGAGTGTAGTAGATGATGCACGATCAGCACCGGATAAGCGCTCGGCTGCAAAGCCTTGTTGATCGTGCACTTGTAGTTGGCGCAAATCCTAATTGAGCCGTCAGATTTTACTGGGGTCACTATGGGGGTCTCCCATTTCGCATGATCGACGGGGACTAACACCCCCTATTTAATTAATTTGTCCAGTTCCGCATCGATCTTCGGTTTCAATGCGAACGGCACCCGTCTGGCTTTAAGTCTTATTTGGGCTACGTTGGCGTCTAAGTTTAGTGAAATAGGGGTCCCCACATACTTGCCCAACGTGTCCCCGAAGACATCCTGGAACTCGGTCAGGAGACTGTCCTTTAGTGATGACTTAGACATCAGGTGGACGCCGGTGAAACCCATGCCGAGGGCTCGGAACCACCCCATGCGCAGAAGGCTAGGGAGCTGCTTCGTGATGATGGTCAGCGGCAGGTCTCTTTCGTAGTCTCCGTAGGTGACTCGGAACGTGCCCACGCCTTCGAGGGGGACTCGGTTCCCCTGGTAGTCTAAGATGCGCAGTCTCTGCTTGGAGAGCTGGTCCTTCCGGAACGATGGTAGGAGGGTCTTTAGAGTCGCCCATGACATTATGGAGAGAGCTGATCCGGTGTCAATCTCCATCGAGCATGGCTTGCCGTTGATTTCGACCACTGTGCTGACTTTGTCCTCGATCGCCGTGCTGGCCTGGTCTATGTGAATGCTGCGGCCATCTCGCGGTTCAAATTCGCGCTGTTTTTTCGCGCCGCCTTCTCTCGTTGGCTGCTTCTGGCACGTTGATTCCGGTTGGCTGTGGCGCTCACGTGGTTGGTGTTTTCTGGGCAGAATGGCTCTACAGACTCGCACCAAGTGCCCTTTTTTCTCGCAACGCCTGCAAATGGCCTCTCTGTATTTGCAGGACAGTCTATCATGGTGCCCGCCACAGCTGGGACAGCTTCGCCGGGGGCTGCCAGTGTCTTTTCTCTGGTGCTCCGTTCGGAAGACGTCCTCATCCGACTCGGACTCCGAGCTGGATCCAGCGTCTTCTCTGTGCACTGGGGCAGACTTGGGGCTGTCTTTGCTGGACAGCGGACGCTGCAGCGTTTCTGCGGCTTTTGTGGAGGCTTCATGAGCCCTGGCCTCGTCTAGGGCTCCCGCAAGCGTCAAATCAGGCTTGGCGAGCAGGCGCCGTTGCAGCCTAATGTCCCGAACACCACAGATAAGTTGCTCAAGCAACGCATCGTCCAAGTCTCTATAGTCGCAACGGGTTGCGGCTTTTCTCAGGCTGGCCATGTACGCGCTGACCGGTTCTCCCTCTCGTTGGACGCGCTGTCTGAGTTGGTATCGTTGTACGAACTTGGAGCGTAGTGAGCCCGGAGAGTTGCCATCAGGGTGTCCCAGGATACGGTTTGAACCGGCGTTGGCTCACACAGTGACTCGGCCATCTCGAACACGTCCGGTCCGCAGTGGCTTAGGAAGAGGGCTCTCTTTCGATTAGCGGAGAGGCCCTGCATGTCGCTGGCTTCAAGCGAGCATTCGAACCTTGTTAGGTATGAGACCCATTTTCCGCGGGTCGGATCGAAAGGCTTGGGTGGAACATAGGCAGACATGTTTGGTATGCCTCCTGTAGTTCGCCTCGTCGCCTAGCTGAAGCTCGTGGTCCCATTGGTTCGCTTCTTGTGGCCTCTATCCCACCTTCGTCGCCAATGAAGTGGTTCGGGAATAACGAGAGGCACAAGCAAGCAAGTGACAACAGCTCTTTAATATACAGTGAGACTTCAGCAAAAACTCAGAGGCTACAGCCCTCCTTATATACAATCCTGGAGGGACTGTCAGCCAATCAGAAACGTAGGCAGGTTTGAAACTCCCGCTTAAAAGTATTAATACATAACACACACACTCTTGACAAAATATCTTCTCAGTTGATGACTCATAGCTGAATGTGTGAAATGTCCCAACAAATGCTAGGAGTTGAAGTCCATTCCTCTGAAAGTTACTGAAGTTGAAAAATAAACTGTCCCAACAGACAGCATCTTGCCTGATTTTATTTGGAAGTTTGATTGGTTGAATAATGTATTCACACAGAGAGAACTTACTACTTCATACTACATCAAAAGGAGGTGTGGTTTGGATGTGTGAATTAGTTACAGATTCACATTAATTTCCATTTATTACAGATTCACATTAATTTCCATTTATTTATTATTTATTTATTTATTGGTTCAATGTATATGCCGCCCTTTTCCGGAGACTCAGGGCGACTTACAATGCGTTAAGCAATAGTCTTCATACTTTTGTATATACCTGCTTAGTAGGGCTTTCGCCCCCGCTCCCCAAGCGGTGTTCTTTTTTATACAAAGTCAACGTATTGCCCCCACAAACCGGGTCCTCATTTTACCTACCTTGAAAGGATGGAAGGCTGAGTCAACCTTGAGCCTGGTGAGATTTGAACTTACAGTAATTGCAGGCAGCTGGTGTTACTTAAAGCACTTAACAGTGCTTTAGTCTGCTGCGCCACCAAGGCTCTTGGTGGCACAGATAATACTTCCATTAATGCAGATAGAGATTAAGTCAGCTATAAAACAATAAGTTAAAATCCATTGAACAACATACTGTACATACTAATAATTATGAAATGGACTAGTACGTTAATGGGTCAGTCACATGGTCTTAATAACTTTCAGTTTTCAGCATATTAGTACCCAAGAGAAAATGTTTAGGATTGGTTTGTAAAAGTATTAATTCCCTGTACCGTGATGGTCTCCACCTTCAAACCTGATGGAATGGAGGCAGTGCCATATTGCAGACAAGTTGATTGATACCGAATTTCCTTCAAGATAATTAGATGCTAATGTCATCATTTTCCCAGAATGAAATGAATGTCACTTCATAACACTGCTGTGTAATACTAATTTCAGAGGGACTGTAATGTTACCTTGAAATTTGCTCAAGATAATGATGATCCAATTGCGGAGTCGCTCTGATGTTTAGATGTTCAGCTCTGAAATGGGAAAAGATAGATTACTCTTTTTAAAACACAAACTGGTTAGTAATTGAAGATGATCTTCTATAAGAAAAAAAAAAACCTTAGATATTAAGGAAAAACAAGTGAGTAAAACATCTTACATTATTTGGTTATGACCCTTCATTCAGAAATAAACAGAAGCTCAAAAATTGTGACAAAGGTAATCTGTGTCTGTGCATTAGAGATGGTGCAGAAAATCCAGCAAATATTAAAGTATTGTATATGATGGTATAATTATTTCAATTAAATCAATGCAAGTTGATATCAATTAGCTTATACATTAGTTTATAACTTGGCTATGAAAATTGGTTTAATAAATAAATAATAAATGCATTTAAAAACTGCCAAACATTGGTTGGAAAGTGACCAATATCATTTGAATATTTTTTTGTTTTCTTCAAAAAAAGCATAGTGAATAGGGGGTAGCCAGCAATTAGAATCTAACATTTTGTCTGTGCCTTTAATGTTCTTTTCCTTTAATTGTAGCCTTTAGTTCCTTATGGTACCCTCTACTGTCCAAACTTCAAATTTTAATTTTTTAATTTTTTTTTAAATTTTTAATTTGATTTATATGCCGCCCTTCTCCGGAGACTCAGGGCGGCTTACAATGCGTTAAGCAATAGCCTTCATACTTTTGTATATTTATACAAAGTCAGCTTATTGCCCCCACAAACTGGGTCCTCAATTTACCTACCTTAGAAGGGATGGAAGGCTGAGTCAATCTTGAGCCTGGCGAGATTTGATCTTACTTTAATTGCAGACAGCTGGTGTTAAATTACAGAGCTCTGTCTGTTGAGCTATCCAGGCTCCAAGTTCCGTCCTATTACTTTTTTAAAGAATTCAAAACAAATGTATTTTCCCATGAGAAATATTTTTACAATTAATTTCAAAAACTTATTTAAAATCCATCTAGTGTTTCTCAAGCTTGACAGTTTGAATATATGTGGACTTCAACTTCCAGAATTCCATAGCCAGCTATGTTATGCTATGTTGGCTGGGGAATTATGGGAGTTGAAGTCCACACAATTTCAAACGGCTAAGATTGAGAAACACTGATCTAGACCATTAATCTATTTGTAACTTTCCAAACTCAACATTCTAATCACATTTTTGCTGTTTATTAAAAAATAAATTTAAAAAATCCTTAAAATTGTTTAAAGCCTCTTTTGCTAAGGATTGAAGGAACTCACCTAATGATATGAAGTAAATAAACCCAGTGTCCATAAAGACTTTGAATTTGGGCAAAGATGGAATTCCCTCATCATCCAGAATTCTAAACTTGCCAGAGACCTTGTCTTGTGGTTTCCTCAAGCGAAGCAAATGTCTGGAGCACTTGTGAGTGATCCCCAATCCTCTCCTTGTCTAGAGAGGAATCGCAAGAGTCAAACCATTCACTAGTTCTTCATTCTGTCACAGCTATTCGCTCCTCTCTCAGCACAATCATCTTCGGTTCACATTTTTTTCGCCAACTTCTTCCATTTTCAACCAACCAATCATTTTTTTCCTTCCAGATTCTCCATTCTGTCTCTTCTCTTCAACTTATTTTTAAGGCCCCTCATCATACCTTAATCAATCTGTTATTTGGTGTCATTTGACTTTATCCTTTAGACTTTTTTGTTTGCTTTTGAATTGCTGCTAAATTTGAAGTTACTTTTAGCCCACCAATTATTGTGCATGGATGCTGCCATTTTAAGCCTTCTGAATTTGCTACTAGCATATTGAATTGCCATGTTATATATATTGAACAAAAGTGTACATAGACGTCTTCACACTAAACTTTTAAAAAATCACTATTAAGCCACTGAGACCACCTAAAATCATCAATAAGTATAGATAAAAAGCTATGGTCATTTCCTACAATGCATTAATCTTTTCTGATTTTTATAAAAGACAATAATCAAAATCTGGGCTCATTAACTACTCCAAAACAAACAAAACCTTTTCCTCTCAGCTAGATTCTAGCTAATAACCTGGACCTCTGCTTTACCATAATCGAAGAAAACACTCAAAATATAATGGAGTAAAGAATAAAATTGCTAAAGAGAAAAAAAAAAACACGTTCCAAAAATGTGTTCAACGTAGGCATCTCAATGTTCCACAAGCTTATCATATTTCAGGAGGAAATCATTCCTCATATAAGAAGATGCAGGTAATGTTGATGACCTGCTGTTGTCTTCTACTTCAGTAAAACCAAGACATGAAAATTATTAAATGAACTCCAGTGATCTGTTACTTTAACAGGAGATATCCTTGCAATAAGATCACCACACAAAGCTGGGTGGTTTTCCCCTCCCTGTGAATGTGTCTCTTTTTCGGATCCTGGTATCTGTCTTTAAAATTTAGTCCCTGAATACTTTCAAGGACAAGCAAAACAAGGTGTCAGTAAATAAACGTCCCTACGGTTTGTGAGACACAAGCCCATATGTTTGATGCTGAAATGTTTTCTATTGGGAACTCTATGGAAACCGGATTCTTGAGAATTAGATGATTTCATGCCTCATAAGTTTAATACTAACTGGCAGAAATCAAAAGGAATTAGCTTTTTTTTTT
The DNA here is from genome assembly GCA_022577455.1 of Arizona elegans. NCBI lineage: Eukaryota > Metazoa > Chordata > Lepidosauria > Squamata > Colubridae > Arizona > Arizona elegans. Next base: position 134,028,806 of record JAKOOJ010000002.1, on the reverse strand, counting down.
CTTTCATGCACAACTGTGTCAAAAGTGGAACGGCCCACTGTTGTGCCAAACGCTAATTTTAAGAAGCAAAAAGGGAGAGAAGTCATAAGCTCTTGGTACTTCTGTTGAACTTCAAGCAATGATTCTGTTGTGTGCTGCAGTGGAGGTTTATGTAGCGTGCAGAGGGGAAACAATGATTCCTCACTCCAAGGAGAAAAATAAAAAAGCTTTATAAAAAAAAGACTTGAAAACATTTCTAAAAAGGCTAACCATAGTAATTGTCACAAAACTTAAACAGAAATGCTTCATTGACTGTTCAAGGTTCTTTTTATGGGTTATCGGAGTTCATGCTTTATTCAACTAGAGTTAAACTTCAGATTTGGCTGACTTGTGAACTAGATTAAAAACAATTATGCTACCCTAAATTAACAACAAGAAAACATATCAATGTATACATTGATGTATTAAAATGTACACACATAACCACATTTAAAACATCTCTATTCCAACAAGCTGGTCTGGCCTAACTCTCCCTTTTTAATTGGCTTTTTAACTGGCTTTTAAATTGGGTTTTAAACCTATTTAGATAAATTTGGATGTTTTTAATCTTTGAGCCTAAATTACTTAATCTGTTTCTTAATAGTTTTTAACTTCTATATGTATTTGTATTTATTATGGCTGTTCACTGCCCTGAGTCCTTCGGGAGTAGGGCGGTATACAAATATGAATAAATAAATAAATAAATAAATAAATAAATAAATAAATAAATAAATATCATGCTAATACTTTCAAAATAATAGATGAGGGCAGAGGGGAGGAAAACAACTGCAAATGGAAATTATAAACAGAATTCCAAAACCTTTGCATATAGATCAAAGGTTTTCTTATTTGCCTCTTTGTTAAAAATAACTAACTCCGACGTTGACAATCTATACGTCTGTCATCTGTTGCTGAAAATCAGGAGTCGGTTTCTCCTTCTATTGAAGTGGTCTTTTAGCTATCACTTACTGTATGTTGAATCAAAACAAAGTTCTATTGAAGAGGGAGTCAAGCTATTCTCCAAAGCACCTGAAGGCAGGACAAGAAGCAATGGGTGGAAATTAATCAAGAAGAAAAGCAACCTAGAACTAAAGAGAAATTTCCTGATAGTTGGAATAATTAATCAGTGGAACAACTTGCCTCCAGAAGTTGTGAATGCTCCAACACTGGAGGTTTTTAAGAAGAGATTGGACAACATTTGTCTGAAATAGTATAGGGCAGAGGTGAAATGCTCCCGGTTTGGACTGGATCGCCTGATCCGGTAGCAATGGCGGCGCGTGGTTCGGAGAACCAATAGCAAAAATCCCTGTGGTCCCCCCACCATGCCCAGATGAGCCGCACGATCATCAGAGGCTTTTTTTTTTAACTTTTAAAAGCATTTTTTCTATTTATTTATTTATTTCTATGTGACTAATAAATATTTGTACAACCTCTTCCGACGAAAAAATGCTTTGTCAGAGGCTTTTCAAAGCATTTTTTTCTGCAACCTCTTGGCCGAAGAGGTGGTTAAAAAAAATGCTTTGAAAAGTCTCTGACGATCCCAGCTGAGTTGCTTGATCGGCAGAGAGGCATTTTTTAAAAAGCCTCTCTGACGATCCCAGCTGAGTTGTCTGATCGGCAGAGTCTTTTCAAAGCATTAGAACAAATGCTTTGAAAAGTTTTTTTTTTAAAAAGTTGGCCACGCCCACCCAGTCACATTACCCCCACACACACACACCAAGCCACACCCACATAACTGGCAGTAATTTTACATTTCACCCCTGGTATAGGGGGTTGGACTAGAAGACCTCCAAGGTCTCTTCCAACTCTGCTATTCTGAAGCTGACTGAATCTAATGAGCCCAATTCTGAATAAGGTTCTTCACAAGGAGGGTGATGTCCAAAAAGGACCAGGGTTTTGATTGTTTTGATTGCCATCTTGATTTTTTTAAAAAAACTAATGAGCGGCCTTTCATTAGTGATTGAAGAATGTACAGGCTCACATTAATGTATTTCATTATATACAAGGAGACAAATGTGTTATATATAAAATCCTGGAGGGGTGTCTATGTGTTACGATCAGGGGTGGGATTCAGCCGGTTTGGGAGAACCGGATGTTAATTTTACATCTGGCTCTCTGAATGGGTAGTTGCAAGGCCTGGCTGCCCCCGCCCACCCTGCCTGGCCCCTCCCAGGAGTCTCCAAGTGGCCTGTTTTAGATGCCAAGTAAGTGCAGCACCCGTGCAGAGGTTCTGGGAGGGTGAAAAAATGGGCCTCCTAGAAGTTCCAGAAGTCTGAAAATGGGCCTGATTCCAGCCTCCAGAGGGCCTTCAGAGCACAGAGTAGGCTGTTTTCACCCTCCCGGAGGCTCAAGAAAAACCTCCGGAGCCTAGGGAGGATGAAAACACCCCTCCCCACCATGGTGCAGGAGGCAGAGTAGGCCACGCCCACCATGGCCACACCCATCCAGGAACCGGGCAGAGAACTGGTTGCTAAAATTTTTGAATCCCACTCCTGGTTACGATTACAACTTGAATGTTTACATACCATAGTGAATGGTTTCATAAGGATTCTCCAATTCACAGTGCTTCTTCCTGTTTTGCTTTATTGCTTGACAAAAAAGGAGGAGGGGGAGAAAAGAACACTTTTTAAAGACCAGATTCATCAAAATGTACTAACAGTAGAGACAAAAGAAAGGGCTCTGTTACTTATCATTTATTTATTGATTGATTGATTTGATTTATATGCTGTCCTTCTTCGGAGACTCAGGGCGGCTTACAATGCATTAAGCAATAACCTTCATACTTTTGTATATTTTATACAAAGTCAATTTATTACCCCCACAATCTAGGTCCTCATTTATTGTGGTTGCTGCCATGAAATCAGACCAGAAAAAATCTGCTCTGCTCATGGGTGAAAATGCCCTATCTTGCCAGATTTTGGAGGGACTGAAATTCTACCACACTGATTTTTGGATATGCCAAAGTTGTGAAAGTTGATTTAGCAGCATCTGGAAAGGATCAGGTTCTCACTCTTTAGGGAAAAAAATAACCAGGTGTAAAGCCATTTTCTTTTTTCATTGAGATCAATCATGTAGTTACAACTATTAACTCTGAGGGACAATCTCAAGGTCATGGCATTTCTTCATCAGCTTAATCCATGCCACAGCAAGCTACAAACCAAACAAGACTGAACAAGCCACAAAATGTATGCTTTGATTGCGTTGGTGATTTATTGTGAATGTCCCAGCATTTTCTTATTGCACTAATGCAAAGCTACCTTAGCTTCTGAAATCTATGACAAAGATGATACCCAGGAGATGCCTTAGTTCACAGCAGCATTCCCAGTTGCCTACAGCAATGTTGTAAGTGCAAAAACCCTGCCCATCTCTTCACAGTTCTGTCCTAAGTGGGCCCGCAACTCTTGATATTTAAACAAATCAAAGTAGCCATTTGCACATCTTTGCCACTGAACTCCACAGAGTGTTGTGAGATTTGAAAGTCTTCGCTCCAGATCAAGAGAGCAGAGCACACTGGAGAATTGCTTGCATTTCCATCATAGGAGACATTCAAAGAGGGAAACCAAAAGTCAGCCCCGCAGGTAGATGACCTGGTTTGCAGTACAATAGCATCTCAGTACGTGACTGGTATTTAGCTTTGTCACTTATATTTTCAAAAGCAAATCTTTGTATTATTAAAACTTTTGCATTTTTATATACTTTCTTAGGGGAGATAGATAGATGATGTAGACAGACAGACAGACAGACAGACACACTTTACTATAATTGAGATGCCTCTTGGCTTTTGATAGATGATATATAGAGAGATGGTATTTAAAAGTCTTGTTATATTTTCATTTTTTTTTTATTCATGTTGTGAAGGTACCTGATGCCTACTGTTCTTTTTATTTAAAGAACTCTTAAAAGGGCAAATACAAATGTTCACTGTTTTCATAGGAAATGCCACTGATCACATGATTCATCCTTCACACACTTAAAAAAAAAAGTTATAAATCATTATTTTATTTTTTGTTGGCCTGGATTTTGAATGCACCGAAGGCCTCAAGCCACCTCCTCCGATTTCAGAGTAAGAAAACATTTAAGAAATATAGCCTGGAGACAGCCAAAGATGGAACTAGTTGTCCCAAAATAATTGATAATATTTCATTATTGATTTTCTCTGAATTAATGCTAGGTTGAGAAATGAGTTACAACTTTTTTCATTTTTGAAAAATGTATTTCTTTTCATTTTCATGGTCTGAAAATATTGACAGCTTTCAGCAAGGCAATATATATAAGGAAATGTTCTATTATTCACCTGATCACACTGCCTTATATCACAAAAGTAAGTTTCATTACACCTCCACTGACCTGCTCTCCAAAACATGAACATTGGAAAATGTTTCATTTCTTGCTTCTTTAAGCATATTGTGTTATGTGTTAAGTTATAATAAGACAACAAAAGTACAAATTCAAACTATTCAGTGAGGCTCAACATAAAGATATCAATCATAATGAGAAGTTGTCACTTTTAGATGTTAGCGATGCACTTTTAGATATGATGAGAAATTTTTCAGAGATTCACACTATTTGGCACTGTCGCTTTCTTTCCTCCTTGCTAATTGAGGAAAACCATATGGGTGATATCTGAAATGCAATACTTTAATAGAGAATTACCATATTTTTCGGAGTATAAAACGCACCTTTTTACCCCCCAAAAGGGGGTGAAAATTTAGGTGTATCTTATACACCGAATGTAGTCCTGCCCACCCACTGGCCCCCACCCTTTGGCCTCTGCCTGCTGGCAGTTACCTCCTTGCAAGCAAACAGCAAGAAAAAACAGCCCCATTCAGCTTCAGCATAGGCTAATTAGCACAAGTTGATTAGATTGGCCTCCTGACTCTCAGCTGATTTGCTCTCAGCTGTTTCATGCAGGCTCTTTTGCAAGCTCTTTGCTTGCTGCAAAAAGTGCTGGAGCAGATTTTTTTCCCCCTATCTAAAATGAAACTGAAAGTAAAGTAGGCTCTGCTGCAAGGTGACAAAATGAGGCAGGGAGAGATATTTCTTTTTCTTTTTGCTCACCAAAAAAGGTAGGTGCAAACAATGGGAAATTTAGGGCAAAAGAGGAGAGTTCAAGATTTTAAAACACAAAAGAAAAAAAAGCTCTATTTAACTAGGGAATTGTAATAATTGAGATACTATTAATTGTATATTGTGTTGAAAGCAGAAATGGTTAAGTTGTGGTTTGGAAGAATATATGGGGGAAATTATTTGGTTTATTATTATTGGTAAATATAATTAATTGATTTGTAAGAAATTGGATTGCATGGAAATAATTGGAATATTCATGTTCATATTGATTAATATACAAAAAAGATAGTTATAACCAATTGATTTTTATAAAAATGTTGAATTTGTATTAAACAATTGTAATATTAAATAATTAACCAATGTAAGGATGGATATAAAAATAGATGACAATGGGAAGGGGTATAATATAGAATAGAAGGGAAAAATTGAATTTGATTAAGATTAGAGATGAGAATGAAGGGTAATATTGGTTTTTTTAAAAAATAGATGAGGAATAAATATGGCAAAAAGGAAATATAGAAATTGTAAATTTAATTGAAATGACTAAACACTGTTTAAATTTGTGAACCAGACAAATACTCTGTTCAAAGAAAATACATTGTATGTTTGTATGTGTGCTTGTCTAAAAAATAAAAAACTTTTTAAAAAAACAACAACCAAAAAGGGTAGGTGCGTCTTATACTCCGAAAAATACAGTAATCTGAATGGGATCTAAGTGCAAAGCTCTGACTTTGGATCCGTTCCACTACTGCTGGACAGCAGCCATGCTGACACAACCTCATTGTGTGCAATGCAATATGTAGCAAAAATGTAGTATATTCTAAGTGCTCCATTATGTGCAGTAATTCTCACACCATCATTAGACTGACCAGTGTTATAATCTCTGTTTATGGAAGAGTTCCTGGAGCCATTGTTATTTGGCTAAAACTGTTTACTGAATTCATGGATTTGGGTTTGAAAGAAGTGAGATAACGGTGTCTAAAATTCCATAGCATAGTACATGCTAAAATTAAAAGGTGATTTTCCATTGGCATATGAGCCTTACAGAATTAATGTGCTATAGTGTCAATCTAGAATACTCAGGTTCAAGTCTGTTTTCAACAATGAAGCTCATTCTGATCAGTTATTGGTTCACCGAGTTCTTGCTGTAAATAGTAAACTGGGAAAAGAAAATATAGTACAGAACTTTGAGTTGCTTGGGGGAAAGTTGGGTAAAAACATAAGAATTTGAACAAGAAACTTTTTTAAAAAGTTCTTTGTACAACAGAAATTAAGAATGACCTTGTTCAATGTTCAGTAAAAGATTCGTTTTAAGTATGTGGACAAACATTAGCCAGGCTACACAAGCTTTTTAGAAATAATCTTTTGTCAAGCGGTTGCAAAATAAGGAAGTTGAGCCACATGAGATGAAGCAGACAAAAGTTATAGCATGAAATTAGCCACATATAGACATGCATACAATCCTCGGACTAAGAAAGACTGTAAATAAGACCGTAACTTTAAATCCCAAAGGTGCAAGATTTTCATTCATGCTGTTTGGTGGGAAGTGTGAAAGAGAAAACCAACATTATTAGTAAAGTTGATGCCATTAGCAATTCTCTCACTCTTAGATGATTTCCATGGGAGAGAGAATGTAGCTACTGCTTGAACTCTTTGTGTCAATAATATTTTCCTGGATAAATTTGTGATCTGGGTGGAAAGTGCTGTTTTATATACAAAGGTGCTTAACAATTAATGCCTCCACCTAGGTAACTTTAGTTATAATAGGAATATTTTAATAAAACGGAAAACATCAATAATGTGATCCACATATTTCTGTGAAATGCTAAGTTTGACAACAATTTCTCTTTGAGTGATCTGCTGATTGTCCTTAATTGGTTAATCAAACTTTCTCATGTGAAACTCGTACCTTGTTCACTTTGTTCATGATCACACAAATCAGCTCTTCCTGGTTAATCATTTTTACATTTTTTGGCTCAGTAACATATAAGAATCACGTCAATACAGTCATCACAATAAATAACCTACATTTGGTGATGAATATTATTTGGTGGAGGAACTCTGTCAGCAATTAACTCAATCATGGCACATTACTTAAAGCACATTGATAAGTAGTCACTGCAGGCTTTCATTTCACAAACAATAGCTACACAACCTTTTCTTGACAACAACCTATCAACTGAAGTGAAAAAAAATAGATATTAAAGAACATTTTAGAGCTTGAAGTGCCTCAGTACTACCATATGTTGACAATTTAAAATACAAGTGGCATTACTTTTAATTCAACTCTTGTGCCTATGTGTGCATAAATTGTAACAAAAAAAGGAATAACCACACACAAAAAGGAAAAAGAGGCAAAAATGAAAAAGCACAAAGCATTTTAGAGTTTACAAACACCATAGTATTAGTTAAAATTAAGTTTATTAAATAATGACCTATTTAAAATCTCAAATCATTCTTAAAATCAATACGTGCTTTTGTTATGAATAACAAAAGCAATAGCACCATAAACATGAGATTAAAAATTAAATGTTTTATGACAAAAAATAAGTTTTAGATGTGATACAAGCTATATACAGTATAAATCATGTCATGTCTAAGCAGGGTGGATTTGATTTAAATCAAGTTGATTTAAATCACAATTTAAATCATGATTTAAATCACTAGTAAAAAGGCTTGATTTAAATCAACTCGATTTAAATCATAATTTTTAAAGAGCAACTGTCATCTCTGCTACTCCTTTGACCCACTGTTGACTCACTGATAGTCCCAGTGTTGCAGAATATACAGCCTCATGCTACATAACTAAGCTCCATTTCATGCTGAATAAACTAAATTATTTATGTATCTTAAATAGAAAACTATCTTACGATAGATTTTTACCCCAAAAGTTTTTTATTAAAATAAATTTGATAAAAAATCAAAAAAATCCAATTTAAATAAAATAATCTGTTTTTTTTTATTTTTTTAAAAAAAATCATTGATTTTTATCCACCCTGTGTCTAAGACAGATTCTCTGAATTAAATTGTTGGTCTTGCTTGGTTTTGGGTTTTTTTTATTTGGAAGACAAACAACTTCTCCTGTGAACAAATTCTTAATAGCACTTGGAATAACCAAAACTAATCTGAATCATGGCTATGAACAATTAGAATGATGGATCTAAAATTCAATCTCTCTCAAGGATCTCTTTCATAATCCTACAATCAATTACTCTCAGAATAAAGCTGGAAGGTACCATGGAGGTCTTCTAGGCCAACTCCCCCCCCCAACCAAGAGACCCTACACCATTTCAGACAAGTGACTGTCTAGTCTCTGCTTAAAAGGATACACAACTTCTATCAGCAAGCTGTTCCATTGGTTAATTGTCCTCACTGTTAGAAAGTTTCTCCTTAATTCCAGGTTGCTTCTCTCCTTCATTAGTTTCCATCCATTGTTTCTTGCCCTGCCCTCTGGTGTTTTGGAAAATAAGTTGACCCACCTCTTATTTGGGGCAACCTCTCAGATACTGGAATACTGCTATCATTTCCCTCCTAGTCCTTTTTTTTTCTTCCCTAGACTAGCAAACCCAAATCCTACACCCGTTCTTCATATGCTTAGTCTCCAGGCCTTTAATCATCTTACTTGCTCTTCTTTGCACTTTTTCCAAAATCTCAACATTTTTTTTGTAATATAGTAACCAAAACTCGATGCAGTATTCAGGTGTGGCCTTAGTAAGGCTTTATAAAGCAGTACTAATATTTTACATGATTTTGATTCTATGCCTGTTTATAGGCATACCAAGGATTGTATTAGCCTTTTTTGCTGCTGTTGGCTCATATTTTGCTGCTGTTGGCTCATATTTAAGCGATTGTTCACTAGGACTACAAGGTCCCTCTCACAGTTACAGTTTTTTTAAAAAAAAAAAAATATTTATATGCCGCCCTTCTCCGGAGACTCAGGGCGGCTTACAATGCGTTAAGCAATAGCCTTCATACTTTTGTATATTTATACAAAGTCAGTTTATTGCCCCCACAAACTGGGTCCTCAATTTACCCACCTTAGAAAGGATGGAAGGCTGAGTCGACCTTGAGCCTGGTGAGAATTGAACTCGCAGTAATTGCAGGCAGCTGGATGTTAAATGTTAAACCACGTTTCATCTAATCTGTACTTGTACCGGGGTGAAATGCTCCCAGTTCGGACCAGATCTCCTGATCCGGTAGCGATGGAGGCGGGTGGTTCAGAGAACCGGTAGCAAAAATCCCTGTCCACCCCTACCTGCTATGCCCAGCTGAGCTGTATTTTCTTTTAAATGCCTCTGACGATCCAAGCTGAGTTCCCTGATCAGCAGAGGCATTTAAAAGAAAAAAAAGCCTCTGCAGATCAGGCAACTCAGCTGAGATCATCAGAGCCTTTTGAAAGCAATTTTTACAACCTCTTCGCCGAACAGGTTGTAGAAAAAATGGTTTTAAAAGTAAAAAAAAAAAAAAATGGCCAAGCCCACCCAGTCACATTACCCCCACCACCACCAAGCCATACCCACAGAACCGGTACTAACAAATTTTAGATTTCACCACTGACTTGTACCTTTGGTTTATCCTGCCTAAGTGTAAAATCTTGCTTTTCTCTACATTCTTCTCTACCGAATTACTTCTGAAATAGCCAGAATAGTATTCACATGTACAAGGTTTTATGTCTTACCCTCAAATATTGATGAAGCAGAAATATAACATCCCTTATGTGGGAATGTTTGTATGGTTGTTTTATTTCTGCAGTCAAATCAGGAGGGGATCTTTTACTTCACTGATCTTTCTACCACATCTTATAATCAGACACTTATTCACTGTGTGGATTGGTTTGAAACTAAAATTATTTGCATTTTATCTGCTGACTTCTCTGAAATTAAAAGAAATGTAATGAAGTTTTGTTCATTTGCAGTTGCTGTAAAATATCCAGGTTTGATTTTTGCGTTGGTTATGACAATGAATTTCCATATAGCATGTGTGTGATTATCACTTTGATACTATTACAAGCAGCCCATATGCCTAATCATTTACATACCGCTTTATGTGGGAAAATAACATTTCAACTTATCAGTATGTTATAGTGTTCCCTATAGCAGCGGTCCCCAACTTTGCATCTCTGCAGACCGGCAGCGACGGCAGGAGGAGATGGGATGGTTTGGCATGCGCGCCCAATGCTTAGGTAAATAAAGGTTCACACACTCACACACCACTTGCGCAGCCTAGTTCCCAATGAGCCACGGACTGGTACCAGGCTACGGACCAGGGGTTGGGGTTCCCTGCCCTATAGGACAAAGAAGTACATTAAAGCATTTTGGGAAAGGGAAATATACAGAAATATATTTGAATGTTGGGGGTACTAAATTCCCTTATTTCAGAGAGATTACTTCTTAAGAATTGTTCAGAACACTGGGGGCATGAACAGAACTTCTATGTGTGACTCATTAATGCAGCCACATTTTTTTCAGTTTTACCAGGCTGCTGTGTGGAGATTTCTGTTTCAGCCACAAATAATAGAAAACAGCTTTATAGCTGTTATAGCGCATCTGCAACAGGTGTGCTGTGTTCACCTTCCCACATTCTGCAACACTTCTTCACCATTAAATCTAAAGCACTGCATAATCCTAGTAGCTGTCATGACATTAAAATTAGCAAGAAGTGAGGGCAAAAGGCATCTAGTGAATTTGAATATGGGGTGAGTGGAGGCACACAAAAGGAAATCTAATTTCATACAGTGCATAACTAAATGATGGCATTCCCTAACACAAGATGGAGAATTGCCAGCTTGGAAGAAAATTGGACAAATTTATCAAGGACAGCCAATCTGTGACTACTTAGTTATATTCCGGTTACAGTGTCTCAGGCAGCAGCCAGTATATCTCTTGATATACTGATAGTTTGACATAACAGTTATTAGAAAATATAATTAGGATTCTCCTGTACCAATTGCTCATAACTATCTGGTTGTCCACTGTGGATTCAGAACATGTCACATTGGTCTGATTGGGCATCATCCTTAAAGATGATATATTTTATTACCATCTGGAGCATTTCTTTATATAATTCCTGTGGAGAAATTTGATAAGCTCTCTACATAGTCATGATATTTTATTGACTTTACATCAGAAAAAGTAGGTTCACCAAAGAGCTCTTGCCTTTAAAATGACAGGCTCTATATTGTTGATCTCAGACCTTGAAACAAGATTCCAATCTGTTTATTTTCACAGTGAGTCATTTGTGCTCATTTGTATAAACATACATTAACTGCCTATTTAAATTGCTGCAAAGGTGCTGGAGGAGAGTTGAGAGCTAGGAGGCCATAAGCACAAGCCTATTAGCAGCACCCATAATTGGAACTGTCAACAAGCAGAACTGGGATGCCCAGAGCTCAACTAATAAGCAGCAAAAATGCCACTGGGATTAAATCGGTAATAATGCTTCCATGTTGACAGCACTCTTCCAAATATTTTACATTGATCATTAATTTACTTTTATATTTTCTGCTGCTTTGTAATATCAGGCTATGGGGAGGGGAAACATTTCACATATGGAATGTTCAATCAGTGGTCAACCAGTTCGATTTGAGTTGCGAAATACTATAAAGATCACAGCTGAGTAATAACAAAATGTTTTGCATCTAACCCTGGGGTGTCTAACTCATGTCGTTACGGTGTCATCATGTGACATATTGTGACTTCCCCCGCCTTTACTAAAATGGGGACAGGTGTAGCCAGCGGGTGAGGTGTCTGGCCCGCAGGCTGCAAGTTTGATACCCCTGATCTATCCAGTCCCGTTTTCATCTTTTTATTTCAAGTGAAAGGATTTAGTAGGGTTTTTAAAATTGGTTATGAAGTGGATCACTATGTTATGTTGGCTATGATTTTAAAAAAAATCAGAAGCAACAATATTCTTATTAGGCTAGCTGAAGGTTTCCAAAATTGTTGCAAGCTTTCAAGAACTATTTATTTGACAATTACTACATATGGGGCAGGGAGGAGTAGAAAGGTTAAAACACGGGTGTCAAATTTGCGGCGTCAAGTTGCTGTCATGTGACATTTCACACATTTGCGGAGCTGAGGCGGGCGTGGCCTGCGTGTGATGCATCCAGCCCGCAGACCACCAGTTTGACGCCCCTGGGTTAAAGGAAGAATGTTCTTGGTGTGTAAGTCCTGAAGAAACAAAGACTGAAAAGCTGGCAATGCAAGCCAACTTTCTGTTGGTCTGAAGGCAAGACTAATCCAGGCCATTTTTTTAAAGAATATGCTTTGTAAAGCACAAAGCAAGTCTCCAAGTCACACCTTTGCTGTGTAATTACGTATGGAATTTCCCTGACCAAATGACAACCCTGCTGGATGTCATGCACTCATGCTAGCAATAGATTCTGAGCAATGTTTCTAAGAACAGGTGCACGGTAAACAGTCCTACCTTCTTCCCAAAATACACCAGAACATTTATTGTTGAAAACAATTTGGCTGATTTTCTACCCGAAGGATAATACAGGGATTGCTTTTTTGTTGGTTCAATTGTTTCAACAAAAGCCAAAATTAGATTTAGGAGGAGAAAAGGGTGGATAAAATATCCAGATCCAGCAATGAAAAAAAAAAAAGTCAATTCATTTCTAATATATCCCCGAGTACAAATGTGAAATCCTGGCTTATCTACCATAAACTACATAGCATTTACTGGCTCTTTTCATGAAAAACAAAAGTGTGAGTTGGACTGAAAGACTACTATGAGCAAAAATAAAACCAGTCTCAGCAATATAGCACTATTAATAATTGTGTTTTTACTGCAGGGAAGCCAATCTTATGAGGTAGACCTCTGGATTTTTGTTGTGTGAATATGTTTACTAGCCATAGATTTGATTCTGAGGTGATTATGACCTAAGAAGTATAATTCTGTTTGTTACACAATATTTGTAGATGACAAATAGCATTTAAGCATTTATTGACTTTCTGGCAGCCAGAGTATTGTCTTCAATTTCAAAACAGGGCATATATTCTAGAGTTTGTATTGCTTTTGTGCAAGGAATAGGTGTACATTGTTATGTGTTATGCACACATGCCTATTTTGCCTCAGATTGTAGTAGAAAGCTCTAATTTGTGATCAGTTCCTTTTCACGTCCACAATTCATTGCATGGAAGCTATCATTGCATGCAAGAAACACACAGTTGAAGTAGCATAAATTCGCAAAACGTTGCAGTCTGGGAAAAGACAAAAAAAAAAATGGTATATTTCAGTTATTTAAATACTCTTCCCTATAAGCAAAGGGATCTTTCCAATTCCATTCTTCAGATGGACTCTGAATTAAATACTTCCCGTAGGTAACTACAACAATTCATCATAGCTTGCTGGTCGATCTTTAAAGCAAATCTGATCTATAAAAATCAGCTACATTTTTACTCCCTTTCTGTTCATCCTTGTTATATTGCATCTGTTTTAAAAAAAAAGAAAAGAAAAAGAAAAGAATAGGTCTGGTCAGGCAAACAAAGATTCATTTTTTCAAGCAGGACCAAGTAAAAATCTCCTGCAATTTATCCAAGTGTTTATTAATAGGAAAATCAAATATTTGGTGGCTTCATCAAACATGGATACCTTTATAACAGCATTTTAATGACTATGTTTCTGGACAGCTATTAACATTTCCTTCACAATTAAATGAGAATTTTGTTGCCCTTTATTCAGTACAACCTTTTAAAAAGACTGAATGATGCTGCCATCTACTGGAAAGTTCTACTGTAAATTTATTATTCAAATATTAAAAATACATGTGTGCCTTCTTTTATACCATATTACCTATTTATTTAAATAAGAACATAATATATAATACTGAATCTCAAAAAAAAATAGGATTGGTCCTAAAATCTCATTGAAAGTGATGTTCAAAACAAAGTGAAAAGATTTGTTTTCAGATGAAATATCGGAGGAATGTCAAAAAGAGACTAAAGACTTTGGTGCTTTGAGGTGAAATTGGATATTCCTTTTCAAGTAAAATGCCTGTTTGAACTCTGAAGGTAGCAATAAGTGTTTATAGTTCAATCCCTTGTATGTCTACTCTAAAGTAAGTCCCACAGAGTTCAATAGGACTGCTCACCGACTATCACGGTTAGATTTGATGACTACTGACAACGCCCTGAGGGATTTAGGACATCACTACTTGGAGCAAGGAGTGACATTTACATTGGAAATAAATGCAAACATCATCTGTGAAAAGTATGTGTCCTTCACACACATGGTGAAATTCTTAGCTTGCATAATATACCCTTGCTGATCTCATCAAGAACATTTATAGGGTAAACATAGCAGGTAAAATCAGTTTTTCTTCTTTTCCTTTAACTGGGCTGCTTAACTGAATAAAGCTCACATTTCTGTGTCAATCGGGAATTGATTCTGAATGAATCAAATCAGCCAACATGCCCACTGTCGGTATATTTTCATGATAATTTAGAAATCTCTCGGGGGACTGATAACACAAAGGAGATATTCTCACATCGCCTGTGTCTTTTTAGAGAAGAAAGAAGAAGGGGAAAAAAAGAATACAATGGGTTTCAGACATGACAGTAGCCATCAGGCTTGACTGAAGTAAACATGATGGGGCTTACATTGTTTGCCATATAATCTCCTCCTTCTCCTCCTCTTAAATGTATCATTAGGATCATTAGCTGGCTATATGCATAATTAAATTATAATACCTTCATAATTTTTCCTTTAAAAATACTACAGTGAAATGGCAGTTATTGCCAAGACAAACATATGGCTATTGTTGTTAGCTTCTGTAGACCACTGAATCCAAAGGCTAAAATTGTCTGTGCGAGAGTAAACCTTTATGTAAAATATGTGTGAGATCTCAAAGATGTGGCACTTTACCAAAATAAATTTCACCACAGCTACTTCTATCTTGCGTGGAAATAACTAACTCTTCATTATATACTCAGCCTATAATGTACACTTGCTCAAGATATAATTTACATATATTACAATATATAATGTTAACTATTTAACTATAAAAGCGACAAAAAAGTTCTCTGCATATTTGCTGAACTAGAGAAAACATACGGTAAAGTAAACAGGTCTGAATTATGGAATATTTTACATGAATACGGAAAGAAAGACTGGTAGTTCCGGCGTAGCTGCTGAAAGTTAGTATACAGGAGAATAAACAGCATGCTTAGCAAATGGTCAACTTTCAGCAAGGAGTAAGACAAGGCTGTTTCATGTCCTCTTGGTGTCTAATGAATTGATGGATAAATGTATAAGGGATATTTATATCGGGATATGTTTATTATTATAGATGTGATGGCTGGAGATATAAAAAGTGGGTCTAGTTCCTATGCAATGATTTTTTGTTACTTGCTGATATGCAGTATACAGTGAGAGTATAACTTACGACTAAATTGCCAAACAAATATATGAAAACTGATGCGCTGTCAAGAGGAAGGGAAGACTACAGAAACTATGGTTGTATGGAAACAGAAAGAGGGGAGGAATTTAAATAAAAGGCTGTTATGGAGCATGATGAATACAATAATGATTTATAAGAATAGAAAGGAATGTAGAAGTATCATGGATGATATTTACATGATTCTATCTATATTTCTTATTGTTCTAATAGATTTGTCTTACTAATTCATACTTTTCTGCCCTTTGCATAAAGTTGCTTACCCCAAAAGGCAATGGATGATCTTACATAAAAAGCCACACTGTATTTTAAAATTACTATCAACTGTATATAAAATTATGGGAAAATAAAACTTCAAAAGGACATTCTTTTAAATAAAATTACTAGAGAATGAATACATTAACCAGAAATAATGGACAAGGAATGGTAAAAGCAGCAAAGCAGCCATCCTGTTCAAAAGTTGAATAGGAACGATGTACATCTATTTAAAAGAAGAAATGTTGATTGATTTGCATGCCACTACAAATGGTAAGAATAACCCATAATCAGCTCTACTAGTAGGCCTACTCCATCATACTTGCTCTTTAGGTTTTCTAAACTGCTTTGTCTTCCTGCTGAAAATCAGTAGGAAATAGTTCAGCAGTTAACCATAAAATGTCTAAATATGATCTTGGGGATTCAGAAGTGGTTGAGGGCCAAGCTGCAACAGCCCATAAATTATGCATTGTCCATAAGAATGCGAGGGGCACAATGGTTAAGTGGTTAAAGATGCTGAGCTTGTCACCTGGAAAGTTGACAGCCCACATTTGAGACCTGAGTGCCATGTGATGGGGTGAGCTCCCATTACTTGCCCCAGCTCCTGCTTCTGCCAACCTAGCTGTTCAAAAGCATGCAACTGTGAGTAGATAGATAGGTATCACTTTGATAGGAGGGAAGGTAACAACATTCCATGCACCCTGGCATATAATCATGCTGGCCACATGATGAAGAACATGTCTTTGGACAAGGCTGGTTCCCTTGGCTAAGAAACAGAGATGAGTGCCACCCACTAGAGTCACAAATGACTGGACAGGGGAAACTTTTACCTTCACCTTAAGAATAGTATCTAAGAAATCTCTGGGAAGCAGAAACTAGTCACGTAGTTAAACACTGGACGAAACAAAACCTACTGTACACCATTCAGTAGATTTCATACAATAAATAATTGTTTGTTAACTATTTGATCTCTGTTTCCTTAGAGAAAATATAATGGATAGGATAGGATAGGATAGGATAGGATAGGATAGGATAGGATAGGATAGGATAGGGATAGGGATAGGGATAGGGATAGGGATAGGGATAGGGATAGGGATAGGGATAGGGATAGGGATAGGATTAGGGTAGGGTAGGCTAGGACAGGACAGGACAGGACAGGACAGGACAGGACAGGACAGGACAGGACAAATCACTGCCCATTTTGAATACAAATATTTCAATAGATAACACATATGTAAAAATTCTGAGTGCCGGGCTTCCGGTCTGGCTTCCGTCGCCGCCAGACGGTCCTTTGAGACCGCCAGCCCCGTCGCCCGTAAAGAGCCGCCTTTACAGTTGAAAGGCGGCTCGAAAAACTCCGTTTCCGTAAGGAAACGTGAGACAGAGCCGGCGAGGGCAGGTAGAGCCCTCTGCGAAGTCCCCAGAGTTCTTTTTTACCTCTGGGGAGGAAGCAGGATGAGGCTCCCTATTTTCCTCGTCGCTGCTCCGGGCTTCGGGAGAACTCTGCGCTTTGCAGAGCCAGGCGATGGGACCAGACCAACTAATGAAAACTAACAGACTTTCTGAATAAGTAGGATGAAATCCGGACCTGGGACCCTAAATTGCAAGTACTTCTAACAACCCTAAGACTGATTTTAAAACAAAGAAGAGTGGAAGGGGGGAAAAAAGAAAGTTTAAAATGGTGACTGGCTGAGGCTTGAGAAGAGCTGAAAGCAAAAGCCCTTCTGTTTGACTAGTTTAATATGTTACAAAGTAACTGAGATAACAGTGCTGGCTAGAAGTGAAGAGAAAAATTCTTATTTCATGCTTCTTCCTTCTTAGAGACTTGATATTGATATTGCTTGGAGAGAAGTTTTCTTCTTTAAAGGGGGAAAAAAGAAAAAAAATCTGCTTGTGTGGCAGGATGGCATTAAAACTCACAAAGCCAGACAACCAAGCTGTGGGGGGGGGCTCCCCCATTTATAAACCACATGAACAAGCTTTGAGTTTGCAGATGCAGAGGAATGGCTTCAAAGATCTAACGCAATTTGTATTGGAGGAGATGGCAAGACATGATGAGATTGTGAACCAGAACCTTGAAAAATTTAGACAGGAAATTAAAGAGTTGGTTCAACAAAAGTATGATAAATTCAAGCAACATATGATAAGTTTCTTAGACGCAATGATAAAGATGGATGAAAAGTTTAATTCAGAAATAGAGTCTAATATGAAGGAAGTTGATTATAAGATTCATAATTTGGATAATAAAATACAAAGAATTGAAAATGATTTAACAATGATTCAAGAAAATAGCTCAGAAGTAGAGTCAAAAATAAAGGAAGCTGACTATAAGACTTATAATGCAGATAATATAAAACAAAGGATTGAAAATGAAGTTATAATGATGCAATTCAGATTTATGGAATTTGCGGTCAGAATTAGGGGAGTACAGGAAGATAAAAGAGAAGATTTGAGAAAGATGTCTGCTGAAGTTCTGGCTGGGATTTTAAAGGTTAGTCCTGAAGAGGTATCCTGTAAGATTGATAAGGCCTACAGAGCAAATTCCTGGGTGGCAAAGCAAAGGCAGTTGCCTAGAGATGTGGTGATTTACTTTACCATAAAGGAATAAGAAATGATATTGTGCAAAAGTCTTTTAACTCCACTCTTGAAATGTATGGAAGGAAGATTTGGCTATTTAAAGAGCTGCCGCCCAAGATGTTAAAAGATAGAAAGGATTTTGGTTTTTTGGTGACTGAGCTAAAGAAACAAAACATCCGATTTAGGTGGGATGCTCCAGTTGGAATAATATTGAGATATCAAGGAGAAAGATATCAACTAAATACTGTTGAAAAAGCGGAAGAATTTTATTATAAGGTTCTTAAAATGGATTCAACATCTCCATGTATAATACACGAGGGGAATAAAGAAAAGCAAAATCAACAAGAGATTGAAACCCAGGCTAAGCAGATGGAGGCGGAGGTAATGGAAAAACAACAAGTTACAGAGGCTTTTGTGGACGAGCTGCTTATGGATTCTCCTTTAGAGGTTATAGCTGGATTATCTATAAATACAAGAGAGGCAGCTTTGGATTCTAATGTGATGATTTATCAAGTTACAGACCAGCATGGAAATCAATCAGTTGATATACAACTCCTAGAAAGGCAACCAGGATGGAGATCTAAGCCACAAAAAGTTAAGAAAAGAAGAAGCAGGTCCTACAAAAATAAACATTTTTAGACTAAACAACAGTGTAATGCCAGTTACTTAAGAGACGATTAAAAACATGAAAATATAGCTGAGGCAAAGTATTGGTTTATACTATCTTGAGGAGAGTGACAGATCTCTGCAGTGCTGTGTTTTTGGGATGTGGAAGATGGCCTCTAACTGAGTGGATTGGAACTTTCTATTTTGGACTCTTTGACAAATGGATTATGTTTATGCTGAGCTATAAGGCAAGAGAACTATGGGACTGGGGCATGCAGGAGATCTGATTGTTACCCTAATACGGTGGTTGGAATTAATAATCTAAATGAAAGACATTACAGAAGACACTATATGGAATATAAATATAAAGTCACTCGGGTGGTTTTTTTATATACGAAAACATTTATTATTGATGGGGGCAGATGGTAATTGAAGATACTGAACATACTGTTGGAATTAGAATTTGATGTTACCCTAATATGGGTGATGGAATTAACAATCCAGCTGAAAGACATTACAGAAGATACCATATGGATTACAAGCTTAAAGTTATTTGAGGATTTTATCTATATATGGAAATATTTTTTAGTGGTGTGGGCAGAAGAACAAAGATATTGAAAATATTATGTATGGTAGACCTGCAGGAAAGTGGGTGGAGATAGGCTAGTTTACTGATTGTTTAGTTTAGGAAAAGGGATCTTATGTTATATTAATATACGTAAAAGATTTGAATTAAGAGATATATGTATGGGGGAGGAGGAAATGGATAGATTATGAGTTGAAATTGCCAAATTAGGATTTATTATATAATTTTACAGCTGAATGTTGCTTTGAAATGTATAGTATAAGGGGGATATAATAATATTGTTAGAAAGAAAGGGTCAGCATATGGGGGGTGGAGTAAAAAGGATGGTAAAGTATTATATAATCTGTTATTAATTTGGGTTTTATTCTGGAGAAGCCATAGGGAGAGGGGAGGGGGAGGGGGGGGTTAGGGAGAAAGGGGGAAAAAAGGGGGAAAAATCTGTATTTGAAAAACTTTTTCAATAAAAAAAAATTCTGAGTGCCAAAAGTGCTTTAAGGAAAGAGAAGGCATGACTCTCATGATAATGATAAGCCTCTCTTAAAAAGCAACTGAAGCTATCAAATGGAAAATGTATGATTGACTGATAAGCAGAACCATGAGCAGGGGTTGAAAGTTAAAATACATGGTTTCTCTGATGGCCAGCAATGATGTAATTTAGTAAGTAATTTTATTATTTATCTAGCAGCTAATTGTCTTTCGAGTCTGAAATAATACCAGTTAGAATATAACCTCTGTTATTTCTCCTGACTCAACATGTCCTATTCCAGTGATGGCTAACCTTTTCCGGAGCGAGTGTCCAAAGTATGTGTGTGCGAATGCATGTGTGAGCACCCGAACCTCAAAAATGCAATCTGAGTGTGGACCCACGCATGTGCCCCCACCCTGCGGATGCACTACACCCCGCGCATGTGTATACAGGCTCCCACATGTGCCCTGCCCCCTGCACATGTGCATGCCCCCCACATGCCCCTGTGCATGCACACATGGGGCCCATGTACACATGTTCTGCCCCAGCATATGTGTGTGTGGGCCCCCACGGGTGCCCCGTCCACATGCTCCCCTGCACATGAGCGAGTAGCCCCTGCGCATGCTCCCCGCCCTCCGCGCATGCGTGCAGAGACTCGAAGACCAGCTGGCCTGCAGGAGGCGTGCAGGCATGTGCGGTGCTGAACTGGGGCGATGGCTCGGGTGCCCACATAGAGGGCACTGCGTGCTACCTCTAGCACGTGTGCCATAGTTCGCCATCATAGTCCTATCTTATCCTTTTAATTTAACCTTTCTCAATATTACTCTCCTTTCTTAGCCTTAAATCCTCACCATCACCAAGAGAGACATTTTTGCTAAAATCTACAAGGAATAATGATCTGGTTCTTTGTTGCAGCTTCCTCAGCAATGGTGTTGGCAAGACAGCAACAAATGATTCTCTATCACACAGAACTATTAAGGTAAAGTTGCAATGGATTCTCCAATTTTCAAAAATCCATTGTCTCAAAAAGATGGTAGGAAAAAGTTTACAATTTAAACCTTGGCAAGTATCTAGGGCTTCATTCCCGTATTCGGAAATAAAAAGATTTTCTATATGTCTTCTTTCTTGTCTTCAATAAAAAAAAAGCTTAAGTCATTTCTCAAGCCTGAGAAGCGGAGTTGAGTTTTTTAGAGAGTTGATATTAACTGCACTTCCTGGTGTGACCTCTCTAGCAGGCCTTTGAGATGACACAAGAGAAATGTACATACAAAAACTGTATTCACTTTTGCATTGAGAGAAGATTGTGAACAAAATGCGAGCAACATTTCAATACATGAAGCATACAGAAGGCTAAGCATTAATAATATCCTACTTTCCCTGTGGAACAAACTATTGCTTCATCGTAGTATCTGAATATATATACAGTTGCAAGAAAAAGTATGTGAACCCCTTGGGATTATGTGGAGTTTTGCATGAATTGGTCATAAAATGTGCTCTGAACTTCATCTAAGTCACAACAATAGAAAAACACAGTCTTAAAACACAGCGTAAAATAATACTACACAAACATTAGATGTTGCCATGGTTTAATTGAACATAACATGTAAACATTCACAGTGCAGGGAGGAAAAAGTATGTGAACCTTTGGATTTAATAACTGGTTGACCCTCCTTTGGCAGCAATAACCTCAACCAAACGTTTCCTGTAGTTGCAGATCAGACCTGCACAATCATCTGGAGTAATTTTGGACCACTCATCTTCACAAAACTGTTTCAGTGTAGCAATATTCTTGGGATGTCTGGTGTGAATCACTCTCTTAAGGTCATGCCACAGCATTTCAATCGGGTTGAGGTCAGGACTCTGAAGGCATATTCTGTGCTGTTGAAGCCATTTTTTTGTTGAATTACTTGTATGCTTTGGGTCATTGTCCTGTTGCATCACCCATCCTCTACGGAGCTTCAGTTGGCGGACAGATGGTCGTACGTTTTCCTGCAAAATGTCTTGATAAACTCTGGAATTCATTTTTCCATCAATGACAACAATCCGTCCAGGCCCTGAGGCAGCAAAGCAGCCCCAAACCATGATGCTCCCTGCACCATGTTTTACAGTGGGGATGAGGTTTTGATGTTGGTGTGCTGTGCCTTTTTTTCTCCACACATAGTGTTGTGTGTTCTTCCCAAACAACTCAATTTTGATTTCACAAAATTGTGAACACAGTATATTTTGCCAGTAGTGCTGTGGAACATCCAGGTGCTCTTTTGCAAACTTCAAACGTGCTGCAATATTTTTTTGGACAGCAATGGCTTCCTCCATGGTGTCCTCCCATGTACTCCAGTCTTGTTTAATGTTTTCCTTATTGTAGATGTGTCAACAAAAATGTTAGCATGTGCCAGAGATTTCTGACACTCTAGGATTCTTCTTTACCTCATGAAGCATTCTGTGCTGTGCTCTTGCAGTCATTTTTACAGGACAACCATGCCTAGGGAGAGTAGCAACAGTGCTAAACTTTCTCCATTTGTAGACAGTCTGTCTTACCGTGGACACATGAACATCAAGGCTTTTGCAGATACTTTTGTAACCTTTTCCAGTTTCATGCAAGTCAACAATTCTTGATCATAGGTCTTCTGAGAGCTCTTTTCTGCAAGGCATGGTTCGCATCAGACAGTGCTTCTTGAAACCAGTAAACCCAAAACAGGTGTGTGTTTTTAAAGGGCAGGACAGCTGTCAGCAACACATCCAATATCATCACACTGATTGGAGTCAAGGTTGGCTTACTCCTGGCTCCAATTAGCTCTTGGAGAAGTCATTAGGCTAGGGGCTCACATACTTTTTCCTCCCTGCACTGTGAATGTTTACATGTTATGTTCAATTAAACCATGGCAACATCTAATGTTTGTGTAGTATTATTTTAAGCAGACTGTGTTTTTCTATTGTTGTGACTTAGATGAAGTTCAGAACACATTTTATGACCAATTCATGCAAAACTCCACGTAATCCCAAGGGGTTCACATACTTTTTCTTGCAACTGTATATATGTCTGTGTGTGTGTGTGTTTGTGTGTGTTTGTGTGTGTATGTATGTGTGTGTGTGTGTATGTATATGTATACACACACACACACACACACACACACATGTATTTTTCTTCAACCGGGTATTTTCCTACGTAAACCAAGTTTCTTAACTTGCAGCCATAGCTCAGTGAAATCACATCCACTATCCTAGGCTTCTTTAGACAGCAAGCATGAATGTTGCTGCCTATTGGGAGACTAATATAGATCTATTTCGGACTGATTGGTCCTCATCAGTTAGCTACACCCTTACCATATGTTTCCTCCCCGTGGAGGCTAAGTATTTGCTCTCTTCTCTTATCGTAGGTTTTTGTATGTATTTTTCTTCAACTGGGTATTTTCCTATGTAAACCAAGTTTCTCAACTTGCAGCCATAGCTCAGTGAAATCACATCCATTATCCTAGGCTTCTTCAGACAGCAAGCACGTATTTTGCTGCCTATTGGGAGACTAATATAGTTCTATTTCGGACTGATTGGTCCTCATCGGTTAGCCACACCCTTACCATATGCTCCCTCCCTGTAGAGGCTAAGTATTTGCTTTCTTCTCTTATCTCCTATCGTAGAAAGGTTTACGTAGAAAAATACCCTGTTGAAGAAAAATACATACAAAAACCTACGATAAGAGAAGAAAGCAAATGTTTTCATAGATTTTCACGGGTATAGGTATGCAAGTCTTGGTGTATTTGGGTCTTTTCCCTTGTAAGATTGAGAGTATCTTGGTGACGTTTTGACGAGGTCTCACTCATCATCTTCAGGCTGGTATCTTCGGCTTCGTGCATGTGCGAGCAAAGCGTGATCGGAATTGCCGTCTCTCTATAAATACTGGTGGGAGGTGTGGAGTTCTGGCTTTGTTGTTGTAACTGGGTTGGTTGGCTGTGTTGTTACATCAAGCTGTGTTACAAAAGATGTAACAACACAGCCAACCAACCCGCTTACAACAACAAAGCCAGCACTCCACACCTACCCACCAATATTTATAGAGAGACGGCATCTCCGATCACGCTTTGCTCGCACATGCACGAAGCCAAAGACACCAGCCTGAAGATGACGAATGGGACCTCATCAAAACGTCGCCAAGATACTTTCAATCTTACACGGGAAAGGTCCAAAAATATTGGGACATCGACACAATTCTAACATCTTTGGCTCTATACACCACCACAATGGAGTTGGAATGAAACAAACACAATGTGCGTTAACTGCAGACTGTCAGCTTTAATTTGAGGGTATGTACATCCAACTCAGGTGAACGGTGTAGGACTTACAGCAGTTTTTTATATATGCCTCCCACTTGTTAAGGGACCAAAAGTAATGGGACAGAATAATAATCATAAATCAAACTTTCCCTTCTTAATACTTGGTTGCAAATCCTTTGCAGTCAATCACAGCCTGAAGTCTGGAACGCATAGACATCAACAGACGCTGGGTTTCATCCCTGATGATGCTCTGCCAGGCCTCTACTGTCTTCAGTTCCTGCTTGTTCTTGGGGCATTTTCCCTTCAGTTTTGTCTTCAGCAAGTGAAATGCATGCTCAATGGGATTCAGGTCAGGTGATTCACTTGGCCATTGCATAACATCCCACTTCTGTCCCTTCAAAAACTCTTTGGTTGCTTTTGCAATATGCTTTGGGTCATTGCCCATCTGCACTGTGAAGCGCCGTCCAATGAGTTCTGCAGCATTTGGCTGAATGTGAGCAGATAATATTTCCCGAAACACTTCAGAATTCATCCTGCTGCTTTTGTCAGCAGTCACATCATCAATAAATACAAGAGAACCAGTTCCATTGGCAGCCATACATGCCCACGCCATGACACTACCACCACCATGCTTCACTGATGAGGTGGTATGCTTAGGATCATGAGCAATTCCTTTCCTTCTCCATACTCTTCTCTTCCTATCACTCTGGTATAAGTTGATCTTAGTCTCATCTGTCCATAGGATCTTGTTCCAGAACTGTGAAGGCTTTGTTAGATGTTGTTTGGCAAACTCTAATCTGGCCTTCCTGTTTTTGAGGCTCACCAATGGTTTACATCTTATGGTGAACCCTCTGTATTCACTCTGGTGAAGTCTTCTCTTGATTGTTGACTTTGACACACTTACACCTACCTTCTGGAGAGTGTTCTTGATCTGGCCAACTGTTGTGAAGGGTGTTTTCTTCACCAGGGAAAGAATTCTTCGGTCATCCACCACACTTGTTTTCCGTGGTCTCCCAGGTCTTTTGGTGTTGCTGAGCTCAACGGTGCATTCCTTCTTTTTGAGAATGTTTCAAACAGTTGTTTTGGCCACGCCTAATGTACTTGCTATCTCTCTGATGGGTTTGTTTTGTTTCTTCAGCCTAATGATGGCTTGCTTCACTGATAGTGACAGCTCTTTGGATCTCATCTTGAGAGTGGACAGCAACAGATTCCAAATGCAAATAGCACACTTGAAATGAACTCTGGGCCTTTTATCTGCACATTGTAATTGGGGTAATGAGGGAATATCACACACCTGGCCATGGAACAGCTGAGAAGCCAATTGTCCCATTACTTTTGGTCCCTTAATAAGTGGAAGGCACATATACAAACTGTTGTAAGTCCTACACCGTTCACCTGAGTTGGATGTACATATCCTCAAATTAAACTGACAGTCTGCAGTTAACGCACATTGTGTTTGTTTCATTCCAACTCCATTGTGGTGGTGTATAGAGCCAAAGATGCTAGAATTGTGTCGATGTCCCAATATTTCTGGACCTGACTGTATATAATATACACACACACACACACACACATATATATACATACATACATACGTGGAATGCATTTCCATATGCTGTACTGTTACTGTAGCTATCAAAAATGGAGTTCAAGGGATTATGGGTTTAGGAAAGAAACATAATACATAATAAGAAAAATTGGCAGAAAAATTTGGGCACAGATGAGAATCTCAAAAAGTGATGCTTGGGTTGGCTAATATAAATTTGGTTGGTGAAACAAATTTGGAAAACAAGAATATTGTAACAAGTAATCAACTACTGTGTGTGTGTCAATTCATAATTAGAAACTGAAACCTAAACAACAACCTCAAACTGAGCTGCACAACAATATGATAGTTTATGATATAAGACAGAGCAACTATAAAGAAAACTGGTTCTTTTATTTTTTTTATTTGTTCTTTTTAATAAAAGTAATCATTAATGCATGAATGATGTAATGTGTAGCCTGTTCCCAGCTCTCTATAACACCAGTCTCTGCATCCCATATGGATGCACAAGGCAAAATAATAATTAAAAGTGAAGATCTCATTGTGCCTATGGCAGTACATCTAAATTGTGAAAAGAGTACTGCACAAAAAATGACACAATCAAAAAAAGGTGGAGATCTTTAAATGGCTGTACCAAATTAAAAATATGTTGATGACTGAATTAGGAGAAGCAAGGAAACACCTCACATCTCTCCTAGCAATTGCTTGAGTTTTCCATTCCTGTCCATGACACACATGGAGAAATATATATACAAAGAATTAAAGTAGAATCAACGAGAAAAATAATTAATTACACATAGGAAAGCAGCTAATGAAACTAATCAAAGTACACAGCGTGTTAATGAAAGTTAGCAGCTGGGACCAAATTATTGCATTAGGCATAGCCAGAGAGCAACTGAAAATACATTCTATCCAGAGCTAATGGCTTATGGCATTGTTCTATATACAGTTACGAAGGAATCACTGAGGCAAAGCTCCAGCAGTCCTGCCTGCAATAAGTATAGTTAACATGTTTAATTGCACTCATGCTACTTGGCTGCATTAACAACCAATGAATTTTTCCTCAATTATTTTTATATGGCATTGAATAATTTAATTTTAAAGCCAAATACAGAGGTAATAGTAATGCATGCTTGAAATATTTGCTGCTTAAAAGTCAACATTTGCTAACAATTAGCACAACGGGTATACAGCTGTGTTTTCTTCATTTGGAAATGGTGAAATATTTGAATTTATGTATTATATTTAATCATCAGATTTTTTCAGAGTTTTGTCAAAATCAGCATTAGAAGAAACATATACAAGTTTAGTTAGAAGTTGATTCATTTTTTAAAATCTGAAACATTTAAACGACATGTCAAAATTAGGTTTATGCTCATTTTCCATACTTTTCCTTACCTTCTTAGCCATCATACTCTGTAATAGGCACTGCAGTGTTCGAACTGCCAATGACGGGTAATGAATACAATATTTTTTCATGAGGTTCCTTCACGGCTTTAAGTTTTGCTTTGGATTGTTCAAATCTCTCCCTTGCTATTACATGCGTCACATATTTCCTAAATATTTTCTCTTCTATATTTTGTTTTTGTAACATCTGTCGCCTGGGGGAGAGAAATGGAAAAGAATCCATAATTTTCACCAGTTCTAACTCAGATATTGAAAATTCTCCCTTCTATTGTTCTCTCTACTGGGCTTAGAGTGGTGCGGTGGCCTAGAGATGAAAACGCTCACCTATCACTCAGAAGGTTGAGAGAATTCAATTCTAGGCAGTGACAGATGTTTTTCTATTAGTGTGCAAAGAATAAATATCTGCTGTGAACTCTGCGTAGGTGTCAGGAAAGGCATCTGACCAGTAAACACTCAGCTCGATCCAGTCACTCCGATTCCACCCCAATAAAAGGGATTACAAACTCGTAAAAAGAAAAAAACTGGCCTTGGTATGTTCTTCTTTTACTTTCCATTTTGATAAATCAATTAAACAATTATTTTTATGTCACAGTTTTAATGATATAAAAAAAAAATCCCAAGACCCCAAATTTATTTTATAAATTACCATGCACGTTATAGAATAGTTCTAAAATATACGTAACTATAAATAGGTAAAGATTATTCATCAGGATACTAATAAAATAATAAATATATTGTGATATTCAATATCCCCAGTCAGAAACAATGGCTACTATATCTTGATATATTAATAAAATTATATAATATATATAATTATAGATGTATAATGAATGGACACTGTAGTATTAACTACTGTTTTCTAAGTATTCTTTAGAAACACAAGTTTTCCTACTTATGCTATTGTTAAAATTTAGGATACTTTATTGTTAGCAGTGATTTGATTTATTATATCCCATGTAGCAAATGAGACAGCAATAAATTGGTTAAAAATAGCTCTCTTTACTCAGGACAGTTTTAGCAGAGTAGGGCATGCATCCTGGGCAATGGCACAATTACCCTGTCACCCAATACTCCTGAGTATCTCTGGAATTCAGGCATTTTTCTCCTGCTGTTGAGAAGCCCACAGAGTCTATCCAAGACTTCCAAAGCCTTGCTAGTTCAAGCTCCAAGGTGGCTTTGGGAAAGGTTTGATATGACCACGTCCTGTTGGATAGACTACACAGATCTTTCAACAGCAGGAGAAAAACGCCCGATGGTACAGTAAGAGGTGCATGGCAGATCTTGAGAACACTGGGCAACAGGGACAATTGTGCCCTTACCCAAAATGTGTGTGTCTTGGAGAACATGAAACAGCATTCCCCAATGGTAACAGTGGCACAAGAACTGGGCCATAGCAGTTGTCTGAGACTGCCAAAGGCCCCAGTCTCTACTTCCGCCATAGCCTAGAACTGTGATCTAGTGCTGCTGTGCAGGGTGGCCTAGTTGTGGCAGGAGAGATGGGTAGATAGGAGGAGCTGCAGTGCCTCTACAGACCTAAGAGTGGGCACACTGCCAAGAGGAATGGGCCAACTCGCTGAGGCCAACTCGCCGTGGCACAACTGTCTATGGGATAATTTAACAATTCAATTTAATTATTTAAAATAAATAAAAAATATTTTAATTTTTGTCATTCACATTTCATTCTGTCCTTTTGTATCCTTTCTTTAATGATTCTATGCTACCATTTCTTTAGTGTTAGTATAACTCTTGTCCTGCAGCGAGTTGTCCCACAGCAAGTTGGCTATGGCGAGTTGTCCCACAATGAGTTGGCCATGGCAAATTAACTGTGGCGAGTTGGCCCTGTTGAGTTGGCTGTGGTGAATTGTCATAGATTCCTGCCAAGCACCCTAAATTTTATCTCATAACCGTGAATGTTACAACATTCATAATTATGAGCATGGCTTGTAGCTCCCTTCGTTTAACACTGCCATAGTTTTAAACAATCACTGAAGTAATGGCCAGGGTGCACCTGTACTGCAGGCTCCATTTCTGCCTCTGCTAACAAGTACTTATATATTTGTTTACTATTTCTTTTCTGTTACAGCCACTTCCCTATAAATACCCTCCCCCTGAGTTACGACAAGCCTCTACCCTTTGGAGAGCACTTAAAACCTGGCTCTTTCTCCGGCATTGGGATAGGGTGATGCCAGGATAGGATGAGAATGTGGATTCATTAAAGAAGTGCAGCTATGCACCAGGTTTTTCAGATTTTATTGCTGTTGGTTTTCTACTGTTTTTCCATGATTTTATTAGTTGTATATTACCCACAGTTGTTTTGAGATGGGAGGCTATAAAAATGTGGCAAATAAATAAATATCGTTAGATTTATAGGTTGCCTTTATTTTATATAACTCTAGGCAGTGTTAAATATATTTAATATTTTAGAATGTATAGTTGGGCTATTTTTGGTAGTATTTTATGTATTGTTTATACTTGTATTTGAAGTCTTCATTTCATCCAAAAGGAAGCTGTTCTGGCTTCCATTTTTCCACTTGATTTTTCCATAATATTCCCTCTTTCTACATGAGCCACAGTCCCCTCCATTCAAGCAGGTCAGCAGGAAGCATTTTCAAAGACTTCTGCAGACTAATCAAGAAGGGAGATGATAATCTGAATCCAACCCATATCCTGAATGAGGAAATATATCAGTCAAAATTGAAAATTAATGTCTCGTTGCTCTCATTCCAATTGCTTTTCCTTTTTTTAGAAAAAAGCAAACTATGTAATTAACTATGTAAAAAATAATAATTTTCAGTTAATTAAATTCACTTTTACAGTCTTTGCTAGATTTTTATGCATCAAGTGTTTCATTAACTTCTTTCTGTAAAAGCAACAATAAATGTTGGCAAGAATAGACATTAATTTAATTAATTTCCTACAAAACACAACTAACAAATAAAGACTTTTAACTAACATACATTTTTTTCTGCTGTATCGAATAAGCCAATGCAGAGGATAATAGAGAGAGAAAAAAGAATGACAGTTTGTATTACTTTTTAGCAAAAAATTATTCTCTGACTTAATCAAGCAGAAGAAAATCTGCTCAAAAACAACAGAATTGCTCACATGTCTCTAATGTCATCATTTTAAAACAGATTGTTCAGGTGTAAATGGGCTTAATTTCATATTCAAAATCTGTTTGTTATTGGGTTGTAGTTTTTTTTTTTTTATAAACTGAAATTTAACTAATTCTGAGGCCAGAGTTTCAGTTTGTGGTTGGGTAAGGGGAATCCTTTGACACCTCCTTTGATAAACAAGGAATTAAGAGAAAATATTTTTAAAAAATTGAAATATCACTCATAAAAATGAACTGCTCCCTTTATTCTTGTTTCTTGGTTTTATATGTTACTTAATTTTTGTTAAATTATTTTTTATTTAGTGTTGCCACAGGTATTTTTGGCTAAAATACATGATTTACCAAACACTAACTCTGTTATACTATGGACTTGTCTTAGCTTACATAAATAATGTATTTTTATACAATTTTTTAAATACACCAGTCAGAAAAAGAAGACAACTCATTCCCTCTCTCCCCACACACACAAACATACACAAAGACAACAAAAAAACCAGCTGAATTACAAGTTCCAATAGCAGCTTAAATTTTAATATTTTTATTAATCATGCTTAAAGGATCTTTAATTTTTAGATAAATCATTTTAAATAACATACAAATGGTTTGCGGTGCTCCACAAATATTTCATTCTATAAGGATAATCCAGTTTTACCTAGCTTTTGAAGCAAACATAACTACAGCTTCCTGATAAAATTAGCACCAAGCAATATTTTGCATCAATAACTTTATTTTCATAAGAAAGTATATCAAACCCATGAAATATACCAGTAAGGCACAATGCTGGATGAATAAATTCCTATATTTAGCATTATTGTTTAATTAATATAATTACTTCATTACTAATTAGTCGCCTGTATTACCAAAATAATACAATAAGCATTTAAAAGGAAAATGGAATTACAATTAAAAACAGAACAACACTTTCCTCAGTCTCCAAGTCCAAAAGTATGTTAAGTTGAAAGATGGGCCTTTGCACATCTTACCTTTGCTTTCCTACATAAAACTAAAGATTGTTTATTGAATTGAATAGGAAACAATAATAGTGGTATACATGAAAATACTGTTGCTAAGGGTAACTCCTTCTGTCCTAAGATATTGCTGAGGAGTTTGCCTAGGAGGATAAAAATTCCTCAAAAAATATTTTAAGTATAAGCTCTATGGATATCTTAGGGCCTTTCCCAAAGTTGCAGTGCTAATTACTCGTCCTTGCTATTTCTATCAGCCCTCTCCAACCTCCCTTTGTACTCAATCACTGTCAATCGCCAAACCTTTTTCCATCAAAAAGCCTAGCAGATTTCACACCCTTTGGACTCGTGGGTAGTGTCAGAATAACGGGGAGACTCTATTTTAAGACTGGTACAGCTACTCATAACTTAAGCTCATCTCACTCATAAGCTAAGACCAAGATGATGGCACCATCAGTGGGAAGTAGTAGAAAAACAAATGTTTCCAGGTCCTGTTTTTTGCTGTCCATGTCAGTAAAGAAAGTGGGGGTGGGAGTGACAAAACATGCTTTGGGATGCAAACTTTGGCCTTCAGCTACATGCATGAGATGTCCCAATGCATATGTAAAAATGTAGATTTTTTTTATTGTGACATCTTGACATACATTTGCTGCAGGGCCACTTTTAGGTGAAAAGTAGGGACATTTAATTTCTCTTTATGGTTTCAAATAGAAAGCTGTTCACCTATACGAAAAAACAAATAAAGCTGATAGCAACAGTATGAATTACAAAAACATTTCTTATATATTATTTCCATCTATTTTATTTATCATTATTTCCCAAAAGCTCAATGAAACAGGAAATGTTTTGCATTCACAGAACTGGTTCAGTTCCTGGCCTGTGAATCTTTTCCATTCCCTTTCCCTTTTTTCCTTTCCTTTCCTTTCCTTTCCTTTCCTTTCCTTTCCTTTCCTTCATCCTATTTTATTCTTTGGAACTATAAGATTGCTTCTTAGGTATTACTTTGTAGAAGCAGAATGTTTCAGGTAGATATTTAAATACACACGTATTCCATATATATATATATATATATATATATATATATATATATATATATATATATATATATATATATATATATATATATATATATAATTCATATTTATTTGAATCATCCTTAAATATATCTCTTAGATATCTTTCTATCTACTGTATCTATATATTATATCTATATCATCTATATCTATCTATCTATCTATCTATCTATCTATCTATCTATCTATCTAAAATTACATTACATATAGTATATATATATGTATATACTTATATATATATAAGCTTACTCAAACAGACATTACCTCTCCTCCTGAAAATGTCCATACACCTCTTTTCGTTCTTTTTGTTCTTGTCTAATTCCTTCAAGAATTTTTTTTCTTTCATTTTGGATTTCCAAGTTATTTCTCCATCCATCAAGTTTTAATAAACCTCTAGTCAAAGAAGTATGTTGAGTGCTAAAGCGCTGGATGAATGAGTTTTCTATTAGCTTTCCTTCCTTCTTTATTAAAAAATTATTATATTTTTTTCTCATCCTAACAATGAATTTGGATTTTCTCTCTTTGGACTTTTTAACATGATCTGTATCCATCATCTTTTTCTTTTCATAATTCCTCTGAATATTGTCTATTTTTTCTTCATGTAAATGATGCATGTATTCTTTAGCTTCGCTTTTAGCAATCAACAGCCGCATCACATCTCGCTCCTTCTTAGCTTGCAGATCCAACTTCTGACTTTGCCAATATGCTTGTTCAATGGCATATAAAGGGTGAAGTCTTACAGTGCAATATGCTTTAGCAAAGACTCTCTTTTCAATGCTGCCAGGTTCATATATTGGCAAAGTTTGTGGTACAGGATGTGTGATGTTACGCATATCATGAGCAGTATCAAAAAATTCTCTCTCTTTCTCTTTGTACATTTTCCGATGTTCATTCGGTGAATAAAAAGGCATTTTAGAGCCTGAAAGTCTAAATGTAGTTGCCGTCTTCACTTCAGTTTTTTCTCTCTCTGTGAAATCTAACATGAAACAATTCAATGGTTATATTGTTATATCATAAAATGATATTAACTAGTGACAAATTGATCATTAAAAGTGCCAATATACTTTTCATTACCCCCATTACAACTATGTTATTCTTCCAATTGAATTTAGGGTTGTATGAATGAGACAGGAAAGAATTACATTACTGGTGAAATTCAGTCCTGAAATTTAAAGCTGCCTGTAACCCAATGAGAAAACTCAAGATTGCTTGTTTGTTTGTACTCTCAATTCATGTAATGAAAATCTGGACCTGTTAAAGGTCTTGTGAAAAACTCCCACTGAAACCAATGGAGCAAATTAATCAAACATATATTTCATTGTTAAAACTTGGGTATAATGCAACCATCTGTAATCATTTTTAAAGGTGTTTGACTCTAATTTATTTTCTTAGCTTCTAACTGATTGAAAAGCTTCATGCTAATTACTTCTTTGTTCCTGAGCATCAACACACATTCAGAAATTGCAATGGCTAAGTCTCAAAAGTGAGAAACATTTGAATAAAGGCACTTCAAATTTATATTGGAAATGTGAACAAGAAAGGACATTTTATCAGGTTTGGTAGATGTATAAAAATCCTGGATTCAAACACCTACACTGATTCATAGGATTTTAAAGATTACTGTACAATTGAAACCAGATTTTTTTTCTTTTGGAATTGATGGACAATAGCAATAGCACTTAGACGTATATACCACTTCACAGTGTTTTACTCTCTAAGCACTTTACAGAGTCAGCACATTGCCCCCAACAATTTGGGTCCTCATTTTACTGACCACGGTAAGGATGGAAGGTTGAGTCAACCTTGAGCCTGGAGAGAACTGCCAAATTGCAGGCAGCCAGCAGGTAGCAGAAGTAGCCTGCAGTACTGCGCTCTAATCACTGCGCCACCGTGGCTCAAGTTGTTTGAAACAGTTGGAAAAACATTATGGAACTGCACTTTTGTACATGGTAATTGTAGCAGAATTTATTGTATGCAGAAAAATGGAAAGATTCAGCACTATCCAGAAAAGAGGAATGGTTGCTGAAGAAGATGGAACTTGCTGAAAAGGCTAAATTGACTATTTTGATCAGAGAAATGATAGTGTCTATGTTTATTGCTGACTGAAAATCCCTGAGAGATTTTTGCATGAAAAAATAAAAATGAAGTTATGCTTTATGGTTTTGATGATTAGACAAGACAGATTATAGAAAGAAGAGAATTACCTTGTAACCACAGAGTAAAAAGTAAATTTAAATTGTATTAATAATTGCTGGAAAGAAGATTGGAAGCCACTCCTTTGTATCTTTTCTCTTTTTAGTTTCCCTTTCTTGCATGTAAACACACACACACACATGTAAAGAAACATTTAATCTTAAAAGCACCCATTGCAAGTTACCTGCATAATTTTGTCCAGAATTTAAAAATGTATTTGTTACGATATTTTCAGGATCAGACTCAATAAGTAGATTAAGAATTAGATATTCAAATAAAGCACTGTTTATTTACAGAAGGCATTCTATATTCACTGAATATTCACAGATAGAAGCACAGAAGGAAAGCATACAGCTCCTTATATATACATGGGGTGGAGCTAGATATAGGAGTGGTTAAATATGAATATATTAAATAGAGAAGAATAAGTTAACCCCTGATACCCTGGTCA
This sequence comes from Arizona elegans, assembly GCA_022577455.1. NCBI lineage: Eukaryota > Metazoa > Chordata > Lepidosauria > Squamata > Colubridae > Arizona > Arizona elegans. Next base: position 133,993,817 of record JAKOOJ010000002.1, on the reverse strand, counting down.
TATATTATTTACATAAAGGAGAATAAGGCATTTACTTGTGACAAATCCCCCTCTAAATGCCGATTCGATATATAACAATAATTACATTCAGATTCTGAGCAATATAAAACTTGTAACTTAGAAGTCAAATATTTGTGCTGCTTAGAGGGTAAAGGCTTTGTTAGTATGTCAGCAATTTGTTCTGACGTTTCACAATGGACTGCTTTAATAAATCCATCTTGAGATAACTGCCTCACATGTTTGAATTTTATATCTATATATCTGGATCTTTGTCCAATGGCATCAGATCTAGATATTTCAATAGCAGCCTTATTATCTTCATGTATGATAAATGGTAATGAAGGTTTCATCCAGGTGTCTGACAACAAGTCATTAAACCATACGAGGTTATTTGAGGCTTTAGACAAACAGACATATTCTGCCTCAGTCGTTGATGTGGCTACTAAGTCTTGTTTACCAGTATACCAGTAAACTGGACAATTGTTAAGAAAAAATATATAACCAGATGTGCTTTTTCTACATGTGGTGTCGCCAGCCCAATCTGCGTCGGCGTAACATGTGAGGATGGGCTCTTTGTCACTATTGGGTTCCAATAATAAACAAAAATCTAAGCTATTTTTCAAATATCTTAATATTCTTTTGACAGCTTCCCAATGATATACTAGTGGTTTGCTGACGTGTCTAGACAACAAGTTGAGAGGCAAAGCGATATCGGGCCTGGTCCAATTGGAGATATATAGAAGGGAACCGATGACTGATCTATACAGAGTATTATCTTTAAATTCAGGGGATGACTCATCTGTGTTCCTCAGGAAATCAGTTTGCATGGGAGTATCACAGGGTTTAGCATTGTTTAAGTTACATTTGTTCAGGAGTTCTATAATCTTATCTTTTTGAGAAAGTTTGAATCCCTTTTTTGTTTTACTAATTTGAACTCCAAGATACTTATTTACCTTACTTAATGATTTCAAAGAGAAATGTTCATTTAATTTTGTTACAAATGTTTCTCTCTTCTCTTTGTGTTTACCTATATACAAAATATCATCCACATAAATTAACACGAATTCTAAAGAGTCATCCTCTTTTTTAACAAAGAAACAGTTATCAGCAGTAGTGGCATTAAAATTCATAATTCTGAGCACTTTTACTAAACATTCATACCATCTTTTGCCAGATTGTTTCAGCCCATATAAACTTTTATTTAGTAACCACATTTCATTTTTGTTTGTATATTGACTGTGAGGCGCTCTTACATATATCTCTTTATCTAATTTTGCATGTAGATATGCAGTCTGTATGTCGTATTGGAATACATCAAGGTTAAGTGCTGATGCTATGACCAGTGCAGTTTTAACACTCTCAGTTCTTACTGTGGGAGAGTATGTATCCGTGTAATTCTCGGGATATTTTTGTGCATAACCTTGAGCAACTAATCTAGCTTTGTATAAGGTGTTGCCTCCTTCTAAGTTTTTGATTTTATATATCCACCTAGTACCAATAATAGTTTTATCTTTAGGTGCATGTGTAGGTGTGAATACATTTAATTTCTGCAAACTATCCATCTCTTTAGTCATGGCTGATTCCCACTTTTCCTTTTCTTCAGGGGGAAGTTTTAACACTTCCTCGTATGTGTTTGGTGTTGATGTTTCTCCATCCATATACATTATATAATCTTTGTATTTGTTTGGTATTTGGTTTCTGTTGTTCCTGATTGTTCTTTTTGGTCTACTATCATTGTCATGTAAATACCTAGCTTCCTTTTTTGTTAATGAATCTGTCTTTATTTTGTATTGACTGTTTCTCCATGTTTTGTTTTTGTTTTTATGTATGTTGTGATTGTATTCTTCTCCAGTTCTTTCCTCTTGGTGTTTAGTGTTTGTATAGTTGTTTGGGAAAATTTCATTAAGATGTATTTTAGACCAGTTGGCCTGTTCATGGAATACAGCCGTTCTGGAAACTATAAATCTGTTATTATTATCGATAAATCTGTACCCTTTTGTGCCTGTTTCGTAACCCATGAACCTGAGTCTCCTAGATACGTTCTCACCTTTACGTCTTAATTGCTTAGGTATGTGTACGTCTGCAGTGACTCCAAATATGTACATATGAGCTATTTTGGGTTTCCTATTATACATCATTTCATATGGTGTCTTGTTAACAATGCTGGACCAAGTTCTAATTTGTGTATAATTGGAATATTGTAAAGCTTCTGACCAGAATTGTTTTCCTAAGCCAGCGTCTTCTAATGTGCACCTAATCATAGTTTGTAATGTCGAGTTCTTTCTCTCTGCCACTCCATTTTGGAATGCAGAGAAAGGGCTAGACGTGTAATGTAACATCCCTTTGTCTTTGAGCCATTGGGAGAATTCTTTTGACATGAATTCACATCCCCTATCTGTCATAATTTGTTTTATTCTAATATTGTGTTGTGTTTCTATACGTTTGTAAAACTCCTTAAATTTCTGAAAAGTTTCATCTTTGTGCTTTAGTGTATAGACAAAGCCATAACGACTATAGTCATCCACAATGGTTAGGAAATAACGTTTTCTATATGTGATTGATGGTGTTAATGGACCAACTAGGTCCATGTGTACCAAATCAAAAATTTTGTTGGTTGATCTTGTTGATTTTTTGGGTTTGGGGCTAGTTTTGAGTTTTGTAGATTTACATACTGAGCATTCCAAATAGTTTTTACAATTTTTTATTTTAACACCTTCAGCATGTTCAGTCATCTTTTGAACTACGGGAAAACTGGCATGTCCTAATTTCCTATGTAAGACATGAGCACACTCATCATGAATTGGTTTACCAATATTAGGTATTTTGTTGTTGTGTGTGTCTTTGTGATTATGAATAATCTCATGTTCCTCATTGTTACTATTACTACTGCTTTCGTTGTCTATGTTATTGTTATCTTCCATGTTGGAATCAATGTTGTGTAACCATTTTTCTTTTGTCATTAGATAAGGTAGACCTCCTTTAATAATCACAGTACCTATGTTTGTTCTGTTTTTCTCTAATGTTGCTTTTCCTTTTGAGAACACAATATTTATGCCAGAATCTCTGCTTAGTTTTATTGCACTAAGTATGTTATAAGGTATTTCAGGTATTAACAATACCCCCTCTATTTTTCCTAGGCCAGGTAAGGTTATGTTTCCTCTACCTATGACTTGAACCTTCTCTTGATTAGCTACCTTAATTACGAATTTATCCTCTACAAATGAAGATAGTATATTTTTATTATTTGTAGTGTGATTGGTTGCTCCAGAATCGATAAGCCAATCATTGTCCTCTGTCTGTTGTATGTTAGTGTTGTCATGTTTGTTTAACCCATTCAGTGAACCAGACTTTCTATCTTTTGAGTTATCCCTGCCCCCTCTATGTTCCCTTTAGATGGGTGGACTTCTATATCTATGTCTATCAATTGATGACTGTCTGTTTTGATACCTATTTCTGTAGTCAGGATTTTTTCTATTTCTGAGGAGTTTTGGACAGTCTCTCCTATTATGTTCTTTGGATCCACAGTTGTGGCATCCTATTGGTTCATGATATCTTTCTTGAAAAACTACCCTCTTATATTGTTTATGTTCCATGTGATTGTTACAACGACTTCTCCTTGAATTATCTTCAGATATTAGCTTGTTAGATAGACTTTCTATGGATAAATATCCTAAATTGATTGTGTCTAGATGAGATATATAGTTATCCCACGATGGGTCTAGTGAGTTAATGATAACACTCTTCATTGTTTGATCTGAAATTATTTCCCCCCTTAAATGCAGTTCTGCTCTAATTTTGTTTAAAGATATTAAATGTTCACTTATGGTAACCCCTGGCTTTATCCTAGCTGAGAAGAAATCTTTAGACATTCTTGTTGTAGTGGCTACACTTTCACTGTGAAACAATTTAAACATGCATTGAATAATTTCTGATACAGTTAGATTTTGCTTAATACTGTGGTACATGGCAGGAGATATACTGGAAATTAATAAGAAAAATGCCTTATGGAGCAGACAGTCTAATTTTAGAGTCCAAGGTCTTTTTGGGGGATTAGTGATAAAAAATAATAAGTTTTCTTTTAGAAAGACAACCTGGAGCTGCTGACACCATTCTTGCAAATTAATGCCATCTATTCTCAGTTTTGGGAAATCATTGGGTAAATTCCCAATATTGTTGGATCCATTACTTACAACTGGGGGTAGTCCGTGGTCTTGCAAATGTTGAAAGTTACAAAATGGTGTGGGTATGCTTGCGACGATTCTGAATGGTTCTCTCTGTTCTTCATGTCCTTCGAAGTTGTCTGTGTAGTCTTGCACATGCGCGTTGTTCATTTCGCTCCTGAAGCCGTCGTGAGAGGTTCTCGCTGCCGCAGCTCCCTCACATCGCTCTTCTTCTGAGGAATCGGTCTCCGGCTCGATCTTGGGAGTCCTGGTGATAGCAGGCGCTCGCTTTCTTTGGTTGAGAACGCTGGTCCCTGGGATCGTCTGTGGCGTGGGGTGGTATCTGCAGGGCTCTCTGGGTTGAGGCGTCGGCGCTTTCATCGTTTGAATAGAAGTGGGTGGATTTTGAGATGTTTGTTTGCTTGCTTGCCTTTTCGTTGATTCTTTAGTGATTTTCAATTTTGGTCCAAAAGCAGCAAAGAGCATTTTCATTGCTGATTTTACTTGCATATCTATCAAAGTCTCTTCAATCTCTGTCTGATTCTTCTGAGGTGTAAATTTTCTCTTTTTCATTTCTTGCATCGAGTAAGGCTTTTCGCGCCAGGTATTTTGAATCTAGCTTTCTGATTGGCTCTGCTTCGCTCATCTTAGGGGTCCGTTGAAACCAAGATGGCTGCCATTCAAAATTTTGCGCGGGACTGTTAGTTTTCTTTTTCGCTGTATTTTTATTTTCAGGCAGATCGCTTACCATTTTTGAGTCTTTAGATTTATTCGTAACGATGTGCTTCTCTTTCGCTGCTCCATTGTTTTTTAATATTTCTTGGAGGTTTGCGATGAGATTTTCATCGTTCTTTTGGCTTTTTAAGAGTTTTAGTATCTCTGACCTGAGTTCGTTGTTTTCTATTTCGTTTTCTTCTTGGTCATCAGTCTCATCCATTGTTTCTTCATTGTCAGTAGTGCAGTCTTCAGATTCTCTCTCAGACATATTTAAAGTTTTATTGAGTCAAACTAACCATCCTCTGCTACCAGATTGTTACGATATTTTCAGGATCAGACTCAATAAGTAGATTAAGAATTAGATATTCAAATAAAGCACTGTTTATTTACAGAAGGCATTCTATATTCACTGAATATTCACAGATAGAAGCACAGAAGGAAAGCATACAGCTCCTTATATATACATGGGGTGGAGCTAGATATAGGAGTGGTTAAATATGAATATATTAAATAGAGAAGAATAAGTTAACCCCTGATACCCTGGTCATATATTATTTACATAAAGGAGAATAAGGCATTTACTTGTGACAGTATTTCTCTTCTAGATGTACATTGTAAACTTTATCCTTGAATCCTCAAGTTTATTTGCCTATTTCCATGCTTTCATCTCCTACCATCCACTAGATCAGGGCTGTCAAACTCGCAGCCCACAGGCCGGATGTGTCACACGCTGGCCATGCCCACACCCAGTTTAGTGAAAGGGAAAAAAGTTGTGATACATCATGTGACGACAATGTGACGCTGTGAGTTTGACACCCCTGCACTAGATCAACAATGCTCCCAAGTTCAATGGTGTCTTGACGTAATTTCCTCTTTCTCGATTAGCAATTTCAGCAAATTACTTTAAGTATAAATGTGAGCAAAGAAAAATATTTGTTTCACTCATCTCTAATCCTAGCATTTTTTCCATTCTTATCAGCAATAATCAGAACAAATTGAATGTGACCTCTGGGATAAAATTTTGTATATAATTTTATTAATACTTTTTAAGATTAAAAACACAGAAACTAATAGAAAGTAAGGAAGAGAAAAAAGAAAAGGGAAAAAAATCAAAGAAAAAATAAAAAGTACAAGAAAAGAAAGAAGTAAATGAAAAATAGAAAAGAAAATATAGCTTTTATTTTCTTATTTAAACATTTTAATAAGAATTATATATAAAAAAAGACTGCATAATAATAAAAAAATGTACTTGTGACTTAAGATTGTAATGATTATAAAAATTATAAAAAGAAAAGCAGTACAACACTTCAAGATCACATGAAGTGTTAATATTACTTTATAATGCCTTGGTAAGGCCACACTTGGAATACTGCATCCAGTTTTGGTCGCCATACTATAAAAAAGATGTTGAGACTCTAGAAAGAGTGCAGAGAAGACAACAAAGATGATTAGGGGATTGGAGGCTAAAACATATGAAGAACCGTTGCAGGAATTGGGAAGGTCTAGTTTAATGAAAAGAAGGACTAGGGGTGACATGATAGCAGTGTTCCAATATCTAAGGGATTGCCATAAAGAAGAAGGAGTCAAGCTATTCTCCAAAGCACCTGAGGGCAGGACAAGAAGCAATGGGTGGAAACTAATCAAGGAGAAAAGCAACCTAGAACTAAGGAGAAATTTCCTGACAGAATAATTAATCAGTGGAATGACTTCCTCCAGAAGTCGTGAATGCTCCAACACTGGTGGTTTTTAAGAAGAGATTGGACAACCATTTGACTGAAGTTGCCTACCTCAGCAGGGGGTTGGACCTTCCAATTCTGTTATTCTGTGATTTTATGTAATTTTAGAGAGAAAGGCCAACGTACATTTATACTTATAACTACTATGTAGAATAAGAGAAGTGCCTTCTTTATAGTCTGGGGCTGTTGTGGCCCGCCAGCGGCCTGCGCGGATTGTGGCTGATCCCGACGACGAGGAGGCTGGTGTGGTGTCGCACCAGCAGCCTGTGCAGCCGGCGCTCGAGTCAGACAGCGAGGAGGCTGAAGAGGATGTGGTGCCAGAGGCAGAGACACAGCCAGGGCCTTCAGAACCTCCAGAGGCTCCTTCAAGTGAAAAGAGTAGAGGAGCCTCTTCTCAATGCTCAAGCACGCAGGGCTGCCAAAAGGCAGGAGTGGCTACTCAGGAGGAGGTCTCCTCGAGAGTAAGGCTTGGGTTAATTGGCCACTCCCTTAGCCTATTTAAGTTCGCACACAGATAGCAAATGTTTCTGGAAACAACGTTTGGTCCTACGCAGAGCAATTTGAGATTGAGTTTTTTATTACAACTTGGTTTCTGGGCTGATTGCCAACCCTTGTCGGACTTTGTTTAATCTCTGTAATTCATAGCAGGCTGATAAGGACATTTGTGGTTAAAGCCTGCATTTTGAAAGGGGTCTGTTTGTATTAAACAGAGTTTTTGGAGCTGTGTGTGTGTGTGCTACACTTCTTGGGACCTGTAGATGGGGCAGAACAGGGGAAAAATTTTGAAGGGACTCAAATAACAGTACTAAAATAAGCAGTTGCTCTTTGCATTTAGCTTCTCTTCATTTGACCTCTCTTTGATGGGTATTCTTTTTTCTAAACACATACTTTTTTTTTTTTTACAAAAATATGCTGTAATTATTCAAAGAAACTCAAAACTGAATGACCTTGGGTCAGCACTCTGTTGTCCTGGCCTAGAGGTGAAAGAGCAATAGATGTTATTGTGCCCAAGCCTGACCTGATTCATCAAATGTATTTTAAATTTTAGATAGTCCCTAATGGCTATCTTTTCTATGCATACATTGAAGAATTTTTTATCATTATTTTTACCAAGCTCTCATATCCTACTTGCGTTACTTCTAATTTCTACATAGGTCCAGGTGATAAATAGAAAAATAAGTAGAACATGGAGAGACAAAGAAAACAGCATTTACTTTCTGGTCCCCTCTAATAAATAAGTTTTCCCCTTAATGTTAATTAACAACTATATGCAAGACCCAGTAAAAACAAAACAAACCACATGGAATTACAAACTAATTAAGACATGCTGGAAAAAAAATGAAATAAAAATAAAACAGGAATGTTGTGCAATGGCATCAACATGGGTAAGGAAAAGGTGCCCGGCAGCAGATGGTGCCAAATATAACCTGGGAAGCTGTCCCATTTGGTGGCAAGCCAAGTCTAATTTTTTTTTTACATCATTGCTGCGAAAACAAACCAGAAACTGATTATATAAATAACTGCATTTCATTTCTTCTATGTAAAAAGTAATTTAACGTTTTGTTTGTTTGTCCTATGGTAAGAAGATATTTTAAACAATATAAGAAGCCCAATGATGCTTTTTCATAGACAATTAGAAGAAGCATTTGTTCTATCAAATCAACATCTAAAGAGAATTTAAATATAAAATATATAAGGGAGAATATAAAACTTTTTATGCAAGTTATGTGACACATTTTTCTCTGCTATTGTCCAAGATAATAGATCATATAGCAAGATTTCCTACTGGAAATAAATCAGATTTTTTTTTCTTTATAATTATTTATGTAGATAAAGAAGCTGCCACATACTTACAGATCTCCTAATCTATTGATAGTATTAATAGAATTGAGTAACAGATTGAAAGACATGAGCTTTTTTTCCTCTTTTTTTCCAAATATATCCATATAAATACACGCTGGGAAATGTACAGTAGGTACAAAGATTAATATATTTCCAAATCAAGGAAATCACTTGGGTGTAATAGTTAAAGATGCTGGGTTTGAAAAAGTCCTAATTCTCAGATAGGTGCAAAGCTAGCTGGGTGACTTTGGTCCGGCAAGACACTTCAGAAAATCTTGTCATAAAAACTAGTTATCTGTCCATGTAGTCACCAGGAATTAGTACTGACTCAAAATATGCATTATAATATTCAAAAACATACTAGGTCAAGGGACCTACAAGAAGTGCATTATGAAATTTCAAACCAACATTTCTGCTGTGTTCCTAAGTACCAGAACCGAATAGATGTTTATAATTCATATCATTCTTGAAATGAATTATTTTACCAGTGTCTCGTGTGTTAGTGGATTTATCATGTGTGACACAAAAAGAGAGGAAAATATCTTCACAGATTTTCAAAAAGCAAAAGGTGGTATGAGCTACCCATAGCAATGCATTTATTTTCTGTAAGCAGTCAAAGTTATAAGGAGCAGGTGTAAAGGGATACTAATTCTTGTTTCTATTTTTCTACAAATAAATCAGGAGTTGCTCAGAACTATAATTATGCATATTACCTTAGATTTGAATTCACTTATTAACAGTCTACGAGATAAACCTGGCCTTTACAGCACACATTTTTCATTTCATAATTGTCTAGTTCATTTTCTCTTTCTGTTTTTAATGGAAGACCTTCCACTTACTTATTTCAAACCCATTGTATCTCTAACTATTTTATCCCTATCCCTATGTTCAAACTTTACATAAACTGTGGGTAAGTAACTGTTTTACACCCAAGGAACATACATTTTTATCCTTATTTCTCCAGGTAATATGAGGACCATAACTGTTAGATCGGCGAATGGAATGGAATGGAATGGAAGACGTGACCAGCTCGTTACATTAGTAACTTTATTTAGAACAAGAAACAGTAGCAAGACTGGCTGCGCGCTGCCGGAGCTCTCCTTATATTCGCTCCGGCAGTCGCACCGCCCCTGACAGTGATTCAACTTTCCCGCCCGATGGCTGGCAGCCAATCCGGGCGGATGTCCTTATAAGGACATAACACTCCTCCCCCTTTAGTCCGAAATACTCAAAGTTCATTAATAAATGTTACGTAGTCACGCAGGTACGTAGGACGCCTCGGCACCCTAGTTGACCTGCGCAGTCTCACTTCTTCCTCGTCCCCGACCTGGACGGACGGGGCTCCTGTGTCTCCTGGTTCCCTCCCCGGAACCGGGCTCGGTTCGGCTGGCGAGTGTGCGGGGTCACCCTCAGCGCCTCCGGCCGGACCGCAAACCTTGGATGGCTGGTTCTGGTGGTCTTCCTCCTGGCCCGTGGATCTCTCGCCTCGCCGGGGCTGCTCGGTTCCGACCCGGGAAGAGCGTCTGAGTCTCGGTAAGTCCCAGGCTGTCACTTGCTCCTCCCCGGTCTCCCGGGCGCTGTGGTTCGGCTGCGGTTTGGCTCGTTGTCGTCTGGTGGGTGGTTCGGATTGGTGCCCTCAGGTCCGGTCTGCCAGCGGTGGGTGGTGTTTGCTCGGGTCGTGATGTCCGACCTCGCAGGGGTGGTGCAGGTCTCCTTGGCCGGGCTGGAGTTGCCTACCCCGTCGGGTCGGCGGTGGTCGACCTGGTCGGGCTGGCGTTGTGGGGCTACCTCCTCGGGTCGGTGGAGGTCTCCCCTGCCGGGGAGTCGCAGGCCTAATCGGCCGGGTTGTTGTCGGCTTTCCCTTCGCCCTAGTCCCTGGTCTACAGTCAGTTGGTGGCTGGGGTCATCTGGGCTGGGTTGTTGTTGCCGGGTTGACTTCTGTGCTGGGTGGGGGTCCCCCTCGCCGGGGTGTCGAGTGCCACCCTCACCCCTGTGCTGTGGTGTGCCCATCTCGGATGGTCCCCGGTCTAATCGCCTGGAGTGGAGGTCTCCTTGGCAGGGCTGTCGTGGGTTGCCTTCGCTGGGGGGGTGTGATGCTTCCCCCCTGGGCAGGTCCCGGTCTACTTGCGGGCTGGGTAGGTAATCTCTTGCCCTGCCGCGCCAGGTGCCCACCTCGCCGGGTTGGTGTTGCCATCCCCCATGCGGCTGGCCCCGGTCTACCGCTCTGGACTGTTGGTGTGTCAGTGCTTGGTAGTGGGCTTGGCCGGCCTGGTCGGGGTGGCGGTGGTCTGCCTCGCTGGGGTGTGGTAGGCCTACCTCGTCGGGGTGTTGTAGGCCTACCTCACAGGGGAGTTGCAGGTCTACCTCGCCGGGGTGTTGCAGGCCTACCTCATCGGGGTGTTGCAGGCCTCCCTCGTCAGGCTGGTTTTCTTGCGCTCCCCCCCACCTTTTCCGGAGTTGGTCGATGTGCCGTCGACAGACCTGTCCATCTTCCAGCTCCACGGTGTAGGATTTGGGGCCGGTTGTGCTGTCTATCTTCCCCTTCAGCCACTTAGGAGGGCCGCTGAAATTCAGCGCGAAAACCGAATCTCCCTTGCTGAAGGCACGAAGCGGGCGGCTGGCTGTTGTGGTTACTTCTGGGCTGTATTGGGGGTGCAGCCGGTCAAATGGTGACCTCAACTTTCTGCCCATCAACAGTTCGGCCGGGCTCTTGTGGGTGGTGGCATGTGGCGTGATGTGCTGGGTGAGGAGGAAGTTGTCTATTCTTTCCTGCCAGTCGCCCGTGCCCATCTTGGTGAGTGCCTCCTTGGTGAGCCTCACCATTCATTCCGCTTGTCCGTTCCCAGCCGGCCTGTACGGGGCGGACAGGGCATGGCGGATGCCCAGTCCTGCCAGGAATGCCTCCATGGCCAGGGATGTGAGTTGGGGCCCGTTATCGGAGACCAGCACATCCGGTAGTCCATGGGTGGCGAAGAGGCGGCGCAGGGCACGGATCGTCGCTTCCGTTGTGGTGGATGCCATGGGTACCACCTCGAGCCACTTGGAGAAGGCGTCTACCACGATGAGGAGGTGGCGCCCTTGCATCGGACCCACGAAGTCGATATGGATCCTCGACCAAGAGTTGCTGGGGGTCTCCCACTTTGCTGTTTCTGCTGGAGACCCAATCTTCTATGTCTTTGTCCAGTGAGGGCCACCAGACGTAACTCCGTGCCAGGGCCTTCATGCGGACGATGCCTGGGTGCCCTTTATGCAAGGTCTCCAGCGTCCGCCGTTGCAGAGTGCTTGGAATCAGCACCCTGTCTCCCCATAGTAAACAGCCCTTCATGGTGGACAGCTCCTTCTGCTTCCTGCCGAACGGGCTGAACTTCTCCTCCGTCTTCTCAGATGGCCACCCCCTGAGGATCCAGGACTTCACTTGGTGGAGTGTGGGGTCCTTCTGGGTGTGGACGGCCACATCTGCGGACGAGACTGGACAGCTGGCGGCGTCGTCTATGTGGAAGAGGTGGAGCGTGGGGGCTGCGTCTTCCACTGGATCCTTCAATGGGCATCTGCTCAGCACATCGGCGTTTCCTATGGCTGTGCCTGGCTGGTGCACGAGCCTGTAGGAGTAGCCCGCCAAGAAGATGGCCCATCTCGTCATCCGCGGGGACATGAAGGTCGGGGTGGGTTGGTCGCCTGCGAGGAGCCCCAGGAGTGGCTTGTGGTCGGTGACTATGGTGAAGCGTCTCCGAGGTATTCATGGAAACGCTTCACTCCTGCCACGATGGCCAGAGCTTCCTTGTCCAGCTGGCTGTAGTTGCGTTCTGCGCCGGACATGATCTTCGAGAAGTATGCTATGGGGGCTTCTGAGTCGTTGGGCAGTTCGTGGCTGAGGACTGCCCCCACCCCGTAGGGTGACGCGTCGCAGGTTAGCTTGATGGGGAGTGTCTCATTGTATTGGATGAGGACGCTTTTTGAAGTTAACAGTCCTTTCGCGGCTCGGAATGCTGCTTCCTCTTCTTGGCCCCACTTCCAGGAAACCGCTTTCCCCAGCAGGCGGTGGAGTGGCTCAGCAACTGTGGCTTTCTGTTTAAGAAACATTGCATAAAAGTTGAGCAACCCAAGGAATGCCTGAAGTTCCGTTTTGTTTTTGGGGCTTGGAGCTTCATGGATTGCTTTCACTTTTGATTTGGTGGGGTGGATGCCAGTGCTATCAATGAGGTAGCCCAGGAACTCGACTTCCTGTACTCCTAGGATGCATTTATCTCTCCTGACTCTCAAGCCCTTGGCCTTGAAGCGCTGCAGGACAAGCCTGAGCCTTTCAAGGAGTTGTGCCTGTGAATCTCCAGAGATTAGTACATCGTCAAAGTATGGCACCACCCCTGGAACGGCTTGGAGAAGGCGTTCCATCATTGATTGGAATATGCCGGGGGCAGCGCTAACTCCAAACTGGAGACGGTTGCATTTGAATGCCCCCCTGTGTGTTGCTATAGTTTGGGCCTCCGCCGTTTTTTCATCCACTGGCAGTTGCTGGTAAGCCTGGGCCAGGTCCAGTTTTGCAAAAATTGTGCCAGTTCCCAGGGAATGCAATAGGTGCTGCACTACTGGGACTGGGTATGCGCTCTGTGCCAACGCCTTGTTGATGGTACAACGGTAGTCAGCGCAGATGCGCACAGACCCATCATGCTTCAGTGGGGTCACAATGCAGGTTTCCCATGAGGCATGATCGATCGGTTCCAGGATGCCCTGGGCGATCAGCTTATCCAGCTGCTCGTCTACTTTAGGCCGCAGGGCAAATGGAACCCGGCGGGGCTTCAGCCTAATCGGGGTGATTCCCTTGTCCAGATTAAATGAGATTGGCCTCCCCACAAATTTCCCCAGCTTACCATCGAAGACTTCTTTGAACTCTTCGATGAGGTTGTCGAGTTCATCCCTGCGAATTTGGTGGATGCCTCCAATGGATAGCCCCAGCGGCTTGAACCACTCCACTCCTAGCAGGTTCGGTCGGCTGTTCTCCACAACTGTGATGGGAAGCTTGCCTTGGAACTTGTTGTAGGAGACTCGGATGTTGGCTCTTCCTAGTACTCCGATGGGGTTTCCCCCAAAATCGACGAGCTTTGAGTGTAGTGGCTTCAGGTCTCGCTTGCTGATGCTGGGTTGCAGGCGCTTCAGCTGGTGCCAATCCATAATGGAGTAGACTGAGCCCGAGTCTACCTCCATTGAGCAGGGTGAACCTTCCACGTGGATGGTCACGTGGAACTTGGTAGCATTGTCCGAGTTCGTGTGTGCGATGGTCGTCTGGTGGACCACTCCGCTTCGGGGAAATTCATCTTCCCTGCGTCTAGATTGGCCAGAGGATCGTTTGGATGATCTCTGGTAATCTTTACGGTTTTCGCGCGGGCGGTGGCTGGAGGGCTCTGGGGCTGGTTCTTCGGCTCTGCAAGCTTCGGTGATGTGACCCCTTCTGTGGCAGCATCGGCAGGTCGCATCTCTCCACTTGCAGGTTGCCCTGGCATGGTCTCCTCTGCAGCTGGCACAGCGCTCCCCCTTGTAGCTTCGTTGGGCGGTTTCCCGCCTTGGGGGTCTGGATACCTTGTGGACGGTGGACTCCTCCTCCGACTCGGATCCAGCCGTGGAATCCTCGGTTGATGATTGCGCTGTGGAGCGAATCTTGTGGATTCCCTTGGCTTTGCTTACTGCGGCAGCCACTTTTTCCGAGATTTCGGATGCGGTGGCTTCCTCCACCACATCCTTGAGCACGAGTTTCTTCCTGCTCAGGAACTTCTTTTGCAGGCCTCTGTCCCTCATGCCGAAAACCACGCGGTCAGCGATGGCATTGTCCACGTGGTCGAACTCACAGCTGGCTGTGATTTGGCGTAGGGCGGCCACGAATTCTTTGATGGTCTCACCTTCCTTCTGGTCCCTCTGATGGAAGGTGAAACGGTTCGCCACTGGTGTTCCCGCTGGGGCATAGTGGTCTTCCAGGATCTGCAGCAGGTCTGCCCATGGCACTTCTTCGATGTCTCGTGGTGCTACGAGATCGATTGCCATGTCGAGGACTTCGGAGCCGCAGTTGGCCAGGAAAATGCCCTTTTTTCGGTCATCATCGGCATCCCTGATGTTGTTGCCTCTCAGGTATTGCCGAAATTTGACCACGTAGGATTTCCACTTGTCCTTCCCTGGGCGGAAAGGAGCAAGGGCTGGCAAAGTGACTTCAGCGGATGCCATGCCTACGGAAATGCCTACTGTGGTTCAGGTGCTGGAGTCTTGGTCTTGTTGGCTTTGGCGCCATGAGGTTCGTCTCTAGGTCCTAGTCCTTCGTCGCCAGTGTTAGATCGGCGCAGGAATGGAAGACGTGACCAGCTCGTTACATTAGTAACTTTATTTAGAACAAGAAACAGTAGCAAGACTGGCTGCGCACTGCCGGAGCTCTCCTTATATTCGCTCCGGCAGTTGCACCGCCCCTGACAGTGATTCAACTTTCCCGCCCGATGGCTGGCAGCCAATCCGGGCGGATGTCCTTATAAGGACATAACAATAACATAATGAATGCTGTCCAAAGTCCACATAAATGTTTTTGACTTGGGTTTCAAATATGTCATTCATTATAAAGGCATCTATGATATTCTTCATAAAGACATAACAATAGCAATAGCACTTAGACTTAGACTTATATGCCACTTATATACCGCTCTTTACAACACCTTCTGGGAAATTTACAATATAAGAATATTGCCTCCAAAATCTGGCTCCTCATTTTACTGACCTCTGAAGGATGAAAAGCTGAGTCAATCTTGAAGCCTGTCAGGATCAAACTCTAGGACGTGGGCAGAAAATGCCTGCAATATTGCATTTTAACCACTGTGCCACCAAGGCACATTCCTGACACATTGCACATAAAAATGCTGATTATGTTGATATACCTAGTTTTTACATCATACGCTTCCATGAAAATATTTATTTGCATGTAACATTAGCTTAAACACAACAACCTTAAATGGACAAAATTGGATTAATAAGTGAATATAACTATCAGATATCAAAGTGAATGAATATTCAGAAGTCTGTACATACTATAGAAATGGCAGTTGTTATAGAAGTTAGGTAACTAACCTTTCTTTGTTGACTTTAATTCCTTCTGTTTAATCTTTTTCTTTTCTTCCAGTCTGATAACAGGATATTTTAATCTTCTTAAAGTTAAACGAAATTCTTTAAGATTGTTCATGTCTATAATCTGTTAAAATCAACATTTCATTCATTAAAGATTTGAGAGAGAGAAATGCCAGAATTCTTCAAACAGCAACATTTGTATTGTCACATATTTTTTATTAACTTTATTACTGCACATGTAGTAGTGCAGTAAAATTATGCCATTCTTCTTCTTCATTTTTAGCCTTTTTTTTTTTTTTTGAAAAATTGTTTGTCTCTCTAGGCAGCATCATGGTTTGCATGGATGGATGAATGCTTGTTCCAACCTCACACCTCTATGCTTCTTGAATAAATTCCAGCTTTTAGACTAAACAACCCTTTCACTCATCATCTGTTACACCAAGATGCATTTCTTTGCAGTGAGTACATGACAAGGGCACCTTAGCTTTATCTGTGCAAATAAACAAGAAAAGCTCTTAGTTTGAGCAGAAGCACATGCTACTCCTAGGGCATTTTAAAATAACTTCAGAGCTGCTTGAGTTGAAAAGCTGTTTACACATATCTACAAGTAGAAGCTATAGTTAAATGCAGATTTCAGCCTTTATAGTCATTTATCAGTGGAAGACATGGAGGGAGAGTATTGTTTAACCAGCTTCATTAACATAAATGCTTATAACCAATGGAGAAGGTAATTCTTAGCTGCCATATTAAAAAACAACAAAAAAACAAAGATTAGAGTTTCTGAGGTCAGCAAAGCCCAACTGCATTTTTGATGGCAGAATGAATGAAGTGAAAGAGAAATGGGCTTTGTTGCCATTCCTCCCATTCTAGTTATTTATTCTTAAAAGGAATTTCCTGTCACTGAAACCAATGGAATGAGTCAACCTAAATTACACGCCCATTGAAAAGGGAAAGACTTCAGATATAATGGGTCTACATTATCTCCCTTGCCAGGTAAGTATGGTATTCCCTTAGCACATTTTGGTTTCTTTCCAATAATTGAAGGCTCAATGAAAAAAAAAAACAGTGGGATGGGATGGCCTTAAAACAAATAGTGAATTGATTCCCTCCATTAGCTTTATCTCCTTGAACATGGGAGGATGAAACCTAAAAACCATATAGAGCTTATTCTCTCAAAGAGCAGAGGATTGGTTTAACTTTTTGTTTGAACCAATAGAGGTGAATTGCTAAACAAGACCGGATATTTAGGGTGTTCATTGTTCTTTTATTTAAAAGGAACACTCAAGAGACCTTACTATTTAAAACATTCAGGAAAGTAAGGGAGGGGGAAGGAAAATCAAAACAAAAATAATAAAAGTATTTTCATACCATACAAAGTCTGTCAAAATAAAAACATTGTTAGAGATTTTCCAAAGACAAAGAAGGTAGGAGCTAAAAGTCAGCTCTCAAAGCTGTGTGACAACAGGAGAAGGTGACACCTTTAGAACAGTCTTAAAATCAAAATAGTTTTTAACTGATAAAGAAACCGCTAAGATCCAACATAGAGTTTCTTTCTATACAAAGTTATGGCATGTGTTAGCTGTATTTCTTGCATTATCCTGTGTCATTTGCTATCCCTAAACCATTATAACAATGTAGTTACTGTGAAAGATCCATGTGCAGAAGCAAGATTTACTGTGGGGGGGGGGGGGTATCACAAAATTCAAGGGAGGTTTAAGTTTAAGAATTTAAACAGGTAGTTTTGTGGAGTTCATTAGTCAGTTTGTTAAAGCAGTTATTGTGACACGTAAATCAGAAGACTTCACATAACACTTTATTTTTTCTATCTTTCCTTGAACTTTAAGACAATCTGCCTTTAGACAGAGAATATAAATATTCATATATTTATTGGCAGTTTTAAAAAATGTAGTTGTTTTATTAATAAGTGCAATGATGCCAATTGCTATGTGTATGTTTGATAGTTCAGCTTATGCCAAGTCACAAAAAAAAAAAAAAAACAGGAGTTATTCAGAAGATGACGGAGGAGAAGCTGTGTCTGGTAGCCAAGTGCATCAAGCTGCTGTAGGAAAAGGAACATATCATTTCTAAAAGAGTTTTATAGAGACATATTACTGAAATGTATATTCAGGCTTTGATGACGTTTACACGACAGAGCCATAGGCCATCATCATAGGAAGCAGTAGCAGATGTTGCTCACCACAACTGAAGTAATTGCATGTCAATTTAAAATATATCATTGCAATTCCTAGTAATGAACAAGCCTTTTTTATTTCAGGCCATTCACTCTGACACAGATTGCAGCTAGTTTGATTTAATAATATTTGCTCTTACATTTGAATGTAATTTAGACACATCAGTGCTGAAATTCATTCCAATAGTTTATCCAAACAGACTGCCAGGATTATTGCATTTCAATAAAGAATATCAATTAAGACATAAAATAATGCTAGTACGCTTAACTATGCTTTTCAGAATTCCACATTATATGTTTACATCTGTTAGTTCAAAGTAACATTTTCTTAATTTATTTTCTCAATCTTTTTCCCCCCAGGATGCTATACTGGCTAATTAAAAAAAATGCAATCCAGAAATCAGCAGATTTAAACTAGGTGCAATTATTCAACTTCTACACATTCCCAATTCCTTCAAGCTGTCTACATATGGCTTAGTTTTATCTTCTTGATCATGCTTTTCTGAGCCTGACCCATTTTGTCTAATATGAGGTGACCAGGATAGCACACAAAATTAAAGGTAAATTCTGATCAAAGCAGAATAAAATACAATTATTACTTTGTTGTGGTCTATGAATTATACTTCTATTGATGCAAGTTTTTTTCCCTTTTTTCGTAACCATAGCACACTATTGACACATATTTACTTTGTAATCAGCTACTATTCTAATACAAACCAGTGATTTGTTATTCTATATCTGTACATTCCAATTACTTAACTACCTTATTTTTTATTTCTGTTTGGTAAATTTTCAGATCACTTACTCTTTTTTTTAACCTAGCATGATAATTTTGCATTTTGTTCCCCTTTTCTACAGCATTAACTATTCCACCCAGTTTTTGTCATTCAAAAACTTATCCAAGTCATTAATAAAATATTGAGAAGTATGTGGGCCAAGAATGAACTCTCTGGCACTTCACCAGGTTTGATGACAAAACATAATTGAATATCCTTAGAATATAACACCTGAACTAACCATGTATTCTCTTAATTACCCTAATATAGAATCTATATTAATCTATTTTCTTAATCAGAATATCTAGAGTACTTTATTAAATACCTTGCTGAAATCAAGCTTTATTATATCTTCAGCAATACCAAAATACTCCAGAAATTATTAATGAAAAGAATATATTTCTAAGTCATCAACCAATAACAACAAGAAATTATTATACAGAAAAGCAATATAATGCAATTAAAAATAATTGCAACACAATAACCAAGGCACTAAATGATCGACTCACAGCATAAAAAGTCACATACTGGACTTCACTAGCATCCTAGTCTAACATCTGGGGGAAAAGCCAGGTCTTCACTCTTTTCTGGAACACCCACAGAGATATTTCACTAAATATTTGGCCAGCCTATATAATTTGCCTTCTATTGTCTATCCACGGATATTTTACATAAAAAAGTGAATAGACTGAATAGACTCTATTTACCTCAGTACTGACATACTCTAGGTAATTAGTTTTATTGGAGCAGAACACTATATTATCAGAGAACTCTGATCAGTATTATACATTGCTTTGCTATGTTTTTAATGCTTTTCCCTGGATCTACCAACTTTTTTGGTACAATATGCAAATTGCAGATTACTGTAGTTTCTAAATCAAAGCACAAATAGTATACTTACTTGGATTGCGGGTGTACCTCTCTTATATATTGTAGGCTGTTCTTGCTTAACAGTTTCAGAGACAGGGCTTTTATTGTCCACGGAAGTTACATGCACCTTTTTTCTACCTCTGGTGTAACGGTTATACCATAGAACATCAGATATAGGACTGACACTATTAAAAATATAGTTTGATAATTTTATTTCAAGGAGTTAAAATGGGATTAATATTTTGTACATTCAAAACAATGTAAGTAATATGTACTTCATTTTTATACATTTTCCTTGCTGATTGTTGCATACTGTATATTTTCTAAAGCAAACAACCAGAAAATTACCTGTCAAAACATTATCCTTATATTATTGAGAACACAAAATGAAAAACTGCATCAAGCTGCTACTGACAAAAGTATTGTGATATAGTTGTCTTAATTTTATTTTAATAAGCAACATGAAAAACTCAGTTGGATATAACCTCTTTCAACCTCATAATATCAGTTTAATGAAATTCTATGCAAACTTATTCAATGTCCAAATATAGATAATAGGGTTTACTCCCAGGTAATGGTACTGCAGCTCTATCATTCTATAAATGACTTATTTGGCTGTAACTTCTACATCACTGATATATATTAGCATAATGCCCTCCATTAATCCATTTATAAATAATCATGTGTGTACCACAAATTTATTCACTATGTCTCAACACATAGGGGAATGGCTATTTGGCTACAATTAGCTGAAACAACTATTCAGAGCAATCAATACACAATTCATGTGTGTGCTTTGTAAGAGAATGTTTTATAGGTAGTCCTTGATTTATGTCCAGTCACTTAGCAACTGTACAAAAGTCCCAAAAGGTACTTAGAACCTTCCTAATTTAGAAGTTACAATAGCCGCACTCCCTTCCTCCAGTCACATGATCACATTTTAGGTGCTTGGCCACCAGCTAAGATTTATGTGTGTTTGCAGCATACCACAGTCACATGACTATGATTTGCAACATTTCTTGCCAGTTTCCAGCATTTACTTCCAGTTTCTGGCAGAAAAACCCACCAACTAGATATAATGGAGTTGCTTAACAACCATGAATTCACTTAATGTTCACTGCATTGGCTTAACAACTGCCGTTAAAAATAAACCTGGGTCCAATCATGTAGTGACACACTTAATAACTGCAATGACTTACAACCAAAATTCCAAGCTCAATTGCCGTCATAAGTCTTTTTTTTAATTGAATTTAAACATTTTATTGGATTATAGAATAAAATGCAAAAATACAAAAGCAAATAGTAAGACACAGTGGGGAGGAAAAGGGGAAAGACAAGTGAGGAGGGGAGGAAGAAAAGAAAAGGGGAAAAAAGTATTGACTTCCAACTCTCTCTGTTGCAGTAGACATTAACATCAAACCTCAACTTTTTACTTTTCCATAATAATATAAACTAGCTAATTATATAAGAACAAATCAATCTAATCAGTAAAACCCAAAATCAAAATTTTTTTCCCACCCCAAGGACAAAATCTAGAAACGGTCTCCTTGTAGCAATTCAGTCGTATGTCAAAGATAACCTGTAGTTATCATCTCTGTGCCTGCATCTATATACACAAATATGTAGACTAGTATGTACTTCCTGTATCATGATTTGTACATGCTTATCCATTAACAGTAGGGATAAAACCTGAGATAAGGAAGTTTGCATCAAAGGAATGGATGACAGTACTTTGAAAATGGCAAGACAGGACAACAACCGTGGTGGCAGCACAGTGGTTAGAATGCGGTATTGCAAGCTACTTCTGCTGACTGCTGACGGCTAGCAGTTTAGCAGTTCGAATCTCACTGGCTCAAAGTTGACTCAGCCTTCCATCCTTCCGAGGTTGGTAAAATGAGGACCCAGATTGTTGGGAGCAATATGCTGACTCTGTAAACTGTTTAGAGAGGGCTGTAAAGCACTGTGAAGTGATATATAAGTCTAAGTACTATTGCTATTGGAAAGCTATAGCAAGGCAACCCTAGATTTCTGGTGCAAATGATTGCCACATGCATTATAATAGAGAGCTGAAGTTCATAAAATTACCTTATTCCAGGGGATAAAATTCCCGGTTAGGCACAGATATTTGAAAAAGTGTGCATTAACTGTCCTCAAGTTCCCCCCCCCCTTTTTTTTTTTTTTTTTTACAAATTCAGAAAGGATCTAAAGTTTCAAGCTGCTTAAGTACATACGTTTAAGTACTATGTTTACGTTCCACCTTTTGCCATTCCAGGAAAAATTTAACAAAATGTAAATAAAAAGTAGAACATGCAAAATTAAACCACAAAATACAATTAACAGTAAAATAATTACTAAACCCATTTAACAAGCCTGGCATAAATCATCCCTGTGTAGATGTCCAAAGTACTGAGAGAATGGAAGCCAAACATCATCCACAAGGGAATGCCTTTTTTATCCTGGTGGTAACATTGGAAAAGGCCTTCCTCTTGGTGAAAGAAAGATGAGCTTCTGACAGTAAAGGCCTCTTCACTTACAGATGCTCTTTATGGAAAATGAGGAGGCTTGGCGCTATTTTTCTCCAGAATGCCTCAAGGAGATTATTCACTGAACATTTCATTCACTAACCATGTCCTGTCATTCTTCTTTAGAGAGGTTTATTTTCAACTGAGATCATCAGCATTCAATAGCAAAAGCCCTTGTTTGACTTATTTTTAGTTTACTAATTTATGAACTGCTACATAATTTGTGAGCCACCTGACTATACAAGAATCTTGTTTAAAAGTGGCCCCATTTTACTTCAAATTGAAGGGCATTTTATATATCCCATAATAATAATACACAGGAACTAAAATAATGCCTCATTAAAATAATACCACCATAACATGCACTGCATATTCAAGAACTGGAGTATTTGGCAGTTGAACTGAATAGTATTTGCCTAATGGGCTAAGATCTATAATTAGAAAGACATTTCAACTGTATGTTGAAATACCAAATATGAATATCAGTATGACTAAAACTTGCAAGAATCCTGTCAGCTTTCATGGGGGGGGTAAAATATTTTATAAGTTTACTCATAGGTCCCATTGAATATCACAGGCTTTAGTTCAAATTTCATTTGTGTGTGATTTATGTTTATTTTAAAAATTTGTATAGCTGCCCAATTTACAAATGTAACTGAAGGCTAACAAGGGATTAAAAGCAAAACCAAGCAAATAATCAACATAAAAGAATCATAACAACAGAATTAAAAAATAAACAGCGGCCTACGTTATAACATATTCAAAAAATTAAATTCTTTTTCCAGATGGACCCATTCAATGTCCTAACCCAGGAGGGATCAAGTTTTTAAAGACTTAAAGAAGACCAGAGGGGTTAGCACTATCTGAAAGTCACAGGATATGCTGTTCTAATGGCCAAGCACTTTCTCAGAGAATGCACACTTCCTGGGTCTCTTTAAATGGCAACTGTACCAATGGTTATTATAGAGTACACAATTATATTGACTAGCCTTTGCCAGACCAGCATTTCAGTCTCCCTCTCTTCCCAATTTCAAAATATGGATAACAATATAATCCATTCTACAGAGCTGTTTTAAGAACGGCCAAGGGAATTACATTTTTCAACTTAGTTTTTAACTTGATACAGATTTGAGGATGATGCCGGCACTTCCCTTGATCGATATCGCAGTGGCTAGGAAATCAATTTCAACTGTCTTTATAATCATCTTACTTATCTAGCTTCAGCCCAAAGGTTCACGAGTGGTCACAGAAAAGTTTATTTAAATAACCTTGTTTCCTAAAAGGGTCATAACAATTTAGCAGATAAGTATTCTCTTGTGAAATTATGCAGACAGAGAAGGGACAATAATAATCTGAAATTTTTAAACAAATTAGCACAGTGGATAAACATTCCATTATTATGTGTGTGAAAGCATACTATTAAGATTATGATTTCAGTCTTAAAATATATTTATTTGTAAAATCACTGTTATGTTTCTGTAGTGCCAGAGCTTCAGGAAAAAGTGAATTGACGGAGCTGCATTTCTCTTTCAAGTTTTCAACATTGTCTGTAGACGCACAGCATGGTGCCAACATGTAAAAGACATGCATTTTGCATTACGTATCTTCTGTACTCTATCCAAAATACATTGGACTCATGGAAAGAGCAACCTGAAGACATTAGTTAAAAAGAAGTAAATTGTCAGTTCCTTAAAGAAAATGTGACCTTCTGCCAAAACAATGCACTGTCTGTCACTCTTCATCAGAATAATAGCCTGACAAGTTTATTGTTGTAAATATTTCATTTTCCTTGCCAAATAATGGAGTGTTATCAAACAAGATGGTTGTCAACATTCAGCCTCATTTCAGGCAATACAAAATATAGACAAGCAGTTACGGTATGATTACATGGCTCTCTATTTAACTGTTCTGAATTTTCCAAGAAGCCTTTTCAGGAAAACAAACAAACTCTTAGAACTTCAAGGCAACCTCTCTAATCTGGCACTCCACAGCTATGTTAGGATTACAATTTTAACATTTGCAAGCTGGCTAACAATTCTAGAGGGTTGTAGTTGTAATGCATCTCGAATATGCTAGCTAAAGGAAGACTCTTACACAAAAGTCAGCATCATTATGCTGACTTTATGCATTATGCATTATGATATTTTTCTCTGTTTCACTATCACTGAGCTTCAGTAACACCTGCTTCAACCTCTGCTGTTTTTGTTATTTCTTCTTTCTAATTCATTAAGCTCCCTTTCTCAGCCTCTGGTGCTTTTTCATTCACTCCTGCAGACCAGCCTTCATACCTGAACACATTATTGCAAAGCTGCGTTTACAGTATTTTTCTATCCTCTTCCTGGCGCCTCTCAGTTTCAAAGTATATTTGAAAGTGGAGAAGATTCAGGAGTATATCCCTGTGGTACAGCCTTATGGCAGATTTAATGATTCCTTTTCTTGAACTGCCAAGAAGGTCTACCTGAACTCCTCAAAGAAAAATATATGCAGTTCCTGAGCTAGTTGGGCTGACTGAGCCCTATACAAATGACCAGCCAATCTAGCACAGTATGAGATTCATTGATCTAAACTGACAACTTTTCTAATCTTACTCAGTATAAGATGCTGGAATTGATGGAGAGTATTTTGACAGATGTGGTTTGCTTGGTTTCTGAATGCTTCACAGAACACCATCTGTGTACAAATAATACAAAGGCACAAGTCAGTGCTTTTCATCGTATAAATTATGATGCTAAGCATGAATTTACCATCGTCTGCTGTGGGGTATAGTTCACCCAGTACATAAATTCAGAGTATCTTGGAGAATATACTTTCTTTCAGAGATCACATTGAAAAGACCCAGGCAACTTTAATATTGATAATAACACTTCAGTAAGTCATTCTCTTCACCTTGTCACACTTAAAATAAACTACTATGCATGCTGCTCCATATTGCGTAGTGTCATTACACCCATTCCAGCTTTTTGGTAACATACTACTTTTAATATGCAATAACAAATTAAAAGGTCTATTTTTTTACAGAAAAAAAATAGGAAACAACGCCAGGCACAAATAATAATGAAAATAAAACTTGTATATTATAAAATTGCAATCAAATCAACAATGTTGATTTGGCATAGGGCCTAGCTATCTTCGACACCGCCTGCTGCTACCGATGACCTCCCAGCGACCCGTGCGCTCCCACAGAGAGGGCCTCCTCAGGGTGCCATCAGCCAAACAATGTAGGCTGGTGACCCCCAGGGGTAGAGCCTTCTCTGTGGGGGCACCTACCCTCTGGAATCAGTTGCCCCCAGATAAAAGGAGAATCCAAGACCTCAGTGCCTTCCGCCGTGCCCTTAAAACCCACTTTTTCCAGCAAGCTGGGCTGGCTTAGGAAGAAATTTTTTAAATGTTTAATTGGTTTGTGGTTTTTTAAATTTTTGGGCCAAATTTATATATATTTTAATTGTTTTTAATATTTGTATTTCATGTTTTTAATTCTGGCTGTGCACCGCCCTGAGTCCTCAGGGAGAAGGGCGGTATATAAATTGAAAAATAAATAAATAAATAAATAAACAAATAAATAAAATGTTAGTATTTTGCTCCTCTTTTGCAATCATATGCTCAGAGAATTGTGCTTGTAGAAACTAGATTCTATATTTCATACGGCATAAACCCCTTTGATATCGTGGCTGAATAACTATATTCACAACTATAATGGGGTTTGTGTGGTTATGTGATCAATGAGATAAAGTGTCTTAAATATTCATCCAAGAAGCATTTTAACAGTTTTAGTCATCCATAAAGGGTGGAAATGTCAAAAACAGATTTCAGATTTCCACCAAGAAAAATCAGATGATCTAGGTAGGACAGCCAGCTCTGTACTAAATCAATCTAGATGACTATTAGAAGTCAGCAAATAAGCACCTAATAAAACTATTTTCTGCCCTCTAGTGGTCATCAGGATTATTGCAGCCCATATCTGATAGCACTATTATAATGGATATACTAAATAGGCCTTAGAAAAATTGGGGATTGGTGGGGGGGAATCTTGAAATTCTTAATTTTATAAAATTGATTATTATTTTTCATTAACTTTCAATCGGATTTATAGATTTAAAACCAACCACACATTTATCACACCAAAAAAAAAAAAAAGTTGCATAAGAAGACACTATTGAAAATGCTTAGAAAGTGGAGTTAATTCCATCCAAAACTGCAGCAAAGTTTTCAGTCCTATCAACGAATTGGAGAAATGGAATAATAACAATAATGGCAAAGGAAATGTTCCTCCCATTTGCTTAGCCAAACAAATGGTTAAGCTTAGGAAATGGTAGATCTTCCATTTTAGATTTTCCTATATATCTTTCTTCCCAATATTGGTAAAGGAGAAGAAGAACAGAAATGTGAGGCAGAGGGGAGCAGACATTAGCTAATGTTTCTATATATTTGAGAACAAGTCCCTTCAATCTTCTGCCAGATTGTCGAAAAAGTTCAGAAATGTAAAGTTACAACCTTACTTAATAATGGTATATTTGATAAGAGCCTTGGGGGAGCAGCAGACTAAAGTGCTGTTAAGTAGCAGCAGCTGCCTGCAATTACTGCAAGTTCAAATCTCACCAGGCTCAAGGTTGACTCAACCTTCCATCCTTTCGAGGTAGGTAAAATGAGTACCCGGATTATGGGGGCAATAAACTAACTTTGTATAAAAAAGAACACCGCTTAGGTATATACAAAAGTATGAAAGCTATTGCTTAACGCATTGTAAGCCACCCTGAGTCTCCAGAGAAGGGCGGCATATAAATCGAACCAATAAATAAATAAATATTTAATATGAAATAGAGCCAGGCCCTTTGTTTCATATATATTTATTGGACAATGAAGTTTGAAAGAATTCATTTGCTCATGTTTTAAGGTAACATTTGACAAAACAATTCTCAAGAATGGAATGCCAATACTGCCTGCTAGAAATCTGCTTGACGAGTTTTGCTAAATATAATTTATATGACATGCATTTATTAAATTTCTCACTGTGTACTTTGCAAAATTGTCTTCCATTAATCAATATTGATTAATGCAAAGAGATTGTATTAATCCAGATTGCAAAAAATTCAGCTGGGTAACCTTGGGCCAGTCACTCTCTCTCAGCCCAAGTCACCTCATAAGGTTGTTGTTGAGAGGGAAAAGAGGAAGAGAAAAGTCGGTTGGATATGTTCCCTGCCTTGAGTTATGTAAAAATAAAAAAAGGCAGGATACACATACATTGGAATAAATAAAAATGTTAATACCAAGTATTAATTGCTGCTTAGAGAAACATATGCAGTTGAGTGTTACAGAGTGCATTTTCTTATAGACTAACATAGTTGGAGACCTATTTGTCATGGCCAAAACTAGAAGGGCTTTCTATTTTCTCATAACGCAATGGTTATTGTTGAAATTTAATGCTAAGAAAGCATTGTTTACCTGCGTGGCCCATTTCTTTCCCAATATCTTTAATGAAGAGGATTTTCAAATAATCCTCTTTTTAAAAAAAAAAAAAGGAGTAATTTGTACCAAAGTTTAGCATTTATCCTTCTTAAAAGTAACTGTCTCAAATGTTTAAGATTAGGTTAACGTTTAGGGGGGGGGTATAAATTTGAGCATTACAGGAGATTGTTAAATTAAGGTTAACATGAAAAATATTATGGAACTGATCAATTCACATATTAAATTATTATTTTTTATCTGCTTAACTGTCCCATTTCATGATAAAATGATAGAAGCCCTGGTGACACAGTAATTAGAATGCAGTATTGAAGGCTAATTCTGCCCACAACCTGGAGTTCAATCCTGGCTTGGCTCAAGGTTGACTCAACTTTCCATCTTTCCCCAAGGTCAAAATGAGGACCCAGATTGTTGGAGGCAGTATACTGATATTTGTAAACATTCAGAGAGGGCTATAAAGCACTATGGGATGGTACATAAGTCTAAGTGCTATTGCTATTGCTTAAATTTATATTAGTTGAGTCTGAATACTTTCTTATAATTCATTTACACTACATCTAGCTAAAACTAATCAGAAGTGTTGCATATGGATATTTTCTATATGGAACTCTAGGTATAACTAAAGAAGTTCTACTTTCAAGTGCGCTTCATTATAAACAAACCATGGATAGATATTCTGCTAGCCACACAACGCAGGTGAAAGAGACAGTATTTGAACCAATTGGAAGGTTTAGCATGCCTACCAAATATTTCTTGTCTTAATCACTTAGGATCCTATCTTAAGTAATTGTACCTACCTGGGAATCAATATTACTGCCCTCAGTGGAATTTCCTTCTGAGAAAGCACATACAGGATTATATTGTTAACAGATTTCTGGCAGAGACAATATTTTAATTAGGAAGTTCCTCATTCAAAGTTTAGATATTTTTATTAATATAGAATTTTTCCTACTTGTACCTAAACATAAAACAAACATATCCTTTTTTTTGTTGTTGTTGTTATTGTTGTTGTTGTGTTCACATAACATTGCTTTCATTTTTCTCTCCATTCCTTAAGTAACACAGGCTTAAATTGTCCTTAGCTGTATGGATACTAAAATATTATTATGAATGCTTTTCTGCTGCTTTGGTTTAGATTCTAAACTACTAACAAATTCTAAGGTAATAACAAATGCAGTATTAATAATCATTGAACAACCCACAACCATAAAAATTATGATACTTCAGTCATAATAATTCATAATCCTATCATAATAAAATAGAGCCAGACATTATTAGAACCTTCCATTACACACCTAGGTACTTATTACTCTTCATTACTCTTCAGTCCGCAAATATGTGCTGGAAAAGCACCTTTTCAAAAGCTTTCTGAATACCAGGGACGAGTTTGCAGATATTACATTTGAGAAGATATTTCACAGAAGGGAAGTGTTTGCTTTGTGTGAGGAGAGGGATTTTCATAAAGACAAGAAATGTCTGAAAACATTACTTTGTGGTAAGTAGTCTCATAGATAACCACTCCCAGGTCACAAAGGATTTTAGAGGTTGTAATAATTATCTTGAACTGAACCTAAAATCAACCAGCAACCAATGCAAAATATTGGAGGTGCACGATAATATTGAATTGTTCTTGTTAGCATGTCAGCTGCTGCATTTTACATTAGTTGCAACTATTTCATTCTTTATTCCAATATCATCTAAAGCAGGGGTGCCAAACTCGTGGCATGCAGTCTGGATGTATTATGCGCTGCCCATGCCCATGCCTGGTTTAGCGAAGGGGAAAAAGTCGTGATACGTCACGTGACAACTCCATAAGTTTGACACCCCTGATCTAAAGGTAGTTTCAACATGTATAAAATCCACCAAGCTTTTCCATCCATTAATTTGCTGGCTCAAATATGGGTGAACAGCACTTTCTTCAACAGGTTACATTTTCATTATCAGTACTGGTGCTAAAACAATATTACAGAGAGACCTAACTCCAAAATTGTCCAAAACCAGTCTTAAGGTGTGTGAAATCTATTAGGCTTTGTCACTTATTACCTTGGACAAAATACAGACCCATTGAAGGAAAGAAATTTCATCCTACTACCGCTAGTCCTCGATTTGCAACAGTTCATTTAGTGACTGTTCAAAGCACTGAAAAAAAATGACTTACGACTGTTTTTCACAGTAACGATCTTTGCAGCATCCCCATGATCATGTGATCAAAATTCAGATGCTTGGCAACTGGGTCATATTTATGATGCAGAGTCACGTGATCACCTTTTGCGACCGTCTGAACAAGCGAAGTCAATGGGGAAGCCAGATTCATTTATCAACCGGGTTACTAACTTATCAACTGCAGCAATTTATTTAACAACTGTGGCAAGAAAGGTCGTAAAACTGGGCAAAACTCACTTAACAAATGTTTCACATAAAAACAGAAATGTTGGGCTCAATTGTGGTTGTAAATTGAGGACTACCTGTATAGCTATCTAATGATTCAAGATTGGTGATTAGTGTTTCAATTTCGGTAGAGAGAAAAGCTCTGTGGCATACTCATTTTGATGTTGGCCAATTCCTTGTTCTCAGAAAATATAAATTACCATATGTTGTGCCCACACACCTGAAATATCATATATAAAAATGTTAAAATAATGTTAACTGTCACAAGCTACTTCATACAAATGACACATTCAGAATCGGGCAGCCCAGTTATAATCATTTGTTTTTGGTGAGTAGAAATGCATATCATTTACTCGTTATTTGAAATTTTCTTTACTAAATTTAAAAATCTGTAATTATTTTGTATCTAATGACACTACCTGTAACTTTCATATTTTTCCCGAGAAACAATGGCATGTTACAATTGTTATAGGCATTAATCTATTAATCTATTCAGTTTGCAGCAACTTCACACAGTGATTATAAAGCTACTTTAGACAAATATAAATTGCACTAAAAATGAAAATAATGATTCTACGTATAATTTCAACTTATTTGCTCTGAGAACAAAAAAATGAAAGCTTCAGAAATCCTCATAAGTAGAAATTGCAGAATTTTATAGGACCTATTGTGCCTGGGATACATACATTGCTTTTGTGATTTTTTAAATTAACAATTCTATGTCAAATTTGTTTCAGTTTACAGAATAAATTTAAAGATACAATCTTAAAATGTGACCATGTATGCTAGTCAAGTTTTGGAATATCTGTGTTATATCAGCGGGTTTTCCGCACAAACATTTCATAATATATAAGTTTATACAACAGCAATAATATTGGTCGAAGTATTCAGAATTAAATAAAGTAAATTTAGAACCATTAAAATCAGTGCATTTTCCAAAGACTTGTTAGTGGGAATTCAAACTATAGAGTTTTGTTTTCACAGTACTGAAATAACTAATAACAGCAAAAGTGCTTAATCAATGAATAAGCAACTATAGCTTTCACTTCTAAAATATTGAATTAAAATCTGTACAGGATTGCTCCATACACATTTGACAAGGCAACTTTAATTAGATACATGAAAATATCACTTTATTAAAACTAAGTAAAAATAAACTTACCACAATGTTTTTCTACTTAAATATCCTCTGATCCATCTCTGAATAATCAAGATTGGTGAATGATGAACTAGAACATGATTGATCTTGGAAATTATATTTCTTACTATTTTCATTTCTTCCTGAAATGTAGTATCCTAAAAATAAAACAGAGCAATATAGCAACGTTTGTCAAAGTGCATCAAAACCAGCTATGCTTTATGTCTTCTTAAATGATATTTCGGAAAGCAATTATTTTGGATAAAGCATCCTAGCTATTTTGTTTTGGTTTATAAATAATTTTTATATATTCTGGTAATAGATTGCTTTTATGTAAACCTTTTTAACTGAACTCATAAGAGGTTGTAAATTTCTCCTATTCTTTGGTTATAGTTCCATTTATCATAGAAACAGACATTTACATCGTTTTTTGTTTTTTTTTTGTAAGGAGCATTTCATATATTTTTGCTGTTCCGAGCAGCAATTTTTTCCATTTTAATTTAGCTGGCTTTGGTCAACAGCTGTCAAAACTAGAAGCAGGGATACTCACAAATTATAAGTTGATGCTAAATTTAATGCTGAGAAATAATAAGCAAAAGTAACAAATTCAATAGAAATGGTACTTTCAGAATCAGACTGCTCTTTCTTGGCAGGATGGATATAATGAATTATAATTAATCACTGACTAGATTTTTGACTGATTCACGTAGGGTCCTAACTTATCTTGTTCAGCATGTACATCTTAAGGGACAATGTAAAGATGTTTCTCAGATCCCATTTGTACAAATCTGTTCCTATTCAATGTCTGATGGGGATTCGTAGCACAATGTCCAGGAAAATAATGCTCTACCTTGAATACTATCAGGGTACGTAGAACCAGTAACTGCTAAATTGTTTAATATTACACATTTAATAAATGTGTGTGCACTTATGTAAGTATTAGTATGAATGATGTTCTTCCAAATGTTATCAATAAGCTATTTTGAAGAATGTAATATATTTTGACTATACAGGAATTTCACGAATAAATATTCAACAGGGATTTTTATGAACAGCACTTTTTTCTCAATATAGAATTCATTATATATTCATTATTAAAAGACTGTTCCCTTTCTGTATTATTTAAGGATTCTAATAAGTAAGTGATTCTTATTAGCATATGTGATCAAAAACAGGACCCACTTTTACTGGTAGAAAACTTCAGAACAATAAAATCTTATATAGTATGCATTGAAATAGAGCGGAGAAATTTTTCCTATATCATGAATTTTCACGGGAAATGAAACTGTAAATTTTGTCTGCAAATCCTTTTCACCATTTCTACCAGGGAATAAAAATATCAGATTAATGTATTTTGGACACAGCAATCCAGATTTTTCTCAGAGTTGCTCACCAAGAAGAGGAAGAATAGGCCTCAACTATACAGTGCTATTTAGAAAATTCAGTGCTTCTGAATTTTCATATTTCTGTATATACATACATACAATGTGATCTGTTCTCCACACACCTTAAAATTAAATAGAGAACTTAATTGAACAAGAGGATCAAAACATTTTCCTTGTTTATTTATTCATTGTGGAAATTGATCCAAAGCTACATATTTGTATGTGTGCTTTTCAATAACTGGTGTGCCACCCCACCCCCCCAACCCCCCTCCAGTACAGCAATCACTGGAGCTAAACATGAACGTGAATTGTTAATCAGTCCTATGTATTAGCTTTGAGGAATATAAGCCCATTCATCCTTACAGAACAGCTTCAACTCAGGGATTTTGGTGGGCTAATTGAATGAACTGTGTGCTTCAGGTCCTTTCACAATATTTCTCTTGGATTCAAGTCAAAATTTTGATTCGATCATTTCCTTTTGCTTTTATCATTCTTCAGTCATACAACTATATGTTTGGGCTATTGATTTGCTGCATGATAAATTTTTGTCAGTGAAATCAGTTCACTGACCGATACCCTTACATTTTCCTGTAAAATTTGCTAATACAATTCAAAATTCACAGTTCCATCAATGACTGCAAGCCATCCTGCTCCAGAATGGCAAAGCATCCCCAAACCATGATATTGCCATCACCAGGTTTCAGCAATGGGATAAGTTTCTTACGCTGTCACTGTTTGCTTTTCATCAAACCTAATTCAACAAGTGGGTTTCTTTAGTTTCCCTTTGTCTCTTTCCTGGAACAGCTTGAGCAGTTTTTCTTTGTATCTTTGGTTTATTATTTGTTTGTTTGTTTGAACCTCACCTTCCATATATTGCTTTCCAAGTCTGATTTACTGATTTATTAGTTGTATGTCCCTTTTAATTATTAAAATTGTTTTCATTTATAAATCTATTTTGACATTATTTTCCATATAACTATTATGGCAGCTTAAAATTTATTTTCAGACCCACATCTTTTCTCTTTTACAATCCAGTATTTTTCAAACTCCAAATACACCTTTAAATCAGTCTGTTTAATCCAATAAAATCTGTTGTTTTTCTATCACCTGTGCTAAAGTGGCGCACAATTTTGTAAGTAAATTCTGAGTAAACTGGTCACAAAAAGGCTTAATTTCTTCTATAATTTAATAGCACAGCCTCATTGTATTAATGGTCTGTTCTTCTTTAAAAGTAATTCTTCATTCTTTCTGTAGCTAGTCTTCAAGTCCACTCTTACCATCTGTTTGCTTTCCTTTCAGCAAAATTTTCCCACAGGAGGATTTCTTAATATTAATTTCAAAAACTTTATATACAATTTTATAAATTTTTGAACACCTCATAGGTGTTCAAATGTTTTCTCAGGTCCATCTAGCCTATTAACTTTCCAAAATCAACATTCTAGTCCCACTTTTGCTGTTTTCCAAAAAATAAAAAAATAAAAATAAAAATAAAAGCTTTTCTTGTTAATCCTTAAACTTACTCAGAGCATCTTTCATCCAGGATGAAAGGAAACTCTTCCAGTGTACTATAACTTATGTTTTGGAAGGTTGTTAACTCCAAAGAAGTTGATAGTAAGCAGTTTCCTAAAGTAATTAGGAAGTGAGGAAGTATGCAAACACAATGTCTCTTTAAGGGGTGCTGAGCGTGACTTAGGCAAAATGAATAGTCGCCCGGCCCTCACACAAACTCTCTGGAGAGTGCCATTTTGCAATTTCTTCACAGGGAGAATCTGTATGAAGCCATAAATGGGTGCACTGTGATGACACAAAGGCAACACAGCCAGAGAATAAGTATGATTCCCTTTATTAGCTCCAACTTTGTCCCAACGTACCTTTTTCTCTCTGGTTTGGAGGAAAGCTCACCCACAAATTTGCAACAGCCTTTGGCTGAAAATACTCCAGTCCAAGCGTTATAAGCAGAAAACTTCAAAATATAAATCCAACAGGGCAAGAAAAGGAATTAATCCAGCAGGGCAAGCAAGATAAGGAGTTCCAGAAGTGAAGTAGCACAGCAATAAATCAAACCAGTTAGGAGGATGCCAGGAACTCAGATAAAGCAGTTAACACGATGAACTCACCGTTTGTTCCCAACAACCGCCCCTCCCATTTGCCTCTCCTTTAAACTCCATCCCCAGGTGTGTCTTATGAAGGGAATTGGGGCTCTTTCCTCCCTCGTAAACCATGCAACCCACGATGCTCTCTTCTCAATTCTTCCCTGCGTGCCCTAGGAAGTGGAGGGGATGGGCCTTGGTCTTCATCTGAACCCCCTCTCCCTTGTTCTACCTCTCCCCTGCTCTGCCCAACCTGACTTTGCCCTTCCCCAGTTTCCTCCATAGCCAACGGAGCCATTCTCCCACTCTATCTCAGCTGTTCATGTTCCCCCTCGGATTCAGACTTTGATGGGGGCATGACACAGGCCTTATCTTCTCTCAGTTTTCTGAGGAGCCGATCCCTTCACCACCTCCTATTTTCACTCAAATCTGTAGACTTCACTAAAAGCACAGTCATGCTCAGTCTGCCAAGCTGCCCTGGAGATCTGCAAGCTAAAATAGAAGACACTTTGGAAATGGCAGGAAATCCACATTCTGTACCTCCTCTACCACTTTCCACAATTAATACTCATATTGAGACTTTTTTTTTTTCTGAGAGAAGCAAATATTTCACAAACGCACTTGCAGGGTATCTCTTGAGTGGCAGAATCTTTGTCCACACAAAGTTTGTCCAGTCTAAATAGAAATGTTCTGGCTTGAACACAGATAAAGGCAACAGATTGTTAGAATATAAAGGCAAAGATTAAAGTTTCCCCTGCCCAGTCATGTCAGGCTCTGGGGGCAGTGCTCACCTCCATTTCCTAGTTGAGGGAGCCAGCATTGTTCGAAGACCTTTCTGTGGTCATATGGCTGGCATGCCTATATGCCAGAGTTCATGGAAAGTTGTTACCTTCCCACCAAATTGTTATCTATTTATCTGCTTGCATTTGCATGCTCTCAAACTGAGAATATATTTAAAATTTAGTGTTCTTAGGAAGGCCTATATAATAACATTTTAGTAACGTTAAATTACTTTGTTTACCTTTCCAGAAAGTGGGTAATAGTCAACAAAAAAGTACAGAGTAAATGGTTTGTATTGTTCAGGTAGTCTCCAACCTTCGGTTATTTCTTCATCAGAAATGACATAGTAGTCTAGCGCCTTGAGTGAAAAAATGCTGTTAACAACAATGTGCCTATAAGCAATTTTCAAACACAGTGGAGTGTTATATAAAGTGAGTGCAGTAAGATTA
The DNA here is from genome assembly GCA_022577455.1 of Arizona elegans. NCBI lineage: Eukaryota > Metazoa > Chordata > Lepidosauria > Squamata > Colubridae > Arizona > Arizona elegans. The sequence continues at coordinate 133,958,224 of JAKOOJ010000002.1, read as the reverse complement.
GGGCAAAAAGATAATGAATGCACATCTTCCAGTGTCGAAATTCCGTTATCATGTAGATATAATAATTGTAAATTCTTCATGTATCTCCAAAACATTGGACCAGGAAGTAATTCTAGCTGAAATAGGATTGAAAAACAAGTTTAAAAGAGAGAAAAATGAAAAATGATTTAATAAATATATCACTACACTTGAAGAGTATATAATTCTTCAAAAAGCACAACCATCAAATCTGGTCCATAATTACAATTTAGTACTCCCACAGCTTGCCTTTTCAAGTATGAAAAAGGCCAGTCATTGTCCACCAATATACTTTTTAATTCCATAAATGTTTCCAATACTGAAATAACATAATGGAAAACATTCAACATGTTTGGATGCTGGCTGGGGAATTCTGGGAGTTGAATTTCATGCAACTTAAAGTTGCGAAGGCTGAGAAACACTAGTCAATGAGAAAGAGAAAGAGGAGAAATCACCAAAATATCTGTAAATCAGTCAGTTGATAATGCCTATAGAAATTGACAGTGTGGTAGGTAACTAATGTATCAATTAAAGGGAATGAAAGAATTCCAGAAATGAGGCAATGAATTCTCAGATACAGCAGAATAATCTAAAAACCTTCCTAAAATTATATTTAAAAATTTCTCTAGCATTTTTTAAGGAACATTAAAAGATTTATTCATTAGAAAGTATTGATTTAGAAAACTTAAAAACAAGAGGGATGAATTAGTATAACCAGGTCTACCTATAGACATTTTTATCTATAGGTAGATAGAGAGACTTTATCGCCAGAGACTTCTAAAATACTTTTAATATGGAAATAATTTTAAAGAAATTATATCATAAATTGTACATGGTTTATACAATAATCCTGTGTTGTATGAATTTTAGATTATGGATTTGTTTCTTTAGAGACAGTGTAAAATATCAACAAAAATGATGATAAAAATATATGTTACATTGTCTAAAATAAGCATTAAAGGCAAACTCCTGGACCAGAGTTGCATGGGTGTTCAAAGGCATGATTAGGATTCTCTATTCATATAACAGAGGGTCAGATCTGACATTATCATCTTAAATCAGTTGAACATTTGAACTGAATGTTTTTTTAAAAAAGAAGTAAAATCCCCTCCCAAACAAAAATATGCAAGAAAAATAAGGGAAAACTACAAGACATGAAACAAGACAAAAGAATCTAGAGCAGCTATTTTTCAGGCTTCCATTTGGAACATCAAACATCAAACATTTTGAACCAAAAAAAAAAAAAAACCATATCAATTTATAGTGCTTTGGCCAGTTAATTTTATCAATATTAGGTCTAGAATTTAAAAATTTAACTGTGACTAATTGCCACAATCTTTGAATGCATAGCCAGTGAAATAAAACCCTGGTTCCCTGTAATCCATGGACACCACATAAAAAGGATCAAATTTCAAAGGAAATATTACACATCTTTTAGTTTTCATCCAGGAAAAATATAGATTTAAGAATCCATATGCGGTTTCATTGGAAAACTCCATAATACTAAGAAACACCTAGTTTGATGCAAATATTAGGCGCTCTCTTCTATTGGTCTAGATTAGATTGAAGGTGAAGGTTCATTCTCCGAGCTTGTAGGATGGTTTCTGAATGTTTCTTTACCAGGCTAGGTAATATCTTCAGCCGAGTATAGGGAATTTGTAAACGCTGCTGAAGATATTACCTAGCCTGGTAAAGAAACATTCAGAAACCAACCACAAGCTTGGAGAACAAAACTTCACCCTCATCCTACACACGAGCTACAGATATTTTCCATTATTGCATAATTAAATTATTTCAAAAATTACACTTTTAAAGCCATTACTACTCACATGATTATTATGGAGATCCAATTTAATTAAATTAATGCAATATTCAAGTGCATCAATATTTGTAAGGAAATTGCAAGACAAATCGCATATTTTGAGTGAAACACAATATGGCATGCTTCGTAGATCATATAGGTAGTGTGCATGCAATCTAACCATAACCAGATTTCTCAGTTTCTTTGCATCTCTTTCATCAGCAGTTTGGCCATATTCAAGTAGTAGTTTTTCAGAAACACAGACAAGGTATTCTAAAAATTCCTCCTCCATAGTTATCTCTTTTATGATTTATCCATGAGAGATCTAAAGAGGAGAAAGGATTACATAGTAAGTTACCTTTATTCAGTTTTCCTTTAAAAAAAACTTCAAATACATAAACTAAATATCCAACTGCTCGATACAATTCCCCGTTTTATAAAAAGATAAGCCATAACACAGAAGCTAGGAAGAAGAAAACATATTTAAGAGAACATTTAAGAGCATAAAAGCATCTGGTGGAGAAATGCCATTTTACATTTTATCAGATGAACAAAACACTTCATACTTATACCACCACGAATAGGCAATAGAAATATTCTCAATGGCAAATTATTGATTTGTTTTGTTACATGACAGATTTCCTTCCTGGGTCAAGTCTACCAAAATAACAAACAAAAACAGTAATAAAATATAAAGATACTTTAAACTATATAATTCAGCCAAATAAATTGTATTGCCAGACCTTTGGGATAATTTGTGGATTATATAGCCTTGTGATCAATAAAACACATGAATCAAAATCCATTTTAAAAAGAGTGCATTTTAAGCTTTCTAAATCCTGAAAACAAATTTATAAATTTATAAAATATTATAAAATTTTATAAAATTGTTTTATAAAATAAAATGACAGAGGGTTTCAAGGATTCTACTGAGAAATGATTCTATTGAGAAATGACTCAATAGATGACTCAATCTATAATCTATAAAGGATGAGTCAACTGTTCATGGCTTCAAAATGATTACTTAAAAATCATATTTTTTTAATCATTCTATTTATTTTTGTGTTTGTTTTTAGTCATTCATTACTGAGGCTTATATGGAATAGTATGCATTCCAATTCAGTAAACAGATTTGGCAATGGCAACAGACAATAATGTATTTTAGCTCTTACTGTGCCAAGGAATAAGATATTGACGAGACTGAAAAGAGATAAACTATCACTTACTGTAGAGGGGATTCCCACTCTCAAATCACTCTTTAAGAACTGTCAAAGTAGTTAGATACAATGGTTTTTCTAAATGCTCAAAGGGTTAGTGCTGAATTACAGTCTCTATTATTCCTGAATTTCATAAATTTAAGCTAGAAATGTTTACAAGCATAAAACTGAACTGGCACCAGGAACACCTAAGTTTTAGTCCACTATCAGCCACAGAAGCTGACTGAGTGACTATTGGTCAATCATTCCTAACATAGAGAAGAGGGAGTGCTATGCATACAATCTTGAGCTCTTGAAGAAAAGATGGGATATAAATCTAATAAATAAATTAATACATTATCAGCATGCAGTGTCATATATTTAAACTTTGAAAATTTGAGGTTTTCAGGTTGTCCTAGCTTTATGAACAGCAATACTTAAAGTTGTAAATAAATCTGTCAGGCTTAACTTGAAGTCATAAATTCAGTCTAAATTTCATACATGCATAAGCAGACTCCTGAGCAGACAATGTTTAGAGTAGCAGCAACCAACAAAGAGAGAGAATCCAAAGTCAAATCATGTAAAATCCCAAGGACAAGTCTTTACAGCTTCCATGACTTCTAAGACTGGAAGTCATGAGCCTTCATGGCTCAGCACTGTTCCAGCAAACTTCCTAAGCCCTGATTTCTCTCTATAAACTAATAGAGTCTCTGATTCTGTCAAAGCACAACTGGTGTTGACCAGAGCTAAGCACTGAAACAATAGAGGTTTAGCTTATTTATAGATTATTTAAAATGTAAGGACTGCAGGAAGAAATTCCATAAAGTAGGGTTGTCACAGAGGAGGCCTGATCATATCTAGTCCATGATCCATAAATCTAATGAATTGGAAAGGACTATCTACAGATAGATAGATATGCAGGTATAAATCAGGGTGTGATCTACTACAGTACAGTTGTACCTGACATAAGCAGAAGCTGGGTACAGCCCATCTGCCTATAATTTCCATCTACTTAGTACCTGAGCAGGTACTGAGACTTTAGAAGGATCTCCAAGTCATAAGCCAACTGCTGACCAAGGTAACAACCAGAACCAACATTACCAACTAACAAGTAAAATTAGTAGAACTTAATCTAGCCTTGTTTTACCCGATCTGGAATTCAGTCTTCATGCATCAGATGAGGATTGGCTTAGCACTTGTTTGTTCCCAACAACACAACTGCATAAATTCTAGGGAACTGATGGAAGAATGGGAACAATTGTGAATTGGGCTAGCAACATGCCTGAATTCCTCAGCTGTAGCAGATTTCAAATGAGGATTTTGTGCAAAGTAAAATCTATTGGTTTCATGCAGAGAGATTATAGTGAACAGAGCTGTAACATGATTCTAAATGAGGTTTCTCAAAACAGTGATGGCTGGTTAAACAGAGTTAGATTAGGGATGAAATTATGCATATTAAATCTAAGGGCCTTTCCTCTTTATTTCTGTTCTCTCAATAGTTGGTAACACAGGAAGCAGCTTTTCTATAAAAAGTGCATTTCTATAAGTGAACAAGTTTATTGGAAAAAAACCATATGAAAGTTGTATGGAGAGTACTCTTTCGGCCCTACAGTCTATTCTAGTCCTATACTGTAGTTTCAATGGAGCAATCAATCTTGCACAATTGCTAAAGAATGTTTTAAAATGTAATACTTTCTGACTTTGCAAAATTAAAATCTCACTTAGGTCACTGGAGATCACTACAGAAGTAATTTATATAGTCTTAACTGAGTAAGTCATAAAATTAAATGAGACTGTACTTTAATTTTTATGGAATCATTCACCTCATGTCAATGTGCTTAGTCATAGTCTAAAGAGATGTCAATTTGATAATTACAGAATTAACAACACTTCAAAAAAAATATTTCTATATTTAAAGGCAGGGAAACCACTCAGTTTCCCCATATACAACATTACTTTAAGGGGCACAAAGAAGAGTCATTTTGTTATGACCAAGACAATTTCAGTTTCAGACAATTCCTTAAAGAGAATTCTGCCTTATTGTTAAGACTTCTTTTATTGAAAGATTTGTACATGGTAAAACCACATCAAAGGGCACCACTGCTACATTTTCTTTCATTTGCACTTTGCACCTTTATAATCTCTGGGAGACTAGGCATGACCTCTTAAAATTAAAAAGAGGGTAAAAGGATCTGTCAAGAATCTTAAAACGGGCCATGGTAAAGGAAATAAAATTTTCACATATCAATATTATATCAAGAATTTTTCCTTAATGCTATTGAGACTACATATCTAGTCAAAATTACAGTTGAGATCCACCACTAGAGACAAATAGAACTGTACAGTTTATTCAACTGAAATGAACTGATATATTTGCTTTGCAATCCTAGTATTAAAATTAATGTAAGTATATAATAGATTACCCCAATTGAAGAACAAGAAGCCTAGGCAGAATTATTTCTTGGTCATCTTTCTTTGGCTCTTCAGAGAAGAGCATAAAAACTTGTTTTGCTGGAAAAAGATTATGTCTGTGGAAAAACTGATAAAGTAGTAAGTGGCTTAAATAAGAGGTTTCAAATGACAATGACAGATGAATAAACTTTTTACCTCAAGCCACAAACATAGCAAATACTATATTTTGTGAATTTAAATAAATAATAAATAAATAAATACATTTGTGAACTGGTATTAGTTTGGATGGCGGCTCAGAAAATATAATACTTCTAACAGAAGGACAAGATAATATTTGGTTGTTTTTAACCCAATGATTATAGAAATTGAGGCCCATCTGGGTCATTTTCCTAAGAAGATATTAGTTTTGAGAAAGAAGCAAGCTATTTTGTTTTGCATTATCAGGACTGTCCACAAACATATTACCTATTTCTATGATCAAACAGAAAACTAATATAAGTTATTCAAATCTTAAATCTATCAAGAATGAATTTTTATTTACACAATCACTCCTTTCAACTCTGAAAAGCATTGGCACAGTTATCTGAAATTCAGCAAGTGTTTTATTTCCTATACAATCCTAGGACTAAACTAGATTTTTTTGTGCGTGTGAAGTATATACCAACAACCTGTGAACCTTTAAGGGAACTGGTACACTTCCACATATTAATACTTTTGTGCAGCTGTGTCCTCAGTACAATATGAACAATATTACATTTTCCTTGAACTTGGGGAATTTGCTTCGGCTCTATCTTGTGCTCCTATAGACAACAGCTAGATAGCAGCAAAGAGTACTTTTAGTATATACAGTATTTGCTTTCCACTAGCAGACATCTGTGTTTTGGTTGCCCAGATACAGTAAGTAGCCTTATCAATAGTAAACCCAAAGTTGTTGGGGTTTTTTCCTCAAAAGCCAACTGGATTTTCTCAATTTTTTTCCTTTTGATTTTGCTTCTTATCAAAGATGTTTCTGAAGCTCTTCAGAAACTTCTTGGATAAGAAGTAAAATGTTTTCGAAGGAAAAAATGAAGAAACTCCAGTTGCTTTTTGGAAGAAAAAAACAACAACTTTGGAACAACCATGACCAGGATGATTGAGAATCTCCATAGACGTAAACCAGTTAAATTAACTTGATTTATATTCTGGTCCATGTGAAGTGTAGGAGTAGGCTACAAGATCCTGATAGCAGAACAAATGGACAAGTTCTGGTACCTTGATTTGTACACAAATCCTCTTTTTTAGCTGTACTTCTCAGATATTACCCTTACCCTTTTACTAAATTAATTCAGTCTGCGTAATTAGTTCATGATTTGGGATAGGGCATCTTAATTTTTTTTCTCTTAGAATCCCTTCCCACTTTTAAAAATCATAAACAGCGCTCCAAACAACTTTTGCTTTTAATGGTTGTATCTATAAATATTTACCATATTAAAAATTAAAATTGACACATTCACTGCTCCTAGTTTCTCAAGATCGCTTGATGATATTTCAGCATAAATGGCAAATACAGTGATTTTAATTTCACTAATCCTTGTGGGAGGGGAGCCCCCTGGGGTCCTAGAAATGCTTTTTTTAAATAAAAATCTATTCCTTTTTCATGGTGGTGGTGTGGGAAAAGAAAAAGGAAAAATTTCTGTTTTTACAGAAATTGTAGCAGGACTTACTAACCTTTGAAAAGAATACAGTGTATTATCTAATCTCATAAAAGGTGCTTGACCTTAAAACTGCACATAGGACCCAGGGATGAGAGGCCCCGTGGTATGTTCAGAACTGGTTTTAGCTAGAATTTGTTGGCAAATAGACAACCCCCAGAAACTAATAGTTATTAGAGATAAACTGTAAATAAGGGGCAGGGGAAAATGTATTCGTTTTAGATGTCTCGGATTGATTGTGACAGCCTCAGTACTCAGCCAATGACGAAAAGGTGGGAGACAAACCTGCGATCTGGGATAGAGAATATAAAGAAAGTATATTGATGGCTTAAAATATGTCCACTGTACCTGTGTGTGCGCTAGATGCACCCCCTTTGCAAAGTAGTAAATAAAATTACCATTATTTTCTTTTATAGGTTTTGGCTTGTAATTATTTCAAAACTAGACAATGCATCCCACAGTAGCCATACCTCAAAATTGAACTGAGCTGACCACGCACAATGGAAGCAAGATTATGCCCAATAACACAACACACACACACCAACCAAAGTTATACAGGAGCTTGGAAAAAAGGGCAGTTACCATTCTGGAGTAATATTTGCTCCTACCCCAACTTTCTCAGGGCGCAAGGTAGCTCGCTGGATACAATGAGCCTTGGGGGGAATCGTTCCTTAATGGCCAGATTCTTCCCTGGGAGAGATCACCCACCCACCCCCAAAAAAACAGCCCTCATTTCTTTTGCAAGCTACTCTCTTAATAAAAGATATTTAGGTTTACGCAGAGAGAGAGAGTCAGATTTCAGGGTTAAAAGCTTCCTTCTCCTTCTTGGTTCTTCCCAAGCTCTGTAGATCAGAAGCAGCAAAGGTGGTCTCTGAGCAACCCCGGACACGTAACTCATCCAGCTGGGACCCTTAACCTCGGGATCTCTCCTCCCTTACTCCCTTCCAGCGTTTTTCCTTCTGCTCCTCACTCACCGACTCCCTCCCCATCCCAAGCGGCCCCCGTGGCCCGCCTTTCCGGGACGGAAAGCGGACCCCAGATTCAAGAGACGCGGCCTGCCGGTTGCCAAGCAACCGGTTTGTTCCGCGCGGCGCCAAGGCCTACTAGGCCAAGCCCGGCCCCGTTAAGGAAGAGGCGGCGGCATCGTCGGCTTCAGGACGGAAGCGAGGGGGGGGGGGGAGAGAGAGAGAGTGAGAGAGAGAGAGAGAGAGAGGGCAAAGCGGTGCCGGACCCCGGGATGTTGCTGGCGGGAGAGGCGGAGGCGCGGCGGCGCCGAGCGACGCGGAAGAGGCTGGAGAAGTTCGCCGGGTTGAGAGGTGGCTGCCTGGGGCTGCAGCATGGGCTGTCTTAGTTCAATACCTTCTGAATGGCTAGCCGGGTGGGCGGCTGTGGGAATAGGAACTTCTGCGTAATTGCTGGTGCAGAAACCAGCGCTCAGATTCCATCCCACCCCTCTCCATTATTTCGGTGGGTGAGAAATGCTAGGGGGGGGGGGGCGCTTAAAATGCCTGCATCTTGGGTGTAGTCGGAAGGCCTTTGCTATCACACAGCTTTGCAGACTATGGATTTGCAATCAACTAAATCATAGTTTACTGAACCACGCTTGGATAAAGTGCTAGTCCCAAACTTGGCAGCTTTAAGACGTGTGGACTTCAAATCCCAGAATTCTCCATCCAGCTATGCTATGCAGCTATGCATAGTGGACTTGTGAACTTCAACTCCCAGAATTCTCCAGCCAGCTATGTTATGCAGCTATGCATAGCTATGCTATGCAGCTATGCTGGCTGGAGAATTCTGGGAGTTGAAGTCCACAAGTCTTAAAGCTGCCAAGTTTAAACACCTCTGTGCTAGTGGCTAGGTTAGCTCAACGTGTTAAGCCCGAATCAAACTGTTTTAGTATGACACTTCTGTTTCTGATGAGACTTTGTAAATAAATGAATTCAACGTTCTCTTTCTTTATGTTGTGGCAAGTAGTTGTTGGCAAATAAAATTTTACAGTTCCATTCATATATTGGCTCTTTGTAAAAGAATGAGCACATTGGTTGTCATTCACTATAAAAAATACAGTGTTCTCATCTTGATAAAGCTAAGCATATCTGACCAACAGATAGACTCGAAAATTTGTATATGCAGTTCTGTGCGAAGTAAGGGACTGCAAAACTCACAGAGCGCAATATTCCAGTGAACGCCAGATATTTCTATTGTGTTCCAACACTGTTTTTCTTCCAACCACATTTACTTCTGAAAATTGTCATACCCTTTCCTTGCTTCCCAAGCATAGGTTTTGTACAGCAGTGAAAAAGCATTCAACATATTGACACATTTCAATATGTTGGAGTGCATATAAAGCACCTCTTTTTGAATGGCTAAGCGCTTTTGCAGGCTCATATAACATGGATTTTCTTATGTCCAGTAAAAGCAATTTTGCAAAGAGTGATCAGGAAAAACAATGTTTGATAAAAATAAGGTTGAGATTAATATTGCATGCTTTCCAAAGAAATGCAAACAGAACACCTTTTTAAAAGATACAGCTACTTTAATCATTTAATCATTAAAGAAGTGCTGCATTCATGTTCCCACACATAATACCAAAGTACCTTTTCCAAATCATTTTCAATACATGCACATCTTTTGGCACTTTAGGCAGCAAGAAAGAAAGTTTTAATGGATAACTATACATTGAATCAGGTGAACCTGAACCCAAGGTGAATCAGGTGAACCTGAACCCAAGGAAGAAGAAAATGGTTGAACTTTAGTAGCTAACTGCAGGGTAGGTAAACTATAGGTATTTTATGGCAGTGTTGGACGAATAACACTAGCAGCCATTTGGGAGTAAGGAATAGGAATCCCAATTCAAAGATTTTGAGTCTTGTTTGGGATAAGAAGAACAACATTTGAAATCAGTTTGGTAATTATATCCCTTGTAATGACATTTCCTTTTTCCAATAGGTAAAACTGTGCAGACCGGAGAGTTTTGGGATGTTGTTGTAATAACAGCAGTTGATAAAAAGCAAGAAATAGCTTATCAAAAACAATTATCAGAAAAGCTGAAAAGAAAAGAATTGCCCCTGGGAGTGAATTATCATGTTTTTGCTGATCCTCCTGGACCAAAAATTGGTAGGTTCTGCAATTTAGAGAAAATTCATATTAGCAAAATAAAACATATATAAATATCCATACATACGTTCAAAACATAATACAGCCCTTCCAGAGATGGGGCAGAGCATTTGTAGGAAGGATGAACAGAACAAGTGATGGAAGTTATGCCAGAAATTGGAATAGAAATCTGAAAGAGAAGAATTTGCACTGTGAGGTCATAATGTAATCTCAGTTTACTGCAGATATCCATTCATGATGCTCTTTCACCATCCTGACTGTGTTGAACTTCTGCATGTGGGAAACAGTAGAATTGGAAAGGCTGTCATCATTCAAACTAAATTAAGTACTTCTGCTTTCTTTCATTAAAATCCATGGAATTTAAAAATACATTAGCTGGCTTCTGACTCAAGTTTGTTAAGTTTAACTTTTCAATCATCTGGTGAGCAGAAACTGAGACAGTTTGTTGTTAAATGTTCAGCACAATTTGATTAATTTTCAGACAGATAAAAAGGTTCTCCTTCTGGTGCATATTATGACAGCTGTATCTTTTACTGAAAGATTTCCAGAATGTCATTAGAAGCCAAATTATATTAATTAAACTTTCTAAAATATGTTCAAATACTATTATTATGCTTCTTTTGATTCAAATGTGAAATTCCATTGCCATTAATGAGCTGGATGTTCTTTTGGACAACATGTCAATTGAATAGACTCTTAAGGATTTTTCTAGTTTAGGTAGTATTTGTATTAAATTTTACAGTGTCTCAGTTTATGAAAACTTTTTTTCTTTAAAAGCATTCTAGGGGAAAAATAGAGATCTAGACATGAAACATATTTGAGATCAGCTCTATGATTTGTGTTGCATACTCAGCATTTTAAAATATATATAATTAAATATAAATATATAAAATATTTCCATTTTATAGATTTCAATCCAAACTTTTAAAATGTTTTAAACATTTCACAGTAGGATCTAAACAGAAGAAAGTTCTTCTCATAAAACAGATTCATTCTTGAAAAAATAGTTTTTCATTTTATTTGACTGATTTGGAAATAGGTAACATTTCCATGGCTGTTGTTTGATGTTAGAGTTACAGAGATTACAATTGAGAGTTTCCAGTTATCTTTTCCATGGCCACTGTAAAAATGATGATGACTGATCCAAGTTCACTTAAATTTTGTGGTGGTGTGTGATTTGAAGTAACATGATGTTAGCGTCCCAGCACTGACATATATAAAGAGAGAAGAAGCTTGAACTTTTGCCTACTAAATCCCTTTGAAGATTCTGTCTCCTCGGAGATGGGAGGGGGGAGACATTCCTGTGATCTGACGAAGAAGGGATGAGGAAAGTGGCTTAGAAGATAGCCAATGAGAAGCAGAGAATTGGGGATCGGAAAGGGGGGGGTTGGGGGGTAAAGGTCAGTACTGACCGCGAAAGAGCCAGGATCAGATCGCTATGCTCAATAAAGAGAAAATTTCCTCAAAGATCGGCAGTTTGGAAATTCATTTATTTTGAGATAGCATCGAAACCTGACACATGACTTTCAAAAGATAGGTGTATCAGTTGGTTGAAAACTAATCTTGTTAATTCTTGTTATTTGTAAATTTAAATATGTATTGAAATGTTTTGTAGGAAATGGTGGATCAACACTTCACGCCCTTCGGTGCTTAGAAGAGCATTATGGAGATAAATGGGATACCCTCACTATCATATTAATTCATTCTGGTAATTTTTATCCGTCAACTTATCTTACTTGCAGGGTATGCGTCTGTTTGTTTTTTCCCTGAAGAGGGTAGTGAAGATAAATTGGGTTTCTTTTCATTACAAAATTATGCTCAAAGTCAGATAAGCATATTTAGGTTAAATTATAACCTGAAAATGTGTTTAAAATTCTGTTCAAAACTCCTTAGAGAAGGAAGGATTGTAGAACAAATAATAGTATTAATGACCCACAAAAATTCAGTTATTTATAATTTACAAAAAAACTTGAAAGAATAAAGTATGACATTGGTATATAATTTTGAATTTGGAAATCCTTTATGATTTTTGGCAGAATTATTTTACAACTCACTAGAAAGCAGTCCTTTCAGTGTCCCTGTGCATTAGAATATGATGAATCACTGATTCTTTGGTTTCTTATATTAATGTTTGGAAGTAGAAGAAGAGAAACAATCTGTAACTTCCTCCACACAATGTAAGTGCTGAATATAGGATCACAGCCTTTTTAAATGAAGGTTTATAGCAAATAAGTGAATTGTACAAGTTGAGGGTTCTCCCCGAGTTTTCATAATGGAAATGCAGGGTGCAGGAATTCACCAGTTTAACATGTATGTTAGCTGTAACCTATCTGAAGAGTCCGCCTTTGTGCTGGTTGTAATTTGGCAGTCTATGTGAGGTATCTTTTAAAGAGGGTTTTACAACTACAGTTCATGCACAACAAAGCCATCCAGGTTTTTGTGCGAATTGAACTGCATTACATAGAAACGTATTTCTGAGTTTGGTGTAAACTGCTACTGTTAATCTATAAAGCTTTGACTTAAGTTCTCTGACCATACCAATCTCCTCACAATTTTTCTTTCTTTGCCGTTTTTATCATTATATTAACTCTTTTATCCTACAACTCTGTGTAAATTGCAGATACATTGTTTTTAAAAACATTCTGTCACTGAAATATTTTGTAGAATCTTTGTCCGATTGAGGTGGTTTTATTTAGAAATTACCCAGGTCAATGCTTCTCTGTTCTTTGGGTTGGGCCTTATAGTCTTCTCTAAACATTTGTGAAGACATTACTCCTGTAAGAATTTGCAGAGGAAAAAAAAAATGGGGGGTGGGGGGGAAGCAAGTCCATTAATGAATAGAAGAGCATTTGCACAGCACTGGACTAATCCTATATATACTGTATAATTTTAAGAAACAATTGAAGCAATGACTATCTTAAAGTATGCAGAATTCTACTATTTTGTCTTTATGCAACATCTAAAAGTAGCACTTATATCAAACTAGGTAATACTTAAGAATCTCATTATTTCAGAACAGTTGAGGACAGCTATCAGAATTTGAATGTAAACTTTTACTTGCTTTGTAAATATTTACAACTTTTAAAAACAATACAACCTGTTCTTAGCCTTTGTAATATTTGTATCTAAAATCCATTGCATCCTTCAGATGCATCCTTCAGATATTCTGAATATTCTAAGGGTTATCAGGGGAAGTTACTAGTAAGTATGTGTTTTCACAGATTTTTTTCATACATCATGTTAAAATATTTACACAAGATATTAAAAAATCAACCTCAAGTAAAATTCTTTAGAATCTCAATGCATATGAATATGAATACAGGCATGCTTTATTTATAGTAAACATTCATTTTTTTCCTGTTTTTATAAAGGTGGTTATAGTCAACGTTTACCGAACGCCAGTGCCCTGGGAAAAATTTTCACAGCTTTGCCTTGTGGGGATCCAATTTACCAAATGCTTGATTTGAAATTAGCCATGTACATTGATTTTCCTGCTTGTATGAATCCAGGTGTTTTGATTACATGTGCAGATGATATTGAATTTTATAATATTGAAGCAACAGAACTCCTAAGGTTTAATCAGCCTGGATTTACTGCATTAGCTCATCCTTCCAGTCTGAGCATTGGTAAAACTCATGGAGTTTTTGTATTGGAGCCTCCATTACACCTGCTGGAAAAAGAACTTGAGTACAGATCTTGTCATTTTTTTCTGCATAAGCCTAGCATTGAAAAAATGTATCAGTCTGGAGCAGTGCATAAAAGGAGTGATTATCAAACATCACCTTCTGGAGACCTGGGAGATTCACTTATGGAATCTGAGTTTGTATATACAGATAGCTTATTTTACATTGATCACACCACTGCAAAACTTCTGCTAACATTTTATAAACAGATGGGCAAACTTTGCTATGAAATAGATGCCTATGGTGATTTTCTGCAGGCATTAGGGTCTGGAGCAACAAACGATTATGCAAAAAAGATGGAAAATGTCACAAAAGAATCAGGTCTAATAGAAATAAGGGAGAAGGTATTTAATATACTAAAAGATTTGCCTCTCAATGTTATACTCTTAAATAATTCCAAATTCTATCATATTGGAACTACTCGTGAGTGTTTGTTTCATTATACTTCTGATAGAAAAATGAAATTGGAGTTGGGTCTGCTGCCAAATGTTTTTAGCATCTGTTCAAACAAGGCAGAAGACTTGGATAAATCAGCTTGTATCATTCACAGTATGCTTAGTTCAAAGTGTTTTGTTGCACCTGGTTCACTAATTGAATATTCTAGATTGGGTTCCAAGGTTTCAGTGGGAACAAACAGTATCATCAGTGGCTGTTCCATTGACACAAAAGCAGATATACCCCCAAATACTTTCATGACAACCCTGAGCGTAAGAATTGATGGAGAATTGAGGTATGTGAGCATGGTGTTGGGCATAGAAGATAACTTGAAACAGAATGTGGCAAATCTTGCAGATATACACCTACTAAGTCTTTTCGGCATTGGTCTTAAACAATGTTTAGAGCTTTGGGGCTTGAGAATTTCAAATGAGCTCTTTTCGGGGGACAAAACATGTTTGGGTTTATGGACAGTTCAGATCTTCCCTGTATGCTCCCATTTAAGTGATTCAGTAAAAGTGTCATTAGGGATTTTAAACTCGGTACAAAATAAGTCCCCATTTAAGTTAGATAGTTTTAAGCTGTTGTCTATTGAACAGATGCTTTGCTACAAAGATGTTGAAGACATGCTGAAATTCCGGCAGCAACTTTATGAAGAAATCCATCTGCAGAAACTGAAAGAGAAATCTATTATATAGAAGTGGCTGAAAAATGGTACTTTCTCCCCATATTTTAATTCAATGAGGGCTAATTGCTTTCAAGGTTTCCAAACCCCAGAAGCAAGCACTATGCATATTTTTGTGTTTCATTGAAGTAGAAATAATGAAACTGCATTAAGACTGTTATTGTAGCATAACATTAATAATGCAAAAAATGCAGATAAACTATTCTTTTGATGAAAACATTAATGAAATATTTCAAATCTATAAAAACACAAAGGAGGAAATTTTCTTCGCTTCATATTATTACGTTTTCAGGGTTTTTATTAATTCAAGTGGGAAATACAAGTTATTAATTAGGAATTTGATTGAAAACTACTTAAAAGTTTTTACATAGAAAAAGTTATTTCTGACAACATTCTTATTTTTCAGGGTTGTTCATTACAAATAATCAATAAAGTTATTTCTTAAATGTATATTCATAACACTATTCTGTGTTTCATGTGTAAATCTGATGCTGGTTTACAAGGCTGCGGTGAAATGAGCAAAATAAATTGAAATGTGTAAATTAGGTAATCAAGATTTTGTTTAACTGTATGAATGGTACTGAGACAACTGTCATAATCTGATCAATTATAGTTTCAGTATAGTTATAAATAAAATATCCAGTCTAGATAAAGATTATTAATAGTTCTAGGCATATCCTGGCATTATCATTACCACATAATTATCAACTGCTTTCTCCAAACACGTTAAATCTAAAATATGCAGCTTTAACCAATTTTTGTATAATGATCATGTCAAAATAATAAAAAGGTGATTTTAATATGCGTGTTTATTAGTCAATTTATATACCTGCCCATCTCGCATACTGTATGTACTGGGTGGCTTACAATTAAATAAGTGAGAAACATAACCATACAAATTGGGTTTTTTTTAAAAAAAAAAAAACAACAGCTGGGAATCATAAAAACCACTATCAACATAACCAGGAGACAGCCTGCATTACATATTTGGAACCCCAGGTTCAAGCATAAACCCCAACCAGGTTTTCAAGACCTCACGAAAGATCAGCTGATGCTCAGAACATGTCCTTCCTGTCAAATCTGGAAGGATAGAAAATGGGAAAGGTTATAAATAACCTTGTTCCAAGTCATGAGGGTCCTGAAAGCAACTTGAAATGTACCCAGAAGCACACTGGAAGCCAATGCAACTTGCAGACTGGCATTACATGTGCCAAATAATCAGTCCCACTAACTGCCTGCGCAGCCACATCCCGCATTATAGAATACTCTTCAAGGGCAGCCCTACATACAGCATGTTGCAATACTCCAGTCTTGAGGTCACTTTCTTCAAGTTCTTTGATTTCCATTTGACAAAATGAATGTATTATTTTCAACTACTTATAGCTTTTTAAAACAAAAATTACAATATTTACATGTATCTACAGTTTTCTTCTGTTAATCTTTTTTGAAAATAGAGTCTGAGGACAGTCTAATCTAAAAATATAAATCGTAATTCAAATCGAGCTAAAAGTCTGAACAATTGAGAACATTACTGTACAAAAGTTTCAGGCATGAATCCAAAGCACAGAGCATTTTCAAAATATAAAATTGCCTCTCAAGTATCTTAAATCTGAAGTGATGCAAGCAAAAGCAATCTTCTCAGAAAGCATCAAATCCACTTTGGAGATACTTGTTATTTATGAAATTAACCCCATACATCTCTCAAGCTTAGTAGAGCTTTCCTAGTTATGCATAAAAGTGAAAAAAGTAAGGATGAAGGGAGAGGAAAAAGACCAGGGGGTGAGGACAGCCTGGCCAACAGTAACAGTGTTGGCTGGGGAGGAGGGGAGGGTTATGAAGTTTGGGAATGCTGTGTGTCTCCTGGAAGTCTATTTTATTTGCTTAGTACAGGTAGTCTTCAAGCTACGACCACAATTGAGCCCAAAATTTATGTTGCTAAGTGAAACATTTGTTAAGTGACTTTGTCCCATTTTACGACTCTTCTTGCCACATTTGTTAAGTGAATCAGTGCAGTTGTTAAATTAGTAACACGGTTGTTAAGTGAATCTGATTTCCCCATTGACTTTGCTTATCAGACAGTTGCAAAAGGTGATCACAGGACCCCAGGACACTGCAATTGTCATAAATGTGAATCCATTGTCAAGCATCCAAATGTAAATCACATGTCCATGCGGATGTTGCAATGTTCATAAGTGTGAAAAAGGGTCATGTCACCTTTTTCAGCGCTGTTGTACTGAACTATTGTTAAGTCGAGGATTGCCTGTAGTTAATTTTTTTTTCCTTTTCCTTTTTTACAATTTCTATCTTCATTGTTTGGCTTCGTAATTGAGATTAAAAGCGGGAGGAGTGAGGATTTGCACTTCTTGCATAATGGGATATACATTAGCAGTATATGGATGAGTGGAATCGGAAGAGGAAAGAGGTAACTTCACTCATCTTGTATTGAAATTGATGCAAAATCTGAAACCTTGTTCAGGCAGATTTCTGAGAGGGCAACATCAATGCCCTCCATCAGTCAGTCAGGTCTCAGTGATACATGCCAAACCTGGCCATTCATCCACCATTAGATCACAGATGGACATGGTCTTATTACAGATAGCTCTCCATGCTTTTGTTCCTTTTTGTTCTTGCGACAATGTTGCAAAATGTATTAAGCTAAAAATTATGGCTAAACCAAAGTTCATAACTTGTGTACTTCATAACTGAATCAGTACTGGTCCTCGTCACAGAATCCAATTAATGCATCAGATTCCTGTGACTCCTTGTTATGTTATATAAATAGGAGTGAATAAATTAAGCAACGTAGATTTTAACATGCCTCTGGAATTACAATTTAATAATAAGGTAATTCAAATGATTAAGGCAATTAAAGGAAAGTTACGAATTTTTCAATTTTCTAATTGCAGTCTTTTAAAATATTACTCAATTCATGTTTTTATTAATGATAGCCAAGTTTTGTTAATGCCAAGTTTTATTAATGATAGCCATGAAATAATAGAACAGTATATGCCTTTATTGTCATTGTACATCATATATACAATGAAATTGGTTTAGCCTCTCTGGTGCAATCCATAATACAAAATACAAAACAACATAAATAGTATAGAGAATAATCCCTATATACATCGAATAATCCCTATACAAGTAATTGTGGGGGGGAGACTAGTTTCCGTATGTGCATGGAGTGATTGTGATTGTGTTTAAGAATCTGACAGCCCATGGGTAGAAGCTGTTTTTAAACCTGTTTGTCTGGCTGACTATGCTTCAATATCTTCTGCCCGATGGTAGAAGTGAAAAGAGACACTGCCCAGGGTGTGAATCATCCCTAAGTATCTTCCTTACTCTGCTGAAACAGCGAGACCTGGCAATGTCATCTAGTGGTGTTAGAGGGCAACCTATGGTTTCTTGTGCTGAATTGATCACTCTCTGTAGTGCCTTCCTGTCCACAGCTGTTAATTGTTTTACATTTTTTAAAAATTCTTCATTTAATAATAATAATAATAACTTTGTTGTCATTGTATGTGTATACACAGTATACCCGTACAACAAAATTCACTTAACACCCAAAGACCAGGTCCAATACACACAACAATCCCCAAACACAACCCACCCAATTCCCTACCCCTAAACCACCCAAACATCCACACAACAGACCAAGTAATGCTGTCCAACAGCTAATTGATGGCGGCCCTTTAGTTCATTGTTGAATGCAATTAGACCAGCATACCATACTGTTATACTGTATGTGAAGACACTTTCTATCGTAGACTGATAGAAAGAAGTCATCCGCCATTATTAATAATAATAACAATATCCATTTCAGGTTAATCAGCATTATTGTATTTATATTTCAGCCAAAAAATCCAAGGCTGCTTAAGTGATGACAATTTCTAAAATAGTCCCTATCCTCAGTTTACAAGTAGTCAAACGCTCAGAAGAAAGAAAGCCAGTGAATGCCACATTGTTAGCTGAAATTTTAGGATCTCGCGTGTCTTTTTGTATGATGGGAGACACAGAATGACTAATAAAAATTCAGACTCAAATATTCTATCTGGTCTTTGAAAAGCTCGGCAGTTAATAAGTTGCACAATAGCACTCTTAAGTTAGTAAACTGAATGGTATTCTTTTTTGCTTCCAATTTTGCAGAGCTCACATGGTAACCCTCTCCTAGCTTCAGAACAATTCAGTTAAGATTGTAACGTAGATCTGTCAGTTTCTTTGTTTGAGTTTAGTTACTGCTCTTTGTCAGGTTTAGTTACCGTGTTTTGATTCTTCAGGGCTTCTCAGCTGCATTCTAACCTCTTCTACAAGATTAAATCCTTGTGTTTCTGTGCACTGCAGCACCAAGTACCAATTCAATAAATAGCCTACGGTTCTTTCTCTTACACAAAACATGAAATCTTCCAATAACTTAGAGCAATGCTACCTATCTTTTACTGACCTTGAACAGATTCTAGAAGCTTCTTTGAAAAAAAAAGATTGGTATGTTCACTCTTGCCTGTTTTGTGTCACTGAATAACTGCCACATTTATCATGGGTCACTTTCTAATATTATTTATTTGTGTAGCTATGATCATGCTGGATTTAATTTCCTCTTCTTGCTTTTTTTGTCTGCAAGCTTAATGAAAGCGTAAGATGTGGAAGAACTATTTTGGACCACAACACAGCATTTTTCTGGTATATACTAATCCAAATATTTTTTTCAGACTTCTATGAAAGTCTAAAAGTATTTGTTTTTAAGGGTTGTAGTAACTTTAATAAGTCAAAACTGTTCCTTCATTATTTTAAAGAAAGCACCATCCTGTTAAAAACTGTTTAATTCAGTTTACTTCTTTAAAACCTTTTATCTTATTCTCAAAGTATCTATCCATTTTGGAGGCAATCATTGGCTATAAATAAAAAGAACTGTTATTATGTTTCCAATTACCTCTCATTAGTTCCTAATTCATATCAGTTAAATTATTTATTGATGAATGTATTGATTTATTTTTGTTTCTATGAGTTACAGATTTATTAATTTGATACTGCAGCCTATTTGCAGTAATAATCAGATAAGATCATTGTTTATGAGTTTACCCGATAATTACAATCCTTGGCCCCATTTTCCCTGAATGTGGTCCACTCCTGCCCCATCTCCCTTTAGCACAGTGGTTCTCAACCTTCCTAATGACGCGACCCTTTAATACAGTTCCTCATGTTGTGGTGACCCCCAACCAGGGGTGAGTTCTAATTTTTTTTTACTACTGGTTCTGTGGACGTGGCTTATTTTGTGGGTGTGGCTTGGAGGTCATGTGACTGGGTGAGTGTGGCTAGCTGGTCATGTGACTGGGTGGCCATGGCTATGTGTATAGGGACTACTCAGAGGGCTGAAAAAAGTCATTTCTGACAGGTCCTTGCATTTTTGACTGGTCCTCACACTTATGACCATCCTCACATTTATGCCTGTGCAGCATTCTTAACAACCATGTCACTCATTTCACAACTGCTTCTCTTCAACATGGTATAAGATAGGGCAAAAAACGTAAAATGTGAGGACAGTCGTAAATTCGAGGACCAGTCAAAAATAACTTTTTCAGCCCTCTGAGTTAGTCCCTGTGCACAAAAGGACTACCCAGAGGGCTGAAAAAATTTCTGACAGGTCCTCGCGCTTTTGACCGGTCTTCGCAGTTATGACTGGTCATCATTTATGCCCATTGTACCATTCTTAACAACCATGTCACTCATTTCACAACTGCTTCTCTTCACCATGGTGACAAGATAGGGCAAAAACATAAATTGTGAGGATAGTCGTAAGTTCGAGGACTGGTCAAAAGTGCGAAGACCAGTCAAAAATAACTTTTTCAGCCCTCTGAGTAGTCCATATGCATAAAAGGATACAGCAATAGAGAGGGATGAAGGAAGGGAAGGGAAATTAGAATAGCCTCTCACCGACCAGTTCGTTCCCATAGAGAGGGGCTCCTCGGGGTGCCGTCAGCTAAACAATGTCGACTGACGGCCCCCAGGGGGAGAGCCTTCTCTGTGGGGGCACCTACCATCTGGAACGAGCTCCCCCCAGAGATACGGAGGATACAAGACCTACGCATCTTCCGCCGCGCCCTAAAAACGTTCTTATTCCAACAGGCTGGTCTGGCTAACTCTCCCTTCTAAATTGGCCTTTAAATTGGCTTTTAAATTGGTTTTTAAATCTCTTTAGATAAATTTAGATATTTTAATCTTTGAACCTATACCTAAATTAATTAATCTGTTTTTAATAGTTTTTCTAACTTTTATATGTCTTTGTATTTATTTATGCTGTTCACCGCCCTGAGTCCCTCGGGAGTAGGGCGGTATACAAATATGAAAAATAAAATAAAATAAATAAATAATAGGAGTGAAGGTAAGAGAGGGAGGAAGAGAGGAGGAGAAGGAGAAAGAGGAAGTAGGGAGAAGAAGAAGAGGGGGGGAGAGAAAGTAAGTAAGAAAGAAAAGACAGAGGTGGTAGGTTTGAGGAGAAACCTCAAACCTACTTTTATTGCTGTACAATAAAAAAGGTGAAAGGGAAGAAAGCCAACCCCAAACAAATATTAAAATATTAAGATAAAGAATGAATTGTTAAACTTTAAAGAATAAAAGAGAACAAATAGGAATAAATAGCAATAATTAGAAACACACATACAAACATACAACGTATTTTCTTTGAACAGAGTATTTGGCCGGTCCACAAATTTAAACAGTTGTAGGAGGTTAGCACCCACCCCTTTCCTAGAAGAATGAAATATTTTGGGAATTATTAAAAAGGCAGAATATTATATTTCCCTGGATGAGAAATGGAGAAGCATATTTTACAGACAAAGCAGCTCCCACCTTCCTGCACCCTTTGTTAATGGGCCAGAGGCAGAAAGTCAATCCTTTGTCAAAGGACATTTGCAACACAATACCAACAGAAACTAACATAATGGGCCCCATCAAGCCATGTGATCCTGTCCACCATTAAAACATCTTTCCAAGCAGTCTCCATGTTTCCAGTGTCTTTTTCCCCACTTAGAGCAGAACCCAGAAGGATATTTCTTCCAACACAGTATTTAGTCATTTCAATTAAATTTACAATTTCTATATTTCCTTTTTATCATATTTATTCCTCATCTATTTTTTAAAAAAACCAGTATTACCCTTCATCCTCATCTCTAATCTTAATCAAATTCAATTTTTCCTTTCTATTCTATATTATACCCCTTCGCATTGTCATCTATTTTTATATCCATCCTCACATTGGTTAATTATGTAATACAGTTGTTTAATACAAATTCAACATTTTAATATAAATCAATTAGTTATATAACTACCTTTTTTGTATATTAATCAATATGAACATGAATATTCCAATTATTTCCATGCAATCCAATTTCTTACAAATCAATTAATTATATTTACCAATAATAATAAACCAAATAATTTCCCCCATATATTCCTCCAAACCACAACTCAATCATTTCTGCTTTCAACACAATATACAATTAATAGTATCTCAATTATTACAATTCCCTAGTTAAATAGAGCTTTTTTTCTTTTGTGTTTTAAAATCTTGAACCTCCTCTTGCCCTAAATTTCCCATTGTTTGCAGTTTTGTACCTACCTTTTTTGGTGAGGAAAAAGAAAAAGAAATCTCTCTACCTCATTTTGTCACGTTGCAGCAAAGACCCTGCTTTCGCTTTCTCTTTTCAGCATAGCTAGGGGGAAAAAATTTGCTCCAGGAATTTACCTCTTTGCAGCTAGCTCTTTGAAGCCCCACGGCAAGAATTTAAAGGTTTTTTTCCCTCTAGCCACCAGCTGGGACGCCGGAGGCAGCAATAGTTTGGGAGTGGGTGGGGTAAGCGAACAGCGACCGGGCGATCCAACAGAGGCAGAGGGTGAGGGTGAGTGAAGGCATGGGGGGGGCGAGAGAGGGCTTTGGCGACCCCTGTGAAATGGCCGTTCGACCCCCAAAGGGGTTGCGACCCCCAGGTTGAGAACCGCTGCTTTAGCATGTCACCACCTAATGCTGTGATCTGCCTTTTCACCCCTAAGGCTGCATCTTTCTCCATCCACCCCGCTCAATTTCCAAGGCCCAGGACCTACCATAGTGGTGATTTCACCCATCCCAAACAGGGGAAGCCAAGCACCCTGAAGTTCTTCAACTCCATTGGTTTTCAGAGCCATTAGGGTACTCAGTACCCCAGCTCCCCCACTCCCCCACCACACCCACACCAAACACAGACACACACTATCATCCATAGAAAACTCGTCTCAGCCTCTCTCACCCACTGGCTAGAGTTCCACTCCCATTCATCTGACCCAGCAACCACCACCTCAGGCTCTCACCCCAAGGGATAATCATACAACAAAACAAACAAGGGAACCTAACCCACAGCCAGTCAAGAGGCAGGTGTCAATTTTGGAAGCCATTTTCTTCTTTTAGCTTCCTGACTGCCACATATTTTAACCTGGGAAATTGGGAGGGGTTTTTTTTGTTGGAGTGGTGGAAGAATAGCCATAACAATATTCCTTGCTCTGGGAGTCAAGGACATTTGCCTGCACCTGGATGGGAGTGACTGGGGATTGTCTCCAGTTGAGCCTGAAGAATGGATTAGAACATGTGATGAACTTGTGGGTGTGGAGCAGGGTTGTGAACTTTCAACTGGGTGGGGGAAACCTGGAAGCTTTCAGATTTGGGTTTTCCCAGATGTGCCAACATGACATCTCTAATAAAATGGAATTTTGAGGAATCTATTGCCTTGGAGTTTTATTTCGTTGGGGGTGTTTTTTGGACCCCTGACAATCGGAGGCAAGTAATCATCTCCTCCCTTTCTTTGGGGATAAGAGAAGGAAAAGCTCTGCAGGAAGCAAGGTCCCCAGCACACTGCCACTCTGATGCTATTCCTCCCCACTAGTACCCCACTGCCCCCAAAGACTTGCTGACCTCTTCAGATGGAAAGTAGAGTCTGCAGGATAAAGGATGCTGGTAGCAAAAAGAAGCAAATGCTGGGAAAGATTAGAAATGCAGCAGATGCAAATCTCCTGCTAATGGGCCCTTGGTCCCCAACACCAGACCCACATCATAATAGAGGTGACAAACAGCAGGTTTGAAAAGTGACCCACATCTTTTCCTCTGGCCCATTTCTCTGCCACGGCTTTCAGTCAGCTCCTTCAGCAACAGGCATCCCAGCATGGCCAGCTCACAGTCCAATCCTTCTAATGTGGTTAATGCTTGGCTTGTAAAAACATAGTAGCTCTTGCTCACTCTGACCCCTCTTTTGATCTCTCTTTAAGTCTCTGGCTCACTCCTGCAGTCACAGAGCCTATCAGGGCACCCAGTTTCTAGCAGGTCCAATGTGCTCAGTTCATGGCATGATCATCTAATAGACACATCTGAGAAATAATAGATCCAAGAGCATCCCAAAGTACAAACTTGTTCCTTTAAGGTAAATGCAGACCTTCCAGGATGGGCAGGCCACCATTCAGCCAGTTGGCTCTTACCCAATCCATTACCCTGCCCAAGCACTAGTTTTGAAGACCAATGGCTATGCTTGTATTAGATGAAAAGGAGAAGTAAAGGTGGGTATCATTTGCATATTGATGGCCCTTCAGCCGATATCCATGGATGACCTCTCCCAGCAGCTTCATGAAGATGTTTAAAAGCATAAGGGATAAAATTGAGCTTTGAGGGACTCCATACCTCGATTGCCAGTTACTAACTGTACATCATAAATAACCAAATTTAGACAACATACTAGGCCAGAATGTTATTCTTTTGTTATGGTTTACTCTGATATTTAAATGCAACCATTAAGCTTTATGCATGAGTGAACCTTTCCATTAAAGCACGTTCATGTCTTAGAACAGTGGATGAACCCTTAGTACACACTTATCATAATATATACTAATATTGAGGATGATCAACAAATACTTCCTGGTATAAATCTATGACTGAATGTGACATGCCCAGATAATAAATTCTTAGAGTTCATTTTTTCCCTAAATTTTCTCCTGATACTCTTTGGTGCCAACTGTAATATGATGTAATGTCTCACAATATTTATTGCCCAAACTGTCCTTATCCTTTATCATGTATCATTCAAAGGTTTAAACCTTTCTTCCTTCATCATGTCCCATGGTGATTATCAAAACATATTATATTTCAGTCAGACGAACATTCAGAGGCGGTTAGATCATTACATAAATCAAGAAAATAAAGCACAAAGGAAAGAAGGAGTTACAGTGCTTTTTGTATAGAATTTAAAAACTGAAATCAAACACATCATTCCGTGCACACTCACTTACCCTTGCTATTACATAAAATACTGAGATAGGTTGATAATACCTGGAAAGATAGTTGATGATGAATACTGATATTGAAAAATTAATATTGCTTCATGGTCCAACTTCCATGAGCAGCACAAAATGAGGAGGGTAGGGAGTAGCATCTACCTGTTTCATTTGAAATAAAGATTATAGAATCCCTGAAACATTTTAGGACTACATGTGTTCTTTCCAAATATTCAGGTTGGGAATAAGCAAACGCAAACAGCATATCACTTCTATTAGATTAATCTATTGTTTCCTGGTTGACCTTTTACAGTAATTGAGAAAAATGACTTGTTTTTTTTCACTCTTCATAACTAGCAACAACTTTCATTTAAATGCTTGTTTTCAATAGCATTTCAACAACAATCAAGAGAGTGTCTCAGACATATTCAGAATTAATCCAACCATTCTCCCTCTACCCCAAACAATCAAGTTACCATTTTAAAATGAATTCATTCATAAAAACTCTAACTGGATTTGTAGAACAATAGAAGAGATTTTATCCATGAATGTTTTGATACTAATTCCATACTGCTCATCTAATTCCATATCCACCAGAATACATTCGGAGCCATTTCTGTGATAGCAGCAGCTGCTGTAGATATAACCTCGGTCCCTTACTGTTGTTTTAGTTGTTTTTGGCTGTGCAGGAAGTTATGGAATGGGTTAAAAGTGTTTGCAAGTACTTTTGCTGTGTTCAACATTATTTCCACTCTGAGCATTTAACATGCTTCTCTGCAGTACAGACGTTTTGTAAACACAGCAGTTTTATTTAGCCAGAGGATGTTTCTTAAATTGCACTTCAGGGTTAAAAGCTCATCCCATCTTTGGATTTCCTTTATGCCTCTTTAAGTCACACAGTTGTTCTGCCCCCACTAGTTAATTTTACAAGGAGAATATTGATGTCTATAAAAAAAAATACAAATATTTAGGGCAAGAGGGAGGAGGGTTTGGTTGATATATTTTGTATGGTAAAAGTGTTGAGGCAAGCCTTTTGTTAGGATTCGGCTGCAAAATAACACAAGTTTGTAA
The DNA here is from genome assembly GCA_022577455.1 of Arizona elegans. Taxonomy (NCBI): domain Eukaryota; kingdom Metazoa; phylum Chordata; class Lepidosauria; order Squamata; family Colubridae; genus Arizona; species Arizona elegans. The sequence continues at coordinate 133,931,834 of JAKOOJ010000002.1, read as the reverse complement.
CATCTTCTAAAGACACCACTTCTAAAGCGACATTTCGACTGTGTTGATTGTTGCTAGCAATGGCAGGTTATTTCTGCCTTACCACTTACTCTTAAGTGAAGAGGGCTGAATGCATCTTTTCCAGTGTTGAGTCAACAAATTCACTGCTGCCTAATACTACGTAGATGTGGTAAAGTAAATTGAATTGATCCCACCTCATTGGTGATCACATGAACATATTAATGCAGTTTTCTTGGCCAAAGAAAATCATTTTTCACTAATGATTTCTGAGATCTTTAAGTAACCAGGTTAGCCTACACTCCTGGAATTCCTCCTGATCTCCTTTTTAATTACTAACCAGGTCCAAATCATCATCATTATTATTATTATTATTATTATTATTATTATTATTATTATTATTATTATTATTTTGAATACAGACAATGTTGAACAGGTGCTGCTACCCACTGAAGTAACAGAAAGCTATTATAAAACAATTTGAATTTGTGTATGATACATTTTTTCCAGAAAAGTCTGCTCATACCTCTCTCCAATTAATGAAGAAACCATGGAATATGTGAACCAGGCATGACCTTGTGCCATTATTAGTATAAAAATCAGATTATGCAGTGAAACTAAGGATAACATTAGAAAATATGTCATCCTCAAGAAGTAATGATTTGATTCTCTTAAGTATTTACATTTACATCCAGAAGAGACATATAGAAGATTGGTCACATTTTTATGAAGCATTATTATATAGATGATTTCAGATTTACCTACAGTCAAACTGAATGTTGTATTCATGCCAGGTTCCTTTATTTAATAACTTTATATGTGTCACATAACTTTTTATGTGAAATAAAAATAGATTTTCCTGAATGGTTTTTAGAACCTGCTCTAAGGAACGGACATTTAGGCATGCTGGAATTTAATTGTACAGTGTTAGACAAAAGGTTTGACTTGTTTTAGTAAATTTTTAAAGAAGAAATTGGGAATTATGAAGGCCTATTAGAAGAAGAGAAAAACAGACTGTAAGTAGAGCCATTGAGGAAGCTAAGGAGAACTTGGAAAACGCTGAAACTAAGTTGAATTTTATTTTTTAAAAAGTTGATTTGAATATAAGTATAAATATAACAACAAAATAGCTTCTTGTTCCATTCTTCTTTTTTCAACATCAGTAGACATTTTCTATCAGCTTGAAAGACAAATCTCATACAAATGCCATTCTTATAGTGTAGTAACACAAATAACAGAAGGAGATTTTGCATATTTATTTTTATCTTCCATCACCTTGACAAGGCAAACACCTGTTTAGTTATATAATGTCTTGATCTCTTGTATTTAAAATATCTTGCAGTATTATGATCCTTGGTAAATTAAATGATTGTAATGAGGATAACCTGAAAATAAAGGAAAACATCATATCCTTTACATACAACTGATAAAGATAGTCTCAGTGCTAAAAGTCCAATTATCTTCCAACTTTGGCTAAAACTGTGTTAAGCATTGCTTACCCAGGATGAAATTGAAAAGAGGTTTTAATTTGGCTTGTTTATAAAATTAGATCTCCCAGGTATATATTTTCAGCAACCAGTGAAACTTTTAAAAATTTATCAAAGAAGTGTATGTGAGCTCCTTTTGAAGATACAATCACACCAAATGATACTCTTGCCTATTTTTAATTAAAGTGCATTAAATGATTATTGAGAAGATTTTTGAACAATAGGTAAAAGGACTTCTTGCAAACTGCCTGCGAATATATTATATATCCAAAATAATTATGGGGCTTTCTTTCTATTCTCCTTAAAAGAATCACTTTCACTGTCAAAGTAGACCAAACCCCTCTGGTTTACCAGTCATCATCCAGCTGTGACTAATGAGATGTTGGGAAAAACATGTGATAAAAGATGCAGATATGGGGCAGAATAAAAAAATATTCTGATTTTAGATTTTATTTTCCCTTATTGTGGATAAATTCTATCCTTGATAAATATAAAACAAAGCAAAAAAAAAAGCAGTTACTATACTCGCATCTTTATCCGATTACCATAATTGCAACTTAATAACAGAGTATTACATTAAATGCTAAATTAATGGTGTGTTCCTTGAATGAATATTTATATTAGGGCTGCATTTCATTTGATCCCAGACCTAGAACTTGGATATTGGTGGTTTGGTTTGGTTTTGTGTTCGCTATATCATTTGTTATTTTATAGACCTTCTGTCATGTTTTTCAGAATAGAAGTATCCTAGAAAAAAATTATAAGGCATTTGCTTATTATTAATATTCATTCAGGAAAAATTCAAGATATTACCATATTCAATAGATCATATTGTTCTCTAGCTGTTTGGAAGCTTGTCAACATATTCAACATATTCAGAGTGTTGTTCGGTGTACTTACTTCCATAATAATCATTAGCAGCGAAACTAGAAAGAGCTGCTGTGGATCTTGCTATAGAGTTATGCTGAGCTCAATGAAGAAATACCTGTCAAAATATAATGCAAATGAATGATATAAAAAGCTTTGGATCAAAGGCTGTAAGTCTCTGAATATCTGAATATAGACAATACGTATTTAACTTGTCAATAAATACCCTGTTGGAAGAAAACCCACCATAAAAAATTAATGACTAGTGATCTTCTTGGGGGTCTGAACTGCAAAATGGAACAGTTGCCAGGGGCAACGGTCTTGGCCTTAACAACAGTTGTATCAATGCAAATACACTTTAATCTGTTGATTAAGCTAATACAATCAGTGAAAATAGATCAGCATTGGATGCTAAATTCATAGCTCTTCAAGTTGCCTAGCAACATAGACCAGTGTTGAATATATGTTACATTTTCTTCTCCCATTCTATCACCCTCTCAAATGTTTAGAAAGCAACTACTACACAGGGATAATAAAAATACATGTTACTCTTGGTTTATGGGCAGTAATTGACTAAAATGCTGGTTTGCTTATTTTGTGAAACACATGCTATTAAAGAGTGAAGGACTTTTTCAATTGGCAGTGGTATAATGTTTTAAGCTCATATGATCATGGTTGGTGTTTCTGAGGTGAAAATATTTATGCCAAGGTACTATCAAGGTTAATGCTTTCTAACCCCGTCATTCTAAATATTTAATCTATATATTCTAGCATGAAATAAGAAATAGCTATAGGAAAGATTCATAAATGAATGAATAAAATATTGGAATAAGAAAATGGCTAAACACACATATAGGAAGAGAAGATTAAAGGTTGGCAGGATATCGACGTATATGAAAAAAGAATATATGCTTAACTTTTAAAATCTTCCTTATAATTCATTCTTTTTCCTGGCTTTTAGAGGTAGCCAAAGTATTGTTCATGTTATATGGTACACAAAAATCATTACATTATATTCATTGCTAGTACCAAAATTACATTAACCTAGTTTAGAACCACATGTGGTGGGCTTGTAATAAAATTTTATAAAAACAAAACGAAAATAATGGCTATGTACTGACTTTATGTTTCTTTTTTATTAAAATCATCTAAAGGTAACATAGAATGAGCTGGTAGGTCTCTGTACTATCTTCTATATTTTGTCAAGGATTTAAAAAATTGCAAGATTTCCATGATTTGGATAATCATGAAATAGCAATAAGATTGTGTTGATTTTTGAGATTTTTTTTTAATCCTATGTTTTTACTTGATTATTCTGTTCTTGATAGTATATACCACCATTTCCTTCCCCTCCTTTTTGGGGGGTATTTTGAATTACACCATATGAAGTTTTGCAAATAGTCGAACTAATATTAAGTTGAACTAAAATTAAGAAATAGGAAGGGATAGGAAGTGTGACCAAAGGGTATTTCATATTAGAATAGGTTGAGGAAAAATGAAAAAGAACAGTTCTTTTAAAAAAATATGTTCATTTTGAAATAATCCAATGGGATGAATGACTCTAATCTGGGCAATCTGTTTAGTTGATTAACTACATAATTATAGTCATGTATACAGTGGTGGGTTTCACTTACCTTTGCTATTGGTTTGCTCTCACGAACGAGCAAAGCGAGTGCGCACACCACTTCTGCACATGCGCAGAGCGTATTTGATGATGTCTGGGAGGGTGGGTGAAGCCCCCCCCCGCCGCTACTACCAGTTCACCCGACCCGGGGCGAACCGGTAGCAACCCACCACTGATGTATAGCCATAGCAAAGATTAATTCTTGTGAGAAGAATACCCCAAAAGGACAGTGCCAGAAACCTCATAGCACCAGAAACCTCAGAAAACAGTGCCAAGAGACTCAAGCCAGCCCTTCCCCCTTTAAGAAAACCCCAAGCAAAAGCACCAGCTGAAAGGAACACTTAAGTAGAGCATTAAGATAAGGGGAATCAGGCTAAAAAAACTCACCTGGAACTTCCCTTTTTCTCTTTCCTGACAGAATTAACCCCCAGGATAGGAAAATCAAAGCCCCAGGAACAGGATTAACTCATTAAGGCAGGAAGGCAGGAAGATAGGATCCACGGCAATCACTTTAACTAGAGGCACACAAATAAATCCATCAAGCTGCAGGAGCTTCAAAGGGGAATTAACCATAAATGGCTCAGATTCACACACCAAGCTGCTTGCAAGCCAGGAACACTTGAGCTGTGAACTGCTACTTTTTTTGCCTCCCTGAATTAAAGGATCCCTTTTCTGGCAGCTGACTTTCATGTCTATTTCTTCTCAGCATCGATGACTGCTTCCCAACTGGGAAACAAACACAGGAAATTTTCTTCCAACATTCTCAATAGACTCCTCTTCTTGTTATTCAAAGCTTATTTTTAAAAACTTTAGATAAAGTAAGAAAAAAATGAATTGTTCTTTTTACAGGAGAGGAGAGGGGAGTTGTAGCTTGTTTTGATATTTAAACAAATGTTAGAAGGCTAAATATTTGTCAGAGTACATCTTGGGTTTTTATCCCAGTGAGGCTACATCAAGACAAATGCTAGCCACAAGCAAGAATAAACTAGCATTTATCCTTTCTTTCCCCTCAGAAATCAATATGATTGGAGATGGTACTACCTTTTTTAAACACAAGAGGTTTGTCTAATCTTTAAAAGTCTTCTTTCTTGAGAGACACATGCTTGATCATACAACATATGCGTTTTTTTTCTTTCATGTAATAATTCTATTGTACTTAATACTGGAAAGCAGGAGTAGTCTTTGTCTGACTAACAGCGGAAATGAGGAAAAGGAACTTGGAGTTGTCTATCTATTTATTAGAAGAGAAATGTTGTAAAAACAGAGCAGAATTTGGTGTATGTGTATTTGAGGTGGGATGCAGGCAAGCTAGCAAAAAACAACATGAAATTTGAATATGGGATGGATTCTCAGCATTTGCAGAGAAAAGAATTTCAGAAAAAAAAAATCACATAGCACGTTCCTATGGAGCAGTTACCAATGTTTCTCAGTCTTAGCAACTTTGCAAATATGTCCCAGAAGTGCTTTTTCAAAAGGCAACTGGACTTTGTTTTTTCTTGAGGACATTTGGCTTGTCATCCAAGAAGCTTCTTCACTTCTGACCTTTTCATCACACCCATTTGCATTATTCAGGTGATCCTGAGGACACAAATAAACCTTCAGGTAGCCTCAATGATGCTCAGAAAAAATGTTGACAAGCAAATGACTACAAGGAATATAAATCCTTCCCATCCTCCACCATTCAGTCAGAAGTAAAGAAACTTCTTGGATGAGAAGTGAAAAGTCCTCAAGGAAAAACAAAGTCCAGTTCCTTTTGAAAAAGCACTTTTGGGACAACCATGACCTGGATGAATGAGAATCTCCTTAGATATTTCCAAACATGCTGACTGGGAATTCTTGGAGTTGAAGTCCATGCATCTTAAAATTGCCAAGTTTAAGAAACACTGAGTTAGGCAGTGGTTGTGAATGTTGCCAATTTTTCTTGTGTAAGTCTGTCCCTCTTCTCCATCATATGACCTAAAGTAGTGGTAATATTGAGAACATCCTTTCTATACCTTGACATTCTTCTTAGCTGGAGATCTTGTTGGAAAGTAATTAGGTAAGATGGCTCTCTCTGTTTCTCAGTTAGGAAAAACATAATGCAATGCCTAAACTATTAGCTTTGAAGTTAGTAAAATCGATTTTCCCCCCTTTAAATTCCATCACAGTCTGTTCACATCTGACTGGGCAGCCTAGAAAGTCTTATATTCACAAGATGCATCAAGTCACCTTTAAAGCACTCCATGGCTTAAGGCCCGGCTATTTGCGAGACCACCTTCTGCCACCGATAACCTCCCACCGGCCAATTTGGTCCCACAGAGAGGGCCTCCTTAGGGTGCCGTTGGTCAAGCAATGCCGACTGACGACCCCCAGGGGGAGAGCCTTCTCTGTGGGGGCACCTGCCCTCTGGAACGAGCTACCCCCAGGAATACGACTAATCCCGGACCTCCGGACCTTCCGTTGAGCTTTGAAGACCTTCCTATTCCAGCAAGCTGGGCTGGCTTAAAATTTTAAAAGGGTTATTTTAAGGGTAATGGGTTTTAATATTTTGGGAAGCCAATTTGATTTAATTCTGTTTTTAAATTATTTTAAATTTTGTATTGTATGTATTTTAATTTTGGCTGTGCACCGCCCTGAGTCCTTCGGGAGAAGTGCGGTATACAAATTTAAATAATAAATAAATAAATAAATAAGTCTGATCAGTATTTGCTAAATCTCCTTACCAGACAGAAGAAATTGAAGATTAGATTTCTCTTAGAAAGGTGATATTTAGAAGACTGGAGGAATATGCTAATATTTTGACATTTAATGATTTCATGAAAGTATCCTTATTCAGAGTTGGTCTCAGAGTGTAGCCAAAAAAGTGAAGATGGAGCCCAGGACACAATATGTGTGATTGACACAGATTTTTTTTAAAAAGGTGGAGCTTTGATCGCACTATTTTGGCTGTCATCTTCATTTTGTTTTTAAACACTCCCTGCAAACACCCCTGTCCCAGTAGTGGTTTTCACTTACCTTTGCTACCAGTTTGGAACTGTGAGCGCACATGCGCGCTTGCTTCACTCGCAGGCGGCGCTTCTGCGCATGCACAGAGCATCCGTCATGGTGTCCGGGCGGCTGGGCGGAACCCGAACAGGGGCGAACTGGTAGAAACCCACTACTGCCCTGTCCACATTCATAATGTTACTATCAAAAGTGTTTACATCAGGTTAAGTAGAAATTGTACTGATACATCTCTTGGAAATTCTTAGTAGAATAAGGTTTTCTGACTTTTAACAATGTGAGGACAGAAGCAATTAAAACTTTCGTGCTTGAAATTAGGTGGTTGAAAAACAATGGTTAGAGAAAACCCAAGCATGGATTAGTTATAACTGTTATTAAATTATTTCAGGAGATAATGCTGAGCAAATACTTTATTGTTCAAAGATTAGTGTATTTTTCTCTCTTCACTGAAGCCTTTGCTTTGCACTTGACTTCCTTTGCTAAATTTTTGGAAACTCATTAAAAAAAAAGTTAGAATCATTGAGCCTGAAATTTATCTCCTCCTGGCTTACCTTATGTACTGAATTTGTGAAAGCTGTTTAGCCATACATTTCCATTTTTGATTAGAATCTGATTCATATTGGCAGATGTATGCATTTAATAGAGACATAAAGATAGTAATTTCAGCACAGCAGTTTATTTTATCAGCACATATAAATACCTTTTTTATTGTTTTGTTTGATACTTGATAGTGTATTCCCTGCTTTCCTCTGTGTCATTGTTGCATGACATTCTGTTTGGCACACCGTTTATTTTTAGGCACAAGACTATCAAAGTGGTTTTTTTTTCCTTTGTGGGATTGTCAGTGATCTTGAAAAGGAGTCACATTACTTAGCACGAGAACGTTCTTGAAACAAAGAAGAAACATTGGATAAATGGGAAATTATAAATCTAGACCAACACAAACTTGTACTGGTAATTTCTTTTGCTTTTTTAAAAAAAATAAATACGACTGCATTATTAATCATTCAGTTTAATTTGCTTCTTGGTTCTAATGCCAGGTGTTTATTGTTGATAGTCTAAATGAAGAATGGCATAACTCAGAAACAGACTTTCCTTTCAGTTGAGAAGGATAGCAGAGTCAGGATGATACTGATTTAGCTGAGATTTTATAAACGTTAAGCTATGCAAAAAAGTACAAATTTTCAAAAAAATTATGCTTTGTGCTTTCAGTGTTTATATAAACTTATAATGGTCTATTATATAATTAAATTATTTATTTCTCAAATACAATTATTTGAGTAAATAAATATCAGGTTAATACTGATTTAGCTGAGATTTTATAAAAGTCAAGTTATGTAAAAAGTACCAATTTTCAAAACAACATGCCTTGTGTTTTCAGTATCTATATTAACTTGTAAGGATCTATTATTATATAATTAAATTATTTATTTCTCAAATACAATTATTTGAGTAAATAAATATGAACACATATTTCTGACCTGGAAGAGAAAACTGTGATATATATTTAAAGGGTATCAATCAGGGATTTTTGTCCTAAAATTGTGATTTCAGATAACCGAAGGTATTTCTGTCAAGATTTGTATACCTTTCTCTTTTTAACTATAGATGAGTGGAAGAAAAAAATTAGTGAAGCATATGCTATAATCATTGAAAGATTAGAAGATGACCTGTTAATCAAAGAAAAAGAGCTTACAGAGCTGAGGCATGTTTTCAGGTAAACAGTTTTCTGAAAGTTGTTTATTAAATTGTAAATTGTAAATCAGATTTGTTTTTAACTTCCATGGTCATATATTGTTAGGTTTAAGGAGGCCATTAAATTACTCTTAGAAAGCTAAACTAGACAAAGAATATAGAATCTGATGTTTGATTTGTTTAACTGTACCTCACACTGTATAATAGCAATAGCAATACAGGTAGTCCTCAACTAATCACTGTAATTGAGCCCAGAAATATGGTTGTAAATTGTGCCGGACATTAAGCAGTTCACCACATAACCACAACAAATTTGACTTCCTTTTTGCAGTGGTTGCTAAGTGAATCACTGCAAGCATTAAGTAAATGCCATAGTTGTTAAACAAATTCATTTTCCACAATGGATGCTTTTGCTGGAAACCAGAAGTAAACGCCACTCTCCAGAAAAAATGTAAATCGTGGTCATGTGATCATGATACCCTGCAAAGGCCTTAAATGTGGGCCGGTTGCCAAGCACCCAAAATGTAATCATGTGACCGCTGGGTGCAGCAGCCATTGGAACTTTGAATCTGGGTTGTAGCCTGTAGCCCAGGGGAAGTCTGTTGTAACCTTAAAAGGTCACTTAATAACCAATCATAAGTCGAGGACTATCTATAATGAGTAAGACTCGATATGTATTCACCAAATCTATATAGACTTTCTCTCCTCCTTCACACAGATACTTCTCTCACAAACATTTGTTTTTATTTTATTTATTAAATTTGTTTGCTACCCATATTTTGATGTACAACATTCATGCATAATTCTTTTCTTTTTGTCCTTTGTGATATACATTCAGATATGAGATTAGGGACTGCACAGGATTATTACTGAATTAATCAATACATCCTTCTGTATTTTCTTTGGCTTTTAGAAATTCCACAGATGCCATAGTAGATGGTGGGAAGCTATCCCATTAGTTTTGTTTCTAAAGAGCTTCTCCACGTAGAGTGACATGGCTCCTATAAGGTTAAAGGAGTTAAAATTTCTGGGCAGAATAATAATTTTAGCTGGTTCCTCTTCAGATCATGTAAGTTCTCCTCCAGTTATAACTACAAGGCATCTTGAGTTTTCTCTTTTCCATTTTCCTCAAAATAGGAAACCCGCTTTTCATATTGTTTGCCATTTATGTTTTATTCAAGTTTTGGTTGATGATTTATTTGTGAATTTGAGCAGTTTTTAAAAATGCAGTGTATTTACATGCAAGTCCACGGAACATGAGGCTTCACCATACAGTTAAATGCTGCATATTGAAAGGGAAGGGACCTCAGAGAGTAAATTAATTAGTTTGACTTTTGCTATGACCTGAGCTGTCTTCATTGTGTGTATTTGTGGATTATTTTTGGCAGGAAATCTATGCTACTCATCTGCAGGAAATTATTGGATGTGTTGGGTAGTAGTAGTAACTTCCAGTATAACTTTCAAAACATTGTTTAATAATTACGAAGCTTAAATTATATGCACATCTGCCTGTCAACCTGGACCCATCATATTTTGGGGAGCAGAGTTGTGCAGTTGAGCCTCATGTCCCCCATTTTCTTTTGCTATTCCTGAGACTACAGGTAGTCCTTGACATATGACCACAATTGAGCCCAAAATTTCTGTCGCTAAGTGAGACATTTGTTAAGTGTATTTTATGACCTTTCTTGCTACAGTTGTTAAATGAATCGCTGCAGTTGTTAAATTAGTAACATGGTTGTTAAATGAATTTGGCTTCCCCATTGACTGTCGAGCCCCAGCTGGGACTCGCCATCGCTGGGGGGCTGGGGTCGAAGCGTTGGTACTACCCACCTGAATGCCTGGGACGGTGGGGGAAGCTCCGCGCGGCAAATGGCTGGGTCCAGCGTTAAGCAGCATGCAGCCTTGGCGAGATCGGCACAGCTTCCAGAGTCTGAGTCGTCAGCGCTGACCTATGACGTTCATGGAGTGCCGAAAGCATTGACGGGCGGGATTAACAAAACCACCGAACAGCTGATGGGGTGTGTGTGGGTTGTGTACCGGATGATGACTTAAGAGCCAAGAAGGGAATAAATAGCGCTGCACAGCGATTGCATGCAGCTCTGACTAGATAGAGCCGAGATTGACTTTACTAGCCAGAAAGTCACAAAAGGCAATCACATCACCCCAGGATACTGCAACCATCATAAATATGAGTCAGTTGCTAAGTATCTGAATTTTGATCATGTGACCATGGGAGTGCTGCAATGGTCATAAGTGTAAAAAACATATCATTCTAACTTCAAACGGTCACTGAACAAACTGTTGTAAATCAAGGACTACCTGAATTATGTGCATCGGGGTAATCGGATTGAAACAATAAGAGATATTAAAAACAATGTTGTATGTCTTAATTTCATTGCTTTACAGTAAAGATGATACTTGGATATCAGAAAACTGAGTGCTAAATGTGGACATTCTTGATTGTAGCTCTGGAGAAAGGATCAACATGTTTCTATAAAATGAGTGTTTCTATAAAATGCTGTGCAGGAAAGAAGACAGAATGGAGCATAGTTTGGCTTTCTTCTGTGCATGAAAGGAATATTTGAGTTCAGGAAGACAAATATTGGACTTTGTTTACAGTCAGCCCCTGAGTAGCATGCAATGTGTTTGTGCATTTGGAAGTACATTATTGGAATGAATTTAAATGATAGCATGGTATCATTTAGCATCATTTAGCATCATATACCCTGTTTCCTCCAAAATAAGACATCCCCTGATAATAAGCCCGATTGGATTTTTGAGCGCATGACCATAAGGCCAAGCGCTTATTTCAGGGTTCAAAAAAATATAAGACAGGGTCTTATTTTTGGGGAAACGCGGTATTATATATCGTATACAGGGGTGGGTTCTAATTTTTTTTACTACTGGTTCTGTGGGCGTGGCTTATTTTGTGGGCGTGGTTTGATGGTCATGTGACAATTCTTTAGGATTAGGATTTAGCAGAGGTACTGGTCTACCAGGCTTTTAACTGCTTGCAGAGCTGTACTGGTCTACCCATTTGTTCTTGGAGCGTTCTGGTCTACCCATTTGTTTTGCAGGCACCGGTCTACTCATTTGTTTTTGGAGGCACTGGTCTACCCATTTGTTTTTGGAGGCACCGGTCTACCACCACACAGCCTTTTAACACTGATCAGCTGTAGGGCTGCCCTTTGAAGCCCTGTGGCAAGAATTTAAACAGTTTTTTTCCTTCTAGCCCATCAGCTGGGACTCGGGAGGCAGCAAATAGATTGGGGGTGGGGCAAATAAAAGGTAAGAATAACATGGGGGCAGGCGGGAGGGCCCAGCTCCCGAACAAAGAGGACTGGTTCGGTGACATCATATTGTCACCACTACCGGTTCAGCCGAACCGGGCCGAACCGGGAGGAACCCACCACTGATCGTATATGACATCATCATAGGTGACATGATAGCAATATTCCAATATTTAAGGGGTTGCCACAAAGAAGATTCTCCAAAGTATCTGAAGGCAAAACAAGAAGCAATGGATAGACTCTAATCAAGGAAAGAACCAACTTAGAACTAAGAAGAAATGTCCTGACAGTTAGAACAATTAATCAGTGGAACGACTTTCCTCCAGAAGTTGTGGATGCTCCAACACTGGAGGTTTTTAAGAAGAGATTGGACAATCATTTGTCTGAAATGGTATTAGGTTTCCTGCTTGAGCAAGGGGTTGGACTAGAAGAAGTTCAAAGTTCCTTACAACTCTGTTATTCAGTTAAAGAGCTGCATAGTGCTAAGTGGAATTTATATACACTCACTTGGGTTAAGTTTTGTTGAACTCATGGAGCTTGGTGTCGACACATCTAAGTTTGTGCTGTGATCTCATTGTGGCCAGTGGCAGGATCTCAATTATTTGAAATATGTTCAATTAAGGCCAGTGATTAGGGAATTAGATTCTGTTGAAAGATGCATGTTTCAAGGGTAGAGAGGGAACATGCGTAAGGTAACCAATTTTAATCCTGAAAGCAGAAAGGAAAAAGAATCTTGAAAGGGCAAATGTGTGTTTCTTGCCCTTGCAGAAGTATCTTATGAAAGAAAAACTTTGGCCCTGTACAAAATGGCAGCAACTGTGATGAGGCCAAAATGGTAAATGCACATCATGATCCCTGATTGTGGAGATGTTATGCTTAGGCATTTCCATTTTAATGTCTGAAAAAAGACAGCAATTGCATGGTGACGTCATTGGGCACATTTGATCATTTTTCACCACTATCCCTTGCAGATAGCCGTAGGATTTGCACAATGTATGCAAATACCTCCATCCAACATACAGCTTGAATTTTGTTTCTGAACCCTAAAAGAAGACAATTCAACCATCAAACAAAACATTTGTAACTGAATCTGAAACCAGGTTTGACATCTCAGGGACAGTTTTCCCTAAATCTAGATTGAGAAATATATTTAAAGAATGAAAGCTGACCAAAGATACTTTACTATAACTAGCTTATAAATAAGTTACAAAATAAAAGAAAACATTTCACTTTCATTACAAAGAGAAATCAGGCCCGAACTGAGTATTATTCATTTGTATTTATTATTTATTACTAAAACCTCTGTGCTATTCCCTTCAGACTGAGAGCTCTGAGAATTTGAATAGTAATTCTAATTTTGAGAACCTGGGGTTCAATGCAAGGGTGCAATATGATGATAATGATAGTGATGATGATGAAAACAGAATCATAACTATTATCTTTTGACAATATCAATTCACTCCATCTAATCCATATGAGTTTATTAGTAATAGCGGGAATCATTTGAATATACCTTCAATGCTGTTGTTTATTTTGTAAAAACTCAAGTAATAGCCAGAGGGGGGAAATATTTAATCAAGTATTAATCAAGATAAGCCTGAAAAAATTAAGAAATTCATATATACATGAAAAATGAGATTTTCTATGCAAGTTGAACATTTTTGTAGAATAAAGGCAGTGGAGAATAAAATCTATAACGTTTTTTTAAGTGACTATAACATATGGGTTTATAGCACAACAATGTACAAGAAAAGTTTCCATTTAGCAAATGCAGCCAAACTAATCATTTTAGCATGTTAGTCATAGGGACACTGGCTTCAGAACTGTCATGCTTAGCAATCTCATTTGTTTCCAACCCATTTTTGTGTGCTAAGCTTTTCTTAAGATATGAGAGCATGGTCCAACAGAAGCAAGAGCAAATGTTAGTCTTTAATCTGAATAAAAATCTAGATGTTCCACAATCTCATCATTGCTCATTGTGTTTTCCTGGTTGCTACAAGTTTATTGTGCTCACAGTGGGAGGGTAGGTGAAGAATGAGGTAGCCATCACAAAATAACTGGATGAGTAAAGTAATCTAGGCTATAACTTTAGTAATAAAGGATGACATCTAAGGCCAGGGGCACAAACATTTTCTTGCCAGGTAGGTAGTGCTAAGTAGACATTATCCCAAATTTTGTTTTATTTATTACTGAACTCTAAGTCACCTTGCAGAACATAAAGCCTTCATGGAGCAATTCTATCATTACTCTTTTTATATTAAATGGTCTCAAAATGCATGGATTCCATTGGCATCCTATACCATCATGTGGCTCCGTCCCTCATTAGGAGGGAGGGAGGGAGGGAGGGAGGGAAGGAAGGAAGGAAGGAAGTTCTATGTATTCTTTCTGGTGAGGCTACTGCAGATTGTTTTTGCTTAGCTAAGGGCTATTAAAATTAATGTGGTGTAAAGCTGGGATTCATGCTTTATTGTTTTTCATATTCTCCTCCTTTCAATTAAAGTTTACAGATCTGTTGGAATGCTTACAGATCTGGATAACCCCTCTATGTAGTAGCACTGAGTAATTTAATATGGCTGCCAGTACCTGGGTTTTTAAAATTGCATCTTGCAACCATTATGAAGCACAGCATATTCTGCTTGTGGTGATTTTTCAGGTTGCTATAATAGCAATGCCCCTTAAGTAATGTTTTGATTTAAATTTCACACTTCTTAACTGCCCATCTCCCTCAGAGAGGGTGTCTGGGTACTAGTCCATGATGGCTCAGGAAGTCTGGGAATTGAAGTCCACAAGTCGTGAAGTTGCCATAGTTTCCCACCCCTGCCTTAACAGGTCAGTAAAATGAAGGCCTAGATTGTTAGGGCAATGCTGACTCTGTAAACCACTTAGAGAGGCCTGGAAAGCACTGTGAAGCAGTACCTATTTTTCAGAGTATAAGACGCACCTTTTTTCTCCCTAAAAGAGGGTGAAAATTTAAGTGCTCTTATTCACCGAATGTAGCCCTGCCCACCCACTGGCCCCCACCCTTTGGCCTGTGCCTCGCAGCAGTTACCTCCTTGCAAGCAAACAGCAAGAAAAAACAGCTCCTTTCAGCTTCAGCACAGGCTAATTAACACAAGTTGATTAGATCAGCCTCCCGACTCACAGCTGATTTGCTCTCAGCTGTTTTGCGCAGGACTCTGTTGCTTGCTGCAAAGAGGTAAATTGCTGGAGCAGATTTTTTTCCTTGTGTTAATCAAGCTATGCTGAAAACGAAACTGAAAATAAAGCAGGCTGTTTGCTGCAAGGAGGCAAAATTAGGCAGAGGCAGAGGAGATTTATTTTTCTTCTTTTTCCTCATCAAAAAAGGTAGGTGCAAACAATGGGAAATTTAGGGCAAAAGAGGAGAGTTCAAGATTTTAAACACAAAAGAAAAAAGGAGAAAGAAAAAGGCAAAAATAAAAATGGGAAGGGAGAAAAAGAAATGAAAGAGAAAAATGTTATACATATTTAGAATTGAAATATGAATAGTAGTAAGAAATAAATGGGAAATAATGATTGTAAAAATGAAATGAATAATAATTGGAATGTTTGTCTTTGTATTTTTGAAATCTAGACAATGATAAATTTTTATTTTTTTATTTTTTTTAGAAATATGAATAAGTATAAACTGTAACAATTGAAATACCTTTAATGGTATATGGTGGTGAAAGTAAAAAGGATTAAATTATAGCTTGGATAACAGCTAGAATATTTTTAAATTTAATTAGGGAAATTGTAATGATTGAAATATTTTTAATTATATATTGTGATGAAAGTAGAAATAATTAAGTTGTGATTTGGAGGATTATAAGGGCAAAACTATGTGGGCTATTGGGAGAGTTTAAGATGTGAAAATGAGTAATATAAGAGGGGGAAATTATTTGGTTTATTATTATTGGTAAATGTAATTAATTGATTTGTAAGAAATTGGATTGCATGGAAATAATTGGAATATTCATATTCATATTGATTAATATACAAAAAAAGATAGTTATATAACTAACTGATTTATATTAAAATGTTGAATTTGTATTAAACAACTGTAATATTACATAATTAACCAATGTGAGGATGGATATAAAAATAGATGACAATGGGAAGGGGTATAATATAGAATAGAAGGGAAAAATTGAATTTGATTAAGATTAGAGATGAGGATGAAGGGTAATATTGGTTTTTTTTAAAAAAAAAAGATGAAGAATAAATATGGCAAAAAGGAAATATAGAAATTGTAAATTTAATTGAAATGACTAAACACTGTTTAAATTTGTGAACCAGCCAAATACTCTGTTCAAAGAAAATACATTGTATGTTTGTATGTGTTTGTCTAAAAAAATAAAAAAAAACTTTAAAAAAAAAATAACCAAAAAAGGTAGGTGCCTCTTATACTCCGAAAAATACGGTATATAAGTCTAAGTGGTATTGTTGTTCAGTCCTAGGTGCTTCACAGATTGCCACTGTTCAGAGTAGCTTGAACCGGGGGGTGGGGGGTGGGGGGAGAGATAGAGAATTGCTTCTCTTTGGTTTGGGGATTAACAGTGTGACATGCCAGCAGAGTCAAGGATTTTCTGAATTTTTGACATGCCAGACCCAGAAGATTTGCCATCACTGCGCTGCTGTGGTGGTTTTGGCTTACTCTAATAGGCCTGGATAAGCCTTCAAATCAGCCCTGGGAAAAGGCTCTCAGACAAAAATCATTCATCACAAATTTTCTACCTTTCTAATTACAATGCAGTTTTAAGATTACACTCTTGAATAGTCAGAAAAGTAATCAGATGCTTAAGGAATTTGTTTTAAAAAATCTAATATGCACAAATGTATTGCTGAACTGATTATGTTTTTCTTTCTTATGTAAGAATCAACAAAAAGAAAGAGATATCAGTTCAAAACTTTTCCACAACTTATTTGTCAACTACAAAATAATTTGGGACACGTTGCAAACCCATGGCACTTTTATAATCCAATTTTAAAACACATTTTGAAATTTGGCCTTCTAATAAATGCTCGCCATTATTTCAGCTATTGTTTCTTTTTCTATAAGAATCTGTTCTTAAATCAATAGAGAATAGGGATGGGAGAGAATGTCCAATGAAAGCAGCTCTAAATATAAAAAGTGCTGCTTCTATGTATTTACTAATTAAAGATTTTTGTGAAGTTTGGTTTATATATTTAGTTTGTTGCTAGTTCTTTTAACTATATTTTCATTAATGAATGCTGTTTTGTTTCTCTAGCATACAATTGTAATAGGAGGTAAATGACTATAGTTAATGAATCATAAAACTGCCAATTCTGTAGCATTTTAGCAATCTTGCATTTTTGCTAAAACCTGTGTGTAACAAGTACTAATGCTGCAGATCAGTTTTTAATAAGATCACGTATCTATATATCCTAGGTGAATATCATAATATTAGAAGCGCATTACTAATAATACTTTCCTTTTAATTATTCACTTCATCCATATACTTCTTTGGGAAGCACCATGAAATCCTTAGGCTGTATTAAAATGTATCAGTTCAATAGCAGTAGAAGAAAATTAAAAAATAAATTGGGCTTAGAATTTTTTAATGCATACCTAATATTTAGTGGCTGTAGAAATTGCCATCATAGTTGTGTGGTGCAATTGTACAGAAAATGAGGGGAAAATGGAGAAAATAGCATTTCTTTCTTAAAGATAGATATTGCTTAAAATGAAATTCTTTTAATTATACCTATATAATGGAATATTATGCTTCAGATTAATAGAAAATTACAATGAAATGACTACAGATGTTTTTAGATAACAATTTCTTTAAAAAAAAGGATCATCCTTTCCATAAGCAAGACGCAAAATAATGTTATGATTTTTTAAAAGCATTCCTTATTCCCTGTTTCTCTTGAAAATTTAATTAATCTCTATTAAGGTTTTAAAACAGTCAAGCAGTAAAATGGGTTAGCTATACAAAAGGAAGAAAAGAAGCACTTCACAAGGTAAAAAGTAAGAAAGCCTATCCTTGGAAAAAGTTGCAGACTGGGCAAAGGTATCTCACATAATCTAGTATTTCCTTTGCTCATTGTTTTTCTTCCCTGTGAAAAGTATAGGTCAGGGTTCCTGGCACCAGGAACTGAAGGCATTCCTTGCTAATATATCTGCAACAGAGAAAGGTATTGGTTGGGCTCTGATTATGACATTATCATAAGAGACCCAGTCTACTGGTTAAGGTGCTGGCCTAGAAACTAGGAGCCCGTGAATTCTAGTCCCACTTTATGCATGAAAAACTGGCTGAGTGACTTTAGGCCAGTCACTCTCTCTGCCCAACTTACCTCACAGGGTTGTTGTTGTGAAATAGGAGGAAGAAGGGGCATTAGGTATGTTTTCTGCCTTGAGTTACTTATAAAGTAATAAAGGCAGGATAAAAATCAAATAAATAAATCAAGCTAGTGAAAAGCCAAGACTGGATTCTGTTTTCCAGTCCTGAGCCAGCTTGATAAAAGTGCTTATGAAAAAGATACTGGAAGGAATAGCCTGCCAAAAAAACAAACCCCACAACAAAAGAAGTTTGATGAAGAATCATATTTTCCAAATTACTGGGAAAAAAAATATTTCCATTTATTCTGTTTTGAATGGTCTCCACCTCCAATAATATGTCCTGTTCTGGGCACAACATTTTACGAAGGATTTGGAGAAACTGGGATAAGTTCAGAACAGGCCAATGAGGAAACTAGAAACTATGTTTTAATTTTTAAAAGAAATGCTGTAGGGAGTGCAGGATATGTCAGGAATCTTCAAATACCTGAGAGGATGTCAAGACCTGGTCCCTCTATTTCCAGAGCCTAGGACAAAGAATAATGATTTTACAAGAAGGGACTGTTGTATTAAATATTACAAGAAAAAGCCTTCCTAACAATAACAGCCATTGACCGTGAAACCAATTATTGAGAGAGGTAGTGGATTCCCCTATATTCAATGCATTCAGATAAAGGCTGGGTCTACTTTAAAACAGATTCCTGTGCTGAGCAAGGGGTAGGACCTAGTAGCCTATAATAGCATTCTCTGCTTCTGTGATGCTAAACAATAGTTAACAAAAAGAAGATCCACATGAATAAGACTTGGGTCACATCCTCCCATCTAGCCTTCCCTAAGAGTAATGTGGAAACTCTTATGGTCATTTTTCTTATTAAACTCTATATGGTTAGAGGTCATGCTACACTCGTGTGGCTGTCTCCTTCTGCCTTTCTTTCTTTAGGTTTACTGTCTGCCAAACAAAGGTAGTCAATACTAACTATGGTTTCTTGGAACCATAGTTGAGAAAGCACAAAAACTTTTCATAAGGCCTGATCTTAATCAGTTTGTTGATTAAAATGACATGAAAAATATTCATATGACGGTGAAAAGCAATGCTTGTAATTGTCTCTTCCCAAAGTGCAGAAGGAAGACTGGCCAGGAAAAGTATGCAGAGCTTACTTATTTTAAACTAGGGTGGACAGAAGAAATATTATCTATGTTTAGTATCTTGTGTAAAAATAAAAAAGGAACTCTAATTTAGAGTTTTGATGATTAAAGAGAAGAGATCAGTGTTTCTCAATCTCAGCAGCTTTAAGCTTGTGGATTTCAACTCCACTCCAGTTCTGGGAGTTGAAGTTCACACAGCTTAAATTTGCTGAAGATGAGAAACTCTGGGATAGATTATAGAAAGAAGAGTAATATGATGCAGCGTTGTAGAGAGAGGTTAAAATATATTTGTACTTTTAACTGCTGTGAAGAGTATCAGAAGCCATTCCTTTATATCTTTTTCTTTCTTTTCTATTTTTCTTCACCTTGTTGCACTTTTCCCTTTTCCCTTTTTTTCCTTTTTTCTCTCTTGATATTAGCTTTTCTATTTTTTAATCTTTTTTAAATGTTTTAATAAAAATATATATATCAAAATTTGGTATTTTGGGTATACCAAAAATTATATGCAAAAAATAAACTAGGGGAAGACAATTTGTGCCCCTTCAAATGTCGTTGGTTTTTCACCTAATATTCCATTACTATTGCCTATCTGATTGGATCTTGCATGGAGCTCCATCTTTACAACATGTGTAAATCGAACCATGGTCTTTCTTGATGTTTCCCCAGATTCAGGAGCTTTGGCATTAGGCCAACTTTCCTCCTGACTATTTCAGCTTTCTAACATTGAGCTTTTGTTTTCCTGTAAAAAAAAGAAATTCTTTTCCTGAGAACAAGAGAGTGACAGGATATTTAAATCTCAGAATTCATCATTCTTTTATACTATTGCTTGAAAGATTTGAAGAGAAAGTTGGAGAAAATGGAATGTGATGTAGCTCTAGAATTTTCAGAATGAGGTTTATGTAATAGCAAGCAGAAATGAGCAAACTGAATTTAGCACACATTACTTTGACAGTGTCATAATATGTAGCAACACACACACCTAAGCTTGTTTGATCTTGAAAAGACTACCTAGGTTGGATCCATTTAGTACTTAAATAGGAAACTATCCCAAAATCCTAATGCTATGCACTAAACTATGGTGCAAACCCCCTCCCCATAAATAATCAAAATGTTGCTTCCCATATATTATGAAATCATGAAATATATTTTCTCCTCTTTTAGAATTTTCACAATAAATGAAAACACACCAAAATATGACAACTAGACTTATCTATGAAATCTTTTTTTCTTTCAGCTCTGATGAAGCTTTCAGCAAAGTGAATTTAAATTACCGCACAGAAAATGGGTTATCTCTTTTACATCTGTGTTGTATTTGCAATGGTAAGTATTTCAGCCAGTATCATCCTTGTTGCTATGGTTAATTATTTTACTTGATTTTAATAAATCACAGCAAAACTATTACTATTTGTTAAATTTCAGCATTAATTTGATCTAATCATACATAGTGATCAGGTGACAATAGCAAAATTGCTTCAACAAAATAGAAATACAGATAATGATGATGATGATATTGTTGATGGTGATATTTAGAAAAGTCATATGCATTAAACTCAGTTACAAATTAGAACAAGAAAAAAATTAACAGAGCCATGGAGAAGAAGCAACCATAGTTTTCTGCTAATGCAAAAACGGGTTGTTGCCGTAATTTAATAAAGAAAATGGGTTGTTACTGAAATTTAATAAAGAAATAATAGGTTACAGATTTTACAATATCAGTAGGGAACACCTCATCCAATGATGTATGACAGAATCTTGTGCGGCAGCTCCCACAGTACCTGGATGAAACTGTCTATCTGGATCCGTTCCAGTCCGGCTTCAGGCCTGGGTACAGCATGGAAACGTCATTGGTCGCATTGGTTGATGATCTCTGGAGGGCTCGGGACAGAGGATGTTCCTCTGTTCTGGTCCTATTAGATCTCTCAGCGGCTTTTGATACCATCGACCATGGTATCATGCTGCGCCGGCTGGAGGGGTTGGGAGTGGGAGGCACCGTCTTACGGTGGTTCTCCTCCTATCTCTCCGACCAGTTGCAGTCCGTATTGGCTGGGGGGCAGAGGTCGACTTCGAGGCACCTTGTTTGTGGGGTGCCACAAGGGTTGGTCCTCTCGCCTCTCCTGTTCAACATTTATATGAAGCCGCTGGGTGAGATCATCTGTGGATTTGGGATGCGGTACCATCTGTACGCTGACGACACTCAGCTGTACATCTCCACCCCAGACCACCCCAACGATGCCCTTGAAGTGATGTCCCAGTGCCTGGAGGCCATGCGGGTCTGGATGGGGAGGAACAGGCTCCGACTCAACCCCTCGAAGACTGAGTGACTGTGGTTGCTGGCGTCCTGGAGAGGGCTCGTAACTCGGGCGTCCTCCTGGATGCACGGCTGTCAAACAAACAAACAAACAAACAAACAAACAAATAAATAAATAAATAAATAAACTCTTGTAAATGCTAGGATCTTTTTCATCATCTTGGCTGTTCCACCTATACATGTACATTCAGAATCTACTCTGAATCACTTAATCCTCCATAAATGTCAGCGTTCCAGAAAACCCCAACTCTGAGTAAAGATGCGGAAGCAAGCATTTTCCAAAGTTCTCTTTACTAGAGTAGGTAAACTGGCACATCTGGGAAAACCCGAATCTGAAAGGTTCGGGTTTTCCCTCAGTAAATCAAAACCCCCAAAACCATCCCCTCACTCCTCAGTCGATCACATGCTCCAATCAATGTTCGTCCCATCTGACTCAGCACTCTGACCACTCCTTCTCCAGATGCTGGATTGCCCTGACCTTGACCGATAGGAAGAATGCTATTATGTCTACCAACAACCCCTCTACTAAATCCTCTCTCCTACTTTCCCACACATGAGAAGGTGGCAGCATGGAAGCTTCCGGCCTAATATGGCTTCCAAAGCTGACACCATAGCAGAGGTCTCCAACCTTGGCAACTTTAAGATTTGTGGACTTCAACTCCCAGAGTTGAACTCTGGGACTTGAAGTCCAAAAGTCTTAAAGTTGCCAAGGTTGGAGACCCCTGCTCCATAGCATATCAGAAGAGATGTTTTATAAGAGCCACCTTGACAAGAGGTACAGACAATCTCTTGTATTGGAATATATCATTTTCCTAGTCAAAAAGGACACTGGAATTCATCCCAAGTATTATTTAACTGATATTGCTTATTTTCCAATATAGGATAATAAGGGAAGTATCCAAGTAATTTCATTGGACTTCTAAATTTAAATATATTACTAATCTGAAGGATAGGCACTTTCATCTGCTTGTATCTGATATATTTAAGTTACTTCTGTGACCAATGTTTATTTCACAGGACATAAAACACATATTCGGACCCTTATGCTAAAAGGGCTGCGTCCCTCTAGGCTGACAAGAAATGGATTTACAGCTCTGCATTTAGCAGCTTACAAGGTAAACAGGATTACATTAATTAACTGTATCTGATTTCAAAAGCGCTTGATTCTCATGTTTCCTGGAGGATATATTTTTCAGTTATCATTCCACGGCAAACTTTAATCAAGGGCAATTTTCATTAGTGTAATAACATAAATACAGCTTTTAAGACAATAACACATTATTGATCTATCTAGCTCAGCATAATTTTTATTTGCCAATCTGTTCTCCGAAATGTTTGTGACTCCAGCTCTCGTGAGCTTCAGCCAGTGTAGAAAATTCTAGTATCAATATACTTGTTTGGAAAACAGCAAAATATACCCAATTGCTGTAGTTTTCCAGGTTTTCTTAAGAGTCCCTTTTTCAGATCTACCTGAGACGCTTGGAACTTTCTGCAAACAAAACATGTGCTCTACCACTTCCCATAATATATTATATCAATAATCATTTACTTTTCCAAATTTCAGGACAATGCAGAACTTTTAACGGCTTTACTGCACAGTGGAGCTGATGTTCAACAAGTTGGATACGGAGCACTTACTGCTCTTCATATTGCTACAATAGCTGGTCACCATGAGGTATACCTACTTACATGTATATATTGAAATAATAATTAGAATTAAAAACATGATAAATGTAAAATGAGATGTCCATCGTGATGGTTAATAACATCAAAATGATAGGTATGACTGAGTGCTAGGAGCCCTGTCCCCTTTAAACATGTATCACATATTAAAAGGAGTGGGGCTTCACTTATCCAATATCTGCCATTTTGATGTTGATCTAAAAGTACTCCTTTGCATTTGAATAGATTTCCTATTGATTAAGTACATTTACCTTTCATTTAGGGATAATTTTGTGCTGCTAAATATTATTGAGAGTTTGTGTCAAGAAAAGAATTTAGAAATGTTTTTAAATTTCTAAAACACGTTAAAAAGAATTGCTGTTTTCTAAACAGAAATGCTATCTATAAATGTATTTCTATAAATGTCTAATGTATAAATGTTTTTATATAATTTTCTGTGGCAAAATTAAGATAGGTATTACGTAAAATTACGTAGAGCCTTGGTGGCACAGCAAACTAAAGCACTGTTAAGATAACACCAACTGCCTGCAATTATTGCAAGTTCAAATCTCACCAGGCTCAAGGTTGACTCAGCCTTCCATCCTTTCGAAGGTGGGTAAAATGAGGACCGAGTTTGTAGGGGCAATAAGCTGACTTTGTATAAAAAAGAATACCGCTTGTGGGGGGGGGGGGCGAAAGCCCTAGTAAGCAGTATATACAAAAGTATGAAGGCTATTGCTTAACGCGTTGTAAGCCGCCCTGAGTCTCCGGAAAAGGGCGGCATATAAATCGAACCAATAAATAAAATATCTTTGAGTGCCTAGAGGCTGTATAGGCTTGGATGGGAAAAAGCTGTCTTTGACTCAATCTTACCATGATCAAATGGCCAAGGGTGTTTGAGCCAATCAGATCAGGGCATGTTTGAAGTGTATTAAGCACTGACTGAATGCCCCTTTTTAGCACACTCTGATTGGCCTGTTAGAGAGAACACCCTGTTATGTTCTCGGAATGCCAAGCTGCACGTCAACTTCAAACTGTTTTTGAAGAAGTAGAGAGTGGAAACAACAGTGTGGATGGGCCATTAATTACACATTGGACTGATTCAGATGATATGTGCACAATGGTTTATGGGTATATCATGGATGCAGTTGATTGCACGTATAGTTCCTTTCTCTGGCTTTGTCAGGCCTGCATAGTTTGCCAACTACCATTTTTGGATTCTTGTCTCATCTGTTACCATCTCTGTTGACACTAGAAGGTCTCTAACAGAGGGTAGAAGTTACGAGCTGATGACATCACAACCACAAAACAAATTGAAAACCATCCAGCAATGGCCATTGGGAAGCTCTGCCTGGCTGCAGGAAGTTGCCAGCTGATACAACAACTTGCCATCACAACAAACCATAAACTATGGTGAACATATATTCCCAACACAGTTATCCTATTACTCTGTTACATTTATCAGTAAAACTTCAGTTTTCAGTCAGAAAATATACTGTGAAAATTGTTAATTTATCTGTGATCCAAGTACAGTGCAGGTGAAATAGATAACAGACAGATGATAGATGAGAGCTTGCTGCAGGCTTCTAAAATCATAAGCAAAATGTTTCCACAAGTTCAGTTTGTAGCACAGATGGTAATATATAAATGGATTTGTAACACTCTTCCTTCCTTCTCAGCTTGATCTAAAGCCTGATCAGTCAGAAAAGATAAACATTTCTGCCAAAACAATCTATTGCTCAGCTTCACATATTGTATTTTTGTTTACAGCTGTAAACAAGTGGTGTTGTGAAAGTGCTGTGGTCTCTCTCTTATGATTACACACTGAGTTATAACCTCTGAGGGTGAATCAAAGGCTGTCATAGTAACTAGAAAGTTATTATCATTTGAAAATATATTTTATATCTAATTCTGAATCTCCTGAATTCCTTCCTGGAGTAATCCAGATGGGCTTTGGACCTACGTTCTCCTGGAGGACTCATTTGATCCTCCTAATGTTTTTTCTGTGAACCAATCCAAAATCTATAATGCTATAATGCTCCATATATCACTTATTGTGTGTCTCTTTAATCATTGCCTTGTAAATGTTCCAGTATAGTCTTTTTTAGTACAGGCACTCCTCAACTTACAACAGTTCATTTAGTGACTGTTCGAAGTTACAATGGCACTGAAAAAAGTGACTTATGACCATTTCCCATACTTATGACCATTGCAGCATCCCGATGCTGCAATGTAAACATGATTTACATTCTTATACTTGACAACTGACTCACATTTATGATGATTGCAGTGTCCCGGAGTCATGTGATCTTCTTTTGCGACCTCCTGACAAACAAAGTCAATGGGGAAACCAGGTTCACTTAACAACCATGTGACTAATTTAAGAAGTGCAGTGATTCACTTAATAAATCTGTTGAGAAAAGTTGTAAAATGGAGCAATACTCACTTAACAAATTTCTCACTCAGCAACAAAAAAAATTAGGCTCAATTGTGGTGGTACATTGAGGATTATCTGTATTTTTGAACATGTCATAAACAAAATAATTTTTGTAGTAAAAAGTTAACGTATATACCTCATAGAAACCTGCTCTTTTCTAATTGGCAGTAAATGTGACTTCCAGGAACTGGGAGATTGGATAACTTTATAGTTTGCTGTAAATTGATGAATTAAAAAAAAAACAAAACCAAGCTGATCTCTCTCTCCTTAGAATAAATGCCAACGACAACCACGAATGACTGGCAACCTCCTTGCCCTTTTCCTTTAAAAAAAATTTTAATTAAAAAAAAATTAAAAAACACCTCACACACTCACATACAACCTGATTATTACCCAGTTAGTTAATAAAAAACCTCGTAGAGCACCAAAAACTCCCAACACCTCAACACCCTGGAGAGTTTTTCCAATTGAGGGGGGGTGGGAGGTGGGAAAAAAAACCCCAAACCCCCCCAAACTTTTTTGCCTTTTGCAAAACTGGCATCTTACACCGACCGTCCCGCACCTGCTGCCCCTGCAATTAATTGTGGGCGAGTCCTCACACAGATACTCGGAGAAACTGGACCAAAATGGGCGCCCGGGGAAGTTAACTCACCTGGGTTTCCTCCAAGGAACGGGTCCAAGTTTCCCTCAGCTCTGTTCCGCCGGGAGGAGGAAGAGGAGCTGCTGCTGCTGCTGCTGCTCCTGCTCCTGCTGGTGGCTGGTGGCTCAGCAGACTAAAAGCATTGTGATTAACATCAGCTGTCTGCAATTACTGTCAGTTCGAATCTCACCAGGCTCAAGGTTGACTCTGCCTTCCTTCTTTTCTAAGGTAGGTAAAATGAGGACCCAGTTTGTGGGGGCAATAAACTGACTTTGTATAAATATACAAAAGTATGAAGGCTATTGCTTAACACATTGTAAGCTGCCCTGAGTCTCCGGAGAAGGGCGGCATATAAATCAAATTTTAAAAAAATCACTGTTATTGATATGCAGTATTACCTATTTCATACCTAGGTAGAACTGAACTGCATAGATCAAGATCTAAATTAATGTGCAGTGTGATAAACTGGAAAAATTGCATTTTTAATTTCTTCTCCAGTTTTATGTTGATATATGCAGATTAACTAATCAAATCACTCAACTTTAAGATTAGTTTGAATCATTTATACTAAAGGCCTCAAATCCAAAAACCCTTGGTTCTATATTAAGATGTCCATATGTTATATATTTGTTCTTAGATTATGATATATATCACATATTAATTCTTATTCTCAAGATTTAATTATATAGTAAGGAGAAACAAATTCAGGTCAGCATGCATACATATGAGGTCACTGTGTATGCTGTATCCCAAGTATCTGAAATAATCTTTCTTTGTCGGAGAAATATATCCTTTCTTCATTTGAATGTCAGCCTGACATTCAGAGGACAATCCTGTGCATATTTACTCAGAACAAAGCCTTACTGAGTTTAATGGAACTTAGATCCAGATAAATGAGTACAGACTATAGACTTAGTAGTCTTTCTTAATAAAAGATGGTTCCTTTTTCTATCTATATATTCAGAAATACACAAAAAGAAAGCACATACAATATCTAAGCATAATATATTCAGATATGTTATATCAAGTATGAAGGCTGCAAACACATACAATTTGGCATGTGTTCTTTCTGAATTAAGAAATGCAAGAAGCAATTTATTCAGTTGCTAGCTAGAGCCAAGGCTGACTAGGAGAATATCATTCATATTTAGTATTCATATATCAACAAAGATGTAATGTCACAGCATAACTTATATTTCTGTTTATATGTGATATTCTTACAGTTAAGATAAAGTGCTTTCTAAGCCACAGTGGCACTTTTATTATTAACAGGAAAGTTTTACTAAAACATTCCATTAATTTAAAATACTTTTTATTTCATTGTGACCATCTCTTAATCTTAAATCCTGGCCTACTGCATGTTCATTAAACTCTAGTTAATTTCTGGGATTATTTAATTTTCCTCATCTCATGTATTCAGTGGTGTGCTACCTGGGGATAAAATCATTCACTGTGTAAGAACCTTATGCTATCATAAATTTAGTAACAGCTGCAGCTCTGGCATGTTGGCAGGTTTGGATGAAATAATGAGATGAAATCCATCCAGTGCATAATTAATATGCTTAGTATTTCTGCTTGTATTTTATACAAAAACCAAGACCAACCAAATGGAACTACAGTTAACCTAGAATTAATTATTCTTTCCGCATTCACATCTTATTACAAAGAGAAATCAAATCTGCATGCTGATAAATATGTTTATATGTGTTCATTAAAATACTGGGGCATTGCCGTTTTCTACAACTTACAGTCATATGACATGAATGGGATGAATCAGGATGAAAAGAGGGATACAGCATTTTAGTGTGGCAGAATATACAGTATGTATAGAACGGGGTGTCCCAGGAGGTTTGCAAGGAAACAAATAATGACATGAGTCTGATGATATCATCACACAAATGCCACAACTTATATAATTGCATCAAACATCATTTTATACAAATGCACATGCACAGACACAGACACACAATTGCAGCATATGCGTGTATTACTATGTCATCACTTTGATATCATAATTCATTACGATTCATTACAGATGCTACTGTGAGCAAATAGTTCTCAGCCATATGTTGTCTATTGGCCTAGAAGTACGGCATGAAACTCTTGTTTCATTAAAAAAATCAAACTGAAATTGAAATTTGTATCAAATTGCCATCCACCACCTTGATTCCAACTCAATTTAGTTTGGTCACAACAATGTCAAGAAGCATTTTGTATAGAACTGCACAACACATTTGATATCCTGTGATCTAATGAAGGTGCCGACAATGTGGAGGAGCAGTTGTGTGAAGTCAGAGGCACCATCACTGTTAGATATTGGCAACTCAGGTTTTCTCTCTGGTCTGTTGTTTGAGCGGGAAGAATACTCAAACGTGGTTGGCTGAAATCCCTGACAGCTCCCTATAAAAGGGCTAGCTGTCAGAGAGGCAGGCTGCTGGATTGTATATAGTTGTAAAATAAAGAGCTGTTGTCTAAGCCTGTTCTCAGTCTCTTCGATCTACCTACACAACAATTAGCATCTTAGCAAAAATTATCTGTCCTCTGATGAAGAAGAAAAAAAAAGGCAGTTTGGTCTAGTGGTTAACATACCAAGCTAGAAATCGGAAAAGGGGCGTTGGTCCTCCCTGATACGCCCCTTCTCATTGGATGGAGACAGCAGCCAGATGTGGGTTGTGCTCATTGGTCAGAATAAAGGACTGAGCCTGTCAATTGATTTAAATTCTGCCCCTGTTGCCAGGGGATTCCAGCTTTTGTCAAAGGAGGAAGACAGACTCTGTGTGTGGATAACATATATTTACCATATTAGAATTACATCTACCTACAATATTAGATTCCAGACTGTTTAAAGGGTGAGACTGGCTGCTGTCTCCACCCAATGAGAAGGGGCGTATCGGAGGACCAACGCCCCTTCTCCATTGGATGTGGAGACAGCAGCCAGATGTGGGACATACCCAAGTTCATTGTCCCAGTTCATGGGAGGGCACAGTCTGGACCAAAGACTCTCCCCGCATATCAACACCTTGTAACACTCTCCTGCCAAATTCAGCCTCCTCAGAGGCAAATTTATCTAATTTATAATGTCTAACAAATGTAGAAGGAGATGTCCAAGTAGCTGCCTTACAAATATCAAGCAAGGAAGCACTCGATGCCCAGGCAGCTGATGTTGCCACACTTCTTGTGGAATGATCTGTAAGCTTATTGGGAACAGGCAGCGATCTGAGTTCGTATGTGGTAGAAATCGTATTTTGAATCCAGCGACCTCTCGTTGATGAAGTCGCTCTCGGTCCTAAAGATGCCGGGAGAAAAGAAATGAACAAAGATTCTGTTTTATGAATCTCAGCAGTCCTTTGCAGATATATCTGAAGAGCGCGACGTACATCCAACATGTGCAACTGGCTCTCGAAAGGCATTGAAGGAGGGATAGAAATCTGGAAGGACTAATTTCTGTAAAAGGTGAAAAGGAGAATTAATCTTAGTCACAAATGTTGGATCTAACCTGAGGACCACACGGTCTGTGTGGAACATACACAAATCCTCCCTGGTAGATAATGCAGCGATCTCAGAAATTCGTCTCGCCGATGTTATAGCGACCAGAAAGGCTACTCTGCCAGATAATAGTCTTAAACTTGCCTACCCAAATGGTTCGTATGGAGACCCCATAAGAGTGTCCAGGACCAGTGCAAGGTCCCAATTGGTGTACCGATGTAGTACTGGAGGACATAGATTCTTTGCTCCTCGTAGAAATCTTCGAATCAACGGATGTTGAGCCAGTGAATGAGTGGAATTGTAAGTCAGTATTGAAGATATAGCTGCCACTTGTCTCCGTAAGTTGTTGGGAGTAAGACCTTTTTCCAATCCAGTCTGGAGAAACATCAGGACCTGCACCACAGACGCTCAAAGAGCTGAGAAACCTTGGATATTACACCAAGAGGAAAAGGTCCGCCAAGTGGACGAATAAATTCGTTCTGTTGACAACCTGCGAGATGCTTGTATTGTCCGAATTACTGAGGTCGGGATGTAATCCTGCTGCAGAGCCTCCCGCTCAACCGCCAAGCGGTCATCAGTAGCCACTGAGGCTCTGGATGTACAATTGCCCCTTGACTGAGGCAATCGGGTGTACACGGAATCCTCCAAGGAAGAAACACTGATAAATTCATGAGGTCCGCAAACCACGACCTCCTCGGCCAATGTGGTGCCACCAAAATTATCTCCGCCTGTTCCAGCAGGATCTTTCGAAGTACCCTTGGGATGAGGGGAATTGGTGGAAAAGTGTAAAGCAGGCCTTGTGGCCAAGGGGAGCGCAGGGCATCCATAGCTTCTGCCTGTTGACAATGGAAACGGGAAAAGAAGCGTGTTAGCTTGGCATTTTGTTGGGATGCAAACAAGTCTACTTGTGGCATCCCGAAATGATCCGTAATTCTCTGAAATAGGAGAGGATGGATGCTCCACTCTCCATGATCTATCTTTTGGTGGCTCAGCCAGTCTGCCACCACTTTTGCGTCTCCTGATATATGGTCCGCCTTCAACGAGGCTAGATGTTGCTCTGCCCAAAGTCCTAGTTGTTTGGCTTCCTGCATCAGAGACTTAGACCTGGTGCCTCCCTGGTGATTTACATGGGCCTTGGCTGATGTGTTGTCGGTAGGTGCCAACACATCTGCGCCGGTCACTAGCTGTCGAAAGGCCCGAAGAGCCAGATAAATGGCACATAGCTCCAGCCAGTTTATACTGAGAGCTGCTTCCTTGGCAGACCATATGCCCTGCGTTACCTGCGTCCTGCAGTGAGCTCCCCAACCTAATTTGCTGTCATCAATGGTCACTATCATCCACTGAGGCTCCAGGAACAGGCAGCCTTTGGAAATCGCAGGGGAACGCCACCAGCGGAGTGACGCGAGCACCTCCCTTGGAACTGTAATTGTGGCTGACGAAGATCCCTTGCCCACCTTTTGTAGAGGCAAGAGAAACCATTGCAGGTCTCTAAGGTGTAACCTGGCCCAGAGCACAATGGAAATGGCTGAGACCATCTTGCCCAGCAATTTTGAAAGTAGTAAAGGAGAAACCCTTCTATCTTTTATGACCTTCTCTACCAGATCTCTCAACCGGCTTTTCTATCCGGGGATAGAAAAACCTTACCTTCCACTGAATCAATTATAACTCCTAAATGGAGTATTCTAGTAGTAGGTTCCAGGTGGTTTTTCTCTATGTTAACAGAAAAACCATGTGAGGCCAGCATCTTAATCGTAAGCTTGAAATCTGAAATGGCCTGCTGATGGGAAGGTGACATAATGAGAATGTCATCCAGGTAGCACTGGAGACGAATGGCTCTAAGCTGAGATAAGCAGCTAAAGCTGCCAAAATCTTGGTGAAGCTACGGGGAGCAGAGGAAAGCCCAAAGGGCAAGGCTCTATATTGGTAGTAAACCCCAGCGTAACAAAAACGAAGGAACTTCCTATGAGAAATGTGAATGGGGATATGGAGATAAGCCTCCATAAGATCTATTGAACAGAGGAGATCGCCTCTCTGTACACCGTCTAAAATTGATCTCAATGATTGCATCTTGAACTTTCTATAGATTACAAATTGGTTCAGATGTTTAGGGTCCAGAATAGGTCTCCACCCACTCGATGACTTAGGGACTAAGATGACCCGAGAATAGAACCCCTGTCCTGCTTGATCTCTAGGCACTCCTTAATGGCGAGAAGGTGACTAATCGCCGACTCCATAAGAGTTCGACATTCTGGAATCTGAGACAGTGGACAGTGGATAAAAGACAAAGGGGGGGGTGGAAACAAATTCAATGGCCAGTCCTGATCGAATGGAGGCCCGGACCCAGCAATTGGACGTGGTACCCTCCCAAACCTTGGCGAAAAGGCCCAATCTTCTGCCAATGGGAGTTTCCCCGGTACCACTAACGGCGGTGGTGGATGAAACAACCCCCTCCCCCTCGAAAGGGCCATCTGGACCCATAAGGTCTGCCTCTTGGTGGTCTCTCCTGAAACCCCCTATGTCTGGGCAGAAAATTACCAGTGCTACAGGAAGATCCCAATCCTCCCTCTGGTGATCTGAACTGAGGACGAGGTGTATAGGGTGTGAATTGAGATTCCCACCTATGGAAGACCGCTGGTAATATTTTCTTCTTATCCTTAGCTTCTACAAGGAAAGCCTCTAGGGGATCCCCAAATAGTTTTGTGCCTGAAAGGGGAACTGAAGCTAGATGCCATTTATATTTAGCATCAGCCTGCCAATGGCATAGCCACACTAAACGTCGGGCTGCGATGGAGGAAGCCAAGGATTTTGCTGCAAAGTGAGCTGCATTTAAAGTAGCATCTGCAAAGAACTGCACTGCAGCTACAATCTTGTTTAAGTCCTGTTTTATTCTTGAGTCATCCGGTGAAAGTTTTTCCTGTAGCTGGCGAAGCCACAGAAGAGTTGATCGATTGAAAAATGATGCTGTGGAGGTGGATTTGATCACCCAGGCCGCCCCGAGATAAGCCCGCTGCAGAACTTGCTCTGACCTGCACTCTTCCGGGCGAAGTCCTTCCTCTGGATCACCAGGAACTGATGTTGAGGTTAATAAGGCTGCCACTGGTGCGTCGATGGAAGGCACTTGAAGCAGGGTAAACAATTCAGAAGATAAAGTGAAATTCTTTTTGTCAATAGAAGAAGGTACCGGGGCTGAAGCCAGAGAGAACCGCTGCTTCTTAATGACATCTAGAAAAAGAGGTGATGTTGGAATGGCCGTCACATGTTTTGGTTGTTCGGCAAACAATGGGTCTAAGGCACCTGGAGCCAGCGTAGGCTCTGGCTGTGGAATACCTCTGAGCTGTGCTGTATTCACTGCTTTAAATAACAGAGACCTAAATAGAGCTTGTGGAAACAAGCCTGTGAATGCCGGTTGATCGGAGGAAGGCCCTCATCCTCCGACAACTCCAGTTCCTGAATCTCCATCTCTTCCTCCACCAAGTGTCTGCTGACACCGGAGACGGATGGAGAATCTGAACCTGCCAGAGAGAGAACATCTTCTAAATTGACTCTGTCTGGCGAAGCAGGATAATTCAAACGGTCCATATCTACCTGAGTTAATCTAGGAGAGGGGAAACTATGAGCAGCTAGAGTCTGCTGTACTGTTGCTGCAATCATACACTGAATGTCCTCTGTACATAAAGAGACACAACCATGGCCATGGGTGGGCCTGACCTCCTTAGGGACTCGGACCGACACAGAATTTCTAGGTGAATGAACCACTGACCCAGTGGGAGCACTAGATTCCACATTATTGTTACTCCGAACAGGAGGAGGAGATCCCCATAAATCAGATGACTCAACTAATAGTGGGAAATCTTGTATTGACATCTGATCCAGGGTCAGAGGGGAGGCATGTCTACATTCTCCTGGAGACCCAACGGTTATAGCCAATGGGGCAGAACCAGTGTCTTTGTCTTTGACAATAGGTTTTCTTAGTAGCCTCTCCTTGTGCTTAGGAGGAGCCTCAGAACAAGGCTTAGTTGCTATTTCTTCCCCTTGTGTATGCTTGGAAGCTTCCATCTTAGAAGCCACTGACTACTCACGTACTGTGGCACTATGGCCATGTTTTGACTTGGCCAGAGCCTTAGGCATGACTGGCCTTAATTAATCAATAGGTTTGAAAGGACACCCCTAAAATTTTATCAGCCCTGTAATAGGGTAATGTAAATTTAAAAGTAGTTTAAATTAATATAAATGTGTTATAGATGTAAATTATATATCCAACACAATTTCCAGTAGCCAGATGTGGCAGTCTTAGTTTATAAGGGCAGAATATGCTTATAGCTGGCACAGAACTAAGGATTGGAGGCTTGATAGAAAAAGAAAAAAGAAAAAAAAAACCTGTGCCCTTGCCCTTAAACAAAATGGCGGCCGAGCAGTCACCTAAGAGCTCGAGCTCGCGTAACTGTCAAAAATTGAGGCACTGCTCAGTTTCAAATGAAGGCAGATCTGTTTTAAACTGTCTAATTTGGCCAAATAATAACGCACTGTCAGAGTAGAGACTACACGCAATTAGTCTCAGTCAGTTAATAAGCACTAAGCCTGCTTGTAAAAAACGCCGACAAGGGGCAAGCCTTTGGGAGTGCGAAACTCCACTTCACAGCCAGCACCAAATTCAATCAGCTGAGAGGCGGTTAGGCTAAGCAGCAGTAGCGCTTTAACAGCCTATTAGGGGGAAAGTAGCTTCTGCTAAAAGCTCCGATAAACGGAGATAGCCAGAGAAAGTCAAGCCTCGTAGCGAAAATGTTAATTAGCCTCAATCAGCTGTGAGACGGTTTAAAATAGCAGGGAAACTCTGCGCCTTGTTAAAACTGCTGATAAGCGGCAAGAATCAAGGAGCGAGACAACTCCTCAAATGCAAAAGTTTATGGCTATAGTTGTTGGGAGAATCGATATGGAAGTGCAAAGCTCCACAACTGGTAACGTTATTTAATTGTTAGGATCCCACCGACTAAGCCGATGACTTTGGATCACCCACGGGAGCGGAAAGCTCCACTAACCTTTGAAACTGACCAGTTTCAATGTGCCTCTGCTGTTAATTGAGGTATGTTGAGGTAAATTTTTGTTCAAATATTATAGTAAGCATAAGAGTAGTCCAATGCGAAGTCCAATGGTCAAAACCGAATAATCAGATATGAATAAAATACACTCTAACGCTGAAAGCTGTCAGAGTTAAGTATCCACACAACTGTCCAGTCTGACGGATTGAGCAAAAAGCTGGAATCCCCTGGCAACAGTGGCGGAATTTAAATCAATTGACAGGCTCAGTCCTTTATTCTGACCAATGAGCACAACCCACATCTGGCTGCTGTCTCCACATCCAATGGAAAACTGTAAATTCTAGTCCTACCTTATGCGTAAAAGTCACTTGGGTGACTTTAAGTCAGTCACTTTTTCTCAGCAAACCCACTTCTCAGAATTCTTCCCATTGTGGGAAAAATAGGAGAAGGAAGGAGTAATAGGTATGTTCACAGCCTTGAGTTATTTATCAGAATAATTCTAACACCATAATATACAGTAATGATACAGTTCTTTTCACAGCATTAAAGTATTACTACTGGAAAGGCATATAGAGAATTTACAGTGAATATCACAACATGTATACAAATACATAAACAGCGTAGTGTGTAAACATTATGGTGACCTCCTTGGAATAATGTCTGGTTTTACTGTTTTCTTTGGTCACTTTCATGGTGCTACAACCGTCGCCTAACAGGCAACCATCAAAGTTATCCAAAATCTGTTCAAATGAATGTTGACTATTGCATAAAAACATTGTTGCTATTACTTACTAGATAAATTAAATAACAAATAAACAGATAAATAAACAAATAAACATAATACAAATTCAGGAAAAAAGTTTCAAAGTAAAACAAAACATAGCATACACTTTAAAAAGGTTAAACTTATATTCAAGGGAATCAGAAAGCATCATTAAATGTAATTAAAATTTCAACAGAACAATATAAACTTTGTTGCCTGTCTAAACCATAGGTGATACTATACTTTAGTTTAGTCCTATAATTCCTTAGTATAGGTTTTGTTGTTGTTAGTTGCGAAGTTGTGTCTGACCCATCGCGACTCCATGGACAACGTTCCTCCAGGCCTTTCTCTCCTCTATCATCCTCTGGAGTCCATTTAAGCTCACACCTACTGCTTCAGTGACTCCATCCAGCCACCTCATTCTCTGTCGTCCCGTTCTTCTTCTGCCCTCAATCTTTCCCAGCATTAGGCTCTTCTCCAGTGAGTCCTTCCTCATGATCACTACTGGGGCCAGAATTTCTGTTACTAAGCAAGGCAGTAGTTAAATGGGTCATACCTGATATTATGACTTTTTTTGCCGTAGTTGTTAAGTGAATCACTGCAGTTGTTGAGTGAATCACATGGTCATTAACTGAATCTGGCTTCCTGCCACTGATTTGCTTGATGGAAACTGGTTCGGAAGGTTGCACATGGTGATTGTATAACCTTGGGAGGCCGCAACCATTGTAAATGCATTCTGGTTGCTAAGCACTGATATGACCAAGGGAATACTATGATGTTTGTAAGTGCAAGTCATAAGTCACTTTTTTCAACAATATTGTATATTTGAACAGCTGCTAGATGAATAGCTCTAAGTCCAGAACTACCTGTATGAGTGTCCCCAAGCTGATTTTTCAAGAGGCAACTGGACTTCCTGGTTTTTCTCCACACCCCTTTGCACCACTCAGGTGACCCTGGCAATAAACCTCCAGATGGCCTTAAAGACTCGTTAAAACAATGAAAATGACTTTCTGTCTGCAGGGGGTATAAATCTTTCCATTTCCACCATTCACTCAGAGCTGAAGATGCTTCTTGGATGAAAAGGGAAACATCTTCAAAAAAAACCCAGAAAGTCCAGTTGTCTCTTGAAAAAGCACCGTTGGGACAAGGACTGAGAATCTCCATAGACATATTCCTGTATAAGTGCTGTTAAAAAGTTCTGATGCAGGTGATCCAAAACTGGTGTTATATGGATGATCTAGATGCAGATAACCTCTGTTGTCTTTAATTTCCCAAAGTACACTTGATGTAGTTTGATTCAAGGACATTGTGGGAAAATCTGGTGTTTTGTTTCAGCTCCAAGTAGACCCGACTGCTCTTATGCAGAAAAATTGGCCACCAAACAATTCCTGCAAACCTACTACTGTGAAGACACATTATTTAGTTAAGAATTTCATCTTCAGTCCCAAACAAGAAAAAACTAGAACTTTTAACATTTTTAAAAAATAGTTTAGCTTTGTAAAACTTTCTTCCAAGGTTCTGCTACAATTTTAAATGAAATTAGTATGATCTGTGTTTCAAAGAACATGTGAGGATGAGGGAGAGTATCTTGCCACTCAAGAAAGCTCATATTCATTCTACTATGAATGCATTCTATGCAAAAACAGCAATTGTTTTCCAATTTACCTCCAAGCATTTAGTTCTATTTCAGGATATATTCTAGTATAGCAATTGCGGCTTAGTGTAGACTGGATTTTGCCTAACAATATAGAAACGCTTGACCAACTATGTCTAATTTTGAAAACAGAGTGAACTGCACTCTTTCAGCAGCAACATCATGTGGTAAATAATGAGCTGCCAACTGGAATTACAAGAAGAACAATAAGCATTATGAACCTTATATAAAGAATCTACATCTGTCAAACTGTTATAAGAATTAACTGAGCCAAGTGATTTCCCTCCCCCTCCCCCATTTTTAATTTGAGCTTTGGCTGCATACAAAGTAATTTAAAAACTGGAGAATAGGACTCCACAGTTTTGAAAAGGAACGTACAGTAAAACATTGCTCTAAAAAAAAAAGAAAGAAAGAAACATTAGGAAATGTTGGTAGAGCTAACAGGCTAAGTATTTAATTTTTTAAATAGGTATGTGCTTATTTTAATAAGTATATTTTATTTTTATTGCATTCTGTAAAATTTTGCTGACAGAATAAAAAGGAGGGGAAAGGAGAAAGAAGTGATGAATGAGGTTTCTGTGGTTCTAGAAGTAACAAAACAGGCCACTAATTTATTGATTTATAGGCATCTAATAAAAAGAATGTAAAGCCCTAGTGGTAGAACGTGAAGAAATATTGTAGCTCAATATCCAGGTCTCCTATTTATATCGAATCATATGACTATGATGATTGATGGTGTTGGAAGAAATATCTACCTGGTTCGGTTCCAAGCCAGGAAAAAGACATTGGAAACATGGAGGCTGATTGGAAAGATGGTTTAATGATGAAGCAGAACCACGTGGGTTCTGAGTAGCTGACCACATGGAGTTGAGAGTGGGTGGCTTTTATACTGTCTCTGGGCTCTGTGTTTGAGCTTCCTGTTCCTGTGCAAGAATATGTATTTTATTGGCTGTTGTCAGACTCCCTTGGAGGCATGGAGCTAGCTCTATAGGTTGTCTGAGCTAAGTTTGGTTGACGTTTGGACTCTGAGATGATGTAATGAAGAAGTTTGTGTTCTGAAAGGGTGTTGGGCAATTCCTATTATGGCTTAATGGCTTTTTCCTGTGTTGGATCTTGGGTGAGGGTATTTGCTTATGAATAGAGCTATCTATCTCCTTATCTCTTAAGTGCTGACGTCTGCTGTGGGGTATTAAGAAAGGTGAGTGCTGATTTCTGTCTCCGAGAGCATATTTCTCTCTTTAGGGAAATATAATATTCTGCCTTTTTATTATTTCCTAAAAATATTTCATTCTTCTAGGACAGGGGTAGCTTTCCACAATGGTGTTCAGCAGTGGTGGGTTGCTCCCGGTTCACACTGGTTCGCAAGAACCGGTAGTAAAAATTTGTAGTAGTTCGGAGAACCGGTAATAACATTGGCTGCCCACGCCCCCGAACCGGTTCCCAGCCTGGTCGCCACTCGCTTACATTGCCCACCTCATCAGAGGCTTTTTTATTTTTTTTACTTTTAAAAGCATTTTTTCTACAACCTCTTCGGCCAAAAAAATGCTTTTAAAAGTAAAAAAAAAAGCCTCTAATGATCGTGCGGCTCAGCTGGGATCATCAGAGGCTTTTAAAAGCATTTTTAAAAGGAAAAAAATGCCTTCAAAAGCCTCTGGCGATCCCAGCTGATTTACCTGATGGTCAGAGGCTTTTCAAAGCATTTTTTTCTGCAACCTCTTCGGCCAAAGAGGTTGTAGGAAAAAAAATGCCTTTAAAAGCCTCTGGCGATCCCAACTGAGTTGCCTGATGGTCAGAGGCTTTTCAAAGCATTTTTTTCTGCAACCTCTTAAGGTCGTAGAAAAAATGCTTTTAAAAGTTTTTTAAAAATGTTGGCCATGCCCACCCAGTCACATTACTAAGCCACACCCACAAAATAAGCCACGCCCACAGAACTGGTAGTAAAAAATTTTTAGAACCCACCCCTAAGGTAGGATTAGAACTCAGAGTCTCCTAGTTTCTAGCCTGGTATTTTTCACTAAATCAAACTGGTTTCAATGCAGCCTCATTGATGCCCAGTTTGCTTGCTGTACTTTGTTCTAGACAAACTCCTGCAATATACTGGTTCCACAGAGGCAAGAAAAATAACCCCCTGCTTTAGGTATTTCTCAATAGCTTGGTGCTTGTAATTTTTTTAAATATGTGTTTGCATGTATGTATGTATTTATGTATGTATGTATGTGTGTGTGTAAAGCATCTATTCTATTTATATAGCCACCCA
The DNA here is from genome assembly GCA_022577455.1 of Arizona elegans. Classification (NCBI taxonomy): domain Eukaryota; kingdom Metazoa; phylum Chordata; class Lepidosauria; order Squamata; family Colubridae; genus Arizona; species Arizona elegans. The sequence continues at coordinate 133,892,202 of JAKOOJ010000002.1, read as the reverse complement.
TCTTAATGACTGTGCAACTTCCAATGAAAACATAAATAGTACCAAAACAAAAACAAATAATAAAGCAAAACTACAAACAATACAAATGTTTAAAACACTTAAAAACCACAGTACTCTTGTCTGACATGCAACGTTTCTCCAATTCAAGCTTAGCAGAATCTTGCTTGCTTGCACATTTGCTTTTTTGCTTTGACTGAGCTACCTGAGCTTCTGGATTATTATTATTATTTTTCTTTAGTAAATCCATTGGTATCCCAGTTCATTTTTGAAGTGGTTCGGGAATGATGAGAGGCACAAGCAAGCAAGTGACAACAGCTCTTTAATATACAGTGAGACTTCAGCAAAAACTCAGGGGCTGCAGTCCTCCTTATATACAATCCAGGAGGGACTGTCAGCCAATCAGAAACGTATGCAGGTTTGAATCTCCCGCTTAAAAGTATCAATACATAACACCCCTCCCTTCCCAGAAGGCACTGACATTCAAAAATTAACATATTTACAAACAAAATCTCGCAGGTGCTTAGGCTGAGTTCTCGCCCTAGTTGACCTGCGCAGTTCAGTGTTTGGTGGGGCGTCGAGCTGGTCGGAGGGACTCTTTGTCTCTCCCGGCTCCGCCAATGGAACCTCCTGGATTTTGTCCGGGGCGTGGTTATCCCCGGCTGGGAGTGGCGACTCGCTGGGGCGGCGCTGGAACCAGGGCTTGTCAGCTAAGTATTCTCGCGGCCCCGGGCTTGAGTTAGCTGTTTTGGAGAAGTGGTCATAGTTAGGCTCGGACATGTCTGCGTTGATGTTTGCCTCGCCAACCGCCCGTTTCCTCAGTTGGTCTATGTGGCGCTTCCAGAGTCTATCTACCCCCACGTCCACCGTGTATGATTTTGGGCCTGTTATCCCCACTATGGTTCCTGCGACCCACAGAGGACCGCTGGCATAATTGCGAGCGAACACTGGGGACCCGACCTGAAACTGCCTTAAGCCACAGGTCTCTCCCTTAAAGTTTTCGTGCGAATAGTTAGGGTGAAGCCTGTCCAACACACACCGGAGCTTTCTCCCCATGAGGAGCTCTGCTGGGCTTCTCCCTGTTGCCGTGCATGGTGATGCATGCTGAACCGCAAGGAATTGATCTATCCTGGCCTGCCAGTCCCCATTGTCTAATCTGGATAGTGCTTCCTTGGCTGTCCTGACAAATCGTTCAGCCAATCCGTTGGAAGCCGGGTGAAATGGGGCTGATAGGGCATGGCGGATTCCCAGGCCGGCCAAGTAACCTTCAAACAGGGTTGCTGTAAATTGGGGCCCATTGTCCGACACCAAGGTATCCGGCAGGCCGTGGGTGGCAAACAACTTTCTTAGGGCCTTGATAACCGCTTCGGCCGTTGTGGATGGCATTAATACAATTTCGAGCCATTTTGAAAAGGCATCCACTACTATTAAGAACGTTTGGCCATGGAACGGGCCGGCAAAATCAATGTGGATCCTCCCCCATGGGCCTTTTGGTTTCTCCCACTCTCGGATGGGCGCTACTGGGGGATCGGGGCGAGACTCCTGGCAGGGTCTGCACTTCCCCACCCACTCGGAAATGACCTGGTCCATGTTGGGCCACCAGACATAGCTGCGGGCTAAACACTTCATCCTGACGATGCCAGGGTGCCCCTCGTGCAATAACTCTAGAACTCTACCTCGTAGTTTTGTTGGAATTACCACTCTGTCACCCCACAGTAAGCACCCCCCTTGCATAAACAGTTCATTTCGTTTGTTGGCAAAACCTTGGTACTCCTCCCCGACCACCTTGTCCGGCCACCCTTTCAAAACCCAACCCATAACAGTCCGGATAACAGGGTCTCTATTTGATGCTTTCGCCACCTCGCCGGAGGAGATGGGCCCCAAAGTTAACGCGTCCAACAACAGGACGGAGGTTTCCGGTGTTGGGTTGTCCAGCAGGTCGGGAAGGGGGCAACGGCTAAGGGCATCCGCATGACCCAGGGTTCGCCCAGGCCGATGGACGAGCTGGTACGAGTATGCCGATAAGAAAATCGCCCATCTAGTTAATCGGGGGGAGAGGGCAGCGGGGGTTGGCCTGTCGCCTGCTAGCAGTCCTAGCAACGGCCTATGGTCAGTCACAAGTTCAAATTTTCGGCCATAGAGGTATTCGTGGAACTTCTTAACCCCCGCAATCGCAGCCAGAGCTTCTCTGTCCAATTGGCTATAGTTTCGTTCTGTGCTGGACAGAGTTCGGGAGTAGAAAGCAATGGGCGCCTCTAGGCCGTTCGGCAGTCTATGGCCTAGGACTGCACCAACTCCTACGGGGGAGGCGTCGCAAACTAAGACGAGCGGCAGCTCTGCATTGTACTGGATCAGGAAACTGTCCTCAGATAGGAGTTTTTTTACTGCCTCAAAAGCGGCCGCTTGCGGTTTCCCCCAGACCCATGGTACATTCTTTCCTAGGAGTTTGTGAAGGGGATCAGCGACCGTGGCCTTATCTCTTAAGAACATTGAGTAGAAATTGAGCAGTCCAAGGAAGGCTTGGAGCTCAGCTTTTGATTTGGGGGCTGGTGCGCTTTTGATGGCTCTCACCTTGCTTTCGGTAGGGTGGATGCCTGTGCCGTCCACCCTGTACCCCAGAAATTCTACCGAGGGAACCGCTATCCTGCACTTGTTCTTTTTAAGTCTTAGTCCCGCTTCTCTGAATCTGGACAGGACGTTCCGTACCCTGTCCCCTAGCTGGTGTTCGTCTTGGGCGCTGACTAAGACGTCATCGAAATATGGGACTACTCCCGGAAGTCCTTGCAACAGGCGCTCCATGGTGCTTTGGAATAAGCCGGGTGCGACGCTCACCCCAAATTGGAGCCTGGTGCATTTAAATGCACCCCTATGAGTCACGATCGTTTGCGCCTCTGCCGTGGCGTCGTCGACCGGTAACTGTTGGTAGGCTTGGGCCAGGTCTAATTTAGCAAAAATTTTTCCGGGGCCCAGGGAGTGTAGTAGATGGTGCACGATCGGCACCGGATAGGCGCTCGGCTGCAAAGCCTTGTTGATCGTGCACTTGTAGTCGGCGCAAATTCTGATTGAGCCGTCGGACTTAACTGGGGTGACTATGGGGGTCTCCCACTTGGCATGGTCAACGGGAACCAACACCCCTTGCTTAATCAGTTTGTCCAGTTCTGCATCGATCTTTGGTTTCAATGCGAACGGCACTCGTCTGGCCTTCAATCTTACTTGGGCTACGTTGGGGTCTAAGTTTAGTGAAATAGGGGTCCCCACATACTTGCCCAACGTGTCCCCGAAAACGTCCTGGAACTCGGTCAGGAGGCTGTCTTTCAGGGTTGACTTGGACATCAGGTGGACGCCGGTGAAGCCCATGCCAAGGGCTCGGAACCACCCCATGCCCAGGAGGCTCGGCAGCTGTTTCGTGACGATGGTCAGCGGCAGGTCTCTTTCGTAGTCTCCGTAGGTGACCCGGAACGTGCCCACGCCTTCGAGGGGGACTCGGTTCCCCTGGTAGTCAAGGATGCGCAGTCTCTGTCTGGAGAGTTGATCCTTCCGGAACGACGGCAGGAGGCTCTTCAGAGTTGTCCACGACATGATGGAGAGAGCTGATCCGGTGTCGATCTCCATCGAGCACGGTCTTCCGTTGATCTCGACCACCGTGCTGACTTTGTCCTCGACCGTTGTGCTGGCCTGGTCGATGTGTATGCTGCGGCCATCTCGCGGTTCAAATTCGCGCCGTTTTTTCGCGCCGCCTTCTCTCGTTGGCTGCTTCTGGCGCGCTGATTCCGGTTGGCTGCGGCGCTCACGTGGTTTGAGTCTTCTGGGCAGAATGGCTCTGCAGACTCGCGCCAAGTGCCCTTTCTTCTCGCAACGCCTGCAAATAGCCTCTCTGTATTTGCAGGACAGTCTATCATGGTGCCCGCCACAGCTGGGACAGCTTCGCCGGGGGCTGCCAGTGTCTTTTCTCCGGTGCTCTGTTTGGAAGACGTCCTCATCCGACTCGGACTCCGAGCTGGATCCGGCGTCTTCTCTGTGCACCGGGGCAGACTTGGGGCTGTCCTTGCTGGTCAGCGGACGCTGTAGCGTTTCAGCGGCCTTTGTGGAGGCTTCGTGAGCCCTGGCTTCGTCAAGGGCCCCGGCAAGCGTCAGATCAGGCTTGGCGAGCAGACGCCGTTGCAGCCTAATGTCCCGAACACCACAGATCAGCTGCTCAAGCAACGCATCATCCAAGTCTCTGTAGTCGCAATGAGTTGCGGCTTTTCTCAGGCTGGCCATGTACGCGCTGACCGGCTCTCCCTCTCGTTGGACGCGCTGCCTCAGTTGGTATCGCTGCACGAACTTGGAGGGGACGGGAGCGTAGTGAGCCCGGAGAGTTGCCATCAGGGTGTCCCATGAGACTGTTTGAACCGGCGTTGGCTCACACAGTGACTCGGCCATCTCAAACACGTCCGGTCCGCAGTGGCTTAGGAATAGGGCTCTCTTTCGATTAGCCGAGAGGCCCTGCATGTCGCTGGCTTCTAACGAGCATTCAAACCTCGTTAGGTACGAGACCCATTTTTCGCGGGTCGGATCAAAAGGCTTGGGCGGAACGTAGGCAGACATGTCCGGTATGTCTCCTGTGGTTCGCCTCGTCGCCTAGCTGAAGCTCGTGGTCTCACTGGTTGGCTTCTTGTAGCCTCTATCCCACCTTCGTCGCCAATGAAGTGGTTCGGGAATGATGAGAGGCACAAGCAAGCAAGTGACAACAGCTCTTTAATATACAGTGAGACTTCAGCAAAAACTCAGGGGCTGCAGTCCTCCTTATATACAATCCAGGAGGGACTGTCAGCCAATCAGAAACGTATGCAGGTTTGAATCTCCCGCTTAAAAGTATCAATACATAACAATTTTTCTAGGTATATGTGATCTGGAGTATCTTTCAAGTGACTGGAAAAAAAAATAGTACAAAAGAACACAGGTAGATTTATTAAAGAAAACAAAAGCTGAGTGAAACAAAGGGAATCTTAAAGGAAGAAAAAATAATAACTTCACAACATGCTTAGAGCTTAATAGCAATGTTCAAGCTTTTAGAAATAATATAGTCAGTCATTCACAATGACTGTGAATGTCAGTGAAGGACATAGTGGATAATTATTATCTCTATGACATTTGTAAATTCCTTGTTTAATCATTTGTATTTTATTCTTTTTTATCCCTTTTCCTCTCCTATTTCCTTTTTTTTAATCAATTGCCTAATAAAAATATATTAAAAAGAAGCAAGGAAATGATCAAAAAGGTCACAGTAATGATCTTTGGCAATAGGTCTGATTTACAATACTGGACTTTCAATTAGTATATATTTTGAGTATCTTAAAGCCCTAACTACTTCTTAGAATGCGTGAAAGTTCAAATGGATTTTGTAAAACTGATAATTCAGAGGATGTTAGTAGCCAGTTTGAATCCCCCCTCCCCTGTATTCAAGGGATTGGCCTTACTGGGGGGTTATGTATAGCAGTCACCAATTATTGCCAAAAGGAAAAACAAAATTCCAAAAGTTTTACTTCCATATATGTTTTGTAATAATGTTCAATTCAGGTAAAAACAGACCATAACTTTAAAATTGCCTTCCTTTGGTGTTTCTTTCTCAATATTTATTTTGCATAGGGTATGACACGGGTGTCAAATTCGTCATTTCACATTGCCATCATGTGATGTTTCATGACACTTTTCCCATTTGCGGACCTGGGGTGGACGTAGCCTGAGCGTGATGCATCCGCCTCATGGGCTACCAGTTTGACACTCCTGGGTCAGCGGTGGGTTCTACTTACCTTTACCACCGGTTTGCAAGGGGATCGCGTGTGCGCACTTGCTTCTTTCACGCGCACCTTGATTCTGTGCATCGCAGAAGTTTCTGTGCATGCGCAGATCGCTGATGACAACATCCTGGCCGGTGGGAGGGGCCTCCCATCGGTTTTACTACCAGTTCTTGCAAACCAGTCCAAACCGGGGGCAACCCACCACTGCCTTGGGTTATGAGAAAGTTGTAGGAGCAATGGATTGAGATTACCAATCACTAACAAGAAGCAGCCTTGCAGAGAAAATTAGAGAAAGGGTTATGCTTTTCAGAGGAAAATCTGGGGGGGGGGGTTGTTCCTGCTTCCAAAATGCAGTAGAGTAGAAGCTTTATTTGATATCTTCCTATGGACAAGTTTTATGGGATCATGTAGGAATATTCTATACAAGAGAATATCTGACCTTGTGAATTAGGACTGATAGAAAATATTGTGCATGTTTTATCATCCTGTACCTCTACAGAGAGTGTGGCATCAAATACATCACACCTCTTTTGTTGCAATTTCCACACCATTCGGAGAAATTTTACACTTCTTTACTTCTCTTTCAAACAAAAAGAATTCTGTCACACAAACTGTGGCAAAATTTGGCATGGCTGCTTGTAGAGTCCAAGGGAGACAACATTGAGATTAGTTTTCACATCAATTTACTGGTGACTTTCACATCAACTGGTAACTGAGCATAATTTAATTCCTACCTTGTTTGTATTATGTGACCTGTAATTCTGTTGTATGAAAGATGCAAGATGTAGAATATTTGAAGCCATTTTATATTCTTGAAGTTTTACTGATTCCATGAAACTCCAGTAACTTTGCCATAAAATGTATTAAGAGATTATCAGTTTATAGTGCAGTATTTTAAATACCATTCTAATATTTTTAGTGTTTGGCATTTCAGTAAGTATATTTTAATAGCTCAGTACAGCTATTATTTTTTTGGTAATATACTGTATGTACTCACTTTATTTTTAGCCTATTTATTTGCATTTTTATGTACTCATCTACATATTTGTATTTCTCTCTTATTGTCTTAGTTTCTATTTGTATCTTATGATTGTAATAGGTGGGGCAGAGATGATAGTCAATTACTGTAATAAAGGATTGGATTGGATTGGAGATTTCTTCATGTCATGGTGATGGCCTTGAAGATACTTCTCTATGGAAGTGCCCCATACTTGAAGAAATATCCAGTTCATTTTCTGTCTTCTTTTAGAGATAAAAAAAGAAAAACTCTGCAAGTTATTCATGAAAAGTAAACCTCTGAAGAACTGTTAAAGAGCCCTAACAGCAGGGGTGAAATCCAGCAGATTCTGGCAGGTTCTGGAGAACCGGTAGCGGAAATTTTGAGTAGTTTGGAGAACCGGCAAATACCACCTCTGGCTGACCCCAGAGAGGGTTGGGAATGGATATTTTGCAGTATCCTTCCCCTGGAGTAGTGTGGGAATGGAGATTTTGCAGTATCCTTCCCCTGCCACGCCCACCACGCCATGTCCACCAAACCACGCCTACAGGACCGGTAGTAAAAAAAATTGGATTTCACCACTGCCTAACAGTTACTTCAAAACTTTACGAATGTCCTTATTATGATAACATCTTTAGCAATGTATTTAATACATAGAAATTATATCTAGATTAACCTCTATAGATATATAAGGGATATGAGGTCCTTGTTACTTTGGTTAGAATGTCTCATACATGAAACGAGGCTGAAATGAGGGTTACCAGATCGGGATTGCAAAAATCTGGATAACTCTAGATGGGAGCAAAGAATTGGAATTTTTGCACCTCTTTACTGTCTTCTACTGGTAATCTGAATTTTTTGTAACCCTGGTCTAGTAATTTAGCAGAAACTATGTGTAATATTCACTTTTTAAGCGCTAGAATGTAACAAGCTTCTAGGTTTCTGCATTATGAGGTACTGACATTGTTTATATATATTATCACTTTTTAAAAAACAAACAAACATATTTTTAATTACAAAAAGAGCAAGATGAGTCCTGAGTCTCCGGAGAAGGGCGGCATATAAATTTTTTTTAAAAAAAAGCAAAGCAAAGCAAGATAAAATTATTTTTAAAAAGGTAATGGAAAAATATTAGTTACAGCAGCTGTCATATAAGGCAGCTGCTTATAAGGAGAATGGCAAAGGAAATATAAGAAAACATGGATCATTTTGTGGAATTTAAAAAAATAATTTCTAATTGTTTGAATTTATTTTGTTTTAATCTTTGTTTATATGCCACATGGAGGATTTCATTGTATAGTGTAATTTATTCATGTTTGAAAATTGCAAGTGCTTTTACTTATTCAGAGATGCATAAGCACAACTTTTGATAACATTTAAAATTGTTAGAATTGTAGAAGTCAATTTGGAAGAATGGTTGGCAAAGGTAGTGGCTACATTGAACTCTTCTTTTTTAGAGAAAAAAACACTATCTACCTTATATTTATGGCTAACTGGAAACTCCTTATAGACAGTTTTTGCCTGAAATGAAAAAAATGCACTTATGATTGTGGTTTTGAGGGTTACAGAAATGGATAATACAAAAGAGTAAGCTTTTTTGTAATCAGAATAAGAGATGATTTTGTATTTATATTTATATTTGCGGCAAAGGAAATTTGCGGCAAAGGAAATTTGAAACTTCGATTTCTTTTTATTCTTTCTTTCTGTACTTTCTTTTTTTTCTTCTCCCTTTTTTACTGGTTTTATTCTTTACTAGTTTGCTTTCATTTTTATGTTATTTGTAAAACTTTTTAATAAAATTTATTTTAAACATTGTGGAAACCAATTTGATGTATTCAGCCATATATATTAGAAGGGTCCTACATTATCCATCATTTTCACACGCACAAGGCCTAACTAGCCTCCTCTGGGAAGTGAAATAACTCCTGAAGGAATTCACAAGATGAGCAATCAATTGTACTAAATAAAGTGCAAACTAGTAGCTTTAATTTACATATTTATATTATATTAGATTCATCTTGCCATCAAATCTACTCCAAAAGCTATAGCCCATTTCCATAATATCACTTTTCCTAAATCATAATTAGTGAATGTATGTGAGTTTTTGATATGGATAATGTTGTGGTTCGGGAATAACGAGAGGCACAAGCAAGCAAGTGACAACAGCTCTTTAATATACAGTGAGACTTCAGCAAAAACTCTGAGGCTGCAGCCCTCCTTATATACAATCCCGGAGAGGCTGTCAGCCAATCAGCAACTAAGGCAGGTTTGAAACTCCCGCTGAAATGTATCAATACATAACACCCCTCCCTTCCCAGAAGGCACTCACATTCAAATATTTACATAAGTACACACAAAATCTCGCAGGTGACCTGGGCGAGTTCTCGTTCTGGTCGACCTGCGCAGTTCAGTGTTTGGTGGGGCGTCGAGCTGGTCGGAAGGACTCTCTGTCTCTCCCGGCTCCGCCAATGGAACCTCCTGAATTTTGTCTGGGGCGTGGTTATCCCCGGCTGGGAGTGGTGACTTGCTGGGGCAGCGCTGGAACCAGGGCTTGTTAGCTAAGTATTCCCTCGAACCCGGGCTTGAGTTAGCTGTTTTGGGAAAGTTGCTGTAGTTAGGTTCGGAGATTTCTAAGTTGATGTTTGCCTCGCTGACTATTCTCTTCCTTAGTTGGTCTATGTGGCATTTCCAGATTCTGTCTACCCCTACGTCTACCGTGTAAGATTTTGGGCCCGTTATGCCCACTATGTTTCCTGCAACCCATAGAGGTCCACTAGCATAATTGCGAGCGAACACCGGGGACCCAACCTGGAACTGCCTTAGTCCAGTGGTCTCTCCCTTAAAGTTCTCATGTGAGTAGTTAGGGTGAAGCCTGTCTAACACGCACCGAAGCTTCCTGTCCATGAGGAGTTCGGCGGGGCTTCTCCCTGTGGCCGTGCATGGTGTGGCATGCTGGACTGCTAAAAATTGGTCTATCCTGGCCTGCCAGTCCCCATCGTCTAGCCTGGACAATGCCTCTTTGGCCGTTCTTACAAAACGTTCAGCAAGGCCATTAGAAGCTGGATGGAAAGGGGCTGACAGGGCATGGCGGATGCCCAGTCTGGCCAGGTAGCTCTCAAACAGAGTCGCTGTAAATTGAGGGCCGTTAACAGATAGAAGGGTATCCGGTAGCCCGTGGGTGGCAAATAATTTGCGAAGAGCCTTAATGACTGCTTCGGCTGTGGTTGAAGACATGAGTATGATTTCGAGCCATTTTGAAAAGGCATCGACTATGATTAAAAATGTTTGCCCAAGGAAGGGCCCGGCAAAATCAATATGGATCCTTCCCCATGGGCCCTTTGGTTTCTCCCACTCTCGGATAGGCGCTATCGGGGGATCGGGGAGAGATTCCTGGCAGGGCCTGCACTTCCCCACCCACTCAGAGATGACTTGGTCCATGTTGGGCCACCAAACGTAACTGCAGGCTAAGCTTTTCATCCGAACTATTCCTGGGTGCCTCTCGTGCAGTAACTCCAAGAACCTCGTTCTCAGTTTTGTTGGTACCACCACCCTATCACCCCACAACAAGCAACCCCCTTGCATAAACAATTTGTTACGTTTGTTAACATAACCCTGGTATTCCCCGCTGTCCACCTTGACAGGCCACCCCTTAAGGACCCACCCCATCACAGTGCGAATCACAGGGTCCCTAGCAGAGGCTTTAGTCACCTCGCAAGAGGAGATAAGTCCCAAAGTCATAGCATCGATCAAAAGGACGGGGGCTTCCGGCATGGGGTTGACAAGCAGGTCGGGGAGGGGACAGCGGCTGAGGGCGTCCACGTGACCCAAGGTCCGTCTGGGCCGATGGACAAGCTGGTACGAATATCTGACAGGAAGATGGCCCACCTGGTTAAGCGTGGGGACAGGGCAGTGGGGGTGGGCTTGTCACCGGCCAAAAGTCCCAGCAAGGGCCGGTGGTCTGTCACAAGTTCGAATTGACGGCCATAGAGATATTCATGAAACTTCTTAACCCCCGCAATTGCAGCCAGAGCCTCTCTGTCCAACTGACTATAGTTACGCTCTGCGCTGGACAGAGTGCGAGAGTAAAACGCAATGGGCGCCTCTAGGCCGTTTGGCAGTCTATGGCCTAGGACAGCACCAACTCCGAAGGGGGAGACGTCACAAACCAATACAAGCGGTAGCGCCGAGTTGTATTGAATGAGGAAGCTGTCCTCAGACAAAAGTTTCTTTACAGCGGTTCAAATTCGCGCCGTTTCCTAGCGCCGCCCTCTCTCATTGGATGCTTCTGGCGCATTGGTTCTGGTTGGCTGCGGCGCTCACATGGTTGGTGTTTTCTGGGCAGTATGGCTCTACAGACTCGCGCCGAGTGCCCTTTTTTCTCGCAATGCCTGCAAATAGCCTCTCTGTATTTGCAGGACAGTCTATCGTGATGCCCGCCACAGCTGGGGCAGTTACGCCGGGGGCTGCCTGCGTCTTTTCTTTGGTGCTCTGTGCGGAAGACGTCTTCATCAGACTCAGACTCCGAGCTGGATCCGGCGTCTTCCCTGTGTACTGGTGTAGATTTGGGATTGTCCTTGCTGGTCAGCGGGTGCTGCGGCGTTTCTGTGGCTTTTCTGGAGGCTTCATGAGCCCTGGCCTCGTCTAGTGCTCCGGCAAGCGTTAGATCAGGCTTAGTGAGTAGTCGCCTTTGTAGTCTTATGTCTCGAATGCCACAGATTAGCTGCTCCAGCAGCGCATCGTCCAAGTCCCTATAGTCGCAATGTGTTGCGGCTTTATGCAGGCTCGCCATGTAAGTGCTGACCAGTTCCCCCTCTCGTTGCACGCATTGTCTTAATTGGTATCGTTGCACGAACTTGGAGGGCACGGGAGCGTAGTGAGCCCGAAGAGTTGCCATCAGGGTGTCCCAGGAAATGGTCTGGACCGGCGTTGGCTCACAAAGTGACTCCACCATCTCGAACATGTGTGGTCCGCAGTGGCTTAGGAAGAGGGCTCTCTTTTGATTTGCAGAGAGCCCTTGCATGTTGCTGGCTTCTAGCGAGCACTCAAACCTCGTTAGGTACGAGATCCATTTTTCGCGGGCCGGATCAAAAGATTTGGGCGGAACATAGGCAGACATGTTCGGTATGCCTCCTGTAGTTCGCCTCATCGCCTAGCTGAAGCTCGTGGTCTCACTGGTTCGCTTCTTGTGGCCTCAATCCCATCCTCGTCGCCAATGTTGTGGTTCGGGAATAACGAGAGGCACAAGCAAGCAAGTGACAACAGCTCTTTAATATACAGTGAGACTTCAGCAAAAACTCTGAGGCTGCAGCCCTTCTTATATACAATCCCGGAGAGGCTGTCAGCCAATCAGCAACTAAGGCAAGTTTGAAACTCCCGCTGAAATGTATCAATACATAACAGATAACAAGGCAAGTTCATTGGTAATTTCCAGATTCTGAGAAGATTTGACAATATACAAGTTTCAGCTTTAATTTTTAATTGCAAAATGAGGACTTGCAGAGGGAAAATGACCCAATTAAACCTCATGTTTCATTAAAAATATAACAAGTTGAAATCTAATATATCTTTTTTGCTTCTAGGCTTTTTAATAAAAGCAATTAAATTGCAGTATGTTCTTAACGTGGTATAGGAAGGAAAAAATCATTTTACAATTTTGCCCTTCTGGCCTTCCTTTCTTTCAGTTGTCCAAACAAGGAATATAATCTTCAGGTATATACCCTGCATTTTATTTTCTGAAACAAAGTTATCAACATTTACCTTCTGTTCAACCAACTGTTATGAAAATTCTAATCTTGATGATTATGTAGGATAAGTGGCTATAATGTCTCTGGTTTGAAATTCAGTTTTGCTGAGAAGTAAGTAGATTGGAAAAAGTGTTCTCAGTACAGGGTAACAATCATTATTATTTATTAGATTTCTATCTCCCCTTTATTACTTTATAAGTAATTCAAGGCAGCAAACAAATATAATATTCTCCCTCCTCCTATTTTCCCCACAGCAACAATCCTGCAAGATAGGTTGGCCTGAGAGACAGTTACTGGCCCAAAGTTATTGTGATGACCTGGGGCTGGGCATGAAAGCAACACAGCCTGAGTGAAAGCTTAATTCCCTTTTATTGCTCCAACTCCCCCCCCCCACAAAGTTCCCAGAGTTCACTGTAAGTCCAAGAACAACACTCCAAACCCACACACGGACCTCCATTAGTTCCTGGCAGCTGTGAGTCCAGAGAAGCAGCCCGTTCTGAGAGCAAACATAGTTCAGGAACCTGGTTCCAGGGAATCCTCGTCGCATGGAGGGGTTGCTGAGGCTGCAGCACAACCCGAAGCATAGCTGTGTCGCTGAGTACTTGCCCACAGCCAGGCCAGGCAAATCAAGGCAAGTTGAACCCAGGCAAAGCAAGGGTTCAACTTGCCTTGATTTGCCAGTAAGACAAAGTGGCAAGATGTTGACAATTGCAAGCATGGCTGGAAAAAGGCAATGCTTGTTCCCGACAAGTGCCCCTCCCCACAGCGTCTTTTTAAATCTTATTCCCCAGGTGAGCCATGTGATGAGGGGCGGGTGCGCCCTCCCACTGAGTCATTGGTTCACCCTGTGCTGATCGCGCCTCCTCTCCACCCTCTGCCCTCGAGGATCAGGAAGGGGAGGCAATCACTCCTCCTCGGAGCTCCATTGTTCGTCTGCTCTGCTGCCTACTCTTTCCCTCTCCTTCTCGCACAGTCATCCTGCACCCTCTCTCCATCTCCAGCCATCCCTCCAAGGCCCGAAGGACCAGGGACTGCCTCGTCCTGCTCCCCCAATCACTCCTCTGGGGTGAGAGAGGCTGTGCCATCCTTCTTCATCTGCCCCTGCTTCATCTCATCCTCCTCCTCGGACCCAGGTTCTGACGGAGCCATGACAGTTACGCAGCTGGTTTTCATGGCTAAGGTAGGACTAAAACTCACAGCCTCCTGGTTTTTAGGCAAGCACCTTAAATACTAGGTTAAACTGGCTCAATCACAATGGCTTACAGCTTATAGTAAAAACCCCAACTCTAAGAATCCAACCCAGAATGGCCAATTTGCACAGATAATGCTTGAGGACCAGTCTGACAGCATAAAATATTTTTTTGTTTTTAACATTGTCCTGAACAGAAGCATTTATTTGCAGCTTGACTAAAATGGAATCTAAAAGCTTTTGAAGAAATAGAAGGGTCTAGAGAAGGGAAGGGAAATATATCAGTCTCAAATTGGAGCTGGCAGATTACCTCATGCCATATCACCTGTTTCTGAAAAAAAAAATCAATGAAGACACTTATTTCTATTAGACAACAGAAGTTAAAAGCCTGCACAAAATTACACAACATAATTCTTTTTGTAGTTGCACTGAAAATACTTTCTTTGCACAAGCATTATTTTAGTTCAAGGAAATAAAATAGATGCCACTCTTCATTTCCTAATAAGGAACCTATTCAAAGCCCATTGCTAAAAATCCATAGCATAACATGTCTGGTGTTGCTGGTGTATGAAATTGATCTACTTACCACTTGCACTCAAATTGCCCACTTTTGTAATAAGATTCCCTTTCCTAAAGTTTTGGAGAGCCTTCATGTGCACTTAAGGGCTTTGGGCTGGACATCTCCAACATGAGCTGTGGGATTTTCCATAGCATATACCTAGCCTGAGTGACTCTGGTCCTTGTACAAATTTACATTAACTGATATATAAGACAGGTATATAAAAGACATCATATATTATAAAATGTGAACATTTTCTGATTTTCTATTCTGCCCTTCTCCCCCCCTCCCCAAAAAAACCTCCAGTCACTTTTCCTAGGTTTACTTTTTATTTTACTTTTTATGAATATAATTGTGTAATTACAAATTATTCTAATAGAAAGCTGGGGTAGCAAGTGCTGTAGAATTCGGCCTGGCAAAGAAGAGGAGATACCAGTATGGTCAGGCAAAAAGAACAGCTCTCAAAGAGCGAGGAAAACACAACAACAACAACAACAACAACAACAACATATGGCAATAACAACATAACAGAGGCTGAGCAAGTTCAATAGCCACTAAATAGAATATAGTTATGGTAACAGTAAAAAAAGAGAACTAGAAAGACTCTTCACTTTCATCCTCATTTGTTAAGAAAAGCTGCAAAGTTGACAAGGAGCAATTTTTAACAGTTTGGGGTCCAAATTTCAAGCAAAATTAGCTGACATGGGAAGAAAAAGGGACTAGCTTGAACACACACACACACACACACACACACACACACACACACACACACACACACATATATATATATATATATATATATATATATATATATATATATATATATATATATATATATATATATATATATATTTACTGTTGCGATGATAACACAGTATTTCATAAACCAGTTATACTAACACAGGTGTGAAATGCTCCCGGTTCGGACCGGATCGCCTGATCGGTAGCGATGGAGGCGGATGGTTCGGAGAACTGGTAGCAAAAATCTCAGCCTCCCTTCCTTCCCATACCCAGCTGAGTCGCACAATCATCAGAGGGTTTTTTTTTTTTAAGCATTTTTTCTACAACCTCTTTGGCCGAAAAAATGCTTTTAAAAGTAGAAAAAAAAAAGCCTCTGATGATCGCACGGCTCAGCTGGGATCCTCAAAGGCTTTTAAAAGCATTTTTTCTACAACCTCTTCAGCGGTTGTAGAAAAAATGCTTTTAAAACCCTCTGACGATCCCAGCTGAGTTGCCTGATCATCAGAGGCTTTTTTTTCTTTTAAATGCCTCTGACAATCCAAGCTGAGTTGCCTGATTGTCAGAGGCATTTAAAAGAAAAAAAGCCTCTGCCGATCAGGCAACTCAGCTGGGATCGTCAGAGCCTTTTGAAAGCATTTTTTACAACCTCTTCACCGAAGATGTTGTAGAAAAAATGATTTTAAAAGTAAAAAAAAAAAAAAATTGGCACATTACCCCCCCACCAAGCCATACCCACAGAACAGGTAGTAACAAATTTTAGATTTCACCACTGTTCTAACATTATCATAAGAACATTCTTAACAAAGTGGAAAAGTGACGAACTGATGATTTGGGGGAATGGGGGGAGGCTTGTTCTTTTTTCACAGAATCTTAAAATGTATTGAAAGAGACCTTGGAAAGTATCTGGTTCACTCCAACCCAGTGCAGGAAATCATTTCTATAATATACCTGGCAGATGGCTATCAACCTTTTTTTAAACACCTCCAGTCCACCTCTAGAAGCAGTCCGTTCTATCATTTAATGCAGGTCTTAGAAAAATGTTCCTAATGTCCAGGCAAACTCTACTTTCTCAAGGCTAGATAAGGAATTCTGGGGGTTGAAATCCACATTTGTTAAACTTGAGAAGATTGAGAAACACTGCTCTAGTCTGGTGAAATTTTCCCATAAGATGCTTCTATAAGTTTGCTGAAATTACCTCCCCTAAAAGTAAGTCTCTAAGTCTGCCTATCTCTCTCTCTCTTTCTCTCCCCCACTCTCTCTCTCTCCCTCCCTCTCTCCCTCTCCCTTCCTCACTCACCCCTTTCCCTCCCTCTCTCTCTCCCTCCCTCACCCTCTCCCTCTCTCTCCCTTCCCCCACTCCCTCTCCCTCTCCCTCCCTCCCCCCTCTCCCTCTCCCTATGCTCCAATTATTTTTTCTCCAATACCATGGATCCTAAGATGATATAGCCCTTCCTCTCAAAAGTTCCCAATGGTTATATATTGTCAGAGATCAGATCTAGGATTAATTCCCTTCTGTCTTCTTTGGTTTTCTGGAATATGAAAAAGACAGGAAGATCACTGAGAAATATTTGGAACTTCTCAGATTTAGTCAAGTTATTTTTGCAAGGGATGTCTGGGAAGTTAAAATATCTCATTATGAACATCCTAAAAAAAGTTATAATCAGATCCAGGAGGTCATTATCCAGATTGTCTGGCTGCCTTGGCAGTTTATAAACACACCACAACTTATATATATCATTGTTATCTTCCCTTTTTTGCATATTTTCCAAATACTTTCAGTTGGACTCTGGTGTTCATTTTAGTTTGGAAATTTAGAGCATTGTCAGATGCCCAACTGAGTTTAAGTTAAATTGAATGCTCTGGTTGATATAACTGGAACACCAGCATGAAAACAAGATACAGAGATAGCATTATACACAAATTACTATTGTGAATGAACCCATAGTTCAGCAATGCACTAACAAGCAAAATTAAAAAGACTATTAGACGTAATAAACTGTTGATGTATATGACAGAAATGTTATGGAAATTAAGGAAGCTAAAAGATACATTAGATATATAGTGATATTTTTTTCCATTAAGCAAATTGTAATTAGACATTCTGAGGATTAATTATATTAGCAAACTCATTCAATGCCAGCATAAATTGGGAAAATATTATATTTTGGAATATTTAAAATGTTTACATATTTTAATATTGAATATACCCATTATCTAACTGTATTTATTAACAGCACTTGTAACCATGTGTATTTATAGCATTATATCTGGGACTTGGTATACTTAAGAAAAAATATATACAATAGTTTATTAGAATTCCAAGTATGATTTTTGATATATCTTCTATCTGCTAGTTAGCCAGTTACAAAACAGCTTAGAACTGGGAAAAAAAATTGCCAGCTGTGAATAAATTGTACCTAGAGGACATGACTGATTGTATTAGGGTATATTAAATTGGAAATAATTGGGGCAATATTCAAAATTCATCATATTTTGGTTTGGATGACTTAATTAAAAGAAAATGATGATAATATTCAGAAAAAAATGTCATTTTTTTCAAGGTTGCAAGTTGCAAAACAGAGATATATAGAAGTTTTAAAACCAACGGGCCTTAATTGTTATCTTTCTCTTTTTAATTTTGCTTCCAAAAAGGCAATAATAATTGATCAGATTGTGTTAGAAATCTTTCTGTTACCCTTGTCCAAGAAAGAAAAAGTGTAGTTTATCTTACGTATTAGCATTTGTGGACAAGACTCTCTAACCCTTAAATAAACCTTAACTGTTGATCTCTTGTAGAACTGGACTTAATTTGGCTCAAAGACTTTGGATGTAATTTTCTGTGGAGTCATTTAACAAAGCAGAAATGAGAAAGGGGCAAAGGTTATATTGCTAATAAAATAAATTGGTTAGGTGAAGAGTAACTGAAATATAGCTAGTTTCTGAGCTAGTTTCTAATTAATGTGATAGTCCTATTATGTATGACCTTTTCTTTTTGGAGCCATTACTTTGCTTTAACTTTACTTAAACTGTGTTTAAGGACCAATCTAAATAAATAAATAGAAATGAGAATATTAATATGCTGGAGACAGGTCTTCTGAATACGATCTAGCCAAAAAGGAACATTTTAGAGTCACGCTAATTGCAGCGAGGCACGTGAAAGTCAATCTTAATGACTGTTAATAACTTTGGCTAGAGTATGTTTTCATGTATTTAGATGATTTTCTAAATAAAAATAATAGGCTTTGGCCATGCCACAGTGTTTGTCAGCCCTTCAGTGTAGGACAGGTTAAGAAAGAGACAGCATAAGAATTACAGGAATGCTATTTATTCCTGCAGAATATTAATTTATATTCCGTTTATCATATTGGTATGGCCACTCATCTACACTACATTTATGGAACAAAAACAATATTAGAAGGATTTCTAACTCTACATTTATCTTTCTGATATTCTGAAAATACTTACCTGGCAGGGATGACACCATAATCACTTTATCTGTCATTATGAATATATGGGTGGCTCAGAGGAATCTGATTTTTCAATTTGTTAGTTAATTTTGCAACCATGTTCTTGTTGTGTACAAACACATCATTTTATTCCAAAACAGAGGCAAGTTAACACTCAAAAATGGCTATATTCATTACTTAACAAATATATTCTGGCTAATTCATCCAGCCAGTAGAAGCTCTTTTTCTTTTTGTACAGAAAAAATGTCTGATCTGTATCTTCTGAATCCTGATACCTTAATTACACCCCAAAATATCTTTATTATATTCTCAATTGCATGCTTACCTTTGTTTTGCCTATATATTATGATTTGTGTTTGGCTGTATTGCTATGTTTGTTCAGTAATTGTTGAAAGGAATTTTGAACTGGGGAAGTCCACTTCAAGTTGTTTCACTAAGAAAGATTTGCAAATACCTATGCTCTTTTGCCTCATCCATTTAAATTATTACCATATTTATGGATATATCAACCAGAGCTTCCAAGAAGATTTCTTCATTTGTAGATGAAACTTACAATATTATCCTGTAATGGGAAAAGGCATACAAATCCTATTAAATACAAGCAAATTGCTTAATCCCTTGGCACAGCATACCCTGATATTTTGAAATGCACAAAACAAGTAGTACAGACAAACTCATCCTAAACCCACTGCCTCCTCCGATAATTCATTTAAGACTGTGCCTAGAAGGTGGCTCTTTTTACTACTTCATGACTGAGATAAAATCAGTTTCAGAAGTACTATAATTTCTCAGCTGAACTACACAACTTAGAATAATGTTATAAAAAAGTATATGCATAGGATAGGATAGGATAGGATAGGATAGGATAGGATAGGATAGGATAGGATAGAATAGAATAGAATAGAATAGAATAGAATAGAATAGAATAGAATAGAATAGAATAGAATAGAATAGAATTCTTTATTGGCCAGATGTGATTGGACACACAAGGAATTTGTCTTGGTGCATACTCTCTCAGTGTACATAAAAGAAAAGATACATTCGTCAAGAATCATAAGGTACAACACTTAATGATAGTAATAGGGAAACAGTCAATATAAATCTTAAGGATACCAGCAACAAGATTACAGTCATACAGTCATAAGTGGGAGGAGATGGGTAATAGCAATGATGAGAAGATTAATAGTAATGCAGACTTAGTAACTAGTTTGACACTGTTGAGGGAATTATTTGTTTAGCAGAGTGCTAAAACTGCAATATGAAACAAATTGAATTTGTTGGAAAGGCAAGACTTGATACATGAACTCCAAGTCCTGGTGATGTTACTGAAGAGTTTATCACAAGCACAGTAAGATTGTTTGCAGTAGAAAGTGTTAGTGTATATATAAGGAAGTTTCCACATGAGTTGAAAACCGGAAAGTATCAAGTTTCAGCTCAAGTAGTTCTAGCTTAAGTATATGAGAAGGCACCCTTGTGAAGATGAATGTGCAGCTCTGATGGATGATACTTGTTCATTGATGTCACAGCAGAAGCATCTCCTGGGAAGGATATAAAATAGCTTCCAATCTTCGTATGATCAGCTCTGCATAATCAGCTGTTGGGACTATACGAAGGTTTGAAGGAATGTTTTGCATCAACAAAGGCTCAGACAAAGGAACCTCTGAAAGCTGCTTGGTGAAGCAACACATTCTCTCCCGGGAATGAAACAAAAAGAGGCAACCAACATGCTTCACTTTGTTCTGCTTCTGAATTTTGTTTTATTACATTCTTGCTATGGGACAAGACTTGTGTAGAACCTCTCTCTCCAAATTGCCAATGTACCAAGCTGGAAAGAATTGCTTATGAAGGGCACTGAAGGAGAGATAATGGGCCCTCCTTGGGTGGATGTCAGAGGATTTCCAGACTGGGAGGGTTTTGTGAATATTGAAAGCAATCTGTTATTTCTATGAACCTAAATTTATTTCAACTAAACTTACTTAACTGCAGTTGAATATTTTACTATGCCAAGTTTGATCATAAATAGGGAATTTTATTTATAGTATGTTTCAAAAAAGATGTAGGATCAAACCACTTGTCTTGGCATACAGGAATGAAAGTTCCTGAAGCCCATATTATAGTCTATTTTATGTACAGTCCAATGAACAGTCTGAACATTTAACTTGATGTGAAATTAATGGACCTATATAAAACTAGTGTTTTATACATTGCATTGACAGTTGGTGGTTATAAAATATTATTCATCTCTCAGTATCAGAGATATGTTACTTTTCAGCAAATATTCCAGGACCCTCTATTTACTCCTTATCATTTTTATCATTTTTAACAAGCAAATTATGCATAGTTAAAGACTGAATGTTGATTGAATATTGGCCTTTTCAAATGTAGGAATGGAAGATAAAGATCTCTACGTGTTTGAAGAAATTTGTGAAAACTTTTCTCTTGACTAAAAAATGTATTTGTGGTGCAATGCGAATCTTCATTTAATACAAATATAGTATTCAAAAAGTAACATTCCACAAATGCAGTTATTTAGGTATTCTAACTAAAATATCTCCTTTCCCTCCTAGGCCGTTGATATACTTCTACAACATGGTGCTTATGTTAATGTTCAAGATGCAGTCTTTTTTACGCCTTTACACATTGCAGCGTATTATGGTCATGAACAGGTATGGCAAAGATTGTCATTCTTGCTCACAGATGGGAAATTTTATGTACAATATTTTTAATAAACAAAAGAAAGTGATGTGGCCCTGGGTTTTTCCCACACATGCATTCCAAAAAGTTTCATTTGAAATAATCAGTGTTTTAACATTTCTTGCAATAGCCAGAGAGATGCTGGGACCATCCCCTGAAGTTCTGAGATAGGATTCCACTGATAACTCCTAAAATATTGTCATAAATAGCTGATCTCAGTTAGTAAGATGGGACCCTGCCTCTTGTTTCCATTATTACGGGGTCCCAATCCGTAGTGCTACCCAGAATAATGGAGCATAGATAGTAAGTGACAGCCACTGGTCATTGGTCTTGCTGCTAATGATGTTTGACTCTCTATGATTTGTGTTTATGCTAGAAGAAGAATATGGTACTCAGTATACACCAAAATCTTGTTTGCCTATTCAAGCAAGCATATATATTTTCTGTGGTCCTGCAATACTGCCTAGTTTTAAAAATGAAACAAAACAGAGAACCACTTCCAGAAGTAATTTGAAAAGAGAAACCCACAAAGAACCTAATCATATAGTCAGTTACAGTAACGGTATATGCAATATTTGCTTTTCTGGAATGCTCCTTTTTGAGATTTCTATAATTCAAGTCATCCAGTTACAGTAGAAAGATCTTTATGTGTAGGACTTTGAGGTTGATTTACTTTGTTTTGGTATAAGTTACTTTGGAACAAATAGTCACAGTTGGTAAAATTATGCTAAAATGCATATGGTGCTTTCATGATAAGATTTTGGCTTTGGAATGTAATCTATAGCTAAATTCTGGGCTGTTTATTTTATTTTGCTATTTATATCAGTAAGTAAACTAATAAGCTGTTGACAGTTCTTAAAAACTGTCATTTTTTAAAAGGAATGGTAACTTCACCTAAAAGTCTGTCAACATGCAATTTCCTTATAACTCAAAACTACCAATCTTGATTCTCATCGTAACAGTTAAATACACTATAACATCATTTTGATGTTATAGAAAAGAACAATCCCTAATAGGAGGGCTTGTCATAATATATTTTCCTTTGATTTCATAGAACATGTAAATGTAGCTTAAAAATTTCATGCTGACTAATAAAATTTTATCAGGTAGCTCGACTCTTATTGAAATGTGGTGCTGATGTAAACGTGAGTGGAGAAGTTGGAGATAGACCTCTTCACTTAGCTTCTGCCAAAGGATTTCTCAATGTTGCAAAGCTTTTGATGGAGGAGGGCACCAAAGCAGATGGTAAGTTATTAGAAATATAACCTTGATGTTGTCCTTTGGAGATCTCCAATTTGTAATGTATCTGATTACTTAAACCTATATATGAATTGCAATATTTCTGTTCACTAAAGGTCCTGGCCATACCTGTGGTCCTGGACCTTTCCTGTGGTCCTTTTTCCTTTCCAAAGTTTCTTGACCTTCTTATATCCTTCTTTTTTGACATTCTGCTGATGGAGTTATTGCATTAAGTTCTATCTGACCTGTTCTCGCTGGAAACTGAACCACAAGGTAAGAGCAAAAAAAAAGTTTAGACCAGACTAGGGCCATTATACCTGAGATGCAAAGATTCAGAGAAGCATAATATGCAGCAAAGTTAGATTTATCTGTTCCTGTTTGCTGCCATTTAGTGCTTTTCTGGATTTTGGCAAGCCAGGTGTGGTAGTTCTAAATCAAACCAACGCAGCCAATGGCAATCCATGGGCCGTGTCCTTGGTGAGATCCTGGACAACCATATCCCCATCACCAAACCTCCTGACCTCTGCAAAATTCCTTGGGATAGTAAATATTTGGGATTAAATTATTCTGCTTTATTGACTTATTCTTACCCAATAATAATATACTATAAAAGACAACGAAACAAGCAGGTGTTCAAAATTGCAATCAAAATGTCATCAATTGTAGATAAAGTATTAGTATACAAGAAGAATGATAAGCAAGATAAATACAGCCAAGTATGTTTTGTTTTTAATAATATTTAACTTTTAATATTGATTCTTATATTTTTATAACTGTTTTATATGTCTATTGTTTTATCTGATTATTGTATGCTGGTCAGAATCACATTCCATGGGATGGGCAGAGATGCACATTAGATTGATTAATAAGTAAATGTAAAAAATACAGATTCAGTTCAGTAAATAATTTATTTAGAAGGTATTTAAGATAAGGTATTTACCAGATCTGGGCTGCCAAACTGAAAGGGATACAAAAAATTCTAACAAATCCCAGATATGATAGCCCAAATACAATATCAGATCAGACCATTGGTCCATCAGCCCAGTGTTATCTATTTTTGTTGGTTCTGCAGCCTCAGACTAAGTTTACATCCTAAATTTAAGATCCTTTTAAACTGGATTGACCAGGAATCCTCTGTAAAGAAAACATAAGCTGTATCCCTGAACTATGCTATAATCTCTTCTCTGGAGGGGCTAAAAGTCAGGAGGAGTCTGGTAGCCTTTTTTCAGACTGATGTATTTTATTAAAAGGCATAAGCTTTGGTGTACTGCAGCTGATTTTGTCAGATGCTAGGAGTGGCCCAACTGATGTGGGATTTAATTTGGGGTGAAGAAGGGAAAAATGGGGGAAAGGAAGATTTAATTATGTCCCTTGGGAGAGTGCATTAAAGATGATTTAACCAAAGGCTTCATAGAAAAGTTGGCTTTTCAAAGAATTTTCAAAGGTCAAGAGGTTTCTTGAGAGGTAGTTCTGGACACAAAAGGATTACTGGAGAATTGGCAGAAATCTTTAACAAGGAAGATGGTGGGGCTGATCTCTAGGAGTACCATTCTGCTACTGTGGTATAATTTGATGTAAGATGTAAATTTGCACTTCTTTCCGTAGCAAATAGACATTGATCAGATGCACTTGCCTCTGGAATGGGTATGCAGCCTTCAGTTTCTGCTCCTTGAAGCAATGCTTGTCTTTGCAGCTGTTGAAAAAACAGCAGCTGTGCGAGTAAAAAAAAATACCCCAAATCCTCTACCCTTCAACCACTTGCTCTATAGAGAATTTCATAACTTAAAAAGCTAGTCATTAGTAAATGCCCTTTTTATGTTAAATATGCTGATTCATATAGAATAGAATAGAATAGAATAGAATAGAATAGAATAGAATAGAATAGAATAGAATAGAATAGAATAGAATAGAATTCTTTATTGGCCAAGTGTGATTGGACACAAGGAATTTGTCTTGGTGCATACGCTCTCAATGTACATAAAAGAAAATATACATTCATCAAAAATCATAAGGTACAACACCTAATGATAGTCCTAGGGAAACACTCAATATAAATCTTAAGGATACCAGCAACAAGGTTACAGTCATACAGTCAAAAGTGGGAGGAGATGGGTGATGGGAACGATGAAGAGATTAATAGTAATGCAGACTTAGTAACTAGTTTGACAGTGTTGAGGGAATTATTTTTTTAGCGGAGTGATGGCATTCGGGAAAAAACTGTTCTTGTGTCTAGTTGTTCTGGTGTGCAGTGCTCTATAGCGTCATTTTGAGGTTAGGAGTTGAAACGGTTTATGTCCAGGATGCGAAGGGTCTGTAAATATCTTACAAAGATAAAGATTCCTGTAGAACAGACCTCCATGTAATTTTCTTAGTAACTACAAATAAATAGTTCTCATTGCTTTCTTCCAGCCTTTTAACTCTTTCTTTTAACTCAAATGTGCTTTTTCAAAAGGCACCTGGATGAAGAAGAAGACATTTTGCTTCTCATCCAAGAAGCTTCATCAGTTCTGGCAGGATGGGAGAGGGGGTGCTATGGAAGGATTAGTTCTGACAGGATGGCTGTGTGTGTGGAAGGATCATATTTATTTGCAGTCATCTGGTCTTGGCACTCTCCCTGAGAGCTCTTGAGGCCACTTGTGGGTTTATCTGTACCCTCAGGGTCACCTGAATCAGAGTGCAAATAGGGTGGAAACTTTTTGGAACTGCTGAAAGGACTGCATTGTAGACAGAAGGTAGGTGGTCTCTTATCCTTCCCTCTCTGTTGAAAGAGGACTGCTGAGTGTTAGCGTAAATGGCCACTTTTACCTCTCTTTCAAACCAGTGGTCCTCTCTATCCAAAATCTGGACTTTGCTGTCTTCAAAAGAGTGAACTCTTTCTTCTTCTTCATAGAAAAAAAACAGTCTAGTTGCCTTTTGAAAAAGCACCTTAGAGACAACTATGACTGGAATGACTGAGAATTTCCACAGACATTTAGCTGTTGTTAACTTTTCAGTGTAGTCTGCAACCATAGAATTTGCAACTTCCCATCTAAGTACTAACCACACCTGGCCTTGCTTAGATGGTTGTTTAAATTTTCTTAAAATAATTTTTCCAGTTTTTCGCAGACCACCCTGAAGCTTTGGTCTTCCCATTCTTCTTCGTCCTTGTTTGTGCAGTATGATTCTGCTATGTTAGATAGGAAGTTGTTGTTATCCTCTCTTCCTACTCTATAGTACCACCGGTATGAATTTAACATATTCTCTGTGAGTTATGAATACATTACATACCTCCTACTCCTTCATTAAAAACGGTAGGAGCAGCATGAGTCAGATTTGTAAGTTATTCTTTTTTACCCACCAAGAGCCCTTGATATTTAAAGCTTGATATGTGTGCACTGAACCAGTATAATTATAATACCAAGAGATGGAGGAGGACTGGGAGAAGAGAAGATATGATCTTCCCACCATACCTGATTTTTTTTTTAGTCTTATTACCAGTTTGTTAACGTATTCCTAAAGAGAAGAAATCAGAACATTTTTACAGATGATGTATTTTAAAAGAAAAAAAGGAGAATGAATCTAGGAACCTAGAAGATGAAAATGTTGCGTTCCCAAAGCCTCACATCTGAAACTTCAGATCTCCATGGCAACTGAGGACAAAATTGCAAGCTTTAAGTAAAGGAAAATAATTCATTATTTACAATTAGCCTTTGAAATTCACACACGCATTTCTTCAATACTTTGACCTATCCAGTATAACAGCCATTTAAGACCAGGCTTTCAGATCCAGGAAGCTGAAGAATAGGACCAATTGCTATTGAGACAGAACAAAAAAGTCCAAATATTGCCAAACAGGGCTAAACATCGGCTGAATGAAAAGCAATGTCAAGGGTTTCATTCCCTTTTTCTTCTTGGGAGAGAATCCTAAGGATCCTTGGCCACCCATTTTTGTATGCTATGTGGGAGTTTTAACTAAAAATTACTCTACCAAGAGTGCTTCGAAGTCTTTGAGAAAGAGGGAAGAATGTTCAGGTGTGGATATATTAAGGGCATTTGACTTCTATCGTCAACTGGTCCAGAATAATAGTTGTGTGGGCAGTGATGGGAATGCCGCAGTATGCCCATGTAACACCTCTGCTGTCAGCTTTGGAAGCCATATTAGGCCGGAAGCTTCAATGCTGCCACCTTCTCATGTATGGGAAAGTAGGAGGGGGGGTTAAGGAAAGGAGTTGTTAGTAGACATAATAGCATTCTTCCTGTCGGTCAAGGTCAGGGCGATCCAGCATCTGGAGAAGGAGTAGTCAGGGGGCTGGGTCGAGATGGAACGGACGTTGATTGGAGCATGTGATCAACTGGGGAGAAAGGGGATGGTTTGGGGGATTTTGACTTACTGAGGGAAAACCCGGACTTTTCAGATTCGGGTTTTCCCAGATGTGCCAGTTTGCCTATTCTAGTAAAGAAAACTTTGGAAAATGCTTGCTTCCGTGTCTTTACTTGGAGTTGGGGTTTTTCTGGAACGCTGACATTTGCTTTGCAAGCTGTATGAAATGTGAGTTTGCTTCTGGCTACAATTCAAGTTGTTGGTCTTTACCTACAAAGCCTTACAAAGCATAGGGCCTAGTTACTTGTGGGATTTCCAATCTTCTATAGCAGGGGTGTCAAACTGGCAGCCCTCAGGCCAGATGTGTCACGCCATGCCCACCCCAGCTCCGCGAATGGGAAAAACATCATGAAACATCATATGATGGCAATGTGATATGAGTGAGTTTTATACACGAGTTCTATAATATCTGCCCAGCTGATCTGATCTGGCACGGTTTAATCTAACCCTCTACAGAGATTTTTAATATGGCACTTGCTAAGATCCTTATTATTTATTGATTGGTTAGATTTATAATACACCTTCCAAGAATTCAAGGCAGGTTATTTGCCATAATGTTAATCCTATAAGAGTTGAGAAAGAAACCTGAAGTCACTCAGTGAGTTTCCAGGATTAAGGTTCAACTTGAACCTTGTTTTCCAAACCTAATCCAATCCAACTCCTCAACCATTTTGATTGCTTAATATGTGACATATATTATTGTATTTCCAGGTTATTGTGTGTAAATATTTACTTTTAAATGAATGTAAAACATCTTTGCCATTTTCAGTTGATGCTTCAGTTGCATTATTATGAACTGTACATAATATAATATGATGATTAGCAATATCAAGTCGATATAGTATTATAATAAGTATGAAATTCCTAAGTTCATAGGGGAGATAGTATAAATCAACAAACACTATTCTGAATTGGTTGTTTAACCTTAATGTTATCAACACATATCCAAATTTGGCTACATTTTTTTCAAAAATTCCATGGGAATCAGACAGAACTCAGCATAATAAAGATATCAAAGTGGCAGTATATTGAATAATAGTCGTTAAGTAAAGGAAATGTTCAATATACATTTCAAGTTCTCATATGTTATACTTATGCATGCACGTGAATGTATAGGCATTCACAATATGAACACATCAATATTTCAAATACATAGAATGCATTTTCTTCCTATTCCTTTTAAAACCTTGAAAGCTTGCAGAGACTTCTGGTCACTTCTAATAAACGTACAGTGCAGCTGCGAACTTTGGACCTTATTCCCATGAAATAGTGCTCCTATTTTGCCTCTTAAATTTGTGGTAGTGTTAAATTCAGCTTGCCTGTGGTGATCAGAAGAGCAGTCCTTTATTAATTTTTATCTATGACACATTTGACTGTTCTTACTCGTTACAAGCAGCTGTTTCTTGTAACCCCATATGTTATAAGTGGAGCGCAGTATAATGTCACTGTTTAGTTCAATATTGGATTTTGTGAAATCCATTATACAACAGCGGGCTGTCTTATTCATACACAATAGGAACTCTCTCAAGTTAAGGTCAAATGCTGCCAGCGCTGTTTCATGTTTAAAATCTTTACCCATGTGGGGAGTCCAATAGTAAATTGGAATGTTTCTGGAAAGATAGTTTTTCTGATATTTTGTGTTCTTCATATCCTTGGGCATATGAAACCTGAACGTTGGCACCACCTTCCCAGAGGTGCTTGAGGTCATCCTGTCAGTGTCAGAAAAGAACTAAATGAGTCAACATGTTTTCCTCTTGTCCTGAGGCTATACCTATCTACATAGCTGAGGTACAACAGCGGCAGGAAAAATAAGATTCTTAGGGTGTTTTTCAATATTACTGCATTGAATCCTCCCCATATGCTTATAAAACTGGGCTATTTAAAACTTCAGCCCACGTTCTATTGTACTATATGCAAACTTCATCTGCTATAGAGCAGGGGTCCCCAACCCCCCAGGCTGTGGACCACTACCAGGCCTTGAGCCCTTCAGAATCAGGCTGTAGAAGTGGTAGGTGAGCATGAATGCACATCTGCACTTGTGCAAGCAGTGGGCAATAGTGAGTGTGCATGCTCCATTTGTGCAAGCAGCAAACAAGCATAGGCATGCTCGGTCCATTTGCGCAAGAGGTAGGTGTACAAACCTGCCGCTCGTGGAAATGATACAGTGCACACATGTGTGCTTACCTGTTGCTCATACAGAACCATCCTCTCTCCCGCTGCCCCCCCCCCAGATAGTCCACTGCTGTAGAGGATGTATCATCATTACTTAGCTCCTTCTTTGATTGCCATATATTGACTACACAATGTACAGGTAATCTTTGACGTATGACCACAGTTGAGCCCAACATTTCTGTTCCTAGTTGTTAAGTGAGTCACTGCAGTTGTTAAGTTAGTAACATGGTTGTTAAGTGAATCCGGCTTCCCCATTGTCAGAAGTTCACAAAAGATAATCACATGACTCCGCAACTGTCTTAAATAGATGCCAGTTACCAAGCGTCGACATTTTGATCACATGACCCTGAGGATGCTGCAATGATTGTGTGAAAAATGGTAATAAGTCACTTTTTCGAATGCCCATGTAACTTAGATCAGTCACTAACAAATGGTTATAAGTTGAGGACCACCTGTACATATGCCCACAAAGGAAGTATCTGAAGAAATGGAATATATCTCCCTAATATTTTTTAATATCTTAATGTATAAAGTGTCTGTGCCTAAGTCTGAACAAAACCTGTCTCACTCTAATTTCAAATACTCCCTTCTACCCAATTATTTAAACCATGAAAGTCCTCTTTTGTATCAAACTCGATATGTCCAACTGACCCTGTTGCTGTCGCTTCAATTTCTGAATATAGTTAGCTGCAAGTTGAGCTGCCAGATATCATTTGATTTTTTTCCTTCAGCTGGCATTAAGATTATTCAATTATAGTCACTTATTTGAAGAATCTCATCAGTAATTTCTGTGGAAGTTACTTTTAAGAAAATACATGTGGGAGTGTATTGCATCGAATCTGCAGAGATCTCTGTTCCTGCATGCAGGTTACTAGCAGTTCCAGCTTAATCCGTATTTTCCAAATCTGATAATGCTGAATCTCTATATATTCCGCTATATAATTGCAAGGCAAGTACCAAAACTGAATCTTTACATAAAACAATTATTTTAATTTAGGGATTGTATATGTCATAATTTACATTCTACTATATATTCTAACATTTAATACTATACATTCTTACTTAGGGAATACAAGCAGTCCTCAGTTTAGGATCAGTTATAGCCAGCCTGAAAAGGAGAACTTATGACCCGGGTTCAAAGTTCCAATGATTGGG
This sequence comes from Arizona elegans, assembly GCA_022577455.1. Classification (NCBI taxonomy): domain Eukaryota; kingdom Metazoa; phylum Chordata; class Lepidosauria; order Squamata; family Colubridae; genus Arizona; species Arizona elegans. Next base: position 133,862,108 of record JAKOOJ010000002.1, on the reverse strand, counting down.
CCCACTCCATGGTCACATGACCGAACTTCAGGCAGTCAGCAACAGAGCCACATTTACTGCAGTTTGCAGCATACCACAGTCAAGTGATCACATTTTATGACAGTTTTTCAAAAATCAGCATTTCTGGTTTTCAGCAAAATCATGCCCATAGAAAATCATGAGTTTGCTGTCAACTCGCAAAGCATCCCTGGCCTGCTCTCGAGTTGCCATAGGCAACGGGGAGGGGAAAACTAACTCTGCAGCTGCAGCGAGGCAGCACGTCCGTCAAAACAAAAGCACATTCCAGCTATATCTCTGTCAAAGCTGTCTCCGCGGTTACCCACAGTGGCTGGAGGGGAGTGATCTCTACAACCCCCAAATTTGCTTCGTTGGAGAATGTGACTGATGACACACCCTGGGGGGAGAGGGGAAACCAGGTCAGAGCTGGAATGTAAATTATGTGGGGTCAATGTTGGCTTCACTTGGACCGTGCCGACCGTGCTACAAAAAAGGTTATAAAATTTATTGTCACAATATACGACCCTAATGGGCAGGCTCCATTACGGTCATATGTTGACGTCTATCTGTAGCTTGTATTCTGGAATCTCAATAGATCTCAAAGATAAATAAATGGGTCTGTTGCTTTCTATACCTGGACTCAATTCATAAAAGTTGTTGAAGGTTAAAACCTGTACCTGAAATTTGATATAGAAGACTCTTAAGAATCACCACCAAAGTCACAGAAATAATGTTTTATTATTTTGAAGTTTCCTCAAAAAACAGGCCTGGTTAAGCATCGGAGCAGCCTCCCATAGAAGGTTTTCCTGTAATATAACTTTCAGGTTATGAAAGTCTGTGGTGGTTTTTATCAGATTTTTAAAAAAAGATTGAAAGCACAGCTAGGAATGTATAAAACCTATCTTGTCATTGTCCCAGAGTTTTGCATTTCCATTTTTATGGTCATGAAAATCCATACTCTATGGAATGTCAGGCAAATCTTTACTTTTAAGCATTGTAGGCTTAAATTAAATGTGTATCAGAATTCAGATGCTATCAGCTTCTTTGAATAGGATATGCATTCAGGCATATATCACCATTTTTTACTCCCCATTTAGCTTGCAAAAACGCTTGCATATTTAGTTACTACCAATATATTTTTAATAGAAAGTAAATATGATATAATCAGAGAAATGTGGATTCAAGGTAATTATCCACATGCAGAGAATCACAACATTCTTATTGGAAACCAATCTAGTCAGACTGCTGCAGCATCCCAATTACAAGAGACATACAGATCAGCCTATGGCTCATCATTGTCAGAATACATGTATTCAATCATATCAAATTAAGCATTTATTCATACAACATTATGTACATACTGTGTTTCCTCATCTATACACTTTTAATGTAAATTTTTTGCCAGATATTCATATAAGTCTACCCAATATTAAATCAATAAATATTTTGAGAAACCTAAATCAGTGACATTACGGAAGGTAGAGAATGCATTTAGTTTCCAGAAATGTGTGCACCCAGCAAACAAATAAGGACGTGCAGGAGAGTTAGCAAGATAAATTGAATAGAATATCACTAACTACTTTTTTCCTCACAATAGGCAGCATGTTCTCCCTTTAATTTGAGTTCCTGCTACCAGAAGAATGTCTTTTCATTCTTTAAAATTGATGTTCTCTACAACAGTGAAGGAATGTTGAATTAACATCACCCTGTAGTCATGATCTGTCATGCTTGTGGCATGTTTGCGTGCTTGCCTGAAAACAGTCTGGCATATTTGGCAACAACTGCAAGGGTCTGGTGATGTTTGAAGAAAATATAAAATGATTAGAGCCACAAACAGCCACACTTCAACCCTTAAGAAAGGAGAAAGATCGATTAAACCAAACAATTATGGACCTATGAAGGGAATCATAAGAGAAGTGAGTCTAAGGAACTTCCCAATAGGCAAGAATGACAACCAAAACATATGTAGATGTAATGTACCACTGCAACTCAGAAACCACTCTGAGGCCTTTACAAAAGAAAGAGGGGGAATAAAAACACATTGTGGAATAAGTAGATCTATCCCTAAAGATCAAGGAAGATGCACCTATTAGAAGACAAAGAAAATTTACAGTATTTGATGATTCACTATCAACAAGGGCATATGTCAACATGGCTCATGAAGAGTGTTAACTGCCAGAGCAAGTATTAGGGATACTGTAGAACAGATTCACGCCCACTTATCAAGCCCACTAACAATTAACCTGTCTGGTAATACATATAACAAAAAATGACATTGCCAAGAGCACTTACACAATGAATTTTCAACACTTTGGAAGGACACTTTAGCACTTGGGTGGCCAGATTTTTCTAATGTATAGAAAAGGACTACAAAGAGAAAGAACATTACATGTGAATGATTAGCTTCATAAATAATAGATGTGGTAAGAGTGGTTTCTAGAACCATGATCTGACTTTTCTAAATGATGGATTGCTAATAAAAAATCAACTTCACCTAACAAAAGCAGATTGGAATGGTACATGGTAAGCTTGATCAGAAAGGCTATGAACAAATTGGAGATGAGAATCTTTAAAGAAGAATCTCAAGTAAAAACTAAAAGGAAATGGGTGTGTTGCTATAACTAGGCATCACTCAATTCAAAATAAAAAAGCATTGGTTCATAAAATTAATTGTCTATACACTAATGTTCATATTATTGAAATAAACAACTTGGGGCAGAATAATAAATTTAAGATACAGGAAGGTAATTTCTGATTAAATGTTAAAAGAAAAAAAATAAAAGCTGTAAGACAGTTTCATGGTGGAAACAGTTATCAGTGACAGCTTCCCTTCACTATATATGCTCTATGGGGTCTTTACATCATATGTTGGAAAAGCATTAATAGCAATAGTACTTTGGTTTATATATCGCTCCATAGTGCTTTATATCAGTCTCTGAGCAGTTTACATCAGCATCTTGCCCCCAACAATCTGGGAAGAATGGAAGCTGAGTCAACCTCGAGCTTGTCAGGATCGAACTTCTGGCAGTGGGCAGAATTAGCCTGCAATACTGCAATACCACATCCTAACTACTGCACCACCATGGCCCCCTATGGTTAACTTGGACTCAATGGCCTAAAGGGCTTCGTTCAGTTGTATTATGCTCTAACCCACCACTTTTCACCATTAACACCAAGGTAGTAAAAAAAAAAAATCCAAAATCATACGGTTAGAGTGCATCCTACTATTGATAGGAATCTGCTCTCTCCTTGGGTTTAGTTCACCATTCTTGTTTCAGTCCTGTATCTATAGGTTTCAGTTGACTCCCCCACACACAATCACTAAATATAGGCAAGCATAAAGTTCAGAAACTATAAACCATTGTATAGTGAGAAGGAAGTTTGTTGCTGAACGTTTTCAATTAATTAATCAATCTGAGTAGTATACTGTTTATGCATCACTTGATTATCTCTTTCAAATATATTGATATATATTGATATATATTGATATATATATATATATATATATTGATATATATATATATATATTGATTGATAGAACTTGTGGCAGAGGTGTTCGCAGGTTCCTATCACCTCTCAATCTGAAATTAGGTAATATAAATCCAGTATTCCTATAATTGCACTGAAAATTCAAGGCCAGCAAAATATTAAGACTGTTCTACCTCTCTTTTCTGCTAGTCCTCAAGAGTTTTGCTGACCAGATTGGGCAGTCCTAATGAATCAATGCTGGGCTATTTTTCACGAAATCTCTTTGAACAAATGGACTATTCTCCAAGATCTAGTCATCCCTTTATTCTCTCCTGGCTGGCCCATATTTTCAATTTTCACATTCATATTATGGACCTGAGTTACGATTTCTTTTAGGCATCCAGATAGCATGCACGATAAGCATTTGTGTCTCATATCCCTTTCTTTTTTTTCTTCCAGATGATATTTAGAGTAGGCATATTATCGAGAATATTCTGCTCAAAATGGGGATCCATTATGAGTTATATACTTTTCTTCATCTGCTCTATTTTTCACATAAGCAAATATGTCAGAGATGGAAGGTATTCAAAACTGCACCTGGGATTTTGATTGCCAACTGAAATATGGCATGAATCCAACAAAGAACTATGGGCGAATCTCCAAATCCTTTGATGTACACTTATTGCCAGATGAACAGCACAGATGTTTATTTTTTTTTTATCATTGTGGTTGTTGCTTTCTTACCACTTCTTTTTAAGTGGTGTTATTTGAACTGCACATTTTCTGTGGATGGCTGTTTTTAAGAAATATTTTAACTAAATTCAGTTTTATGATGCTTGTTCCTTTCACATTCTAGACTTGTGAATTTAAGACAACTAATTTCATGATAATGTTCTTATTTAAAGTGCTTTCTAAAACATTTTAAAAATTTAATCCATTATATAAGTAAAGGATTATGTGAAGGAAGTATTGTATAGTTTTATGAACTCTTAGTACTGCTAGCAAATAATACATCCATTTCAGTTTTGGCAAGATAACTGGATTCCATGCTGATATATTTTTCTTACCAATGTAAGTCAGAAAGATAAAAGCAGTACTTTTGCCAAACTTTTTTTTTTTTTAATTTGATTTATATGCCGCCCTTCTCCGGAGACTCAGGGCGGCTTACAATGCATTAAGCAATAGCCTTCATACTTTTGTATATTTATACAAAGTCAGTTTATTGCCCCCACAAACTGGGTCCTCATTTCACCTACCTTAGAAAGGATGGAAGGCTGAGTCAACCTTGAGCCTTGGAGAGATTCGAACCAGCAGAAATTGCAGGCAGCTGTGTTAATAACAGGGTGCTTAGACCACTGTACTATCAAGGCTCTGTGGTCCAAACTGTGGTTTGGATACTGTGTTATAATTCGGATAAAATCCAGCCTACAAAATTATAAGCTTTTGAAATCTGATAAACTTTCATTGAATTAACTTCAGTGTCCCAAACAATTTGGGGTAGGGAGCAGAGATGCAAAATATTGATTGGAAATGAAATGTGTGTTTTAAGCACTACTGTTTAGCAGCAATAATGTCTTTCAGAAGCATTTCTGACCTCTGTACATCAATTTCAAGTGAATTATTGCATTTATGAGAAGTGAAAAACTCATCACTGCAAGCTACGAATTCGGAAAATTTCTGCCAAAAAGAAGGGCATGCTGTTTCCTGAATATTCTTTATAAATACTTAACTAGATTAAGTCCCCACAGGAGATGAATCTAATCTTTCTCATGAGGCATCACACCAATGATACCTCTTGATAGAAATAGTGAAATTCTACTTCTTGGATGTCAACTGGAACAAACTTTGAATTTACAAATTCAAGAGACATTGAGAGTGATGGACATTTCTGTGATTCTCACATTTATTTTATTTTATTTTTTAGCATCAGGGCATTTATTGTTTTAAAATTCTGAAAATCAGAATGGAAGAAAAATTAATCTGACATGTGCATATTCAGGAAACAAATAACATTAAATTTGACTAGGGACAATTTTAAGATTTTACCTAATTGTTAAAGATAAAATTACAGTGAAACCTTGATTTTCCAGATCTCAGTACAACAGACTTAGCATGCAAATAAGATTATGCAAATACCAGTTTGGGTCATTTGTGTAATAATATCATCTAAATAATGTCGATTATGTCATTTGTATTAGTTTGTATCAAAGGAATGACATAGGTAAATTGTATCATTGGCAGCATAACAATGATGGGCAGCATATAAATTCAGGTAGTCCCTGGGTTGCAATTGTTTGACTGTTCAGTGTTACAGTGGCGCTGAATGAATAGTACTTATGACTGGTACTTGGAATTCTGGCCATCATAATATCCCAGTGGATACATGATTGCAGTTTCTTATATTCCTGCCTGCTTCCCAGAGAGTCAATGGGGGAGCCGGTAGGGAATCAAAATCACGTGAGGTCCCCGCTTAATGACCTATGTGGTCCTCAGTTTATGATGGCAACCGGGAATGCCAGAATTCCCATTACTAAGTGACAGGGTTGCATGATATTGTGTTTTACAGCTGCATTCCTTAGCAATGGAAATTCTGGTCCCAATCTGCTTTGTAACCTGAAGATTACTTGTATGATAGACAGACAGACAGAAACTTATTTGGGAATAATGGATCTATTCTTTTAGAATAGATTCTAAATGTGACTCTCACATTTTTGCTCCCCTGATTCCATCTCATTGCTTTTCTAGTAAATAGAGTACGTAAATTAACACTGAGGCCAATTTTAAAATACATACAGCTGTTTAACACATTGCTAAAAGTGAACAGCAATGCTGTTTCTGAGGTACATCAGCTCAAATTAAAAATAATGTCCTGGTTCTAGAAAGCAGTAAAAACATATAAGAACTCAGTAAACAGAGTTCTAATTTGCATGAAAGACAGATAAAAACAACACGTGTATGCCAAAGTCACTATTATTATGAAAGATGTTTTGTTTGTTATTATAGATCACATAAGATAGGAAAGAGTTCTCTTTTTCGTAGGCAAAGACCAAAAAATATATTTATTTTGGACTGATGATGAGAAAGGAGTAAATAGTAAATAACATCAACTTCAGATTAATCATGAATGTTAATGTCAATTAAATAATGCCATATATGTGGCAAATAATTAACCTAGAAAACTTTCAGTTTTTCTACAGAACATTTTTAGAAGAACTTTTATTTCAACTCTTACTCCGATGTACTTACCTTCATACATATGTTTACATTTACCTTTCCCGATTTGAATACATCTTTGACATAGGTTTTAATTATTGCTGATTTGCAGCACGAGCAACATTAATGTATTTTAAATAAAATATGAATTTTCCAGGCCACAGAACATTGTTTCCTTATGCTGAATAATTTTGGCTTCTCATTCTTCTTGTAATAACTTGGGTGCTTGTTTCCTTTAACACTTGCCTTTTGGGTCATAATTTCACTCTGTGTGCTTAATATGTAAGGTAGCAGAATTCCTGTGAAAAGGTCATTAACTCAGTGAAGCTTTTTTATTTTCCTTGACTGAAAACCCCACAATAATACTCAGCAAATATAACTGCAGCAATAATTGATTATAGTAGGGTCTCTGGTTTCTAAGCAATTACAGAATAAAGGCATAAAAGGTCAGCTGTAGGGTACAAATCCTTTATCAGTCAATCATGGTATTTGAGAAACAGTGTATGGAGAGGTAGGGTGTTTGTAGCATATGGTTAAAAAAAAAAATCCAGATGGTGGCCACAGCAATGTGATTGAAACTTTGTCTATCTTTTTTTATTTGTATCACACATACAAAAAATAGAGGCAGATCTTTGATCACACCGTTGTGTCTACCATTTTGAATATTGACATTACAACCTATGGACACGCCTGTTGTTTGGGCTTGCAGCTAAACTTGATGTTATAACTGGATCCCCAATTTGTTTTCTATCTTCTTTTAAGCAATGAATACTCTTTTCCCCCCACCATCCATACAGGTTGGAATCATCATATCCATAGGCAAAACATTACACAGGATCGGTTGCAGAGCAAGCTGGAAGACACTATTTTCCTTAAGAACTAGGGCAGGATAGCTTTTGTGGGTTTAAATTAAATTAAATTAAATGTATTAGATGTGTTATGACCAGAAGAGTGGCTTATGAAAAAAACAGTAAATAGAATTAAAACAGTTTAAACCCACATAAATAGGCAGTCCAGACTAAAACAGTTGCAACCATAAATAGTATAAAATTACAAAATATGCCCCATCAATAGTTGCCCCCGGAGATAAGGAGAATCCATGACCTCAATGCCTTCCGTCGTTCCCTGAAAACCCATCTTTTCCAGCAAGCCGGATTGGCTTAGAAGAAATTTTTAAATTTTAAATTTTTTAATTAGTTTGTTATTCTTAACTTTCGGCCCAAATCTATATATATTTTTAAATGTTTTAATATTTGTATTCTATGTTTTTTATCTTGGCTGTACACCGCCCTGAGTCCTCAGGGAGAAGGGCGGTATATAAATTGGAAATTAAATTAAATTAAATTAAATATATTACAATCACAGTTAAACCCAAGCCTGGGAACAGAACATTGCTTCTGTTTTATATTTCAATCCCAAATCAAGGATATGAAAATGGCTAGAAACTGTCCCAGAGCCCTTTGCATCTTATGAAGTATCATTATGGACACTAAGTGAGAATAAACTGTACCTACTAATGGAAAAGAAAATGGAAAAATAGAAAGAGAGGTGCAGTCTCCTGAAGCTCCCAGTTCACTAAATTAATGTTCAGATGGATGAATCTTTGAAGGAGAGCTTTAGGTTTCTATGTGGTTCCTCAGTTGCAGCTCAGTTGGGTTGAAGATTTCCCTCTTTCTTCTGCAGCTAGGACTTCCTATCATGGTTTTGGGTCAGATAATATTTTCTTTCTACCAGTGGTGAAATCCAAATTTTTTTACTACAGGTTCTGTGAGCATGGCTTGGTGGGCGTGGTGTGATGTGGCTTGGTAGGCATGGCAGGGGAAAGATACTGCAAAATCTCCATTCCCACCCCACTCCAGGGGAAGGATACTGCAAAATCTCCATTCCCACCCCACTCCAGGGGAAGGATACTGCAAAATCTCCATTCCCACTCCACTCTGGGGCCAGCCAGAGGTGGTATTTGCTGGTTCTCCGAACTACTTAAAATTTCCGCTACCAGTTCTCCAGAACCTGTCAGAACCTGCTGGATTTCACCCCTGCTTTCTACCCAAAGAGGACATTCTCTCTCAGATAAATAAGTTTTGCTTAACTATTCTAAATCAACTGCCTTGATTTAGAACTCCTTCAATTACATGCACAGATTGCTCATGATTTTAATTTGGTCATGTATGCGTGTGCTTTCGTTTGTACTTTATGCTTAGTTCACTGTTCTCAGACAGTATTAAAAGTTGTGTTCCTTTATTTCTGATCTTTGGGCAAGTTTTCCTCTGGATTGAATGAAAATATATGAGGATGTGTATTTCTGCCTTACGGGATCAAGTTGCGTAGAAGACCACTTGAGTTTGTCAGATTCTGTCCCTTTCCAATGAAATTTCATAATCTATACATCACATCTATGATTCATGATAAAGCTTTAATTATAGCTACTGATTTTTTCTTCCTCCTTTGATTGAATGGTAGTGAATGCTCAAGACAATGAAGACCATGTTCCTCTCCACTTCTGCTCTCGATTTGGACATCAGGATATTGTCAGGTTCTTGCTCCAAAGTAATTTTGAAGTCCAATCCCATGTGGTTAACATTTATGGGGATACGCCACTACACTTGTAAGTAACAAGAAATCCAGGCCTTTTTTTTCTCCTTAGTGTGCACTAATTTCCACTTTTCTTTACTAAAAACAGTGTCTTGATCATTTCCTCTCTCTCTAGGGCTTGCTACAATGGAAAATTTGAAGTTGTAAAGGAGTTAATCCAACTTTCAGGAACAGAAAGTCTCACTAAGGAAAATATATTTAGTGAAACTGCCTTTCATAGGTATTCTGTTTTATGTTTGATTTTGTCCCCTCTTTTTTCCAAGTCAAAAAAATGACTGAATCATTCTGTCTGTCAGATATTTGATTGGTTACTCAAAATGTTACTGAAAAGGATTGGTAAGACCAATTTTATCTCCTTTTCCTGGTATACTCACCGGTTCTCATTCCCAAACTTTCCTTTTTGCAGTCTTATTTACTGTTTTCCATGCAGCAAAATGCATCTGCTATAAAACACATCTGATGAGTCTTATATTTGTACCAAGTATCATTAGTGAGGAAAAATTCTAGGTGGCCAAAGCTATAAAACTATGAAATAACACAAATACAACACCCAGAACTTAAAGATAAAAACCAGAAGTAATTTGTGCAAAGAAAATGAAAAGCAACATGACTTAACAATATTAGAATTGCATCAACAATATACACAGAATCTCTGAAAATATTTGTATTTTTAAAAAACTTTACATGATTACCTTTCTTAGAATTTACTGTGATGAAATGCAATAGAAATCTATGGGTAAAACAATGCAAAGATAGGAAGTTAGTTCTTTCTTCAAAGAATTGCTTCCTTCAGTCAATTTTTTAATCTATATATGGCTCAACAGAAGCATTTGGGAGTAAAGATTTGTTTCTTTAATATACATTTTGTGAACCATCATATAGGAAGATGTGTGTGTATAGATAGATAGACAGACAGACAGACAGACAGAGAAGATTTTTCTAATCTTAGGTATTTGTGTTTCTTATACATTATTGACTAAAAATTGTCAATAACTTATTTGATTTTGTTTTCAAAAATTCTTCTAATTCATTCAGTGCATGTACCTATGGCAAGAACATAGAACTGGTGAAGTTTCTTCTTGATCAGAATGTAATGAGTCTCAATCACCAGGGTAGAGATGGACATACAGGTAAATTACTAAGGATCAGTTTGTGTTGTGTCTGTGCAAGAAGTAAGGAAAGAAAATATATGTGATCCAAAACAATAATTGGAAGAACAATTCTGTGATAGACCAGCCAATAATTAGGGCAGAAAATTAACATTCACAGAACGATGAATGCAATAAATGCAACAGCTATGCAATTGTCTCTGAACAACATACATTCCCTGACATGCAGTGATGCTGAAGTCTAATCCAGGCTTAAATCAATCTTCTCCAGGAGAGCAGTCCTATCTATGTAATCATCTGAAATCAAACTCAACTAAAACAAGTCTACTCTTTCTTATACCCTTTAAAACCATTTTATTATTCTGTAATCCTTTATATTGTTATGAAAATCTTTTTTATAACAATGCTTTTTCCTCCTCCTCCTCTTCCTCCTCTTCCAGGGTTACATTCTGCTTGCTATCATGGCCATATCCGCCTTGTCCAATTTTTGCTGGACAATGGAGCTGATATGAATCTAGTAGCCTCTGACTCCAGCAGGTCCAGCGGTGAAAAAGATGAACAAACCTGTTTGATGTGGGCCTATGAAAAAGGTAGTATTCTTTGGGTATTCTTCTTTGTGCATTAAAAAGAAGGTGTTACAAATCAGAAAAGCAGAACAACATAGGAAACTTTTGAAAATGGCTGCCCATATGCATCTGCTTCTGACACTAAGAGAATGCAGAAGACCAAGTATTGGATTTATGCTCTCAGAAATGCTAACCCAGTAGCCAAAGTATGAATTCCACGTCAATTCCATCTTGACCTTTCTCAACACCTATAAAATAAAAATCCAAAAATCCATAATTGTATGCCTGAGTCCAGAAAAGGCAATATCTATCTGTAAAAAATAGACAAAACTTTTTAAAAGTCTCCACAAACCCCCCCACCACCACCACACACACACACTATTATAACTGAACAAGGGTTCACAAACAGCATTACAATACAGTTATCCATGAAGTTCATTATGAAGTCAAGGACTATTATTGATTTTATGCAGAAAGAAACTTTGGTTCTACTACAAAGGGCAGAAGCAGATGCCTCTTTTAAAGATAGAGAACTATCCTTGATTTCCTGCAGAAATCCTGCAAAAAAGCTGCATATTACACATTTTGCAGGTCTGGTCTGATAGCACTTCATTTCTACTTCTCTTTTTCCTCCAAACTCATCTAGAAAATTGTCGAGGTCTGGAAGCTATTTCCTTCATGCGTATCCATCGCTGAGCCAAAATATATTTTGACATGAAAATGTGCCCAAATTCACATAAGCTTCTATTCACTCTGAAGTCATCAACAACCATTCTTGAGTGTGACATTTTTATGGGTTATAAATTTGAGATTGTAATCTCATGTCATTCAGACTGAATTCCAAGTTGCTTATAAATGCTTTTTTACCCCAGAATTATTAAGCTTTATAAATATACCGGTACATTAGAAATAACCTATTTTTTTTATGAACTGCCAGTTCTTTATCACTTGACTGGTTTATCACATTTACATATTCTCTGAGCAACATTCAGTCAGGTTAAACAAAATTACAATATTTAAAACATTCAAAATATTACGTTTTTTTGAAAAAAGAAAACATTACTTTTTTAAACAAAAATTCTCATAAAGAAGACATCCTAAAAGAATATAACGCCTTACAATGTGAGAAGAGATGAAAGCTGGTTTTGAATGGGGGCACAAATGTGTGTTTGTGTATGTGTATATGTTTTCTCTCAGAGTTACAGGTAATCCTTTACTTATGACCACAATTGAGCCCAATATTTCTGTTGCTAAGTGAGAGTTATTAAGCTGTTAAGTGAGTTTTGCCCCATTTTATGAACTTTCTTGCCACAGTTGTTAAGTGAAACACTGCAGTTGTTAAGTTGGTAACATAGTTGTTAAGTGAATCTGGCTTCCCCATTGACTTTGCTTCTCAAAACATGACCCAGGGACACTTCATAAATATAAATCAGTTGCCAAGTGTCTGAATTTTGATCACGTGACGTGATCATGGGGATGCTGCAATGGTTGTAAGTGTGAAAAACACTCATAGGTCACTAAATGGACTGTTGTAGGTGACTATGAATGGATTTTATTATTGCCTTGGTATGTTTAATGTATCCAAGAATACAAGAAGTTTTATGGTGCCTTTAAATTCTAAGATAACATTTTATTCAACAACAATACTGTTCGACATTTCATAATGTACTTTTGAACTGCATTCTCAGATTCTTTGTTGGCAATGTGGTACTTCTGTTCTTGTTTGCTTCTAATGGCGATTGCTATTTTTCAGGACACGATGCTATTGTCACCCTTTTGAAACATTACAAAAGACCCCAGGATGAATCCCCTTGTAATGAATACTCTCTACCTGGAGGAGGTGTGGTGTTGCTAAACTATTCACTTTGCATGGCTAAAAATAACCTTAATAGCTGCTTTGTTCCAAACAACTAGATAGCTGCAAGGCTAGTCAACGTGAACAGCCTCAAAATAGTGCAGCAAGAGTTAATAGCATAAGCAGACATCATTCCTGACAGCAGAACCTAATCAGTTTCTTAGGGGCAAGACGGAATAATAAGGTAGGAGAGAAGGATGAGATCAGGCCCTTAGCAGGAGACTATTTTAATACACCTGGAGAACAAGCAAGACATTGAGAAAGAAAGGAAAGGCTAGAGAAATTTAAGATTGTAGCAAGGAAGGAGAGGAAATTCAGAAGCTTTACAGATGGCTGTAGGCTGAGAAGATAAGAGAAGCTCAGGAAATGAGAGCCTAAGTGAATAAAAACAGGATTGCCAATAGTTCATAAGGTAAGGAAATCCTCGGAAGAGCTAAGAAAATGGACACTATAAAGGATGTAAAACAAAAATCAGAGTCAGATATACTATGTAAGATTTGGCTTCCCTCCTACAAGGACTACACAGAAAATGAGAAATTATAGGTACTTAGGGTTCTATGCACTCTTTCAATAAGCAAAGGAAGATGAGAAGGCTCTGATTGCATTATGTCCTTATAGTAATTGTATGTAAACTATCAATTATATGTAGCAGGGGTTAATTATTGACCTAGTACAGGGGTATCAAACTCGTGGCCTGTGAGTTGGATGCGTCATATGCTGGCCACTCCCACCCCCCGGTTTAGAGAAGGAGAAAAAAGTCATGATACGTCACATGACGATAACATGACGCCATAAGTTTGACACCCCTGATCTAGTAGGTCTGACAATGTCCCATTGACATTGTATCTCACAGTCTATATAAAACAGGCAATAAATGTGAGTAACATTGAATCAAGGTTAACTGTAAGAAAACAATTTTGCCATTCCAAATACTTTGGCCACCTAATGAGAAGGAATGACTCACTGGAGAAGAGCCAACGCTGGGAAAGATTGAGGGCAAAAGAAGAAGGGGACGGCAGAGAACAGGGTGGCTGGATGAAGTCACTGAAGCAGTAGGCATGAACTTAAATGGACCCCAGAGGATGGTAGAGGACAGGAAGGCCTGGAAGAATGTTTTCCATGGGGTCATGATGGGTTGGACATGACTTCACAACTAACAACAATACATTCCATGCAAGTTTAGGGGGAAAGAGAGAATCCATTTTGTGACTGATTTTTTTTCTGTTATGCTTGTCAAAAAAATTGAAGGATATTGCATGTAATGACTGCTGGCTTCAGCCTGTTCTTTGAAGTTTGTTTTACAGCAACCAATGATAAATATATCATAAACAAGAATGATATGATTTATTGATTAATTATATGCCCTCATCAACTTTGACTCCTAGTGACTGTATAGATAGACTTCCTCCATAACGATCTATCTGTATCTTGTTTTTTCAAGTCTTCCAACTGTTTGCCACTGTAACTGAATTCATACACTTGGCATCTGGTCATATTCTTTTTCTCTTTCCTTCTATCTTTCCCAGCATTAGAGCCTTTCCCAGAGGGCTGGATCTTTGCATAATATGTCCAATCCAGGATAATTTGAGCCTGGTTATTTGTGCCTGAAGTGAGAACTCTGGGTTGATTTGTTCAATGATCCATTGGGTTGTTTCCTGGATGTCCATTCTCGGGAGCCTTTCCAACACCAACGTTCAAAGAACAGAAATATTCTTCATGTCCTATCCTGCTTCTTTAATTTTGTAAATTATTTCGTAGTGTTCAATGGAATACAGTGGTCTGCACAATTCTTATCTTTGTAGGTATAGATACATCACAAAAGGCGGAAGCTATCCAACACTTTGATAGCTAAATTGTGAATTCTAAGACTGGTTGTACTCCTGTTGTCATTCATTTGATATTCTTTATATTTAATTTTAGACCCATTTTTTTACCATGGTATGACTTTTCATACTAGAGCTTTCGGATCCTTTGCATTTTCAGTTGTAAGGGTAGAGTCATCAGCATAGTGTAGGTTATTGAAGTTTCTTCCTCCAATTTTAAAAATGATCATATTTTCCCAATCCATCTTCCCTTAATATGCAGCATATTTAGCATATACTGTAGATTGAGTAGAGAAGGGGCAGGGGAATATGCAGCCTTGTAGCCCACATTTGCCAACATAGAACTAATCTCTTTCACCAGATTCTGTCTATACTGTAGTTTCCTGACCTCTATATAAATTTACTATGAGGACAATCAGATGTTCTGGGCTTCCCATTTTTCCCGAGCTTGACATGATTGACACAATCAAAGGTTTTTCTATAATTGATTTCTTTGTTGTATTCTTTGACTTCCTCATTTAAACAAACAACATCAGCAATGGTGGCTTGTATTTTTCAGCCTTTTGTAAAGCCATCTTAAGCATCTGGCATCTCTTTTTCATCCATTATTTTGCTAATACGTTAAGTTAAGGATATTGCACAATAGTTTGCATGCTCTATTAATTTTTTTTTTTTTTTTTGTATTACAATGTAGAATTCTAATATTGTTCCAATCAGTCGGCTATTGTGTTGTTCTCCAGATTTGGAGAACAGCTTTGCCTGGTTAGAAATTTGATAGATTCTTCTTCTGTGCATGTAATATTTCAGTGAGTGTTCCATCAATTCCTGCCAGCCTTCCAACTTGGTAATAACAGGAGTACTGATTTAACTTCATCTCCTAGCAGTAAAGGTACTTGTAGGTAAGGAATATCTTCTAAGGTATCCTGGATGTTGACATCTTTACTATATAGCGTTTCAAATTGATATATTCCTTTGACCCCCTTTGAATTTGTTACTATCTGTCCATTATTATCCTTCAGCATATCAACTAGAAGTTGGAACTTTCTTCTCTGTTTAGAGATCTTTTGAAAGTTTTGCCATCTCTGTTTCAACCTTTGGTGTCTTTATAGACATGTTATAATGCCGCTGCTTGTCTCTTCTAACAGTTCTCTGAAACTGTTAAGTTCTTTTCTTTTCTGAGATTTTTTTTTTACTTTAGTGGCAATTTCTGCAGTTTGTTCTGACATTCCAGTTTGCTTTCTTGTCTTTCTTCATTTTTGGCAATCTCTTTTCACTTTCATCCTTAACAACCTGTTTAAATTCAATTTCTTTGTTTCTCTATCAATAAAGTTTAGAACTTCAAAGAGATTCCTAATGTTCTCCTTGAAATGGATGGATATAAGTTCAAGATCATATTGTGGAACTTGACTGGCTGTCTTTATCTTCTTTAACTTAATTTGGGGATTGCACATGAGCAGTTCATGGTCTGTTCCACAGTCAACACCTGTCCAGGTCTTTGATGTTATAATTGAACTCCTCCAGATCCTTTTAGTACTAATATAGCCAATGTGATTTCTATACACTCCATGTAGTGATGTCCATATATAAAGCCATCATTTTTGTTGTTTGAAGATAATGTTAGCTTTAAAGGGACATTGGAGAAGCTGAAATTGATTAGTCAATTGCCTGATTCATTTTTAATTCTCAAGCCATGCAGTCCAACTATATTTTCTCTTTCATGTTTCCAACACTGGCATTCTTGTTTCCGATCACAAACAGCATAAGAATGATTAGAATTCAGATGTAAACATTTTTCTTTGGTTTCAAATATCTATTTTCTGATTTTTATTTTTTTTTAAAAAAATTCTTTCTGACCAAGCAGATTTCTACATACACGGTATGAAGAAATTTACTGGTTTAAGCTGTATGAAAGGCTTTATAACTTCAGCACAAAATATCAACAAGGAAATCTTTCCTTAAAGTAAATTAATTTCCATTATACCAAGCTCAAATTATAAACTTTACTAAGAAAATAGCTAATGCAGGAACAATACTGAATTCAGTCTTAATTCTGAATTAATCAGTGGTTCATTTTAAATTTGATTTTAATAAAGCCAAGTGTAGTATAGGGAAAATTAGTTAGTGAATGTCCTCAACAGTCTCTGAATCCATTAGATAGATAGGTAAATCTGTCTTGTAAGTAATGATTATAAGCAATAAGTGTGGTTTATAAAATCCTACTTTAAAAATAGGTGCTCTGTTCTGTCTAGGAATGTCAGGCCCTTTCTTATAAACCAGTTAATGAAATACCATCCAGAAAAATTACTGTTTTTCCTCACATTTGACAGTGATTGTAATCTTGAAATCTCTCAGAGATTTCTTTTGCAGTACTCAGAGTGAGGGAGCTGTTCAAGGCATATAATACTTTTCTCCTATTCATGCTGTCTAGAAGATTTCTTTTCCCTGGTGCAATACATCAAATAATTCAAGCAAATAGATTGGAATGCCTTTCTTCTTCAAACTACACATGATTATTTCTTGGGATCATCTACTTTTTATTAAAATTATTAAAAACTTAATGAGTACTATCAATTTTTTTTCAGTACCGTATCTGGTGTTTGTTGTGTAAAATGGCTAAAAGCAGCTCTTTGTATCTTGTTAATGGATCATCTGTATTATCTAAATCTCATTAAAACCCAATCTTCTAACCCAATTGTCTAAGGTATAAATTGGGGTTCATTTAGCGAATCTCAAAATATTTATATGTAACATCAACATGAACATAGCACTAAAAGTTGTTTTAGTAGAACATTCTAAAACTTTGGGTTGCATATATCTTTCCATTTTTTTGACTGACATCACCATTTCTTTTCAAAGCATAAGTAAATAATGAGTAGGATTTAATGTGTTAAAAGAAAATTATTCAAAATATTATACATGTTTTGTAAAGACTTGTAAGGTTTATTTTCTTTTTTAAAATTTCAGATGGGTCATACGTGTCAGTTCCTTCTCCTCTAGGGAAGATTAAAAGTATGACTAAAGGTATGTTGATTACTGAGAATTTTATTTTTAATATGTTACCAAAAATACTTTTATTGTAGGTAGGTAAATTTTTGAGAAACTGGCTTATTAATCTTTATAGCTTTTTTTCTCATGCTGAAGTTTTATTAAGGCTGAGGTAGGTTAGATTCATCTTCTCAACATATCCACAGGCACACTTAAATCAGTGAGAGAATTACTGAGCCTTTTTATCTTGGATGGGATACTATCTACACAATCTGTTCCTCAAGTGAGGCTTGCCAGCTTTTCATTCAAATTTTCCCTGTATTTGAGAGCTTGCAAGAAATTTAACAAGCAGAGTCTTGGCTATAGCTCCATACTAGGGGGAGAAATACAGCTGCCATTTTTTTCTACAATTTTTCCCCCTGTAAGGAAGCTATTAAGAAACAAAAAGGCTATCAGAAATAAGCCAGGAAACCTAAGAACTAAAGCTCAACGATATTGAAAATTGGTAACACCAGAGATGAGGCCAAAATGGAAAATGTATTTTATTTCAAACCTGTAGTAAAACAGTACAACCCAGGAGTTTTGTTGAATTTGAGTTTGCCAGGGTTTGATGGGGAAAAAAACTCAGATTTGGCTGTTCTGTATTGTGTTGACACAAAACTTCAAACAATTTTAAGAAATAGTGAAGACTCAAAACTACCTTGGAAAGCAAAAATTTGGATACTTGCTACCTAGCAGCAAAGAGATCCCCAAAATAGCATGCTTGGCATCATATTTGTGGCTCAGATAGGGTAAACAGCCTGTCTGCTTTGAATTCAGGATATAAGTAGTGTCAAGGAATTGTGCAGCAGGGGTCCAAATGAAGTCATAGATGCTGACACGTACTTGTACTTTTATATAAATAATTTCATATCTATATATACACCAAACAGTCAGGCACATCACTACATCATGAGGTAAATCACCAGATATCACAGAACAGAAAACAAGCACATAGAAGTAAAAGGCGGGGAAAAAGGAAACCCAGTAACCAATCATAACATAGATTACTTCATGCAGAAGCCAGCACTCCCCAACCAATCAAACGACCATTGTGTGTTCTGGCCCATTATCCTCTTCACTTTTCTAACTATTAAATATCTTAACAGGTGGTCCTCGACTTATGATCACAACTGGGACTCAAAAATTTATTGTTCAGTGGTGTGCGCTATTACGTGCATTACATAGCCATACCTGATTTTATGACCTTTTTTGCCAAGTCATTAAGCATAACATTATGTGATCACAATTTGCAGCTTTCCCTGCCAACTTCCCCATTGCTTTGCTTCTTGGAAGCCAGCTGGGAAGGTCACAAATGATGATGATGTTAACTCTGGGACTGTGCAACTATTGTAAATGTGAGATGGTTGCCAACACCCACATCACAATCACATGACCCTGCTGTGACAGTTTTAAATGTGAGGACCAATTGTAAGTCCCTTTTTAGCACATTGAACAGAACATTGAGCAGTCACTAAGTGAATGGTTTTAAGTTGAGAACTACCTGTAACTTAACGTGCCTTAATTGAACTCTGTGTTTCTGATCTCTCATACAAGATGCAATCCTTTCAGATCAAGAAACTGTTCCAGAGCTGATCCTGGCATAAAGTATTAGAGTCCAGTAGTTATTTTTTTAAAAACATCTGATCTTGAAGTTGTTTTAGCAATAACCCTTTAATAAAACTATCCTTACCCTTAAATCCTCATGTTCCATTCAACCCTTACATCTTCCAGTGGACTTTCTTTTCATATCTGCCCAGGCTGAATGAAACATTGTACCTTTCCTTTCCTTTCCTTTCCTTTCCTTTCCTTTCCTTTCCTTTCCTTTCCTTTCCTTTCCTTTCCTTTCCTTTCCTTTCCTTTCCTTTCCTTTCCTTTCCTTCCCTTCCCTTCCCTTCCCTTCCCTTCCCTTCCCTTCCCTTCCCTTCCCTGTCCTGTCCTGTCCTGTCCTGTCCTGTCCTGTCCTATCCTATCACTCTTCCCTCTCCTTCCTTGTTTATTCTCTCTCTCTCCCTCCCTCCCTTCCCCCCTCTCTCCCTCTCTGTCTGTCTCTGTTTGTGTCTGTGTCTCTATCTCTCTTTCTCTCTCCATTGCTATATTACTTCTATGAAGCTGAATTATCAATAAGGAGTGAAATAACAATCTGTTCCCTGTGTCACAAAGGGAAAAAAAGAGGGAGGAAAGAGTTGATAATATTGGAAGGAAGACTGAAAGCGTCCATGTGTGTAAATACCTGGAAAGGAGAGGCAAAGCAAGGGGAATAGTGAGGAGGAACAATCTCTCAAGGGAAAAGGCAGGCATCAGTGCTCCAGCGTACAGGGGAGTTGAGTCGATCAGTGAGACTTCCCTTCCTTTGCATGGATGAGAAGGCGAGAAGCAGAGGAATGGCCAATCAGCTCTTGGGCTCTGTTGCCAACTGACTCAATCCAGGCTGAGATTTCTGAAGTTGGCTTAAGAAACAGATGGGAGCAGCGTGGCAGAAAAGCAGCTTAGGCAGCAGTGCAGAATTGCCAAAAGTCCTTCGTTTAGTTTTAAGGTTGGAACCGAAGCTAATTTTCAGAAAGAGTTTCAATTAACACCAAAGCCTTTATATGCAGCAGTTAGAAACAACAGCGTTCCAGGAACAATGGTCGATTTCTCGTTTGCCGTGGAAGCAGTCAATTGACCCTCTTTCTTGCTTCAGCTTGTTACCCAGACAATATAATGTGCATACACAACAATAGTCATTTTTTCTGGCTACAACCAGTCCAATTCTCAAGATTGGTATACCCCAAACAATTGCTCTAAACAGCTTTTTATGACAATTAGCTCTGCACAGATGGAAAGGGCAAGAAGCAGGGGAGTGATCAATCAAGTCTTCCAGTAGGCATCCTTCAGACTAAGCACAGCCAGAGAAGCGCTATTTAAATAGACATTTGACCCTTAGAATAGTTATAATATTGAGGCGCCTATGGAATACTTCTTTTGGGACAGAGGATAACAAGGCTTATGTCATATTGTTTGTTTTCTTTGTGGCTTTTCAATATCCCACCCCAAGTCTTTCTTGATCAGGGCAGGGAAAAAATATTATTAAATGGATAAACAAACTGGAGCAGAACGTTAAGAGAGAAACTCTAAAGGCATTTTAAAAAAAGCAGAAAAGGAAAGGTCTCTGTTAAATGCATGTGAATGGGTATCTAACATTGTTAGCAGTACTACCACACAGACACACACACACAAAATAATTAGAAGAATTGATTTCTTATTTCTTCAAATAAGAAAACAGGGCTTATGGAAGGGGCAGTGGATTTTTAGGAGATGAGAATGCTATTTTACATTAGGAGGAGGCTTTGAAAAGCAAGAAAGTGAAGACATGGGCAAAACATCTTTCATCCTCTCTCTGTCTAATTAAACTATCACCCGCTCCATTAAATAAAATAAACATTTAAGTTTAAACAGAATAGACTACCTATGAGGGTTAGGAATGGAACATAATGTGCTGGGGTGGTCTTCCTTTCTCTGTGGAAAGTTTCAACTAGTGTTAATGGTGGAGAGATTTAGCCCAACCCCCTGATGTGTGGAGTATCACAGAGATTATTGCGCTGCCACACCCTCACCCCATAATTTAACATAACATGAAAGTACTTGGTAGGATCACCTTTTGGGTTGGAGTAAGGTATCATCAGTGTGCAGTGTTCTGGCCCATTGGCTGCCAGCAGAGCTACAGCAGACGAGGAGGTTGAGGGGGAGCTTGGGCCAGCTTCGGAGCCTTTGGAAAGCTCTGATAAGGAAACAGAAACAGAGGCAGATGCAGAGCCAGGGCAGTCTGTCCACCCCCAGCTGGAGAGGCAGCTGTGTTTGGGGCCTGAACTGAGTGAGAGGGAGGAATAGATGGGGCCCATCCCAGATGCGCATATGCGTAGAGAGGAGAGGAGAGTAACGGAAGGCAATAAGCCGGCTCTCAGGGAAAAGAAGACGCTAGCCAACCCCTCCCTGACTGGGAAATAAATAGTAGGGGTTTGGGAGTGGCCTGTTGTTGCAGACAACCATTCGTTTTCCAGTTTACATCAATCAAGTCGGATTCCTTTGCCAGAATCAGGTTTGTCGGGACTAATTGCTCTGTATTTGAGCTGCCAACTGAGTCTCCCTGCTGGGAAATAACAGAGAGTGAATTTGTCTCAGCTGGTGTGAACAGGGACTGTTCTTACTTGGCTTAATCATTGAAAGGACTTTTTATCTTGAGTTCTCATGTGAACAGAGACTGTTCTTGCCCGGTTTCAGAAAGGGAAAAGACTTTCATTTGTGACTAATTACTTTTGGTTTTGTTTATCCAACGTGAACAAAGACTGTCCCTGCCCTGTTTTAAAATATAGAGTTTGATTTACTCATGAGTAAGCAGTTTCTCATTACTCGTGAAGGCTGGGTATGAACATGCAGATGGTTACTTAGTTGTATATCTTGACCCAAGTCAACTACCTGATCCTGTGAGCTGTTTGTGCCCAGTGGTGGGCTGCTGCCGGTTCGGACCAGTTCAGCCAAACAGGTAGTTCTGACGATCAGCTGCCCCCCCCCCCCCCCGCCCTATCCTGTCCTATATTTCCGTCTTTCTGGCTCAGCTGATTCGCGCAGCGCAGCTGATTTTCGCTCCTCCACTGTTCTACTTACTGGCGCTGTCTTAGAAGATAAGCAGCTGAGCTTCAAATTGCTGTATTTTGAACGTGTGCAAATGTGCATATGTGCACAAAGCCCGCACTCACTGAACTGGTTGTTAAACTGATTGCAGCCCACCACTGGTTGTGCCCATTCCTGAATCCAGAGCACCTCCAGGCAATCACTCATGTCCTGGCCACCTTGTATATGTACTACTGAAATACACCCATGTGACTCTTTGATTTATAAGATAGTTTCCAGGTGCAATGCAAGGTGCTGGTTATCACCTATAAACCCTTCGTGGCATAGGCCTGCTTATCTGAGGAACTTTCTATCTTCAATAAATTCTGCCCTTTCTCTTTGGTCAGACACAATTGGCATGCTGTGGTCAAACAATCCTTTCTGATGGCATCCAGGAAGTGGGCTTCTCTGTCACTGTGCCTGCTCTCTAGAACAACATTATCCCAAAGATATTGATGCCTTCTGCCCTGCCTTCATTCTAAATGTCATTAAAAACATGGCTTTTCCCCCCAGGCATATCATAGGATTTTCTCTACTGAGTTGAATGTTCATCTGTTCTAGACATCTTATATGTCTTTTCTATTCCTTTGGTGGTTTTGGAGTTTTTTTTTTTGTATTGTTGTTGTTTGCAGTGTTGCAAGCCACCCAGATTTGTCTCGAGTTAAGTGGCCTAATAAACAAATATTAGCTCATAACTCATTCTTCAGTTTCTCTTCAATGGCAGTTAGATCCTGAATGGTTCTCTCACTGTGACAATTGTTCTTTAAATTCCTGCTGATTCACTCAAAAACTGCCCCCAGATCCCACTTAAAGGCTAAACCAATAACCCCAGAGTTATGATAGTCTTTTCTGCTGCACCAGTCCAGGCTGAAGAATTCAGAAGATAACAGCCCACTTATAAGAGGCAAGAGAACAACAATTACATCACCTAAAACAGAACAAAATACTTAACATTCTTTATATGCAAATCAGTCATACTTTGGTCTAAACTCAAAAGAAAATACCACCATCAAAACAGGTGTGTTTTTTTCTGTATATGACTCACTTGAAACAGCTATATTTAAAACCATTTTGCACACCTATAGATAAGATTTTCTTGCCTAATTCAATTCCTGGACTAATTTCAGTAAGAGAGAGGAAAGTGTAGATGAGGCAAATCATAATATGGAGTGATATGGAATATATAAGAATGTCAAAGCAAATTGTAAAGTCTGCTTTATGATAGATTATACTTAGCAGCTAATGTTTAAGAGTATTGTGTATTGTGCAATGAGCAGGGTTTAACATAGCTCCTTAACAGCCACTACTTATACAACATTTCCACTATGTCCAAGTTAATTGTGAAGCTTCATGCTCACATGCCATTATCAATCCTGGACAGAAGATTAACTGAAGTTCTCCTGCTGAGCTAAAAGAATGAGTGTCGAAAGAGAACTTTTCAAATGAACAGAGACAGTTCTCCATTGGCAGGAAATTCTGTTTCTCCCATCCCTTGACTTCTCATGCTCCCTTCCTATACAGGTAGTCCTCGACTTACGACCACAATTGACCCCAAAATTTCTGACATTAAGTGAAACATTTGTGAAGTGAGTTTTGTCCCATTTTATGATGTTTCTTGCCTCAGTTATTAAGTGAATCACTGCAGTTGATAAGTTAGTAACTCGGTTGTTAAGTGAATCTGGCTTCCCCGTTGATTTGCTTGTCAGAAGGTCGCAAAAGGGGATCACATGACTGTGGCACAGGAATGGTCATAACTATGAACCAGTTGCCAAGCATCTGAATTTTGATCACACAATCATGGGGATGCTGCAAAGGTTGTAACAATGAAAAACAGTTGTAAGTCACTTTTTTCAGTGCTGTTGTAACTTTGAACAGTCACTAAATGAACTGTTGTTGTCAAGGACTACCTGTACTACAGATCACATGACTTAGTGCCACACCACCATCTCTCTGCTCTTTTTAAGATGAGAGGAGTAATGACTTTATTTTTGTTATATTGGTGCAATAGAATAGAGGGGACTCAGGATGACAGGCTTGTGACTCAAGCTGGTGTAGATTTTTGTGTTTTGTGCATTGTCAGGTGGAGGAAGCAGTTGTCAGCTATGCCATGGAACTCAAAATGACCTCATCACAAACTATTGTTGTCATTGGGACATTCCCAGGCCTCTTTGTAGGGACACTGAGGAAGACATGCCATGTGGAAATACCTTAAAAACAGTGGTGGGTTTCAAAAATTTTTACTACCAGTTCTGTGGGTGTGGCTTGGTGGACATGGCATGGCTTGGTGGGCATGGCTTGGTAAGCGTGACAGGGGAAGGATACTGTAAAATCTCCATTCCCTCCCTAATCCAGGGTAAAGTTATTGCAAAATCCCCATTTCCTCCCAATCAGCCTAGGATTTGGGAGGCAGAGAATAGATGGGGGTGGGGCCAGTCAGAATTTTTACTATTGGTTCTCTGAACTACTCAAAATTTCTGCTACCGGTTCTCTAGAACTGGTTAGAACCTGCTGAAACTCACCTCAGCTTAAAAGTCTCAGTGATTTGGATGGTTGGAAGTTTGGCTTAAATTCAGTAAGAACTGTAATTGAGAAAAGCTGTACATAGAGCATAAAGTATTCACTGACATTATTGCAATACTTCCTATGTCACTAGGACATCATTCTTACTGAGATTTGTTTTTTATATATTCCAAAATTAGTATTGATAATAACGTAAGTTTCATTTGATTTAGTTTGTGCCTTCATTTTAAAAGAATCTTTAAAATTATGTCTGTAAAGCTAAAACAAGTCAATCATTCTCTTGATTCGTGTCCTTTCTTAATTTTCTTTCCAAATAAAAGCTCTGAGTTCTGTAAGAGTTTTATTCTGCCCATCTGATCAAGAGACATATTCAAATGTTTCTTTGAGAAATGTTTGGGTGGACCTAGCAGAGCACATGGAATAATAAATTAATCTACAAATTAAGTTGCGTATCAAATCCAATTCCAGGAGTCACTCAACAGTAGATCGCAATGGCAATAGAAATAGCTTCATAAGCTTCTGTTAGACAGACAAGGAACTAATTCCTCGTATAAAGGATTTTCTGCAGCCATTACATGATGCAGATAGAGTATGAATATGAACTGGAGCACTGTTCTTTTAGTGATAAGCTTCTAAACCCAAAAAGCTCTAAGACGGATAGGATGTTGAAAATTTGTTTATTATGTGGACTCTTTGTAAGATACTAAAACAAAGAGGAGCTGAGATACTAGCTAACCAATGTATAATTTAAAAGATGGCAATTTATTTATTTGTTTCATAGTGTGAAAATTTGTTTTGTAGGGTGTAATTTATTTATTTGCTGCTAAATTCAAGGCTTTTAGTACACATTTTTGCTTTACAGAAAAGGCAGATGTTCTCCTACTTCGTGCTGGTTTGCCATCCCATTTTCACCTCCAGCTCTCAGAAATAGAGTTCCATGAAATTATTGGCTCAGGTAAAAGCAAGTGGAAAATATGCTCATTTTAGCATACGCACACATATACTTATCGGTATGTTCTTAATTTGTTGCAGGATCATTTGGAAAGGTGTACAAAGGAAGGTGCAGAAATAAAATAGTTGCAATCAAACGGTAACATTAATAGTATCTTCTATTCAGTTATTTTATTAATGAATTATGATTTTAAATTTGCACCCTTAAAGCTATTTTATATATATATATATACACACATACATACATACATAAAAATATATATTCTTTTTTTTCTTTATCAGTTACCGAGCCAATACCTATTGCTCTAAATCAGATGTCGATATGTTTTGCCGTGAAGTTTCCATTCTGTGCCGACTCAATCATCCTTGTGTTATTCAATTTGTTGGTGCTTGCTTGGACGATCCAAGTCAGTTTGCCATAGTCACTCAATATATATCTGGAGGATCTCTCTTTTCACTGTTGCATGAGCAAAAAAGGTAAATTGACCTATCACAACCATATTAATTTAAGGCAGAGTGGATTGGCCAGAGGTGAGCACTCAAGGAGAGCTTCTTGCATGAGTTCCATGAATTTGCCCAAAGCCCACAATGACCCTATCTATAGTTAGCTGTGCACTGAGATCCTTAGTGATCCAGTGGAAAAGGAAAGAAGAAGAAAAGCGATGAGGCAATGGAGAAAGGACTGCAGAAGGAGGAGAAAAGAGGTGATAAGTTACACTGGTATGAAAAAAATGAGAGTAAAGTAAAATGTACAATGCAAAAATATACGCAGAACTAGTAGCTTGGAAAGTAGAGTAAATTAAGAGCATGAGGAGGTTGCATGTTACAACAGAGAGCTATAAAACAGACAGGGTGACATTCCTTAGAAGCAGCGACACTGTCAAGCAGGGTACAGGCTTCAAACTTGAGGTATGGTTTCAAGTTGCCTCAAAATGATTACCGTAACCTAAGAATTCCTGGTGATCTTTTTTTTTTTTAATTTGATTTGTATGCCGCCCTTCTCCGGAGACTCAGGAGACTCATATTTTATACAAAGTCAGCTTATTGCCCCCACAAATTGGGTCCTCATTTCACCTACCTTAGAAAGGATGGAAGGCTGAGTCAACCATGAGCCTTGGAGAGATTCGAACCAGCAGAAATTGCAGGCAGCATATCTTTCTGATTCCAAGAATATTTATAGAGATGAAATATATACCTTACTTATATATTCTTCCAAGACAAGTCAAGGTGCACAAAAGCAGTTGCCTGTTATTAAAGATCCAGTGAACAGGTTTAATAAACCGTAGTGATCATTCGCCTGATCTAGAATTTTTCTTTTTCCTTTAGT
Source organism: Arizona elegans (assembly GCA_022577455.1). Classification (NCBI taxonomy): domain Eukaryota; kingdom Metazoa; phylum Chordata; class Lepidosauria; order Squamata; family Colubridae; genus Arizona; species Arizona elegans. Next base: position 133,835,013 of record JAKOOJ010000002.1, on the reverse strand, counting down.
CACAGATTATTTTATGCACTTTTCCATGGGAAGGCTATGACAATTAGCTTTGGGAAAAAATATTGAGTAGTTTTCTCAACTATAAATTCCTCAATGGAGATAACCAGTTGGAAAAATAGTCCATGCCTAAATTTCATTCTGGCAGGTGTTGGTTCAGGAGACATCTTGGCATAAATCAACTCACTTTCTACAGACATAATTATAAATATGAGATATTGATACAAGCATCCAATCCTTATCACAACATTAATATGATGTCAGAATCAGAGAGTTGGAAGAGACCTTGGAGCTCTTCTAGTCCAATCTCGTGCTCAAGCAGGAAACCCTATACCCGTGATGGTAAACCTATGTTACGTGGGCCGCAGGTGGAATGCGTAGGTGGGCATGTGAGCTCAGCTCTGGCATGCATGCATGCGCTGGCCAGCTGATTTCCAGACCTTCAGGACCCACCAGAAGTAGGGAAACAGGCTGTTTTCTGGAGGGCCTCGGGGGTGGTGGGTCTCAGGGGTGGATGTTTTTCTCTCTCCCCAGGCTCTAGAACCTTTCTAGGAGTCTGGGGAGGGCGAATCCGGGGTGAGTCTGGGGCAAGTCTGGGGTGGGACCGGAAGTTGGCAAACGGGCCATTTCCAGCCTCCTGAGGGCCTCCGGGGAGGGTGGGGAAGGCCATTTTCACCCTCCCCAGACTCCTAGAAAAGCTCTAGAGCCTGGGGACAGCAAAATATAGGCCTTCTGATCCCACCAGAAGTTGGCAAATGGGCCATTTCCGGTCTCTGGAGGGCCTCCAAGGGGGGGGGGGGAGGCCATTTTTGCCCTTCCCAGACTCCTAAAATGGCTCTGGAGTCTGGTGAGAGAGAAAAACGGGCCTACTGGGCCATCACGTACCAGGAGCAAGGGGAGCGGGGGGGGTCGCATGTGCATGCATGGGGGCAGAGTGCATGGAATTATGGATGTGCACCCCCCCTGCTCCTGGCATGCAATGCCAAAAAGGTTAGCCATCACTGCTTATACAGTTTCAGACAAATGGTTGTCCAATCTCTTCTTAAAAACCTCCAGCCTTGGAGTATCCACAACTTCTGAAGCAAGTCATTCCACTTATTAATTGTTCTTCAGAAAATTTTTCCTTAATCACGATGTCCACCTTGACATTATGATACAAGCTCCATTTTCTTTTATTTGTGTTGCAATATTGCATGAAAATGTTTTGTCTCTTGCTCTTCTAGGAATTGCTATGCATGTTGAAATTTCACATAATGCCATTACCATCATTATTATCCATAGGCCACATTCTCCATATGCGTGCCTGGTTGAGTTGATTTATTCATTATGTTTCAAGGCTTCATACTGGAGATTTTTTTTAAAATCTAAAAAAGAAAATCCTAAATAAACAAATGAACAAATAAGCAAACATCTCCTTTCCTGATTTGATCAGTGTCTCCATTCCAGGGTTTAAATATAATTGGTTACAAATACACCAACGGTATTTTGAAAATATAACTGAAAGCAGTCAGCAAAAGTTATTTATGATTCTTATGTAGGAAACAGTAGCTGCAGCATAAAGAATCTTAAGCAAATGTGTTTCTACATTTGCCCATCTATTCTCTCCATATTGATTAATAGATATGTTTGCCGTCTGATTTTGCTCTCTGTCTCGGAAACATTACAATTTTCAATATACTGATAAATACAGGAAAGGATTATGCATAACGATTGGGTTTAGGCTTCCTCCATGAAAATAACAAATCTATTCCTTTTACGCCTGCCTCAGGGGAGCTTCCATTTACCATGAGATTAGTAAAGCATGAGCATAAATTCCAGGAACAACATGAATTGTAACAAGGAGGAAGGTGGGCAAATAATGAGATCCTGATATCATTTCACAAATGATGCTACTTACATCCTTGCATCAAACATTGTGCCTTGACTGGCACAAATTGCATAATTGCATTCTTTTAACAATACACCTGTCGTCATTTTGACATCCTAGTAGTAATGAATGTTCACGCTCATCATGAGAAATGTTCTATCTTGTCTTTTCCACCATGTTTTTCTAAAGATTATTGGACTATCAAATCTATTATTGGAAGATATTAGAAGAGATAGAATAGTAGGTAAATGGATAACTTATCTAAGTTCTAATTAAGAACAAACCTATTGCAAATTAGAGATAATTTCTCATTTTAAATTGCTTGGAGAGACAAATTGATTTGCTTATGACAAATACTAGTTATCAATTTAGTTACTAATCAGGAGGTCTGACAAATTCATTTCACCTGTCTCTAATTTGATGAAGGCAAGTCTTTTTTCTTTTCTTCATTGCAGAAACCTCGATTTGCAGTCCAAATTAATCATTGCAGTAGATGTTGCTAAAGGTATGGAATATCTTCACAATCTTACCCAGCCAATTATACATCGTGACTTAAACAGGTACATTGCCATTGATGAGGCTGAAATCATTAACCACAATTTTGAAATATATGTATGTATGATGGTAATATCTTCAACAGTCAAATGCTGAAGCTTTCATCTGAAGATCATAACTGATCCTATAATGCTTCCAAAACTGACCAATGCTGTGCTCAGAAAAAGGACAATTTGATAACAGTGGCCTGAACAGACTTAAGGAATACCTGAAAATGCATATTCAGGTGAAGTTAAAAATGTCAAGCGCCAGAGGAATCAGGAGATTCAGGTAGTTCAAATGAGTATAAAGATTTACTGCAAACTTAAGCTTTTTACAAAAATCTGAACTACTAACAGTCAAGGAAAATGAGCAGGAATAAGAAAGCATTCAAGATGGCTGGACTTAGACCTCTTGCAGGTGTGCATGGACTCATGACTAATGACATGTTTGACCCCCTCCCCTCAGACTCAGCCTGGTCATCTTCTACAAAAAAATGGGGAATACCAACCCTTCATTTTCCAATTTTCCCTTAAAATGAAATAAAGATCCTAGCTCTGGCATTTTTTGGTGAATATGTCAGTTCTAAGAATTCCAAAAAGAAGAACTGAACATTATGTAATCCATAGTCCTATAGTCCCATGGACAACACCCACAGGATTGATTATTTCTATTCCCTATGATATTAAACTTTGGCTTAGCATCGTTAGAAAAAAATTGAACATGGCATCCTCTTTTTCCACCACTCTTTATGATTATTTGCATCAAAAGTTGAAAGAAGTGTAGTGACTTGAGTAGCACTGAGGCGACCAACAAACTGGTTTTATTGTATTCTCTCTCATCCCGCACAAGAGAAACTCTTTAGAAATGGAAAAGAGTAAAAATATACTTAGGTATCTCTCCTCAGCTCTGCCCTGTTGGCCTTCAGGGCATTTGGTCAGAGTAATAGTTCTGCCTAATTGTATTTTGTTTCATAGTCATAGGAGAAACCATCAGGGAGAAAATGTGATATAAATAGTCTGTTGCCATTCTCACTACTTGTCTCTGAGTGCAGGTAGCTAGGAACAGAAGGCAGGCAGAGCAATAGAAACCAACAACTTGTAGGAAGAATGTTTAAAGGTCGGAGGGAAAAAAATTAAATCTGTTTATCTCCTATTGAGATGTAACTCACTCAGCATCGGGAGATAATTGATCCATTTAAACTTCTTGAAGCAGACCAAGCCTTTCCCTTAGCCTTTGATGGAGAAGTCTTATGCTTGTTGTTTAATAGTTTTAGAAATACTTTTGATGTCTCTTATCCTTTCTTGATGGCAGGCTCTGCCAATTATATCGGGGGAGATGAAGTAGCCCACTGACTTGGAAGTAATCTTCCCTAGCTCATTTCTTAAAACCGCCTGCAACTTTTGAGTTTCATTGTAATAATTAATTCCTAATTTGAAAGACATCAACTGTCTCTCATGCTTGAGATAATTTTGGAAGTAATTAATTCATCCATCCTGATTTATTAACTCAGTGGGAGCGCAGGTGATTATTATTAGAGCAGCCTACCAACCTGCTTTGTATTGCAGACATTTATTGAATCTGATATGTAAGGGAACCAAAATGTACTCTTTGCAAAGGAGCAAAAGTTTTGATTTTATGTTTTACTGATACTCTTTTTAAAATTTTAAAAATAACATTTTTCACTTTCAAAAAGTACATTTTTCCAAAATTAAAAATACTTTCCCCCACTTCTAGGCCACCTCATCTTGAATTAACTAAGATCAAACAAACATAATTAAAAGAATAAAATGTTCTTCACAATCAAAGAGTTACTTATACTTGCAGAAGAAAGTTGATAAAACTAGAAATTCCCAACGGTATCTGAGAAAATACAGGTAGTCCTCGACTTACAACAGTCTGCTTAGTGACTGTTCGAAGTTACAACTGCATTGGAAAAAAAGTGACTTATGACCATTTTTCACACTTATGACCATTTTGGCAATCCCAGAGTCATGTTGGATGCTTGACAACTAACTCACGTTTATGACGGTTGCAGTGTCCCAGGTGATCATGTGATCACTTTCTGACAAGCAAAGTCAATGGGGAAATCCAATTCACTTAACGACCACGATACTAATTTAACAACTGCAGTGATTCACTTAACAAATGTAGCAAGAAAAGTCATAAAATGCAGCAAAACTCACTTAACAAATTTCTCAGCAACATAAATCAATTGTGGCCCTAAATTGAGGATTACCTGTACTTTCCTGGATGGGATGGAATGGGGGAAATTGGAGATGAATAATTCAGGAAGACTTCCAAAACTTCAGGCTAGACTTTTCTGAACAAAGAACAGAGAAACTCACTTTTATAGCTACTCCTTAGATCACTCTTAGGTCTGCCATTATATATAAACTAAATAGATCAGTTGTGACCTGCATTTTGTATTATATACACAAATGTATATATATTTTGTCAGGCATGTACAGGATTATTAGAACTGCCATCTTTGCTGTGACATTGGAAAAATTACTTTGTGTACATTTTTGTCTCATGTCTGGAGATGAACTCAGCGGAAGCTCCGTAAGAAAGCTCACGGTATTTTAAATTATGGCTACTATTTACATCTACTATTGATATTTGATATTGAACTCAAAGTTATATCGGCTTGCATGTGGCTATGAGAAAGAATATTGCTTTGAACAAATTCACTGGTTGAGATAAATAATAAACAAAATGGTATTATAGGACCTTTTTTTTTCCTTTCAACAGCCTGTCATCTTTGACTATTAATCTGTAGCAAGCTCAAAGCTTTGCAATACGTTTAGCTGCATGGAAAGATTTCAGGGCTAGTAGCTCCTTTGTCAGGGAATGAAATGGGATTTATCTCTTGAAGCTTTGTGCAGAAACAGAAATGTCTTGCATTTCTAGGCTGTGTAGTAGTGGCAGTGGCTGACAATAGCTGTTCAGGTTCCTATATCCACAGAGTATTAAGAATGGTATAGTGTATTTCATTACATGTTAAGATCAATATGAGACTTCCATTCTGTTTTTAGCTTAAATCTGTTGTATGTATGCCAGCACTTCTCACAAGATAGGAGAACAAAAATGGAAAGCCAGCTTTCTAGGGATATGATAAAAATAATCATCATGTCTGTATAGTTGCATAGAAGACTGGATGCTGTCATGGTGTAGACCCAACTACACCCAACTAGACCCAGCAGGATAATTAACTTTTTTTATTTATTTACAATGTGTTTAATGATTCCAAAATTTAGAACAAATTGCAAAATGAAGGTTTACTTGGCACACAATTGCCTTCTTTTGCTATTGTGCCAGAATATAACTTCTTAATACTATTTTTTTTTATTTAAGATATGATGAGAACAATGATAAATAAACATATGCACACAATCCATGTAATTATATATAAAGTCACCCACATCTGTAGCATCCCTTAAGCCAGGGGTCTCCAACCTTGGCAACTTTAAGCCTGGAGGACTTCAACTCCCAGAATTCCCCAGCCAGCAAAGCAAAGCTGATTGGGGAATTCTGGGAGTTGAAGTCCTCCAGGCTTAAAGTTGCCAAGGTTGGAGACCCCTGCCTTAAGCTGCACGTGCTCTCTGGGTGGTGCTAATTGGATGTCAGCAATCAGATGCAACCAATGGCCTTCTGGGCCTCACAGCCATGACAAACAGAAGAGTGTCTATAATTAATACTGGTGAAAAAAATATGCAGAGATGTGCCCTAGCCTGACTTAATATGTCTCTATCTTCTCTGCATTAAATCAAGTGGTCCATTACAAGCTCCTATTGATGTTCATATAAACACTCAGATAAAACTATTAAATGCTAGCTATCCCATAATATATGCCAGTAGAAGCTTCCTGCAGTAATAGAGTAAGTTTCAATATATTGCAGTAGTGATATACTATATATATTTCAATATATATAGTAGTGAGCACAATAATCATGGTTCTCCTACTCGTATTAGTGTACTATACAGTATTATTGGGTCATATATTGATTCCTGCTAGCTTATTCAGATCCACCAAGAGAGCAACTTGCTGGTTTCTTTGTTTATTTTTTAAAAAAATATTTAACTGCCAATTTTCATATGAAATCTGGGAGGCTAACAAATGTTTATTAAAAACAATTTAATAAAACCTTTACAAATCAAGCCAAAAACCAGAATAAAGTATTCAAGGCACCATATAGCATACCCAGCTACACAAATGTACCTGTTTGGGGTTTATTTAATATCCCGATCCAGGACCTGGAAGAAAAGTCAAGTCTTCACAGTCTTCTGGAAGGCCAGGAGGTTGAGGATCTCAGGGAGGAGGCTGTTTCACAGGAGCAGCATGGCACCATGCAGAGAAAACATGACTCTATATTCCTCAAGATAACTTTGTTTAATAGAGGAGCCTTGTGCACACCTGTGTGTCAAATCTAATGGGACAGGCAGAGATCTTTGGAGATATGTGGGCTGCAGGGCTTTGAAGACAATAACCAAAACCTTGAATATATCCAGAAGCATATTGGAACCAAATGCCATTTGCGCGACAGCAGGGTAACTCAAATAAATTGGGCAAGTTTAAAACTGTAGATGTTACTGCATTCTGAGTTGCATAAAGCTTTCAAGTATTTTTGAGGACATCCCCATGTAGGGCACAATGCAGTAATCCAATTGGAGAGTGAACAGGATTCAAGGCAGGGGTGGGTTCTACTTACCTTTACTACTGGTTCACAACAAGATCACGCGGGCGAGCGAAGCAAGCACCTGCGCCTTGCTTCTGTGCATGCGCAGATCGCTGATGACATCCGGGGCAGTGGGTGAGGCCTCCCACCGATTTTACTACCGGTTCTTGGGAACCGGTCCAAACCGGGGGCAACCCACCCCCCGCCCCCAGTTGGGGTCTCCCTGTCTAGGACTTCATGGTCTCTCTCTCTAGGATTTGTGCAAAAGCCCCAGTAGCCTGACACCTGCTTTTTGAAGACTCCAAAACTGTGCAGCATCTCTGTCTGGAGGAGTATTCTCCATTGAGAGTTAAAAGATTAAACATCTAGAGTAGCAGTCCCCAAGCTATCTGGTTCTGGGGACCAGCAGTGGTAGTGTGGGGGGATGGTTTTGCGCACGCTGCTTTGCAAATGCAGTTTTGCGTGCTCATGCACTTGCCCGCCGCTTGCATGGCCCGGTACCAAGCCACAGCCCTGGACCCCTGATCTAGGGCACTCAAAACCCCAAAGACACTCAATCTTATAGCTTGTTTATCCCCAACCAGACCTTTATAATCTGCAGGAACTGAGTAAGCACCTAGACAACATCACCTGTCCAGCCAAGGGTGAATTAGTATAATTCAATATTGTAAGCATACTGATATTTCACTCTGTGCTGATAGATCACCTCACCCATTGGTTTCATGTTAAACGTTCTTATATATTATAAAATATTTATGTTAAATAGGAGTGATGTAGAGTCAAGCCCAGACACACCCTACATAGAAGGAACCTAGAACTAGACTTCCCCCCCCATAGGACACTGAATAAAACTAATCTCAGAGAAAGGAGGAATGCCACTACAAAACACTGCACTCCACAATTATCTGATGTGTGTGTGTGTGTGTGTGTGCAAATATTTGCATGTATAAATGCGGAAATTGTGTGTGTGTGTTTGTTCTCGTCTATAGAAATACTCTTCTTTTAGAGAAATGCTTAATAAATATGGGTATAATATTCAGAGGAATACTAATCGCAGTATCCTGAAACATACGAGCTGGACTTCAAATATAACTAATGGCTGGTGCAGTAGAGGAGGATAATGTCAGGAGACCCAAATCTGCATTCCCAAGAACAGCCTTTTGTAACTAATTATAGTTCATTAATCAAATAAAGTGGAAAACCTGTCATTAAGCTTTTGAATAACCATTTCTCAACAATTCATAACTAGACTTCCTGCACCTGACAGGCAGCGAAAATAGGAACTGTGTTAAGTATTTATTGTAGTATAAAAAATGCAGTGGATGCTACCTGCGAAGTCCTTACAAGTCTTAAAAGAGTGTGCCATAGCCTTTCAACTTGCCTGCAAGATTCTCAGATTTATTTAGCAAGAAACAGTAATGAATCGGACAATAATGACAGTGATGATTACTTTCTTGCTTTAATACTGACTCTTTTAAACTGAAATGTTCATTTGTATGTTTTTTTAAAAAAGTGTGTCCTTATTACCGTACATCTCCAACAACGTGCTGCTTTAGACAACCCTTGTCTATATAAATATAGTAGAGTCCAATACATTATAAATATTATTTTTGTTCTATAAATTATTGCTCGTAATTCATATTCTTGCTGTAGAAATTAAGACGCTCATTGTCTGGTCAACATAGGAACCTCTAATTCTTTAATCAAGTCATCTCTTAACATCTGCATACCAAATTGATTTATTGATCTATATACCACTAAAACTCTTATTGTCATGAGTGCAATAATTTTTGAACAAAGATACTTCAAATGGGCTAACTTACAGGATATGTCCAAAATCTGGAATCCATGATTCCTAAAGGAATGAAGTTTAGGGAAATTGTAGCTGCTTCAGTGCTATTGGCTGCTGCTTCACTGCTGGGCAGCTCTTGCTATGATGTGATCTTTGTGTTCAATGTTCCATGACAGTTTCCCAGCCAGTCTTGTAGTCCCTTGATTCCTCCCCCACATAGTTGCAAGGAATTGACTCATCGTCTGGCTCTTAAAGAAGCAATAACTTTTAAGGTACATGAAGAAAGACATAGATATTTTTATTGCTTTAAATGCACCTTCTAAGTACCCAGACATTCACACGTTCTTTGATCAGCAAGGCATATACATAGCACTCTATCAGGGACGAAATCTACTTATCTTCCCAACCGGTTCAGAAGTGCACGTGCGCGCACGGACCCTCTGTGCATGTGCAAAACCTTCTGCACATGTGCAAAGGATAAAAACAAGGTTACTAAAAAATAGGAAGTAATGATGACCGGGCAGGTGGGCGGAGCCTTGCGCCACCATTGCTATCGGTTCTCCCAACCATCGGCCACCATCGCTATCAGTTCGGCCAAACCAGGCCAAACCAGGAGCATTTCACCCCTGCACTCTATCCTTCTATATTTCTTCACAACAACCCATGAGGTAGGTTGGGCTGAAAGTCACCAATAAGGCTGCTATGACTGCAGATGGTGTAGAAACTGGATCTATCTGGTCTCAGACAAATACATGAACCACTGTACTTTAGTCTTTGCCCATCCTGCTTCATTTATTAATCACTTCCTACTTTGAAACTGATTGAGGGCAAAAGAAGAAGAGGATGACAGAGAATGAGGTGGCTGGATGGAGTCACTGAAGCAGTAGGCATGAGCTTAAATGGACTCCAGAGGATGATAGAGGACAGGAAAGCCTGGAGAAACATCATCCATGAGGTCGCAATGGGTCAGACACAACTTCGCAACTAACAACAACAATTTTGAAACTGAGTGTAGATTGGTGCCTCCTTTCGCCACCAGAGATCTAATAGACTGGTCCTGCCCTAGCCCTCAGGAGGTAGCATCATTCTATTTTTTTTTTTCATTGTCTCTCACAGCTTGCTACAACTCAATGGAAAAGTCAGCAGGGATTTCAAACCATTCTGAGGCAAGAAAAGCAACATACAACATCATTGTAAAAATTAAAATACAATAAAATATCATCAGTACTATAGACTATGAAAAGGGCTACACATCTCTGGAATTACAAAGAAAGGTACCTAATGAGGTCACAAGAAAAGATGGAGGAGGAAAGGGACTGTGACAAACAAAAATTACTGTGAAAGTTCCTCAACATAACAATACTTCTTTCAACAACAAAACCTCAACAGAGAAAAAGCAAGTCAAAATGCACAACTGCCCTCACTGTCATGTGTTCCTATTCCTTGGAGAAACCACCAAGTTCACCTGTATGAAAGGAAAAGTCATGAGAGACAATTTGTAATATCTACAAATTGCCAAAGCCTTTTCAATGAGTAACAGATCAGACATTTAATGCTAGACACCAACCGGCAAACCAAACTTACTCAAATTTACTTTATAGATCCTCAAGACAGAGTAGAAGAATGGGTACATTCCCGAATGATAGAATTCAGTGTGAGATGGTTGAATTATGGAGGAAGTTATTACAACAGAATGAAATCCATACATTATGTCCCTTTGACTTGCAAAAGAACAAATTGGAGACATGCCAGAAAGTTTCATCGTCATCGATCTTGACTGGAGACCAGCATTTGGTTATGAGAAAGTTTTAATGCACAAATTGCCAACAAAGTCACTGTCATTATACCAAACAACACAAAAACTGAACAACATTGTGGTACATTATGTTGAAAAAACAAGGAGGTGGCTTGCAAATAATTTTAGAGTCCCATCACTCCTGTGACAGCTTTCAATATATACTTTTCTTTCCTCTTGGAGATGATGACTGACATTAGCTCCAAATTACAACAAACTAACAGCAGTGTTACTTATGCATATCAAATAATGCACTACAGGAATGAGTTTAATAACTTTTTAAGGGGAGGGCATCTTTTCCAACAATATGTAGTTGATGTGGCTGCTAAGACTGAATGCAAGAGACTGAATTTCAACTGAATGACTCAAGCAAGCTTTAGATCAACAATATGCAAAAGCCTAATTGATGCATTGAATGATGATGATTTTAGAAATATCAGATAGTGCATTATCCTGTCTTTAACATTGGTTGGTGAACCAAGATATATGATGAAACATTGTCCAGATGCCATGATGTTTAAAAAGGAATAGGGCAACACATCATTTTTCATTATGATGGCATGTAATACAAATCCATGGTCAAAAATGTGACCGCATCTTTTTTTTAATCATCAGGCAAATGATTAGCCAGATTTAATCACAAGAGCATTCAACTTGAAGATGAATGTTCACAAAGTACCTTACTGGAAAACATGGTCTCTTTTGTAGGTGTATTGCTTATGTGCTAAGTATGGAATACCAAAAGCATGGGCAATGTTATGGAATGTGGTAGGCTGGATTCCTAAGCAGGAGGAGATACATTCCAATGGAATAAGAGACAGTTAAATCCAGATATTTTATGTGAGACAAAGAGGGTGAAGGCAGGCCCTCCCCAATAGTTCTCGGGGTATATGGTATATGCAGATAGTAGAATGCTTAGACTGGCAAGAGTCTGCCTATAGGTGTGGAAACAATCAAGACCTCAGCTTGGGAGAATCACTCACCATCAAGTATTCTTTTTGAGATAATGTGGCTGTGCAGCTGAATAATGATATAGCAAGGACCACTTTAACAAAGTTCATGAATCTTTGCAAATGCAATCCATTTGCAAAAGCACTGTACTACATTGAATATTCCAAAATTCTATCTTGTACAATGATGCAACTTATGGTTAACCAAACTCTATTTTTAATGTAATGGAAGAGAGAAATCATTAAATATATATGAAAATTATGTCATAATCGAATTGACATCTTGAATTAATTTTAAATTTATATTTCAATTAAATAAACTTTAATTTTTATTCTGACCCCACCCACGTTTTAGAGGATGACTCATTTGACAGACAAGTTGTGGTCTGTGGCACCAACAAAGTTGTACAGCTCTATCAAAAGAGTCTAATGATTAGTATTTTTCCCTTCCTGTTGTTCTGCCCCAGCTCTGGATTTCCAAGGATATTGACACACACCAACGGTCCTTATCAAATTTATTAAGTAGCAAGAATAAACAAGACCGGCAAAGGTTGGCAACCAGCCCAGAAAGCAAGATATGATAAACCAAAATACTCTGATAATAATATGAGTTGTTTCCAGCAAGAATGCACTAGTTGCATGCGACTTAAATAGGCTAAGGGAGTGGCCAATTATCCTCAAGGCCTACTCTTGAGTAGACCTCCTCCTCCTGAGTAGCCACTCCTGCCTTTTGGCAGCCCTGCGTGCTCGAGCATTGAGGAGAGGCTCCTCTACTTCTCTCTCTCCACTTGAAGGAGCCTCTGGAGGTTCTGAAGGCCCTGGCTGAGTCTCTCCTCTGGCACCACATCCTGTTCAGCCTCCTTGCTGTCCGACACGAGCGCCAGCTGCGCAGACTGCTGGCGCAACCCCACACCAGCCTTCTCGTCATCGGGATCAGCCACGATCCGCACAGGCCGCTGGCGGGCCACAACACTGTCAATGAAGAGGAACAATATAACTATAGGCAATTATTGTTCATATTATTGAAGAAACATTGTTTCTGAAATCAGACAGTGTTCATGGACTGAATTAAATGGGCTTCTGCAGGTATACATTCATATTTAAGAAACGACTCTAGTGTAATTTTGAGGTAGGATTTGAAAGTGAATAAACGCTGTTGATCTGTATCTGTACTTTTGAGAAAATTCCTTCTTTGTCAAGAGAACGTAGGGTAATGAAAGCACCATAAAAAAAAGAAAGACACTGTAGCATATCAGTCTTATTTTAAAGCATAACAGTTGAGTATGTCAAGACCTAGCTTTCTTCATGACTAAGCCTCATTTATGGGTCTAACAATTTGTAAAAGTTTATAAGAACTGGCTTGGAGATTCAGATAAAAAGAGTCTGTGGAAACTCTGTAGTAATGGGTACAGGTGTCTGCAACTCTTTGTTACACGTATAAAAAAAATCCTCTCATAAAATCTTAAAATAGCAGTTGCCTTTCATTAAAGCTTTAGTGTATTAAGGTTAGAAGGATCCTTTACTGACCCCATTTCTTTGGAGAAGAAAAACACATTTAATAGGCATTGCCTGTCTCTTGCCCTGAAAGATGCAGTATCTGGCAGACTGAAGAACTACTGGATTTTGTAAAGGAGAAGATTGATTACATGCGCCTTCTAATTCTTTTTCTAATTCTTTTTTTTTTTCTTTCCACTGTTTTCGGAGAAATAATGGGAAAAGGTATTCTTGACCCATCTTCAGATGGGATGGCTTAAAGAGCAAGGCAATTTCGTATTGAATCTGATGAACTCTTTATTAACCCCTGTCTGGGCTGGGCTGAATTTTTTCCCCCTTATCTTTCCTGAATGGAAGACTGGAGAAGTTACTTTTCTCTGCATTCTTTTCCAAAGCTTATAGTGCATCGAAGCTACAGTGGTATTAGAGAGGCTTCTTATAGCTCTGTTTCTATGGGCTTGGGTGGCTATTTTTTTCCTAGATATGAATGTGAGTGATTTAAAAAAATGGGGAGAGATGCAATACAGATGAAAGTAGCTGACTGAAATATATTTATGAGAAATAATATGCCTTTGGAATAATTGATGAGGCTGGTTCTCAAACATATTGAGTCCAAAAAGATTCATGTGGTCGTATTAAAGAAGACCAAAACAAAATGAACATCACATAGAGATTACTCCACAAACTAATAAGGTATCTAATAACAATGTTTTTATCACTATGTCATATCCTGCTAAGGATGGACTCCAAATGAAACAAAGAAATGTATATCCAGAGCAGAAATTGTGGGATATCTTTCCAGCAAAGGATAAAACATGTTTTAAGGATCTTACCAAAAAATGGTTAATATTCCTCTTTTATCTCACAGCTTTCCTTTTGGAATACAAGTGAATTAGCACTTGGATTATCAGTGAAAAACCATACTGTAGAACTCTGAATATTTTTAACTTTTAATATTTTAAATAAAACCTAATATTCTCTCTCGACGAGTGGGTGTACGCATGGGCCAAAATCACTTGACTTGTTATATTCAAATTGTCTAAATATTTTGATAAAGAACCAGATAAGAAGCCAAAATTGGTTTTATTAGAAACTGAAATAATTCTTATTTCATGAAGCCATTAAACACTTTTACTGTTAGGTTTATCATATTCTGTGGGTTTATTTAATATGATGGAAAAATCTTGAAGGTATTGATTTCTGGAACTCCTAATTGGGAAATTTAATTTTAACTGTTTGAAAAAGGGAAAGCTGATCATTTTTCCTTGTAATCTATGTAGTATACAAAAAATGTGTGTTTTTAAAAAGGCTATTGATATACTTTGCATTTTCCTTTTATCACAAATCATCCTGCCAACTACTTCATTTCTTTCTTTTCAAATACTTTTCTCTCCTCTAAATCTTTTGGCTTGGACAATATTTTTGACAAATGTATGAGAATTGCTGTGCGTACACTTATGCTACTTTATTTTATAATGTGCTTTGCCTTCACAGTCCATGTAATTGAACTCACGATACAGTAAGGTACTACATAAATCTTTTCATAACATAAACATATGGTTTATAATGTAAAACCGTGTTTTGATCCCTGTAGAGTTATAATGTGATCAAAAAGTTTAGGGCATCGTTTTCTGAATCTTTTGTCATAATTTTGGATCCCGAATCCTGGTTCTAGGGAAATATTTTTTGAAACTCTCAGCTCTTTAAATATACATGGAAATTCTGTTTATAAGTGTGTGTGTGTGTGAGAGAGAGAGAGAGAGAGAGAGAGAGAGAGAGACAAACAGAGACAGAGAGATAATGAGACAGACATTTTGTGCAGGTAATTAGTCCATGCTATAATTTTCATATCTCTGTAAGACAAGATCCATTTTAAAGAAATGAACTACAAAATGGCATTGCTCACAAATATACAGTAGTGTTAAGATAGAATGCATACAAGAGAAAAGCCATGTTGGTTTAATGAATATAGAAAGTACCTGGGGGCTTATCTGCACTTCCAGGTAGAATGAGTAGATGATGAGATCATCCAATCCTACCATCCAAAAGTGATCCCTGGCCTATGCAGCAACCTGGTACAGATCAGGAACCACTTCTGGATGGGAGGACTGAATGATCTCATCTTCTACAAATTCCTCATCCCTTGTGAAAATGACTTCCACATGGATTTTCCTGCTGTACTTTCAAAGTTATGTTTTCCTGCTTTGTTTACCTCAAAAGCTGTTGCCCATTTTGCCTGGGGCATATTTTTTTCTTCTTGGTCAACCCCTGCACTTTGATCAACCACATCAAAGGAACAGGAACACTTCTCAGATGATTCAATGGTTGCTATGGTCCCCACTATCCTCCAGAGCTGGTCTGAACAATGGTGGTACAATAGCAAAGTTATTATAACACTTATCTGGCACATAGAACATGGCTGGTTCAAAACATGACTTTTAAAAAACAGCTGAAAGATATAGCATTTCATCATTTCTTCTCTCACTGGACGTGTACATAGAGTCATTAAAGAAATGATGAAATAGTGCACTGGTTGTCTTATTAAAAAGAAAAGATAGGAAAGTCCAGTGGCAGGAGAGGTAGCCCAGGGGAAAAAAATAATAATAAAAGTTTTCCTGTGTTTTGAACAGACAACGTTCTGTCTACAAAACAAATTTATAATCACTGTATAGGACTATTTCTGAAAGGCATTAGAGACCTACAGGGTGGAAGAAAATTTTTTTTATGTATATAAAAAGTAAAGGTAAAGGTTCCCCTCGCACATATGCGCTAGTCGTTCCTGACTCTAGGGGGCGGTGTTCATCTCCGTTTCAAAGCCAAAGAGCCAGTGCTGTCCAAAGACATCTCTGTGGTCATGTGGCCAGCATGGCTAAACGGCAGAGGCACACGGAACACTGTTACCTTCCCACCAAAGGTGGTCCCTATTTTTCTACTTGCATTTTTTACGTGCTTTCAAACTGCTAGGTTGGCAGAAGCTGGGACAAGTAAAGGGAGCTCACCCCATTAGGTGGCACTAGGGATTCGAACTGCTGAACTGCCAACCTTTTGATCGACAAGCTCAGTGTCTTAGCCGCTGAGCCACAGCGTCCCTCTATGCTTGTATATAGGTGCCTTTTAATACTTAAATGGTATATATACAATATACATATATAAATATAATTTAATTTTGTGTATATATTTGTGTGTATGTATTTGTATTTGGAATTCTGTGTATTTCTGTTGACAGAATATCCCAATATAGGTAAGATTTTTCTCAAACTGGCTGAGAGTCAATTAGCATTAGCACTGTACAGGTCAGAGCAGTGCAGAAGCAAATATTTCCTTTATGAAAATTAAAAATAAAATAAAATCAGTGCTTACTCCACTTGGAGAACCTCTTTTATAGATATACTGAATATTGTAGGATCTTCATGAGTGCATTTATACATGAACTAAATCATATATATATAAGAAGCCCCTTGTCAAGTTTTGAAAGTGAATGGGTGTAATGAGTTTTTCTAATATTAATTCCATCTTTGGAGAACTTTCAAGCTTTAGTATATATACAGTATAAAACTAAAGAATGTAGAGAAGGTTTTCAACAAAATTCTACTCCCAATTTTCCAAGACTTAAAAAATAACCCCAAAACCAAGATGGAGTAAATAATGTGATGAGAACCTTTTGATGAAATCTTTATTGAGTAGATAGTTCCAAAAACACTAAAGAAACTCCAAGTATTTATTAGACTTTAAGAGCAGTTTTGCAGTTGTATGCCAAAAAATAGGATTTACTAAAGCCTTGCAAAGGATGGTCATTGGTCATTCATTATTTAGAAAAAAAGATACAGAAAAGGGCATTGGAGATTGACTTCATACCATTACCTTTTTTCATCTTTCCAAGGCTGATATTTGCCTAGCGCTTCTTGGATCCTAGAAGCAGTTCTGGGAAGGATACCTGGAATTCTGCGTAGCTAATATTAACTGGTTAATCACTTTCTAAAGGAAGCTTACTTATTTTAAGACAACAGCCACCTTTAGCAATAAAATTATAGGTTGTCCTCAATGTATGACCACAATTGAGCCCAAAATTTATGTTGTTAAGAGAGAAATTTGTTATGTGAGTTTTGCTTCCTTTTACAACTTTTCTCACCACATTTGTTCAGTGAATCATTGCAGTTCTTAAATTAGTAAATTGGTTTCTCCATTAACTTTGCTTGTCAGAAGGTCGTAAAAGGGGATCACATTACTCCAGGACACTGCAACTGTCATAAATGTGAGTCAGTTGTCAAGCATCTGAATGTAAATCATGTGATCATGGGGATGCTGCAATGGTCATAAGTGTGAAAAATTGTCATAAGTCACTTTTTTCAGTGCCATTGTAACTTTGAACGGTCACTAAATGAGCTGTTATAAATCAAGGACTACCTGTATGTCATTTCCTCAAAGTATAGCTTCCAAAATTATAATTGGTAGAATCAAAGACAATATTTCATTTTTAGTCTAAATATGTTTATATATGGATAGAGACCAAGAAATATCAGTTGAAAGGGAAATATAAATCTAATTTTTAGCATTCTACATGTTTACTAATAGAAACACTGGCAAAACAAGCATCCTTTAAAACCTATGTTGTTCCATGCTTTTCATTAGTAATCACATTAAGAATAAATTCTAATAATTTCAGTAGTATTTTATCTGTGTAATATATAATTATTCTTTACACCAGTGTTCACCAACTGGTGGTCCGCGGACCACTGGTGGTCCGTGAGAAAATTTTGATGGTCCAAAGAGAAATCGTTGCATATCTCTCAAGGAGCCCAGCCAAGGTTTCCTGCGCTGCTTGCGCTTCGGTGCTTTGACTCCCAGAGACAGGATGGGGTCCTTCAGGCAGTTAGCTTGGCCACCTGTTAGCAGAAAGAAGCAGCTGGAGTCAACCCTGGCTTTGCTGTCCATTGCGGATGCTAGATCGGCCCCCTACTACTCTTGTCTCTCAAGGAGCACTCACTGAAGCGGCACGGGAAATTTTGGTCAGGCTCCTCGAGAGACGATCTAGCGTCTGCAATGGACAGTAAAGCCAGGGTTGACTTTACAGGGCCTCGCAGAAGCAGACAGATAGGCCCGAAAGGCGGCTGAGCCTCCCCTCCCCCAGTGGTCCATAGGATTCAAAATTATGAGTTTGGTCCAAAAGGTTGGAGACCCCTTCTTTATACTATTGCACATTTTACAAAATAAAACAACACAATATTTAAGATGTAAGGTTCATTTATCACAGAGGCAGAGAACTTTTTAGTGTTTGAGAGCTGCATTTTATTTTTGATGCACTTTTTTTTTTTTTGGTCTCTCCCAAGGGGCACAGTTTATTTATTTATTTATTTTATTAAATTTTTATACCGCCCTTTTCCTACTGGATTCAGGGTGGTGAACAGCCAAGAATAAAAACATCACATACAAAATTTAAAATTTTTAAAAGAATTAAACAAATTTTGGCCCAATAAATTTAAAACACCCCAACTAAAATCAATTTACAATTAAAAATATCTGAAAATATCGGGGGGGGGGGTTAGTTGAAGTGAGCAAAGAGGTTTTTCAATCAGGAAGTATCATAAGAGGACAAATAGTGAATAAAAGTATATTAAACATTACTGGGGCTTAATGCCCTTTTATTTTACTAAAAGAGATGGAGGAAAATTCATATCACTGAAAATCAGGAATCTTGCCACCAAATTCCAGAAATGCTATTTAGAATGGGAAAAACAAGGTATTTTATTTGATCCCAGATGTGCTGATTGTTCATTTAATGTAACCCACACATTAGAATCCAACAACCTGTGATTGGATTAGAACCAGATTTTCAAGTTAAGAGGGCTGGGTATAATATCCATATAGTGTGATCCTGCTACAGCTGAAGATAGGCACGCCAGCATGCTTTTTTATTTTGGTTTAAGCAAGTGAAAATATTTCTCGCTAAATCTCAGTGCAGCAAGAATGGATTTCAAAAGCTGCTGCCAGAATGACTTTGAAGTCAACCTTCACTGGAACAAAGAAGGCTGTTGGATAGCACCAAACTGTTGGATTCTTTGCTTTGTTCTAGCAGATAAACAGAGAGCACTTGAAAAATGGAGAATTGAGATTACCTATGACAGTCAGGAGGTTCTTAGGCATAATATTTCATGTCTATATGAGAAAGAGAGTGTTATGTGCTAATGGTCATTGCACCTCATACCTTGTCTAATCAAGTGCACACAATGAAGTAGACCAATGGATGCTGGCTGAACATTTTTCATTAATACATTTTACTGACAGCTATTTGAGAGCCATCATATAGCAATCTAGACTAAGGACAGTTGCCTACCTTATCTTCCTGAACTGCTTCATTGACTACATTATGAAATATACCACCAAGACATTCAGAAAGGACAAGGATTTAGGTATTTAGTGTAACTAAGAAAAATTTCCCAGCTTCCTCATGAAAATTATCAAGCAAAATTTAAATCAAAAGAAAAGTAAAACTTTTACCAATATAACTGTTTTTTTAAAAGGGTTTTTTTTTTATTATTACTAGTAAATAGTAATACTAGGATTTTTTTAAATTTAATTTCTAACTGAATTTTTTTAAAAAAAATACTATAACACCAACAGGAAGATTAAAAAAGAAAGGATGGTTATATAGCAAATAAAAAAAATAATATTATTAAAATAAATGTGAAAAAAATAAACCCATTAATCAAAGAGAGAGAGAAAGAAATTCTACGTAATACAAAATTAATTTAATGCATAAATTTATTGAGTTAGATTATATACAAACATATTGCTTCATCTTTTCATTCTTAAAACATAGAGCCCTTACAAAGATAAGTAATTCATATCCTGGATTCATTCTTTAAAGTCAGGAGGGTAAGTTAATTTCCATTTAAGTAAAATTATCCTCTTTAAGTAAAATTATCTGAGCCCTAGGCTCAAGAGACCTAAAGCAATAATTCAAGCTTCAAGCACCCTTCTTGAAGCAACAATTCCATATTTTAGTAATATAGTTCAAGATGTCATTGAGCACGATATTTCTTCTCCAAATTGTTCTCATATGTTTAATGATTTGGAAACAAAAATAAGGCTGTAGCCAGACACAGTCATATGAATTAAGGAACCTTTACATTTCTTAACAGATCAACACCCAGAAAATCTCTTCGTTCATTACTTTTTAAGCATATCTTTAAGGAATCCATTAAACATTAAATCATTTATAATGATTTATTTTATTTTTAAATTATAAGAATTATATTTTACATTTCTTAATATTTTGACTCATTGATTTTCTAAAACTGGGTACAGTATTCCAATTCTTCATTCCACAATTCAGAGGGTAATTAATACTATTTTTCATATTATCTTTTAGTTCCTTTGAAAATTCAGTTGCTGGTTTCTATGCAAATGCTGCCTGTCTTAAGCATCCTAAAACTGGAGATACCTTGAAGGTTGTTAGAATGTGTGGCTCATATTGTTGGTTTACTATTTGCTTCAATTGTATATACTGTATTACCCTTTCAACCTACAATCTATCAAAGTATTTAAAAGAATTATTAGAAATCAAGTAATTTAATATTGGAGATCTTGTTTAGCCCAAGCACTCCAGTAAAAATCTTTCTCATTACTGCAAAATTTTATAATTTGGGATGAAAACATAGAGCTTTCACTGCTGAAAACAAAGACAATTATTTAATGCATCTGAACCTTAAAACTTGCCAAGAAATATAACATGTTTTCCATATAGTTCTAAACAGAATATTTATTAACAATCTTATTCCAAAGTAATACTTGTACACATCAAAATAAAAATTCAGTGATTTAGTTGAAAAACTGGTAGGCTGAGGCCATCATTATCATACAGAAACTTTAATCGGGCCAAAGATATTTGAGGTGTTTTAACCTACAATAAAAAAATTCTCATTAACTTATTCATCTCTGTAAAATAACTAATAGGGATTAACATTGAAATCCCTCTTAAAACATACATTAATCTCAATGTAAGATTCATTTTGATAATATTAATTTTGCCCCAAAGAGATAATGGACGTTTTAACGTTGATTTATAACTGTTGAAATTGCAGTGATGCATATATAACGATAATATTCTTCATAAAAATAACCATAATGTCCTTAACATATAAGAAGTTATTCAGTATCATAAGACTCGCTAATAGAGGAAGCCAATGGCTCAGAAGGCAAATTGAAAATTAAAGGAGACAAGGGATACTTGTGATGGGTGCTACAGTGTAAGTCAAGAGACAATTCTATTCATAATAACTCTAACCAGGTTTTGCAATTACTAGTGAAATTTGGAGTCCCTTTTGATTCATTAATGCAATGATGAAAAGAGATTGAAAGGAATATGTATTTTTTTCTTTAAAAAAATACAGAATAAAATAGCGTATATAAAGTATATATAAAAATTGAATCACAACAACCCAAGTGAAATAATCGTTCTTCATAACACCACAAAATGTTGTAGTAATGGTGCTGTTATGATGAAAAAGTTCATCCCAAACACCATTTCCATTCACTGCTTCCTGTAACCAAGCTAATCAGTATTTATGATCAAATTTGCCTATTTGTTTCTTATCCAGTCAACCTCTATATTTTTTTAAAAAAATATGTAGCTCCATAAAACCATTAATTCCATTTCTATAGCCCAAATGCAGAAGAAAAGAAAGCTACCTTCCATGAAGGCATTTTTCAGATAATTTCCCCTTTAGCTCTTTGCTCTACCTTAAAGTATTTTAAAATGGGCCTGTCTCTGACTGAATAGATGACAAAGTGTGGCTCACAATACAATTGCATTTCACTGGGCCTCAGACTGATGCACTGCCCAGGAGAGTTAAAATATGTTGCTGTTTGACTTTCATTCCATCTGTACAAACTCAGCATTAAATCACTGCCAACAATAGAGATGTTTGCAGGGCAAACTGGACCACCGGGATTCTATTTTCTCAGGCAGTAAATAATATTTAGACTCCTATCTTTCACAAAAGGCCAATGAAATGAGGTGTCCGAGGATCAGCTATAAACACATTCATTTCTGAGTACTTGCCAATAGAGCGCGTGATGAAAGAAATACAATTAATAGTGTGAAAGACACTGAAAAGAGCCAGAGGATGATATAGAAGTGTGACAGCCGTGTTAATTAAATGACCCAGTTTTTATGATAGGCAGTGCAGTGGAGGTGCAAAACTAGTACTTACAATCAGCAATGAGATGAAGACCATTCACATGAAACTAAGATGGGTATACCTGTTGCAAAGTGTCTCATCTACCAATGGAGATGATGTTGAATTTGTTTTCAATGGTATAAGATGTCTTTTGGAGAATTAGCCTTTTTGTCATAGGAAATTGTCCCTGTTGTATCAAACTATTTAGAATTAGAATGCTTTCTTTGGCCAAGTATGATTAGACACCTAAGGAATTTGTCTCTGGTACAGAAGGTCTTGGTGTAAATGCAAAGCAACAGACTAGTAATCATCATACAGCCATACAACATGTATGAATATACATAGACAGTACTGTGAGATTAGGTGTTCAGCAGACTGATGGCACAAGGGAAAAAACTGTCCCTGTGTCTAGATGTTTTGGTATTTAATGCCCTATAACAGCATCCTAAGGGGAGGAGTTGAAACAGTTTATATCCTGGATGTGAGAGTAGTTATTTTCTCAGCCCTCCTTCTGATCCACGCAATATAAAGGTGGAAGGCAGGTTGGTTGCAACTGTTTTTTTCTTCAGTCATAACTATCCATTGGAGTCTATACCTGTCCTGTTTAGTTGCTGAACTAAACCAGACAACTAAAAAGGTAAAGGTAAAGGTTCCCCTTGCACATATGTGCTAGTCATTCCTGACTCTAGGGGGTGGTGCTCATCTCCGTTTCAAAGCCAAAGAGTCAGCATTGTCCAAAGGCATCTCTGTGGTCATGTGGCTGGTATGACTGAACGCCAAAGGCGCACAGAATGCTGTTACCTTCCCACCAAAGTTGGTCCCTATTTTTCTACTTGTATTTTTTATGTGCTTTCGAACTGCTATAAACTGCTATAAACTTTCGAACTGCTATAAACCAGACAACTATAGAAGTACAAATGACAGACTTAATAATTCCTGTGTAGAACTGTAACAACAGCTCCTGGGGCAGTCTGAACTTCCTAAGTTAAGCAGTAAGAAAATGCTTTGTTGATGCGTTTTAATGATGGTTCTAATGTTAGGTGTCCATTTCAAATCCTGGGAGATTATAGAACCTAGAAACTTGAAGGGTTCTACTGATGAAACTGCTGATTTGACTATTATTGATTTGACTATTTAGTCCCATTTTAATTGAAATCCTGGGCTAAGCAGCTTCTTGGGGTTTCAGGTTTTGTAGCCAAATCTGCAGATGCCAGAAACTATATCTGTCAAGTTTCAGTATGCAAAACAAGTACTATAGCATTCAGTATGATTGCAATTTATAAATTAGATTTGGCAAGATGGAAAATAATAGGAGATGCTGAGCAATTACAAACTTCCTACATTCTTAGGACTAGTGTCATGACTTCCTTGGATTTCATGGAGGATAAGGATGAAGAATGAAATTAACAGTAATGACAGCTCCTTCGATGTAAGCACGGGTAGAAATGGTTTTCTTTACCTTATAATGCAAAATCGCCTTATTTTGCATTATCAAACTAATTACACAAGCTGAAATTTAATTAAGGTTTGCATTTTCTCCAAATTTTACAGGACAATGTACTAGTAACTGTATCGTATATTAAGACTTAAAAAATGGATGAATTAGTATATATAAAAGTGCGACTAGGAAAATGAATTGAAAATATGGACATTAGTCAAAGCTACCAACAAAAATATATGTTATGGGGAGGGATGCCACTCTCAGAGCATCATCACGATAGCAGCTGTGTGTGTGTCACAGGGGGAATTCCTGGGAATATAGTTTTATGGTGTTAACATTGGAGCTTGGAGGCAGGCAGTTTCTCCCTGGTAGAAAAGATTTATTTTGTTCCATTACCCACCACTTCCCTGTTGAGGTCAAAAAAATATGTTGTAATACTATTGTTTCACATAGCTTTTAAATAAAGAGAGCCGCCCTCCCCACAGCAATATCATACCTTTGTAAACAGACATAAAAACAAATGCTGGGGGAGCTAAGAATGAAGATGAGGATGGCAGGCCAGGCTGGAAGGAGGAGTGGTCAGCTTATCCAGAAGGTGTATTATTTTGCAAACAACAGTAGTGACAACTCTCACAGATCCATGTGAATCAGTTCTTCAAAATGTGTGGAATGAAAAAAAGAGATTATATGAAAGTGCTCTATCGTAGCTTCTTCTGCAAATGTAATATTCAACTGAAGGCATTATTATTAGTATTATTTCAATATCACTTGTAAGTATATCCCAAAACAGCCCTTATCAAATTGATACAAATGGCCATTATGACTGGGAATTAGGGGCACCAAAAATGTGAGGTTGAGTTAAGTTTTCCTAGAAGACTTCCACATATTACTGGAATGTTCCGTAATCATTTTTATGCGATGGTCTGTTGAAATAAGAGATTTTCAACAAATGTTACTGGTAATTTGTAAGGTATCAACCAGTTACCTGATGAGATATATATTTTGTCCTGCAGATTCATTTGTGTAAAGCATGGCAATCTAGGTAATGAGGAACCAAGAAAGATCTTATAAAGGATCTTAAATAGCAATAGCACTTAGATTTACATACCACTTCACAGTGCTTTACAGCCCACTTAAGCAGTTTACAGAGTCAGCGTATTGCCCCAAACAATCTGGATCCTCATTTTACCCACCTCAGAAGGATGGAAGGCTGAGTCAACCTTGAGCCGGTAAGGATCAAACTCCTGGTAGTCAGCAGAATTAGCCTGCAATACTGCATTCTAACCACTGCGCCACCACAGCTCTTACCTTAAAAACAGAGAACAGATGGCATTAGAACAGGGTTCTGCAACTATGGCCACTTTATGATCTATGGACTTCAAATCCCAGAATTCCTGAGCCAGCATAGCTGGCACAGAATTTTTGGGAGTTGAAGTCTGCAGGTTGTAAACGGGCCATAGTTGCACACCCTTGCACTAAAAGAAGGAAGGGGAATTGATGAACAAGTAGAAAGCAGATGCTCTCCAGGTTGGAAGTAGATTCACATACCAACCCTGGTTTTAATGAAAGGCTTTTCACTGTAAGTGGTAGCCAAGGAAGGTAGAAAATATAGGCAAAGAGAATTTATTGAGCTGTTTTCAAAATCTTTTTCAAGTATATTGTTGCTCATAGGAGACCTTTTTTTCTCTTCAGTTGCCGGGCTGGCCTATCTGAGTCACCATGGAGACACTAAGCCTTCACAGGGGACTTGCCAGTCCTTTCTGTGACTTCTCTATGATCTCCCCAATGAGAGACAGCAAATGGTCTGGCTTTGTCCTTCTATATTAGGTTGTGTTGACCCAGCACTTCTCCTTTCAAAGCTGAGAGGCAATTTTATTGAAATTAAACTACCAACACTGAATACTATTCACAGAGTAGACAGTTGCTGAGGAAAAATAGTAATAGTTTTATTTCATGGGTGTTTATGACTCAGTGTAGTACAGGTTAATCTAATGCAAATAAAATATATATACAACATAAACCAATAAAACAATATTATTTAACACATTTCTACAACTCCTGTCTTACCTACGTGACTCTGAGCACTAAGTGACTCTCTGCAAATAAAAATGGCGAAAAGCGACAGAGTTAAAAAGCGGAGGGCAAAAGTTGAACGTTAAGAATTACGAAGGTTAAAAAAGTTTAAAAGCTTTTTATATATTTATATTTCTCTCAAGCTGAGCAACTTCATCTGGAATATAGGACAAGAAATTGGGAGAGGTAGAGAAAAAATGTACTCTTCCTTGGATGAAAGAGTTTGCTGAATGAATTATATGCATATTTTATGACTTTCTGTTAAAGGAAAGAAGACTAGGTTAGCAACAGCTTGCGTAACGGGATCCATGCTTTGAAATGGTACTCAGCTGTGTTAAATCTTCCCAGAGGCATGTCTCTTTAAACTCTTCCCCCCCCCCCCCCTCTGCAAATAGCAAGGGAAGCTTTGGCAATCAGTAATATCTCCTTATTAGCTCATCCTTTCACCCAAAGCTAAGATGAGGATAACTTATCTACAGACATGTGAACAACAGTGTAAGTTCTATTAGAGTTCTCTCCATGGACATTTCAGCTGTTCATTCCTGTTTGCCTGCGCCTTGGCTCACATTTCCTAATAATGAATGGTTTCTCTGGCACAGTTGCATGGACTCAACTCACAGAAGTGAAGTCCTTGGAACTGTGTCAACAGTCTTTCCATGAAACAATTAATCATAGAACTGGGCACTCATAAAATACAACCAGTGGATGGCTATGCCATCCAAACAAAAATGTCAGACAGACCAACGTAATGGTTTCCCAGGGCCTTCCCAGCTTGGCTGCGTTGTGTGAAATAAACATGCTAGATATCAGGTGGATAAATTCAGATGCTTTATGCAAAAAACATATTTATAGCTTTAAAGTCATTTAAAAATAACGACTACTTTCTCCTATGATATGGTGGAAAAATTCTGTGGTATCAGAGAGTTATCTGTGCAATGAAACAACCACGTTAGAGGAAATAAGGTGTAAGGGGTTCTGTGATAAGTCTCATAAAAATTACTCAGTAAATTGGAAATAGCTTGATAGTAGCCTGGAACTAACTTACTTACTTTCTTTCTTTCTTTCTTTCTTTCTTTCTTTCTTTCTTTCTTTCTTTCTTTCTTTCTTTCTTTCTTTCTTTTATTGGCTATCCATCTACTGCAAAGTACCGTATTTTTCGGAGTATAAGACGCACCGGAGTATAAGACGCACCTACCTTTTTGGGTGAGGAAAAGAAGAAAAAAAAATCTGCCTCTGCCTCTGCCTCTGCCTCTGCCTCTACCTCTGCCTCTGCCTCTGCCTCTGCCTCTGCCTCTGAGCAATTTTGCCTCGTTGCAGCAAACAGCAAACAGCCTACTTTACTTTCATTTTCGTTTTCAGCATAGCTTGATTAGTACAAGGAAAAAAAATCTGCTCCGGCAATTTACCTCTTTGCAGCAAGCAGCAGAGCCCTGCGCAAAACAGCTGAGAGCAAATCAGCTGAGAGTTGGGAGGCCAATCCAATCAACTTGTGCTAATTAGGCTGTGCTGAAGCTGAAAGGAGCTATTTTTTTCTTCCTGCTTTTTCCTGCTTCCTGCTTTTCACCTCCTTTTAGGGGGGAAAAAGGTGTGTCTTATACTCTGAAAAATACGGTAACTTTACAAGTTGACTGAAAAGGATATTATAAAGGAAGGGTTTGTTTGTTTTTCAAGTATTCTGCCTTTTTGCTTTTATTAAGACTGTCAGTTGGTTTCTCTTAAATCAGTGCTCCAACCAAATGAAATTTTGGTTGATAGTTAGGACATTTAGATCTTAGTCCAGCCACATCATTGCCCTTAAGTCCACTCAAAGACCTTGTCAGCATAACCAGTATTCTCTATAACGTCTTCTTGCTGGCTGAAAATGACATCTTTTTCAGAATTTATAGATAAGAATGAATGTGAAATCCTTCACATTCATGTGTGGCTAATGAAAGCACAACTCTCTCTCATTCTGATTGACTCTTGAACTCAACATTGTGCCTTGTTGCCAATTGAAACTGTGAATTTGGAGGAAAGATCTCATTGTAAGGAAGACACAAACACCAGGAGTGCCAGACATATCCCATAGAAGCTTGTAGGAGTCCCTTATTGGCACTGCTGCTTCTCCAAAACTCAACTATGTTTTATTTCCTGTATGGAACTACTTGGACTCCAAAAGCAAATATTTCTCCCGCGTTACTGAATTCACCGTAAGGGGTTCCTAGGAGGTTCTGTTTTGTTAACCATGCAATTTTCAATATATAGTACTAAAAGAAAAGCAGATGGGGCAGATTTACTGTCTGCCTTTTTTCAGACACCAGAACATCAGCTGAGGTTTAAGAAAGTGCTAGATTCACTTCTAATCACTTTGAAAGGAACCTGGTTCTCTTTGGAAATGTCTTTCCAAACATTTGACCAGATCTAATGTACATTTCTTCTATTCTTCTATGTAGCAGAGTTTGCAGTAAGATGATGCGATTCTTTTGTTGTGTTTCTACAGATGCTGCTATAATAGCTTATTAAACCTTAAAGCATCAGTATTAATTCCTTATTTAGTTTGGGACATAGAGGACATTATTTGCCACATGTCCAGTGTCTAATTATACATATACATATATATGTATATGTGAAAGAGGGCTGTGAAAATATTTACAGTCCCCTCACATCCTGGACACAAACTGTTTCAACTCCTACCCTCAAAACGATGCTATAGAGCACTGCACACCAGAACTATTAGACACAAGAACAGTTTTTTCCCAAATGCCATCATTCTGCTAAACAAATAATTCCCTCAACACTGTCAAATTATTTACTAAGTCTGCACTACTATTAATCTTCTCATCGTTCCCATCACCCATCTCCTCCCACTTATGACTGTATGACTGTAACCTTGTTGCTGGTATCCTTACAATTTATATTGATATTGTTTCCTGATTGCTTATTTGTAACCTATAACTATCAGTAAGTGTTGTACCTTATGATTCTTGATGAACTTATCTTTTCTTTTATGTACACTGAGAGCATATGCACCAAGACAAATTCCTTGTGTGTTCAATCACACTTGGCCAATAAAAATTCTATTCTATTCTATTCTATATTCAGTTAAATGAATATATATGAAGACTAGAGCAAAGCAGTGCTTGGAGGCTAAATCCTACAAAAAGCAGTTAAAGGAACCTGGTGTATTTAGCTTAAAAGGAGAAGGCTAAGGGGAGACACCCTGGCAGTCTTCCAATACATGAAGGGGGATTTCATGGGGCGGAAAGTTTGGATGTATTCCCCATAGAGAAGAAGATTAAAGGGTAAGGCACAACCGAAGGGTGAAAGCTTTACAGTGACAAATCTAAACTTAAAATAAGGAGGAATTTCCTATCTGTGAATAGAATAGAACAGTTTGCTTTCTGGAGTTGTGGATGCTCCATCAGTGGACATTTTCAGGAAAAGATTGGACAGCAATTTGTCTCTGATGGTATGAAGATTCCTGCAAGACTAGAAGACTCTAAAGTCTTTTCCAAGCCTGTGAGGCTATAAATCTGCTTTTGGAAACTTCTTAAAAAGATTGTTCTAGCCTCACATGCATAACTCTCAAGAGAGTCAATATTATACAGAATGTAATTCAAATATTGATAAAACCAATAGGAACCTTTCTGATCTACAGCGGTCTGTATAATGTAATAAGCTATTTGGGAAATGTAACCACTTACTATCTTGGCCATCAGCTATGATTATCTACTGCATTATTAAGTGCAAAGTATACTTAAACTGCAGACAGATTATAAATTAATGCTGAGCTGAATTAGGGCTCCAGCATTCATGGGAAGCTAGGAAGATTTTTTTTTTTTTATTGTCTCTGAGTTGGAAAAACTTGTGCAGTGGGAAGGAGACCTTGTTGAGGATCAATTATTCTTATTTTCTTGAAAATGTCTCCATCAATATTTCAGGAATGGGCAGGCTTAATGTTTCTCTTTTCTTCCACAATGGTCACACAACATTAACTGGTCACATTATCAGTAAGAAGCCCTTCATCAAACAGAGCAAGAAGGAGAAATGGCCACATAGAAGAGTAATTCTTTGACTACCTCTCTTATCATTTTCTTTATATATTTAATAAAATATTGGAATTGTTTGCTGAAGTTTAGATTAATACTAAATATGGGTTAATTCTTTGACAAATTAAATTCTTGTATATAATTTATTAAAAAAATAATGAAACCACATCCTAGAAGCCAGCTCTGCCAAGTCTAAGGCATCGGATAGGTTAAACATTTTTTAAAAAAATTGATGTCCTTTATCTTTTGCAACAGCGCTTGTTTCAGCTTGCATGGATTTTATATATCTCCGACTCTAAGGATAAAATTCAAGGGAAAGGGTATTTAAAGGCGATGTCTCCCTATAGTACAAATACAGCTTTGATATTGAGGTAGAATAGTCCACCCTTCCTCCAAAATCTGTATACCTAACTCTCCCTCTATTTATTTTTTTTTCATATAAACCTTCTAGTTCTATTTATCAGGTATCTGTAAAAAGAGTACATAACATTTTGAGATGAGACCTTTCTCTTTCCTATCCAAAAAGGCATACACAATCATTTTTAACAGACTTTGTTGCCAACAAGAGATCTGTATCAGCTGTGATGAAGTGAAACAAGGAGCCAGTTACGGCAAAAAGGAAAATGTTTTAACAGGGCATATGTAAGCATACATGCTCAGCCGAGATAAAGGAGATGTGGAATAGGATGGATTTTATGAATAAAAGGAAAGAAGTATGTGATAACCTTCCAGTTGTGCAGTTATTCCTGTTATCTAGTTTGTGATACATTGTACTAGGCAAATGTAATACTAAAAAAGGGGGGGTGGCTTTTTGCATCCCAATGGATGTCTGAAATCTAGTAGGTAGTGTCATTCATTTCAGTCAAATGTTGTTATAACAGAAAATGATGAAGTTACCAGTGAATAGGGAGAGTTATCTAAATGTGATTGCCTATATATACACGCTTGTGTGTGTGTGTGTGTGTGTATAAAAATGTAAATTTAGATATTTATAACAGTTAATCAGAATTGTCAACTTTCCTGTATGAATATTGATATTACCCGAGTTGTGGCTGTAAACAGGCCCTGTGAAAGCTCTGCTTAATCACTTCTAGCTTTGTCTGCCCCAAGAAAGAAAGAAAGAGAGAGAGGGAGGGAGGGAGGGAGGGAGGGAGGAAGGGAGAAAGGAAGGAAGGAAGGAAGTAAGTTAAAAATTTAACAAAATAACAGAGTTGGAGGGACATTGGAGGTCTTCTAGTCCAACCTTCTGCTCGAGCAGGAAACCTTATACCAGGGGTGAAATGCTCCCGGTTCGGACCGGATCACCCGATCCGGTAGCGATGGTGGCAGGTGGTTCGGAGAACCGGTAGCAAAAATCCTTGTGCCCCCCCACCATGCCCAGCTGAGCCGCGCGATCATCAAAGGCTGTTTTTTTAACTTTTAAAAGCATTTTTTCTACAACCTCTTTGGCCGAAAAAATACTTTTAAAAGTTTTTTTTAAAAAAGCCTCTGATGATTGCGCAGCTCAGCTGGGATCGTCAGAGGCTTTTCAAAGCATTTTTTTCTGGAACCCCTTCAGCTGAAGAGGTTGTAGAGAAAAAAATGCCTTTAAAAGCCTCTGGTGATCCCAGCTGACTTGCCTGATCGCCAGAGGCTTCTAAAAGCATTTTTTTCTGCAACCTCTTAAGGTTGTAGAAAAAATGCTTTTAAAAGTAAAAAAAAAAGTTGGCCACGCCCACCCAGTCACATGCCCCCCACCAAGCCACACCCACAGAACTGGTAGTAACAAATTTTAGATTTCACCCTTGCCCTATACCATTTCAGACAAATGGTATTTTCTTCTTAAAAACCTCCAGTTGGAGCACCCACAACTTCTGAAGGCAAGTCATTCCATTGATTAATTGCTCTAACTGTCAGGGAATCTCTCCTCAGTTCTAGGTTGGTACTTTCCTTGACTGGTTTTCACCCATTGCTTCTTATCTTTCCTTCAGGTGCTTTGGAGAATAGCTTGACTCCTTCTTCTTTGTGGCAGCCCTTGAGATATTGGAACACTGCTATCATGTCACCCCCTACTCCTTCTTTTCATTAAACTAGGCATACTCAATTCCTGCAACCATTCTTCATGTGTTTTAGCATCCAATTCCCTAAATGTGAGCTTTCTTTTCAGTTTGAAGACCAAGTCAAAAAGCCCTCCCACCTTCCACTACCAACCCACTGATTGGCTCTGGCTTTTTGCCACAAATACGGGCAGCTTTATAATAAGCAAAATAAATAACAATGGGATGATACAGTTAGGAGCATTTGTTTTATTGAACTAGGGGAACATGATGCTTTTCATGATCCATTAGGACCCATCTGTATAAGAACCTTCACATTCAGAAGTTTTTAGTTATCAAGAGGTTCCTTTATTAAATTTCTACACCACCCATTCAAGTGACTTTGGGTGGTTTACAACAGCATAATTGGGTTAACTTTAATTATAATTGTCTTTGAGGAAGTTCCTTATAAAAATAATTATAAAAATATAAATTATTACTAAATCTTAAAAACATTGATTATCCAATACCATTCTAATTTATGGGGGGAAAGCTTCATAAATTAAAGAGAACTGCTGCTGAGTTCCTTCTGAATTTTCACCATCTATATTATTTATTTAGAATAATCCTTCATTTCCACAATTTCTGAAATTACTTAAAATTGTCTTAACATGTAGACCCCAACTACTCTCACCCACAACAGTATTTAATCTTGCTCTCAGCAAAGGAACAAAACATCTTAGATTGCACAAAGCAGAAACAAAAAACATGCAAAGCATCTACAGTTTTTTTTAATATTCAAATAATCCAGATGTTTTAAACACTGAATAAGTGACTGGGGAGAACTAAAGGTATTTTCTGTCAGTCATTTCCGACTCTATGGCATGGTGTTCATCTCCATTTCTTAATCGAGGAGTCAGCATTGTCCGAAGACAATTTCCGTGGTCATCTGGCCAGCATGGCTATATGCCAAATGCACACCAAACATTCTTACCTTAATCTTCAACTATTTTTTTATGGTTTAAGTTACATACATTAACTTGACAAATTCCCTTTCTAGCATTATCTACAAGTATGCCCAGGTTCGGTAAAAGTCACAGGTTGCCATAGAAGTCATAATGACAAAATGTTTTCTGCACTAAGCCACTGTTCTCCCTTTTCTTTTCTCAGTGCTCTTTTTTTTTTCTTCTGTTTTTCCTCATACAGCAGGGAACCTGCTAGAGAAAGGCCTGGTTGCTTGTCCCAGGTCCATATTGTATGTTTGCAAAGGCCTTTTTGATATTAGTTAGAAGGTCACATGTGGCCTAGGGCTAGAATTTTTTCATCCCTGGTTTCTGTCTTCACCAAAGTAAATCCCAGCATGTAAACTGATACAATTTCTGTACAAAATGAAAATGAATCCTCAAAATGGTGGCTTGAATCCAAATAGTCCATTGTATAATACAGATAGAATATTTTCGTTTAGGTTCAGCCTCTTCATTTTCTTCTCCACATAAATGACAACATATAATTGTAAGAGCCTTGATGGTACAGTGGTTTAATGAACCCTGTTATTAACACAGCTGCCTGCAATTTCTGCTGGTTCGAATCTCTCCAAGGCTCAAGGTTGACTCAGCCTTCCATCCTTTCTAAGGTAGGTGAAATGAGGACCCAGTTTGTGGGGGCAATAAGCTGACTTTGTATAAAATATACAAAAGAATGAAGGCTATTGCTTAACGCATTGTAAGCCGCCCTGAGTCTCCGGAGAAGGGCAGCATATAAATCAAATTTAAAAAAATAATAATAATTGGGACATTTCCCTTCTTCCCTCACCCTCTATAAGAGATTCTTCTCCTTTGTAATATGTTGAATATCAGCAGGCTAATTTTAGAAGTAATATAAAAATGATATTACTATTAAAGGCTAGCCGCTAACCTTTATTCCCAATCTATTGTCAGCTCAATTGACAGAAAATTGAATCTACTGGTGTGTCTTCTATTATTAATCTACGAGATTCTGAAGCTCCTGAAAGAAATTTAAGATGGAGTGAACATGGTCGTGTTCGTCTCTCTTTTTTTCTTCCCCTGCAGTAAGAAAGCATCATGTTGAAGACAAATAATAGAACAAGTATAAGTTTCCTAGTACATTTAAAGGACAGAATAGGGTTGTGTTATAAGGCAAATCCAAAACTTACAAAGATATTTTTGTTAGGTTCCTTAACCCCACTTAAGTATTGCATTGCTCTCAATATCGCTAAGTGATCACAGTTTGTGTCTGTCTTTGAGAGACGTAGCCAAAAGAGTCAAACAAATTGATTTCACTCAAGGGTCACTAGCATTCTGTGAGGATTAAGAGACTGTCAAACTAAAAGATTTTCACATTTTCTTCCTATATTTCGAAAATTAAAGGACTTTTTTTTTATTAAAAAAGAAATGGCAGTCATCCTGCTGAGCATCCACTGTCCAGTTAAACTTGCAGTTCAGAAAGCCAATGTCAGAAGTATCTGCTAATATGTTCTCTTTTTTAAATGCTGAGAAAATAATAATGTTGTTTAAGATAAAATAAGACATATAAAAGGTACTATCTCCCTGGACGGTTTTCTAACCTGCTACTGTTTGTTCTTCCTCACCACCACATCTTAGCATTATAGTATCTTTCTAGAATGAATATGTTCAATTAAGCTCATAAATGTAACTGAAAAGTAAAGCTAATCTACATCCTTAAAATATAGCTAATCTACATCCCCAGTCTCTAACACAGATAGTATATGAGTCAGTGTGTCACACAAAGCCCAACAATTGGGTCAATTGAATATATCATGGTTAAGTTTGCTGTGAGAACATAGGTTACCTATCTGCTGTTAGTTAATAGCTATTGGTAATCTCTATGCAGTGAAATTTTTCTATTGTTTCATTTTGATCAATTTTCCATACTATTAGAATGCAGGATTTTGATCTTAATGTCAATATATACAACCTTGGGCTGTTATTTCTGTACTATAATTCATGTCTGAATTAATGAATAATACCGAAGGAATTTTATCTGTGTAGGCTTGCAAATTTTCTAAAGTCACTTATCAAAAAAAAATTTCGTCGTAACTTCATTGTTGTAATTGTTTACACAATTCTTTATCACATAATGGCAGAGATGTCCACCTGTAATCTTTCCTAAGAGTATTGCTCTAACTTTTAAGACATGTTATTTTTTTAAATGTATAAGTTTGTTGAACTTGTAAATTCAGGGAAATGGGAAATGGGGAGCCCTAGTCCAAATTAATTAAGCCTTAAGGTGTTGGATAATAAGTTTGTGATAATAAGGGGTAAAGAGAATATTCACTAATGTTACAGGATAAAAACAGCATAGTTCAAAATAGTCCAAGTTTTCTATTCTGTTTGTATAAACTAACATGGAATTGCAGCAGCTGACTCTGTGAATATGATGTTTGTATAGAAGTTTGAATTCTTGTGATATACTTGCTCTCCAATCAAATAGTAAGGCAGAGCAAGATGACTTTGATTTGTGTCAACCAAGTATCAGGCGCTGCAAAGGTGACTGTTTGCCTTATCTGAGATAAAAAGTCAACGTCATTTGCTCATCAAAATGCTTTTCCTGGAGGAATGGCTGGTGAAAATGATGGAACTTGCTCAGATGGACAAATTGAATGCTTTGATTAGAGAGAAGATGATATCTACATTTATTGCTGGCTGAAAACCCCTTATAGACTCTTCGCATGAAACAGAAAAAGTGAACTTGTGATGATTATATAGAATGGGTTATAGAAAGAAGGAAGTATGGTCTAACAATAGAGGTAAACTTATAATTGTACTTATAACTGCTGTACAGAAAATTGGAAGCTATTTCTTTGTATCTTCTTTCTTTTTTTCTTTTTCTTTTAACTTTTAGTTCTTGCACTTTTTATTTTCTCTTTGATTTTTCCCTTTTTTCTTACCATATATTAGTTTGTATTAGTTTTTTTCAGAATAGTGAGAACATTAAATGAGGCACAGTCAAAGAAGCAGGCAGGATTCAGAAGTTGCTACAGTACAATGGACCACATCTAGGTTGTTCAGAAATTCATGGAAAGGCACAATGAGTACACCATGCCACTGTGTACATGGCTTTCATTGCATGGCTTTCATTGTCTACGAAAAGGCATTTGACTCTGCTTACATAAACTTACTACAATCAATATATGAAAAAAACAATGGTGACCATTTGCCTTAATGACCTTAAAGTGGAAATCAACATAGAACAAGATGTACAACAAGATGATACAATATCACCTATCATTTTCTCAGCCTGCCTTGAAAAAGTATTTTACAAACTAGCCTGGATAAAAGACGGAATAAAGATCAATGGCGCCTATTTAAATCAAGATTTGCAGATGGTGTTGTTCTCTTCTCACAAGATCCAGAAGTGCTACAAAGACACATATAAGAGCTGCACAAAGCAGGAGAACCATTTGGCTTAAAAATAAACCTGAAAAAGAGCCAGGTTATGTTTAATAAATTCACTAAAGAAAGAAAAAAATATATATGCGAGAAGTAATAGATGTAGTTGACCACTATATATACCTTGGCCAATGGATCTCAATGGAAGGTGATACAATAAAGGAAATAGAACGGTATGTTAAATGTGGTTTGGAGGTATTTGGCAAGCTAAGTGTAATTTTCAAGAACAACCTCCCTCTATGCCTGAAGAGAAAAGTTTTCGATCAGTGTGTGCTACCTGCTCTAACATATGCCAGTGAAACATGGACCCTAACCTCACAATCAGTACAAAAACTACAAGTGGTACAAAGAGCCATGGAAACATACATGCTCAGCATTACAAGACAAGATAGAAAGATCTGCACACAGATTACAGAAGAAACGAAACTATATGTTATCATCAAGAGAGTAAAAGAATTGAAATGGAAATGGGCTAGTCACATAGCAAGAACTGTTGGCAGGTGGACCAAAGCAGTCATAGAATGGATCCCACTTGGTAAAAAAGCATCCACGAAAAAGATCTAAAACAAGATGGATTGATGACATTGGCAAGTGTTGTGGGCCCAACTGCCGAAAGAACGCTGAGGACCATATGGGTTGGAAACATGCAGAAGAAACCTTCATCCTTCAGTGGATAGACAATGGCTAAAACGATGATTAGTTGTTTTTTTTTTTAAATCTTAAGGCACTTTTCCATCTTCTTTATCTATGGAAAAGAATGAAGCAAGATTTCATTTTACACTTAGAAGGGAGAGGAGAAGAATTGCTTGGCAGAGCAGCTTCAAGTGGATAGTTCTCTTAAATATTCATTGAAGTGATGCAATGTTCTTAAAATGACATGGCCAACAGGTAGAGCCTTCCAAGGGGATGTTGAGGCAAGTAAGAGTTTTGGTAGTGTTAGGAGCAAGAATATGAATTAAAACATGTATTTTAAATCAAATTCAGTCTTATGAATTGAATCTTAGAAATATATGCAGTATTTCCCATATTTCTCCCCTCCACATCTTTAGTAAATGCATAATACTGATAGTTGTAGACTAAGGCTGAGCAGGTATGTATGTATGAATCCATAAGCACTTTGGTCTCTTTGCTGAACATTGCAACAACACTGGAACATTAAAGTGTTCTTTTAGTGGTACTATTAGCTTGCTTCTCAGATGTAATTCAGTTAATTTTTCTATATGTGATCAACTACACATTAATCAACTAAACTTGTGAGTGTTTCCTTGGACTGTGCAGCATTTTGGAAGAAAGGAGTTTCAGTTTCCCAGGATCCTGTTGTGGTCTTTTGCAGCTGTAGGGGAAATGGAAAATATGTTTAAAGAACCCAGATGGATACAACTTCTTTCATTCATTTATTTATTCAGCTTATAAACCAATCTATTTCCGAATGGCTTACAGTTGAGTGGTAATTCAGTGGCTTCAAATTAACAACTTAAAATTAAAATTAGGAAAATGAATAGCAAAATCAAAGCGGTAACACATTAAGAGATAGTCATCAGTCCCCACAATTATGTTGGTTATTTCTCTGCGTTCTTATGTCAACCCTGAAGTGAACCTGGCTGAGGCCATCTTTGAGCCTCAGGGTTGCCACAAGGCAGAAGAAGAGACAGGGAGGGGGAAAATAGATAGATGGGGTTTGTAGTCAAAACAAAACGTTTTCCTGTGGGAACCAAGGACATCCCAACAGGTGCTGGGGAGAGGAGTGGAGTAACCAAGCAACCAGCCAGCATCTCTATTGGGCAGTGTGACTAATGACCAGAGATGGGATTCACTTACCTTCCCTACTGGTTCGCAAATTTGAGTGCATGCACCTCCTCTGCGCATGCGCACAGCCTTCCGTGCACGCTCTTTGCTCACGCATTATGTTCAGGTGGGTGGGCGGAGCCTCCCACAGTTGTCATTACCAGTTCGCCCGAACAGACAGAACCAGCTGAATTCCACCTCTGCTGATGACTTGGGGGAAGAGGAAACTTTCACGTTTTAATTAGGTGAAAACTGTGGGAACTTTCAGAGTCGGTTTTCACCAGTTGTGCCTATATGATGTATCCAGTGGTGGGATTCAGCCAGTTCACACCACTTCGGGGGAAACCAGTTGTTAACTTTCTGAGCAGTTTGGCAAACAGGTTGTTGGATGAAATTATTAGGGCAGAGAACCTGTTATGTAAATAGGTTTCTTGGCGGGAAGTTTAAACTAACTGGCCATCAGCTGATTGGCTGACCACCACAGCTGCAAGGTATATAAGGGGAGCTGTTTCCCTAGATCAGTTGCTGGATTCACACCCTAAATAAAAGAGCTGTTGTTATACACTGCCTGGCTTGCTGCGTCCTCATTCACCCAACTTAACAGAACTGGTTGTTAAATTACTTGAATCCCACCACTGGATGTATCCAATAAATTGTTCTTTGAGGAATCTACCTGCCTTGGAGTTCTGCTTTCTATGGGTGCATTACTTGGAACACTGACATCCTACTTATATTGAAATATAATGTAGCAAGGGACTCTTATTCTCTTCCACATTCCTAATTTTATTTGTCCTTTACTTTTGTCTGTGCTTCAAATTCCAAATCATAACAAAATCAATTAGATCATCTGATCATAGTCCAGCTACAACTGTGCTGGGATTCAAAACCTTAGAAATTAGAAATTCATACCACCTTTGTTGCTTGGAGATTTGGGGAATTGAAGTCTCAACACAGTTCAAGAACATGAAGTTTAAAAAGACTAGTAAGGTCAATGTATTATATTTAAGACTTCCTTATCAAGGAGAGAATTCCCAAAGCATTCTAGACATAGTGCTACTCATGGGAGGAAAGGATATATGAACATCACTTCTGGTTTGATGATGATACTGCAGACCTTTTAAAATTTACATAAATGTGAAAGAAGTAAAAGAATATGCACTATGGCTCACTCAGTTCTATTCTCTCTGCAAATATTTGAATTAAGGAGCCTCTATATTTGGGGGGTGGCTATAATATATGGAGTTATATGTGACTATGTTGTGCATTGATACTGCATAGCTTAAATTCTAATGAAAATGAAAATGAAATTTGTCTAGTTATATTACCTAGACAAGTGAATTTTTGAATCAGGATTTCCTTTGTTACAGTATCTGCCTTTTATGATATTTGTATTTGTAAAGGCTTTAAATGATGACAGTTGGCAAAACATTCGAGAACAAATAGAGATATATTGGCTCTCCTTGATTGATATTGATAATTGTCATTCTCTTGTCTGTACTCACATTCTAATTTTGAATCTACAGACAGAATCAGACCATATGGAGTAAACTCCATGCAGTTCCCACAAGGAACAGCACCATTGAGAAAATACAGCTATGATAGACAGATTTTCTCTGGCTGTTATCTGTCATATTAAGGCACTAGACAAGATGTCAACCAAGGCTTGTTAATCTTACATTTTTCAAATGAATAATTAATTAGTCTATGACCCAACTGAAAGATAAACCTAATCATGATATAAAGGCGAGGCGAATCCCCCTAGGCCTACAGACAGAAGGGGCCCACTGGATTTTCTTTGCCTCTCCCTCCTCCCTCCCATCTCATCTTCAAAAAACCCGATTGCATAGGGTAGAACTACTATAATTGGGAGGAAAAACATTCAAACAACTAGTCATAGCAGCAAAGAAATGCAGGTTTTCTTTCATATCAGTAAAACTGCCAACAATTCTTTGTCACACTGGATTCATATTGGATGGGGCCAATGGAAAAACAAGACAAAATTGTCTCACCAGCCAGATTTGATCTATGTCATATCTAATTAATTTTGAATGTTTATGTTCCAATTATACTTGAAACTGGAGTTTCTTTTTTTCTGGGTAAGACATATTAATAGTTGAACCCATATGTAATACAGTCCATTTCGCAACATCTAGTATTAATATTGAATTGCCCATTAACAACAGGAGGCACTTATAGTCTATGAAGCAATTTATATTCCATAAATTGTTTGACTGCTCAAACACTCATGAGGTGAACACAAAGGCAGGAATGATGGTTAAAATGTCATTAAATTAATTGGAAACATGGCAGTTGTGTATTTTAGACTGGGATATAAATTTAGCAATGGTTCAGTAGTCGCATGTTTTCATGCTCTCCTCCCTATCAGAGCTCGAGAAGAAATCCATCTGGGAATGTGACTGCAATGCTGGAACTGCACATCAAGTACACCCTGACACCGTTTCGTTGAGAG
Source organism: Arizona elegans (assembly GCA_022577455.1). NCBI lineage: Eukaryota > Metazoa > Chordata > Lepidosauria > Squamata > Colubridae > Arizona > Arizona elegans. The sequence goes on along the minus strand of JAKOOJ010000002.1, from coordinate 133,794,484 downwards.
GAGATTAGTTCAGGGAGAATTCTGAATTCAGAAGGTCAGGCAGAAGTTACCAGAAATGGTAGCATTTCTTGCTTGTTTCTAAGCTGAAACCTAATAAACAGCCGCCAGCCAAATTTAGATGCTTTTCCAAATGAGCCTACAGAGGTCTAAGAAAAATCAGCTTTTGATAAATAGCATACAATATTATTTTTACGGATCAGACATATTTCTTTTCAAGTTGGCTCTATTCCTTTAGTTTCTTCTGTCATCTCCCTACTGTAGTTTACAGCATATGAAGCCGATGCTAGTAATTTGACTATCAGTAATAAGGTATTTCTCTATATGGGAATTGTTGCTTTATAAATTTCTTGTTTAAATTTCTAATTCTATATGGAAGCATTTCAGGGAACGTTACTGACATAATGTTATAATGTTACTTATACATATGCATGGAAAAGTCAGGATATGAAATTAGGGTGGAGTGCTGGTTTTTTATTTTTTACAAATAAAAATATATGGAATGGAAATGCTAGAAAAGTCATTTGAAATTCAAGATGAGATGTAATTATTTTGATGAGGATCATAATAAACTTTGAAATTACTTTAGAAAAAGGAGAAAAAGAAAATACTCTCAAGGTATTTTGTTGTACAAAGCAAATTTCTGTTATAATATTAACTTCAACTCAACTTTTTCACTCTGGCCTCTTTCATTTTATCTGGTAGCAAGTTTTCTTCATACCTCCATACTGCAAAATAATTTCCCTTATGCTTTCTTTTCAACAGCAGAATTTAGATATACTGTATGGCTTCTGCAGAACATAGGGATTCATCTTCACTCAATTTGGTACTCACTTTTACCATCCAAGAGCATTAGACATTGCCAGCTAATATTCTCAATGTATTTTGAGCCAGAATAATTGGACTCAGTGAGGCAGGAAGAACATTCTTGCTAGGCCTCAAGGCAAGACTCTCATCCAACTTGAAGAAACCCAAATATTCTTCAGATAGTGGCCAAGAGCTAAAATGTTCTTTTGCATTCCAAATTTCTCCACTTATTCCTTCCCCTGTTTCTCCTCTTATTTCTTCAAGATGGGGGGGGAGGAGGAGGAGGAGGAGGAGGAGGAGGAGGAGGAGGAGGAAGAGGAGGAGAGACGGTTCCCTGGGGAAACTGCTGCTATTGAGATGAGACTACATGAAAACCCACAAGCTATGGAGATTCTCAGTCATCCAGGTCATGGTTGTCCCAAAGGTGCTTTTTCAAGAGGCAAGTCCATTTGCCTCTTGAAAAAGCACCTTTGGATCCATAAGCTTGCAAAGCACAACAGTCACTTAACCTGATTCAGGCACCTTGCAGGCTTGCCATGGAATCTACAAGACTGATAAGAGGAAGCAAATTTTCAGGGCAGGGAAGGAACTAACCTTACCTCAGGGGAATGATGCTCCAGAGAAGAGGGGCCACATCAGAAAAGATATGTCACCCTGGTTCTGGCAGATGGAACCCCATAATTTCCATCTAATGGGACTTAGTCCCCTTAGACAGGATCTAGAGCATACCTTGATGGAAGAGTAGATGTAGCTGGAAAAAGCTGGTCCCTCATGGAACCTGATATCCTGTTTCCATGTCATAGAGAGCTTTAAAGGTCAAAACCAGCATCTTTTTATTCTTTTTTATATATATATATAAATTTTTATTACATATATAAACACACAAAATACACATACACATACAAATGCGACAAATACGACATTAATAACATAAATAACATCTAAACATAATGTCTGATTTCCTCCGACATCAATAACCTAAATTCCTCGATATGTATTCCTTCCTCTTGCCTTATATAACGATATTATTTTTTAATATTTAATTATGCATTGTTATATCTTATTTGGTACAGAATTAAACAAATGGGAAAAATTATGGAAAATTAACAGCAAACTAACACTATCAGTACCGTAGAAAGAAAATATCTACAAGATGTTTTATAGATGGCATCTCCCACGGGCATGGATCTCCAAAATGTTCCCCAATACATCTTCACTCTGCTGGAAATGCAAAGCACAAAAAGGGACATACTACCACATGTGGTGGTCATGTCCCAAAGCCAAACAATTCTGGAATAATATCAAAACCATCTTGGAACAAATAACAGCTCAAAAAGTACCACTAAAACCGGAAACATATTTATTAGGCATATTTACATGTAATTACGAAAGAGAAATAACATATTTGATCACACATATTTTGACAGCCTCAAGGATCACTTATGCACAAAATTGGAAGTTGGAAGAAGTCCCAACACAAGATAGAATAATATTTAAAATCATGGAATGCGCTGAGATGGATAGACTCACCAAGGAAATTCAAGGAAAGGAAGAATCTGACTACTACCTGGTTTGGCAAAGGTGGTATCAATGGTTAGAGGGAAAAAACAAAACCAAAAGAGAATCCTAAAAGAGCAAAACCAGCATCTTGAATTACATCCAGAAGCAAACTAGCATTCAATGCAGCTCACCAAGTAGAGATGTAACATGTGCCATTTTAGGGGATATATAACTGTCCACCCAATCCCATTCTGCACCAACTGAAGCTTCCAGATGCTCTCAAAGGCAACCCCAAGTCGAGTGCATTACAATAATCCATTCTAGGGGTGACCAGTTCATGAGTGACAGTGAGTAGATTCAGAAAGGGGTGCAACTGGGGCATAACGCAAAGTTGTGCAAATGCTCTCCTAACCACAACTGCCACCTGAGCCACTTTTGCAGTTTTGTGAGGGTTCTTCCTTACTGCCTAACATTTGGGGTGGGGGGGAATCTTAAGTCATTGGGAAAGCAAATACAGTCTATATCCACTATTAAGGAATTAAGATACATATTTTCTTGGGATAGTAAAAGCCCAAGTACATTCTTTTGGATAAATATTGTATAGAGTACTGCAGATGCAGGGGTGAAATCCAGCAGGTTCTGACAGGTTCTGGAGAACTGATAGCGGAAATTTTGAGCAGTTCGGAGAACTGGCAAATACTACCTCTGGCTGGCCCCAGAGTGGGGAGGGAATGGGGATTTTGAAGTATCCTTCCCCTGGAGTGGGGTGGGAATGGAGATGTTGAAGTATCCTTCCCCTGCCACGCCCACCAAGCCACCCCCACCAAGCCATGCCCACAGAACTGGTAGTAAAGAAATTTGGATTGTGCGGATGTTTGTGATTCATTCTGGCAAAGCTTCATCAATGCAGTGGTCCAGAAGATATATGCCATAATGAAACTATGTTTGTTTAGTTTTGATGTGGAAACACATTTCATTTCCTTTCAGTCTGACTTTCCAGTCTGAGCCTCTTTCAGGAACAAACTATATTGAGATTATTACAAATGTTTGCGATACTGAAAGATTCACTTGCAGATAATAGCCGTAATGGCTAGACCTCTGTTTAAAAAGGAAAGCTTTTAGTGTTTTCCTAAACAAGTTTTCATGTCATTATTTAGCATAGCATTTTGCAAAGTAAAACTATCACATGATGCTTTTTCTTCCTTTTTGTATCTTTTGTATGAAAGCTTTTCTACGTGTATCATGCCCAAATGCATCCACCGAATCAGTGGCCACAGTGCGGATGAATCAGTGTGGTATCTAATTGCAATTAGCCTTTAAGGAACCCTTGTATCTTCATGGATTAATGGAGCATGTCCTTGGCAATGAACAAGAAGATAGGGGCTGAAATACACTGAATGGCATAAGTTGATCCAATCATTTGACACAATTGATAGCACAGAAAGCATAGGAAGGGATTTAAAGATCTGCTTGTTCTTCCTAACAACACGCAGCTCGTTAATAACATCCAAGGAGATTCAGTTCCTCAAACAGAAAGTAATTCTTATAGGTTGCATGCAATCTGTTTTGATGCACACACTAGTCCACAGGTCTGCAACCTTAAACACTCAAAGAGCCATTTGGACTAGTTTCCCACAGAAAAGAAAACACTGGGAGCCACAAAACCCTTCCTGTGCCTAACTATTTCTTGAGCAGCCACAAAACTACCATATGTAGTTGAATTAAACCTTGTTTTCTTCTGAAACTTTCCTTTTCTTGGATTTATCCATGGTTGGCCTACCGGAGGGTTGAAAAGATCAATAAATTACGTGCCAGCGGATGTTGAACATTGGTGGTTGTGATCAGGGCCGGATTTAGATGAAAAGAGGCCCTAGGCTATTCCACTTATGAGGCCCTTTCACCTATAGTGAAAGTGTAATTTTAATTTTGCTAACAATTTGAATGTAGGCCCCTCTTGATCTTGAGGCCCCCTCTTGATCTTGAGGCCCTAGGCTGAAGCCTAGTTAGCCTATAGGAAAATCCGGCCCTAGTTGTGATGCATATTTTGAGTGACAGGTAGCCACAGCAGAGGGGTGAAAGAGCCACATGCGGCTCCAGAGCCACAGGTTGTTGACCCCTGCACTAGTCAATCCAGCTGTGGGACTGTAAATCTTTCTATTAAGGATTATTCCCTTCAGTGTAATTCTTTGAAATGTCCTACTTTGGGTCCAGAATTCTAAAAGAACTATCACAGAATTCTGCATTCTCAGAATGCAAAATTCTGAGAACAGGTTTAATGAGAAATTCCTTTTGTAAATAATACAGCCCGATCCCTAGGTATAAAAATAGGACCGTATGAGATGCTAAGGGAAATCAGTGATCCTACATAGAACTTTAAAGAAAATCAGGCAAACCAGTCTGTATAAGTAAGCAACATATATTTGAAGAAGTAGGATTTGGGCTCCAGAATACACAGAGAATTGTGGATAGGATTGTTTAAGATAGAATTCTCATTAGATTTGGTAAAGGGGTTTTTTCCCTTACATTTCTTTTTTTTTTCTTTTTTAAGTCTACGTTAAAGAATGTTCAGAAAAGTGAAAGGCAGCCTCTTAAGAAAGATTGACCATTGTCCAATTAAGAGATACATTCCATCTCAGCAGCAAGATTGTTGATAGGTAAATACTGGAAAAATGAAGCGCTGCCTTCGACTGAGGAATGGATTTTGAAGATGGCCAGTTTTGCGGAGATGGCGAAGATTTCAGCATATTTAAAAGATTGTTCTCAAGAGACTTATGAATGGGAATGGAAGAAGTGGATAGATTATGTTCAGAACAAATATCAAACTAGGAAGTACCAAATAGCTTTTATTTGAAAATGTTATATTAAGATAGAAATATTTTAAGGTCGAGGATGAAAATTTATTTGAAAATGTTATATTAAGATAGAAATATTTTTAAGGTAATTAGGATGAAAATTTATTTGAAACTGCTATATTAAGATAGAAATATCTTCAAGGTAATCAGGATGAAAATTTATTTGAAACTGCTATATTAAGATAGAAATAGGTTAATGTAATGAAGATGAAAATTTGTAAGGGGAGGGCGGGGTTCAAGTTTTATATACAAAGGAGGGTTTTTCCTTTTATTTGACATGATTATATTGTGAGGAAGTCTGGGGGGAGGGGTGGGTTAGGGTGGGTTAGGGAGGTTGGGAATTTGGGGCGGGTCGAGGGGGGGGGAAAAAGGGGGTGAAAATGTAATTGTAAAACTTTTGCAATAAAAAAAAAAATAAAAAATAAAAAAATAAGAAAAAAAAAATAAAAAAATAAAAAAAAAAATAAAAACAAAAAGAGATACATTCCATCTCTGATAACACATATCTAATCAGGAAACCCCAAAATTACTTCATCACTGAACCTTTCTCAATGACTCCATAAAACTACTAATCAGTTCTAGCTAATAAAGATTTTGTGTGAAGAACCATTATAATTGAGATGCATTTCCTGTTCAGTCGCTAAATCGTATCTGACTCCTTGTGACCCCATGGACACCAGGTCTCCCTGTCCTCCAATGTTTCCTGGAGTTTGTCCAAATTCATATTCATTATATCAATGACACTATCTAATTGTACCAAGTATACACCCTGTGTCTTTTTCAGACCTCCCACAGGGGGTCTAATTCAGTGGTGGGTTTCAGTGTTTTTTTACTAATGGTTCTGTGGGCGTGGCTTGGTGGGCATGGCTTGGCTTGGTGGGCGTGGCAGGAGAAGGATACTGTAAAATCTCTATTCCCTTCCCACTCCAGCGGAAAGATACTGCAAAATCTCTATTTCCTCCTGATCAGCTGGGACTTGGGAAGCAGAGAATAGATGGGGGCAGGGCCACTCAGAATTTTTACTACTGGTTCTCTGAACTACTCAAAATTTCCGTTACCGGTTCTCCAGAACTGGTCAGAACCTGATGAAACCCACCTCTGGTCTAAGTTACAAGAAGTAAATTAGGGAGGATATTGAACATAAGCATACGGAGGCTTGCTATTAAAAACATACTTCTATTTTTCCTCCATGTATGAATCACAATGTGTTTTTTTTTTAAAAAATCTATAGGTAAATTATTCAAGTTGACAAAAAATCAGGGCAAAATGATGTTTTATGCAAGTTTATGCATTCTATTTTATGGAAGGATAAGGAATCCCAGAAATAGTTCTCTCCAGGTTTGGCTTTCTCTGAAGAAGACAGATTTGGAAATTCAAGCAGAGCAAATTACATATAGTTGACATATAGTCTTGAGAACAGCAGATCTGCCACTTCAAATCAGATTTCTAGAAAGAGGTATTCCAGACTTCCATCCCTACGAAGGCTGTGATGGCCCTCAAGCACTCCAAATATATCTCTGCACCCATAAAAATATATCTCATTATCATTAGCTCTGATAAAATCAGATGACTCCCTGAGTCATTAGGAAATTCTGTGTTAATTAAAATCTTAAATACGAATAAGACAGTGTGGCAGGTGTAGTCAGAAAGTAAGGTCTTTGCTCAGAATAGTTAGATGAACATATTACCTGCTTTCCTATACCTAATATTTATTATCATAACCACAAAGTAAATCATTCTGCATTATGATTTAGAAATTCAGAGGTATTTGAGATGTATCTTAACCTTCAAAGTAGAACCCATAGCAGTGTCATTATACAACATTTCTCCAGGGAAAGATTACTTTGAATTTGCCATATAACTTATTTTTTAAAAAATAATTTAATTAACAATAAACAAACATACATATACAAACATACACACATAAAAAAAACTATACATAAACAAACTATACACTAAAATCAAGTCATGTAACTTGAGCTTTGTGAATAGAGCTACATCAATAATTTGTATATCCATATATCTATATCTATATATTTATATATCCTTCATTATATAACAAATTATAATTAAATAATAATATTAAATGTTTATAATATAAACATGCCTCTTACCATGAAATGATTCCCATTTAATACCAGGACTTATTTCACTCATCAGAAGTGGTAACTATATAATATAGGTAGTTTTTCATTTTCATTTTTTATTTTTATTCATTATTTATTTAAAATAAATACATTAAAACTTTAAAAATAAATACATTAAAACAAGACACAAACATAAAACATTTATATACATACACTTTTTTTTAACAGCTCTTTCGAAGTGGTCCTTTCTTACTATTTACACATATTTTAACTTTATCTTACTCCACATTGTTATCTATCTTCCCTTATTTCATCTACATTTTACCTTGATCTTTAACATTTATTTTCTCTCTCCTTTATTCCTCTTTCTCATTTTTCCTATTCTCCTACCATTCATACCATCTACACCACACTTTATAATATTTTGTATCCTCTTTCTCCTTGAGTTCTTTTGTTAGTTTGTCCATCTCTGTGCACTCTAAAAAAAATTTAATTAAATCTTCTGTTGGTGAATTTTCCTTCTTCCAATTTTGCGCATAGACTATGAGGGCTGCTGTTAGTATGTGTAATGTTAAATATTGTATTTCCTTTGTGCAATTTTCTATGGGAATCCTTAGTAAGAATGGCTCTTGTTCTTCCTTTATTGATTTCTGTGTTATCTCCTCTAACCACTTTTTGATTTTGGCCCAGAATTTCTTTGCCACTGGGCAAGTCCACCAGAGATGGTAATATGTTCCATAGTTACTCTTACATTTCCAGCATTTTGGTGAATTACTAGGGAACATCTTTGCTATTCTAGCTGGCGGTAGATGCTATCTATGAAACATTTTCATCTGGTTATCCTTGATATGCTGTTGATATTGTCAATTTCATATTTATTCTCCACATCTTTTCCCACTTCTCTAATTCTACTGTGTGGTTGAAATTCCTTGCCCAATTAATCATAGTATCTTTCACTATTTCCTCTTCCATTTTATACCGTAATAAGAATTTATATATTTTACTAATTAATTTTTGTTCACTCCCATATACAATTTTATCCAATTCGTTTTGCTCCAATTGTACCTCATTTGTCTTTATATCTTCTGTATTGTTTGATCTTATTTGTAAATACGTCCGTCCACCATTCAACTTCTCTATTCAAATCCTGTTCCAATTCTTGTTTTGTTTTTAATTTTCCCAAATCGTTTAATATATCCCTGTATCTAATTATTTTGGTCCAGTCTATTAAATTTGAATGCATTAATGTTTCATTGGGCGAAATCCAAAATGGTATTCTCATATAATGTTGCTTTTTGATTTTGTTCCAAATTAATAATAATGAGTTCCTAATTATATGTCTTCTAAAATACCCATGGGTTTTATGCTTTTCACCCCTTAGGAATGCATGCCATCCTATCTGTAAATCGTGACCTTCAATTGTTAACATTCTTTTATTTCCCAACTCCATCCATTCCTTTAACCATGTTAAGCATTAGTTTTTCATTTTTAAAACATTATTAAATGATTACAGATAATTACACTTCCCTATATAAAACAATTGCATTTCTTTCCTTGTCTTTCTTGTTTGGTTTTATCCCAGCCTGTAATATGTACACGTGAGTCTGTAATTCTTTAATAAATGTCATTGTAAATGACATTTTTGACAAAGTTCAAAATGCTCTAAAATTTGAGGGTGAAAAGCTGCCTTCTATCCAGGGTATAGAAATAAAAAGGCAAAGCATAAGCCCTTGTTAAGGGGTTGCCTTTGAGCTGGGCAAATGCATACTCCTTCAGCTCTTCATTAGCTACATCATCCTGTAGTCAAGGAACATTGGAACTTTTCAGCATGTCTTCAGATCTGTTCATTAGCTGAAATGCAAGTAGAAAGTTAGTTCAATTGTTCCCAACTCCTGCAATAGGAGTTTATTTTGTGAAGGTGCTATGTATATATGAAAAGAGAGTGTACATTTCACCCCATAAGGATGAGAGAAACAAATATCTCTAAGCTGCTGTGATTTCCTTTGAACTTTTTTCTTCTTCTTTTTAAGCACCAGTTTTCAATGCATCCTCAGATACAAATCGGTTTAGATTGTTGGAGGCTCATGAGATGCATCCTTCAAGCTTCTGTTTGGTAGAGATAGGGTGAGCCCAGTTTTGTGTTGCAAAGTTGCCAAAAGTTGAGGCTGTTGTGATGAAGTACATCAAGGCTTGTTCTGGGTAAATAAAAGCTTCTCCTACAGCAACAGCTCTGCAGGTGGAACATTCCTCTATTTGATGCTGAAGCTTCCTAGCTCCTTTGTGTCTTTTCAACAACAACAACAACAAAAAAGTCTGTATATCTGAATCCCCCTATTTCTATACTTTTAACCTCTCTAGACCTTTTGCCTTTGCTTTACTTACACTCATTTCTCCTTTTTTGCCCAAACTCACTCTTTCTTGTCTGTCACATCAGATATAAGTGATTGTTATGACATTCACAATGCTGGCCTTGGAGGTTTAAGTGGCATAAGTTAGCAGAAAAGATGGCCCAGATAAATAAGTAACTGGAAACACAGTTTATTTTCTTCTTCTTAAGTTTTGCTGGCAGGTTTTGTTTTGTAGAACTGAAAAACTAAGAGTACTAACTAGGTACCACAGCAAGTAAATACTGGCACAGAATCAGCACAATTTAAAATCCCAATTCTGACCTGAAATGCCACATGAAACCTCAAAGCAAACCCACCAGACATTAATTATGCTTGATCAAATTTATGTAGTTTGAGCTAGACCTTTCAGTGCTACCTCTTGACATACATATGCCCAGAAGCAAATTACACAGCTAATAACTAGTGAGGAAATTGTGGCCAAAACAAAAAGACAATTTATTTTAAAATATATAGCATTCACTTACTGACCCTTACTGCCGAAGCTTGATATAACAACAGCAGACCCAAAACTTAAACTGGAATGTGGGCCACAGCTGAAACTATAGAACTATGGAAGAGGTAAGGGTAAGGGTCAATTTTTTTTAAAAAGAAGTTTAATTAATGGGAATAGACCAAAACTCATTCTCTGAATTGAGATAGTATGATGGTGATAGAATGTGTGTGTGGGGGGGGGGGACATATGGAGGTGAATGAGCCACAAACATCACCCTTGCAAGTTATTCCCTTCACTTTATCCCCTTTGTTGGATACTTCTAGTTTCTTGGGGTTAAGGAAAGGCTTTCCACATCCTCAAAGTTGCTTTTTTTATTATTTTTAGCATCAATAAATAAAACCAATAAATAGAAACGAGGGCTAAGAATTGGTCTGTGGATGGGATTATAACCTTTGTAACAGGTGTGTGCCTTCGAGCATATAAATAAATGCAAATTCAGTTGTAATAATAAATGAGGGACGTCTGAAACTTAATTAAGTAATTTCATCTTACACATTGGATTTTGTCCTTTCAGAAGATGCATTAACAATTTGCCACTCTCATGCATGAAGGGTTCCATTGTGAGGCTGAAGAAGGTTTTGGTGCTTGTCTTTCTTTCAAAATGCCCAACGTTATTTTTCAGAGCCGGCCTGGGTTAAGAAAAGCAACAGTTTGCACAACTCTGAAATATTCACCTGAGGGAGAAGAGGATTACTTCCAAATTCAGGTGTTATTTCAGGTAGTGTGCCCACCTTCCCTGTTTTATTTTTGTAACAGCACACAGTAGCACGCACACAACCCCCCCATCTGATAGGGGGTTGCCTATTGTGTTGCCTATTTTCTTATATTGTCCTGGAAAGTAGATGAATACATCCATGTAGCCGTCTTTGAGCTGAGAAAGCTGGAAGGAATCCTTACATTTGTGATTTAGCTCAGTATTCGGGGTTCTGATGACACATTTAGCCATAAAGTGACCTTTTGGGTAATATACAGCATAGTGAACTAAATCATGACTTAAAGTGTGGATTGAATGTAGTCATATTATATTTTCTGGCCAATATCTTAGAAATAAGTACACACAATTTGAAATTGTATGCATGTCTGCTTGCATGAAAATAAACCCAATTAGATCTCAGTAATTCTACATTTTTTAAAAAAAAAAAAACACAAGCTGATGAAGTCTAGTAGTAGAAGTAAACCCCTCCCCCCAATACAGTAGGTAATATTTCACCTGGCTAATATATGCCTTGGAATTCCACCTTTTAGTTGAATATGGACATTTTATTATTACTATTATAACTTTTATTATAACTATGGCAACTTTATGACCTGGGAACCAACTTCCAGAATTCCGGAGCATGGCTGACTCAGGAATTCTGGGAGTTGAAGTCCACAGATACTGCAAAATCCCCATTCCCTCCCCACTCCTGGGGGAAGGATATTGCAAAATCTCCATTCCCACTCCACTCTGGGGCCTGCCAGAGATGGTATTTGCTGGTTCTCCGAACTAATCAAAATTTCTGCTACCGGTTGTCCAGAACCTGTCAGAACCTGCTGAATTTCACCCCTGCTTATGAGTCTCTTTGGAGATATGCTATTATTAATGGCATGCATGAAATGTATTCCTGGGCATTATAAGTCCCCCGTTTGCATTCCCCAGTGTTCAGTAAACTGAAAGCAAAGTGGAAAACATTTTTGTTCATGTTACCCTCAATAAATGGGTTTAACCACAAAACAAATCTCATAATTCACCTCTTCAGTCCCAGTGGTTACAGGACAAATCCAGTAGATTTAGCAGTAAGCCTTAAATACACCTGCACTGACAGGTGTACAAAAAGTTAGGGTTCTCTTATTCTTTACCTTTATAGGAGCTTCTTGTTGCTATGGTTTCAAAGATTTAATTGAAATCAATTTTATTTTTACTCACTCTGTATGGTTAATGCATTTGTTTCCACTCATGCTATTTACAATATGTTTGGAGCTTTCAAGTGAAATTTTGTTGGTTGGAAAGATGATAAATAAATAGAAGGACAAAGAGACACATACATGTATTTTAAAATAAATAAATAAATAAAAACCTATGTAAGAGCAATGAAGTCCTGTGACTTTACTGTCAGAAAGGTGATCTCTAATAAAATTTTACTAAAATATAGAGTCATTGGAAAATATACAGAAAAAAAGCAATCGTATTAGAGATAGAAGCACTTTTTGAAATGAAAATGGACTAAGATATTAATGGAAGGAATGAGAATTTTATAAATTTATAAAGTTATAATTTTATATATAAGTATATATATAAGTTTATATATTCTTTATATAGCAAAAAGAATTCTGTCTTTCCACTTTCTATCACTCTTGTATGGTTACCTAGAGATATAGGGTAGAAACATGGCAAATCAAAGTGGACAAAAGTGATTTATTTTCATGCAATGTTTTATTATAGGATTCATAGATTTGAAATATAGAGATGCTATTTAGGGTAAGATCAGTTGCTAATAATAGCCAGCAGCCTCATAGGCGACAGGGAAGGTGGCAAGGTGGCATCAAGATAGAAGCCCCACCCCTTTCTAGTAGTGCATTGGTGCCTCCATCTTATTTATTTTGGCCCACCTTGTAGATATCACTGAGAACATTATCAAAATGTGTTCTGCATTGTTAATCTTTAGCAGTGATAAAGTTATCTAGCGTCCATTTCATTCGAACAGCTAAATACTTACCCTCTTTCCACCCAAAGAAAACCCTTTCCCAAATATTGCCCTTGAAAGCCCACATTTGCATATGTCGTTATGCTATTGCCAAACCCAATATAGTATTTCATAAACCCCATAGCTACACCCAAAATTTTTAAGCTTACCTTCTAGTCATGAAAAGTTGTCCATCATATTATCTAATACTCTCTTATATAGCATTGACCCGCCCCAAAATTATGTGCCTATTGCTCCCATAATTTCCAGACAGTATGGTCAATGATGAATATTGCAGTAGAGCAGTGGTAGTATTCACCCGGTTCTACCCAGTTTGGGCAAACCTGCAGCGGCGCCTGCAGGAGGCTCCACCCACCTGCCCAGACGTCATCACGTCCCATTTTTGACTCTCTGTGTGAACACACTCACATTTGCGAACCAGTAGTGAAGGTAAGTGAATACCATCCCTGCAGTAGAATATAACCAGAAGCCAGAACCATTTGCAGTTTTTTTAAAAGCAAAACTGTACCCTCTGTCCCTTGCATACTTTCCACACAACTGGGTAAAAGAGCATTTACACATTGCTTCCTCCAAGCGTTGACTGCCAACACTGAATTTTAAGTGGAATGATAGATTTCCTAGTGCTTGAAGCTATTACCAAACACATCTTCTCCTGGATTTCAGTTGTTTTTGAGTGAGGTCATGTTGGGCAGGTGTGTCATACACTAATATTTTAATCATGTGATGAAATTAAAAATCAGATCTAATTTTTGCAGAAAATGTTAACCCTTGGAGGGATTCCTAACGTGCCAGGAGGTCTTCACTCATACAGGTTAATTGCTTTCAGTAGTGCCTCATAAAGTGATCTCACTTCATTGGATACCAAAGTTTCTCAATATGGCAGGGAGATCCTATATACCTCTTGGGGACAATTATTTGGGGGGAGGGAGAAGAACTACCCTGTTTCCCCTAAAATAAGACCTCCCCGGATAATAATCCCAATTGTGCTTTTGAGTGCATGAGCTAAAATAAGGCCCCTCCTGAAAATAAGCCTTCTCCTAAAATAAGCCCTCCCCGAAAATATTAAACTACATGTGCAGCCGGTCCCTGCCATTTCCTCTGGTTAGTGTTAGGGACACAGAGCTGGAAATCAGGTAAAACAGCAAGAAGAGCCCCATCTTGCTCCACGTGCCCCCAAAATAATAAGACCTCCTCCAAAATAAGGCCAAGTGCTTATTTTGGGGTTCAAAAAATATAAGACAGGGTCTTATTTTCGGGGAAACACGGTATTTAAGAGGAAGAAGCAGTTACTTGGAATCAATGACACAACTTTATCTTTTAAAAAATAATCTTTGTAAAAAGGCTTAACTACAACAACTGTCCAGTGGGCAAGAGAGAACTGTTTATCCAAGAGGGAGAAAACTCTGAATTTAAGGCAGTTGTCCGTCAAAAGTATTGTAAGTATAGACACAGCTTGTGTGTGTGCTACCCAGTTTTCCAACCTTGTCAATTTGGGACTGCCAACACCAGATGAAACTAATGCAGGATATTCCTCCTGTTACGTCTGTGTGTTTGTGTGGGAAAGAAAGATACTTGTATGTGTGTGTATATGCACATCTGCCAAAAGCTGCGTATCCCCATCTGCATATAGCAACTATTCTGTCACAGAACACACTTTCACACCTAAGCACCCACGTACATATACTTGCATTTTCCTTTCTTTCTAGAAACAACAAACATGTTGTTTTAAAAACAACATGATTCAAGAAGTGAAGCTCTACCAAGAAGGGGGAAAAAAGAGGGCTACAAAAACTGGAAATGAGGGGAAGAATAATTTGGCAGGGAAAAACAAACCTTGTTGAAGCATTAGAAAAATAGGCTAAATTTAATCAGGGAGAAGCAGGGAGAAGCTGTGCCTTTCCTAAATTGGATTGTGGTGATTAGGCTTATCTTTAAAAGCACCCATGTTAGTGAGATCTGCCATTGTTCACATCTTCTATTTATTTGCTTCATTTCAGTATCTTCTCGGCAATCGTGAAGTAGGGTGGGAGTTGTTTTACAAGTAACTATTTGGGGCCTCCCGTCGCTACAATACTGCAGCTAACATATGCATCCAGTCAGAATGCAGTCTCCTTGGCTACCAAAGCCCTATCAAAACTAGAAGCTTGAATCTCGGCTAATATTAAATATCTGTGCCCTGTCAAGCTGGCCAATTAATAGGAAGGAGAGTAAACAGAATGTGTGATCAAGGACAAGGGAAGATCTGAAGTCAGAAATTTTTGAGGGACAGCATTCAAAAACAGCCATACATTTAAAACAGAAACTGGGAGATATGTATGCAGTAAACATAGCTAGGAATTGAAAGTAATGAGGAAGGCAAAATTTGTCAAATATCTGAACCATCAAACATAGATGGTGGCAGAAATGCCATTTTAGGTTTCAGCAGTAAGAGGTGAGAAAAACAGACAAAAGAGCAAGATTCACAATATATTGGAAATATTTGATTTGGGATATATTGAAGACAGAACTCAATATTTTAAAAAATGTATTTTAAATTTATTTAACTGCCAAACTTTATGCATCTCAGAGTGACTATGGATAGACATTCCTAAAAATGTGACATGAAAATGCATCCGCACCTTATTATATGGTAGTCATTTGGGTTTGAAGAGGATACACTTCAAACTTCACTTGCAATTGATCTGTGGACATGGGAGTGGCTCTACAGTCTCAATCTGGAAGTGTGGAATCTAGCACAATGGGGGCACTGCATGTCCATTGTTGTAATAACTGGGTTTTATTCTGTGATGCCACTCATGGCTTTCTGTCAGTTTGTTAGTGATGTCTGTCTTCAAAGCTGGTGGAGGCTTCATAGCAGAGCTCACCAGTGGGTTTTGTCAGCAGCTGCTGCTTCTAGTTCCCTTGGGTGGATGATACTGTGGCATAGGGTTTCTCCCCCAGGATTTTGTGGCACTTTTGTGGTTGACTCTCAGATCTCTTCCCAGACTCCAGTACTCTATAGAGCAACTGGCGAAGCATATGGCGGTCATCCATTCTGATGATGTTTCCCATCTCATCTGAGCTTTGATAATCAGGAACTCAATGCTGGTGAACCCCACATGGTCTAGGTCCTCCAGGTTGGAGACCCGACCTTGCCAACCAGTGCTGAAGGTAGAGCAGAGAGCCCACATGTGAAATTTCTCCAGTTGTTTGATGTGTCTTTGGTACAGAGTTCAGGAGTCATATTCTTATAGGGGGAAAAAAAGATAACCACAGCCCTATAGACGTTCAGCTTTGTGGAGATAAGGATATTGCAGGGATTTATTTTACTGTTCAACTAAATAATTGTATCTGAATATATGAGAATAAAACATCTGAGAAGAAATAAAGGCAAATAGATTTGAAGGACTAGTTCATTCCTTGAATTCCATTGATGTAGTTGCATTAATTCTGGGTAACCCTAAACTTTTACAGCATCTTATGAATATGTTATGCTGCTGTTTGCATGTTTTGGTGGGGCTGCAGGTAACCAAAAGACTGGTTCCTTTCCCTCACTTGCAAATGTTTGAAATATCCTGAGAGTTTGAATCTCGTCTCGACTGACGTACTGATCTATTGCAGATTGAGTTTTGACATAAATATTTCCTTTTTCTCCACACAATTGAGATTTTGATATTCTCTCACAGTGGAGACCATAATGCACTAAAAGAAATCTAGTAGGCAGGTGCACAATACTCATTAAGCTCTTTTGCTAGCATCTGCCAATGCAATCAAGCCATTCCAGAGCTAAAAATCTTTCTGCACGTATTGGAGAAGGTTCCATCATTACAAACCAGAGTCCTTCTGAAGGCTATTCTCCCCAGGGTGATAGCTGTAATGATTTTAAAGATTATCTTGTCATGAAGAGGTAAGATCCATGTAAATCCGTCATAGTTCTTTTATACAAAGAGGGGGTGGATGGGAAATACCAGGAATGTGTGATGAGAGTCTGTGAAATTAAGTCAAGTTTTCAAAGAGAATTTAGCCTTTTGAAAACAGTTCTAAATAGCCTTCTCCTTAAGAAGCTTTTATAGGTGTTGGCAGTAGTCTGCTCACAGCTGGATTCTGCACTTTTTTTCCTTTGCATTCATTTATGCCATTGTAATTTAGGAGTGGCTCATTTTAGCTGAGTGGAGCTTAACTGAGGGGATAATCAGGTCTTCTGATTTTATTGAAATGTTATCACCGAGTTCAGTCCCCAAATGTCAGCATCTTCATTCCTTCTAGGTAATGCTGTCACATAATTAATAAGACTGTTACAGATGATCTTCTACTAATTAGGCAATATACTTGTTCTACTTACTAATTAAAGAATTACTCTGACATTTGGACTTCCTAAGCTGTCAACCTTTCATGTATGTGCATATGTGGGTGTATACAATCAGATACAGAAACACACAATGCTTTACGTGTGTTTGTGTATGTCTGTTTAACTATTAGCAAGATCCTAACTTGATAATTAAAAAAAAAAGAAGACATTGCTTAGACATAATATATGAGAGCATGACATAATCTCTTGAACAGATTATTACTATATTTGTCTATGTCTAATCAAACATATATAAAAATATTTTTTTTCTCTACAGTCACAATATTCTCTTGTATGAAGATGGCCATGCTGTTGTTGCTGATTTTGGAGGTAAAAAAATGGATTTTTTTAAAAAAAATCACAGTACATTTTTGCATGCTCTGTAAAAAAAAACAAGATGACATAATGACTTTGTATGGGTGGATGGACTCTTTGGAATTTTGAGTACATTGTCACAGGTCACTTATAAATATTTGGCTTTGGTGAGTCATCAGTTTAGCAGCAGGAGATATTTTGCAGAAGCCTCGACCCTATGTACCTCCAACTCTTGAAGTCCGGTCTGGTTACATGACAGGTTGGTACAAATGGCATTTCTGGAAAAGCAAGGTCTGCAAAATTTCACTGATTCTTTGTCCTGTGATTGATTCATGATTGCAAAGATACAATATTTCCATCTAGCAACTCTTAATTGTAGGTGTTTGTGTAAAAGAGCCCTGGGCTTAAAGTAAAAAGCCTTTAAAAATGCAAAAGATAAAGAAAAAAAACCTGTACAGGATTTTCTGCATTTAGAAGTTGCCATGTGCAGCATTGTTAAAGAATTGAAACGCCTGTTTTTTATTCTTTGGAAAACATGCTGAAATATTCAAATAAAAATGTGTGTTTTTACAAAGTTATTGTTATGCTTCACGAAACCGATCACTTGGATACTCAGCTATGGTATTACTGCATTTCTGTTTTGTTTTCATATAGCTGCGTACTCTTTTTTTCCACTTGCTTATCTGAACTAAGTGATACTGATTTAAATACTCTCCTCCCTTTGTTTTTGCTTTAATTTTGAATCCTAGAATCAAGATTTTTGCAGTCTCTGGATGAGGACAATATGACAAAGCAACCTGGGGTTTGCCTCTTTTTTTTTCTCTTTAACATTTTCATGTGTTTGAGAGTGTGCGTGTGTGTTCTATATATAGTACACGTATATATCATATATTAGTCCAAGTTACAGTATATTGATAGTGTGTTCCATTGTTTCTTGTCCACATTCATTTTCGGTAGACTGCTCGAAGATTATTGAGCAAAAAAATGTTCTTTCTGCTTTGCATGCAGCAATGGGTTCTAGTTTGCGTCAGTGAATACCCTAATGTTAGCTTATATTAGCAACTCAGAATCAAATTGTAACTCTTGATGGACTAGCTTCCCGCCCACTACTGCTTATATTGTAATTGTTTTATCCTTTCCAAGCTTTTGTGAAGAACTCTTGTGAGACAAAAGTTGAGTTTTATACTGAGAATTCTCACAGACAGCTTGCAAATTTGGTGCCAATCTGAGAAAGTCCCTTTTCTCAAATTGCCTTTGCAAAATAGAGTCAGAAACAATTGCCCGAGAGGGGAGATCTGAGTTGTAGTTGGTGAAACCCCACAGATTAACCTTACTGAAGATGTCCCTAAGCATGCTGATTGCCACGATGGGTATTATTTTCAAAATTTTCTAGTCCAATTCACTAAACCAGTACTCTCTAAAAAATTTCCTCATTTCTATCACTATATAAATATCTTAGTAAGGCTTCTTTCAAATTCGAAGAATTGCGATCTTTGCCATTACAGGTAGTCCTCAGTTAATGATCCTAATTGGACTGGGATTTTGGTCACTAAGTGAAGCCTGTCATTAGGCAAAACATGACATGACAACACTGTTTAGTGATAGCAGTTTCCATATTGCAATCATTTGGCCAAATTTGCAACCATGCCGTCGTTATGCAAGGACATCATGCTTCTCCCGACCTGCCTTGCTTACTTCCCCCTCATGTATCTCTCTCAATCTTCGTTGTTTTGACTGTCATGCACTCTGCCATTCTCACCAACACCAGTTTATAGCCCACCTCACCCCCCAAAAAAGTAGAGATGAGCAGGAGATAGGTGGGTGGTAAAAGTTGAAGGGCATGCTATGGTCATAAATGTGGAAGACTGCCAAGCACCCAATTTTTTTATCCCATGACCATAGGGATGCTGCAACAGCTATAACTTCAAGGATCTCTCTGGGGTAACTATAATTCATTCAGCATCATTGTAACTTTCAACGAATTGTCGTAAAACACGAACCACTTTTACTTGCTGTAAATGGGGCTGCCGACTCCATCCTCAATTGCAAAGAATCAAACCAGAGGCTCATTCAGTGTACTAAGCTGCTCAGAAGCACAGTCACCATTTCCAAGGCCTGAAAAGGGACAAAGAAACCTGAAACTGGCGGTAAACCTTTAGTAAGCTGCACATACAAGAAGAGAGACCATAGAATCCAATCATTTGTAAATTCAGTGCTTATTGGTGCACTATATTTGTCACAGACATATGTTGCTCCTCTGTATCCAGACATATTGCAAAACTGATTTCAGACAGTCTTGGGTAAAATTGTATTTCAGAGTGGAAACATGCACAATGAAAATTGTTTTGGTGTTTTGCAGGCCATGAATCTCAAAATGCAATCTATAATGCCTTGGCTGCATGTTAATATGGAAACAACCCAATCACTATGATGAATCCTTTCATTCATAGTATTATTTTGTTAACTTAGTGCCAGAAAACAAACAGAAATAAAACAGAGAAGAGAGGGGCTCTCTTGTGAAGAAATCTAACATACGGTTATTGCATTATTGATGTTGTCTTGATATATAGAATCTGCGCTGGATGGCCCCTGAAGTATTCACCCAGTGCACACGGTACACCATAAAAGCTGATGTTTTCAGCTATGCCTTGTGTCTCTGGGAACTGTTAACAGGAGAAATCCCATTTGCTCACCTGAAGCCAGGTAAGACTCTGAGCCAGTTTAACATCAAGCTTGTTGCACGATAAAGCAATGCCCTGCATGTGAATAATTTCAACTTGGTTTTAGAGGAATGCTTGCCTATTGATTTGTTCTGTTTAATATTATGAGGTTTCAGTTTTTACATAAAAATTGTAGAGGCAAGGTATTGCAATCAAGCCACAGTTCTCATTGAAATCAGGACCTCATTTTTTTTTAAAGAAACATATAGGCAACTGAATAGCTGATATTTAGCCCTTAGGTACTTCCTCCAAACTGTTCAGGCTTACTAGAATTTTAATTTTCTTTTACTACAGGGATTGGTGCCTAAAAGATAATAATATGTTGATGAAAAAATACCAGAAAGCAGAAGCAAAAAAGTACCCACATCACAGCCAGGCGCATGTGTTGGGGAACTTTCATAGCTAAAACCGTGAATTAAATGAATTAATCCAGTGTCAATTATTGCATTTTAGAGTTGTGTAGTTTCAAGGGGACGCTGGAAGTCTTCTAGCTGACTCTTCAGCTCAGGATCTATATCTGGATGCGTAACATTTGCCAATTTAAGAAGATTTGAACTTTCTTTTCAAGATTTGGGGGTGGAAGGAGGATGATCACTGACCTCCTATGGATTTGGTGGAATTTAATTCTTTTTTAAAAAGAGAGATGAAAGGAAACCATGCGCATTTCACTAACTTCATTTGGATCCAAATTCTGGCTGCTGCTACCACATACAACTTAAACCGAAGAGGTTTCTGAAGAAGTCAGTTTACTATAGTAACATAGAAGATCTATACTGTAGATAGATTCTATGTTTTATACTTTTCAAGTATAACAAAGAAGGATGGGGCAGAAAATGGTCCATCTCTGTGGAAAACAACAGCGTATTCTCTTTGTTTCTTCCCAGCTGCCTCTTCTCCGAATGGGACAACTTGCCACAGCCAACTCGCTGTGGCAAACTCACCACGATCAACACGCCACAGTCAACTTATATATATATATATATATATATATATATATATATATATATATATATATATATATATATATATATATATATATATATATATTAGTGTAACTCTTGTCCAACAGCGAGTTGCCCTGTAGTGAGTTGGCCACGGTGAGTTGGCCATAGCAAATTGTTATAGATTCACCTCTCCCTACTGATTTTTTTCAGGTTTCTCCTTATTGCTGTTAACAGCCAAATGCTTTCACAGTGTTAACAGTCTTCTAAACACTAAGGAGCTTGCTGTCTGAAGGATTTCCTGAATCTTACTATTTTAACATGTATCTGTTGTTTCTCACTAATTAGCTTCACTTGTCTTGTACAAAAACTCTTCATTCCATTTCTCCATTGCTGAGTTTTTCAGCATCATTATTCCTCCAATGCATTTAAAGCTACATATTTATTGAAGTTCTGTTCTTATATTTTGTTGGTGAGAACTGAAGAAGA
The DNA here is from genome assembly GCA_022577455.1 of Arizona elegans. Taxonomy (NCBI): domain Eukaryota; kingdom Metazoa; phylum Chordata; class Lepidosauria; order Squamata; family Colubridae; genus Arizona; species Arizona elegans. Next base: position 133,772,864 of record JAKOOJ010000002.1, on the reverse strand, counting down.
TTCCTTTATTACCCTTCCTTCTGAGAGCTTATTAAGTCCAGATTTACATTTCTTTTGACTTTTATGGAATTATTATTGTTTCCTTATTCCATTCTTTATTTTTTTTTCTCCTTCTCTTTTCCTTTTTCAGCAAAACAAATTATATCTTTTAATTGATGGGTTTTGCTGGCATTAATTTGTTAAATCTATTCAAGTAGAGGAATGAGGTTTTGATGTAGAGTATGGAGGGCCATTGAAGTAGCTTTGCAACTAAGTTTACTCTTTTAAATGAATTTTTATTGAAGAAAGTGTTAACAGAATAAAAACAGTATGAATTTAAAGAAAAGTGAATATAGAGGTAAAAGAAAAGTAATAAACAAGAAAAAAAGAAGACAAGAAAGAAATATTAAAAAGTTATTTCCAATTTTTCCAATTTTCTGTACAGCATTTATATTTTATCCTCTCTAAAGATACATCATGATGCTTTCTTTTCATATTTTAGCATTTCTAATAATCAAATCCTTTTTTCCTTTTTTTCCAAATCTAAAACTAGGTTTTTTCCATCCATTTTATTTGGTCTTCCATTTGCTTCTCTCTCTCTCTCTCTCTCTCTCTCTCTCTCTCTCTCTCTCTCTCTCTCTCTCTCTCTCTCTCTCTCCCTCCCTCCCTCCCTCCCTCCCCCTCCCTCCCTCCCTCCCTCCCTCCCCCCTCTCTCTCTCTTGTTAACATCTTTATCTTTTGATTATTAATTTTAAAACCAGCTAACACACCAAAATCTTTTAATTTTTCCATTAATATCTCTATTCAGGCAATTATTTCAGAATCATCACCATACTATCAGCATATGTTCTTTCCTTTCACTCTTCATTCCAGCAATTCTCTCATCCTTCCTTATATCTCTAATCAAAACTTCAAGAGCTGGAATAAACAAAAGCAAAGATAAAGGGCATTCTTGCCTTGCCCCTTTTGGGATCTCACAAGATTTTCTTAATTCTTCATGCTACTAGGTTTGTGTGTTTCTTGAAATTAAATTAGTACATATTGTCAGTCAGATTCTGCCACAAAATATAAATAAAATTCTTTCTTCCCCATTTTGATCTAACATATATCCAAACATGTTGTCTGGTTTCACACAACATATTTAACCCGCATCCATTTTCTGGGTTCACAATATACTAAACCATAGACTAATCCTAACCCCAACCCTAGCCATGTTAGTCTATGGTTTAGCATGTGATGAACCCAGAAAATGGATTAATTCAGTTACATATGTTGTGTGAAACATATATCAAGGTACAGAAGACCTAAATAATGTTGACACTAGTTAGAATTGATCCTGCAATTCAAATGCATTAGATAGGCATTTCTCTGCCTTAGTGATGCATGTGAACCCAGCTAATTTCATTAAGTTATCAAGTTATTTGGGGTTCCTGTCATAGAATGGCTATTTGAATAGTGTCACCAAATTGATATGATATGCACTGTCAAATATTTCAATGAGGAAAGGAAGATCCCTCAATGCCATCTTATTTATAAAATATTTGTTTATTAGATTTATAAGCCACCCATCTAACTGTCCAGTGACTCTTCAGTCATTATGATGGAACTGTGGTCAGAATAAACCTCTATATTTATAATGGCTGATTCAGTCCTATTAGCTCAATTCACTGCATTGGAACAATTGCTTCAATGGGTTTCACAACTCCCTAGGAATAATCTAGTCATACTAAATGGAGAGTGCAGGAAACAAAGTATTCAGATTAAGAAAAGAAAGTAGACATTAGGTCTTTGTCCCAGCCAAGGATATTTTGAGATACATGCATTACTGTGCCAAGGTCAGAATGACCGCTGACTAAGTCAAACTCTGTAAATAGTAAAAATCAAGTGGATAACACTCAGAAAAAGAACTTTTATTTCATGTGCCCATTAATACATAATTTTCCCTTCAGCTCTTTATTTCCATTTGGCTGTCTTCTTTGGAACTCTCTTTTTCTAAGAGGTATAATTCCAGTTGTTAAAAGCTTGCAAGTTATTCCATATTCTCCTCTAGGGTCACATCCCTTACAAAGATTTCTAGAAGCAAGGCAAGGAAGAATTGTGTTTTCCTCTTTGTTAGGAAGAAAGAAAGAGATAACAAAACACAAACACTGCCTACTGAACATTTTTTTGACCCCAGTCTTTTAACACTCTTTGGAAAAGCAAGGCAATTGCCTGACTATTAATCTATGATGAATTTTAAAATAAGGCTAAATAATACAGAAAGATAATATAGAAAGGTGGAAGGCAAGCATCTTACAAAGAATGAAAGATTGGCAGCGTGCTGAAAAACTGCTTAGGTTTTATAATACAAGCATAATAGAAATAAAAAGGTAACAATTCATTATGTAAGGCATAACTGCCAACCAATTAAATTACGGTGTTTATCAATTAAGCTGTGAGCAAAAGATCTTTGTGAAGAGGAATGTAAATCTGAATGAATAAACCACTTAGGGCTGTTGTAGTAGCTTCCTTTTACTACATGGGAATAAGAGGTCATACTGAGTTAAGTCCAGAGAAGCATAGCTCTGGCTATGCAGATATGGAGATCTTTGTCTCATTTTGCTATATTGTCTGCAGTGGTTGCTTAGGAAAAGCCACTGGGGTATTAGTGAGAGGAACAGGGATATGAAGATTAATAAATATAGATTCCAATTGAAGTTGAAGGTGGAGTTTAGCTTCAGGAGGCAAATTTGCTGCTTGGATTTGTTCACCAGTTAATGTTCAGTGTCTTTATTCAACCCAAGAAGGTAATTCTGAAATTTATTTTCTAGGGAGTTGCAAATCTACCCATTAAGGCTGACTTGTTGCAATTCACTATGATTAATTAAGAAACTACCAGAGACTAAACTACAGCCTATACCTCTATCATAACATGGAGGCAGAAGGCAGTTCTCCCACATTAAATATGGCACAAACCAAGTAAATGGAAAATATTACAGCAGAAATGCATTTATATAATGGAGGAATGGTGAAAGAAAAAGACATAATATAATGGTATCTCCTTTGGCTTCTCAATTAGAATATAAATTGTATATTAGCTGGAACTACCTACATTTTACACCTCTCCCATTTTTGTATTATTTTTAAGAAAAGATGACAACCTACTTAATTTTAACAGTAAAGAGACTGGAATTTTTTTTTAAATGGTAAAACTTCACAATTGTACTGGTTACTATACACATTACAGGATACATAAAAAGCTTTGTTTAAGTTATTTACATTAAGTCACATCTTTAAAATCCACTCCAGGAAAGGTTTGGGAGTATGGCCTGCATGCATGACACTTTATACATCCTTACCCTTTGAGTATCATATGAAAAAAAAAAGTATAGATTTCTAATCATACACAAGTTGATCCATCTACAGTAAATGTAAGTCATATAGCATCCAATTGTATTATTTAGTCTTCATATGTCAATAATCAGATTACAAACAATTTTAATACTGTAGTGTTATAGCATTTATATTCAGAACTCTATTGTGTTGAATATGTATGGAGATTCCCAGTCATCCAGGTCATGATTGTCCCAAAGGTGTTTTTGCAAAAGGCACTGGGCTTTCTTTGTTTTTCTTGAAGATGCATTGTGTTGACTGATTGAAGATACAGTTGGATATCTGATACAAAAATTGTTAGGGATCATCTCTAATTATTTCAAGGGAGTAAGTCCCACTGAAATAGTATAATGCCATTTATTCCTGAATGAGCAAAGATTACATCATAAAAGTCACGAATCATTAGAATAAATATCCCAGGATAGAAAACCATTCTATGAATATGATCAGAGCATTATTTCATCATGTCATTCTCTTATCTCCTAATTAATTTGATTTGTGATCCTATCTTAGAAAAGACTTTTATTCTGAAATATTAAGCATTGTAAAAAAAGGGAAACAGACCATTCCATATCATACTCTATGCAAATTCTCCTTTTCCTTATTACAGATGTAGACCCTGAACTAAAACTAAAACTAAAACACTAAAACTAAAACTAAAACAACTAAAACTAAAACTAGGTAGCCAGGAGCTTTCCTCAATGGGAAAAACTTTATGGCAGTAAGAATGATGAAAACAGATTTGATGACCTATTCCCATGATGGCGAACCTATGGCACGCGTGCCACAGGTGGCACGCATAGCCATATCGGTTGGCACGTGAGCTCAGCTCTGGCACACATGCCCGCACTGGCCAGCTGATTTTTGGGCCTTCTGGGCCCACCAGAAGTTGGCAAACAGGCCATTTCCGGCCTCCGGAGGGCCTCCAGGGAAGTGGGGAAGGCCATTTTTGCCCTCCCAGGCTCCTAGAAAGGCTCTGGAGCCTGGGGAGGGCAAAGAAACGGACCTACCAGGCCCGCCGTGGCATCACATGCCAAAAGAGAAGGAAGCGCGGGGGGGTCATGCACACATGTGCGGGGGTGGGGCGCATAGAATTATGGATGTGGGCGCATGCGCGCGCAACTTCCCTGTGCTTCCCCCCGCTTTTGGCACGCGATGGCAAAAAGGTTAGCCATCACTGACCTATTCACTGGATTGGCCAGCCTATATGATTTCCTTCTCTGAGGCATGGAATCTGAAATAAGGTTACTTTAAAATAGAACAGTTTTGTTTTTCAGCACAAAATAGACTGCCTAGGTATGTTAAGCCTTTGGAAGGCTAAAATAATTTCAGTTCACTAACCTTTAAATGTTGGCTTCGTATCCTGAGTCTGCTTTTGGGAATGATCAATAATTCAGCCTCATCGTGTTCTTATTTACAGCCGCTGCAGCAGCTGATATGGCCTATCATCAGATCAGACCTCCAATTGGTTATTCAATTCCCAAGCCTATCTCTTCTTTGTTAATGAGGGGCTGGAATGCATGTCCTGAGGTAAGTAGGTTCTCTCCATGTCTTCTCAAGCAACATTGCCCATATTTTCTCTCTGGAGGAGAAATGGCAGATCAACGAACCTATTGCTTGTATTTCAGGGTGGTCCAATACTCTACATGTACTTCCTATTTGCTGGGACGCAGGCAGCAGTATCTTATCTTGTGATATATTCTCTAGATCCTAAATTAAAACAGTATGAGCATGTTAGGAGTTAAACTGGGTTTTAGTGGTTCTGGTAACATAATATCCAAAATAAGTCAAGTTGTCATCATTTGCCTTACTGCTAACAGGGAGTGCTGCATGTGGCATTGAAGTGCTGACAACCTTCTCTATCTTATTAAAATAGTTTTTAAACTATTGTGTGGAAGTCTCAATTGATCAAAGTCGTGATCGGTGGTAGAAGTAAATGTCTGTTGGTCTGTCTGGTGATGATCATGGTGTAAGGAAGTTTAAAAATTGAAATGTAAAAAAAATATATTGAAAGAACATGTGCTAATGAATGAATGAAGTAATAAATAATATAAAATCAATACAAAATAACAGAATAACAGAGTTGGAAGAGACTTGGAGTTTTTCTAATCTCAAGCAGGAGACCATATTCCATTTCAGACACATGGTTGTCCAATCTCTTAAAAACCTCCAGTGATGGAACACGAACAACTTCTGAAGGCAAGCTGTTCCACTGATTAATTGTTCTGTCACAAAATTTCTCCTTGTTTCTTGGTTGGCTCTCTCCTTGATTAATTCCCATCCATTGCTTCTTGTTCTGCCTTCAGCTGCTTTGAGGAATAGGTTGATCCCCTCTTCTTTGTGGCAGCCCCATAATTATTGGAACATTGTTATCATGTCACCCTTAGCCCTTTTCATAAAACTAGACATTCCTAATTCCTGCAACCATTTTTCATGTTTTAGCCTCCCGTTCCTTAATCACCTTAAGAGAAGAGTGCTCTTCTCTGCACTCTTTCTAGAATCTCAACATCTTGTTAATATGATGGTGACCAAAACTGGATACAATATTCCAAGTGTGGCCTTATCAAGGCATTATAAAGTGGTACTAAATTACAAAAGTGAGAATAGTACAAAATGAAATAAAAATGAGAATGATAGAAAGATATTGTAGAATGTTAAAGAGAGAAAGAGAAAATGGCCGCAGAGAAAAAGAGCAAATGCCAGTTAGGTTTAAAAGAACAGAGAAATTACAGAGCAATTTTAATAGAAATAAAATATATTTTCAAACTAGGAGAATAGTCTGAATAAGGATCCTTTGACAGAATGGATTAAAAATAAAAGTAACGAACTGTTTTGAGATGAAACTCAATGGCATGGGGGGATTGGAGACTGTAAAGGTTCACATGGGAATCAGAGAGATTGTCAAATAATGCAATTGAAATAAACTCTATACCAGAAATGACTAAGAAAAAAATGGATGGAAATAAAATCATAAATGTTATTAGACTATTGATAAATGCTAAGGCTTGGAGGTATACAGTACATAAGTTGAGAAATGTTAAAAATATGTATATGGTTTGCTTGTGCAATTGCTGTGCATCTTGCTTAATTTGTGTGCGAAGACTGAATCTGCACCTGATAATTGGAAGAACGTTGTTCTTCTTCCCTACATCAAGAAAAATGTAAGAAATGCAGTGGAATACTTAGAAATCTGGTACGACAAGGAGTGATGGAGTCAAGCATGGATTATAGATGCTGAAGGAATATGAATTGAATGCAGAAGTGAGTGACTAGGAAAAAAGAAGCATCTGGAGTGGTTCGATCACACAGAGTGAGTGAATAAGATTTGAATAGCAAAACAAATATATTATAGAACAAATGTGTTGAGAGGCAGGGAGAGGGAGAAAATAATGGTTGGATAGAATGAATGAGTTCCTTCAAAAATCAAGGTGAGAAATTTAAACAAAAGGAAATGTATAAAGTGGTTATTAGATGTAGTGGAAGCAAGGATTGTTAGCAAGGAGAAAAGCTAAGAAGAAGAATAGTGAATAGTGTTAATGCAGTGACAATTTCCTAATAGTCTCTCATCTATGTACTAAATGAGTCTGCCTCGTTACTTCTCTTGCGCTCAACCTTTGTGTTAACCATATTGTATGATGTGAGGCTATAATCTTCAGCAGAAGATTTTTCAAAATTTTGATTGAAGTTGGAGAGCCAGCTTGGTGTAGTGGCTAAGACAATAATGACTCAAAAATTTGAAAAATGCCTAATTTGAGTCTGCTGGTGTGGGCATCCCCCCTCCCTTTATTCCCCCACTCCCCAACAAAAGAGAAACAATTTTCTCTCTCTAGGCCACCCTGAAGAATGATAATCAGTAGCAGTCTGAGCCTCAAATTCAAAAAGGCCAACCCTCACCATTCCCCAAGGAATGCAAGCCTTGGGGAATGGCACAATTGCTGCACACTGGAGGTAGTATTCAGCAGGTTCTGACCAGTTCTGGAGAACCGGTAGCAGAAATTTTGAATAGTTCGGAGAACTGGTAAATATCATCTCTGTCTGGCCCCACCTCCATCTATTCTCTGCCTCCAGAATCCCAGCTGATTGGGAGGAAATGGGGATTTTGCAGTAACCTTCCCCTGGAGTGGTGAGGGAATGGAGATTTTACAGTATCCTTCCCCTGCCGCGCCCACCAAGCCACACCCACCAAGCCATGCCCACAGAACCAGTAGTAAAAATTTTTGAATCCCACCACTGCTGCACACCCCTTACTTTCAGGCACTGTCCTCTCTCTGTTGACAGGCCCTGCAACCTACGTATGGCTGCTCCAACTCACACAAGGTCTTCATTCTGAAATCAGTTTCAGAGAATGCTCCTTGAATGGCCTCTGCAGCCTTGTGAAAGCATGTCCTGTTCTCATGCAATTTTTGGAGGCTAAGGAGGCCACATAAGAGCACGGACCTCTTGTGCAACTTCTGAAGCTTCTCAGCCACAGGAGAGCATATCCCATTCTCACATGGCCTCCACAGCAGAGGTGGGTTTCAGCAGGTTCTCACCAGTTCTGGATAACCAGTAGTGGAAATTTTGAGTAGTTCTGAGAACCGCTATTCTATTCTCTGCCTCCCGACTTGCCCCGCCCCATCTATTCTCTGCCTCCCGAGTCTCAGCTGATTGGGAAAAAAATGGGGATTTTGCAGTAACCTTCCCCTGGAGTGGGGAGGGAATGGAGATTTTACAGTAGCCTTCTCTTGGAGTGGGGTGGGAATGGAGATTTTACAATATCCTTCCCCTGCCAGGCCCACCAAGACATGTCACGCCCACCAAGTCACACCCACAGAACCGGTAGTAAAAGTTTTTGAAATCCATCACTGCGCCACAGCCTCCAAAAATTGAATAAGAACAGGATGTGCTTTCAAAAATAGCTGTTGTTGGGTATTGGTAAATACTGGTTGGTCACCCAAAACATCATGGTGAGTCACCTTTGACACATGTGTCATAGCTTCACTATCACTGCACAGTTTGGCAATTCGAATCTCACCAGGCTCAAGGTTGACTCAGCCTTCCATTCTTCCGAGGCCAGTAAAATGAGAACCCAGATTGTTGGGGGCAACATGCTGATGCTGTAAACCGCTTAAAGAGGGCTGTAAAGCACCATGAAACGGTATATAAGTCTTAAGTGCTATTGCTATTAAGGCATGAGGAGAGAAAACTGAGGACTGAGTTTTAGTCCTGCCTTAGGCATAAAGCCAGCTGGGTGACTTCTGTCCTAGGAAGGAGGCGATGGCAAAACACTTCTGAAAAATCTTCCCAATGTAACTTCAGAGACTTGTCCAGGCAGACTTTGAGAATCAGACACAATTGAATGGAAGAAAAAAATATAGGGCTATAATCTGCAACAGATTTTTCCATATGCTAATAGAAATTAATTGGCATTTTTTCCTACATAAAATAGAATATACTGCTACTTCACTGGTCTATAATAGCCTCTGGCTGCCATCCAACCTCACTCTGAATAACATGGTGTGAAGAAAAAGCTTTCAGGAATTAAAACCTGAGAAAGATAGCTGGAAATTGCCTCATTTCCTTTAAGACATTAATAAAGGAATATATAACATGTTACAAAGTTACATACATTTTTAATTGGTTAAAACAATAAGTTAAACATTCTATTTCAGAATTGATGTCTGAATACAAATAGCAAATTCACCAAGGGTTGATCTTTTTACAGTAAAATCAGCTTCATTATACAAGAAGGAAGTAGCTGGTAACTCAAGGAAATCCCAACTTTTAAAGAGAACTAAAATCTTAAAGAAAAAACAGAGATTTTTTTAAAAAAATCAAAAATGCATACTGATAATGTTTACTGAGAAAGACAATAGGAACTTGTTGTTATTTTGGAGCCTTTCTCCTTCTATGACTTCAAAAGCTGCCTTTCAACTAACTGAAGTTTTCTTTGTATGATATAAGAAAAAGCTTCATAGCTCAATTTCTGCATCTCTATGTATAAAATGCATAAGAAGTCACCATTCTTCATACCTCCTAACCCTCCCACCCTTCAAAGAAGGCAGTTTAGAGCATGGCTGTCAAACTCGAGGCCTGCGGGCCAGATGCGTCATGAGTTGGCCACGCCCATGCCCGGTTCAGCGAAGCGGGAAAACATCCCAATACATCATGTGACAATGCCGTGATGATGCGAGTTTGACACCCCTGGTTTAGAGGCTTGAATGGTTTAGCAGGAAATCAGGAAGATTAAGGAAATTTTCCAATTTTCTTTTCTTTTCTTTATATTTTGGAAATACTATAGTCATATCCTTCCAATTGCTTCATCTCAGGGGGAGGGAGGAGAGGGAGGGAGGAAGGATAAACCCAGGTTATATCTGGTGTTGCTCAAGAGATTGATCCAATGTTGTTAAAGTGATAGTATAATATTTATTTCTCAAAACCTTAAATTAGTTTAAAGCCTTCGATTGTCAAAAATTGATTATTTCAATACTTTGGTTAAATATTTTCAGATTATGAGGGACAAGAATAGATAGCTCCATCTACTGGTTAATTTTTTTACAGTTTCTCTACAAAACACTACATAATGAGGCATATTCTGTTCTGTTTCCTCCATCTTGCATTTTCACACTCCCTTTATAATAATTTTAATAATAGAAATGATAAACTATCCAGGAGAAGTCAGTCATCACATCTAGGAAAGTGTTCTCTTTGGGCCACAGGCAACAGAACTAGTCCAAGATACTTTGCTGCTTCAGTTTGCCTTTTAATATACTCCACAAACCAAATTTGAATCTTAGGATCCTTTTCTCTCAGCCATGTTCATGTACATTTTTCAAACCCTTGAGTCAGCAGAAAAATATGCTAACAAAATTTGCAGAGCCACAAGGGCCAAGCTGTAATCTGTCCTGCCCTAACAACAAACCAGTTTGAACTAGGGGTTAAGGCACCAGGCTAGAAATCGGGAGACTATGAATTCTAATTCTACCTTAGGCATGAAAGCCAGAGCAGGCTTGTTGTTGTGGGGAAAATAGGAGAAGGAGGGAAAATTGGGTATCTTTGCCATCTTGAAGTATTACAAAGTAAAGAAAGCAGGACAAAAAAAAATTCTAAAAACTAAATTTAAAAAAATTAATTTACTGCATGACAATTTAAGGGCAGTGCTTATATTCCCATCCCATCTAATGTCAGCAGGCAGGGAAAAAAAATAACTACAACCTTGTTTCCTTAAAATGTGATGGGCAGACTTGGGCAAGTGTGGGCAGAGACTGGAGGCTTCAGCTACTTGTCAAATGACCCGATCACCAAATGCTCTGTCTGGTGACTTCTCACTTCTGAATATGGGTCTACTTCTCTTCTAGAAGGCCAATAGATCTCTATTCCAAAAAGCTCAGCTGACTGGTCAGTGGACAGAGGAATAATGCAAGAGGAAACATGAAAAACTCTCAAAGTGCATTGAATGGACTCTTTCCAGCTCCAGCTCAAGCCACCCTCCTGTTTTATCCCACCTATCCTGAGATATTTTTGCATAGAGATTTACTGGGATTGGTGCCAAAGTTGAGAGGTTTGGTGCAGTGATGGGTTGCCCTTGGTTCACACCAGTTCTATAGAACTGGTAGTAAAACTGGCGGGAGGCTCCGCCCACTGACCCTGACATCATCAAAATGCTTCTGTGCATGCGCAGAAAAGTGCGCGTGAGCAAAGCGAGCACATGCGCGCAGCCCTGCTGTGAACTGGTAGTAAAGGTAAGTAGAACCCACCCCCGGTTTGGTGGCCTTCCTGTCACTTGGGTTAGAAGAGGAGCCTGGGAAGGAGCATTTCTCAGTCTGCTCCCAACTCCCAAATATCCTTAAACTAGATAAATTCTGATAATGTGTATTTGCAGATAGCAGCATCTACAAGTAATCCATATTATATGCAAAATTGCAATAGGGTGGACAAAATGGTAGTGCTTCCCTCTTAAAGTAATAATAATCGAACAATAGAAAGAGAAACCAAACAAAAAACTTTGTAGAAGCAGCAGCATAACATCTTTAATGCATTAATTTGGGCTTAAGAACCAGCGATACATGAAATACATTTCTTTTCCCCTTTAAGTTGATTAGTAGTGCCCCATCACCACCATTATCCTCCCCTCCCTTTACTTATGGCTTACTTGTCTACTGAACAACATGTTGAATATTAGACCTCATGATCTTCCAGAATACCAATGTGTGTAGTATATATCAGAAATCTTGGTATTGCCTGAATTATGCCTTGTGAAGTGTACCTGGGCTGCTCCATTCACATAAACAAGGTGTCCAATTTCTCCTTCAGACCCAGCCAAAAAAGCCATGAAGAGCAGTGGTGAGTGACTGGAGGAGAGGGGAGGAGAGCTTCAGTCTGCCAATACAAGTTCAGCAGATAGCAGACCTCAATTTCATTGTCATCATGAGATTATGCATGAGTTGACATAGATCTTATGCGTATCAACCCTTGTCTCAAGAAAGATGGAAATGTCTAATTTAAAACTGGAACAGCTAAGGGTGCATTAGATTCCCTCGCAGAATGATTCTGCTGGCTGGAAAATAACGAGGATTTTTTAAAAAAATCTTCCCAATAGAAGAGCCTGTTGGATTGAACTGAGGATGTATTTATTTTGAATAATGGAATGGGAGATGAACAAGAACTGTGTTCAGGTGCAAGGGAGAAATATATCTATGGCATAGAGGGATGTGCGGTGCATGAGATTTTGAAATGTACAGGTCTCTCTGTATTGTGCATAGTAGTGTATGCCGTTCCTGAAATTATAAACTGCTCTAGTTTTCATTGCTCCAAATGTTATTTGTCCTTAATGAAGGGATGTCTCTGATGTGTCCTGAAGATACAGGCTCAATCATCTCTACCTTCCTAATCTCAGCTAAACTGGTTTCAGAAGCATTGCTACCCTTTCAAATCCACAGTGGAAGGCAAGCTAAGAAACTATTCACTTTCTTCCTACCACCATTCTATATAACAGGAGAACTGATACAACTTCCCTTATTCTTATACTTATTCCACTTCCTCATGGTACTGACCAACCAGTCTATCTTCAAAGTAGCAGATAGGCTTCCTTTTCTCCCCTATTCTGTCACAGAAGGTTGGAGGTTGCTACTGGCCAGGTCTTCGCATTCTCTGGAACCACTGTTAAATGCTTTCAAAATTGTAACAGTACCCTGAGATTCATAGTGAAAATGTTCTAAGCATTTCATGATACTTTTTTCCCCCTGAAGACTTACCTCTTTGCTGCTTTCTTAAACGGTTCAACATAACATTGTGTGTTCTGTTACCAAACAATACAATCACAACTGAGTTTGGGAAAAAAAATAGAACAACACAGAAAACAGTGCAATGAGCCTCTAAATTATGCAGATACCTGAGTTAATAGATGATGACTTTTTTTTCAAAGAAGAGAGAGAAAACAGCCAACTTCAATACAGAGATCTTCATTATTGTATAGTGTACATAAAATCACATATATTATTAAGAGGAACCATGTCGCTTCCTTCATTTTGCAGAGTATTTTTTAATGTTTGAAATTTTGATGGAGAAATATAGTATCCCAAAACAGGACATATAACTGTCTTCTTAACAGATTCTTTTGCAGTGAAATTTTTGCTGTGAATCTGTGGGTGGCTCAGTGAGGGGGGAAAAAAGCATTTCTAACATCTTTTTCAGGTATAGCATTTAGAAACAATCTAAACTCTCCAACAACAATGTTTCCTTGAAAAAAGCAGAGAATTTGAGTTTCCAAATCTGAATAGCTCTCCCATTTTTGCATGAATTGGACTAGACCTGCATTAGATTTCAGCATTCTACTTTAAATAAAGATCAGTTAACATTCAAATTACCTCTGTCAGTCCTATATAATCTGATATTTTCATATATTATCTGATGATTTGAACATTTAAAAATAAATATTTTGTGTCTTATCAGCCCTAATTTATGGCCACAGTTCTAAAACTTACTGCACATCACTTCATTTTCAGTTCTGGTCTGACTTTTACCAGCTCTTTGTTTTCCATAAAATATTGCACTAACATTTGAAATTTCCGATCCAGTAAGCGTGGATTTTCATACTGAAAGGTGGTTTTGTCTTTGAAGAGGACTAAGGAAGAATGCAAGTGTTATGAAAGGTTTGCTTTGCTTTGTTCCATTTGCAAAGGAAATTCTTCTTTATAATCAATAGATGTGGGAGACGGTGTAGGCATGGGAACTGAGATTTCTGCTTTATTTATATTGCAGGAAAGTGAAGATGTCTCAGTTCGTTGCTCATAATTGACGTCTTTAAACTCTGCTAACAAAGGAGGCTCTTGATGTGTAGCTAGTGGCGTTTTACCTTCTTTATGTTTTATGCTGTCTTCATCAAATGGATTATCCAGATTTTTTTGCAAATTGTGGTCATTATCCATATGCACATTATGGTTCTTTTGAGGATCCATGTTTCTATTTAGATATAGGCTTCCATTTTCAGAAGAACTCGGGATGCTGAATGTATTAGTGATAATGGCCATCTTGACAATATTTTTATGCAGTGCATTGGATTTGTTATTGTCCCATTCATCCCCAGATTGTGCTTCTTCTTCTTTCAGACCTGGTGAGTCCAATGGTATATTTGGAATCAACTCACTGTTGCTTTCTGTTTTAAAATCTGGTCTCAGTTGCTGTGTTAAGGTTTCATCTTCCTCTTGGTTGTTAATTTGTAGTTCTTCTTTCAGGGCTTGACAATCAGGCAACATGCTACTCAAGTGAAATGGCAGTAGGAGTCTATCTGTTTCCTTTTTTGAAATAATCTGGTGTGTGTTCAATATTTCCATTACATTTTGAGACTCCGTACTGGATAGATTTTCTTGCACAGATTCAGATTCACTAACCTTTTCCTCCCCTTCCAGTTCATCTTTCCTGATGAAATTTCTATTCTGCCCTTTTAAAGGTTGGTCTCTGAAGTGATCTATACCCACACTATGCATTTTATTTTCCATTATTTGCTGAGAGTGCATATAATCTCCATTGCTGGGTTTCTGAAAGTCAAGGCCATCTGCTTGCCTAAAAGGAGCTGAAGAGAGGCAAGGGTGTTTTTCTTTTGATTCCTTTTGCAGAGAATTCTGATGAAAGGACAAGACTTCAGCATCTGAAGTGCCCCTCTTAAGCCTTTTAGAATGCAATAATGTAGGTATATTATTTGTTACATTTGGTGCAATATTTGGTGAGTGGCCAGATGAAGGGGAGATAATGGGAACAGTCCTTCTTGAAGTTTCATTTACTGAGAATGTAGGTGAAGCACTTGGAGGTTTTAAATGCTTGGTTGATGAGGAAGCCTTGATAATATTCAAGGCAGGCATATTGTGAAAAGAAGCAGCAGTGGGTATTTCTGCATCCTTGCCATTTTCTTCAGGCACTTCCTCAACCGCTGCTTTGTTAGAAATACCATTTTTGCCCTTTTCTGACCTCTCTTGAGTTGAATGTTCTGGATTCTTTTTTCTTTTCCTCTTTTTCTCTTCCATCTGGGAAGTAGGTAGCAATCTCATGGGTTGACAGCGTAAAGGTTGCTCTATGCTTGTTTGATGGTGAAGTTCCTTCGGCTGGATTTTTCCTTTCCTGAAAAGATGTAAATTTAATTGCACAGTTAATGAATTTGGGCTTTTCGTGTTTATTTTATACCTTTGAATCAGTTCATTCTCTTTTTCCCTACGAGGATCCACGAGAAGGAAAGAAGATGGATGCCTTTCTTTAATTTTTGCTTCTGAATCACTAAGCAATTGTGCCCAAGTAGGAGATTGGTTTCCTTGAGTCTGCTCATGCCATTGTTTGTTCTGAGGAAATCTTTTTCCACTTAAACCACTAGTTGTCCCATTTGCCCTTTTTATGGTTGCCAGTTCAGGTGTGTAAAAACTAACCTGCTTGGGTTTCTTGGTTTTCTTGATTGCTGGTGGTAAAGGGATATTTTCAGCATTCATACAGCAGCCAGCTGATCTTGTGCCCTTATCTTCACTCTCTTCTGCCTCCAATCTTATGGTTTTGCCATGGTTCTCTTCCATTACTTTTGGGCAATTTTGATTTTTATCACAGTATATGCATTTAGAGATAAGGAAGTGCTCTAGTTGTGGAGAAATATTCCTGCTGCTTGCTAAGAAGTCACATTGTGATCTCTGGTGTTCTAATGCCGCTTGCACACAGTGTTCCTTGGACTCTTCTGTTGTCGATGACAAGGCTGTAATTAGGTGCCTTTGCTTGTAAGGCTTGAAGCAGTCATCACACTCAGTCTGAGAAAGAGACTGACACAACTCATTTGCTAAATGTTCCCCAAGCTTCTCCTGTACCGAAGCACAGACAGGCCTTGAACGTCCTCCTTGCCGTGTGTCACTTCTGATTCCTGCTAAATAGCAAATGTTGAAACTTAACACATGTAGAGGGAGTTTTCATATACTGATTAAGCAGATGTTTGGAACACCTTCAACACTGATGCCCGCCCCCACAAAAGTATCTTCTCTGGAACAACTGGCTCATTTCTCTATTCCTCTGCAAAATATAATCAACTGAAGAAGTGCTGTCTTTAACATTCTTTCAGAGGGAACATTTCTTTAACATCTGAAATGAATGCTTGGAATTTTTTAAAAAATTGACTTTGACCAGAAGTAATTATCATGTATACCAGGGTTCAACAACTCCCGGCCACAGCCCACTACCAGACCCTGAGCATTTTGGAAGCGGGACACAGAAGTGGTGGGCGAGCATGTGCATGCATGCACATCCCCACTCGTGCAAGCACACACACACATTCCCCTCGTGCAAGCAGCAGGCAAGCAAAGGTGCATGGGCTCTATTTACATGAGAGGGGGGTGGAGCACCCACCTCTTGCACAAATGGAGCTGTTCCCGTGTGCATGCACTTACCTGCCATGCATGCAGATCCATCTTCTCTCTGCCCCCCCCAACCCCCCGCCAGTCCAAAAAACCAAAAAGGGGAACTGTAATGTATAGGCTATGTAAGATAACAATATGATAAATTCTGGATAGAAAAGATGTACCCAGTTTGTTGTTATTTGTTGAATATTATGATGGTGAAAGTCAAATAAGTCTGTGAACTGTCCCTTCTCCACTCTATTTTCCTGCCCGCCATGTAATGTAGTTTTCTTCTCTTCTATATCTCTGAGCTTTTTTCTCTCCCTTCCTCCCTTTTTCTTACTTCAACCATGTCTAAATTTTCATTGCTCCCTTTTTATACCAATTTGTGCCAGCGATTTATTGAGTTTTGTCCTTCCCATTCCCTATTTATTTATTCATTTTATTAAATTCGTTTACCACTCATCTCACTGCAAAGTGACTCAATTATCAGTCATCACCTTCATGGATTTGATTGAGAGCTATTACCACCACCACCCCCAAATTGAATGTGCTTTTCTTTCTTCCTCTGACCTCATCTCAAACTTTCTGTGCCAGGAAGCTGCCCTTTTCATGAAACTACCACTATCTTTGTGCTATTGTTATCAGAGATCCAAAATCAAAGAAAGTGGCTGAATTTGTATATTATATGTATTCCACATCTCTGTAGTAAACTTCATTTTGTATCTGTGTAGCTACTAACAATGTACTTAGTCCCACATATTGAAACCATTGTTCTGTTGCAGGTAGGCTATCTTGGCATGGGATTTAATTACATTTCTGATTAACTTCTCTTGCTTAAACATTCTTGGATCCAGAACCCATAGACTCCAGTTTCATTTCTATGTTGCAATATGTTATGTCTAGGATATCAGCTAGAACAATATTCAGGGAAGGGATTTTTTTTTTCATTTTCTCTTTCTGGAAGATTACTTACCTTGATTGAAAGTCGTATCATCTTTTAATCTTGCATTTAATGATTGCCCAGAGTTTTCTGAATGTTGAGTTCTTTGGAAATATTTTTGCAGTGCTAACTCTGTTTCATGAGGTACTTCTATATTCTGGGAAGCTTCTTGAGGGAAAGACTGAAGCAGTTTACATTTAAAGCATAAGAAATGCTTGTTTTCCGTTGGTTCATTCTTACTTTGAATGCTTCCAAATGGGGTTTTTGGGCCTGTGCACTTACACTCTGGCTCTATTGTTTCTTGACAACTATTTTTCCGTAAATATGGCATTTCCTCACCAGCACCCAACCTCGACATAACTTTTATTTCATTTTCCCAAGTTAAGTGGCAGTTACAGTATCTCTTAGTGAGGTAATTTCTTGGCTCATGATCACATTGAGATCCGTCTAGGACTCGGCAACAGCAATTTTCTGAGGGGCGTCCATTTGCTGTGTCAGACTGAAGTTTCCTGTTAAAGAAGGCTAAAGCTAGGCAAGTGAGGCCAGCACCTCCTGTAACAAATAGAAAGTTTATCAAGCTATTACAGTAAGAGAAGTAAAAGTGTTTATATTAGACATTGAAATACAGATGTAATAAAACAACATAACTCCCGCAATATGAGATTATTGAATGTAGCAGAAGAGCAGAGTTGCATAGGGAGTCAATTAAATCCCCTCATATTTTTATGTCTATATATGTCAATGATTTTGCATAGAATATTTGTCAAGAATTAAATGAAATCTATAATGCATAAAGCTACATGGCGATGGAACAGTCTCCCACCCTGCTAATTTTATACACATTTTTGAAGCATTCCAATTAATTTAAACTTATGTATAGATTCCAATAATGTATAAGTAAGATTGTAAAGTAAATAATACAAGGAAAAAGGAGGAAAACCCAGGATGAGTTTAAGTGTCTATGGAACCTCAGCATTTTTATGTACATAGACGGTTTGCTATTTCAAATAAAGAGCTACTAAACTAACACTTTTGTTTGACTCCAGAAGGGAGAAAAATATCATTTATCAATTCTTTCGGCATCCTCATAGCTTTTATTTTTATCTTGGCCGTCTCTCTTCCACACGCGATGTGTGCTTAATATTTCTTAGTTTGTGAAATGAAATAAGATCAGAGCCTAAGATGGTATAGCTTCAGGCAATGATATAACTTCAGGCAAGCATTTCGATTCCAAAATATAGATATATTTTTAGCAGTTTTTTTTAAGGATAGAGATTATTGTATTGTCAGCTGAGCAGTGCTGAGGGTCATATCAAAGAAGCAACTAATCCACCATTCCAAAATAATGAAATATATCCTATACCAGGCATAGGAGAGGGCACTGCTCGATAAGCATGTGAGAGTTGATTCCTGTAGCATGTTGGAAACCAACCATTACAAATATCTTGTTCAGACAAGTAGACTTCATGAACAACTATAACGTGAACAGTGTAACACAAGATCAGATTGTGAACGCTTCTCCTCAGTTTATGAAATGAGAATTTGTAATTCAGAAGAGCAGCAGAACAAATCCACTGTGCTGACTTCATCAAAATAACTTGTTGTGAACACACATATATATTTACTGGGCCACCGACAACATTTAACAATAATTAATTTGTATGGAGCTTTTTCAGTTGACATTTGGAAACTTCTTAAAATAAACAGCACCAGTAGGATACAAATACTCCTTACAATGGGAAAACGGAAATATTGACTGGGAGAGAATCTACACAAAATAAACCAAAGCTGGTTGCAGACAGCTTGTTGCCTCAGCAGCAATGCCTCAGGTGAGGGGGGTAATTTCAAAAAAGTCAAAATGGCAAGGCTGGCTTCGCAGTCAAAGGCAAAAGCTGACATGTTGCAAAATGGCAGACTCCAGGATCATCTATCTCTCTATGGGCCAAAATGGGCCTCCTAAACCTTTTTGGACAATACAATTATGGCCAGTTGCAGCAGAGTGCTTATTTTATAGGTATCTCTATAAAAAGGAAAAAGGAAGCAAAAAGAAGCAAACATAATTTAGAGCACTCTATGCAAGAGGGAACTCTAGAAGTGGCAGCTAGTTTTCTAGCAAATTCATGTTATGAGATTAATTATTCTCCACAACTCTGAACCGCCATTTTCTAAATGGGCAAGTCCTCCCATCAAATTTCCCTAAATGCAAAAAAGATTATGCAAAAGCTGCTTTGGCTTTTGGCAGTTGTGGTCACAACACATTTGAATGAAAATCAGGTTAGGGAAGATTAATCATTGTCAGATTTTATGTCTGGCTCTGTGATTTTTTTTCTTACTTCATAAACAGTGACGAATGCCAATACAAACAGGGGTGGGATTCAACCGGTTCGGACCGGTTCGGACAAACCGGTTGTTATGATTTTGCGCAATTCGGAGCACTGGCAAATCACACCATCATTTGGCCCCATCTTGCCATGAGTGACGTCGAGTTGGCCATGCCCTCCCAGTCACATGACCACCAAGCCACACCCACCAAGCCACGCCCACAGAACTGGTTGTTAAAAAATTTCAATCCCTGAAATATCCCTGAATATAAACATAAAACAAACTAGGGACTGAGCAAGCAACACTTTGTTAAGAGAATCATTACCTACAAAGGAGAAGAGTGCTACCAATGCAATGTCTCGCCCATATTTCTTTTCCCCCTTTTTTAAAATTCTGGATGGTTGCTTCAGTGCAGACTTACAGTTGATCTTTGTGAGTTGAAGCAGATTTGTTACCGATGGGTTTTCAGAAGCTGTGCAGTTCATGTTTTCAGGATTTCTGAGTATTTTTGATGAATTCACATACTGCCTTAGAAAGGAAGCTAAATCATAAAGTTTGCATGTGCAGTTCCACCAATTCTGATCCAGGCTAAGAAGTTTTAATTGACCAAGTGGAGAAAATGTGTCAGGGATAAGAGCTAGCCTGTTCCTAGAAAGGTCTATTTCCATCAGCTGAGGCAGGCCATGGAAGGCTCTCTTTGCAATAGAGTTAATGAAATTGTTTGATAGATCCAGGATTCTGAGGTTGCCAAGATTTGCCATCTCAAAGCTGTCAGCATTGATGCTGGTAAGATGATTTCCATTTAAATGGAGTCTAATAAGAGCCTTCATGTTCTTGAACCAGGTGCCATAAATGGTACTTAAAACATTGTTGCTTAGCACCAGCACCTGAAGCTTCTGAAGTTCATGAAACGTGCTGTATGTGATAGAAAAGCTTGATATTTGGTTCTGGTCCAGAAGCAAAGTCTTCAGTGTTCTAAGTCCAAGGAAGGCATCATCATTAAATGCTTTAATCCCATTAGTACTGAGGCTTAGGAAAGTTGCATTAAGTAGGAAAGAGAGGTTAAACCCTTCTACCGAAGTGATACTTCCATCAGTAATAATCAAAGCTTGGGTAGATACAGGAGCAGCTATGAGAAAAGAAGAAAAGTATAATTATATTTCTATATGTGTACAAATATGTAATTCACATCCTCTGCTTTAATACTAGTCATGTCTTGCAGGTTAAAGGAAGACGAGGAAAAGTAATAGCAGAACTGAGAAGTAAAAAAATATGGAATTTAAGATTTAAGTCAGGTTTGGAATAATTTTTGAATAAATACCCACTTCACCATATACAAATGAGCAAGATGGTCAAATAAGTTCCTATCAACATTCAGTATGTTATTATGTTATAATTATAAAATGCTGTATTTTTAAAACATGATATTTCTAGACCTTATGTCTTTTTTGGAAATGCAGTATAAAAATGTAAAAAAAATACCCCAAACTAAAGGATTAGTAAAGTCAAGTCCAAAATTTATATTTGCTATGTAATCTGAACACTTTATGGAGGCCAATAAAACACAGTAAAATAGATCACATAAATAATCAATTTTTCAAATCAAATAACAATTTTATAATCCCTTTTCACCTTATTTTAAAAAAGGGAAAATGAAAGGAAATGTATAGTTATATTCCACAACTCATGGGTAGAAAAATTGACATCGAGACAACTATGGAAGCTGTTCCGATGATGAATGAAAGATTATTTATAATGTACCCAAATCAACAAGAAGTAATAATACATTTCAGTGAACATTTGAAAGGACCTTACTGAAATGAGAGAGAGAGAGCCTTGATAGTACAGTGGTTTAGTGCACCCTGTTATTAACACAGCTGCCTGAAATTTCTGCTGGTTCGAATCTCTCCAAGGCTCAAGGTTGACTCAGCCTTCCATCCTTTCTAAGGTAGGTGAAATGAGGACCCAGTTTGTGGGGGCAATAAGCTGACTTTGTATAAAATATACAAAAGAATGAAGGCTATTGCTTAAAGCATTGTAAGCCGCCCTGAGTCTCCGGAGAAGGGCGGCATATAAATCAAATTAAAAAAAAAAATGAACGCTACTAGTGAGGTGACATTATAGAGGGGTTTGGATCATAAAGAAAGAGCCTTGCTAAATAATAATATTGTATATTCAGTGTGTTTGGGATTGCTATCTGAATTTCAACTATTTGCGGAAAAGCAGTATTTTCAACTGTGTTGAAAAATGTTGACATAGAACTAGTTCAAATTAGAATCTATTTTCAGTTTTACAGTCTTATACCAAATGTTTACATTGGGAATGAGAGTTGTGATGTGTAGATGTTAGAAAAGTGGAATTTTTTTCATAAATAATGTTTCCACTATCCAGTTATGGAGACAGATGTCTAAAATCAGGGTATTGCACAGGCTTATTTCTTGTTAATGATTTTATTGTGCATCTAACATTACTGGCAGAGCATTTGAGAACATATTCTGGATGGATGTCCTTTATGAGATCCCCATTTCCCCTTAAGGTGGGATTATAATTGACCTCAGTATTTTATGGAAAGGGGTGAGTGATGAGTCTTATTCTTTCTTGTATTTTTGGTTTATATGACCTATTACAAGCAGAAAGGTATTATGGACATAATATCTAGAATGCCTTATGATCTTTCAGTTTGGCTGTGGAATGAATTTGGCTGAGGAGCTCTTTGTTGCCTTCATGAGTTGATTACACAGTTCTAGACTTTCCCAATAAATAAATGGCAGGCCAAAAAGTGCATTGCTATCAGAGTCTTCCAGGATAATACTGCCTTCATGCAGGCAGATATATTTCCATACCCATGGGGAAATCGTGTAATAAAATATCCCATAACATTACCATAATACATCCAGGACAGACAAACATGATGGCTAGAGTAGACCAATTTCTTAATCAGTGTGGCCTGACTCTGCTATGCCAATGGCAAGTCTTCATTCGACCTCTGAATAACATGATCAATCTTTCCTTTCAGGATTGAGCCACCACCAGTCCTCTTTTGGCTTCCTAGTTGTTCAGACCCTGCCTTAGATTCATCAAAACCTTCGTGCAACATTCATTCTTTACCCATGAATTCATAATTTCTTTCACTGTGTTCCGACATGACCTATTTGTTCAGAAAACAGAAAATCATCTGTTCCACCAGGCATCACAAGTTAATGCATTGCTTATTACAATCATTTGGCGGAGGAGGTGACATGACGGGCTGTAATATTTTAAAAAGTCCCCCCTTTCTTGTGGATGTGAGAAACCATCAATGCTTTCATTCAAGCATAGGACAAGCAGGCACCATACAAGCTTCCCACATGCTGTTCGATGACCCCACCTCGATCCTGACATGAAGCTCTCAAGCGTTCCCAGAAAGGCGCCTCTCCTGTGTAGCAATGGCATTTGAGGTCCCTCACCAATTTACTGCTGCTAATGTTTATCTGTGCTAGGAGGTCATGTGCTGTTTTCCCTTTACAATATGGATTTTATTTGTCTCAGGTAAAAAGTAATAAACTTGACGGAGGGCTAGGCATGCTGTTTGCTTATTGATGCCTTGAAGGATTTCCCCTGGGTTTCTCATTAATGCATTAGAGAATGGCTCCTTGCTGAGATGTGTATTGCTTTCAATCATGTCCTCTGGAGGATAGATTAGCCGAGTTTTAGCCTGCGTATCACACAAGCGCAAGCATGATGGATGGATGACTAGAATGCTACTGTAGAATGAGTAACCATTTTAGCAAGCCAAACAGTGGTTTTTACAGTGAGTTAACAGCACTGTTTTTTGTGATGTCCCTTTATCATATAACCAAGTTTGGACTCTGAAATCTACAGGAGCATGAAGGAAACTTGGAGTAAAATTAAGCCTCTCTTACATCTGCCAATTGTTTCTTAGAACAGATAAGGTGAGCCTCTTTTCCACAATTCAAGTATTACAGGCTTTAAAGAAACAGAATTCTTTAATGCTATAGAAGTATTAGCAGAACACATGGCTGACTGAAAATGAAAATAATTTGATTGATTGTTGATGCAAGACCTTGAATTCCAGCATGTTGGTGAATTAGGCTACAAGACTTGATTACAGTATTTGCTAGATGAATAGTGTTACCTAATATAATACACAGTCCAGTCACAAAGCTTAAAGCAAAGCCTTTAGACAAAAGACTAATTAAATAACAGCTATCAGTTATTACTAATTAACTATTATTTGTGACAAAAGCATTGTACAAGCAATCAAACTACATAAGAAACCAAGCTACACAGTGCAACTGGTTGTTCATTTAAATAAGCCCTCTGAAATCATCCACAAAATGTGACTAATACTGTCTCAGTACTTTAGTCCAGCCTCAATCCTGATTTAAAAAATGGTCCAGATAATCCATTTCATCCCAGGCCCTCTGTAGCTCACCACCCTCTTGATCTAGTAGTTGTCTGAATTCTTTTCGCAGCCAAGTATTATACACCTACCCATCCAACAACTTGTGGAACAGAACTTGGAAGTAGTAAAGGGACATGCAGGAGTAAACCTCACCAGGGTGGCCTCCAAGGGGAGTGCATGGCGGTGAGATAAACAATTCTAACAAGAAGCCAAAAGAAGCCTGTGTTAAAGATGGAATATTAAAGTCCTGTATTAAAGATGGGATAATATGTTGTGTGTGTTGTGTGTGGATTATTAAAGATGGGATAAAGAAAATGTAAGTTGGCCGGGTTGGGAGAGTCTGTTTACATATTGTGAGTGTATATCTATTTGTTATAGTCTTGGGTTTTTTTAAGGGGAATGAATCACTCCCTTTACAGTATATTCCTCTTTCTTTTGCCATGTCTTCCTTTCTTATATTACTTGGTATGTCTGTTTCTTAATTTATTGTATCTAGTCTATTTATTATCTGACCTTTCATTCTGACCCAACCTTGCTCTATGATCTGAATAGCATTCTCCATCTTGCAATTGTTCTTAGTCTTGAACCATATCTCTATTCCTAGCATTTTGTTCAGCACAGTTCTACATGATGCTGTTCACTTTTTGCAGACATATACATATTCTGTTGTGAAAGATGTGCATAATCGTTGGGGTGGTGATGTCAATTCATGTTATGTTGACTCTGGTAATAGCCTAGACATGCCCTTTACAGGTTTTTTTCTCAATGTTTTTTGCAATGATTTGCCATTACCTGCTTCTTAGGGCTGACAGAGTGTGATTGGCCCAAGGTCACTCAGCTGGTTTGTGTGCCTTTGGTGGGTCTTGAATTCATAGTCTTCCAGTTCCTAGCCAGGTGCCTTAACCATTAGACTGGCTGTACTGTCAAGTTGACTGTACTATTTAGCTATCAAGTGTAGTCTAGAAGTTATTCCTATCACACTCAGAAAGTTTTCTAGCAATCTCTGATTTTATGAAGCAATCCTAGAGGAAAGAAGCAATAACAATTTTGCATGCTTCTTGGCATGACCAATCAAGATGATATAGAATACTTTCAGCATTGCTTTGAATTGCTTTTCAAGCACAATCTTGAATGAGAACTCACAAATGTTAAGAGCAGGTAAAGAAAAATTTAACATTATTCCCTGGAAACCAGTGACTTTCACACAGCTTTCAATTACAGTGTGGATTAATTAAATTGGTATCAATTCTTCCACGTACAACTTTCAAAGTCAGGGAATTCATCTTAGGAAGTGCAAGTTTAATTTGTATTGATTTTGATTAGCGCTTAAAATCATTGGGTCCTTCCATCTTCACAGCCAAATTAGCTTTTTATTAAGACTAAAGCAAGCACAATGGCGGCCATGGGTAAGGCCTTGTCTCATATAAGTGTTCCTTGAATGCTTAACATGCTTAAAGGAGATTTGTTTCTATTTCAAGAAATTAACATGCCAATGGCCCCCCAGGCCATTGATTACTGCCCTGCTAATTCTACAAATGTATAGAATGACTGAAGTAGAAAATGTGATCTTATAGAGCAAGTAAATCTTTACAGACACAACTGTCTCTGCCTCTTTGTGGTCCTAATATTAGAGATTTGTCATAAAATATTAGATATAAAACAAACTTGTATAAGAATTTTTTAATAAAAGGGGCTTTCTGTGCAAGACCTCAGTTATTCTGATCAATTCATAGACTGGCTTGAAAACCTGCATATTTTTCCTTAGTGCTTTTCTAGTGAAATGATCGCTTTTAATGGATTCCATCTTAAAGGACATGTATTGAATATATTTTGTACAAATTGTACAGTTATGCGCTTTGCTTGGAGGACCTAAAGAAGAATATAAATTATACCTGACCAGTAATGTTGCCTTGGCTTATTGAATCATTTATAAGGATTGTTCATCTGTGCCCATTAACACAGAATGTTTTTATAATCAATATGCCTGGTTCCTTCATGTTTCTGACTTTCAGATGTCAACATGATCTGAATGCCATATAGACGTTGAATTAATTATCTGTCTAATAGACAACTTACATTCCTTCCTGGACAACATTTGATTCTGATTGATCCCATATACAAAAATTTCAAAGATGCCCAGTATTTGACTGCATTGTCCCTTCTACAATGAATGCACTTTTGCCATTGGAGGTTTGTCACAACATCCTCATCATTCCAATCTACAGAATGTCAACAGCACTTTTCCAGTCCTCAGTTATGATCTTATTTTGATGTTTCTTTTTTCTCTGTTTCTCCTAAAAGCTTTACCATTTCATTTAAAAAGAGGACATTTCCCCCAAAGGCTAGTCTTTGCATGGCCAATGATCAATTCTCCTCTTCTTAGGAGAGAGCCTAATCTCAAATATGAGGAGGAAGAGGAGGAGGAGGAAGAAGAGCTAATGATATGTGGATCCTACCATTGCCATGTCCAGGATCTTGCTTATATTTTCTATGGCATATTTGATGAGGTGGTTGTTAAATTGTTAGTTACGTAACAAAGAATTACCATTCTATATCTGGTTGCTGCAATCTAGCGGTCATCTGGTTTTTTTGCAGCCCACATTTGACATGCTTAATTTATAATCTATTTTTTTTCCTTGCATACAAACTTACTGAGAAGCACTTTTGCATACAAAGATGCAGTGCTATCCTTTTTTATGTTTTTCTTTAAGATCACTTTGCAGTGCTATTTTAATTCTTGGATCTCGGGTCAAGCACCTGATCTTTCTGGAGGAAGCGGGAGCTCCAAAACACATAGCTACGATAGACCTGTGGATAAGAAAATTAAGACAATATGGACCAGTAAATATAGTGACAGCAAACCCTGAGGGAAATAGCTGATCAAAATAAAAGCAAAAAATCAGGATGCTCAGGAACAAATCTAACAGAATGTTCCTCTTTTGTCCCTTTTGCTGAATCACTTGTTGGGAAGATCAATGTTTTACTGTGAAAAGGCACTTTCATTGGCAACTTTATAATGAAAAGGAGGGACCAAATAGAGCATTACAGAATTCTGGATATTACTAAGTTCATATTTAACATCATTATAGGCAAAAAGAAAGCACTATGACCTTCTTGAGTGCTCTGTGGATAGAGAGGGGGGAAATCTAAACAATAAAAATAAATACATAATGAGAAGGCATTATTAATTCACTACTACTTTAACCACTATTGAGCTACTTTTTTTCTGCTAATTCCCCCCTCCCCCGCCACTAAGAATGAATACACAAACCAAACCCTACTTTAAATTTGTTAATCAGGTGTCTGATTAAATTGTTGACTTAGGCAAGCAATAGTAATGAACACAGCCACTGTATCTTGTTAGCATTTCTACAGATCATTTAGCATCAAGAGGTGGGAGGAGAAGAGAAAAGACATTCTTTCAGAATTATAATGCACTTTATGATGCTAATCTGTATCAGTGCTACATCACTTAATCTTGCTAATGCTGAAAGATTCCTTAGCGGGGTTAGAAGGCAATTGATAGCTCATTCAGCCAGCGGACAGCTTGAACTTTGCACAAAATGTGGACAAAACTTATTAAAATGATCTATTTTGTTTTTCTTAAAGCGTTTGGCTGAGTGAAATGACTGTTCTCGGTAACAAAGGTTTTCAATTACCTCTGAAGGGCTTGGAATAGTTTGGATAAGGCCCCAAGGCAAAGAGAAATGAAACAATGCTATCACTCTTCAGTCAAAATGTGAAAGGCTAGCTCTCCGAAAATTTACCTTTCAGCAGCAGGCATAAGAAGCAGTCAATACAATTACAGCCGGGCTGGGTGAACTTACAGTACAGAATAAATATGAGTTCTCTTTAAAGTGTCTGACTTGGTTACCTAGTATATATGTTAACCCTTGGCACAGAGTAACTTCTTCAGAGCATACCATGCATGAAGAGGGGCACGGTGCTATTAAGTGAAATAGCATAGCAAGCAGAATGAGCAGGGCACCTAGAAGGGAAACAGAAAGAACAAATAAATATATTGTGGGGCCTGACATTTTTATTATTCTGATCATTATATCCCTGCAGCTCTACAATGAAAATTAATCACAGCGTTTTTTTTAAAAAGGTCCCTTTAAAAAAAGTAGATGTTAGTCAGTTCAGCTGGGTAAACGAGACTATATGTTTCCATTTGGAATATCTTAAATGACAACCAGACTAGACAACAGAAAACAGAGTCAAATTCTAGACATGAATCTATCAGATTTCCATTTATGTGAGCTTTGAACTATGAATATGTGAAACATTCTTTCACTTACAGTTAGATATCCATCTATTTGGCATTAAGAGAAGCAATATATGATGGTTAAAGTATGCTGTTCCTTTTTTCCCCTTCACTGAAAAAAGCTTTGGGAGCTGAAAAAAAAGCATTTAATAAAGCATATTTTATTTATTTTAAATTCTTTTTATTTATTAAATTTATGTGCCACTTATCACATGCCTAAGCGACTCTAGGTGGTTTTAACATTCATTAAGGTGCTATCAAATTTTAGACAGAAAAGTAATTTAAACAATGAAAAAAATATGTTTATT
Organism: Arizona elegans; assembly: GCA_022577455.1. NCBI lineage: Eukaryota > Metazoa > Chordata > Lepidosauria > Squamata > Colubridae > Arizona > Arizona elegans. Next base: position 133,744,435 of record JAKOOJ010000002.1, on the reverse strand, counting down.
CATAAAGGAGTAATATTATGCACAGATTCAAGCAGACCATTGAAACTGAGCAAATAGTTAAAAACATAAGGGAAAAAACCTGTTTGATAAGCCCATGGATTTATTTACTCCAAATTCTTTTCCTTAAATATAGCTGCTTCTCAAAAATTGAGACTACAGTATAGGGTGAAGGCAAAGCTCTACTGCAGGACCTTTTACAATGTCACATACTGAAAGCTTCTTCTAGCTATCTATTTTGCCGAACGGTACTTGTCTGTTTTGTTTTAAAATCAATTAAGCCAATAGTCATCATCTATATGTTGTGTCTATGAAATCCATGTGCTAAAATATATAGAAATGTTTTATTTTGTCTTCCCTAAATCTGCTACTAATCCATTTCATTAGACAATGCCCAATGTTAGTATTATAAGAGCAGGAGCACAATTTCTTCGTGCTTTTTTTTATACAATGCGTAATTTTTAAACCCCTTTTTTATCCCTATCTCAAACATAATTGTTGGGTCTTCAAACATAACCCTTCAATCTTTCTTTATAGATGATCCAATTTCTGATTGCTGCTTTCTTCACCTTTTCCAAGTCTTCCATATTCTTTTTGAAATGAGGGAACAAGAATGGTACACTACAATGTTATACCATAAATTATATCTGTTCCTATCCTTTTATTTTCCTTCAAGTTTCTAATAATCACCAGTACATAGAACTTCCCCTTTTTGGCCACTTCTACAAAGCAAATTGATATTTTCAAGGGTCTATTTCTAAACCCTTTTACCGCAAAGTGTTATAGACAACTGAGACTCATCCATACATGTGTAAAATTACACTGTTATGGCCATTTGCTTGAATGTGTACTTTACATTTTCATTTTCTTTCAGGTCACTATCACCATGGATCCTGTAAAACAATTCTTTTCAGTTGTTTGAACTGAAAGATAGATCATTTAGTGAAGTTCACAGAAAGATACATCCCTCCATAATCACTAAAAATTTCCTATGGAAAATTATGGTCTATTCTAAGTAATGTGGGATAAGACTATAAAGTTGATGGGAAAGAAAGAATCAACCAAAAATGGTAATGGATTATAAAATAGAAAGTTCTACTCTCTTCTGCCTTACTCTCATATAATTCAGGGAAACAATTTTACCCACCCAATCTCTCAGGGACTTGTAAATGCCTCCAGGATAGAGAAGATAACAAAAATATTTTCTTAACTTCTTTAAGCTAAGCTACCTTGAGATCCAAGCAAGTAGTCTTCAAAATTATAAATATCTGCTTGCAAAACGTGAAAGGCATTGTCACAACATTCATATTGTTATTGTCTTGCTGCATTTGTAGGGAAGACCTGAGTTTTCTGAAGTAGTGTCCAACTTAGAAGAATGTCTCTGCAACATAGAGGTAAGAACAAAATCTGTTTGTTACTAAATATGGGTGGCTAATTTTGAACAATAAACAATGATTCATTGATTGCTTACTGAAAAAATTCAGATATACTTTTGAGTTATTCTACTCTGTTTTCTTTGGAGCTTAAGCTATTTGTTTTCTTTGCAAACTAAGCAATTTGATGAAAAAGAAGTATAATAAATGCTCTAACAAAAGGAAAAAAAGCTAGGTCATCATAATTGGAAATACCTAAAACCCTCATTATTTCTCTTGGCTGAAAACAAGGAGTAACTCTGAAAATTAAAGGCAGTTTGAAAAAAAATCATTTTCTCTAATGTACTTAACAATTTTATTTTTTAAATCCCTTTATCACTTTTGTATGAACTTTTTTTTTCCAGGTTTCTTAAGCATTGTAAAAACCTACATAACATTTTAACAGCAACAATTAGGAAAATGAGTGTATACACCCCCGGCATCCATACTGTATATTTTCTCTGCTGATTATAACAATATTGTTTTTTAACCAAGAAAAAAACAGTCAATCAGAATGTACCCTTCTCAGCCAATATCTGATTCCTCTGCTGATCTAGCCAATAAGTGATCAGCTACTGGCCAGCAGTAAAAATCCTTGCGCTTTTCAATTTTACTTAAAAAAAGGAAGTTCCTTTATTTCCTCCACGGAAACAAGTTTTTTTTTAAAGCAAATTGGAAAGAGTCTTATTGATCCACTTTCTGCCATATCTCTACAAGACAACTCTCTCTTTACAGAATGCGTCTTCACTCAGTCTGTCACACTGCCATTAGACTGGAAGACCAGGTGAAAAGAGCTGAATCAAACTTTGTCTCCAATGGTTTCACACAGTCATATTATACAATGCCATCAGTCCTGTTGTGGGACTTGCTGCTACAAATGAAAATTCCCTATTAGCAAAAAGCAAAAAAAAACAAAAAAGCCAACTGCAGTGATGGCTAACCTTTTCCAGACCGAATGCCCAAAGTGTGCGCATGTGTGAATGTACATGCTCGCCCCCAAACCCCCCTAATGCAATGGGCGCACACCCCCATGCATGCACCCTGCCTTCCTGCATTCACGCGTGGCCCCTGCATGTGCCCCAACCCCCTGCATGGGCACGTGAGGCCCACACATGCCTCCCCGCACATGGGCCCCATCCCTGCACATGCACACATACACACCCGCATATACCCCGCCCTTCATGCATGAGCAGCAGAGACCCAAAGACCAGCCGGCTAGCAGGAGGCACGCGCACATGCGCAGCAGAGCTGAACTGGGGCAACGTCTCACATGCCATCAGAGAGGGCGCTACGTGCCACCTCTGGCATGCATGCCATAGATTCGCCATCATGGGCATAGTGACAGCAACAGAGGAAAAGAGGACCAAACATGGTGGACCAGATATAGTTAAGGATGTTCTCTCTGAGCCTCAAAATGCTCAACCAATGGACACAATCCCCTTTCTGGTTACATCCCAACAGGCAGCCAGGGTAATGATAACTGTCACAAGACTGATGTAACAAAATTCAGCTATACTGGCGGGGGGGGGGGGAATCTAACTCATGCATTTTATACTTATTTAAGTTTCTGCCCTCTGTTCAGCAATAACTTTATGGGAGAAGCATACTAAAATAATTAGATCAAGTTAAGATCAAATGTGTCTTTTGTCTTCAACTCTCTGTAGAAAATCGTTCTAAAGTCTCAAGAAATAGAACAGAAAAATCTATAATTTATGCTACAACATGATGACTAAACTATCTTACATTTATTTTATTTTATTTTTTAATTTGATTTATATGCCGCCCTTCTCCGGAGACTCAGGGCGGCTTACAATGCGTTAAGCAATAGCCTTCATTCTTTTGTATATTTTATACAAAGTCAGCTTATTGCCCCCACAAACTGGGTCCTCATTTCACCTACCTTAGAAAGGATGGAAGGCTGAGTCAACCTTGAGCCTTGGAGAGATTCGAACCAGCAGAAATTGCAGGCAGATGTGTTAATAACAGGGTGCACCAAACCACTGTACTATCAAGGCTCTTTACCTCAGTCTTCATCCTTATGACCACTAAAGTGATAGGAGTTTGGATTAACGTTGTAGCGTGGACATGAGTACATGAGCAAAATGTTTTTCCACAGCAAATCCCCTGGACCACACTGAAGCTCCTTGCTAAATAAGCTTAATTAACCAAATGTGATTAATGTAATTTAATTAGCACAAGCAAGGTATATTTGCATCTCTTCAGGAGAGCTTACAGGCAATTTAATTCAAAGTATTCCAGTTTTTTAAAATATTGTACGCGGTATCTTAAAGATGTTGCTTTCAGGATTACACTATGAAAGAATCCAAATATTAGAGTTAATGAACTAGAATTAATCAGCAATACTATCAAAGTGCCAAACCCTGTGGTGCCACGATCACTTCTTTCACACCACTGGAACATTATCAGAACTGCAGATCATAAAGCAGAAGTCCTAAGCATGGAAATAGTAAAAACTATCGAGACTCTGATTGTTATTACATCATTTACTGATAAAAGAAGCACAGTAAGTTTTTTTAAAAAACCTGGTGTATTTGAAAGTATTGTATCTTTAAATTTCTATCTAGAGTGTAGTGGAATGTAACCTGGATTCCAAGGACAGAGGGGCTGCATTCAGAGGAGCGAGAGACAGCAAAGTTTAGATAGTTTGGTTGGAAAACAGAGGGTCAAGATACCTCTCTAGAATTTTCATAGTATATCTTTAATGATGAAAAAAGTTGCTCTAGTTCAGGAGTGTCAAACTCATGGCATCACATTGTTGTAACATGACATATCGTGACTTTTCCCCCCTTTGCTAAACTGGGGGTGGGCGGGTGTGGCCAGCACGTGATGCATTTGGCCCGAGGGCCACGAGTTTGACACCCCTACTCCTGTTGCACAAGATTTCTGTCTATAGATGAGGAACAATAAAGGAAATGGCTCAAAAGTAACCTTGTGTGTTTTTCTTGCTTTTTGGAGCCTGACATCAGCTCCCTAATTCCCTAATTTCAGACATGTAGAACTGGGGCCTTATCTTCTTGTCTAAGACAAGACTAGAATTCATGATCTTCCCATTTATATCCTGGTGCCTTTAACCACTACACCAAACTTGCTCCCTTCCAAGGCCTTACTATACCTTTATGGTGGCACAGTGGTTAGAATGCAGTACTGCAGGCTAATTCTGCCAACTGCCAGCAGTTCAATTCTCACTGGCTCAAGGTTTTCTCAGCGGTAAAATGAGGACCCAGTTTGTTAGGGGCAATATGCTGACTCTATAAACTGCTTAGAGAGAGCTGTAAAGCACTGCAAAGTAGTTTATAAGTCTAAATTCCTTTGCTATTAGTATTATTCTTGATTTTGAAACCCAAGCTGTCGTATTTCATCAGGGAAAAGGATAACTTTCACCAGGAAGGGAAAAAAATGGATTGAATATTTTCTAAAATAAATGGTTGAGCTGGCCAAACTTGACTTTTTAGTTTAGTTTAGTTTAGTTTAGTTTGATTTGTATACCGCCCTACTCCCGAAGGACTCAGGGCGGTGAACAGCCAACAATAAAATACATAGATACACAAAATTTAAAAACCCAATAAAATCAAATTAAATTATTTGGCCCAGACAAATTAAAACACCCCGATAATTTAAAAACAGATTAAAATTTAAATATTTTAAAAGGGAAGAGATTAGGCCAAGCCCGCTTGATGGAATAAAAAGGTCTTCACAGCACAGCGGAAGGAGCGCAGATCCGGGATCCTCCGTATCTCCGGGGGGAGCTCATTCCAGATAGTAGGTGCCCCCACAGAGAAGGCTCTCCCCCTAGGGGCCGCCAGTCAACACTGTTTGGCTGACGGCACCCGGAGGAGTCCCTCTCTATGAGAGCGTACTGGCCGGTGGGAGGCTATTGGTGGTAGTAGGCGGTCCCGTAGATAACCAGGTCCTAAGCCATCAGTGGACTTCAGTGCATGAATGATAAATATTGGTGCACTGTAAGCATGTTCAATTTTAGCAATCAGTTCCTAGAAATACCACCTGTGCATGTGCATTAGAAAAGTTTCCAAGATATTTCACCATTCCTAAGTGGAAGGGTCAGGATGCTGGCTCCCAGTATCCATTTTTCTTTCCAGGTTCTATCAGCAGCAGGTAATACAGAGGTAAGCAATTAATTTTCTCAAGGAACCACATGAGGAACTGGGACTTTTGTGGAGGACTGAATCCATAGCTCCTGGCTCTGCTCACCTGCAAGGCCATGCTTTGACTGAGGCAATAGTGGGTTGTGAAGCCCAGGTCTCTTCATACAATGACTGCCGCTACAATCTCCTCAGGCTGCTCCAGGTGAGGAGCGAGCACTGTGCAGGTGCAGAAAAATGCTTTCTCTCCTTATCCTCGTGTGGCCACCAGCCGACTGAAAGAGCAACAGCACAAAGCTAGACCCAACTGGGCTTCTTCTCCTGCCCCTGTGGTACACTAACTTTCATACGATTTCTAATTTCTAATTGTCCTCACATGGGCTGGATAGGGTTAGCCCAAGGGCCGGATGTGGTCTTGACACTGTAAAATACCCAGGTCATATTACGTGAGGATGAAAATACTTTTGAGAGGGCTCAGTATCAGGGATGAAATCTACTTATCTTCCTTACCGATTCAGAAGTACACAAGCTATACAGGTCATGTGTGCGCGCAGACCTTCTGCACATGCGCAAAACCTTCTGCGCATGCACAGAAGGTAAAAAACACATTACTGAACCACCAGCCAAGGTCGCTACTGGACCAGGCGGTCTGGTCCGATCTGGGAGCATTTCGCCCTTGCTCAGTATGTGTATTTCTTGGTTGGAGCACAGTGAAGCAATATTTCACTTTTAACTGCCATCTCAAAAAGAGCTCCCTATTCTAATACACGGACAACCGTTCATCTGAATTACAATCCAGGAGAGGAGCCTGTATACATTTCAAGGCGATACAATAATGCAATTTATTATTACAGTCTTAGACCAGAACAAATAAAAGCACTCAGTATATATATATATATATAAGCTGACTTTGTATAAATATACAAAAGTATGAAGGCTATTGCTTAACGCATTGTAAGCCACCCTGAGTCTCCGGAAAAGGGCGGCATATAAATCAAATTAAATATATATTTAATTTAGAAAAAAGTAAGAAAATAGATATTGTACCTTTACAGGGAGGATACATGAGATGTGGGTGTGGCTTACTGATGATGGCTAACGAGCCAGAAATAGATCTATATAAGTCTCTCACTAGGCAGCATAGGGCAGCATAGGGCCTGCTGGCTGCCAGAAAAAGAAAAAAGCCCAGAATTGAGTGGATGTGACTCCACTGAGCTAGGGCTGTAGAAAGAAAAATCTTGGTTTCATAGGAGAAACCTGGCTAAAAGAAACACACACACAGACAGACATACATACATACATACATACATACATACATACATACATATATGTATGAAAACATATATATATGTTTTCTGAGGTTTTCGCGGGTGTTTGTATGTAGGTCTTTAGTTATTCGGGTTTTCTCCCGCGTAAAAAGCCAAGAAATCTCCAATTTTACACGGGAGAAAACCCGAATAACCAAAGACAGACAGACAGACAGACAGACAGACAGACATATATATATATATATACTTAAGAATACTTAAGAATTCTAGTATAAAATAATAAATAACTACTAAAATCTATAATAAAATCCAGTGTCAATTATACATGGCCTGACTATACGATAGTTGCAATCCCTAAACTGTGTGGCCCGTTGTTCATCGCTAAAAAGGAAATGACTAAGCAGTGCAAAGGATTAGCCACAATTGTTATGTAACATCACTATGGTGGAGAAGACACATATTTCTACATGGGGCTCCCCTTGAAGAGCACCCGGAGGCTCCAGCTGGTCCAGAATGCAGCAGCGCAGGTAGTGATGGGAGCAACATGGCGCTCCCATGTAACACCGCTCCTGCGCGAGCTGCACTGGCTCCCGGTGGTCTTCCGGGTGCGCTTCAAGGTGTTGGTTATCACCTTTAAAGCGCTCCATGGCATAGGGCCTAGCTATCTCCGAGACCGCCTGCTGCTACCAACGACCTCCCATCGACCCGTGCGCTCCCACAGAGAGGGCCTCCTCAGGGTGCCATCAGCCAAACAATGTAGGCTGGTGGCCCCCAGGGGGAGGGCCTTCTCTGTGGGGGCTCCCACTCTCTGGAATCAGTTGCCCCCGGAGATAAGGAGAATCCATGACCTCAATGCCTTCCGTCGTTCCCTGAAAACCCATCTTTTCCAGCAAGCCGGGTTGGCTTAGAAGAAATTTTTAAATTTTAAATTTTTTAATTAGTTTGTTATTCTTAACTTTCGGCCCAAATCTATATATATTTTTAAATGTTTTAATATTTGTATTCTATGTTTTTTATCTTGGCTGTACACTGCCCTGAGTCCTCAGGGAGAAGGGCGGTATATAAATTGGAAATTAAATTAAATTAAATTAAATTTGTGACGAATCCCCAGTGTTGCTGCACAGAATCTGGCCACCTGTGCTGTAGTTATGGACTGTTCATCCTTAAGCAGCCACTGAAGATAGGTGGTGTCGGAACGGTCAGGATACTTAGAAGTTATTGGCAGAATATGTTTTTTTCCTAATCTTCGTATAAAAGGAACATCTAAGGAGCATGTGATCCACAGTTCCCACCTTTCCTGAGCCACAGGGACAGAGTCTTTCTGTGAATGGTATCCTTTTATACTTGCCATACAGAATGGCCGATGGAAGCGCATGGCACTGTGCAAGTGCAAATGCTTTCCGGTGGCTTGCTGATTCCAACTGACTAAGATATCTGGCAGGAGCAACAACACATCTAATGGCATCTGGAGCCAGAAACAGCAGAGCTTTCCCTAAGTCTGCCTGCCTCTCAATGTTCTCCACCCTTTGTCACAAGGTTTGTCTTGCTAGATCATAGTCCATCTTGAGTGTTAAAGCTGGGGAGAAGCCTAATTTGGCAAGGTTGGACTCAACAGCCTTGATTCATGATGAAGAGAATTTGTCTTGGAGGATTAACAGAGCAAGACCTTGCGGAAAGAAGTTAAGCTTTAGCCAGAGATTTAAGGACACTATACAGATTCTTGCTTCGAATTTTATCAATCCTGTCTCCAGGCGCAGAAGTGCATTTGAGACACAACGCGGCATCTGGAGAATTGCTCTAATGAATTTGGATTGAACTATTTCTAATGATGTAAAACATGAAGCTGATGGTCCGAGCAAGGTCCCATAAAGGAGCTGTTCTAGCGACTTGGCCACAAAAAGCTTAATAGCAGCAGGGACACAGTATCCTCCCTTTGGGCGGAAAAAATTAAGATTGGTGCTCGCTGATCTTTGGCCCAAGGCAGCCGCATATTCTCCAGGTGCTTTTCTTTAACCATTGCCTGAATGATGACCCCCAGGTATTTGCTCTATTTTGTGGCCATTTAGAAACCATGAATAAAGTTTTGGCCTTTTTGCAAAGGCCAGGATCTTTGTTTTTTCATATTTATGTCCAGGTTATTGTAATTACAGTACTGGAGAAGGGCTCACAAGGGTCTTTCAAGGCCTACTGGTGTCCTGGAGAGGATCACAATGTCATCTGCATATAGCAGGAGGGCGATGCTTCAGACACCTATTTGGGGTGGGGTGGGGGGTGATTTGATTTGTTTAGCCATTTTACCATGTCATTTATGTAAAAGTTGAAAAGCAGGGGGGCCAAAATGCACCCCTATTTAACCCCCTTATGAGTTTTAGCTGACTTTGAGAGGGACCCTTGCATATTACACCTCACCTTGAGATGTACCTCATTTCAAGGCAAAATAGGAGCAATATTCAGCTAGCCAGGGATTATGTTAACAAAAGAATGCAAGATGGAGTTCCAAACTCACATAAAGGAGTGTTAAGCAGAATCTTAGTCAGTCATGTGGACTGAGGCATGAAGATTCTTTGGATTTGTGTCTCCCTTTTTTTTTCAGAAAATGAAATGTGATTTTTGATATTGCTTCTAAAAAATAAATGTCGTGTCATAGTGTAGCAGTTTTATGCTAGTTCTTGGATGTGTTTTTTGTCTATATTTGAGAAACTTCCTTCTGGTATACAAGCATAAAAATTAAATTATCCATTATTGCCACCCTACAGAATTTTTTTAATAATGTAGGAAAAAGGCTATATTCAGTGATTTTCCTGTTTAGGCAGTCATATCTTTGACATTAAGTGGAATTTTTTAAAAAATAAAATAAACAGGTTTTCACTATGAAATTATCTTTTTAATAAAAAAAAGTGCAAATTACAATTCTTTGCCCTGTGGATGGTAGAGTAAATGATATCAGTTCCAATGAAAAGAAAATTGCTCTATTCATGCTGTAGTGTAATTATCTGGAAGTTTGTGGTCATGTATGTGTTATCTAGACTGAAACCATATAGTACTAACTCTGTTGTGTCCATTCGTCTGTAACCTTCAATTGGCTGAAACAGTGCATCACAAGGCAACATTTTTTGAATGAAGGTAGCTCAAATGACTAATTTACAGAATTCCGGGACCCATTACTCCCATGGTAATAATACTTAGTAGGAAAGTTGTGGCTGCTTCATTGCCACTGTGCTGTTGCTACTTCAGTACTGCCATAGTCAGCCACAGTCATATGATCGTCATTTCCATTATTCTCTGCCAGCTTCCCACAAGTCAGTGGAGAAGCCAGCAGGATGTGTAAGCTTGGCTATGATTGCTGATGCTCCCTGCCAGCGAAATCTTTCACTGTGGGAAGCTAGCAGGGAGCGTCAGCAATAGGGAAGACTTCAAAGAAGCTCTCAAGTTGATCAGGTAATGCTCCCTCCACCTGTGCTACCTCCCCATCCCTTCTGTGCTCATGCTATGCCAGCCACTTGCACATTCCTGTGTATCATTCCTGACCCATGTTGCAGACCTCTAAGCCTCACCAACCTCACCCCAAGCCCATACATTCTCCTTGGCTAGCACAGCATCTTTCACATACCAAAGCATACCACACACACCCTTCCTGACCTGCGCCAGACCGCTTACATCCTCTCCAATCTGCTTGGCAGCTCTTGCTTACATAAACATACCCTGCCACCTTCCCAACTCATGCTGCAACCCTGTGTGCCCTCCTCGCACCATGTGGCACCTCTCAAGCATCCTGTGCACCTTTCATGACTTGTTCAGCACCTTCCCTGTACCCTCCTCTTGGAGACATGCCAGAATGGGGAATGGGGATACAGTTTTTCTTGCAGTGCCTCACTCTTCCCCCACTCACCCAACAAACTGGCAGGCAGTTCTGTGGCTCATCTAAAGAGAAGGAGTGATTTCTGATACCTCCCTGTCAGCTTCCTACAAGCAACACAAGCTGGAAGTCAGAAATCACTCCCACTCCCACTACTTTTATTCACTATGGTCATTTGGTTTCCCTGTTAAAGTAAGGCAATATCTCCGAAAGGAAGACCCAATGGGTTATGAATTGCCTTGTATTCACTTAAATGTCTACTTAAATCCCATCATTGGGAGATGAAAATGACTGGTTTTGGGGTGACTGGAAGCAAAATATTTATAGTTCCAGAACAAACAATGAACAGGCATCCCCAAATCTGCATGTGTTAGATGGGTAATCATATCTTATAAATAGTGATTGTAATCAAGAAGTATGGTTTTGGATCACATACACTTTGTATAAATAATATTATAACATCTTGCTTCAATGTTTGGGCATGAGAGTCCTCCAAGTACTCCATAGAGGATACATCTTGTCTAGGAACAACCCACATTCCAAAATACTATCGGGTCTTCAAACAACCAGCCAAATAACATCCAATAGATATCAATAGCACTTAGATCTACATAGTGCCCTATAGTGCTTTATAGCATTCTGTGAGTGGTTTATAGAGTCAGCATATTATCCCCAACAATCTGTGTCCTTATTTTACCTACTTCAGAAGGATGGAAGACTGAGTCAACTTGGTGTCTGTCAGGATCAAACTCCCAGCTGTGAGCAGGGTTAGCCTGCAATACGACATTCTAACCACTGCACCACCTTATTATTATAAATAAAGAATAATAAAAGTAAAGAAATTCTTATTTATAATAATTTATATAATAAAAATATATAATAAATAAAAGTAATGAAAAAAGAAGATCTATCAATAAAATAACATCCAATAAAACTACTCTAACTCCTCTTATTTAACAGTGACTATGACTTTGGGTGCACACTAGGCTGATGTACACCACAAAAGCATTTTAATCTCTCCTGTCTACTAAGCATCTAGCAGAAAGTGGCATATTCTATGCAATTAATTCCTTTCTCCTGTCAGAGTATAACAAAAGGGAATTTGGAAACTAATATTTATAATAGTTAAGTTCTTTCTTTCTATATTGTTATATAACAAAGAGTAGAGATTTTGGCACTCAACTCAGAAGTACAAATCCTTTTTCACATTGTTAAAATAATTTAACATACTTTGGAGTTTTTCATCAATTTCTCATCAATCGTTACTGAGCTCTAACTATACAATCTCATTAATTTCTTTATCTACTTATTGATATTAAATTTCTGTACCAACTGTGTTTTCCCTTTTGCATGCACCTTTTCCTTCTTATTTTTTAAGAAATGAGTAATAAGTAAATTTTATACACACCCATACTTTCCTCCCTTTAGTGCTATACTATCTAGATCAGGGAGTTGAAGTCCACAAATCTTAAAAGCTGCCAAGTTTGAAGACCTCTGATCTAGAGCATTGCCTTTCTCAGGTGTAATGCACATGTCAAATGTTGTTTTATACATGAGTAAAATTCCATTTACTACTTTATACATACATAAAGCTATTTTATCCTTGTGTAAAATCCCATTTCACACTTTATCATGCATTTAACACCATTTTACACATAGAACTAATTCCCTTCCAATTCATCGTACGTTTAGATTTAACAGACACCCATCCCACTATTCTGTTAAATTGAGAGTTTCTTTCATTCTGATTAACTTTACATGAAATTAAGTTGGTAGATGGCAAAAATTTTAAAAATAATAATTACGTTTTCTCATCCCTACAGAAGAAACTTCACATGACATTGCTAGTATTAACTTAAGCATTAAAAAATTGCAGCTCTATTATTTTATTTATATATCAACATTTGGTATTGCCTATTCCAATGATTTGGCTCACTCTTGTGTGATGCAATTGCCATACACTTTCCAGCTATCCAATAAACTGAAGTCATTGCTTTTAAATATATTGCTATAAGATGATATGGGAAATGATCTCATTCCAGTAATAAATATAGCAATACTGTTATGTCCATCACAAAGAAACCATACTTTTTTAAAAAAGCTGATCAAAGAAAACTGATTTATACTCTATATGTGTAATAAGAGAGAGGACTTAAATCTTTGGATCAAAAAAAAAAAATACAGCAAAAAGTTTTTCACAGTCCCAGATTACAAAGACCATCCTCCATCGGACAATGAAAAACTAGCATGACACTATCAATGGAAATAGCTGAGGACATTATCAAAAGCATCTGTGACACATAGGAGGGATATCAGCCTTTCTAACAGGACTTTGGGGTTGTCATAAATAGGTACTAATAATGTCCTCCTCCTTATATCCAGCTGATGTCACCAGCCTCCAGCAACAGCAGTGGTTCCTTGTCACCATCCTCCTCATCAGACTGCCTACTCACTCGGGGATGCCCCGGACGCAGCCATGTTGCTGCTTTGCGTAGCCGTTTTGAACTGGAATACGCCCTGAATTCAAGAGCTCATGGGACGTGGTCCCAAAGGTAAGCATGAAGACCACATGGATTGCTTCCTTAGTCTGTGGGATTCAAAGAACTGCCTGACCTATTCTTGACTAGTCAAATTGCTGTTAGCACCCCCATTAAGGAACAAAATGCTTGGAAGCATCACAGAAACAAAACACTCAGTAATAATTTTCCTTTGTAAGCTAGAAGGTCCAAAACATTCTATTAACAAATCAGCTTTAAATTTGGGGGTCTTCCAAATGTCATCCTGTTTTTCCTGCTCAGACTTCCCTCCCAGATTTTCTGCATAAGCAGTCAATCCTTATATATTTGCTTGTTTGGGCATTCCCATAACTCCACTGTATGCACATCATCTTCATTTTTCCCTTTTGTCCCCAACTCTGTATAAGAAATTCCTCTTTCCTCTTTTCTGGAAGGGACGTTCCTTGATTCTGCCCTCACTGAGTCAAAAAAGCAGCGGTGAAATCCACTTACCTTCGCTTCTGGTTTGGGTGCGCTCCCAAGTGGGAGTACACGCACACTATGTGCATGCACACCTCTTCTGCGCATGCAAAAAACATTCTGCGCATGCAAAAAACATTCTGCGCATGCGCAGATGGTTAAAAAATGGGATGTAATGACATTCAGGCGAGTGGATGTAGCCTCCCGCCACTGAAACTACCGGTTCGGTGAGCTGGATAGAACCAGGGAGATTTCACCGCTGCAAGAAGCCCATCAGCTCATAGCTGTTTGTGTTTGGGTAGCCTTGCTCTATAATGCCCCTAATAGTTTTATGTCATTTATGTATGGTATGCGGAAATGACCTTGGGAGACAGGAGATTGGTACTTGTAAGACTGATGTCAGCCTTCTCAGGTAGAGCAGACAGGATCAGATGAGTTAATTCTGCTTCATTAGAAGGCTACATTAACAGAATCTTGCAGGTCTGAAAGTACAAATCTCCCTCCATCTGTTTTACAGTCTAGAGCAGTAATGGCAAACCTTTTCCGCACCAAGTGCATGTGCATAACACCAAGTGCTGAAAAGGGAGCACTTCATGCACGCGCTTGTTGGGGCCATGACCAGGAAGAGGAGTTTTCCAGGGGGCATGCGTGTACCGAATAAGATACTTCCGGTTTGCCGGCCAGCAAGTCTTCCAGTTACTGCCGTGCATGCACACACACTGATCAACTGGCCAGTGCACATGCTCACACCAGAAAACAGAAGACCAGCTCTTCCGGTTTCTGGCACTGACGCACACACAAAGGCCAGCTGATCATCGCATGCACATGCATGCCGGAAACCCGGAAGAGGAACGAGTGACACCGAGCGTGCTAGGTGACATGGCTCCACGTGCCACTTCGGGCACGCGTACCATAGGTTTGTCATCACGGGTCTAGAGGTTAGGGAGATTTGTTTCTGAGTTTCTTTCTCCACTCATTATGCAGCTGTTGCCCATGTCCTCTCTTATCTGATCGTTGTCTAGGTAGCATCACTTAACCCATTCCAACCAAGCACCCATCTGACAAGGTCGCTCCCACATACCATGACAATTTGTGTGATTATTTGCTCCGATTGTTGGAACTTAAAGCAGCCGATTTTCCATGAGAAATAAGACTAAGCAAAATTCAGGATGATATTTGAAAAAATATATTCAAAATGGAAGGCCTGGGGCTGGCAGGAAGTAGAGAGAAAGCTATAGGAGAAGAAAGGAAAGTGACTGAAAATCAAATCACGCAGCTGAACAGGACCTCAAATAGAAAGTGGTTGAGGAAAAGGAAGAATTAGTACAGTATAAGTTTTTGGGAAAGAGATTATACTATTTGAAATTTGTAATCCTGGGACAACTGAGGACAGGAAATTTGGTGGAGAAAGCAGGTAGGCTTTATTATTATTTTTTTAAAATAATAACTTGTTTGACTTTTTGACAGAACTGGAGACTTTGCTAATATTGTTACTTCATGTCTTTCAAATAGATCAGTGCAGTGTTTTTTTATTTATTTATTTACTTACTTACTTACTTACTTACTTACTTACTTACTTACTTACTTACTAGATTTTTATCCTGCCTTTATTTTTTTATAAATAACTCTAGTGCTAAAAATGAATAATATTCTCTCCTCATACTTTCCCCACAACAATAACCCTGTGAGGTAAGTTGTGCTAAGAGCAAATGACTGACCTGAAGTCATCCAGCCAGTTTTTCTTGCCTAAAGCAGAACTAGAATTCACAGTCTCCTGGATTCTAGATCAGCACCTTAACTAGTAGGCCAAACTGGCTTTCATATGATGTTAACCTTTATTTAGTCCTATTGTTATAACTTGCTAAAGCTGTTTACTAAGCGTTCTTGGTGTCATTATAACAGAAAAGGATAAAAGCTACAACCAGAATTAAGATGCTATACCTACCATTGACTCTGGACATTTTCCCAATAGTGAATTAAAAGTATCTTCATAGCATCCTCCTTCTCTTGCCGAAGTGATATACAGCTTTTTCTCGTTACTCTTTTCTCTTGTTACTTTGAAGCCTCAATAGTTGAATGACTCTAGAAAATGCTAAGTCACAAGTAGGAAAATAATCTCTAGCTTCAGTTATCATTTATCATCCTGCTTTTTCCCCACCAATTTCAATGGCCTCAATCTATTCTTGAAAGCAGTTCTTTAAAATTCCTTTAAAAATGTAATTGTGCTTTTAGATTTGTTACCAGAACAGCAGTGGAACTAATCTATTTTTTTCCCATGTTAGATCTAGAAGGCCTGCTATGTAATGACAGAAATGACTACAGAATTTTATATAAGATGTTCTTCACCCTCGTAACAGGCTCAGTGCCATAATTTGCATTGGAAAAGGAACTGATGGGCTTTTGTGTCTCACATCAGTCTAGACCAGAGGTGGGGAATGATGGCCCTTTTATGATTTATGGACTTCAACTCCCAGAATTCCTGAGCCAGCCATGCAGGCTCACGAATTTTGAGTTGAAGTTCACAAGTTATTAAAGGGCCATTGTTGCCCACCCCTGATCTAAACAAACCAACGTTTAGACAAAACAATCTGAATTGAATAAGAGTGGGGAGCAATATCACTGTGCTTCAGAGATTCCAGCTGCTGAAACATCTTGTCGCATAACACTGTGGACCTTGGGAGATGTTAATACCATAATTTTCATTTCCTGGGGCAGAAGAAAGTGATTTAATTGTAACTATGGCAACAAGGGAGTCTCTTTAGCCCTTTAAGTGCTATATTGATATTACTGGAATACCTAGCAATGAAGATCCCAGGTAGACATATAATTTAGTCTTCTTGAAAGAATCATCTGCCACCCTTTTTCAAGCGATGAGCCCAAACCGTTTCATTCATTTAGTTCATGGGCTAGTACTACAGTGTCAGTAATGTACTCTGAGCTTGAGTCAAACATCAATATCGTAGCATAATATCGTTAATATAAGCCATACATGAAGAAATGCAGTCTAGCTTTTATGTCTCTGGATTTGGGGGAAGGTCCCCTTTTGATAATCACGCAAGGGGCTAGAACAACAACGAATTTGTGAGGAAAGCAACAAGATTCAGGGCGTATTAGAGGATTTTATATTAGTTCCCCTTTCATGCTGCAGCATGTAATAGATTTGCATGAAAGAATAAGCAAGTGACACATTTAGGTTATACTATGGATGCCCAAGAGGGTGAAGAAAGTAGTTATCACAGCAGCTTCCCTGCTACTGTAATTTAATGTTCACAACAGTGCGCCACCCAAGCTCATTAGCTGGTTGAAATGGGTTCTGCAGAACGCAAAGGGTTGCAGAAGAGTCCCCCCCCCCCAATGCTATGCAATACAAATTAACTAACTCCAGTCCTATAAATAAAACATTGAAAGAGTTACCCAGAGGCAAAATATAAACTAAAATGAAGATGGTTTCTGCAGATTCAGTGGGTTTTTTTTCCAATTATACGACATACTGAGATGATTAATGACCTAGCTTTCAAATGACAATGGTTTCTCGAGGCTTTAATTTTTTAAAAAACATACAAATCGAGAGCAGGAGTGACTCAGTGTTGTGTGCTCACAACGTTGTTACACCCTTCGCCTCTCCGACTCATCTGAGCTGCACAAACTACAAGGTTGCACACAATGACGAAGGATGCTTGCCTAGCTGTGTGCCTAAAACCCACATACAGAATTAAGAAGGTGTGAAATTACTTACTTCATCCTTCTGTAAATATGGTCCATTTTTGTTAGTAAAGTTACAGTGGCCCAATAGCACGTGACTCTCTCCCTGGGATGAGGTGGCAGTATGTGGAGAGAGAGAGAAATTGACTGAGCGTACGCAAAATACAAATGTATTCCGGTTGTCTCCTTCTGCCAAATGTACTAGCACACATGTGCATATATATGCTTATCCACATATTCCAATTTTATTATGGTGTTACTGATGCTACTCCAAACCTGAGAATTGAACAGGGTGTAGATGATGCTGGGATGAAGACGTGGCCTTCATCCCAGCACCTGTTGAAAATTTTTACAACTGGTCTCTTTTTGGAAAGGGGCAAGATAGAACACACAAAGATTGTCTAGTCCAGTGCAACCATCCAGATTCCTCCAATTTACCAGTCCCACAAGAATTCATCAGCACAGATGGTGGACCATCTGCAAACTTCCCAATTTTGGTTTAGCATATGGTTTAGAAGAGGGGGAAGATGAGACTCCTGGCTCGTTGTCTTCAGGGGTACTCAGGAATTGTGGGTTAATGTTGTTGAAGGAAACATTATTGTAAATGCAAAGTTTATTCAACACCTTGTGATGGGTGCAGGTCGATGGAACTGGCTTCACCCAAGAAGAATGGGAGCAGAATGGGAAATTTGTTCATGTTGGGCATGACTGCTTTATCATCGACCATGCTACCACCCACCAAGCTCGTTAGCTCATCGAAGCCTGGCACTCCACAAGCAATTCCATTAACAGACACTTTGACCTACAACCAGCCTATGAACCCCTCGGAATCCAAATCAACTGCACAGCCAAACAGAGACAGCACCGACCCTCAACTAACCCACACAAGCCCCCCACCCCCAACCAGCACTTCCCTTCCCAATGACCCTCACATGATGTAACTTCCCCATCACAAGACCATTCACAAGACTCTCACTGATGACTCACACCTGACTCATCACAAGACCCTCATTTGACACACCCACACCTGAAGCCCTTATAAACAGAAGAACACTGACACTGACATCCCCTAAACTCTGAAGATGTTATCTAGTCTGGTAACAAAATATTCATAAACCAACCCACAAGCTCAGAGTACGAACCTTCACTCTCATCCTACACCCGGGCTACAGATATTCGCCACTATGACTACTTTAAATGGAACCTTGTCATGTTAGCACACATAAAAGAATCTTGGAATAATATTTAGATCCAGATTAGGGGGAAAAAACCATGGTCCTTTGCACAGGCAGTCTGTATTCCACCCAGAAGAGCCAGTCATAGTCTGCAGACATTGCTAAATGTATAACATTCTGTCTCTTAGATAACTGATTGACTTGCCCTTTTGCTTTCACGGTTTTATGTGTGAGCAGAAGTAGATGGATGAGCTCCACTACATAAAAATATTTAAGAAGTAAGTGAAGCTGATGACACGTTACTTTACAGTTTAGTGAAATTCAACAAATCTAATTCTATTATCCTGTCAAGTTCCACCAAAAAAGATCTTGAGAGTATTTTTCTAATTAAAAAAAATAAAAAAAGAATCCTAGCAACAGTAAAATACATCTATAGGATTTACTGTATCTGTGTTGGTGAAAATCCTTTGTTTTCTCCAGATTTTAGGGAGGAAATAATATATACAATAATTAATTAATTTTCCATAAAGTTATGTTCACAATGCACCTTTTAAAAAGGAGTATCAGTTAGTAGCTAATAATGAAAGGCTTTTTTAAAATCTAACTTTTCAAGGTTTATACAAACCAAGTAAACTAAATGGGAAAAAAATGTTTTCTGACTTACAGAACTCAACTGAGATTTTTCTGGAACATTTAAAAGCCAACAACCATTTTTTATCCTGTCCATTAAGTACCCACTTTGGTCTAATAAATGTAGCTTGGTATTCATGCTTTGAGGAGTTCAAGCACAAGAGGAAATATTCTGCCAGGTCTGTGAACTTACTGATATTTAAGGAAGAAAGTAAGTTGTGAGCTGTCATTTGACTTACAGGCAGGCTGTGCGTGAAGATGTAAAGGATATGCACATAAGCACATATACACAGACATGAATAATGCCAGTTCTTGTTTATAATATTACTTTCCTGGAATAATTTAATAGGTGAAATTTTATATTATATGAAAATTCAATTTTATATATTGCTGAGAATCAGAATAATCCACTATAGGTGGTTATGATATAAGCAACTTACTCATCATCTACGTTTTACACAGAGAAGTAAAATCTGAACTCACCTATTGCATTATTGAGTCATAGAGTAGGAAGAGGGGTTTGTAGGCTGTTTACTCCAATCTGTTATCAAATTCTCAATAGATACTATCCAGAACCAGATTCTTTTGAAGCTACCAATCTACTGACCTTCAAGATAATTGGAGTATTGGAGAATTGTTCTTATTAAAATGTTTATCCTAATGTTTCCTTCAACAATCCAGCTCCTCCAACTTTTTCTTTTTTTTTCTTTCCCATCCCACAGATCAGCTGTCCCGCCTCCTTTTTTACATATTCTTGTACGCTCATTCCAATTTGTTTACATTCTTAATGAACAATATTCACAACTAGATACAGAATTTAAGTTATGCCTGCTGTAATTTTGCCTAATGCAAAATTATTTCCTTGTGCCTTGCAAAGGATTATTCTATTAATACAGACTAAAATTTCATTCCCCTTTTTAGTAGCTGCATCTTATTCCTAACTCAGTCCGTTTATGCTCCAAAACTAACCCCATTGAATTCAATAGGGCTTAATTCCAGGAAATTGTAAGTTTCCTACTAAAGCATCTCAACACCGAGAACACTGACATTTGTCATAATAGTTTGCCAAAATTATTCAGCTGTCAGAAGTATGAAATGGGGCTACTGTGAAGCGGGATTTACTAATCCCAATCAGTACCTGTAAATAAGTCAGGAGACAAGACCACGGAGATCCAGAGAAACAGGTTTATTGAGTATTGCTAGCAATAGGCTCAGTGCAGTCACCTGCCGAGGACTGAGCCCCGAACTACGCCCTAAGGCAAACTTTTATAGGTTCTTGAGATTTGACTGTGACATAGCATATTCAGTTCCGCTTATGGATAATACATTGTGCATACAGATAGATAACTCTAAGGGAGATTCACTGGAAAAGTACAAAAGCAGAAGTTCATAGTTTTGTGATACATATTCCATATATGGGTATACCTTACATCTTACCCAATACATTCCAGTAAGTTCCATAGGGCATACAACTTGGTACATCTTGTGGTTACAACGGTTAGGGCAGAAGATTACAAATGCCAAGTTCCCTTTTAGGCGTACAGATGTAGGAGAAAGGGCCTTAAGATTATATCTTTTATATAAGAGTGTAATAAACAGTGTAAATGAGGTTATATACCATTTGGTTGAGGGGGCTCTCCTTCAACTGTACTTCTCTTCTTCCAAGCAAAGGATGGTACAGCCTTCCCTACAGGTTGCAGCTCGTGATTTATGCTTTCCTCTCCATTTTGATAGCCTGTCCCTACTCCTTCTTGCCTGACCTCTTCACAAGGCTGAACGGTCTGCAAGCTCACAATTCTTTGATTTGCTCTATGCTGTCATGTGTGCAGTGGGACATCAATCTCTTTCAAAAAGCAAGCTTGTTGTACACGAAATTTGATAAGCGTTTCCAAGGCTGTAGGATGAATCTGGAGGGGAAAACGCCAAGATGCTTTCTTCAAATTGGACGTCTCTTCCAATTTCCAATTCTTGCAAAGGTATCAAACGTTCAGTAAGTGTGTGATATATATTGAGAGGGGAGGGTGCGTTTGCCCTCTCCCTCAAACGGTGATGCCTCAAACCAAAGAGCGGTACTGAAAGGTGTTCTCCGAAATTTGCACAGGTAGACTTTGGAAAAGCAAAGCAGGCCTTGCTTCCCCCAGGGGAAAATGCTACAAGCTGGCTAACCCTCTTGCTCCTTCAAATTTAGAAGTTACGGCCACTGGCTCCATTCTCAGGAGAATAATCTGGGGATGGTCACATCATTACTTTTCTGACTCCAAGTTGGAGCCCAGCAACCTTGCCAAGAAGCTACAATATTTAGAAAGGCAGCATTTCTGGGCTTTTGCAGCAACCCTCTCATTCCTTCAAGCCAACCGAGGCACTTGCCTATAGCTTTACAAGGGCAGGAGGCAGGGAAGTATGTTTCTCAGCAGATGCTTTTTTTATGTTGAGCCTTAAAAATGTTGCATGAAGGTTTTTAATGAACCATGAGAAGCCAGTAACCACTGAATGACAGTAGGCTCAGAGCACCAAGTAGTAGTTTAGCAGCAGGAGACAAGTTTCCAGCAGCCCCACTTCAGGGGATGCCGCCTGCACATTGAACAAGTCAGACTCCAAATGAGGCAGCTCTTCCAAGCAGATATAAATAAAAGATGCGATGTTCCTATGGGAACCTTTTGGCATATTGGATTACCTATTCCCCAGCTAGAGTTTCTTTTCAGTTATATTTCACCTACACTTCAGGGTGTTCTTTGAGAACACGGAAGACCGAATTGTATTTTTCTAACTATGCCTACACGGCAGCTTTATTATTTTTTTAATAATAATTTCATTAAAAAGTATCACTAAAAGGATAAAAACTTAATATTAACTAAAAAAGGGGGGGGGGATAAAAAGAAAAAAGTAGAAAATTCAGAAAAAGAAAAATAGGAAAGAAAGAAGACATAAGAATATAGGAAAGAAAAAGAAAAGAACTATATGAAGAAACAACTCCCCCCTTCATCACAAGTATAAACTAAATTTTAGTAGCTTATAAACCCTCTCTTAAAATAAAACAAATGATCTGTTCTTCCCATCTCTTACCTATAAATAAATCCTCAAAGCCATACAGTCCTGATCAACAAAAGTGCATTAAGGGGTAGCATAGATAATAAATCTGTTTTATCCTTGATCAAATAAATCTTTATATTCCTTAATGTCTATGGAGATTCTCAGTCATCCGGGTCATGGTTGTCCCAAAAGTATTTTTCAAGAGGCAACTGGACTTTCTGGTTTTTCTTTGAAGATGTTTCGCTTCTCATCAAGAAGCTTCTTCAGCTTTCTATTCCTTCCCTTTACTTTTAACAATCTTGATCTTCAAATAAGATCAAGTTCTAAGTGCCCTAGAACTTGATTTCTTTCTATTTTGTCTTTCTCTCTTCTCATAGAATTTTTCCAAGTTTTAACAAGTCTTGTTTTGTAAGTCCAGTGTAGGAAAGTTAACCAGGTCACCCTTTTGTTTTGTTATTTGTATATCCCTGAACTACCTATTGCATTAGGGAACCGGGGTGGCTCATGTGGTAAGATGCTGAGCCTGCGCGCCACTGAGATCAGCAGCTCAGCGGCTCGATTCCTGTGAGCAAATAAACCACCTAGGGACAGGAAAGGAGCCTCCCCCAATTGCCTACTGGCATTCAGGCATCCCATGAGTAAGATAACACCACCCCAAAAAATTCCTTTCACAGAGGCAGCCAGCCGCTTCAGTGATCCCTGGCTAACACTTTTTTAAAAAAACAAGCCTATTGCATTATTGAATCATAGAGTAGGAATGGGGGAACTGTAGATTGTTTACCCCAATCTGTTATAAAATTCTCACTAGAGAATTAAAACATCAGCTGGTTTCATTTGTATATTCAGTATAACATATTTTATGGCCTTATGATTTTCTGTCTGTAGACATGGACATAGATGCAGTAATTCTCAACCTGTGGTCGGTGGACCCCTGGAGGGCTGTGATGTCATCACAGGGAGTCCACAAAGGCTTGAAGAAATGTTGTGATTTAAAATTTGAGTTCAGTCTTGGTGATCCATGGCCACAAAAGGTATTTAAAGGGAGTACGTAGTGAAGAAAAGGTTGAGAACCACTGGATTAAAGGATCTGGAGACATAACGCTTATGCTACGTTGCCAATGCTTCAGTCAAAATAACAGGATCTTTGTGTAGTTCTATCAGACATAGGCCTCAACATATGAAAAAAAATAAATAACATAGAGAAGATAGGCAGTTTTCTATCTTCAATATAAGGATAAGATATAAAATATGCGTAACTCATATCAGAAAGGACTTTTTAATCTGTTTATTGTTTTGGGAAGTTGTGTTCCCGGATTTCCAACAAAACTCTTTCACATCACTTGTGATCTATTCCTTTTGAAGCAGCAAATGAGAATTGCATTTGGGTGCTTCCACACACAAATCCCCATTTCTGAACTCTGAATTCTAAGACTACCTGATCATCTCTAGGGCAGAGGTACAGAACTATAAGCCCTTTATGATTTGTAGACTTCAACTCCCAGCCAGCATGGCTGGTTTAGGAATTCTGGGAGTTGAAGTCCACAAGCCCATAAAAGGGCCATAGTTCCCCCACCTCTGGTCTAAGGAAAGAATATACTTCTTAACTGTTTTGCAAACTTTGTGTGAATAACAATGATAATAAAGTTGCATAAACTTTATATAAAGTGAAGGTGGTCTGTCATTTTCATTCTCAGTGAATGGGAAAAAATGAGTAGACTTTTAATGCTTGAGAGTAAAAAGAGAGTAAACAGCTTGTAGAACCAGGTTTAGCCTTGAGACCATTAATTAATTCCCCAAGATATGTGTCTCAGCATCTTTTCCACACAGATATGCAGGTGTCAACATTTTCCCCAATGTGTTTTGAGTTTGGGCCAGTTATTTCGAAGTTAAAAACAGTTTACCACTCAGCAAGTAATTCTTTACTTTGCACAGCATGTAAAACAATATACATGAAAAGATAACTGGAATGTACCAGTCTGTTGTGTTTTCCAAACAAAATACAAAGAGGAACAACTCAGTGAGTTGCAGAAGAGAATTGGTGACATAATAGCAGAAGTTTTTAAGATAAATAAACGTTAGGTTACAATCTAAAACATACAGTGGTTTGAATTTTATTATATATTACTTCATACCTTGAATGTTCATATACTATTTGTGCTTAGTAGAGATGCAACACCAACATGTTTTTAAAATGTCCTATGTATATTTATTTTCCTTTTTCTCTTAAATAATCTTGAATTTGACTGTGTCTATGACTTTGTTCACTATTTGTCCAGAGAAATTGGATGAATGGTTTCTTTGGATTTTTATAACAGAAGAAGAAAATCTTCTGTGTTCTCCCTTATTGGCAACATACATACAAACATGCATGCATGCATACATACATACATACATATCAGTGGTGGGTTGCCCCCGGTTCAGACCGGTTCACAAGAACCGGTAGTAAAAGCGGCAGGAGGCTCCGCCCACTGACCAGGACATCATCATAGGTGATCTGAGCATGCGCAGAAGAATGTGCATGTGCGCAAGCGAAGCGAGCATGCAGGCATGGGCATGGGCACAATGCAAACCGGTATAAAGGTAAGTAGAACTCACCCCTGATACATATTAATGGAAATTTGTGTAGAGTATTTTTGGGGTGATGGTGTTAATTAAACATGGGAAAGCAGAGAGCTACAGACTGGTGGAGAGATGGAAGTACATTGAAAGTCAAACATGTATTTTTTTACCTCCTGGCACTCCATAACTACCTAAAGGCCTGAACATCAGCTATGATGATTTCATCAAAATCTTTTAAAGTTCTGTTCTTCTTTGAAATAATTTTGACCAACTTTTTTTTCATAAAGATGTTTTGAAAAATGTTTTAGCACATTGTGCTTGGAAGAACTCATTTTGGCCCATCTTAAGAATTTCAAAACCTACTGTCACATCTGGACGGCCTTTTGGAGGCTGCCAATTTGGGAAACGCTGATCTACAGTGACTTTCGGATGGTCTTATTTTCTATGAGCTACTACACAAGTCTTCAGACATTGTAGGACAGGGGTGTCAAACTGGTAGCCCACAGGCCAGATGCGTTACACGCAAGCCACGCTCACCCCAGCTCCGCGAAGGGAAAAATTGTCACGATACATCACATGATGGCAACGTGATGCTGCAAGTTTGACACCCATGTGCAGGAGGAGGAATGGCAAAGCCAGGGGGTGAACTAAAAAGAGGATTCAGTTTAGAATCCTTACATAACCAAAAAGGAACTAAGTCCAGCCCCCCACCCCTACCCCGATTGACACTGACCCTTATCTAACTCTAACCGGATACTGATCATTAGTGGAGAAGATTCCTGTGCATAGGCTTTTAGCAATAAATCAGTTAAATTGAACCTTTGCACATGAACTGGCCTTTTATGCCTGACAGATGGTGATGCACTTTTTTTTCCAAATATGTAATTCTTACATGGATTCCTGTGGTTACTTTATATGACAGAGAGAAGAAACATTATAAATACTATATATGTGATTAATTTCTTTTTAATTAAATAAATGTCATATGACTGTTAATATGTTTTCTGGAGAAATAATTATTTAAAAAGCCCCGTCTTCAATATTCTTAGAGCAGCTACATCTGTCCTTCTTTATGTCATCCATCCACCATGATATAGAAGGTTTTTATAGCAGTTGTAATTATAAAGCTTTTCATAGGAAAACATGTTTGAAAGGCAACAATCAGCATCTAGTAATATGCCTCTGTAGATTTTTTTTCAGTATGATTGACAATAAAATTTGATAACTTTTGAATGAAGAAGCCTACAGTAATTCTGATTGTAAGTCTTAAAAGAAATATTTTTATAAAGCTATTTCAGTTATTGAGGCTTTGCTATGAAGGGTTTCATTGGTTTTGATTAAAAAGATTGGTAACTAATTACATGGTTTTATGGCTTGTCTTATTGGAAACTAAGGCACCATTTTAATAGTTCTGCAGAAAAATAATTTAAATGGGATAGAAGTAACCTAAGAAAACCTGAAGGGAGGGTCTACTTGATAAAGGAGAAATGCTCGGCTTCCAGAATCTGGAGATGACAAATTCTGTTCAGATGTTTACCAACTGGAATCCACCTTTGGTAAATAAAATAGAAACACCAAGGCAGTGATGATCTTATTTCATACTTGTTTTTTTCCCAATTCTGAAATATGAATTGGCTCTTGTTACAGAATGCTCTGACAATATCAGCAGGATCCCAAATCAATACATTCCAAATTATTTATTTAGCCTAATTAAATGGAATACATCCAGAAGTCTCATTTCAAAAGAAGCTAGCATCACCTTCTTAGTTCTGAACTCATTCCAATCTTCCACCTTCTGTTACTGAACATGTTCTGAACAAATTATTTGCATTTCCGTCAGTAACATTCCTAGAAGGTTAACTAAACACCTTGACGAAGTTGCATCTCTCTGAGAACATACTTGCCTCTTAAGACTGAAATATCTGGCAGAGAGCAATCGCGTTGGGTTTGTGATTTGTTCGTGATGTATTTTAGAAATGCTAAGATGCAAGCTTGTTTACTTGTCCAAATATGTGTGCATTGAATGTTTGATTAGCAGTTTTGGTTACCATCTTTACCTATCTGATGATGTTACCTATCTGTTGATATTATCTGATGGTAAATGAAATATCTGCAAAAGAACAACAACCAAGCTTAGAGAACACCAAAGTGTACTCCAGAATACCATAGCATAGATCAGGGGTGTCAAACTCAAATTCATTGAGGGCCGCATCAGAGTTGTGTTTGATCTCGGGGGGCAGGGTGGTTGTGGCCAGGGTGGGCGTGGCCAGCTTGACATCACTCATGTCAGGGAAGAACCTGTGGTGGCCTTAGTGCTCTACCAGCAACAATGGTCCCCCGAGCTCCATTTTCGGCTGGGATGGCATCCTGCAACCCTCTGCCAGTGAAGGCAGAGGCACCGCAGGCCAGTCCTTCGCTGTTTCCAGGGTGGCCCTGTGGGCCAGATCTAAGCACCCCATGGGCCAGAACTGGCCTACGGGCCTTGAGTTTGACACCCCTGCCATAGATGAATTGCTACATCTATAAACTGAATAACTAACCTGGGCCATGGATTTGAACCATTTGTCTGAAGCTACATCTTCTCTTCTCTTTTGATAAACATTCTAAGCTGATGGCTCCAAATAATGTTACCAAATAATATCTCTCCACCAAGAAGTAGCCTTCTCTGAAAGTTGTGGAAAATGTGTTGGTAGAGTCCGAAGCAATGTCAACTCTGTGAGAGCTATTTTAAATAATATTAGTGATTCTGAGTTTTGCATTTGACCTTGACGCTCATTAGATTCTGTTGCCTGGGCACACTTTCGTAACCACACATTAGTTTTAATTTAGGTAAATGTGAAGTCGGATTAGTGACATAGACAAAGTATGGCTTCTCTAATAGCAAGAAAGAATAAATGGATTGAATTAAGTAAATAAATGAACAAACCATTTCAATTCAGTAAAGACCTGGCAACGCTAATGACATGAATTCATTCTTCTACTACCCACAGAGTAGCGGTGCAGGACATGCAGTTTATGGATGGGCTTCAACTGATGAGTCATATTCCATTGCATGCATATTTGATTTTAGAATAATAAAGATTGATATTGAAACAGTGTGGCTAATCTAGACAATGGTGCTATTAAGAAGAATTACTTGTTTCAGAATAGTCTTTGCTTTGAAATGTTTGAATATTTATTAGCAAATATTATTAACTGGTTTTCATATTATGCTAGTTTCATGTATTATTTGCATATTAAAGTATTAAAAGTGATTTAGTCTATATTTCATTCTAAAATACCAGATGGTAAACAAAAAAAAAAACATGTTCAAATAAGTTCAAATATGCTCAATATAATAAACTTAAAACCCACCCATATAGCCAAAAAAAAAAAAAATCACTCAGAACTAAAACTATATGACCTACTGAGCTCAAGGTAGCTTTATATTTTAGTTTCAACAAGAAAAGAAAGAGCAGTCCCTTTGCAGTGGAGCCAATAGTTTTTAGCACTCTCAAGAACATTTACCAAAAGTTTTCCAATATTTCCACAGGATCCACAGAATTCTTTCTAAGCAACAAGTTTAGGCTTGGTATCTGAGCCTAATTAAATATAGTATAAGAGTAAACAATTATTAATTCCTTATTTGTCAGCATTGGGATTATTATCAGAAAAGCGAGCTCTGGATGGAGGGACAGATAGATAATATGTTAAGAGACAAATTGTATTGAGACAAACGGATGGAAATACTAATACCCAAGGCAACGCAAACTGAGTTGCAAAGCAGTCTGTTTTGATGAGACTTAAATAGAGCCCACTATTAAGCAGAGCTCTATTATTAAGCTACCTTATATATTCATTTAAATGGAAAGCAGGCACATTTTAGCAAGAAGAAAAAGAGCAATATGAATCTTATAAAAAATAGCCCGTAAAGATTCCTACAGATAGCTACAGTTTATTTGTTATTAAGTCCCTTCTGTTTCAATGGGATTTATTTCCAGAAAGGTATCTTTAGAATAAACATTTAAGTTATTTATCCAATAGTGTGAAGCCAGCCATTGAAGTTACGAAATTCTTACCTGCCATCAGTTTGAAATTATTGTGTTCAAAATCACCCTGGATGATGCATTGCCGGAAATAATCTTGAATTTGTTCTTTCAGCCACAACTTCACCAAAGGTTCTTTGAAGACGCTGCTCTTTGAAATTACTTCAAATAATTCCTTACTTTGGGATAGCACAGGTGTGCTCTACAAATTACCTGGCTATTAATGGGCAGTTGGGCAGCTTCTTTTTCCATTCAGAGGGAATACTTAATAATGATAGTTGCCCATCAACTGAGAACAGCTGGCAAAGGCTGGCTCTGTCTGATCACTTCCAAGGATAAAGGAATGTGTTTACGGTGAATAATATTGGGATTTGCTTCAAAAGGGTAATGCTCTGTTTAGCAAAGAAATTAGCATGCACAAACCTGATAGTACAGATGTAAATAAAATATTTATAGTGTGCTGGACCGATCACCTCAGATTGCTAATAACACTGAAAGTAGTCCAGACATTGGGGCAAAGCTCAAGATCAGAAACAAGCTATTAGTAACAGTAACAGTAACAGTGTTGGAAGTGACCTTGGAGGTTATATAGCCCAACCCCCTGGTCACAAAGGAGACCTGTACTAGGGATTCGAACCGCTGAACTGCCAACCTTTCTGATTGACAAGCTCAGTGTCTTAGCCACTGAGCCACCTAGTCAAGCTATTCCAGAAATGTTTCTCTGTATAACCATATTCTCCTCATCATCCTCGTCCTCCTTCTACTATTACAATGCAGCTCTTACATTGTAAAAGGCATCTTCATATTTTGAATGGCAGTAGTTTATTTTTACATCGTACTGGTTTTGAAACAAACTTTAAAAGGTACTCTTCTTCACCATTTCTCTTTTCTACAATTTACAGCGCTGGTCAGCACTCTTCTCAAGGCCTTTCTTTGGAAGAGATGAGAAGAAATTTTCAATGCCCACCTATTGACCAAAACGGTAAAATACAAGTCCTCTTCAACTATAATAAACTGTATTAATGAACTGCTGATGTTTTCTTTGGAATGCAATTGATCCTCCAAACTTATAGCACCCAGAAATAAGAAATCAGCAACCTTGGTAATAGGCGATAATAATAGCATAGCACTTAGACTTATATATAGCTTTATAGTGTTTTACAGCCTCCTCTAAGTGGTTTACAGAGTTAGCATATTGTCCCCAACAACTGGTCCTCATTTTACCCACCTTGGAAAGATGGAAGGCTGATCAACCTTCAGCCGGTGAGGATCGAATTCCTGGCAGTGAAGTAAATTTGCCCACAATACTGTATTCTAACCACTGTGCCACCACAGCTCAGATGCTGCTCCTTGAGCTGTGCAAGACCTTCAAATGGCTTAACTTTAATTGAAGTCAAACTAAGTACAGGTAATGCTCATTTTCTGCTTGAATTGGTTTCTGTGAAATGGTTGGTAAATTATACTGTCACTAAGTGAACCCTGTGACAGAGAGTGAGGAGGGGGGGTTGGCTGCAAAGACCATTGGTTACTGCCATCTCATTTATCTAAAGTTCTTTCCTACAATGTCCTATGCCTCATCTGTTCCCCCCACCCTTTTTCCCCTCTTTGCAGACCAGATTCCTTTAATAAGCAATCTCCTCCTGACCTGCTTTTTTTCTCTGCAGTGCAGTACTTATCTAAAAAGTGCTAACTGCAAGCTCAGCTCTGTGACCTTAATTAGTTGATTAGAACCTTCTGCCCAGCAGGCAGCTGCTGCCTGCAACTGACTAGACCTTGATCAGTTTCAACTGATGACTTGTTATGCTAAATAAAGTTGCTTTTTCTCCAGTCATAATTGTGAATGGTCACTGTCTGAGGCAGTCGCTAAAGAAGTAGGCCTGTACACCTTTCAGGTTGCTTTGCAGACTGATGTCCAGGATTTACCAGAAGCTTGACCCAGCACTGCTAGTTGTCAAAGGTGCCATCTAAAGTAAGGCACCGTCCTCAGGAATTAAAACTAATGATTTTTTCTGGTATTAAGGTTAGGAAAAAAAGAAATATAGCACTTTTAATACTTAACTACTACATTTTCTCAAATTTTCCTTGAATATGGAGTTTATGGCAGACTTACTTGATGGTCTTTGCATGCTGGGTTCATATACAAAAAAGACCCTTCCACCAGTACTTTAGACAAAAGGAGCCAGAAGAAATGGAGTGGCCTGTCTCAGCACATCATTTGGATGCAGTGAGAGAAATCGCTTACTTTGTCAAATCAGCAAGAATTGGGATCTTGCCTTTTGCAATTAGACAGGATTGTTTTTTGTTTTGTTTTGTTTTGTTTTGTTGGTTACTGGGCTTCCTTCCCCCCCCCCTCCCTCCCTCACACACACACACACACACACACACACACACAGAGAGAGAGAGAGAGAGAGAGAGAGAATGAGAGAATCTTGTTTATGTTATAAGTGGTCTTCACCCATTATGGTCTTAGTTCAGAGATTTGGTGACTAGGCTAAACTGTCATATATTCCACAAAAGGAATAATTGAAGCAGTGACATTTAACTAATGGCCCAGATGATAAATACTCTAATAAGCAAACAGGTACTTATAATATAAACTATTGTAACAGTAATAATCCAGGATTAAGGACACGATTATATCTGGCAGACAGCTTATTGTTGACTGTAGAATCTTCCCTTGAGGGTCAAGATATGTATATTTCAAAATCAAACAGAAGTGTGAGATGGTGTTAACATTTCCCACTTTCCTATCGCCCATCATCTTAAATGGCTAGCGTGATTGTGAATACGAATGGCATCCTGCCTGCCTGTCAGATCCCACCTCTGTCATTCTCCTGAAAAGAAATGACTTTGAATGTGGTTACTTCGGGTCATAAAAGATGCAGCCGAAGCAGATCTTTTTATTTGGCATCAAATCTGTACATTTCTGCTACCAGGGAAGCCCTCTGTGCTTTCTTTCTGCATACAGAGGCTTGATGAACCTGTGAAGAAGAGAGACAAGGTGCGGTTGCTAGCTGAACAGCATTTGCAATGAGCACCTGAGCTTCTTCTTTTTTTTGTTTTCCACAGGTTATGTGTCGGATCCCATGAGTACGCTGCGATTTCCTTCCTGCAGCAACAGTGGCAGCTTTGAAGACAGTGGCTGACAGCAGGAACTATCTACCTGCAGCAAGAATCTCCACCAATTGGCAGCAACAATTCTTCCTCTGTCGCCACGGTTCCCAGGCATCATACATTACAGCAGAGCCTTATGCTGGCTTGTTTATTTACTGTTAGCTAATGCTTCCCCCATAAATTACTCCTTCACCATTTTTTTTCTCCTATTCCAGTAATTTAAAGAAGGTGAGGAAACATAAATCAGATAAGTTGCAGAATTTAGGAGAGGGGTTGTTCACCCAGGAATATACTGTATTCGTGATGCCAGTAAAAGTAATTAGTAGGCCTGATATATATTTTCTCTAGTAAGCACAAAGAAAGAGGGTGGGGGAGGAAATAATTGTTACACTGTGGGAAATCGCAATCTTAGGACTCCCCACGGTGGAAAAATTACACTTTCTTTCTTTCATGGTAGTAGAGAAATTTATTGCTCCACATTTCCTGTAGGATTGCTCATTTTCCTTTTCACCTACGCATTCTTCGATCTCATCCATCACCTGAGTGGCTCCGCAGTATCTCTTCCAAACCTCTAGATCTGTGTTTCTCAACCTCGACAAATTTAAAAGTGTGGACTTCAACTCCCAGAATTCTGGGAATTAAAGTCCAGAAGTCTTAAAGTTGTTGGGAGTAAGAAATACTGCTGTCGGCCATCACCTGCCCTTCTAATTTAATGATCTTTATATCTTCCCTGGGTTTCGCTTGCTTAATTTATGTTGAAGGACCCAATAATCAGCCAGAATTTTTTTTAAAAAAAAGCTAATTTGTTACAAACACTTTGAATTAAAACTGCAATGCAATGCGTCTTAATGTGGCAGCGTTCAAAATTATTAACTGATTAATGTCAGATGTCCAGGCTTATTTTCTTTTGCTGTGTTTAGTGTGGATACTTGATTCATTTATTTTAATGTTCTCTTGAATGTTTACTAGAGTTTGTAAACTTGTAGAGGGATGCAATTCTGAGTACTGGATCTTTATAGCTTTTCTTGAATGTTATCCAATCATTTGGTTCCAAGGCTACAGTGAGATTTAGTCAGATTTGAAATCAGTTTCTTCTACTGTCAACAGGCTAGTCAGTTCCTAAAGCTGCCCACGTGTAGAACCTTAATGTACTTCAGAAGACAATAAGCAAAGCATCTGATACCATTTGGGAATTTTATCCTCCTTCTCATAAGCAGACCTACACACTTTAGAAGCTGATCGATTTCTGTAAATTTTGTAGTTGACATTAGTCTGGCCTCTCATATGAAAAGAAGAAGATATGAAGAGGAAAATGTGTAAAACCACCAGAAATGCATTCTGATGAAAAATGTCTATCTGTGTATCAGTGGTGGGTTTCAAATTTTTTTACTACTGGTTCTGTGGGTGTGGCTTGGTGGGTGTGGCATGGCTTGGTGGGTGTGGCATAGGAAGGATACTGCAAAATCTCCATTCCCACTCCACTCCAGGGGAAGGATACTGTAAAATCTCTATTCAGTCCCCAATCCAGGGGAAGGTTACTGCAAAATCCCCATTTCCTCCCAATTAGCTGGGACTCAGAAGTCAGAAAATAGATGGGGGTGGGGCCAGTCAGAATTTTTACTACCAGTTCTCCGAACTATTCAAAATTTCCACTACTGGTTCTCCAGAACTGGTCAGAACCTGCTGAAACCTACCTCTGCTGTGTATATGTATATTTGGGTGTAGGAGTGGATGTTCACCTTACTAGTGAAATGGGCAGCCATGATGAAATGAAATGACCCATGTTATCAAGGTTACTATTTTAAAAAAAAGCTACATGTAGTCCTCATTTAGTGACTGCAATTGGGACCTGCAGCTTGGTTGTTAAGCAAAGCAATCACAAAGTGAAACCATGACTGTGTTTCTGATCTCTACTTCAGCTTTCTTTTGCTTTACAGACCTGCAAAGGTCTTGTAAATGCAAGAACCGGCCACAATTCATCACCATAGTAACTGTGAACAATCATTAAACAAGGCAGTTGGTAAATGAGGATTACCTGTATTTATGTATTTTGATCAAATGCAAACCACCCACAACCTAGCAAAGGAGTAATCAGGTTTGTGCATCCCAACAGGTAAGTTTGGGGCAGAAGATTTTACAATACAGAATGAACACCAAATGAAAAGAGGATGACTGTGCATGTAGACTTCTTTAGACTACAGTTGCACGAAAGCGTAAAAAGCCTGGAAGCTCAGGGCTGTCCAGCTGACAAAAATACTGCTCCACAGTGTCACCTAGTGGTTCTAAGGGGAAAACCATGTTCAGAAATATTTTTGCTGTTCTAGGTGACACGCTTATATACATATGCTTGCAAGCACAGATGTAACAACACTATGACCCAGAGGATTGTTGGCTTTGCAAATAAAAAATGCTAAACATAAAAAGCATTTTTGTTTCCTCCAGGTTTTATGTGCTGTGGAGACAGATATAGATATAAATGTTTAGATTCAGAAATCAAACCATTCATATCACTTTTTTATAAGCAACACAAACTGCAGGCTAGCAGTTAAACTCATGAGCTGTAGCAAAGGCTTAAGTGTCTCAGAATCCAGAGGTTAATACAATGCAAAGTATTAAAACGCTTTCATAGTCAACCTTGAAAAATATGCTAAGCTGGGAATTCTGTCCCATCATCCACTCAGCAGATAGTTTACATGCTCTGTTGATGGGTTACACTGCAATGAAAAGTAGAATGAAAACCATGAAACCCTCAAGACGAAAGCTTATTGTGACAACAATATGTCTTGTGAATCATAAACTACTTGGCCGGATGTGCAGCATTTTGTACTGAGAATGATCCAAAACAGAACATTCAGTAGAGGGAATGTTATTATCTATTCATATGACCAGAGCCTTCAAAACAGTAGATGGAAGTCAACAAGGCCACAAATCAGTGCCAAAAGATATTCCTCATCCCTTCATGAGCTAAATAATGGCTTTGAACTGAAATGTAATCATATGGATTACATCAGACCTAAGTCGACGATGAGACAGTGTCAATGACACCACCAGAAGTTACCTGTGGACTCCTTGTATTAATATAGTTACCTCTGATAACCAGAAAGGTAGAAAGATTTCCTACCTTTGTTAAACAGAATATGAAAGTAAGATTGTCTGTGTTATGACATAGGACTGTTTGGCTGAAAATGACAATGGATGCCAGTTTCTAACCTTTATTCCACCCTTTTCTTCTCCCTACACTTTAGTCTTAAGATTATACCTAGTGCATATAAAGAAGCAGACTGAGATCTGTAAAAATGGGTGTCATAATCAAATCTTTCTGCTGTTTTGCTGTAGCAGACTAATATAACTACTACTATATTTTTTGGAGAGGAAAGGAAACTCTTTTTTTAAAAAAATGTGGATTTTTTTTTTGTGTGTGTGTGTGTGTGTATTGCAAGTTCATCCTTCTCATATTCTCCCTTTCTCCGAGCTTCTTTTTGCCTGTTGAGCATCACTGAGCACAAGCAGCACAATTAAGACACTCCTACATGCGATGCAGAAAGCTGAATGTGAACTCTGATCTTTCCTATTTTACCATAATGAGCAAATTCTGCAGAGGGGAGCAAGGGAGCAGCCATGAATTCATTGACAGCTTGCAGGTTGGGGAGAAACATCTGAGATGCCAAAATAATGGTGAGGAAGAAACTTCAGTGGAAAACAAAGTGAGGGTGTATAGGGAGTGATGGCAAGTCTCTGGAGTACGGGTGAGAAATCTGATCTTATATTTCACAGAGGGGAAACAAGGAGAATCCATCAAAATAAGAGAGTTTTCTACATACATTTTAAGCAGAGAAGATCTGACCAAAAGATGATAAGAGTGGATTGAAGCTGACTAGACCAGCACTTAAATCTAATTTTGACATTAGCTATGAGAAACTGTTCTCCAAGCTAGTCAGAGCACTTAGTTCACATTGTTCTGCCTTCAAACACCTGCTCCCTTCTCATCTCAGCTGTCTACAACAGCCTTCATCGGCCACCTAATGGTAGAATCCGCTACTCATTAGATTTGGTGCAAATCAGTATGTGAATGCAACATGCCAGTGAAATGGGGCTAACAGAGCATCAGAGCCAGTGCATCTCCATCATAAGTTTTTATTGCTGGAAGAAACGCACCAGAAGAAAAAGGCTTGTTTCCTTATTAAAGAGGAAAATAAAGACCTTATTAAAGTCCTTTTCTCTTTTCTGTTTATATATCAACTCTCTTTCACAAACAAACTGCATCAGGCACCAACATTTCTGGCTAGATGTTGAATGTGACAGGTAGGTGGTTAAAAAGATGCAATGTCCCATGCTATAGTTCTCCCCAAGAGAATTTCTCAATGATTGCTACTGTTAAAAATAAAGACTATCTCTGAGTGAAGAAAGATACTAATTGCAGCCCAGTTTATATTTGCTTGAGTAAATTCATATTTTTCATAACTTGCTTACGTATGAAAAATGCAACAGACTCAGTTATTCAGGACATAGTCATTGCAACAGGATTCATTTTTGGGGTTGGTGTCTATCAGCTAGCAAAGGTGTGGGATCCTGCCAAAGAGAGAGAAAAAGGAAAAGAAAAAGGAGGGAGGAAAGAAAAGAGAGAGAAGGAAGGAAAAGGGAGAGAGAAAAAGAGACAGAAAGAGAAAGAAAGAAAGAAAGAGAAAAAAGAAAAGATCCAAATCTCTGTAATGCATCTGCATTAACAGGTCCACTCAAGTGTAAGAAATTAATGAGGACTAGAAATAGAACAAGGGGAGCAGCAAGAGGAAAAAGCTATTTTAATTGCCTGATCCAGTGCCAGCATATGACCCTTAACATTCACAGGGGAATTTTGTTTCATTTGCTGATTCTAGATAGTTGTTATGGTAGACTTTCATAGTTTGAAATGCAAAGCATTTGACAAAGCCAACTGGTTGGATTCAAGCAAAGCAAACACATTGTTTTACTGGTAATTAATATAATTGGCTATTAGAGTAAAACACTGCCTCAGTTAATTGGTCTCTATAGAAGGAATATCAGGTCTTCCAGGGAAAACAGGCTGCTCAGAAATGCTGAGTTATTAATTCAAATGGATTTTTTTTTTAAGAATCAAAATGTAAAATCCGCCCTAGCACAGTGTCTTCGTGTTGTTGCTGAGGTCAAATTAAACTTGTCCCTTTCCCAGAAATAAAGTGTATTTGAAATACATGAAGAGAGAGATAGAGACAGAGAGACAGAGAAACAGAGAGAATAACTTCAAGGTATTTTCAAGTTCATTCAATTACCAGTAGTTGTAGCATCATTACTAATTGTTGGCAACATTGAAAGTCAGAGCTGTGGTTTATTATACAACATTTAGAAAAATAAACAGTCAAGAAGGCAGAATATTCACTCAGACCAGTATTCTCTACACATGTTTCAGATTATTTGGGGGGGGGGGAGGGGAGAGAATTTGGAAATTGGTTAGACTGTATCTTGACTGCTATGCAGAAACGATTTCATCAAGTCCTAGAGGCTCTTACGGATTGTTTTATTTTATTTATTTGTTAAATTTTTGTGCCGCCCATCTCACAGATGCAGTGTATTACAATAAGATAAAAAGTTAAAAAAAAATGTCCTACAGGACAATTAAAATTAGAGGAATTAAATAGAAAAGCTAAACACTAAGTGTTGTCCCTTTTGGATTTAAAAATATTAATAACATGTAAATGCATTAGCCGACTGTATGAACTTTATAACTGAGAAATTCTTAATTTAATTACTTTCAGATTTAAAATGCATTTGGCCACTCATCCATGGGCTTTGGGGGGAGGGGGAGGAAATCATCTTTGATGTTAATCATCTGTAATATCTGCCAGTTCTGTGACTTGCTGTACAAACGGAGTTCCAAAGTTGATTTGATTCACAATGATTTTGTTACTACAACAACATTATGGAGAGTTTCTAAAGGCTATGTTGTGGTGTGCCAGCAGCCTGCAGAGCTGGTAGTGGAGTTGGACAGTGAGAAGGCTGGGGAGGAACATGGGCCAGTCCTAGAGTCTGGGGAAGGCTCAGACGAGGGCTCTGCGTCAGAGGCAGAAATGGGGCCAGGGCCATCTGGGAGTTATGCGCAGACTCCGGAGCCTCCAGAGTCGGACAGCAGAGAGGCAGATGAAAGGAGGAGCCTGTGCAGAGCTGCCAGAAGGCAAGAACAGTTAAAACTAAAGGGACGACTCAGGAGTAAGGCCTGGAGATGATTGGCCCCTCTCATAAAGCTTGAAAGAAGAGCAAAAGCATGTGGGTCCTTTGCAGGAAAGCAACATTGTTAATTCTGTTCCCAGTCGGCATCTCTGTTTGATTCTGGACTCCATGTAGGTCTTTGGCAGCGTGTCAAGGGAGATAAAGGTTGGTGATTATCCCAAAGGACTTCTCCCGAAGGACTTTTTGCAACTAATTGGGACTCAGCTGTGAATGAATGTAATTCACAGCTGTTGCAATAAAAGAGGTTTTTTGAACTACTCGTGTGTTTTAATGACTCAGGAAGCCTAGATTACAACAGACTACTACTCTTTTTCATCAAGAACAGCACTTCTTAGTCCAGTATATTTATTATTGCATGGGATTGAGTGCATCATAGTCCATTCCAGTGGTGGGCTTCTACCGATTCGCCCTGATTTGGGTGAACCAGTAGTGGCAGTGGCTGGAGGCTCTGACCATCTGCCCGGACATCATCACGGACTCTCTGCGCATGCGCAGAAGCACCGCACGAGCATGCTCAAAGTTCCAAACTGGTAGCGAAGGTAAGTGGAACCCACTACTGGTCCACTCCCAATTAGAACTACTGTATGGAGTCTGTTTACTTGTATTCTTTCTCTCGGGTTGGAATCCAAGTGCAGAGTGTTGGACCTGAGGAAGTGGATAGGGTCCTTTGGGCTGTTAATGCAACTACTTGTTGATTAGATGGTTGCCCCACCTGGTTGCTAAAAGTCTCCAGAAGGGCGACTTACAAGTGAGTCGAGGCAGTAATTAATACATCACTGCAGGAGGGATATTTCCAGGACCATTTTAGGAATCCTTGGTCTGTCCCCTCCATAAGAAACCTTCACTGGATCCCATCTGCCTGGACAATTTTCATCCAGTTTCAGGGGATGTGGAGGAAAAGTGGTTCTGTAACAGTTTCAGATGGTCCTGGGTGAAACAGATTATCTGGACCCCCTTCAGTCAGGTTTTAGATCTGGTTATGGGACAGAGATGACATTGGTTGCACTTGTAGATGACGTGTTTGGCAGGAACAGGATTGGGATAATGCATTCATCCTTGCTCTTTTTGACCTCTCAGCAGCTTTAAAGCCTTTTATGGCATGGGTTGAGGGTCTCTGAGGAACTGTCTCACTCCAATGGGATCAACCTTCCACACTAATGCCAGCATCCCATAGGCAAAGAATTTAAGTGGGTGGGATCCAGGAGAAGAGCCTCTTTTGTAAATTCAAAACCAATTTCTATTATAGATGTCGTGAAATATTCTTTTCTGTGGCCTGTGAGGTATAAATCTACTGTTGATATCATCTCTATTTTGTCAGATAATTTTTGTTCTACATCTTACTTTTCTTGAATAATATATTTTAAACATAGCCTATCCATGAAGCAGACATCATTACTTATATTGTTGATATTACAGGTACTATTTTCTGATTCCATTCTTCAAAAGTCTCTTTTAGTATTTTTATTGTCATTACATTTCGCACAGAGCTGCATATCTTTCTTCTACCTAAAATCTTTAGTCTCCCTTAATGTCCAGTTTTTCAAATCATAAAATTCTTTATCTATGTCTTGTAAATACCTAAACGGAATTGATTTCCCATGACAAGTTTTTTGTACTTTGTAATTACTTCCATAATCTTATTCTAAAAGTTTCATTATTTCAATTTTATCTAGACCTTTAGTCTATGTATTGCTTTATCGGAACAAAATGTTTTCCTTTTTATTTCAGATTCTTTAAATTATTACACTTATAAAGCAGTTGGCTCTGCTTTTGTGGAGCTGTCTTCAGTTTACCATATATGCGCTATCACTATTTTAAGTAAAAAAGGTAAAATAATTTTCTGAGCATTTTATGTCTGCTAAAATGATGAAGATCCCCAAATATCAAAAATGAAAATCAAAACAGGTATTAATGCTGGTTCAACAAAGGTATGTCATGCATGCTTCAGTTTAACAATGGCATGGTTCTGCGAGGAAAATGATATTTACAAAATTCTTTAACACACATATAACAAGCATACACGAACTATTTTTTCCATTAATTCTGTACTCATCATAGCACAAAATATGGGTTAGAGCTATCACTATGACGTGAGAATGAACCTTACATCATTCATTAGAATTTTCATAAATCAAATTTGATCACCTCATTTGAGTCAATGACAAGTCAGCCTTAAATCTCAAACTGTGTGTAATCTCTCTAACCTTAAACATTTGTCCACAATAGTTGAATGCTGGATTGCAGCAATCAGATGAATCATTTTACAGCACAAAAATAAACATTATCACTTTGTAGTAACTCAAACCAATGTCCTGTTAATCAGAACTCTGGATGAGCAAGCAAAATAAAATCTCATTGCAGATTTTCATGAAATTCAGTACCATTTGTTATTTGGTGGGTATGTGTGCATGTGTTATTATACTGTGGATGTTAATAAGAGTCACTCGACAGTGAGATAGGCAGCATATACTGTAAATTTAGTAAGTAAATAAATAAAATATGTCACCTTGGGGCCATTAGCTGCCTAATCCTGTTCTTTAGCATGGCTAACAGGAATTCTGCTCAGGGTTACCATAGTATAAAATCTGTATATAGAATCTATAATAAGGCAATGGAAATCGATTCCCTAAACATGGGATGAAACAGTATTAAACTATCGCTTTTGTTCTCAAATATTAATATCTGCTGCTTTGGCAACTATACGTTGGCAAGTTTTCAGAATAAATGCTGCCAGACAGATGGTTAAATGACACATGGCTTAATACTGTGCCTATTCACTCGGAAGCAAATCCATCAGATTTGGTGAGACTTGGGCTGCAAGAACAGTGTGTTCTAGAGTATGCCGAAGAGCAGCAGACTGAAAAGAGGACATTTTATCAGCAGAAAATCTCCTTCTAGGTGGATACTAGTATCACTGCATGTAATAACAAAGGTTTCCTTAAATCCCTATTCCAATTTCTCTGTTATTTTACAAACATATCAAAAGAAATTTAGACAAAAATAAGTATGCAGCTAGAAGGCAAATACCTGCTGAAACTCTGGTACTCATGTAATCCACTGCTATTTTTTCTATTTAAACTGGCTGGATTGAGATGCTACGTTAACACTACCCCTGATTTAATCAAGCTTTATTGACTACTAGCTGGATGTCCATGCTTCGTTATGAAACTATGTGCTAGGGCTTGATAAATTGACACTTACAGCTTGAAACTTAATGTAGAATGTGTAACTCCATAGAATCAGAGTATGTTAATATAATGCAACTGGCAGTTGGAACAGAGGGGGAGGGAGAGTAGAATGTCCCAGCCCGCAGCATCCATCCGTATTCATCTGACTAGCATCCTGTCAGTGTGTGAGAGAGTTGAGGGGTGTTTGGAAACTCAAACAGTATTTGCTGTGTGAGCAAGGAGGAGACAGGAAGGAGGCTGGGCATGGCTTAGCTCAACTGTTCTGTAGTAAAGCTGCTTGCTGCTGTGAAAGTAAAACTGAAACTGAAAGTCCTCTCCTCTGCTTGTGTTTTGCATTTGGAACAGATTTCTTTTGAGGTGGGGAGGGGGAGTAGAACTCCTTAGCATCAGAGCGTGTTCATAATAATATAGGAAATACCAATGCTCTGATGGTCATTTCAAAAAATCCTTTCTTAATGAGCACCGAGAAACCAACAGGAACATATGTGGCAAATTTCAAGTTTGTAGGCTTTACGGTTCTGGAGATTTCGTGATTACGGCGTGAATGGTTTTTGCTTTTATATATATATAGATATCATAGATGACTGTGTTCATACAACTTACTAAAGCTATAAACCAGGGTTTACAAACCCACAGTAAGAGTCATACATTACCTTAAGCCCAAATCAAGCAAACCAGTGTGGTTTAGAACAATGTATGATTTATGCCATTATAACCACTGTTGTCCTGGCAACAATGCCAAAATGGCTAAATGTGTCTTTTGTATTTGTATCCCAATATCACAGGTAATTACATAAGAAGTTTAGTTTGCATTGTGATGTCATATTTCTGTTACACAGACACAGACACACACCACATATTTATAATGCTGAAAAAGAAGGAAAAATATTTCTCAACAAATAGCATACTATTTTCTGAAATGAAAGCTACAGTCTTAGAAAGAATAAATTAAAGAGCTTTAACCAGAATAGTTGTTAGTGTTGAAAGACCAGCTGCCAATACATTAAACTTGCAGGGTTCCTAACAGCCAATGGGAAAATTATAAGAAAACTATGAGAGAAATGCAGACCACTGAAACAGTCTGGCTTTGATGGATTTGGTAACATTATTGATTTGATATTCTGTCATCACTCTTTCTCTTCAGCTTTTCAGTTTAAAATGTAGGGATCGGTCAGAGATCTTTTCTCTCACACACTCTCATTCTTTTTCTTGTAAATTTCTTCACGAGCAGATGTATGTGGTATTTCTGCACAATAACATAAAGCTTTGTAGAATCTAGAATCTATCATATATAAGTACTTTTCAAGACAGCTATACTGATAAACGATATAACCTGTCTAGACAATGGCTGGATTCCTGGAAACCATGGGATAAAACCCAGTGCAAAATGAGAGATTTTCTGTCCCCACACCTTCTGTTCAAGCAAGTCCCAGTCTGAATGCAAGCCCATGACAAAAGGCAGTGGAAAATGTAAAATGTCATATGACTAAATTATCCTTGTTTCTTCCTATAGCAGCACACAGCATACAGCAGCAATCTGATTATTAGGTAGTCCTTGATTTATTACTGTTTGCCTAGTGACCATTTGAAGTTCTGATGGACCTACTAGGGCAGGGCTGCCAAACTTGTGGCCCGTGGCCCAGATGTGTCACACGCTGGCCATGCCCACACCTGGTTTAGCGAATGGGGAAAAGTTGCAATATGTCACGTGATGATGCTGTGATGACACGAGTTTGACACCCCTATACTAGGGGGTACTTATGACCCGGATTCAAAGTTTGGATGGTCACCTAGTCATGTGATCACATTTTGGGCACTCGGCAACTGGGCTCATTTATGGCCATTTGCAACGCCCCACAGTTCATGGGACCATATTTTATGATGGTTTTGCCAAAAACCAGCATTTACTTCTGGTTTTGAGGAAAAAAAATGCATAATAGAGAACCATAGGTTTGCTTAATGACTGTAGGGTTCACTTAATTACCACAAAAAAAGGTCATAAAATTAGGTCAGTCACATAACTGACCTGCATTATGACCATTATAAGTTACAACCATTAAGGCAGTGGTGAAATTCAGACGGTTCTATCCAGCTCGCAAAAATCGGTAGCGCCGGTGGTGGGAGGCTCTGCCCACCCACCGAGACATCCTTACATCCCATTTTTGACCCTCTCTACATGCGCAGAAGACTCTGCGCATGTTCACATTCCCAAACCGGTAGCTAAGGTAAGTGCATTTCACCGCTGCATTAAGGGCAGGCTCCATTATGGTTGCAACTCGAGGATTCCCTATATCGATCTTTACAAATGATGCAACTCCCCTTTTAGCTATAGTATCAATCAATTTGGCTATACCTTCTACATTATGTACAGAATTAAGTTCAAGACCAGTGACAATCTTTTGAGAAGCTTAACAGGAGTCACTCTGTATGACTTTTTGGAGAATGTGAGTGAACTTAAAGCACTTCCCTAGCTTAGGCTAAATTTAAAAAGAAGACCTAAAATACAGAGGGAAGAAGGCAGGCAATAAAATACATATAAATGTTCAAATCTGTTTGCAGGTGTTTTATTGTTCTACATAAAGACTTCAAGTGACTCTTACTGTGCAGCAGAATTAGCTGGTTGATTTTGGGAAAGTTCCCATTACATAATATTTCTGTTTTGTTTTTAAAAGAAATGTGTGGCAGCTGTTATACAGGCCTCATCATTATTATTTTCAGAATTATAAAGGAATGCTATTAATGAAATAGGCTAGCTAGGATTTCATTTGTCTGGAGCAGTCCTGGTGCATAGTGGCAGATATGTGTGAAGGAATCAAAGAGGGCAGTTACCCCAGGTGGCACCGATCTAGAATGATTTCCTTGAAAAAAGTTACTAAATGATCATGGTAATCAGAACAACAATGGAAAGATGGATGGCAAGCATCAAAAGAATAGAAGAAGATGCTTGAATAAGTCTGTGTTTCCACCAAGTCTTGAGGCAGCAATGATGAGATGGGAAGTTCCAACCCCAAAGCATTCTGGGAAAACAAACAAATACAAT
Source organism: Arizona elegans (assembly GCA_022577455.1). NCBI lineage: Eukaryota > Metazoa > Chordata > Lepidosauria > Squamata > Colubridae > Arizona > Arizona elegans. The sequence continues at coordinate 133,700,103 of JAKOOJ010000002.1, read as the reverse complement.
ATTAGTTTACAGTAGGGGTATCAAACTCAGGTCGTCACGGCGGCATCATGTGATGTATTAGGACTTTTTTCTCCTTTGCTAAACTGGACGTGGCCACCATGGGCCGTGAGTTTAACAGCTCTGGTTTACAGGGTACAAAGCAGTGTGTATCTCAACCTTGCCAAATTTAAGCTGTGTGGACTTCAATTCCCAGAATTCCTCAGCAATTCTGGGAGTTGAAGTCCACACAGTTTAAAGTTGCCACGATTGAGAAACACTCATACAGGAGATAATTGTTTGGAAATTTAAAAGAGACAAGTACAGCCCCAGCAATTTCAAAAATAGCAGTGATTCTTAAGGCAGCAAAAATGAGGATTTATTTTAATCGAGCCCATTAAAGAGGGACATATTCTTTCTCAATTTTAGTGGAGGACAGGGCTGTTTTTAAATCTAAGAACGGTTCACATGCAAACAATAATTAGCATGCCATTTACCATTCAATATTTAGTTTCTGATTAGCGTATCTTGTGATTCAGAATTTGAAGTTAGGGAACTTTAGCACTTTTAGAAGCAAACTACCTGAGCCTTTCTTTTCAACTTTTATATCAGGAAGGAGAGATCTATGCTAATGAGGTAACACTGCAGTGGCTTCCTTGGCTTTCAATTGATTCATATGCAGGTACATGCTCACTTTTTCTATGGCACAATAAGAAGTAGCAAGTGGCCTTTATTGGCAACGGGTCAAGCAAAAAGTGTAGCTCTGGCCTCAGTCTCAAGTTAATGGTTTATGGCCAGCAGCAGAGGGTGAGATTCCAACTAGAAAATACTATAATGTGGTAGGTCATTTTGGTATCCCATTAACTGGACTCCTTTAGAAGAACAGGGATGTGATGATAGACCAGACGTGTGGTGGGGAAACTCAAAGGTTCTACATCTGGAGCACACCAGGTTGAAGAAAATACTTAGGAGTTCAATTTTAAGTTGAGGGTTTAGAAAAAGAATTATTGCGGCCAGAAGGACATATTAAAGTGCCCTATTGATCAGCAGACCAAACTGCCAGGGGAAATTGCACATAAGTGGCTGAGAATGACGAAGAAATAGCTCAGGACTTTAGCATTTGGGAAAATGTATCTTTCTTTCCCTCGCTCTTTTCCACCAGTTAGGAATGATTTAAGTACAATCTGAATATGAAACTGAGGAGGAAGAGGAAATCCAAGGTCTATCAGCTAGTATTGTCTATCTACAAAGAGGTGCTTTCCTCTGGATGATTGATCGGGCAGTAATGTAATGCTTTTTGAAATGCTTAAACTGTATGTTGAGCTTTATTTTCAAAGAAGCTCAAGTAGTACTGAACTAGGTAGATCATCAAAGATCTTCTGCATCAAAGAAAGCCAAATCCAGATCAGCACTGTCCACCCAAAATCTTCTCACCACTTGGGGCATCTAGTATGCAACCTATTGCTAAGTTAGATAACCGAACTAGCTGTGTTTAACTTTAATTAAACACCAAATCTATAGCTCAAATAACAGTACTGAAAACATTAATTACAGTGGAATACAGTAATAAACCTTGTCCCATAAACTGCTATAAACTCATTAGGAAACATGGTTTCAAGGTGCTAAATCAATTAGTAAATAACTTATTTAAATAACTCTAACCTACAATCATTTCAAGAATTAAATATTTATCCCCAGTGAATTACTACGATTAATTAATTCACATATGGTTGAGCATGGTTTATTGAAGGAATGTTCTTGGCTGGGTTTATATATAAATGTACACTATACCCCACAGTTGACAGACCACAGTGGAGAGCTTCAGATAATATGCCAAATGAAAGTCACACCTTATTATGGGCCAGTGTGAAGCAAGCCTTAATACATTTAATTAATTCATGACACACTGGGGCCAGAGCTCAGACAATAGACATGATTTGACAAATACTGTATATAATAATTTAAAATTTCCCTTCTCACCCCTATGAGTTGTTTGCATCTTCCTCAATCTGGGGTCCTCTACCAGAAACTTGGGACTTTGAGAATTTTGCCCAGTACCTTAGCTGTTCTTAGCACTGCACTCTTCTAGGCAGAGATTTCTGATGTTGTTCATGGAATCTGATGAAGCCATTCACCCTCTTAAGAGTCACAGCTCCAAGTGCTCTTACCACCATTCTGAGACCACTTTGGTCTTTATTTCCACATCCTCTCTGTTTTCTCCTTCAGGCCCTGATACTTCTCCAACTTCTCATACTCCTTCCTGATGTTGCTGTCACTTAATACCAGGGGTCTCCAACCTTGGCAACTTTAAGACTTGTTGTCTTCAACTCCCAGAATTGAATTCTTATATTGAAGTCTTATAGTTGCCAAGGTTGGAGACCCCTGCTTAATACCACTACATCTATCACCACTGCTGTTTTCTGGTCTGATATGCAGTATATTAGAACCATCAAACTCCCAGACCTCTAGTAGAGGACCTGAAATTGAAGAAGACATACACTACTCATAGAAGTGACAAGGGAATTTATATATCAGCACATGCTTACCTTCACTCTAGGTGTCTGTCTTCTCAGTCAGATCCAGTAGGATCTTGGTGACACTTTCTTTCATACTCCTGGGAGCTCCAAAGAATGGTATTTGTCATTGTGATGGTTTCATCTGTAGTCTCCTCCAATCCCATTTCGCAGTTTATATTTCCATCTTTTTCATCTGAAGGGGTTTCTTCTGAAGGTTCCCCTGTTCCTTCGAAAGGCTCCCCTGTTCCTTCCTCCGAAGGCTCCCCTGTTTCTTCTTCCGAAGGTTCTCCAGTTCCTTCTTCCGAAGGCTCTCCTGTTCCTTCTTCCGAAGGCTCCCCTGTTCCTTCTTCCGAAGGCTCTCCTGTTCCTTCTTCCGAAGGCTCCCCTATTCCTTCTTCCGAAGGCTCCCTTGTTCCTTCTTCTGAAGGCTCTCCTGTTCCTTCTTCCGAAGGCTCTCCTGTTCCTTCTTCCGAAGGCTCTCCTGTTCCTTCTCCTTCACTGTTACTGCTCTCAATGGTCTCCCTTTCTTCTTCTACTACAACAGCAAAAAAATCTTCACTCGTGGGACACTCCTGAGTTGATTCTTCTTCTGCTGATCTTTCCATCAGAGGTTCTTCTTTATCTTTTTCTTTTTCATTGATCTGTGATACTTCTGTTATCAGCTGCTGTATCCCTATTAAGAGAGCTTCTTCTACATCTGCAAGTGTTATCATTCCTTCTCTCATCTCTTCTCCTGTGTCTGATTCATCCTGTTCCTTCTCTTCTTCAGGAGCTATGACTTCCTCCTGTACTTCCATGTAAAGAAATGTTTCCCTTGTTTCAGCTTCGTCAGATACTCCAGTTTGGAGACAAGGTTCTTTTTTCATTTCCTGCTTTTTCATATCTCCTCCAACAAATGCTTCTTTTTGTGGGGCTGATTCAGAAGTATGTTTTATTTCTGCTATAATTTCTTCTCTTCTGGTTACTAACCCTTGCTCTCCAAAGGTGGTTTCATTTAGAGATCCTATGACCACAGAAAGTAGTTCTCCCTTTGCTTCTGAATCTTCTGTTTCTGCTTCCTGTTCTTTTGGTACAACTTCAACTCCTGCCTCCTCTTCAAATGCTACCTCAGTCTCTGGCTTTACAGTTTTTGCCTTCTGTTCCAAGACTATCTTGCCTTCTGCCTTCTTTTTAAGTATCCCCTCAGCTTCTGCCTCTTCTGCGTCTAAGTCCTTTCCAGCTATCATTTCAGACTCTGTTTCTATAGTTTTTCCTTCCCTCTTAAGTGTCATCTCGGCTTCTGCTTCTTCAGGACCTAGCTCCCCTTTAGGCACCACCTTAGTTTTGGCCAATCCAGTTTCTGCCTTCCTTTTGAGTGTCCCCTCAGCTTCTGCCTCTTTGACTTCTAATTCCTCTTTAGGTATCACATCAGCCTCTTCCTCTATAATTACTGCCTTCTGTTTAAGTGCTTTCTCTATTGCCTTTTCTTTAAATGTCAACTCAGCTTCTGCTTCTTCAACTTCTAATTCCCCTTTAGATATCATCTCAGCCTCTACCTCTCCAGTTTCTGGCTTCCACTTCAAGGCAACCTTGCCTTCTGTCCCCTTTTTAAGTGTCCCCTCAAGTTCGGCCACTTCGACTTCTAATTCCCTTTCAGCTATCTTATCAGATTCTGCCTCTATAGTTTCTGCTTTTTCCTTAGCTGTCACCTCAGCTTCTGCTTCTCCAACATCTAACCACCCTTCAGTTACCACCTTGTCCAGTTGTTCAGGTTCTACCTCTTTTTTAAGTATCATTTCAGCTTCTGCTTCTTCAACATATAACTCCTCTTTAGGTGCCACTTTAGCTTTGACCTGTCGAGTTTCAGCTTTCCATGCAACTGTCAACTCAGCTTCTGCTGCTTCAGCATCTAACTCCCCTTTAGGTCCCACCCTAGCTTTAACTTGTCCGGTCTCTGCTTGCCATGTAATTGTCACCTCAGCTTCTGCTTCTTCAGCATATAACTCCCCTTTAGGTACCACCCTAGCTTTAATCAATCCAATTTCTGCTTCTCTTTCAAGTGTCATCTCAGCTTCTGCTTCTTCAGCATATAAATCTCCTTTAGGTACCACCTTAGCTTGGACACGTCCAGTTTCTGCTTCCCTTTTAAATGTCACCTCAGCTTCTGCTTCTACAGCATATAACTCCCCTATAGGTCCCACCTTAGCTTTGATATGTCCAGTTTCTGCCTCTCTTTTAAACGTCAGCTCAGCTTCTGCTTCTTCAGCATATAACTCCCCTTCAGGCACCACCTTAGCTTTGACGTGTCCAGGTTCTGCTTCCCTTTTAAATGTCACCTCAGCTTCTGCTTCTTCAGGATATAACTCTCCTTTAGGTCCCACTTTAGCTTTGACACGCCCAGGTTCTGCCTCTCTTTCAAGTGTCATATCAGGTTCTGCTTCTTCAGCATATAAATCCCCTTCAGGCACCATTTTAGCTTTGACATGTCCAGGTTCTGCTTCCCTTTTAAACGATACCTCAGCTTCTGCTTCTTCAGGATATAACTCTCCTTTAGGTCCCACCTTAGCTTTGACACGCCCAGGTTCTGCCTCTCTTTCAAGTGTCATATCAGGTTCTGCTTCTTCAGCATATAAATCCCCTTCAGGCACCATCTTAGCTTTGACATGTCCAGGTTCTGCTTCCCTTTTAAACGTCACCTCAGCTTCTGCTTCTTCAGGATATAACTCTCCTTTAGGTCCCACCTTAGCTTTGAAACGTCCAGGTTCTGCCTCTCTTTCAAGTGTCATATCAGGTTCTGCTTCTTCAGCATATAAATCCCATTTAGGTCCCACCTTATCTTTGACAGATCCCGGTTCTGCCTCTCTTTCAAATATCATCTCAGCTTCTGCTTCTTCAGCATATAATTCTCCTTCAGGTTCCATCTTAGCTTTGAAACGTCCAATTTCTGCCTCTCTTTCAAGTGTCATCTTAGCTTCTGCTTCTTCAGCATATAATCCTCCTTTAGGTTCCACCTTAGCTTTGACACGTCCAGTTTCTGTCTCCCCTTTATGTGCCATCTCAGCTTCTGCTTCTTCAGGATATAACTCCCCTTTAGGTCCCACCTTAGCTTTGACACGTCCGGGCTCTGCCTCCCTTTGAAACGTCACCTCAGGTTCTGCTTCTTCAGCATATAACTCCCTTTTAGGTCCCACCTTAGCTTTGACACGTTCAAGTTCTGCCTCTCTTTCAAGTGCCATCTCAGCTTCTGCTTCTTCAGGATATAACTCCCCTTTAGGTCCCACCTTAGCTTTGACACGTCCAGGTTCTGCCTCTCTTTCAAGTGCCATCTCAGCTTCTGCTTCTTCAGGATATAACTCCCCTTTAGGTCCCACCTTAGCTTTGACACGTCCGGGCTCTGCCTCCCTTTTAAACGTCACCTCACGTTCTGCTTCTTCAGCATATAACTCCCCTTTAGGTCCCACCTTAGCTTTGACATGTTCAGGTTCTGCGTCTCTTTCAAGTGCCATCTCATCTTCTGCTTCTTCAGGATATAACTCCCCTTTAGGTCCCACCTTAGCTTTGACACGTACAGGTTCTGCCTCTCTTTCAAGTGCCATCTCAGCTTCTGCTTCTTCAGGATATAACTCCCCTTTAGGTCCCACCTTAGCTTTGACACGTACAGGTTCTGCCTCTCTTTCAAGTGCCATCTCAGCTTCTGCTTCTTCAGGATATAACTCCCCTTTAGGTCCCATCTTAGCTTTGACACGTCCAGGCTCTGCCTCTCTTTCAAGTGTTATCTCAGCTTCTGCTTCTTCAGGATATAACTCCCCTTTAGGTCCCACCTTAACTTTGACACGTCCAGGCTCTGCCTCTCTTTCAAGTGTCATCTCAGCTTCTGCTTCTTCAGCATGGAACTCCCCTTTAGGCCCCACCTTAACTTTGACACGTCCAGGCTCTGCCTCTCTTTCAAATATCATCTCAGCTTCTGCTTCTTCAGCATACAACTCCTCTTTAGGTCCCACCTTAGGTTTGACACGTCCAATTTCTGCCTCTTTTTCAAGTGTCATCTCAGCTTCTGCTTCTTCAGGATATAACTCCCCTTTAGGCCCCACCTTAGCTTTGACAAATCCAGGCTCTGCTTCTCTTTTAAGTGTTATCTCAGCTTTTGCTTCTTCAGCATATAACTCCCCTTTAGGTCCCACCTTAACTTTGACACGTCCAGTTTCTGCCTCTCTTTCAAATATCATCTCAGCTTCTGCTTCTTCAGGATATAACTCCCCTCTAGGGCCCATCTTAGCTCTGACATGTTCAGTTTCTGCCTCCCCTTTAAGTGTTTTGTAAGCTTTTGCTTCTTCAGCATCTAAACCGTCTTTGGGTAGCAATGTAGCTTTGGTAAGTCTTCTTTCTGCCTCCCCTTTAAGTGTCATGTCAGCTTCTGCCTCTGTGACTTCTAACTTGCCCTCAAGTCCCACACTGATTTTAGCCTCTCCAGTTTCTGCCTCCCTTTTAAGTGCCATGTCTCCTTCTGCTTCCCATGGATATTCCATTTTCTTTCCTACCTCTCCTTTTCCTACTTTCCCTTTAGTTTTAACTTCTGTCCCATCTATTTCTGCCTCTTCTTTAAGTGCCATCTCAGGTCCTCCCTCTTCAATTTCTGTCTTTCTTCTGAGTGCTTTCTGTTGTTCTTCAATCATTTTCTGTCTTGGAGACAATCCTTTTATTTCTCCTTTTGCCTCTTCAACCCATATCTCTCCTTTTGCCTTTTCCTTCTTCGCTAATTCTTCCATCAGCACTGCCATAGATTCTAAGCCAGGTTCAATATAAAGCCCTTCTTTCTCCAAGTCCAATTTCTCTTCTGGAGCTGCTATTCTGGACTTTAGCCTCTCTTGTCTTCCTCTTTCTTCAGCTTCTCTTTCTATAGGTTGTACTACAGCCTTTTCTCCTTGGGCTGTTTGCTCAATTCCCAAAATATCTTTTGCTCTTGCTTGTCTGTCTTTCTCTCTTTCAGAATATGGTTTGCCTGCTAACTTGTCTTCCTCGGTTATTTCAATTTCATGGTCGAGGAAAGCCTCTTCCACCAAAGGCTTTATTTTCTTGAGGGTTAAATCTTCTGTAGATATGGCTTTCATTCCAGTCACATCTGGATATTCTTGGTATAAATCTTCATCCCATCTGGATGAAATGTCTTGGACTGTTTCTCCAATCTCAGATGGAACCTCTCTTCCACCAGTGATTGCCTTTTCTGCAGCAGCTGCTTTTTCATCTTCATAGAGAACATCTTCCATTTTTAATTGTGGTGGACTAAGTTTTGCTTCCATGGGGGAAATGGGCCTCAATTCATATTTTCCCTCTTCATCTTTCCTCAAAAATGCCTCATCCTTTCTTTCCTTTCCCATTAGGTCAGCTTTTTTTCCGGCCTCTGCTTTATCTTTTTTTTCTTGAAAAATTACCTTTTCTTTGGGTTCAGCTTCTGCCACCTTATCTGGTACCTCTCCCATACTGATCTTTTCTGCAAATGTTGCCTCCCAATCTTTAGTTGTCTCATATTCTCCTTTCATCTTTTCTTTTGCTTCAAGCATGTCTCTGTCCACTGCCTTAATTCCTTCTAATTCTCTTGTCTTTAAAGCTTTTGGTACCTCAGTTACTTCTGCCCCTTGTCCCTCAGGGATGCTCCATCGCATATATTCTTCTCTCTTTGCTGCTCTTTGGGCGTCTTCAGCTTCTTCCTCTTCTGATCTAAACCCCCCTAGAACCTTCTCTCTGTCAGCAGCTTTATGTTCTATTGCCATTTCTTCTGCTTTTGCCATGCTCTCCATTTTTCCATCCTTGAGGGTTATTTCTTTTTCTAAACTGGCCGGTTCTGATTCTATGGGTTCTCTCCCCCATTCTCTTTTTCCTGCCACAAGTTCAGGTTTTAGTGCCTGGTCTCCTCTAAGACTTGGTCTTTGGGGAGCTAGCAGTTCTTCTGTTAGAGCTGCTTCTTTGGGGCCCTTGACAACTACAAGCTCTTCTTCCTCATGTATTCCTTCCTTGCCCATCATCTCTCTCTCTTTTTTCAATTGCTCTGCAGCCTTTTGCGATTCAGTCCTTCTTGATCGTTTTGCCAAGGAAACTCCATCTGGCACTATTAAAATAAGCACAGTATGAGTTGTAATTGTGACAATTTTATCAGTGTGGCTTTTTAAAAAAATGCATTGACATGTGTTTCACCTGCCCTTGTTGGCCCATCCATTTTGAATGGATAGCCATCAGTGGCTTTGCTTCTTGGATTAACCTGAGAGCAATTACAATATAATGGTAAACTGGACAAGTTAATTTTCTGGTCCCACGTTATTCTACATTAGTTAAGAGAAAAGAGTGTTCTGGAAACTGGCTCTTGTATGGTTCATTATTAGTCTACTTTACAAACTGCCTGATATTCCTCCTACACTACTAATTTTGCTACTTCTTTTACACAAAAAACATTTCCAGCAAAGCCTTCCTTTTCCTCTGCAAACTAACATTATAAAGTATTGAAGAGTGTCCATATGACTGAAGTTGGACTACAAAAATGATAAATCAATTAGAAGTTCTCCAGGTCAGAAAAGGTCCATAAAAAGAAAACAGTTCTAGAAAATTAATATTATAGGAATATAAAGTTTTTGCCCCCAAGATGGTGGCAGGTGATCTCTTTTCTCTTGCAGACAAATAGCTGATTGTGCAGCCAAAGCTGTTCCCTAGATTTGAATGGGAGCATTAGGAATGACCCAGAATGACCCTAAGATGATTGTGTGTCTTTGGAGAAGATGACCACAATTCTTGGTAGGAGAGATTGGAGGGTCAGGTCTTTTATCATCTTTCCCTTTCAGTTTTTTTTTAAGCATACCTGGGCTTTTCTTATTTTTTGATTTACGCTAATAGGCTGATTGAATGTCAACCTATCTATAACCCCTTGCTAGATTTTTATAAATTTTTTATTTTCTGTTTACTTTGGAACTTTAATCCACTTTCACTTTTGCTCTAAGAAGTTGGTGACGAGATAACGCACTTTCTGATAGAGAAAGCTATTCGCCTGATTTACATATTTTTGACTAATCATGTTTTGGGGTTTTTGCAAAATTCTTTCTTTCTTTCTTTTTTTTTTTGAGTTTGCATTTTAACTTTCTGAAAAAATAAAAATATATAAAGAAAAAAGGAATATAAAGGTTTTGAAATGCATTAAATCAAACATTAAGAGTCAATGTGCACACAGATATACACAAAAATGATATATCTTGAAAAAAAGTGTAGCTCTACATCAAAATAACTGAGAATTTATTGTAAAATCAAATGCTTTAGACAACATCATAGTCTAGACTCTGCAAAATAAGCTTGGTCTTAGTTTCAATGAAATGAAATTATTGCCCACCTCAAGGCTTTGTGTCTATACAAATACAAGCATAAGGGAGAAAATGAATGGATTGAATATCTGGCATAATAATTTCTTTCCAAATATCATAATGTTTCCAAAAACTTTCTTTCTAAAAATTGCAATGTTCTATACCTCCTGGATCTATCATAAAACAATTCCTAGCTTTTTAGAAAATGATATACGTTTAAATGTACATTTAGGTTCATATGAATGTGACTTTTCATGTAGTTAAAACAAGTGAATTAAAAATGCTGATTAGTAGGAAGTGAGAAATAACTACATGGCACCAAGAACAGAGTGTCTGCAAGGGGTTAAAAATTTAAGATGGAGAAGCCACAAATAAAGTCCTGCTCCTTGTGTGTTTGTGGTATGATCCTTTTTATGGTTGCTCCTCTCTTGTTGATTTTTTGACCGCTATGTGTAAATGTATCTGACCTAGAAGCCTTATAACTGCTTTCTAGAAATATCAGAACAACAACATAGGATCCACCCAGGAGGAAATGTGAGGAACAATAAAATATTCTGATCTGGATGGGAATAAGTCGCCATTTTGTGAAGCCAAAAAAGTAACAGTGCCTCATCAGAATATATATAGAAAAATAGTGTTAAGCTTATTTGAGAATAATGAAATCGAATTGATTTGGGATTTACTTTTCCCACTGATTTCAGTGAGAATTATGTGCAACAGGTAATACGGGACTACATACAAACATAATGTCCAATGGATTTTCATAGAATTTTATTTTTGCATTGTTGCCTAATTCTGTTTACACTAGAGTCTTTTTACTTTAATTGGAAATACTGTACAAACTCTCAATGTACTCATTATTAATTATGTTCAATAAATTGTCTTCTAAAACCTTAAAAGATTAAGGAAAATATTATAATGGAATATTTGTAAGAAGATAGATTCTTATAGACCTTTCTGACCTGTATGCTTGCATAATTTAAGTACTTGGCACTAAAAACTGTTGAAATTGAAGTGCTGATAGCATCCATCTAGACCTTTACACTGTATGTGACTTTCAATGAACAATCCAATCAAACGAGATATATCTTGGAATCAAAACTTGTTTCTTAGGGAACAGAGCTAAAGAAAGTGCTTATAATTCAGCGCAGAGAATAAAAAGGGAAAAAAGCTTAATATTATTAAGAAAACCTCAATTTGCCTTCTGACAAATTGGTTTATAGGAGCAGTAAAATTTGTATGGTATTGTGTGAAGTGGAAGAAAGCATCTAAACTCTTACCTGCTGGTCAGTCTCATGAAGAGGCTGTCACTCTAACATGTATCCCAACGTTGGGGATTTTGGCACTTAAGGCCCAAACTATACATTACAGAAGATAAGTAACTGATACTTACTTTCATTTCCTTATAATATCAAATAAAAACTCAACATCTGTATATATTTATAGGTTTCTTCATGAACATTAATAACATGATTTATTCAATAAATCCCAACTGAAGGTCATGCATAATGCTAAGCCATAAAGCACAGTTTAGAAACCAAAATTGCTGAGTTCCCACAACAGGCAATCAGAACTGCATAAAGTATATTGAAAATATGATTGCACCACCTGATGTGCATAAAATACTTCCCCTCTAGCAACAGCATGAAAACTTGTCAAGTATTTACATTTTTCTCCTACTATACTTATGACTGGATTTTGCATGGCTGAGATTTCAATTCACTATCAGGGAGAATAAACAGCTGTTAAAATCTGACTTGGACTCTACCCATTCTTAAAACACTCTAGAATAAGAGTGTGACATTATTTGTAAAGTCCCAGAGAGTTCTTTTTGAGGATTCCTCAGAGGCTTCAATAATTTAAGACAATTTCATCTCATTATTATGTTTTTTCCATATAATACAGAGCTACAGAAGATCCTAAAATGTGACCTGTTTACTTTGTGTTCATGTGATGGCAAAAATGCCCACTTAACATGCTGTGCACAATTGTTGGATAGTCTAAGAGATGAACAAAGAAGCAATGTCAGGTGGGCAGGGTCCTTTTTTAAAAAGTCGACTTCCAGGAGGTGCAGGGAATATATTTGGTGATACAATCTTGTCACATTAATGATAAGATCAACCATGTGTGCTTATATGTAAGAACTGGGCAGGTTTGGCAAATTAAAAGATAAAACTGATGGATTCAACCTCAGATTGACTACATTCATTTGAACTTTAACGGACAAGAAAAAAGGCTGTAACTATGCAGCCAAATGTCAGCTATTATGCCAGCAAAGATAATCTAGGCCAGTTTTTCTCAACCTTGGCCACTTTAAGATGTGTGGACTTCATGTTGGCTGGAGAATTCTGGGACTTGAAGTCCATACATCTTAAAGTGGCCAACTTTAAGAAACACCAATCTGGGTTATTCTAGAAAGCTCTTTCTAAGGCTGGGAAAGGCCCAATGAAGTCTACAGTTGTTGTTCCTGACCTAAGTTATATCTGAGTTCCCTGCCTGTATAAGAATTTTGTAGCACATAGAGTGATGTGTGCAAGGAAGGGGTTGAAGGTGAAGCAGCTTCAAAGATCACTATTTCCTGAGGAAGACAGTAGTGATTGAGAAACTTTTTCCCCCTATGGAAGAGAGAAAAAGAAGAAAAATATGAAAATATAAAATATAAGCTGTAAAACATCAATTAGACACAGCATTTAACTAGAAAGAAATATTGAAGACAGATTCCAGGCAAAGTAGAATTTACCTTCAAATTTACCTTGAGCAGCTGCTATATGTTCTTCCTCATCCTCTGTACTGTAATCACTAGGTTCGGGTTCAGAACTCAAAAGCTGATCTTTTTCAATAGCCTCAGCTATTTTCTCTCTGACCGATTTACGATCTTCAAAAAAATCATAAAAAGAGAGCAAAAGAGAAAGCAAAATAAAATAAAATAAAATAAAATAAAATAAGCCATCCTTGAACATAAAATGAGCTTACAATTACTCTACAACTAGCTAAGGATGGCAATTAAGATCCAGCAAAATTCTTAACTTTAAAAATGAATTATGTACACATATAAACAATAAATATCATTCGTTCTTTAGGCAATGAAAATTTCATGCAATGCTATCTCTCCCATGCAAAAATTACACAAAGCACTCACCACTTTCAAATACCACCAAGCTGTAAGGTCACCTTTGTTCAGAAATAGTTTTAATTTGTGCACAAATTAAAAACAAAGGTATCTTGAAGGCAGGATACGAATAACAACAAGAACAGGAATAGGAACAATACAATTGAAAAGCTATTATTCCATCACAGATAAACTAAGGGCATCTTTGAATACTAAGCTTCCTGACACAATTCCAATAGTTTTGTTAATTCCTTAAGGAAGTAAAATAACTTGCAAGTTTTGTCTCATTTTTATGAACAGGAAAGGCTGAATGCAAATCCCCACATGCTCAACATGTGCATATATGCAGTTCGGCTACGCAGTTCTATATTATTATTATTATTATTATTATTATTATTATTATTATTATTATTATTATTATTATTATTTCCATGACAGTTTAAAGGAATACTAATATTTTCACTGTAACTTTACTGTGTTAATAATTAGATTATTTACATTTCACTTGTTTATAACAAAATGTTTATTATTAATATCTTATTCCTATCAGCTCAGAAACTATGATTTTCTAAACAACAGCACATTTTTTTCTTCTGTCCAAAATGTCATTAAAGGAGAGAGAAAGAAATTGCTCTGGAAGAGTAAAAAAAAAAAAATGATCTTCAGCATTTATGTTTTGTTTTTTTAAAAAGGAAAATACTGAAGGCTCTCCTTGAATCTGGACACCCTACTCATGCCTGAGCCTTGGTGGTGCAGTGACTAGAATGCAGTATTGTAGGCTAATTCTGCTGACTGAAAGCAGTTCGATCCTGACTAAGGTTGACTTAGTCTTCCATCTTTCTGAGGTCGGTAAAACAAGGATGCAGATTGTTGGGGGCAAACCACTGTAAACCACTTAGAGAGGGTGGTAAAGCACTATGAAGTGGTATATAAGTCTAGGTGCTATTGCTATTTTGTAGGAACTTTTTTAGCAATCCCACATCACCTATAGATTAATATATGTATAATGAAGTAAAACCTGTTTGGTGTATGGAGATTCCTTTATTTTATCTCTACAATGTAAGCAAGGTAGATAAGACATTGCAATGTGCAGTTTAAGGCTACAATGAATCCTAAACAACCTGCCACTGATCCAACCATGAAGGATACAACCAGCATTGAGGACTTTCAATAATTAGAAGACCCTCACAACATTTGCACATATATAAATTTCTGTGGGTTAATGTCTAAGTTTTCTTCCTTTGTTTCCCTGCCAACAGTGTTAAAATCTCATCTGAAAGTTTTTGCCCACCATGGACCTAATCAATTGGTCTGAGATCTTTGTTATCATGGCTATCGTACACATATATTTGAAGAAGTACTGTAACTATCAACTAACCCTAACCCTAACCCTAACCCTAACCCTAACCTACTGTTTCTCAACTTGAAAACTTGAAAATGTGTGGACTTCAAATCCCTAAATTTCCCAACCAGCTTGCTAACTGGACGAACTCTGGGAGCAAAAGTCCACATATATTTAAATTACCAATGTTGGAAAATATTACTCTAACCCATTAAACCTAACCTTACTCATGGTTTTTAAAAAATGCAAAACAGCTAAAATATGCAGATGTAATCAACTGATGCCTGAAACTCAATGGGAAGCTAAAAGTTTAGCAAAAAAAAAAAAAAGGGAGAAGAGTTGATGCCTCTCACACTGAATTTAGGTAACATGCTAAAAATAAGATTCATTCAATTGACGGGCCTTTGAGAAGTACTACCTGTAATACATTTCTAAGGGAGAATATGCTTGCATCATTTTCACATATATGCTTCTTTTATATGCCACTTCTGGGCTACTGTTATAAACTATTTTTCTCTGACTATCGGTAAATGTTGCAATCTGAGGCCTACTTTAAAACAGGGGAGTCATTTTGTGTATGGATGATTGTTCTGTGAATAAAGGGATGTGACCAAAACTGATCACAGCATTTGAACTTCAGGCCATTCTTAGAATCTGTTCTCTTACCACAACCTAATAGGTTAATTAAGCATGATAACGATTTGCCAAGTTGAATATATTGCTGTTCCCAAAACAATCTTCAAAATCATCCATTAGAAAGTTCATGTATCCCCTCACATTCCCATTCAGAAAATGTTAAGGAACAAATTTTTCTTTGTTTGCCAGGACATTCATCAAGGCATACCATATCATCTACTACTACCCTGTAAAACTTCTTTTAAAGAGGTGTTGGTAGCTGACATTTTTACTATGTTCAATCACAGCAACAGAATCTGAAGAGACTGCTAAATGCTGTACTCACTGAAAACTAAAACCATTGCACAGTCATTTAATGATTATGATATGAGCAAAACAAAAATGACGATATTCTTTTATGATAAAATCTGGGGCAGGCCATTGACTCAACCTACATGATTTCTCCACACTTGCGTTTAATATTAGAATATGTAATTCTATATGTATTCTTCTTAAGTGGTTAATTTCATTCCTCAGTTGTACTTAAATATTCATCTCATCTAACAGTGTAATTGCAAAGTCACTCATATTGAAAACCTAGCATATGGATGAAGGAAAGTATCTCAACCAACTAAACACCTATAAATAATTCAGCATAATTATCCAGCTCTGTATTTTTTCAATATTCCTCCATGTTTTATACATAAAAAATTGCAAGGCAATGAAAAGCACTCCAGCACCAAAATGCTAGCAAACAATTACCATTTTATAATCTTCTGCCCCTGACAAACTAGTAAATCCAGTAACACAAAGTAATATGAAACAATCTATCAAAATCTATTAAATCAAGCAAGAACATAATGTATCACCATCCAAGGAACATATTCCAAACCACAAATCAAAAATATTAGCATGACTTATGGCTTTCTTTCATGAATGCATCACCACTGATAGCATGCTAATTAGTATGAATTGATTCACCCTTACAATATTTCCATCACAAGCTAAATTAAAACAAAATAGAATATTTTTATCTTTCTTGCCAAAGGGAGGAATGATCATGTAAATAATATGTATTTTATGATTCACAAAAATAAGCACATGGGTTACAATTCTGGATATTGTAGCCTAATATATTTAGTGGGCGACAGGTTGGAAAGGTTGTATTGGGCAATGGTAGCTGAGATGGTCAAATAATCTAATAAAGAATAAAGAAGGATAACCTAAATATGGCAATCCATATTCTCTATGATCATGAACAATCTGAAAAAATACCTTGTATTTGTGGCTCCCAATTCATTGTTCCAAATGATAAAAAGACACAAAAACTTGTTTTAGATTCTATGTTTCTGAATCTTTACAAAAGATACACAACTACTTTGATTTTGTTCTTTTTGTACAAATTCTACAACTACGATTTCAATGATGGTCATTATCAATTCCAGGCATATTCACTGATCTAAGATTCATTTCATCTATTTGCCCCTGGCTAACTAGAAATTAAATTAATTTAGTCAACAAATGTCCCATGCATAACAGAGATGGAGACAAGAGAAAGACTCACGAAAGTCATATATGCAAGAGTGCTCAATTCCAGCACTTGAAAGAATAAGATAGCATGGCAATTTCAAGACAAAACTCTACCAGTTATCTGGCACATACATCAAAGCAAAATCTTGCCCCATTCAAGGATAGTAATAGATTTAGGAAGATTCAAGCAGGATTTTTATTCATATGCAATATCAAAACATGGCACCAGAAAATCAGCATTCATTTAAGAATTAACAAAGCAACACACTTGTATTCACCAAACCTGATACAGATCTCTCTGCAAACCATACTCACCACCTTCCTTATCTTCAGAAAGCTTCCTGCTCGGATATCCTTCTAGAGCACTGCTTTTCAAATGCACTAACTTATCCTTCTCTTCCTCCTCCCCCATGTCTACCAGCCCTATAAGCTTGGGCTTCTCATGGCCCGGACTCATGTCCTGAAGGGTCATCTCCACTTTTTCTTCATAGAAGATATCTGGCACATTCTTGGTGCTCAAGCTTTCTGTTTCTGTTTCCCCCAAGTTTTCCTCTTCTTCCACATCAGTTCCCTGACTTCCTTCCCGTTGAGATTTGGTGGTTTCTGTTTCACATTCTGAATGAATGTCTGTAATGTCTTCCTCCTCATCACGCTTCCTGCCTTCAAACTCGGATTCGGTTCCACTGCTGTATAATGTGCTGCTGCCGGAGACAGAGAGCAATTGTTTTCTACCTACAAAGAGTAAAGACAATTACAATTTAATGGACTTCTGCACCTGATCCTTGGGATCATTATTTGCGAGGTCAAGTAGACAAACCTACTAGAATTAAGCATGAAAAAAATGCCTTTCTCCACAGAAATGCAAAATATTGTTTAAGCCTTTCTAAAGCAGCCTGTCAGATCCCATGGTTCTCTATAGGGATGTTGCCATTCTGGTGGCAGGCTTGGGGTGGTGGGTGGGGATTCTGTGCACAGGGTTTCTTTTGCTTTGTTTTGCTGTACCTCATGTGGAAATAGGGAGGAGAGAAGGAATGTGCCTCAGGTCATCTTAGGGAGGAGAAAAAGAATGTGATTTGAGCCATCTGCTTTATCTCACCACAGGAGAAAGCGAAACCGAAGCACCTGGAAATTGACAGTTATCACCTTCTCTGCCTGAGGTTTGCAAAACATCTTTGCACCTCAAGATTGGCTTGATGTTGAACTGGACATTGGGAGGGGCTTTGCTTGCACAGATTTAACCTAACGCTTTGAACGGGAAACTACAGATCCTGCCTACATTCCCTTTGCTCTCACTATCTTTCAATAAAAGTTCCTTTTATTCTGCTTTCTTGAGAATTCTGCTTTCTTGAGAAAATTGGAGAAGCAGGACCTTACACAGCCCTTAGGGGATCTCCAAAGATTATAATACCCAGAATTCTTAGACTTCATGCTAGAAGATGTTGCCTCAACACATTTGTGAAAATATATCCTTGAGTGAGATATGGGCATAAAGAGGTTCTAAATTTCAATTTCAAGCATCTATTAATATTATCTACACATTATACAGCGCTGTTCCAGCCAACTGATTAAATTTGTCAATTTAAATCAGTTCATCTAAAACTATCTGTATCTGAAGAACTGGTTACATAAAAGACATTCTTTACAAGTTGTCCTCTATTTACTACTGTTCATTTAATGATGGCTTAAAATTACAATTGCCTCAGAAAAAGTTATTTACAACCTGTCCTCAAAGTTACTACCATTGCACCACCCTCACTGTCCAATGATCATAATTTGGGCGCTTGGCAACCAGCTGACATTTACGAAGAAGCTGCCATATCTTATGGTCACATGATTGTGATTGTGATTTTATGACTTTCTTAGCTGGTTCCCAACAAGCAATATCAATTGGAGAGCTGGATTGTCTTACAACCATGTGATCCACTTAACAACTTTTGCAAAATGGTTGTAAAACAGGACCCAATCATGTGATGACTCGCTTCAAAAAAGACCACAGAATTAATCTGGAAAATATGTACCTCCCCATCATTATTATTATTATTATTATTATTATTATTATTATTATTATTGGTTAATCTTTAGTGAGATTCACAGCCTTTGAGGCTGGTTAATAGCTCAGCAGCTCGAGTCCTAACCAAGGACCTAGGAACTGTTAAGGTATCGTCGGAGGATGTAAGCTGTTCCGAGTAAGGTGGTTTTTTGTAGAGTCAAAATGTTCAAGTCCGGCAAATTTAGAATTTCTAAATAGCAGGGTAGCCCTTTGGGTATTGCTCCAAGGGCTCCAATTACAATCGGGACAACACACAATTTCTTTTTCCACAGTCGCTCAACTTCAATTTGCAAATCCCGGTACTTCGTGATTTTTTCTTGCTGCTTATCTTCAATCCGTGCATCACCAGGTATTGCAATGTATCTCTTTTATTCATTAAACATGAAACTCAGTCAACTGGACATATAAAATGTGTCACAAATAATAATAATTATTATTATTATTATTATTATTATTATTATTATTATTATTAGCCATTTATTCTTGACAAGCAACATCTATTTATTAAAAGATGCCTATAATAGAACTGATCAAGGAAAGTCATAAGAATTTTATCCTAAAAACACTACTTTTAATGTGATAATATATTTAACTCTTATGCCTTCCATTTAATGCAATTCTGACTTCTGGTGTCTTGCCTACTGTTAAAAGATAATTAATTGTAATTTCTGAAAATATTTCAAATTGCTATGTCCATTTGTGCTGTTCTAAATAGTCTGCAAGGTTTGCAGACTTTTGTAAAACAAGCCAAGTTTGCTTGAGCTAATATGAATTGTTTTAGTTATCTTTTGCCTTACACTAATGTAATGCAATATATTTTACAGCCACTGTTATAAAAAATGACTGCATCACCATTGAGAGAACCATTATAATCTTAATTTTCCAGATGGGAAAGCAAAGCTAAAGAACATATACAGTAACTAGTCAGTACATACAGCCAGTCAAGAACTTGATGGGAGCTCAAATTTAAGTAATCTGTGGTCCAGATCTGAATAATCTGTTGTCAGGCATCTCTCAGTTGACAAAGCAAGAAAGTGTTTCTCACAAAATGAAAGCTCAGTTAAATGGATTTATTGCAGCAAACCCATGAAGCTGTGAGGAAGAATTCCAGACACTTCTGGGCATCAAATGCCAGCTCTATTTAAAATAATCAATATTCAAATGCCTTGTGCCTCTGTCTCCTGCCTGCTCTCCATAAAAAGCTATAGGAAAATCTCTTTTCAGCAAGAGAATTTCCAGCTTTCTTTATTTGGGCAATTGACTGATATTGGGTTGTTTATTTCTGACCATTTGCAAAATAATGTTCATATCTGTGGTCCAGCTCTAATAAATGATGTAGGTTTTAACAGGAAATAGGGAAATGTCCTTATTTGTCCTGTTTTTTGTCCACTTTTATTTAAAATTTACCATAGACTTGCACACTCACATGGTGGGGTAGTACAGGGAAGGGAACCTTCTGGTCAATGGTCCTAATCTGGACCATCTTGGCCATGAGCAGTCATATCTCCTTCCTCAATGACACATCCTTTTCCAATGCTGCAGATTGGCCTTCCTCGCTTTCCCTTTGTCCTGTTCTTCCTCTCAAAAGGAGGTCAACATGGTATGGGCAAAACCAGCAGCTGCAACAGCAAATCCTGGCTCTGTTCTTGCTCCTTTTCATGCAAGCCTCCCTCTTCCCCTCAAGGGCGAAATGGGAGGCCAACGGGGGAGCAATGAATGGCCAACTCCACCGATGGACATGACATTTTGCTACACAGTAATAGTTGCCATAGGGCCGTGATGCAAACCTATGGCACGCGTCCCACAGGTGGCACATGGAGCCATATCTGTGAGCATGCGAGCGTTGCCTTAGCTCAGATCCAGCATGCACACGGGTGCCGGCAAGCTGATTTTCGGGCCTTTTGGGCCCACCGGAAGTCAGGAAATGGACCGTTTCCGGCCTCCAGAGAGCCTCCGGGGGGGTGGGGAAGGCTGATTTTGCCCTCCCCAGGCTTCATGAAAGCCTCTGGAGCCCAAGGAGGGTGAAAAATGGGCCTACTGAGCCTACCAGTAACCTTTTTGCCACCGCGTGCCAAAAGCAGGGGGAGTGCAAAGTGGTCACACGCGCATGCACGGGGGGGTGGAGCACGGGGGGTATTGAATTATGGGTGTGGGCACACTGGTACGCAACCCCCTGTGCTCCCCCCGCTTTTGGCACATGACGGCAAAAAGGTTATGCATCACTGCCATAGGGGATCACCTTCATGACTTCATGCCTTTTGATAGGCTGTATGAACCCAAATGCTACCCCTGAAAAGGATAGTAATAGAAGCCAAATTTGAAAGTAGATCAATTTAGTTATCTATAGCAATTAACCATTGGTGTTTCTTAATACGCTACCTTCAATTTCTATGTCTTTTTATGTTCTTTGGAGACACTGAGAGAATGACTAACATACCGTACGTTTTCTCTTACCAACCAAATGAGGTTCTCATTTAATCTCTCTCCCTTTCTCTCTCTGCCTCTGTCTCTGTCTCTGTCTCTGTCTCTCTCTCTGTCTCTCTCTCTCTCTCTCACACACACACACACACACACACACAAATACACAGAGTGCACAATCGCTCCATCCACTTGAAAAACACACCACTGACTTGGAGCTTTATATTATTCCCCCTTTTTATACAAAGCATAAGTGATGCAGGTGGGAACTGAAGTCGGTGATGCTTGCTCTGCCATGGCTTATGAGGAATATGCAAAATAGCATTAGATTTAAATCTCCAAGAATGTAAAAAGCCACAGTATCTTTGAGCTAGCCAGCTCATTAAAAATATTACCAGAATTTTAGAGGATATAAACAGACTAATAGCAAAATCGCTGTTTGCAGCCATCAGCAAAACACCATGAAATGTTTTCTCTAACTAATGAGTCCTTCTGATTTATTCACAAGATTATGGCCTACCAGGATCTGAAAAATGTAAGTTCAGACTCTCTGACCAGCTCTCAACAAAACAATGGGAGGGGGAAAAAAAGAGTAAAGATTCCTTATCTACCTGGAGAGGTTATTAAAATTTTCCACATTGGAAGAAATGTTGCCTTCAATTAGACCTGCAAGTCTACAGCTGTCAAGAATAAGGACAGATTTTGTGGATCATTGTTCCAGTGTATTTATATAAAAAAGAAGTTCACTGCTTCAGTGCTTGAATTTTAATTTTTAGTCAAAAATAAATAAAAAATGCATAGTCCCTCAAAAATCTTGCTCCACTACCACCTGAAAATGTAGATAGATGATAGATAGACAAGACAGACAGACACACAGACAGACACACAGACACACAGATATGGAAAGAAGGAAAGGAAACTCATAACGCATCTGTTCCCTATGTCTGAGCAGTCCAGCATAAGATGTAAATCTGACACTTTTAAATAAGACGTCCATTGATAATATAAGCCAAAAACTAAATCAACAAGCACCCTGACAAAATTACTTTGCTCTATTCCAACAAAATAAATTATACAATGTCAAATCAAATTGCTCGGATATATCTTTTTCAGCTATAAAACAAATTCAGTCATGACTAATCATCTAGGGACATGAAAGAAATGGAGGTGAGTGTTTAAGAAGCATTTAAATGTTGTATAGTCAGTAGAACTAAAGAGTAATGGAAATGGACAATTAAAGGATGGTCCTTGGCCTTCTGATTACCATCCCTGTCTGGACAATCCTCTATCACAAAGCGAGATTCCCATTCCTCACTGTATCACTGTATGGTATCCATATCACATAGATAGCAGGTGCCTTACAAAAAAAAAATGCCTACAAAAGAGTAAGGTCAAGCAAGTCGCTCACATTCATTTGGAAGCAAAAATTAGCTGCTAATTACTTTCCCGAACACCCAATATGATCATTGTCAAAATTAAAATCGTATCAGTGGTCCAACTATATAAAATAAACAAACCTATAAAAGCTCCTTGAGGCAATGTAACTGAATATCTTTTATGGTTTGGCCACAAGCCTCAGAAGACCTGCCAACATTTTTAAAAAGGAACAGAATGTGCAACTATGCTTATTGATGATCAGCAAAGCTGCAAGATTATAATTTGCCACCGTCGCCGACTGTGTAAAAATTGGATTTGCCTCGATCAGAAGCAAGATTCTTTTCCACGCAAACCAACTCCAAACCTGGTTTGACAGCTCGAGTTTGCTGTTGACCTTTATGCTTCCTATAAAAGCCTTGGATCTTTCAGGCAGATACATCCATTTCCCAGTCAGTCGCTTTACCTTTGCCTATATTTTCACACAGAAAATATGAAAGTAAAAGCAACATTAACATTTGGTTTGAAATAAAACAACGTTCTTTCATGTAAGGCCTGTCAAAATGGGAACAATTTTAGGGATAAGCAGGAAACAGCTTCAGTGGCAACAGTGGAATACGTGACAGCCACATCAAAAACAGTAAGATAGAAGAGAAGCAAGAAGAAATCAGCTTTGTATCGACAGAAAGCCCAAAAGCTGGCGGCTTCCATAATCTTGCAAATGTGCTTTGCTTTAGACCCGCTTCTACACTTTTTGTATTAATGAACGGGAAATGAGATACATGCTTCCCACTAGATTATTTATGAAAGTGGGTGGCTGCAAATACGTACAGGAAATAATTATCTCCATCAGTCATGCTGACTGGAAAAAAGAGAGGTTACCCAAAATCTTATTTATGCTCCTGAAACAAATCCTGTGACATTTTAATCTCCTTGTGCTAATAATTATTGAGCATTCACCACACTGAGCTTTTGTTCCCTGCCTAGAACCCAGCTGGCCCATGAACACATATTTTTCACCTTGAGGTTGGGACATTTCATTGTGGGGACCAAGTGAGGGTGAGTAAAACAGTGGACCATAAAGTGCAAGATCACAAAGATAGGACAAGAGATTTCTTCCAGTGCTGGCTAACTGGCTGGCAGAAACGCAGAGGGAGAATACTCTTACAGCAGTTGACACTTTACAATGCTAAAGTGACATCTACTGGCTGCCCTGGAAGACAGTGGTAAAAACGTGGGAGAAGAATATGCCTCCAACTCAGAAAAGACAATGCATAGAACAGACCATTGCTCGTACCACCAGACTTTGCAAACGAAGTGATCAACTGTACGCTCGCCTTTGTTTTCTTCTAGTGCAAACCATGGATTACAAACTGTTTGAGTTTATAACAATATATTCTCATCTTCTCAATCTTTCCCACAGGAAGATTTTGTTAGTTAAGTGGCACAGAAAGTATTCAAAGATCAACTGACAGGAGCATCCCGAGAACCTGAGATTTGACAACAGTACAGAGGAGAGTACAGAGAAGAAAAAGCTTGTAACATGGTTATGAGGGAAGTTTTAAAAAGACAATGAGAAAGCAAAGCTCCACTTATGCTTTGTTTTATACAGAGTAGAATAGTGTCTATTTTATTCTACACAAAGACAAGAGCATTTTCAGTTCAGGTATGAAGTGCAGATATAATTCATAACAGACGTAATATGTAAACATCACCTTCATTCCTGTTCCTACACTCCTCTTTGTCTTAACAGATATGGAATCAGACTGAATAACAACAACATGGGAAATAAATAAATACATAGTAAATAAACAATTGAATGAATAAATAAATGAATAAACAAATGAATAAACAAATGCAAATCCAACTCTAAGTGGTACTTAACCATGACCTCTGAAATATTAAAAAGATATTAGGATGCTATACTTTAGTTTAAGAAAAAAAAACTAACCATGTTTTCTCTCCTCTTCCTCTGTGTAGCTTTCCGAATATCCCTCACTTTCATCTCGCTCACTATCAGAAGTCCGTGAAGATTTCTGTGATGAGACTTTCCTCTTCCTTTCACGATCAGAACGGTCTGTTTCCCCTTCGGAGAGCAGCTTCCCCTTTTCACTCATTTGATCATCAGCACGTGCTTCTTTTTCAACTTTTTCAACTTTTTCAACCTTTTCAACTTTCTCAACTTTCCCAACTTTCCCAATTTTCTCAACTTTCTCAACTTTCTCAACTGGTTTCTCTTCATCAGCTTCAAAATCTTCCTCATATCCTGAAATAAAATGATATCTTGTGAGACAGGAAATTGACTGCATATTATTACTGGTTCTCATTAACCCCCAAAAGGTTAAGTCCATGAGGTTTTGTTTCTCTTTGTACTTAACCCTAAAAAAATAGCAACAACATCAAACTTAACACTGGACTGAAGCTGTACAATGTGTTTTTCTGTCAAATTTAAATGTTCACTCTGCTCTTATTCACAACTTCTGGAGGCAATTAATTCCACTGATTAATTGTTCTAACTGTCAGGAAATTTTTCTTCATTTTAAGTTGCTTCTCTCCTTGATTAGTTTCCATCCATTGCTTCTTGCCCTGCCCTCAAGGTGCTTTGGAGATTAGCTTGACTTCCTCTTTTTTGTGGCAAGCCCTACCTCTTTATTTCTTTCATTTGCTCTCCCTCCCCCACCCCATGTTCTACAATGCCAGGAAACAACAAGGAATTATTTAAGGCAGGGGTGTCAAACTCAAGACCTGCAGGATGCTTCGATCTGGCCCACAGGATCACCCTGGAAACAGTGAAGGCCTGGCTCATGGCACCTCTGCCAGTGAAAATGGAGTAAGTGAAGGCCTTACACAGCTCTCTGAGCTCTGTTTTCACTGGCAGAGGATTGCAGGAGGCCATCACAGCCAAAAACAGAGCTCGGGAGCCCGTTTTTGCTGGCAGATCACTCGGGCCACCACAGTCACCTCCGACACAAGTGATGTTGAGCTGGCCACACCCCTCCTGGCCACATCCCCCTGCCCCCCGAGGTCAACAAATTATTATCAGTAAACTGTGACCAAAACAGCATAGATCTGATTATGTTGATCTCTTTCTATTCTCCTTGTGAAACTCCATCAAAACAACTGGTATAAGATATTCAGTTCCTATTGCACATCGGATTCTATTTAACTATTTGGTTTTATTGAGTGATTGATGATAAGGATGAAATAATAACAACTGCCACTTGGGAACTCTGGGAACTCAAATATGGCACACCTGGAGGACAGTAGATTCAGGATGGCTGTTTCAGATCAATTCAGCTTAAGGGATTCCTTCATGCAACTTACACTGATAAAGGAGAATATCTGTAGCTCAGGGTTGAAATGAGGGGTCCTTGGTATTCTGTGAGAGCACCAAGGACCCCTCACTGACCAACTCACCTATTCTTTTCATACCATACCTTCATAAATAGCAGTTTTCTGGGTATCCTCAAATTCATCTCTATCTTTTTCTCTTTTTTTGGTCTCCAATTTCTTTTCTTCAGCTCGTTCTGCAGCTCGTTTCTTTAACGCAGAAGCTGAAGGAAAGTGGGTCGGTAATACTTTTTTTTCTTCTTTCGGCTTGTGTGTCACTTCCTCTTTCTTCCAATCTTCCAATTTTGCACTTTCTTCAAGGGTCTTCTTTTTTGGAGGTGTAGGCTTTTTATCCAGGCCCATTGTAATGATACATCTGATAAAAATTTAATATCATATTATGAAAACATACCATTAAAAGTGTCTTATTCTATGGATTATTAGAAAATAAAATCAGAGAAAGTTCCTGCATTTAAAAACAACAACAACAACAACAACAACAAGGAACGGATATACAACAATATAGTACAAAAAGTTATATATATATTGGAATTGTACAAGCATTACCAAAGTAGCTGGAGAAATTTTAAATAGTTTTATCAGCTCATTGATTCTAGTGGAAAAACTATCGTGAGAGGGAGTCCTTTCCGGGAGGGAGGTGAATTTCCATTGTCAGTCCATCTTCAGTTCAATGGATTCATAATGCATTAAGGGAAAATAGGGCAGAGTTTTTAAAGTTTTTTTAAAAAGGAATGCTGGATGAAGCTTAATGTAAGGGAAAATAGCGGCAATTGATTTTATAAAATCAATTTTGAGGACAATAACCACTGTTAAGTCTAAGGAAGAGTTGGAGTCAGAAGGATATGTCTCTCAATGATCTACATACTTTAAATTGAAAGATTTAAACTAGAGAAAAAATGTATAGGATTGTAAAAATGTACAATATGTTAAAATGTATTTGAAATTGTACTATGCAGTAAGGGTGAACATGTTATTATTGCCAAGGTTTATAAATTGTTATTGAAACTGAATTTGGAGATAAATATGAAAAGCATTGTATGATTCAATGGGCAAATAATTTGGGGTATGATGGAGGGGTGGGTTCTAAATTTTTTTACTACTGGTTCTGTGGGCGTGGCTTATTTTGTGGGCGTGGCTTGATGGTCATGTGACAATTCTTTAGGATTTAGCAGAGGTACTGGTCTACCAGACTTTTAACTGCTTGCAGAGCTGTACCAGTCTACCCATTTATTTTTGCAGGCATTGGTCTACTCATGTATTTTTGCAGGCACTGGTCTACTCATTTGTTTTTGGAGGCATCGGTCTACCACCAAACTGCCTTTTACCACTGATCAGCTGTAGGGCGACCCTTTGAAGCCCCGCAGCAAGAGTTTAAACAGTTTTTCCTTATAGCCCATCAGCTGGGACTCAGGAGGCAGCAATAGATTGGGGGTGGGGTCAAATAAAAGGTAGAATAACGTGGGGGGATGGGGGCAGGGGGGCAGAACTGGTTCAGTGAAATCATATTGTCACCACTACCGGCTCAACGGAACTGGGAGGAACCGGGAGGAACCCACCACTGGTATGATGTAATGCTACTACAATGGGAAAACATTGAAAACAATGGGAAGGATTAAAAATTTATGTTGAATTATAACTTGAAGGAAAATGTTTATAAAATGATGTACCAATGGTAATTAACCTGACAAATTGTCAAAGATGTATAAGGGTGCTTCAAATATATATTGGAAATGTAAATGTTAAAGAAGGAACTTTTTATCATCTTTGATGCATTTGTGACAAAGGAAAGAATTATTGGGATAAGATTCATATTTTAATACAAAAGATTCTCAAAATAAATATAAAAATCAAACCAGAGACTTTTCTTTAAAGTTTAATGGACAAAGAATTTGAAAAAAAAAAAAAATCTGGAAATTTGTCATTATATAGGTTGACACAGCAAAAATGCTATACATGCAAAAAAGGGAAAGAGACACTAATTTCCACAATGGAAGAATGGCTGAAAAAATTGATTGAATTAGCAGAGATGGCCGTATTAATTGTTTTAACCAGACAAAAAAATACATCCAACTTTGCTTCTGCTTGAAAACTGCTTCAGAATTTTGTGCTGGAGACAGAAAAAAATAAAACTTTGACTTTGAAATTGCAAGATTAGGCAAGCTTGTGACAGAAATGGCTAGTACATATTAGATAAAAAGTACATGTAAAAGTAAAATGATTTTTTTTATTATGTTTATTTATTTAAAACAGTACATCAAACAAAAAAAGAAATAGTCAGACAAATGATCGCGACAGAAACTTTACATGATATTTACACTTTCTACGGTATGTAGGCTTCAGTCAAATTTAACAAATATTAAACATAGTCCTGGTTATACTTGACTTTAAAAGTAAAATGTTGAGGTTGTAATATCATTTTTATTCTACTGCACTGAAGATTCAGAATTTAATGCTTTTCTTTCTTTTTCCCCTTTATTCTACACTTCTTTTTCCCCATTTTCCCATGATAGGCTTAATAAAATAATATATGTAAAAATTGAGGGCAATAGTTGACACAATTTTTCAGAGAAAAAGTAAATGTACTGATTTGTACATTTATACATCAGAATTCACTGAACACAGAATGAACAAAATCATTGAGAAAAATGTTTCTAGTTAAAAAAAAAACTTCTGTAAAATGAAATATGTATAAGATTTTTTCCACAGTTCCCCAATTAAATTCCAAATTAAGAATTCAAAGATTTGTGGAGAGCAAATATTCCAGATTTTGTAGAAATAAAAAGTTATTCCATGGGTCATTTTTTTATTTATTAAATGTACTAGCTGAACATCCATGCTTCGCTACAAAACTATGTGATCAGGAATGATAAATTGACACTTAAAGCCTGAAGCTTAACATAGAATGTGTAACTCCATAGCATCAGAGTGTGCTAATATAAGGCAACTGGCAGTTGGAACAGAGGGGGAGGGGGAATAGAATGTCCAGGCCTGCAGGCGGGATGAGTCATGCGCTGGCCACACCCACACCCAGTTTAGCAAAAGGATAGCATCAGAGTGTGTTAATATAAGGCAACTGGCAGTTGGGACAGAGTTCCTTTCAGGTGGGGAGAGGGAATAAAACATCTAACTCCTTAGCATCAGAGCGTGTGAATATAATACTGTATATAAAATACTAATGATCTGATGGTCATTTTAAAAAATCCTTTCTTAGCGAGCACCTAGAAGCCAAGAGGAACATACATACATGTCAAATTTCAAGTTTGTAGGCTTTACAATTCTGGAGATTTTGTGATGAGTGAGTGATATTTGGTTTTTATATATTATTAAATGTATATGCCTCCCATCTCACTGTTGAAGCAACTCTTGGTAGCTTACAAAGTGATAAAAAGATAACATGAAACAATTAAAATAAAAAAAGATTAAATAAAGACTAAAAACCATTAAAATTAAGAGAATTTAAATAGAGACTAAAAACCAAGAAGTTCGCTAGCTAAGCATAAAACAAAACCAAATCCTTAAAACATAACGACAATCTCACAGTGGAGGTAAAGGTACTTTTCAGAAACCACTTTCAACACACGTCATATTTTGTTTGTTTGTTTGTTTGACTTAGAAGTTACCCATTTCAGACTTCCGGTGACACCGCAGGCGGCGAGGACACTCTTCCCTTGAGCGCCAGCCCCGCGATCTCGTAAAGCCGCTAGAACAGCGCAAATCAGTAGTCTAGCGGCTTGAAAACTTTCTCCCTGGGAAAAGGGGAGGAAGAGAGCATACGGTAGTAGGTAGAGCTCCCCAAGGAGCCCCAGGAACAATTCTGGGGCTTGAAGGGTGAGATCTCCCTGGAAGCCCGACAGAGCTGTGGATCAGGGACGTTTCTGCTTCAAGCAGAAGAAGACGCTGCGATCACCCCGGCAAACAATGCTTGAATAAACATCATTTGGAAGCAGGCTGAGGAAACTCAGGAGAGATGAGAACTGCAAGTACTGAACTTTAACTCCAAATGTATATTACTTCCTTCTGACTTATTAAGGGGAGAAAGGGAAACCAAGATGGTGATTGTGCTTTAATGGGGCATGAAAGTGAAAGTTAAAAAGGAAAGTTTCTTTTAGTGTTGGCAGCCCCTGTTTAAAATTAAAGATTTGTGTTTTTTAAAAAAAGGAAAAGATTAGAGATTACAGCAGTGATCCTTAAAAAAAAAAAGGACTTATATTATTTAAAGACTGATTTCTGGATTTGGTGGATTTACAGTTCTGGCAGCTGACTGAATTTAAATTGGAAACTAAAAATGGCTTCAAAACAAATTAAGGCTATTGTCCCCAAAAGTGCTGGGACTTCACCAGCTCAAATGGCCAGATTGCAATCTCTCTCTGTTCCAACGGAACCAACAATATTAACATTTGAAATGTTGCAGAAAGCCCTCAAAACACAAGCCTCTGTTACAGAAACAATAATTGCTTCAATGTTTCAGGAGCAAATTCGAGAAGTTGCTGAAGAAATTGCACAGGTCAAAGAGACTATTCAAAAACAAAACCAAGAAATTAGAGAAGATATTATTATGGCAGTACAAGGATTGGCGGGACACATTGAAGCAATAGATGGAAAAGTGAAAGAAATTAAGCAGTCTAATGAGAACTTGGAAAATAAAATGGGGGAGGTCCAGAGGCGGATGTGATAATGATACAATATAGAGACATGGAATTTGCTCTGAGAATAAGAGGCCTCAAGGAAAATAAGCAAAAGAATTTGAGAGAGATCTTTTCAGAAGCATTTGTACAGATAATGGAAGATCAAAAAGCAAATTTTGAATGGCAAATTGACAAAATTTATCGTATCAATTCATGGGTGGCCAGACAGAAACATCTACCAAGAGACATTGTAGTTTATTTTACAACAAGGAGATTACGCAATGAAATCCTACAAGTCACTTTTAAAAACAAACTTCAAGTGCAGGGGCAGGAGGTTTTAACACTGAAAGAAATTCCCCCCAAAATGTTGAGAGCCAGAAAGGATTATGCCTTTCTGGTGGAAGAATTGAGATACCATCAGATACAGTACAGATGGGAAGTTCCAGCTGGTTTGGTGGTGAATTATTCAGGAGAAAGATACCATCTCAATTCAGTGTGGAAGGCAAGAGATTTCTATACCAATGTATTAAAGGCTGGATGCCCTCAGCCCCAAGAAGCTAGAAGGAAGACGGAAATGGAGGGGGCCAGAAAGGGGGAGAAAGAAGAATTGTTGGCACAGGCCCAAAAAGTTGATTTGATTATTCAAGAAGAATTAATACAATTTTCGACTACTGTTCAAGCTTTGGAAATAGAAGAACCTAAGGATCAAAGGCAGACTTGAGAGGCAGCCAAGCGTCAAGAAGAATTAAGAGTGCAGCAACTTCAAATGATTCAAGACACTACAAAAACAGAAGCAGTGGGAGGAGCAAAGCCAAAAAGTAAAATGCATGGAGATTTCCAGCAGATGCTCCAAGTGCTTCAGAGAGCCAAGAATGGCAACTAGATTTTTGACCTGGAATGTTAATGTCCTAAATTCACCACAAAAGAGGAGAAAAATATTTCATTATTTGAAACAGTTTAAAAATGATGTAATTTGTTTACAAGAGACTCATATTAGAAGTAAAGATCAAAAATATTTAATAAATGCAAGGTTAGGTATACATTTTGTTGCATCTGCTCCTAAGAAAAAGAATTGTATATACCTAAAAAAAGACTTAATTGCCAAATTAATTGAAGTAGATGATCAAGGAAGATTTATAGCAATTGAACTGTTAATAAAAGAAGAAAAAATACTTTTAATTGGAGTCTACGCACCGAACCAACAACTGGAAAAATTTTATAAGCTTTTACATTCCAAGTTATTACAATGGGATTATAAATCATGTATTTTATTGGGTGATTGGAATGGAATTTTGGACACTAAAAAAGATAAGAAGGGGCTCTTGCAGAACATTTCAACACATGCCAGATTGCCAAAATCGTTTTTTGAAATGATGGAGGATATGGAACTGAGAGATATCTGGCGAGAGAGAAATCCAGAAGAAAAAGATCTTGGGATGCAAGCAAAGCATATATGAGAGGCATTTTGATATATTTGAATAATAAATATAGACGTAAACAGGGGAGAAAAAGGAAGGATTTAAAAGAGGAAATCAAGAAAAAAGAACAAGCTTTGATATTGAATCCAGCAGATAAGAAAATAAAAGAGGCGATTAATTTATTGTGCGGGCAATTTAATATGTTAATGGCAGATCGGGTCGCAACTAATTTGCAATATGCTAAACATAATACTTTTTGTAATGCTAATAAACCAGGGAGGTGGTTAGCATATTTGTTAAGGAAAAAGCAAAAGTCACGGACCATAGAGAAAATAGAATATAAAGGTAAAGAGGTTTATCAGCAAAATATGATTAAAAAGCATTTTTAGAATTTTATACAAGGTTGTATGCTAGTGATAAAATTCAAGGTACAGATATAGATAGATACCTACAGAAAGAGTATAATCCTACAATTACAAAAGAGCAAAGGGAGGGTTTAAATCAACCAATAACTACTGAGGAGATTATGTCTGCAATTAAGCAGTTGAAAGTGGGTAAAGCTCCTGGGACAGATGGCTTGACAGCTGCTTATTATAAACATCTGCAGTTAGAAATGGTGGGACCACTTAAAGAATCATTTACTAATATACAATCTGGAGGAGATGTACCCCCATCTTGGAGGACAGCTTATATTTCTTTGATTCCAAAGGAGGAGCAAGACCATACCCAGCCAAAAAATTACAGGCCCATATCACTCTTAAATATAGATTACAAGATTTTTGCTAAAATACTAGCAAATAGGTTAATGACAGTCATGCGACAAATGATTCATAATGATCAAACTGGTTTTATAAATGGTAGACAAATGAAGAATAATGTAAGGCAAGTTGTTAATCTATTGGAGTATTTGGGGAAGAACAACCAAATCCCTGCGGTGCTGATATTTCTTGATGCAGAGAAAGCATTTGATCGATTGAATTGGCAATTTTTATTGAAAACAATAGAAAAGATGCAGTTTGGGGAACATTTCACAAAATCTATTAGGCAATATATCAGAAACAAACAGCGCAAATAATAATTAATGGTAGTTTAACAGACACTTTTAATATAGAAAAAGGAACAAGACAAGGATGCCCTTTGTCTCCATTATTGTTTATTCTGACTTTGGAATTTTTGTTAAGTAAGATACGTGGGTCGGACAAAATAAGTGGAATTAAGATTAGGCAGTATGACTACAGATTACGAGCATTCGCAGATGACTTGATTGTTACTTTAACCCAACCATTACAGTCGGTTGTAGGTCAAATGGATATAATTAATCAATATGAACAAGTATCTGGATTTAAAATAAATGCAGGGAAAACGAAGATAATAACTAAAAATATGACTATAAAGCAAAAAGAAGAACTAGAAAGACTAACAGGATTTGAAATTGTAAAAAAGGTATTTAGAGGTCTATATTATGACATCAAATGCGAAATTATTTAAGTATAATTATGATCCATTATGGCAAAAAATTCAAAGAGAGATGGAAAACTGGAAAAAATTACAATTATCTTGCTAGGAAGAATAGCAGCAGTAAAAATGAATGTTTTGCCTAAATTTTTGTTTCTTTTTCAAATGATACCAATACTTAAAAAAGATGAGAATTTGAAGATATGGCAGAAGGGTATTAATAATTTTGTTTGGGCAGGGAAGAGACTGAGAATAAAACAAAAAATAATGCAGGATACACGTGAAAGAGGAGCTCTCAAAATGCCTAATTTAAGACTTTATTATGAGGCAGCTGTTCTATCAGCAATGAGTGATTGGATGAATTTAACAGAAGAAAGAATATTGAATATCGAGGGATATGATTTGGTTTACGGGTGGCATGCTTATTTATTACATGATAAGAAAGTGGACAAGACTTTTAAAAGTCATATATTAAGGAATGCTCTGTTGCGTGTCTGGAAAAAGTACAAGTATAAACTAAACGAGAAGTTACCATTGTGGGCAATACCCAGACACATGATAGAGAATATAAGTGTAGAGCAAAGGCAGGATGTGATTACATATAAAGAGCTTCTTAACAAGGAAAGAGGTATACTACAATTAAAATCTCTGAATCAATAAGAGAAGGACAATTCGAACATGGTTTCAATATGTACAGTTGCAAGCTAGATGGAGAGAAGATCAGAAAATTGGTTTTCTGCAAAATGAGGAGAATTTGGTAAAACAGATTAGAGATCAAAGTCAAATGCATATAAAAAGGTTGTATAATGCGTTGCTAGAAATGGATTCAGAAACGGAGTTAGTTAAGGACTGTATGATAAAGTGGGCACAAAATATTGAAGAACCAATAATGATGGAAACATTGGAAAAAATATGGGTTAGAAATGTGAAGTTCATGCAAGCCCAAAACTTAAGAGAGAATTTTTATAAAATGTTTTATAGATGGCATCTGGATCCTAAAAAGCTAGCCTGTATGTATCCAAGTGTGCAACCTAAGTGTTGGAGATGTGAATGTGATGATGCTATGTATTATCATATATGTGGACATGTAAAAAAATTAAGGCATTTTGGATAAAAATATGGTGGATTATTCAAAATATTCTCAAAAAGAAGATAAAATTTACTCCACAGTTTTTTCTGTTAGACATAATTACAGATTGTACTGTTATAGAGACTAAGTTGATTTTAAATTGAATAACAGCAGCCAGACTCTTGGTGGCACAATACTGGAAGAAGGAAGATTTGCCTACTATTGGGGAAAATTGTTGTAATGATTGTTAAAACTTTTTAAATAAATAAAAAAAGAAGTTACCCATCTCACTTGTTATAATCTCATAATAATCTTATGAGAAGTTATCTGTGGGAGAATGGTGAGACCACTGCTGTTTGATTAGTCTCTTGATGTTTCAACTGCGACAGTATTGCAACATTCTTTTAATTCTATATTATCTAGACCAGGGGTGGGCAATTGTGGCTCTTTTACAACCTGTGGACTTCAACTCCCACAATTCCTTAGATAGCTTGGCTGTCCCACTCCTGATCTAGACTATTTTACCTTTAATTTAGAACACCATATGCCTGCCCCCCCCCCCCCCAAGAAATTACATAGGCCAACTCTGCTGGCTTTTCAAAAGACCCTGAAAACATAGTGTTACAATCAGGCATGGGAAGCAGAGAATGTGGCAAAGCTGGCCCAGGTATTGAATTGAGTGTTGTTATTGTGATTATCATGGTTATGAATGTTATGGTTTTTGATATGATGGATAATATATGTTTTTGGATTGTTCTTTTTTTACTTGTTCATTTTATATTTATTGTAGTTGCTTTTAAGGAGTCATACATATGAGATAGGTGGCTGTATAAATTTGAATAATGTATAAAGAAAGTCAACATCGCCCATATGTTGAAAGATAATCTATATAAACAAAGTTTTAATAGGCATTTAATATTTCAATGGCTTTGCTCTTGCAATGGGCTACAACACTGGTTCTCAATCTTTTATTCACTAGGGACCTCCTTTTAATACCTTTTGTGGCCTCTTGGACCCCCGAAGACTTAACTCAAGATTTAAATCATAACATTTCTTCAAGTCTTCGTGGACTCCCTGTGATGATATCGCAAACCCACAGAGGTCCACGGACCACAAGTTGAGAACCACTGGGCTACAATATAGTTGTATGAAAACTGGGGTTCTTCCTATTATCCCAATGCTTAGGTAAACTAGCGAATTAAGAGCCATCTGGTTGGAAAGGCGTGATCTAAATCAATCAAATCAATCAATTAACAGAATAGCCTGTAGTTGGAAGAAAAAAAAGTTTGCTTATACAGGAGTTTTTATGCAAAGCAAAATCAATGAAAATGATTAAAATGCATAACAACAATATGTCATAAGAATGCACAGTTCCCCAGAGTAATTATTCAAGGCATTTTACTATTCTCTTGCCTGATTTTTTTTGTCAAAATAAATTGGCATATAAACACACCTATACGGCTAGACTAGAAATGTAGTGAAAAAGTATCACCACGGCTCGAATTTGTATGCTTTCCAGTCCTCAGAAAGCGCTTATCACATTAGTGATAGCATAACATTTACATTAATCATGCAAATTTGACTCTGAAGAGGAAGTGAAGTGTTTCTGGATGGTGCAGTATACTTATCGGAAAAATCATTTGGCTCTCTGGGGGTTTCTATTTCTTTCCTTTCCTTATTTTGTTCACTGCTGTTTATATAATATTTTTCCCAGTGGGGAAATGTGCACCACTTTTTTGGTCTGTCATTGCTTTGCACATCAAAGAAATGAAAATATTACAGAAGAAATGGATGTTTTCATTTCTGGCAAAGATGTAAAGAAGGTTCCTGGCCTAGACTAAAAATAAATGCCATATTCTTTTATTTGCACAATCAACATAAATCAATACCTTTTTCAAACAGAGAATGCCCAGAAGAGCCTGTCTTTTGAAACAACATAATATATGAATCATCTTTCTGAATTTTTATCTTACGTTTCTCCGGTATTGTACTTTTTAAACATACTTTGAAAATGTAGGTTCAATATTGCAATGCTCACAAATTGTAAATAAATATCTTACTGAAAGGAATTTCGGCCTTAAACAGTAACCAAGAACTACTATATATGTCTACTGCTCTGTGATATAGAATTGAGCCAAAAATACCTCCCCAAAACCAACCTACAACATCCTAGGCTGTAGGATCTAGCTCAATGTCATTTGACCACAGGTGTTGCGGTCACCTGTGGTGGCCAAGTGCTAAGGCAGGACTTCCCTGAGACCCTCCCTCACTTGCATTATAATCTCTTTCCTTCCTTCCTTCCTTTCTTCTTTTTCCTTCCCTCTTCATTCTTTCTTCTCCCTTCCCCTCTTTCCTTATTTTCCTTCCTTGCTCTCTTTCCATCTTTCCTTCTTTTTGTTTGTCTTTCCTCTTTCCCATTCTTCTTTCCTGTCCCTTCTTGCATGTTCAAATGCAAAAGGGGAAACATTTCTCCTTTTGTTTTGGTTTTAGTTTGTTTTGATAACCCTCTGCCAGCAAAAACGCACCCCGTTTTCAGCCACAACGGCCTCCTGCACCCCTGCCAGAAAATGGAGCTCAGGGGACAAAACTAAGCACCCCACGGGCCTTCTGTTTGACACTCCTGATCTAGGGAAATAGAATTTCAAAATATATCACAAAAGGACTATGATCAAGAAGAACAAACTATTTTAAGCCAATCTAAGCCATTACATTATATAAATAGATACCGTAAGTTTACCAAGCTGAAATCTATACTTCACTGCCTCTTTGAAATAACTGGCATTCTGATTGCTTATTTGCCACCAAACATGTAGAGTCTTTATTGTCAACATCATCAGACTTTTGCTTATGGAACAAAGTATACAAAATGGGGGATCTTCACAAATGCAGCTAAAATTATCCACACCACTGGAAAGCCTGAATGAACTAGATCCACAATCATGTAGATGATTCTAATTATGTTCAGCTGAATATGTAAAGATGTTTCTTTCTAACTTTACAATCAAACCCTGAATCTTTGAGGCCACAGATTATGAGGACAATCTGCTGGTAACAGCCTTACTGTGCCCCATCTTCCCTTCAAATATTCTGTGAACTCTCAAATAGGCTTAAGTAAACATGAGTCCTTCTCTGCAGCTTTCAGGTGAAAGTGGATATAAAAATTAGATAGTTGGAAAAGATTTAATCAATCCTATTTTATAACCTAAATTAATGATTCGGTGAATGTTATCTGTTACCAAAAAATAATCAAATTCTGATTTTATACAAAAAAATCAAAATATGTCTTGAAGCTTAGGTAAGAGAGATCTGAAGTAATTTATGGCTTAAAATAACAGTCTTCCCAAATTTTCCAAGGAGAATCAATTGTGCAATTGTAAAATTAATGGAAAAGGTTGTTAATAATATTTTGGAATCAAAATGCGTGCAGGAAGGTGGTCAGACATTCCATAGAACAGTTATAAGTTCTCCTCTGGCTTTGTGTTGATCAATATCAATATCAAAGCATACCTATAGCAAGGAGATGATCTTTCCACATTGACGAAACCAAAGTATCCATGCTTGCCTCCTAGCCGAGTACCTTTCCGATGCTTATATTCGCAGCAAGAACTTAATCGGTCCACTTGAATTCCATTGAGATAAAAGGTGAGACTGAAGGGGAAGCCGTGGTGCCTCCTGGAGATGAACTGAAACGTTTCTGTGGTTGAGAAAAAAGGGGGGGGGACACATTTAAGATTACCACATTTAAGGTAGACAAGGAGCCAGTTCAAGACGAGCATATTTCCCTTTCTTCCAAGACTGTACTAATTCAAGCCATAAATTGCAGGTGGCATGTTTCAAAATCAAAGGGATCATACCTACATACAGAAGTAGTACTTCTAGGAGAAATCCATGCTCAAATTATCTTCGGCAAGTTTTCAAGGTGCAGAAACATTTTATATGTTGTTGTGGAAAAAAATAGAGGAGGAAAGGATATGGGACATTTTCATCGCCTTGGTTGTTTAAACAAATGAACAGGATACATTAAATAAATGAACAGGATTCATTAAATAAATGAACATAATTTAATAAAGGGGAATAAATTTAAAATGGAGAGCTTTCCTAAATACAAAACAACTATAAAAACAATAATCTAATGTTAGTTTCAACATTCATACATCCACATACCATTTCTTTACTATCTGACTAAACAGACTGATCTGATGAATACTAACAACAATAAAACTACTTCCAAGCAGACATTTAAATCCATCTCTTTTTCTCTGGGTTATCAAGATCCATTTCCACCCAACCCCGCTTATGCTTATTTAGACCTTTATTGTTCTTTTATCAGATCTCATAGAGACTATTTTAGTCTGTACTTTACTTAACACCAACTAAGATGTGACACTACTATCTGCAAAGCTGCTTTTTTCTTGCTAGTACCACCACACCTTGTTTGGTTCTAAATAAAGCACAGATTTGAATAGTCTAGATGAGAACTGACTAAATAAAGATCAGGATTCCAATGTAGAAGGGCAAAAGCTTTTACCTCAACATGGAATGATTGCATCAATATACCAGCTAGTTACACTACAGAAAAAAATTACATTTAAGTTAGAGGAGATATTATGCCCGTTGCAAATAGCAGAGGTGTGTGTCTGTGTGTGTGTAGGAGGACAAATATTCACTGGGATTACAATAAAGAATAATCTAGTTTATATATCACTTTAGGTATATCAAAGCCCTCAAATTTCCTAGTTAGTGTTTTTTTAAAAATAATGCCACTGCTAAGTAGACAGAACTAAGGGGTAAAACTAGAGAAGATAACTGCTAATTGCATAAAGGTATCTTTTCTGGTTTGAATCTTGCTTCTGTCTACTTTCCAACTGTTGCCTGGATCACTGTGGTCCATACTTCTGCATTCTCCTTGTCAAATCTTATTAGTAATGCTTTAAAAAGTGGAGTATCATTTATTGCAAGTTTGTAATGCTTCTTTTTCTCTTTCTTCACTTGCATATTTATGGATCAGTCCTTCTTTTTTGCTGTTCCCTTTCATTTTTTTTATAACCTCGGTTTTTTTAAAAAAAAAATCCATGACTTTCTCAAATGCCACTCCAGCTTTATTTAACAGTTTCTTCATTAGCAACTGCTTACTCCTTGACCTCTTTCCCTGTTGTTGTCATTAACCAGTCAGTCTAATATAGATTTAAGGCCTTTGGGCATAGACTACATTATTTCCACATAGTGCCTAGCACTATGACAAATTAAATAAATGATAACTAATGATAGAACAGTTATCATTCCTCAGCAATAGCCCAGGACTATGGCATGAGATTAATTCCACCCAGCATGCTATTCTTCCCTCATTTCTGCCAACAATTATACCTGGAACAGCTTTGCTTAAGTCAACATCATCACCATTGATTCACATTCAGAATCAAACCTCAAGCCTGCATTCATTTCCCTTCTGGAGCGATAAACAGTTCACACTGATATATTATAGCTTCTTGTACGTAGATAATTTGGTATTCATTCTACTCCTGCAAGCATTTTATTAACCATGCATCTCCATCCAAAAATTAATCTAACCCACTGCATTTTGTTAAATCACCCCTGTACATCCGTCCTTCCACAATTTGCAAAAGTAATTGCAGCCTCATTTTCAATCATGAAACAGTAAATCTAGACTTGGTTGGAGGCAGCTGGAATATAAGTCCCTGGACACACATAAGCAGACTAAGCTTTGCTGAAATAATTCTGCTACCACTTCAACAGTTTATCCACATAAAAATAAGAGGTTGCCAGAATTCAGATGGATTCTTGGAGTGGGGGTGGGGGTGTTTCAAGCTTACCTCCCTCCAGCAGTTTGCCTCGGTACACACATAGGTTTTCTCCTCCACAATGCTGTTGGTAAATTTTTATTTCCTCTCGATAATCTAAAAGGTCATATGAAAGGTG
This sequence comes from Arizona elegans, assembly GCA_022577455.1. Classification (NCBI taxonomy): domain Eukaryota; kingdom Metazoa; phylum Chordata; class Lepidosauria; order Squamata; family Colubridae; genus Arizona; species Arizona elegans. Next base: position 133,660,002 of record JAKOOJ010000002.1, on the reverse strand, counting down.
CACGGTTTTTCCCAAATAGACCATGGTAACAGATGCATTGCTATGTATTTGAGGCTTGCAGAATTTTCCAGCGTCCTGCATAAAAAGGCAGAGAAACATACTGAAATATGTGGAGTTTTAGACATTTGTTCCCATGATATCTCATTCTATTTTGAAATCACTTCAGTACTCACCCGTGAACAAGTGCTAAAATTCAAAGGAATTTATACCATCCCAAGTATTTCTTGCACATATCACAAAAAAAGGCCCACCAACAGAAACACGCTGAACTAAAATCTGTATAAAAGTTTGATGAATGAAACTATCCCTAAAGAGCTGCTTTAGGGATACATGAAGCTGCTTTTGACTACTCTAATGATCTGGTCCAGCATTACTGAATGATTGGCATGGGTTCTTCAGAATTTCAGATAATTGTTTGAAGTTATCTGGATAATGGCTTTAATATCACAATGCCTTTCCATAAAACATCTATGAGACCACTTTCAAATACAATACTGGTTATTGCAACTCCAAAAGAATATTGTGGAACAAGAAAATTGTATCTGTGTGAAAAAAAGTACTGGAACAATTGGAACTTTTTATTGAGAAGAACGTTAATAGGAAATATAATAAGAATTTGTAAAATTAGGTATGCTGTGAGGATACTGAAATTAAAAGTAATGCTATGATTCTGAAGGGTGGATAGTCAGGACAGTGGAACCAAAGTCATTCTCATACCAAACATAAATAATTACATTTGAAGCTAGATGATATGGTGATGGCACCCATACTAATCATTTTAAAATAGGTTTAGATACTGTACATTCATTTAAGTTAATATAATAACTCAGAATCTCACTGTGGATAGCTCCCACACTGGAGCCTCTGATAAATCTAAAAACCTGCTGGAAAAGCCTGAAAAATTTGAAAAAAGAGAAGCATGGCATTTCAGCTATATATTTACTTCAATAGATACTCTATTTTTATTTTGTGTATTTTATCTAATGAAAGGAACATCTAGACCACCAGTTCCAGAGTCCAGAATAACAATTTATAAGGTCTACAAGCCCAAAGGGCATAATACAGTATACTTCTCCCCTTTTTAACAATGGATTCTCTAATTGTGAAAAAGAACTGGCATGAAAATATTTTGGTGTCTATGAAAAGGATCCAAATAATCTCTCCCCCTCTTTCCACTCTGTAATAGACAATTTGACAAAATCTATGTTCTCTGATAGAATTTCCCAATGAACAGTCTAACAAAGTAGTATTGCTGTTCATTGCCAAGAGTTTTAAGTTCAAAGTGCCCAGAATTAAAAACTCTACTGAACATCAGGAGGTATATGAATTATCACTCTCTCAGTATAGGCAAGAAATGCCCCATGAGTGTTTCCTTTTATTTTTTATTTTTATTCCTTTCATTTTCCCAATATTGAAATTCCAATGTCAGTGGCAAAGCTTATGAAGATTTCTCTGAGACTGGGAGGGGATGCCTCCAGTCTTGAAAAATATAAGACTGCAATCTAAAGGTATCAGGAGATTAGAATTTTATTTACGATTAGTTTCATTGGGGGGGACAATGGGGGCAGGTCTTCAGGTATGTGTCATAACCTTGGCCTTCTTTAGGAATCTCATACGTCTTTCTACCCCATCCAGGTTTGTCCTCAATCACTGCTGTAGGATTGCAAAAATATTCAAAGACATCACTCTGGGAAAGTATTTCTTCAAAATACTTTGAGTGCTGTCCACTTCTACAAGGTGGATCTGAGATACTTAAATCATAATCATATGTAGTTACCAGTAATTGGAAACAAATGGAGTGAAATTGTTTATCTTACAGAGAGCCTCTTTTTACATGCTTAACTGAAATTCATGGGATTTCAGTTACTCGATTACTTGTGTTTTATTTAAAGTCATCATCCTTAAGTTCAGATTTATATAACATAACCTTTGCTCACTGAGACCAAGGAGCAGATATGCTTCCTGACATAGGTACATTACATACCTGGGGAAAAGACATGACAACATAGTAGAAATGATTAGGTTTATGAGTAATATTCGAGTTCCTGCAAATTCAACAGCTTGATGTCCTTAACTTTAAATTTTATTCAAGGATTCTATGTTTAGGCCTCTTTGGTTACAAATAAATAATATGTCTTCAACCTGTATAATTTTGAGTTCTTTAATATCATGGACATCACATATAACATTTTTTTCTGAAAGTATTATTTGTATATTTAAAGGCAGCTTCTCTAACTAACAGGAATTCTCAATCTTCTGCAAAAGGGCTTATCTTTCTTTTCCAAATTAGTTGGTTTATAGTATCAATCTATATCACTTTCATTACCAACGTGCCTTCCCCAAAAGAGAGCAAAAGCTTTCTGATGGCAATTTCTAGAATTCACAGCTAACATTTTTGCATTGCTGTAGGTTGGGAAAAGGTACTCTATATTTTGAAAAATATTTTAAGGAAAGCTTGGATGAAATAGTAATACAATTCGATTCAGAAGAATGGTTCAAAGTGTTACATTTATCTATTCAAAAGAATATTAGAAACAAAACCAAGGTTTTACAGGAAAGGAAAACGTACTTAAGCAAACTTCCTTTATTTCAAAAGATGTATCTCTGTGTGCATTTAAAAAGATGGGAGAGAGGCATTTCTTTTACAAAAAAAAACCTATCAAAGAGTATTTCAGCACATCTTTATATACTAAGTAGAGGACATTACAAAATTACTTAAACAAGAAAAAAAATGCAACAGTAGGAAGAAGAAGAATCACCTTCATTAGCAACTGCTCCAGGCCATTTGATGAAGTTGTAGGGCGAAACCGTCGACCTCTTCCCACAGGTTTCATGGGGATGATAGTTTTGTCACTTCTGGGTGGTTGTGGAATAGGTATCATATAATTGTTAATAATGGGAAGTCTGTATGGGGATACTTCAACTGAATAATCCATTGAATGCACAGGCCTTAACATCCCTCTGTCTCCCTGAAAAAATTGAACAAATATTAATACATTAACACTTAGACTCACAGAGCAGTTGAAAGGTGCTTAGCTACAATTTTCCATTTAGTAGTTCCATGCATAAACAGTGTATTTCTTCGTTGTTGTTGCTTTCAAATCTAAATTTCATTTGGTTTCAGCATGGATTCCCAGTTAAAAGACATTTCTCATTCCTGATTCCATGTATAAAATAGATTATTGCTTGATATCATTTTGTAATAAACAATTGAGGTTCTTGACAAGGTTTTAAAAGGCAGCTCATAAGTGCAACAGGATCAATCATTACTTTTGGAAGAAAAATCCATCTGGTTCAGTTCCAGGATGGGAGAAAAGCACTGGAAACATGGAGGCTGATTGGAAAGATGGTTTATTGATGAAGCAGAACTACATGTGATTCTGGGCAGCTGACAAAATGGAATTGGGGAGGGGGAGTTATACCTTCTTTGGGCTTTGTATCTGAACTTCCTGTTCCTGTGCAAGAATGTGTATTCTATTGGCTGTTGTCAGATTCCTATGGAGGTCATGTAGGGGTTATGTAGGGGTCATAGCTGTCTCTATAGGCAAAAGAGGAAATGCAAAACCTAGGTGCTTGTCTGAGGTAATCTGGTCAACCTCTGGCTTATTGCTTATCTAAGCTCCAGGTTTCTGTGACTTTGAACTGCTGGGGGATGATGCAATGAAGGGGCTTTGGACTGCTCTGGGTTGCTTCTAATCCTACCATTCTGCCTCTGTTTCAAAATATCCTGTCTTGAATAGATTACCAAATCTGCATTTCTAAAAGGTGGCTTCCTCAGTTTCTGCTTGGGGGCAGGGAAACTGGAGCTGTTTTAAGAGCATGCTTCTCCATTTCTCCCTTTGGAGAAATATAATATTCTGCCTTTTTAATATTTCCCAAAATATTTCATTCTTGTAGAGGGTAGGTGCTGACTTTCTACATTACGGTCCAATCCATGAATCAAGATTCTGAACTAGAGGAATAGGTTTGACATATTCTGAGCTTGCAACTCAGGAGCCAGAGGGGTCTCAGGTATCTGCTCAAAAAGAGCAGGACCTGTTGGAGGAGGAGCCTGCAGTTCTGAAACAGTCAGGTAAGCTCTCACTTGACATAGAACCATGATGCGAACCTATGGAATGTGTGCCCGAAGTGACATGCAGAGCCATGTTGCCTGGCATGCGCAGCATCGTCCGTTCCTCTTCCGGGTTTCTGGAACACACGCGCACGCGATGATCAGCTGGCCTTCTGCGAGACCGCCTTCTGCCGCCAATAGCCTCCCACCGACTGGTTCGCTCGCACAGAGAGGGCTTCCTCAGGGTGCCGTCGGCCAGACAGTGCCGGCTGGCAACCCCCAGGGGGAGAGCCTTCTCTGTGGCAGCACCTGCCCTCTGGAATGACCTGCCCCCTAAGATACGCACAATATCAGACCTCCGGACTTTTCGTCGGGCCCTGAAAACACACTTATTCCATCTAGCTGAGCTGGCTTGATCCCATCCTCTCAGTTTTTAATTTGAATTTGGTTTTAATTGGTTTGTTTCAAACTTGGGCCAAAATTATTTAATTGTTTTTTAAACTGTTTTTTAAATTTTATATGCTATGTTTTATCTTGGCTGTACACCGCCCTGAGTCCCGCAGGAGAAGGGCGGTATAGAAATTAAATAAAATAAAATAAATAAAAAAATAAATGCTTGAATCAGGGCTATAGCAATGCATGCTTGGGAGTCAAATTTCTTCTGGCAAACCACTTTTTAACTTTGGACTTGACTTCCTGGATGCATGCTGCTTCTGATTCCCTGACTGACTTCTAAATGTAAAAGATTCCACTTAGCTTTTATTCCCACACCTTGGGTTTATCTGCACAGTGCTTCAGCTTCTGGAATAAAATTGTTTGTTTTTCCTCAGCTTTTACATTCCTGCACTGTGGGTGGGATTTATAGACACTATAAACAGCATTTTTTCTAAATCTGACTTCTCACAAATTGCTGGTTGAGGATCTAAACCGAATTACTATTTGAATGCAGAGATACTGTTTTTTATTATTAAAAATGCATTCTAGAAAAGCTAAAAGTGAGGTACATATGGAGTGCTAGCATCAAACCAACTTTTGCCTGCCATTGGTCCTATACATTGGACCTATATATTGGATTTCCACACTTAGTTTTACCCATATTGTATGGGACTGCAAGAAATTTAAAACCAGCAGCACTTAAAAACTATGATTTCTAAAGCCGGAAATAATATGAGGTATGTTTAAGCTGAATTTGAAGACTATCTTCCCATATTTATGGTGTATTTTACAAGCTGAATTCAATACAATTTATGGATAAAGTCGTTGCTATTGTAGGGTGGGTTTTCCCCACTCTAATCAAACACCCCATTTTGCACTAGCTGATCACCTGACACTTTGCAGTGTGTATGTGTATGAATGATTTATTAGTAGTCTTAATACATTAAACAATTGCTTAATTATTAATAAAGTATTATTAAATATTAATAAATGCAGAGGTCAACTTTAGGCTGGAGCCAATGTGTATAGGTGAGCCTATTCATGCCATTTAGATGTCCTTATTTTTATTGCCCCACCAAAGCTCCTGTGGCCTAGGTTTCTCCTTTTTGTGGCTGCTATGTCTCCTGTCACTATGTCCTCATGGCTGTCTCCCAGTTAACACGATTAGGCCAAGAGAACTATCTCCAAACTACGTCTAGACCAGTGGTGAAATTCAGCTGGTTCTATCCGGATCGTACAATCCGGTAGCACTGGTGACGGGAGACTCTGCCCGGATGTCATCATGTCCCATTTTTTACCCTCTGCACATGCGCAGAAGGCTCTGCACATGTGTGGAGGAGGCGCACGCACTCACATTTGCAAACTGGTAGCGAAGATAAGTGAATACGACCCCTGGTCTAGACATTTGGTTTCTGTCATTATAACCACAACACTGCTATATAAAACAATATTTTAGGAAATATTTTGATCTCCCAAGCTTTCAGAAGCTATAAACTGACTCCAAATTTATTCAGAAGAGCAGTAGTACTGGGAATTAGATCTTTGTAGAGTTTCAGAAAGGAGTTTTTCCTTCCCCACCCCCCACCCCCACCCAATTATATTTGTCTCTATATACATGCTCTAAGCTCTATGGGTCAACTTGAGTGAGTCCCTCTCTCTCATCCCAGCCCACCTTACAGGATTGTTGTTGTGGGGAAAATAGGAGGAAGGAATATTAGTTATGTTTGCTGCCTTGAAATATTTGGAAAAATAATAAAGGGGAGATTTTTTTAAATCTTAAAAAAAAAACAAATAGTGAAAGAAAGGAAAGAGGAACAAGTTCCATTACAGAAATAGTGAATATTCAGCTAGCTTTCAAGCAACATCTAATCTTCAGAGGCATCCATGCTCTTCAGCAGTGAAATCCTTTGCAACTTTTCCCCCTTCCTCTATTTTCAGCAGCTGTTTCTCTTCTATTTATTTATTATTTATCTATTAAATTTATTTGCTGCCTATCTCAATAGCAATAGCACTTAGATTTATAAACCGCTTCACAATGCTTTACAGCCTTCTCTAAGCTGTTTACAGAGTCAGCCTATTGTCCCCAACTATCTGAGTTCTCATTTTACCGACCTCGGAAGGAGGGAAGGCTGAGTAAACCTTGAGCCGGTGAGAATTGAACTGCCGAACTGCAGTCACCAGCAGTAGTATGCAGTCAGTTGGCAGTCAGCAGAAGTAGCGTACAGTAGTGCATTCTAACCACTGTGCCACCACTCTAGGCAGTTTACAACAATAAAAAGGAAGAAATGAAAAAAGTTTAAACAAAACAGAAGTAAAATAATAGAACAAAGTAAACAATGAAAAAGAAAACGAGAACATCAAGACCAATCGGGGTGGAATCAGCCATCAATCCAGCAGCCACCTCCAGCATGGAACTCCCCCACTGGGTCTCTTTAGATGACTCACCCCCATTTGCAACCAATTGTAAGAAATAATTACCCTTTATTGTTATCAACAGAATTCATTCTGCATTTGTTCTATTTTTATTATTCTATTTTTCTTTAAATGTGCTAGATTATTCCTTGCGCATGATTGTACAAATGACTGTATATCCTCATTCTTCCTATTGTACTGCATGTGTAAAGGAACAAAAGCTAACCTCACTAGTAAAATGATATTCTTTGTCAATGGTGAGAAACTTTGGTCTGGAGCTCAAACCAGTCTTTGATGAACCTTCAGTCACGACATTTCCGTAGAGGGGCTGAAGTCGGAGTGGCTGTTGTATGTTTCCTGGAGCAGTACTTGGTCGAGGATAAGAAATCTGCACCATGAAAAGACACGGAGGTAAATACTTAAGTTAGGCTGGGTAAACTGGTATTCTGTAAGTTTTCAGTTAAAGCTTCAAATATCTAAAACCACTGGATTTGTAATAAAAAAACACTGAGAGGGCACCACACTGCCTATCCCTAATTTAAAAACATGTAGCTTATGCACATTTCTGAAAACAAAATTGTAATCTTTCTAAATTTGGACCAGAGTTGGGCTGCTGCCGGTTTGGACTGATTTGCCTGAACCAGTTGTTCCGATTCTGCACGGTTCAGAAAACTGGCAAATCGGACCACCAGCTGGCCCTGGCCCTGATTGTTTTTTGGGCCATTTTCAGGCATTTTTGGGTCATTTTCAGGCCATTTTTCAGGCCAAAAAAAGCCTGAAATTGCCCCCAAAACGGCCTGAAAACAGTCTGAAAAATGGCCTGAAAACGGCCCAAAAAAGCTGGCTGCAAGAGAAAGAGAAGCTGGGTGAGCCAGACCCAGACGTGTCCCGGGTCCCCTTGTCCCAGAGGCAGAAACCGCATACTCTTCCCCTCTCTGCTAGCCCCCTTCTTCGCACAGGATTGCCCAGCAACAGAGATGGAGAGGGAGAAGGGGGAGGCATTTCTGTGTGCTCCCGTTTCTGTGTGGCACTCTCCCCTCAATGCTAGTGGCCGCCGCTACCCCCTTCTCCCTCTCCGTCTCTGCTGCTGTACAATTTCATGTGAAGAAGGGGACTAGCAGAGAGGGGAGAGTGCAAGGTTGCTGCTTCTGGGATGAGGGGACCCGGGAAGTGTCTGGGTCCATCTTACCCAGCTTCTCTTTCTCTCGCAGCCAGCTTTCCCGGTCTAGCTTGATGCAGTCTGTCCCCCCCCCTTCTCTCTCTCTCTCTCTCTCTCTCTCTCTCACACACACACAGACAGGTTGGATCTTTCTTTCCTCCAGCCCCCCCACCCCACCCCACCGGAGACCCCTGGATTCCCTCCCCAACCCTGCCTGTCCCATACAGGTACCACCCACACAAGTAATGTAGAGTTAGCCACACCCACTTAGTCACATGGAACCCCCAGCCATGCCCACCCAGCCAATCATTAGGACAGAGAACCGGTTGTTAAAAAGTGTGGAGCCCACCACTGATTTGGACTTTTAGTTTCAAAAGGGATAGCTAGGTATATAAAGGTTTTACGTCTATATCAATTTATATTCGTTAAACTAAATTGTACAAAAGATGAATTAAGTGAAATAAGCCAATACGTATTTCATTCAAATAGATACATGTAAATCAGTTGCTTAGTGACTATTCCAAGTTATGACAGTTGCCCCCTGAGAGCTACTTATGATCCAGTTTGAAAGTTATGGCCACTGCAGAGTTCCCACAGTTGTTCACTCTTATAATCAACTGCAGGGATGCTGCAATTCCTTCCCCACAATTCCCCCCACCCCATCATGCTGGGTCCTCACAGGCCTCAGCCAGCTTCCCATCCAGCCATTCAGCCACTCAAGGGAGCCTAAAACCAGGCAGCCAACACTGTTGGTGCAAACGGGGCTCTGAGACCTTGTAGGCCGAGGCCTTCTTCCCACTCAGCCACCCAAGGCAGCGTAAAGCTGGGCAGCAGATGCCACTGTTGCCTATGGGGCTTTGAGAACTTGCAGGCCAAGGCCTGCATCCCAATCAACCCCCCAAGGGAGTCTAAAGCTGGGTAGTGAATGCTACTGGGACATGTGGGTTTTGTGAAAACTTATAAGCCAAGGCCTGTTTTGTAATCAGCCACCTAAGGGAGCCTAAAGCTGGGAGGCAGACACTACTAGTGCAGGTGGGGATGTGAGAGCTTGTAGGCCAAGGTCTTCTTCCCATTCAACCACACAGGGACTTGCAAGACTTGGCCTGCTCCTCAGCCAGCTCCAGGACCCAACAGCACCTAATTTACCTTTCTGTCTTTTGCAGAGACCTGCTTGGCCGATGCAATGCAAGACTCAGCATTCCTATAGAGGTTGCCTGCCTTGTGGCAACCTCATGCTATTCTGTAAGCAAATATTATTCTCACGAGCCTCTAGGGGACTCTGTTTTCGGTTTTTAAAGAGGTTCCATTTGTTTGTGGAGTTTGTAGATGGGGGGGTAGGGATCAATAAGAGAGGCCATCTCACCTAACAGCTGTTACCACTTGTGACCATAATGGCCAGCTCCATTATAGTTGTAAGTCAAGGACTAGCTGTATTCAAAAATAGCTATATTCTAATAGAGATATATTTAAAATAGTCAAATTATGTAGAAAATAATGTTCGTATAAGAGAGTTCTCATGAAATTAAGCAGGGCTCGTTGTATTGTCATCCCACAAGAGAGTTCTTTTACATGCTAAAAGATCAATTGGGCGCCCACACTTGGACACATGAAAAAGTTACATGAATTATAAGCAAACTCGCATGATATAAAATCTTTTTTCTATATATTGGAATTGGTTCTTTTGCTCTAGGTGGTCATGTTATTTTAATTGTTATTTTTTAATAAAAAAAGAATACCTCATGTATATTTTAAGCCATCCAGTGCCATTCTAGAATTGGGTAGCCTTAATAAATTAAATAAATAAAGATAAGTAAAATCTGTAACATTGACTTTGAATAGCCAGATCTCCATATTCATGTTTCTTCAAGTATCAAAACACATAAGGTGATTATAGATACTTCAGTCTTTAAACAAGCCATAGCTTGCTAAGTTGTTAGGAGGATAAAATAAGCATATATGGCCAATTAAGCCACGAAATCGCCAGCATTTTTTTTTTTACCAATTCAGTCTAATGAAAGAGAATTTGTTTTACAAAATCATTTCAAATTGGAAGAGAGATTCAGAGAAATTCTCATGGATAAAATGGATGGCAGACTTGTTTAGTTTCCAGATAACCAAGGACTATTTGGGAATATCTTATTTTCACTGTTCAAACATTTCTTCAAAGGATCAGCAGCCTTCCTGATTGGCCACACTTCACTAAAATCCCATCTATCCATCTATATACATTTAGTGGAAATCTGCAAATGTCCTTTATAACCACAGCCATATATGGTACCTTTACATCCTTTGGATTAAAAGGGAATAAACATTTTAAGATAAGTCTTCCAGTGTTGCAAATTTGCACAATGTCACTTTGATTCCATTAAACTAGGGCTCCACTCCAGGAAACTGTATAAACAAAATTGAAATAGGACTATGGTTCATCCTACAGAGCCTCACTTGAGACTCACCGTGTGACTTGATGGTCCTCTCTCACCCAATTTGCGCCGCGCAAAGCGATTTCTTGGTACAGTGGGTGGATGTGGGGAAAGCAAGTGATGGGAACCATCTGCTGCCTTTCTCGCTCGTTCCACCTAAATGAAGGAGAAATGACAGACTTAACATTACATATACAAGTTACAAGTACAAGTTACCTTATGAGTAACAGTGAGCAGCCTCCTTCTCCATGTCTCTCAGCTGTCCCAGGTGAATCCAACCAGAAATATGACTAGGTGAACTAATTCTGCTTTATTGTAAGGCTAGCTTAAAAGAATCTTGCAAGTCTGAAAGTACAGATTTCCCATGACTACTTTTAACTACTTGATCCATTAGGGTGGGTCATCCCTAATTTTCTTTCTCCAACCATTAAGCCACTGAGGGCTCCTGCCTCTCTTGTTGGATGGTTTCCTAGGCAACATTTCTTCCACTTATTCCCCAATGTCATCCACACATTCCATTACAATGTCATGTTGGTGACATATGTGCAGAAATGGTTTCCGTTTATACAGCCTGTGGTCTCTAGCAAGGACTTAATTCTATATATAAGCAATCCCATGTGAGACAGACAGACTCCTGTAGATTCGTGTAAAGGCAATTATCTGTAAAGTTAATATGGCTACTGCAGAGAGCTATACTGTAAGCATATGGCTAAGGAAGGGGAGGGCCTGCTTACTCCTCATCCAGCATCAGTTTGAACATGGAACAGTAATACCTGAACATGGCTTGAGATACCTGAGTAAACAATATTGTTAGGAAATAATGCTCTCTGGCAAAGCTTTTTGTAAATAAGACTTCTACCCAGGAATTCAGCCAATATCTTCAAATCCCTGGAGAATCAAGGTCCACACCTGAACCTTCAAATATTAATAAATTTGCTTTCGTTTTATTTTTTGCTGCCTTTGAGTCACTTATAACTCCTGGAGACTGCAGTCTGTGCAGTTTCCTTGGACATATTTGTGGTTTGCCATTGCCCTCTTCCTAGGGCTGAAAAAGTGTGATCAGCCCAAAGTCATCCAGCTGGCTTCATGTCAAAGGTATGCCTAAAACTGACTATCTCCTGGTTTCTAGCCTGGTGTCTTCAACCACTGTATCAAACGGGCTCTCAAATTGGCTTTTCTATTTATATAAATGTAATTATGCCTCGCCATGAGCAGAATGTAACCAAATACCCATCATGAATAGAATAAAAAGTAATGTAATTGCTATATATAGGAAAAAGGAACAGCGCATAAAATCAGATCAAGCGTAGGGCCACTGAATTTATGCTACAAAAAACCAGGACAACCATTAGAGGGCAGCCAGGGCAGGGGTGAAATCCAGTAGGTCCTGACAGGTTCTGGAGGACCAGTAGTGGAAATTTTGAGTTCACAGAACCAGTAGCGGAAATTCTGTATAATTCAGAAAATTAGCAAATACCACCTCTGGCTGGCCCCAGAGTGGGGTGAGAATGGAGATTTTGCAATATCCTTCCCCCAGGAGTGGGGAGGGAATGGGGATTTTGCAGTATCCTTCCCTTGGAACGGGGTGGGAATGGAGACTTTGCAATATCCTTCCCCTGCCATGCCCACTAGGCCACGCCCACCAAGCCACTCCCATAGAACCAGTAGTAAAAAAAAATTGGATTTCACCACTGAACCAGGGAATTCAGTAAACTCTCTTTTGATGCTGTCTAGCAATCATGGAGACTTTTGCAATCCAGAATTGATAGCCCTAAACAAACAAATATCTCTAAGTCTTATCAATGACAGTCAATTCTAGTCCTGGAAGGAATCAGGGATTCTTTTCAAAAAGAGAGAAATCATTACCTTGGTTCGCTGGATCCGCTCTCGCTTTGCCGAACTTTCAACTTTTCTTTTTACGTCACCCTGGTGATGTCGCTAATTGGTCCATTTTTAAAGAATAAAAAGTAAAGACAAAATCACATTTCAGATGTACCATATAGTTACATCATTCCTAGAGCACATAACACTACTCTTGAGTTGTTACACCTTTTATCTTTCCTCCCAATCTTTAAGTGATGCTTTTTTCTTTCTTCTTCATAATCTCTTTTGGATAGTAGGACTGAAATTCTTTCTTGTTTTTATATATTGCTTTGGTGGCCTTTGGGGAGGAGTGAAGAGCATGACTTTTTAAAATATAAATAGAGAACAAAGTCCCCCACCCAAATGGTTGGTCAAATTTTGATTGTTGTAAGCAAGGCTCATATCAAAGAGCAAGTGAGTGAATGTCAAGTGATTAAAGACATGAGCTTTATTCAAATAGCTATTACTAAAACATGCCCAATAAGTGCTGCATAGGCTTCAAAATTCTCCTACATGCAAGCAACCTGTTCCCTTTCTTTTATTTCCTTCTTCCTTTTGTCTTTTCAAACCACATCTCCCAGCAAGTAACACTTCCAGCCTAGTTGATAATGATGATTTATATCCCTTTTAAGAACACCAGTAGTACTTGAGAGCACAACAGAAGAGATGGGATGGGGAAATTATATAATGCTTTAGCTGTCTGTGGAACATTATAAAATCCAAATGTAATTCTCAGCGTGCACTCAGGGGCAAAATGGGGTACCTGTTTCGACAACATTTTGTCCCATTTTCTGCAATGCATCACAATAATTAGGGAGGCTTTCAGCAGAATGGAAGGAAAAAGAAGCGGCAATTCCCAAACAGACCAAACATTTTACCATTGTGAAATGCATTGTGGTCACATGACACGTAATTAAGCACTGCAGTTTCACCACTCAATAATGAAGTAATTTTCTAAGACGAATGCGGTGAACAAAGCCATCACCTATACCACAATAAGTGAAGAGGGCTGCTTAAGTATTGAAAATTTATCTGGACAGGTACAAGCATTTTCCCGATGTTTCTCAAAGTTGCTGTTAAAAATGGAGCATGCCTGGTTTCCTTTGCAAGGAAGAATAACAAGACACTCTATACCTAATGAGTTCTTGTGAAAATGTCTTTTAAATGTAGACAGCAGGTGCTGGGTGTGGAGTGTCGTGTCTAACTTAATCCTGAGAGACAACCATTTTCACAGGTTTTTTAGGTAATAGGCAATAAGCTCATATGTGTAAATCCCTTGGAGATTTGGATCTAGTAACACTTCTGTAAATGTTATAACTGAAGACTGAGATCCTCAAAAATCTTTGGAAAAAAGAACCCAGCAATTTGAAAGCCATATTTTAATATATGCCCAACTGCTCCTAGGACCGAATCATTTAACAAAAATGTTGATATCTCCTACATTCAGCACATAATGCTTGCATATAAAATAGGAGTATAAAAAAGTAAACTTAGCTGCATTCAGATGAACTGCTAAGGGTGAGTTACTGTAATATTCACTTTCTCTCTGTCATGGCCCCTCAGAATAGTCTTTTCAGAAGGAAGCAGGAGCAAGGCAAGGATAAAAAGTGTGGGGAGATCAATCCTGAAGATTCAGTGTCTAGCTCTGATGTCTCAAAAGAATTACTGTCTACAATTCTTCATGTACAATGCTGAATTCAGTGTCTGAAACTAGTCTGACCATAGCTAGATAGCAAAAAACCAGACTATCACTAGATGGCAGCAAAGACACTAACCCTCATAACATTTTGGTGCCATCAAGGAAGTCATCTAGATTTTTGTATTTGTCAGAATTCTGACACAGTGCTTATGATTGAAATGTTTTAACTTTAATGTTTCTGAAACATTTTACCATAATCCAGTGGTGAAATGTAAAATTTGTTGCTACTGGTTCTGTGGGTGCGGCTTTGTGGGTGTGGCTTGGTGGTGGGGGTCATGTGAGTGGGTGGACGCGGCCAACTTTTTTTTTACTTTTTTAAAGCATTTTTTTTACTACCGGTTCCAGCAAATAGGTTGTAAAAAAATGCTCTAAAAAGTAAAAAAAAAAGGTTCTGCGATTATCGGAACCTTTTAAAAAACTTTTTAAAGTATTTTTTACTACCGTTCGCCTCAACCGGTAGTTTTTACCACTACTGGTTTGCCCGAACTGGAGCGAACCGGTAGCATTTCACCCATGCCTTAATCCTGAATAAAACCTTGCTTAGTCTCTTGTCTATCAAGAGATCTAAATATTAGAAGTAGATTTTGTCCCAGGACTCTTTGCTACATAGGCTAGGGCACTTATCCCTACTGGCTCCTTCTCCCATTTCTAGCTAATTTAAGGCTTGCTGTGTTCTCTGCATGGTACTTTGAAGAGTAACAAACTGAAAATAAAACATGGGTGCTCTCCTTTTACATGTTCCCATGAACAATAACAGAATATACAATAAAACCCAAACAAGCTGTACTGTTCAGGAGAAAAATGCAGTGATCTTAAGTAGACCTACTCAACTATATTTGTGCAGCTTACTGTGTTGTGAAGACACATCCTTAATTAGCCCATCAAAACTAAATCTTAAGTGTGAAATCACAAGCTGGCAATATGGATATACTGGCATGTGGACTTTCCTAAACATGGAATTTTTTTCCTCTTTGCTTTATATTTACAAAGCAATTAGGTTTGAAAAGGTATTCCATTTATGAATTCTTTTTAGCTTATGCACTATAGTCACATGAAAATCCCCAGGCACAATCAGAAGGCCCCATAGAAGTGTTCCATTTGTACTTAACTGCCTCATGAAAGAAAAAAGATCTGTCTGTAAGATTGAACAGGCAAGTGTTGTCATATATTGTGTGTGATGTATGGATGGGCCCAAGTATAGGTGATATATTTTTGAACAAATGAGGGAGAGAATGCAAGCGGGTAGCCCTGATGCAGCATAGTAACATCAATTTTTTTCAACTGCAGAAAGGAAAATGTCATCAGCAGGGCATTTGTTGAGGATTTTTTAAAATAAATAAATGATTGTCATGGAAAAACAACAAAAAGGTACTGTGTATGCCCAATGTAGCTCATAAATAAGTAAAATTCTCTGATATATGAGATAATCAAACTTTTTACGTGGTAGCCATACATTTCCGCTACCACTTTTCATGTTGGAACAAGTTTAATTTACATTCAAAATATATACTCCAGTTTATTTAACAAATTTCACCAACTTGGTGCCCTCCAGATGTTATGGATTAAACTTCTACCGTGGCTGGGCTTTAATGGAGATGCAATCTACTATATTTGAAGGACCCAGATTAAGATGAGCCATTATTTTTCATTCCAGCAGAAAATGCAGAAAGAAGAATCATCATTAAAAGCCACATGAGATCTCTTATCTCCATCCCAAAGGGCCATGCCCCATCGTTTCCTTTTCACAGGCCCTATTTAGATTTTTCTTTTTACCCCCAAAGCGTTCCTCACTATCCTTATCTATTCAATTTTCTTTTTTATCTCAGGAAAGGAAATGGGGAGAAGGGAATATAAAAATTTCTATTATACTCCAAACCAAGTCATAGGTTTCCGCTGCCATCTTTTGACTTCCAATGCAGATTTCAGTCTGTTTATATATAGGAGGAAGGGTAATGGAAGTCCACAACAAAACTTTCTTTGGGAATTCCATTGGCAAACTGTTGAGATCTACTGGCTTAGATGATCCATAAGATTTCTTCAACGATTTTGTCTGTGCGAGGCGTTTCTGATGTTACCAGATGTTTGATCAGCTGGGGGAAAAGTGATAGTCACTTCTAAATAATCTCCATGTTTGTGCAAGTGTGTATGTGTATGCACATCTGACCTAGGTGATATCTCCTTAGAATTCCAAGATTCTAAGGCAGTTGGTCTCAACTGCTGTTTTCTGTTCGTTAGGGAAGTAGCACATAGGTTTCTCAACTTTGCCAAGAACCTGTATAAAATGAACACTGACTTCTTAGCAAGGCTCAGAGACCTAAATTTCTTTAGGGGGCTACTCCTGAACCATATCTCTGAGTTATAGGTGAAACCATGGGAAACAGTAGCATCACAAAGGAAGTCAGAAGGTAGAAACAACTGATAGGTGTAACCAAGCTAGGATGAGGCCTACCTCCAGCCACGTTTCCACTTTTTGTGTGAATGAAATAGCGTCTGCTCCTTCCTTTCCTTCCTCACTCTTTATATCTATGCTTTTGTTTGTTCTTGCCAGTTTCCCATGACCTTTGGTGTTCACATGGGTAGAAGTAAGCATTTTTCTGATGGGCTGTGACCAGTTCTTGAGTACACAGATGGGACATGACCTCCTGCTGTCTTTCCCACAGGAGATGACTGTGTGGAATCTAGTGACCAAGGGCTACTTACATTCTGAGGTCTCACCAGTAATCTGGCCAATTACAAGTCTCTTTGCTTCTTCCCTTAACTTTATTATCATCATTTATTTCTAAAACTATGGATTATCTTTTGACAACTAATTTATCTCTCACTTAAGGCATGCTCTTAGAATTGATGCTACATTAATAAATCTAGAATAAATGAAATTACTAATTCTCCATAGTCATAGTCACTAACACATGTTAGAAGCACAGATATTCCTTAGGTCAGCAAATAAATACAAACTACTTTTGAAACAAAAATTAAGCCTTAAAAATGTTCTGCAAGTTAACATCAGGCTTCGCACCAGTTGATCATCATTTTCCAGATGCTCAATCCCTTACTCAGGAGTTGATTATTCTTGCAGAAGGCTCTCTAGATTAGAAACTTTATCGCAGATAAGAATGAAGCCTCTAAACCAACAGTTGATTGCCCAGAACAAAGAATCAAAGCTTGAAATATTTATGCTGCAATGTTTAAAAGCTCAGCTTCATCACCATCTTTCTAAGCTAATGGGCTCTTGGCTAGTCTCTTGATAGCCTTGGTACTGAGGTGGATTTTCATAACGGTTCTCTCTAGCTTACGAATTGCTGGTTCCTGCCTTGCCACCTTCATCACTTATTATTAGGACAATTCTTCTGCTCTGATGTATTCTACTGATCATTACTAACTCACAATAATTGTCAAATACCATATTTTTTGGAGTATAAGATGCTCCGGACTATAAGACGCACCTACCTTTTTTGGGGAGGAAAACAAGAAAAATAATCTGCCACTGCCTCTGCCTCCCAGCAATTTGCCTCGTTGTAGCAAACAGCAAACAGCAAGCTTTAGTTTCATTTTTGTTTTCAGCACAGCCTGATTAGCACAAGAAAAAAAAAATCTGCCTCCCAGCAATTTATCTCCTTGCAGCAAGCAGCGGAGGCCCACATGGCAACAAGCAATGGCAATCCCTGCAGCCTGAAACAGGTGAGGGTCGGGAGGCCAATCCAACAGACAATCAACTGCTTATGCTAATTAGGCTGTGCTGAAGCTGAAATGGGCTGTTTGCAGTTTGCTGCAAGGAGGTAAATTGCTGGGAGGCAGATTTTTTTTCTTGTGCTAATCAGGCTGTGCTGAAGCTGTAATGGGCTGTTTGCAGATTGCTGCTTGCTGCAAGGAGGTAAACTGCTGCGAGGCAGAGGCCAAAGGCTGGGGGCCAGTGGGTGGACGGGGCTACAGTCGGTGTATAAGACGCACCCAAATTTTCACCCTCTTTTAGAGGAGGGGGGGAATGCGTCATATACTCTGAAAAATATGGTATGTGAAAATCAATAATTATAATATACTGATAGTTACTAATCAGTGGCATAGATCTTCCACTAATCTTAAAAATTTACACCTGTAGACATTCTCAGAAATCCTGAATATATGAATATTACTTTTGTGAAGAGTAGCCATAATATAACCATACTTCCATATCTAGAGCTTTGTGGAAAATAGCCTGAGCCAAGCATTCCCGTATATACTTCTGATGATCCTTCTTCATGGCATTTAACCGATATTCCTTGTCTGATATTATTTTTCCACTTCTTGAGATCTGTCATGAAGAAAACAAAATATGCAGACAAAGTGTGTTAGGGAAAGGAGATGTAAGACTTATACAGCTTCTCACCATAAACTAAAATATTTTCATCATAATCTTAATCTTTTCTCAGGGCATGGAGATTAAGATAAACAAAGATTGCTCTATTTCTCTCCAGCAAAAATGTGATGTTCTACATAACCAAGATCTGATTATATATGCATTAGGGAGACAGGCTAGGTTCTTCTGACATAAAGTTTTCCTTGCATTACAGCATGGGTGAACTTTTTTTTTTTCATCACAGACCACATATTTACCCAGAGGATAAACTAATAGACTGTTTAGTGGGCAACGTCGATGCATGTGGTGGATGGGAATACCCTTCCTCTTCCCAACACCCTCCTTTTTCTTTCCCAAGTCTGTGGTATAGGGAGTTGAACTGGCTTTCTGGGTTTAATAGTATTAGCAATAGCACTGAGACTTATATACCACTTTGCAATGCTTTATAGCCCTCTCTAAGCGGTTTACAAAGTTGGCATATTACCTCCACAATCTGGATCCTCATTTTAGCAATCTCAGAAGGATGGAAGGCTAAGTCAACCTTGAGCCTATCAGGATCAAACTGCTGACAGTTGGCAGAGTTAGCCTGCAATGCTGCATTCTAACCACTGCACCACCACGGCTCAGTGGTTAACATGAGCCCAAGAAGCCTTTGTGAGCCACATACTTCTTATAACTATGTTAGTTATTATAGCTGAAAGGAGGATTTCAAAATCCAAATGCTGAATTGCTGGAGTTCAATTTTGTATCCTTTTCAAAACACACATCCTTTCAAGCATTGAAGAGTTGCCTTCCAATTATCAACTGGAAACATGCTCTGACATACCAGATTTATGAAGCCACTCGAGAACAAATCATGCCTGAAAAAAGTATGGAACAGCAGCCTAGTAAGAAATAGCTTAATATTAAGCTTTCTAGTTGGTGCCATTCATGGATAGAAATGATTTAATATAACTATGCTAAAAGCCTGAGCTTTGTGCCAAGATAGCAAGTATACATAGAACCTAATCAATCCATGTCACCAAAAGGTCTCCCATAGCATTAAAATAGGTTGCTGCTGTATTATTGATAGTGAGCCAGGTTTATTAAGATGGAACAAAGCTTCAAATTCCATTAATACTTCTTCATCAGTCATTCTCAGTGTGTTAGACATCTTGAGCATAGAACAGGCTTATTTAGCTTCAAATGTCACTTGAAAATGCTAAGTGGCTCATTTGGTGGCATGATTCTCCTCTAAATGGCTTCTATTCAAATGCCTTTTGACCAAGCAGTCTACTGTTCTATATTTCCGAAATTATCTGTTGGATTCTCATTTATCTTTTTTCCTGTTTCCTATACAACAAGCCAACACCCACAAAAAGTTCCATAGTTGTTATAATATACTAGAAAACTGCCCCCCTCCTTTGAAACTTAAGAGTGCCTTTGTGTAAAAACATATAATCTGAGTATCTGCATGGAAATCCCACTAGATTCAATTACAACCCCAGGCACATATACTAAATAGCAAATACCATTCAACTGTGCAAGATATACTTCTAAGAAAATATCCATCTTGGATGTCTGTCAATGCACCACATGATGAGTGGTGGGTTGCTACCGGTTCACCCCGGATCGGGGCAAACCAGTAGCAGCAGCAGCAGGAGGCTCCACCCACACACCCAGACGTCTCTCTGCATGCGCAGAAGCGGCACATGTGCCCATGAGCAAACCGGTAGCGGCTGAAATTGGAAACCTACTACTGCACATAATGCCTGAGTTGGTAGGATACAGGCAGCAGTATCTTGGCTTACAAAGTACCTCTAGGTTTTAGATTCTAGTTTGCACAGAACAGAATGAGCATACACTGAGTAAACCTAGGCTTTGGTTACACTTCATACTAACCGATGCTGTAGAAGGCACAGGACCAACTAAAACTGGTAACTTATAAAGGAAATTACTAAAAGTGTTAAATTGTCCTAAACTGCCCTAAATTGCTGGCTTGAGTTAAATTTTAAATTGATTTTAAATTGGGTTGTTTTAATTTACGGCCAAAATATTTAATTATTTTAATACTTTTTTTTTAATTTTGTATGCTCTGTTTTTTACTTTGGCTGTTCACCGCCCTGAGTCCTATTTGGAGAAGGGCGGTATAGAAATGGAAACAAATAAATAAATAAATAAAAATAAAATAAACTATGATATGCAGTGGAAGTCAATAATTATCAGCCTACTTGGTGACAATCATGCCGTAATGAAGGCTGGAAGTTAGAATTTAAGAAAGTAAATGTTAATGAGCATGAATGAATGAATAAAACTAGAGAAAAATAAGAATTCATATATTGATGGCAGCTGTAATATTACATTGCAGATAGCTGCACCTACAGGGAAAACGAGAAGGGTCAGACCAATGAAAGAAGCATTGTGGCACTTATAGTAAATGCCCTGGTCCTCTTCTATATTCATCAAAATATTTGATGTCCAAAGGGGCAGCCTTTGCAGCACAAGCTAAACTAAATTATACAGATTTCAGATTTTACAGATTACAGATTTTACAGATTTTACTGACTCCAGTAAATGGACTTCATAGAAGAGCCAAACATGAGGTTTTGCGAAAACACTATGCAACGTTTTGAATGAATGCAATCCAGAAAGAAAGAAAAATATATAATAAGTGAAGTGAATGGATAATGGCAACTAGATAAAAGATTATAGAAGTGTTTCAGTGACCAAGAATGAATGAGAACGAAAACTGTTTGGTGAGCATCTGCATTGGAAATGATGCATTTCTTTCAAACAGCTGTTAGCAGACTCTACTCATGCATGTACTGTACATGGCAAACGAATTAATATATCTAAAACATGACTGATTTGCCTATTTATAATGAAAGCCTGAGAGAATGATTGAAGATCAGAAGGTGCTAGAAGGTTCTAAATGTGAGACAAGGCACTTTCTGCTAGTTTTAAAAATAAAAGTAAACTGACTGCAGAAAGTGAACAATATTATAAGATAGGTTATCAATTAAATTGAATTGAAAATGAAAATGGCCGTAAAAGAAATAGTACTAATGCATTAAATATACTGTATGTGGAATGGTTTTGATAATATTAGAATGATATTGCTTGCGAACATGAATGTACATGGAAGACCAGAGTACAGGTAGTTCTCAATTTATGGTGGGTCACTAAGTGACCATTCAAAGTTACAATTGACACTCACACACACACACACACACACACACATATATAAAGGTATTTATAACCTGGTTACAAAGTTCTGAGAGCTGGGCCTACCTTACAGCCATTTGAAGTATGTCCCATAGTCACATGATCATAATTTACAATGTTTTTGCTGAAAATCTTCCAGTTTTTGGCAAAAAAACAACAACACCATAGCAAACAATGGGTTCACTTAATGACTGTCCCTTTGCTTAACTACCACTGCAAAAAAGTTCATAAAATCACATCAATCGTGTGATTATTCACTTTATGACTTTCATGACTTATGACCATAATGGGCAGACTCCTTTACAGTCATATGTCAAGGACTATCTGTATTTATAATTGAGACAGGACATGAAGTAAACTTTTAGCTAAGTAACAAAAAAATGTGTACCATAGTGGAACTAATGATGGGAAAATATATGGACACATTTGAACAGATCTCTATATGAAGAAATGGATGAAGAAATGTGATAAAATGAATTAGTAAATTTAGTGAAATGAAATGCTTTGTAAATAATAACATTAGACACTGAATTTGCCAGTGGTCTTCCGGGTGCGATTCAAGGTGTTGGTTACCACCTTTAAAGCGCTCCATGGCATTGGACCTGGATACTTTCAAGACTGTCTTCTGCCACCAGTAGCCTCCCACCGGCCAGTCCGCTCCCACAGAGAGGGTCTCCTCAGGGTGCCATTGGCCAAATTATGTCAGCTGGCGACACCCAGGGGGAGGGCCTTCTCTGTGGGAGCCCCTGCCCTTTGGAATGAACTGCCCCCAGAAATTCGTAAGATCTCTGATCTCCGTGTATTTCGCTGTGCCCTCAAAACCTTGTTGTTCCGCCAAGCCGGGCTATTAATGTAAACATTTTAATTGGTTTTTAAATATGGGATTTTAAATTTGGGGGTTTTATAATTGAACCTGTTATTTAATAATTTTAATTATTTTTAAATTTTGTCTGTCTTTGTGCTTTTAATCAGGCTGTGCACCGCTCTGAATCCTTCGGGAGAAAGGTGGTATAGAAATAAAATAAATAAATAAATAAAAAATAAAAAGTAGATATGATGTAAGTATAGAAAACTTGAAGAAAATTTAAATGCTTGTAGGTACTTCAACACTGAAAGAATGAGAAAAATCCATTTGATTTTTTTAAAATATACTAATCAATAAATTAAAAAGACTACTAGTAGTGATGATGCAGGTATATTGATAGGGGAAATACATCTGTATATATTTTTCTTTTTTAATAGTAATTTTATTAAATATTACAATTTTTAAAAAGCTAATACAAAATAAAACATAAAAGAAAAATGCAGAAAAGAAAAAAATAGAAAAAGAAAAAATAATATAGCAAAGAAAAAGCAAAGAACTATAAAAAGAAATGACTTCTCCTTTCATCACAACAAGTATAATCAATTTAAGTAACTTATCAATGTCTCTAAAAATACAACAAATGATCTCTAATTCCTATATCTCATCTCTTATCTATAAATGAATCCTTAAATCCTTGTTGTTCTGTCCTGGTCAGCAGAAACTCATTAAACATTGTCAAAGATAACAGCATATCTATTTTAACCTGAGAAGATGGACAGAAAAATCTGAAGATGTTTAATATTCGTAGAAAGGCAGTGGGCAGTGAAAAAATAATGTTAAAGGAAGTAAAAACAGTTGTGTAGAAGAATGTACTCATGCCTACTTTGTTATATGTTATGGTAGTTAAAAGCTGTATTGTCAGAAAAAAACATATTGAATATAAGTTGAATATAGTAGGAACATGAGTGGTGAGTAACAAAACAAAAAGGCCACCAACACTGACAGGGCAAACTGTATACCTGTATACAAACAGAAGAACAAACTCCCTTCTAGCACTGATGATGTTACCTAGTATGGTAATGAAACGTCTGCAAGAAAACAACCAAGTTCAGAGAGCACCAAGGACCCTGAGTTCAACCCTGAGTTACAAATGTTATTTTCTATAGGTAAACCAAAAAGAGTATCAAGAAAAAATGGGTACTGGACAAATGTGGATCAAGTATGCAAGTGAGTGACCACTACGAAACAATTTAGGTAGCTTAATTATAGACAGAGAGTGAATGATCATCAAATTGCAAACAAATCTATTAAGAAAGAATGGGTCAAAAAGAAGACCAAGAAAGCCATGATTGGATCAAATTTGTGATCCATTCCTCAAAAAGAAACAGTGAGGAGTTTAAATAACAAAAGGCAAGATATGAAGTGGTGCATAGATGTCCTTGAAGCAAGATATGTTATAGATTCAGACAGTTACAAAAAGCATAGTCAGTTGTGTTGGCCTAAACTAGGTTAATTCTTTTTCTTATCTCATATGTTTTGTTTCCTTGGATTTTTAGTTCATGCTTTTCTTTTTGTTCTTTGCCTACTGTTGCTTACCCCCAAACTAAATACTGTCACATGACAGCTATGGATTTATGTATGTGCATAAACATGGACAGAATTCTACTGTTAAATGCTTCATATTCCCACCTTATAGGATTTCTTGAATAAAATGAGAGACAAAGAATAAAAAAGAGGCCTCCTTTTCTGATATTGGAAAGTATAATTTGCCCACAGTAAGCATAGCGGACTATTAAGGGAATGGAGGAGAAATAGGTTATTTCAAGATACCAAGAAAGTTAGCTCCCTATCTACAGGCATGCAAACTCTTGACTGAATGTTGCATTACTGACACAGATGAGCTTAGCAAAATTCTTCAATTAAAATTCTAACTGATTGTGATTTGGGATTGATGTCCGTCTCCCCCCCCACCCCACCCCTGAGAAGGTTAAGATCACTTAACTTTATGAACAAGCAAAAATGACAATATAAAGCAAAAGAAACCTCCAATCCTTCCACTTAGTAGCGGATTATAACATAAGGGTGAGACAGTACAAAAGAATGGATATTCCAGATGGATCTATTGCTGTACTTCTTCCTGCACTATTAGGCATGTAATGAAACACGGGCTTTCTAGGATGTGCAGCAACCCATTCATTAACCGTTTAAGGTCCACTGAGAGTCATGGTCTACTGAGAAGCAATCCTAGCCCTTTCAGACAAGGAACTGAGTGGGTTAGGATGGTATGAAAGTGCCCTCTACTGGTAGGAAGTAGATTTAGCTGGTGGGGGAGGAATATCATAAAAACAGATCAACCATCTAACTAATCCAGCATTCTAATCTCGAAGTGGTTGACCAGATTCTTCTGGAAGCCACAAGCAGGACAGAAGTGCAAATAGCACCTTCTCATTTATGTTCCCCAACCACCAGTGTTGAGAGGCATTTGACACTGGTATTGAAAGGAATGTAAGCAGCCTCATTATTGAATTATCTCCCATTAATTTATCCAGTTTACCAATGTGGTAGTAGTGGCTAGAATGGTTGAACTGGGACTCAAATACATAGGTTCAAGACTCCACTCAATCTTGAAGCTCATCGAAGCTCATCGAATGACACTGATCTTAACACACTCTCTGTCTAATCTATCTCCCGGCATAACTGTTTGGAGGATAAAAATGAGAGTGAGTTCCTTAAAGAAAGAAAAGGCAGGATATAAATGAAATAAATCAATAAAGTCACCCAAGTTTGTGGCTACCATTTCATCATGCTGGAAAGGCAGACTTACACTACTGAAAGTTTAGGTGATTAGATTTTGGATCTGCTGAATTAAAAGCATAATTCATTTTTCCATTCTTCTCGAGCTGCTTTAGATATTTTTCGTCTCACAGAATTGAAGGAGAAAGACATTTGTAAAATAGCCCAATCGGTCGGAGACAAAAAGAAAAAAAGCCAAGCTATTTGGCTTTTATGTCTGCAGGCTGAGCTCTGTGTGTCAAGGAGCATGTACAAGAGATTGCCGCTGATTCTACTTTTCTGAGACATTCTCTAATTCATCTGTACTCCCCCACATCCCATCTTCACCCAATATTAAATGCACAGAATTTAGTTCACTAATCCTACTCATTAAATTCAACAGGTCTAATATTGGAGTGTGAGTAAATTATCATATTGTTAATGCGACTGGAATATTTCATTAAAGGACATGTTTTGCAGTGTCCTAATGTTACTCTGTTTTGGGAAGACGTAATTTACAAGTATTAATTTATTTTTGAAATACAGTTTAATATTTTTGTATGTACATGTTCTTTGGAACTGCATATTTGCAACATGGGAACTGACAGCTGACAGCAGAAATGGATTCTCCATGCCATTATTAATGCCAAGAGTTTAGCTCTTCAACATTACAAAGATAAATTTATAGCCTCAATTATTCAGTAGATTGAAGCTGATGTTACTTTCACCCTATGAATGAATTGCCTACAGTCATAGATTACACATGGACAATTACAATGAATTGTAAAACAATTCCATTGAAATGGTTACATAGAGAATTTCATATTTATGCATGAGAAGCTCTTATAACATACAATTTATCTTGAATTGTTTTTGCTTTTGTTTTATTGAATTTTTTCTCTGTCTTTGTGCTCTGTTTTATTAAATAAATAAAGCAAAAGCAAATATACAATATTGGAGTAGTCATTATTTCTATTAGTTGTTACTGTTCCGTGGAACATGGCTACCATGAGAGTTGAAATATTTGGATCTGACATCTCTGCTTTTAATGGTCCCACTTATCCTCCATTTTGACACAAAAGACAGCACCTTCCAAGGGCAGTATGTGTGTTTTGAAGACGGGAAGAGGCAGGTCAGATAACTGATTTTGTTCAGATAAGATTGCCAGGTGATTGTTACTTCCTTCCTTCACAGGAATAAGGGAAGGAGCAGGGACATGATGACACATGTATATTTTGGTATAAATAACGTGACTTATAGTACATACTTGTATCACATTTCATGACATGATGTAATTGACGGAAATTATGAAAGTATCATCAATGGTACAATGATGTGATGTACACATAGTCATTTGATGCCACTGTGGCTTATAACAGACATCTATGAATACAAGCTATTGTATGAGAAACAGACTGTACCACAAAATGAAATATGACATCAGAGCCCAATATGATATCAGACTGTTTTCTCAGAAATGGGGATTGTTCTTAGGAACACTGAAATCATTGTAGTTGTAATATTCCAATAGAAATAACAGGTAACAGTAATACCAGGGATAGAAACTCTAGGCTTCTATTCTGCTTCCAAAGTTACTTACAATTTAACTCCTATTAAAATAACCTTGTAAATAATCAGTTGAACACAGTTACTTGCCTACCACAACTCTTTCTCATGCTTTTTCAGATTCCCACTATCTCAGATAACACTATATGATGACTCAGGTATATAGTATACATACATATATACAAAAGTACATATTCTTACCTTTGTGAAAATATGTGCGAATTCCCATACAGCACGATCTTATGGATGCTTACTCAGAAGTAAGTCCAACAAAATTCAGTTGGTCACTTCTTAGAAAATGAACTTAGGGGTACAGCCTTTATGTATATTGGTTACTATATTATGCTGTCACCTTAATTGGTAACTTTGGGTGCTGTCACAATGATTTATGACAACTGTAATAAAAGTGCATTGGCATGCATTTTCAACACAGGCAAGGCCTTAGGTCTGTTTTGGCTAGATTTGATTGAAATAACAAGCCTATTTTAATAAGTTTAGGAGAAGAGGCATGAAACAAGGCAAACAGGAAAAATCTTCAGTCATTGCCTAATTATAGTTTTGGACCACAGATTTTAGTTCAAATTATCATACCGCTATCCCTTTGGATAATGCAGAGCCACTCACTTTGTCTTAGTCTAACCAACTTCACAAGGTGTAAGAGTGGAGGGAATCACGTCTGTCTTCTTAAACTCCTTAAGTGAAAGATGGCAAGATACATCTAGAGAAACTAAGAAGTATTTGCATACCTACCAGTCCTGACCTCCGCAAATGGCGTTTTATCCTGGTGTTGCTGAAATAGCCTGCAAGATGCTTGTCTGTTAAGCTGTTGTAATTTGCAAGGTATCTGAAACAAACGTATCAACAGAGTATGAGAATATAGGTGTTTTTTTTTAAAGAAAATTAAAGGGTTTCACAATAGCATAGATGTTAAAATCTTTTTTTTTTCCAGAATTGTGAGTGGCTCTGCCCAAGCCTAGAACCCAGCTAAACTGAAGTATACTTTCAGTCATTTACAATTTATCAATGTGCTGGATAGAAAATATGAGAGTCAAATTCTCTTCTGTCTAATAGGGTTAGGCTAGGAAAGGTCCTCTATAATTTGATGAGGCTATTGTGTTTAATATAAATACTCCTGCATTGGCTATTAGCTATTCCCAGCTTAGTTTATTAGCTGTAAATTGTGGGGGGGAAATACTAACAATAGTAGCAATAATTCATAGCTAACCTTTAAAACAGCTACAATGACCCAGTGTTAAGCTCTCTGATGTCCATATGTAGCACATTTAAAAGCAAAAACTATGTATCTATAATGCTATTTTCTGTGCTCCACAAAAAGAGAGGGAATGAGGGGGAGAGAGATTTTAAAGCAGTACCTCTTTTAGATATCAAGCCAACTAAGGAGATACTAGCACAAGCACATCATCATAATAAACCTCTAAATGGGCTGAGTCATCATTTTTTTCTGCTCTTTTATTCTGCATTAATCCTATGCCTTTGAAACTAGATTACATCCTATCAGGATATTTAGTTTTAATAAACAAAAAACACTCTGATGGTGAGAGGGGGAAAAAAGAAAAGAATAAACTATTTCCTTTATTAAAAACATTGACAAAGGCAAAAGAATTACAGGAAGTTTATTTTTGGTTTCACAATAATCCCACAGGTAGCCTACACGAGATAAATTAAACTTTAAACATATAATTTAGTTTGCTGTGTTATGCCTGGTGATTAAACACGGGTGCTATAGCAACTGTTTTATGTTACTTTCTTTATCCTGTTGTTTGCATTTGCATCTGAAACTGCCAGATTACAGTAATTATACCAAATATTGATTTAGTGTGCTTTGCTGGCTCTGGTGTGCTGGATGAATTTGGGGGTGGGGGAGGAATGCTTCACCCAATATTCTTTTACTTCCTTCCTTCTCGGTATTTCATGGCCTACCTAACAAGTTAAAATACAGGAGATTTATCCACTGTGATTCCACATTAGCTACTCTAAATAAGGAAAGAATCAGACAAACAAGCACTCAAGGTTTCATTCTTTACATTGAAAAGACTCGTTACAAAAGACAAAAATTGCTTCTTCGGTGTACTAAATGCCTGTAGTCTTAATTGCCCTAATTCAGAGTTTTAGAGAAAGAAGAAAATGGAAACATTAGTGTTTGTCAAAGAAAGACTGGAAGGAAGCGTTGCTGAAATAGAAAGCTGTTTGTTTTTTAAAGAAGATACATATCTTCTAAAAAAGCACTGTGAAAATCGTTCTTATAATCCCTTAAATTTCTTGTTTGACTGTTACCATTGAGCAGCAGTTCACATGGAGGGTGAACAAGCTGTATCAGAGGTGGTATACAGCAGGTTCTGACCAGTTCTGGAGAACCAGTAGCAGAAAATTTGAGTAGTTCAGAGAATCGGTAAATACCACCTCTGGCTGGCCCCACCCCCATCTATTCTCTACCTCCCGAGTCCCAGCTGATAGGGAGGAAATGGGGATTTTGCAGTAACCTTCCCCTGGAGTGGGGAGAAAATGGGGATTTTGCAGTAACCTTCCCCTGGAGTGGGGAGTATATGGGGATTTTGCAGTAACCTTCCTCTGGAGTGGGGAGAAAATGGAGATTTTGCAGTAACCTTCCCCTGGAGTGGAGTGGGAATGGAGATTTTACAGTATCCTTCCCCTGCCACGCCCACCAAGCCACACCCACCAAGCCAAGCCCACAGAACAGGTAGTAAAAAAATTTTAATCCCACCACTGACCTGTATGGAGTTAAAAGGAGGGGAATCAGAGAGCCAAAGGATATGTTATGGATTTGTAGAAACAGATTTTGGTAAAGGCTGCTTTGCCAAACTAAATTGGGAATTCTGGGGGTTTAAACTAGGCATTGCAGCAGAGGGGTAATGCTGTTCTGAAAGCATAATGAGGGACAGTCTTGGAAACTAAGTGAAAGACTGATCATGTTGCTGTCTGACCACGAGCTTGTTCATGTTTGATTCTTGGAAAGAAGCAAGGTCAGGCACTAAGTATTTATACTGGAAAGTAATAATGCACTTCAGAAAAATGAGGGCACAGGAATTAGTGGCCTTATGATTGGTGAAGACCACAAGTTATCTTTGAGCATCCAAGAAAATGAAAATAATCCTAGCTATTGATATACTGCAAGTACAAACTGAATGAAGATATGGAAAATAAAAAAAAAAGATTGTGAAGATGATACCAAGCTAATCTGAGGCTGCAGATTCTTCAGGATTATGAAAAACAAACTAGCCATTTACAGTACTCCTGTGAGCCAGCTGGTCAACATATTTGGATGTCTCCACCTCTCCACAGAAGTGTTTCATTTTTAAATTAATAATGGGTGGAAATGAGCATTGACAGTTTGGTTTTGGTTCTTTGAAGTCACCTGAAAAAAAAAAATTTCCTTGAAGCCATCAGAGTTAATACTTTGCTCTCTTTTCGAGATCAACAACACGTCAATAAAATCCAAGAGAAAAACTGGACACGTACAAAGATCTACTGACCTAACTCATCTGCAACATAAGACTTTCTAGCTTTGGTGGTTAACTTCTAATCAGACCTGGCATTCAGCCCCTTTATTTGAAAAATAAAGTAGTGAGGTAGCACAGTTCATAGGAGATCTTAACTCCTCAAACCAAATTAGCTTTTCTGCTAATTCTCAGGAATTCCAATACAATGGCAGATAATATGACATCACTTGCTACCTGCCTAGATATAGTTTCCACCAACTTAATGAATTGTAAACCATTCACTCAAACATGCACAAATTATTGAAAACCTAGGCTAGGCTTTCTTTTATAAATGCTAATAGCTAACTATTGTACAGGTATAATGTTTACACTGCTGGAAAGAACAGAAGGGAGCAACCCTCTTCCTAGTTACCTGTTCCCGACCATGAATGGAACACTACTTGTTTACCACAACTTTACTGATCATATCTGAGGATAAAAGTGAATAAAAACATCTTTAGGTGAGGAGAGGGAACACATGAAGAAATTTACTAAGAAGGAACTTGCTAGTCAAGATCAAAAGCCCATTTCAATTCAATCTGCCTACCAAAGGTATCATATGGGAAATAGCATTCTCCAAATGGTCTTCTTAATCATTATGGTTCAACGCCAGGCTGTCTGACTCTGAAGGCAGTGTGACGTCAATATGATTAGGAGCCATAGTTTTATCCTTCAATCAATCTGTCTACACAATTAAACCTGTCAGAATTTATGCCCATTACTACATCATGTGAAGTGAATTCCAGAGTTTATCTATCCTCTAAGCCAGGAATGTCAAACTCAAGGCCGATGGGCCGCATCTAGCCCACGGGGTACTTAGATCTGGCCCACGGGGCCGGCCTGGAAACAGCAAAAGACATTTGCTGTGCCTCTACCAGTGAAAATGGAGGGGCCTTCCCGAGCTCCGTTTTTGCTGGCAGAGTGCTCAGGTCACCACAGGCGCCCCTGACATGAGTGACATCGAACTGGCCAGGACCACCTGGGCCCCCCAAGATCAAACACACCCCTGATGTGGATCTCAATGAAATCGAGTTTGATACCCCTGCTCTATGGGAAGAAATCCTGCTATTTTCCAGCTATGAGTTTTCTACCATTCAGTTGGTTAGATGATTCAGGGATGTGTATTATGAAAAACGAGAAAGTGTGGCCTCCTATTTTGGGGCAACTAACAAGAGAAGGTTTTTAAACATTTATTCTAAAAATATAAACTCACCTTACCTACTCAACATTGTCTTGTTGTAGCTAGAAGACATTTTCTTCCCTAGGATATGTACCAAGTGATTGCATGGACAACATGATTCAGTGGAGGCAAGAGAAATATTAATTAGTCATCTCTAGGATATTTTTTCTTTCTTTGGAAAAGGATGGGCATTGAGACTAATTAACTTGTGCAGTCTTCAGTTCTAAAAGTTTACATGAAGTGTTACAACCAGTGTTTGAAAAAGGGTCCCAGAAAGAGTTGAAATACTACCAGTTCAGACCAGTTTGCACAAACCGGTAGTAATAAAAGCTACCAGTTCAGACGAACTGGTATTTCCGATGATCAGCTGTGCCGCACAATTTATATTCGCTAGAAAGCAGGAAATCCTGCTTTCTAGCGAATCTAAACCACGTGGCACAGCTGTTCCCCCCCTCGCTATTCTACTAAGCGTAGAAAAGGCTTCTTAATTCTCCTTCTTCAGCGCTGTGCGGTAGTGCCTGCGGTGCACATGCATGTGAAGCACACATTTGGTGCGCACTGCGTATGCGTGCACAAAACGCATGTTTGGTGTGTACCACACATGCGCACACGCAGTGGGCCAGTAGTGAAGCAAACCGGTAACAGACTTCAGAGCATTTCACCCTTGGTCCCAAAACTTCAATCATGATAGAGTTCACTTGACAAAACTAAACATCCAAAGTAGATGAAACCAAGGTAGACATATATACTCTAAAATTGCTTAGTGTTCAGCAGTCTACGCATGTATTTGTGCAGTGTGCTGATTAAACTACACTCCTCTCAAGTATGGTATCTGTATTGACTTGTCTTCTGCTGTATGACTTCCAAGTTCTAACACTCCCATATTTATTGTAGCCATAGTCGATTATAGAGGAACCCTATATTAATTACAACTGGCTCTTTTCTACTAATCTTTTCACTCACAAAATTAAACACCTAAACAAATCTTTCAAGGACATCTAGCAGGGATAATTCTGACCCTGACCCTTTCACATTTTAAGCAACAAAATATGCTTACGTATATTAGGACTAAAAGAGAAAAATCAAAATCAAAAGTCAATATTGAAAAAGGCCTTTTGAAAAACCCCATGAGCTAGCAAATGGTTGGTCTTTGGTGATAATACACTTTTATCTATTGATTTTTCTTTTTGATTAAAAAATATTTTTACCAGCAGCTGATTGGTATAAAAAAAAGAAGTCAACGGCTTGCAAAACTATGCTATTAGGTTAGGCCAGGGTTGTCAAACTCGATTTCATTGAGGGCCGCATCAGGGTTGTGTTTGACCTCAGGGGCCAGAGTGGACATGGCCAACTTGACGTCACTCGTGTCAGGGGCATCTGTGGTGGCCCAAGTGCTCTGCCAGCAAAAACAGTGTCCAGAGCTCCATTTTCAGCTGCGACGGTCTCTGACCACCCTCTGCCAGTGAAAACGGAGCTCAGGGGCGGCCCGCCCAAGCTCCCCCAAGCTCCATTTCTACTGGCAGAGGGCGGCAGGAGGCCATCGCAGCTGAAAATGGAGCCTGGGAGGACTGCACGCAGCCCTCCCGAGCTCCATTTTCGCTGGCAGAGGCACCATGAGCTGGTTCTTTGCTGTTTCTAGGGTGGCTCCACTGGCCAGATCTAAGCACCCCACGGGCCGGATCCGGCCTCCGGGCCTTGAGTTTGACACCCCTGGGTTAGGCTATTTATTTATTTATTTATTTATTTATTTATTTATTTATTTATTTTTCAAATTTCTATACCGCCCTTCTCCTTTCGGACTCAGGGCGGTGAACAGCCAAGATAAAAACATCTATACAAACATCACAGTTAAAAAATAAAGTTAAAATAATTTATAAATTTCGCCCATAATTTAAAACTTGTCAATTAAAATCAATATTAAAATATTAAAACTAACCCTAAAATCAAGACAGACCGGCTAACTGAAAAAAATAAGTTTTTAGGGCCCGACGAAAAATCCGAAGGTCGGAGATCACTCGTATCTCTGGGGTAGATTGTTCCATAGGGTAGGTGCCACCACAGAGAAGGCTCTCCTCCTGGGGGTCATCAGCCGGCATTGTCTGGCCGACGGCACCCTGAGGAGGCCCTCTCTTCAGTTAATACCTTCCTTCTTCTTAAAAAACACGAGTCATGAATCATTTTTTCTTCTGATACGCATTTTAAACTGTGTCTATTGTTCCTGGCCTAAAATCATGAATAAAATACAAGAGTACGATCTTTAATTTTATTTTATGACATAGGCCAAGGAAGCTGCTCAGAATTGCTGACAATTGAAATGGCATGTAAGAACAGTAAATAAAATATTTCGGGTAGGAAAAAAATCCTGTCCAAAAATAGCAATGGGTCCAAAATGAGGGAAGTAGGTGCAAGCCACAAAAATTACATGGTGTCAATTGCTTACTGGACACAATTTAAAGTCTTGCTATTGCATTCGTTTTAAAGGGTTTAAGGGCAGCCTCTCTCACTACAACCTTCTTAAGATCTACTTAAGGTCTCTTTGGAGACCTTAAGGTCTCTTTGGACATGCCTCTATTAGCCTGTTAGCAAAAGGCTGGTCTTTGTGATATGAATTAAAAGATCCTCCCTTGTGTTATTTCTGGGTAACGGAATGCACTTAAAGCTAGGTGTGTTTAGTTCTCACACAATTAATGAAAAACAAATAAGACCACTGCAAAAATAAAGGGCAGATGGAAAGAGGCCAACATATGCAAAATCGGGGGAGGGGGCAAGATGTACCCGCCCTCAGGCATAAAGAAAAATAAAATGCAAAAGAGCTTTGTTTCTATAGGCTGGTTTTTGAATGACAGCAGGTGTTTTTTGTTGTTGTTATGTTTTCTAACTTCTTATTGCTTGTGGGGGACCTTTCTCTAGCTGCCCAGAGTCTTTAATTTGAGATAGAAAGCTTTTGGAATTCTTGTGATATGGCTCACATTCAGTTCTGCTTGGTTCAGTGAAACCAGTTGTGGTGTTTGGCTCCCATGAAGTGATTAATAAAAGCCACGTCTTTTTAGCCAGGATTTTAATAATTAAAGATTTTTAGAATGAAGGTTCTCGTTAATTTGAACTGGGTTTATTTTTTCTATTTGTGTTTTCTAAATTTGATCAGTTTCCATGAATATTTATCAGAATAAGAAGGTAGAGGAATCAATTGGATATAAGGGATGAAATAGAAGAAAAATATGCATTAGCAAATAATATGGTGATATTGTGAGTAATATACAATAGTATGAATTTTAATCTTATTTTATTACATAGGCCAGGGCTCCTCAAACATGGACCGGGGGCCGGATATGGCCCACCGAAGCCATTAATCTGGCCCACGCAGGACCACAAGGCTGCCCTGCCCACATCGCCCCACCTACCCACCGGTCCCCACCTGCCTTCTGGAGGCCGAGGAGACCAAAAATGGGATGGGCGGAGGCCAAAAACGGGCCCATTTTTTGGCGGCAGAGTGGTTCTGGAGGACTAGGAGGTCAAAAACGGGCCCATTTTTGGCTTCCCTGGCCTCCAGAGAGAAAGGGAGAGGGAGAGAGAAAGGTAGGGAGAGAGAGAAAGACACACACACACACACACACACACACACACACACACACAGAGAGAGTCCCTCACCCTCCCCACATGGCAGCCACATCCGTTCACTAACCTGATTTCCACCCCCAGGAGCATAACAAATTAAAGTTTAAAATTAAAGTTTAATTTGTGTGTATTGTTTAATGGACTGCTAAACTGGCCCTGCCCACCCAATCACATGACCACCTAGCTACACCCGACCAGCCAGTCTGGCCCCCCAACAGTCTGAGGGACTGTGAATTGGCCCCTATTTAAAAAGTTTGAGGACCCCTGACATAGGCCAAGGAAGCTGCTCAGAATCACTGACAATTGAAATGGCATATAGTCGAGTCAATAAAACATTTCACGTAGGAAGAAAAAAAAAACTGAACTAAATGCCAGTTTCTGGGGAAAAAAACATCATAAAACATCAGTCCTGTGATCATGAGGTGCTGCAAACAGTCATAAATGAGCACCACCTCAGAGCACCCAAAATGCAATCATGTAATTGTAAGGGAGGCCTGGGTGTTGTAACTTCAGAACTGGGTCATAAAGAGCTTTTGGAAGTCCGTTCTAACTTTGACCTGTTACTAAGCTACTTGTATTCCATAAGGCAGGTTCACAAGTTTAGGATCGGTTTTGTTTGCAGTCTGTGTTTGTAAAAACATGAAAAATAACTTCCCTCGACAATTTGAAGTCTCTATGTCCTATTTTTAAATATTGCTTTTGAAGGGTTCATGTTCTATTTGCAAATGGGTTTTTTTTAATAGTTCTTTCAGATATGAAATTTCTAACATAGAGAAAGGGCACCAGGATGTTGATGAATATATTATCTTCCAGAGACAAAACTGACAGGGTATTTGCAATGCAACCTCTGTGAAGCTATTACTCTGCCTAAAATAAAAAGTCACCGTGACAGAGGTGCTAATTAGTTAATCTGAACTAACTTTCAAGGTAGGCTGGAAAAGATCCTGGAAGATGGAGAAGTTAAAAGGGCAAGAACATAGACATTTGGTGATTAAAGAAAGTTGGCAATTATAAATAGGACGGTAAGAACTGGTAGAAGCATAGTTGGAAGACAGGTGTGAAGGAAGAAGGAACAAGGAAAAGGAGGC
The DNA here is from genome assembly GCA_022577455.1 of Arizona elegans. Lineage (NCBI taxonomy): Eukaryota > Metazoa > Chordata > Lepidosauria > Squamata > Colubridae > Arizona > Arizona elegans. The sequence goes on along the minus strand of JAKOOJ010000002.1, from coordinate 133,623,882 downwards.
ATAGAAAAATTAATGAGAAGGTACTGAGCAAATATTACTGTGGTTACAGTCAGGAGATCTTGCAGTGAGAAGGAAATTGAAATGCTAGAAGGATGATCTGAGAAGGGGAAAGGCCCAGTAAATGGAGACAACAATGGCTGGAGGCGATCAAGATAACGAGAGGAAAAACCAAGGTAGCCTACAGAATCTCTTCTATAAGGTTGTAAGGTCCCAGGAGTTTCCCAGAGCCACTGAGATACCAAAGAGAGTGAGATTCGAGACGAGACTTGCAAAAAGTAACAGCTTTTTATGTATGGTCAAAGTAAAAAGACTGGGTGAATACTATAGCTAAACACACAGATAAAATGCATGTAAGGAATAGCCACACCGTTGCGAGAGTGGCTCAGAGTATTATATACATTTTACCCCATTAGAAACAAAGTCTACCCAATCAAAGACAAAAGTTCATTACCAATGTGGTCTTTAAAGCATTCTTTGTTTAGGCCCCTGTCTCTATCTACCTTATCTATGGAGCATTCCTATGGAGCATTCCTATAGGGACAGTTTCCCTCCCTGGCCAAGTTGTTTATTCAGCAGAATGCTTTCAGGATTCAGAATCTATGAGGTAAGAAACTCCCTACTCTTGTTCCTTTATCTATGGGGGGGGGGCTGATATTTCTGGGTAACGGTTTCTTCTATATTTTCAAGGATGTGCCTAGCTTTGAAGCCAAGAACAGAAGCGAGATAACAAACTTTGCAGTAATGCCAATCAGTATCAAGGCTACAATAAGCTAGAATTAGTTCCTAACAACTAATTTCTGATAGTATACAATAATATGAGCAGAAGCCAATAACAAAGCTTAATTCCTAATAAATGATTTCTAGCAGTATATCATATCAGAAGCAAACAGCAAATATTGGTTTGATCATAACAAGCAATCTCCAACAAAGTCAACAGCAAAGAAAGACCTACCAGATGGGCATGAAAGCCACAGAAGGACTACACTTCCCCTTCCCAGCATAATGTATTGGGACTATAATTTCTATCATTCCTAGTCACTGTGTCTTAAGGCCATACTGATCGAGAACTGTAATCCAGATTCATGGAGATATCCATCGTATTAAGCAAGACTGATATATGCAACGTAAGAATTATTTATGTTTAGTAGTAATTACACAGAAGGACAATTTTGTCCTGTTGCGATTATTGCTTCTTGCTGCATCAGTCCTGACAATTGCTGCTATGATGCACTATTTTTCTGCATGGATGTATTTTTTATATGAGGAAGTATTTTTTTAAAAATCGGTCCTCTGCTGCTACTCTGAAAGTGACAGATCCTATGCTAATTTTTTTCCTTCATGAAAACACAAATGTTTTATTTTCCCTTTGTATATTTGTGTATACATGCACTGATGCATTGCATGAGAATGACAGTTTATGACTGATCCATATCTAGTGTTACAATATAAATGGTCTGAAAACTAGGGATTGATAAATCTAAATAAATGCAATTTTAATTTAGTGCAATATGTGGATCTTGCTATTATTTTTCAGTGGAATATTTGATTTAACTGCTAGGACACAGAAGTGGACACACACACACACACTTTTTCATGATGAGATTCAGACTTTCTAGCCATCAGCACTTAGCCAGTTGTGAATGTATTAAAGTTGCTTCATATTTCCTTAAAATTTGATTTTGCAATCCCTCAAGAATTAATTAGAAAACTTTTAGTGTTACTGTGAACATTCAACATCAAGGTTATTAACTTTCTAATGCATAAATCTTACAATAATTTAAGTTGGCTGCCTTTAGGCTTTGCATTAATTTTATTTTATTTGTTTTTCCCCTTCAGAAAGGTAAGCATTAGAAGGGATTGTATTAACTATAATATGACAAGTTTAGCAATAGGACCAGCTCTTGAGCTGTTCACCTACTTTCTTAAAAAAAACGTTTACTATGGTTCATTAAACAAACGAAAACTTCATCACAGCAAGGGGATTTAGATTAGATTTTTTTTCCTCCTTGCTTGAAAGACTCCATTGACGAACTAGCAGGAGCTGCCAAATCTATATTCCAACAGGTTGTCCAAAATAAAGAATGTAACCATTTCATTCTGAGATGCAATTTTTGCAAATTGAAATTATTTCTCCACGCTCCCTGCCACTCCATCATGCCTGAAGAAGATGGATGAGCTTCAGCCTAGTCGAAACCCTATGCTGTCCCAAACATCATACGCTAAACAGCATCTCCTTAACCTGGAGTTTGGGGGTGTGGGGGCACCTACAACTCAAGCTGTTGAAGTGGACCTGTGTCATCCACAGCCTGTTCACTTTGCAAAGAAATGGCATTTCAGTAACTGAGGAGATCTCTGAGGTACATATAGAAAAAAGGGTGGTTGGTTGTTGTTTTTTTTCTTTTTCTTTCAGAAAATGAATTCATAACCCAGCACCTCAGGAGACAAGATAGGCTGACAGCAACCCAAAGAGATGATTTTGATCTCATCCCCATCCACCCTCACCCAAGTATTTGGAAGCTTCTCACTTACCCAGAATGGGGATGATTCATGCTTACAGAATAGCTCTTTTTGGTGTGGGGAGGATGCACTGGAAACCCAAAGGGCAGCTTTGGGGCGCTAACAGGCTGGATGCTTTTTAAATGAGAACCTTCATTCTCAGCGCCTGGAGGCTGCGCTGACTCGCCTCGCCTCGCCTCGCCACGCGCCAGACAGAGCCCGCACCCAGCTGATGCCCTGGAGGGAGGGGAACCCGCACCTCACCTCGCCCCCCCCCTCACTCCCCTCCCAGCCTCCTGCATCAACGCAGGTCTTCGTGTTGCTAAGGGAGGACCACGTGGTGATGCTTTGAAGGAGGTGGGCGCAAAGGTCTCCCTTGACCCAATGAATTGGGCGGCTGCGCGGGCTCTCCGCGCTGATAGGGGAAGCCGAGCTGCCCGTTTTTGCCAGTTGCCAGTTCCCCGGACTCCTGTAACCCGATGCTGACAAGTATATGGGGAAAGGGAGAGAGAGAAGGAAAAGCAGAAGCAGAAGCGAGCTGTTTGTACTGTCCTTGCGCAATGCTCCAGCTTGATTTAGAGCGAATACGTAGAGGTACTATGCTCGAACGTGAAGGCTGATGGCGTTAGGATTCTCCCTGACAGGGTTAAGGTAAAGGATGGCCAGCCGCTCCCTGAAGATGAAAATTATTTAGGATCCCCCCACACGGAAGGATCAGGCCAGACCTGTCATCAAGAGCTTGACTCTTCTAAACTCAGATCCCTTGAATTCTGCGAGGAAGTGACCACTCGCAGGGTGCAGCTTCCGCAGTCGCAGAGGTAGGCACCTGCCTCTAAGGTATTTGCATCCTCCCCAAAAAGCTACAGAGTTCAGTAAAGAGGCTGGAAAGAAAGGAAAAAAAAAACGCTGTATGCATTTAAAATTCGCTAAACAGACCAGAGAAAATCCCAAGCACACCTTTATTCCGACTGCAGTGCAAAAGGCGATTCTTTCGCCCTGCTTTTAAAATACACCTTGTGGCCAACCCTTCAAGGTAAAGTTTCAGTGCTGAACCCATTTAGCTTAGTTACCAAAAGAAAAAAGAAAAAGAAAAGAAAAGCATTTGTAGAAAGGAACATGGTTGAGATGGATAGAATCCACACACCCAGGTTAGAGATTTTCCTTTCTGCTCATGGTCCTAGAACTAGAAGTGTCAGATGAATCAAGAGAGAATAAAAGGAATTGTTTCTTGTCACTGAACACGCTGGCTGATCTTGAAAAATTAAACAGTTGGGTTTCATTAATACTGGGATGGGAGACCACTAGGAAATCTTAGAGCTATAAACCGGACAAAGCAGTAAAAAAAACCCTCCATAAGTAGAAGAAAAACTTGTTCTATAGTGATCTCAAGAAAGCAACTGGGATTTGCATTTGGGGGGTTCCATCTGGACAGGACTTAAAAGGGGCTATTGTTTAATATACAAGTAGCAATGGCTACATACTTTGATGATTTTCAAAACAATGAAGCATATTCAATGATGAAACCTCTACCTATTGTTACTCCCGATAATTAAACAAAATGTACACAGACCATGTACTATGAATGCCAGGGACTGAAGAACGACATCAGCCTTTTTTTTTATAGGCTTTTTGAAGGTGTCTAGTTAGTTCTCTAGTGTGACGTAGTAACTAACTGTGGCCCTCAATGAAATTGAGTTTGTCACTCCTGTCATAAACCTATCGCAGTCGTCTGATTTTTCCATTTAGCAACTACAGTGCTTAGCAGTTGAGTTGCCGGTCACAATTGTGGTCACCAAGAAAGGGCTGCTTTGTATAGGCTTCAATTCCTCTGTTTAGCAAAAAGCAGATCTTCTCTTATAGTTTCTTTCTTAACTGCGATAAAAAAAAAGACTTCTAGCAAGATTAAAGTGTGACGATTCTAGCTGTTACCTAACATGGGATATAGAGTGGATGTTTACTGTCATATCCATTGTAAAATCTTGACAGGGATGAACTGGATGGGGCATAATACCTACCTATGTGGAGACCCAGTTCAAAGGGGTATGTAGTTAGGAATATAGTTCATAAAATGGACACACTGCAATTTGTCACATTGGTAGCTGTGCAGCTATATATCATATTTTTCAGAGTATAAGACACATCATTTTTCCCCCTAAAAGGGGGTGAAAATTTAGGTGTGTCTTATACACCGAATGTAGCCCCACCCACCCACTGGCCCCCACCCTTTGGCCTCTGCCTCCCAGCAGTTTACCTCCTTGCAGCAAGAAGAAACAGCTCGTTTCAGCATCAGCACAGCCTAATTAGCACAAGTTGATTGGATCGGCCTCTCAACTCTCAGTTGTTTTGCACGGGTGTCTGCTGCTTGCTGCAAGGAGGAAATTTGCTGGGAGCAGATTTTTTTTTCCTTGTGCTAATCAAGCTATGCTGAAAACAAAAATGAAAGTAAAGCAGGCTATATGCTGTTTGCTCCAACGAGGCAAAATTGCTGGGAGGCAGAGGCAGATTTCTTTTTCTTCTTTTCCTCACCAAAAAAGGTAGGTTCGTCTTATAGTCTGGAGCGTATACTCTGAAAAATAAATTTGATTTTTAAAAAACAGATCCCAAAAGTCTCTGATACACTTGAAATGGAGCAAGATTTCAGCTCTGCTCCCAGTTCATCATATGCAGGCCTTTATGTAACTAAGCAAGCTGCATTTCCAGTCTGATCTACAAACACTGGAATGCCTGCTTGTTAATATCTTATTGACAAAAGCTGCCATAGAGACTTAGTTTCAATTGCCAGAGAAGCCTATTGAACACTAAAATCTATATTTGGAAGCTTCTCTAACTCACAATTATACAGTTGGAATGGGGAGGGAGATGTACAGGTAATCCTCAACAATTCATTTAGTGACCAAAGTTACAATGGCACTGAAAAAAGTGACTCATGACCATTTTTTAGGACCATTGCATCCTTCCCATGGTCACATGATCAAAAATCGGATAATTAGCAACTGGCATATATTTATGGTGGTTGCAGTGTCGCAGGGTCATGTGATTACCTTTTGTGACCTTCTGACAAATAAAGGCAATGAAGCCAGATTCATTTAACAGCCATGTTACTGATTTAACAACTAGCAGGGATTCACTTAACAACTGTGGCAAGAAAGGTTGTAAAATGGGGCAAAACTCACTTAGCAATAGAAATATTGGGCTCAGTTATGGTCGTAAGCCAAGGACTCCTTGTGCAGCCTTAGAGATGGAATTCACACAATAGCCCCCTTTCCGTTTTCCATGTTGATATATCCTTAATGGGATTAACATATATTAAAAAATCATATTTTAATATCTAGATAAAAGGCCAGGTATGCTGTCCCAAATGACAGGAAGAAAGTATAATATATCAAATGCCACATCATCAGGAAAGAGAGTAAGTGAGGCTGGAGTACAGTCAGTCCTTGATATATAACCATAACAGAGTTTGCCCATTACCATTGAATGTCATGATGGTTGTAGTATGAGTCAGTCACATAACCCAATTTTACATCCTCCTTTATGACGGTTGTGGTTCGTTGTCTGAAAAATGAAAGTAAGTGCTGGTTTTCAGCAAAACCATTGTAAAATGCAGTTGTGTGACTACAGGATGCTGCAGAGTTGTAAGGGCAACCATGTTGTGAGGTGGACAAAATTCAGTCTCATAATTGCAGAGGGAGCCCAACCATCAGAATTTCCTATCCAGGTCATAAATCCCCTTTTTCAGGTCGGTCATCGCTTTGAATGGTTACTAAGCAACCGATCATAATTCAAGGGCTATGGGTATGTTACTTGGAATCCTGACAGGCTTCCCGTAATATAGCTGAAATGGCACTAGAAAATCACATGTATTTATAAGGTCAACGTGTCTATAGAGCAAGAATGGGAAACTGGTCTAGCAGCCATTGTTACAAGCATGTTGTTTCTCGACAATACGTTTATGCTGGTTAGACTCATAAATATTAGCTCAGCAATCACTGAATGACAAAGAAAGAATATTGGAGGACCAAGAATACAGATAAGATTTGTATTTTGTGTACTTGGCAATAGGGTGAAAAACAAAGAAATGGCATCCCTAAGAATAACATTCCCCAATATCTGATCAGAACAATTTTTTTAAAATAAAAGTCTTTTTCCCCAAGTTTTATAGATTTTGCTGTGTTGAAGAAAAGAATTAGCTGTAGAAAACACAGACTGTCAAGCAAAACATGAATTTATCTTTATGGAAAAGTATGAAGCTGGGTTTTTTTTATGCCAGCATAAATTGGTCCTCCAGACCTCGACACTTTTACTATACTATATTAATCCAATAGCTTGTATGTCCTCCAAATACATTTATAGCATTGGCTTCAGTTTATTGCCTTCATAAAGTTCGTATCAGCTCACTGAATTTCAGACTGGTTTGTTCATTCTTTGTGAAGGAAGTTTGTCATAGATCTTGCAAACAAAACATAACCTATTAAAAAGGAAGGTCTCCAATAATTTCCATTTTCCGTGAGAATCCCACATGCATCTCAAGTAGAGAGTGTAAAATTATATTCTGGTAAATGATGTTACAATTATTTTCCTCCTTCAGAATCAAAAGTGATAGAAAAGAAATGTGTTTAAAATAATACTCGTATGACACCTTCTGGTGGGAAGTCAATAAGCTCTCATAATTACTTCAACACCAGTGAGAGGCCTCACCAACAGAAAATAGGCAGATCTCCAATATGGGTTGAAAAATTATACACATTTAAAAATATCTCTCCAGGTTCTTTGGATTAGAATTTCAGTAATCCAATGAGTGAAATTTATGGAAACTGTAGTCCAAAATACTGAAGATTTCCTATCCCCACCTTATATCATGCTTGCTTTTAAGTTGAGGTCCATTATAAATACATAATATAAATATATAAACACGTAATATGCATATTTACATCCAAATTATAACAAAGGGCCAATCTTGACCTCTTCTTCAATCTTTTCCAACAAGAGATTGTTGGAAACTTTTGTAATTCTTATTATCCTAACCTAAATCTGAAATTGAAGTACTTCAGCCATCTAATGAGAAGACAAGACTCTGATGTTGGAAAAGATTGAAGGCAAAAGGACAAAGGTATGGCAGAGCATGAGATGGCTAGATAGAGTCATCAACACAACATGAATTTTGGCAAACTCTGGAAGACAGTAAGGACTGGGAGGCCAGGCATGCTGTGGTCCATGGGATCACCAAAAAATGGACACAACTTAGTGACTGAACAAAAAATCTTTCCCAAGATTTAGCATATGCTCTGGGACTGCAAGACTGTGGAGAATTTTGGATCTTTGCCTACAATGGAGAAATGGATGGTGAAAATAATGGAACTTGTTGAGATGGCCAAATTGACTGATTTAATCAGAGTAAAGACATTGACTCTGTTTAACGACGACTGGAAATTCCTTATTAACGTTTTCAGAGACCTGAAAAAAAATGAAGTTATAATAGTTTTGATGATTAGAATAAAAATAATAGATTACAGGAAAACGTAAACAATGCTGTAACCATAGAGTAAGAGGTTGATTTATATGTATACTTATAACTGCTGTAAAAAAAATCAAGTCACTTTTTGAATCTTTTTTCTTTTTTTCTTTGAATTCTTCTGCACTTTTTCCTTTGCTCTTTTCTTCTTTCTTTTTTTCACTCTAAATACTAGTCTTGTTAGGTTTTTTTTTTTTTCTGTTTTCAAAATTCTTATAAAGTTAATAAAAAAGAAAGACAGCTTCAGATCATTATCAAAATATTCTAGCCCAGCACTTGTGAAGGGCTTTAATGGGCTTTTCAATATTGGGATAATTTTTGTTAAGTAAATGATCAGCAAATCTATGTGGCTTTTTTCTGTTAGAATGTAGTCAATTTCATTTGGAATGCTAGTATTTACTATAGAGAGCCACAAGTTCTTTATAAAAGAAAAAAAAATGGGAACAGAAATTTCATTCCCCCATGATTCTAGTCTCCACCCAAGTCAATTACAATGTTTTCAATAGATTTCTTAAATTGCTTCCCTGCTTTTAATTTCTACTATCCATCTACTGAAAAACAGAACATCAATTTTCTTCTTTATTGTTTACAATTATTTACTTACCTACTTACTTACTTGTAGACTGCTCATTCCTGTAACCTCTGGATGGCTAATAACATCAGGATAAAATAAAATAACCCAAGTACATATTTAAAAAATGACAAGCTAAGAAACATAGAAACGCCATACATCTGCAAACTCTATCTTCGGTTATACCATACTCTCCTCCTCCAGTGTAAGATGGCCCAGGTAAGTCTTCCACAAGCTTTGGAGCCCAAGAGGAACAAAACTGGATATCTATCAGGTGAGACTTCCAAAGAATGAGATCAGTTAGTCAAAACACATGGATTTGAGACCCCATCAGGGATAGGATTTGGAGAGTTGACCTTACTTGATCTTGTTACACAAACAGATCCAATATAGAAGAAATGTCCTTAGATTACTATGTCCAGAGCTACTTAGAGCTTTAAAGGGACAACCAATTCCTTGAATCATATTCAGAAGTTAATTGGAGATCAATGTAGTTCCCAATACAATGGGGTCACCCAAGAACATAAGGACATACCTTTTACTGCTACATTGTATAACTGCTGCACTTCAAGGGCAGTTCTATGAAGAATGTTGCAGTTATTCAAACAGAAGGTGGCTATAGCATGAGTTATGTGTGCAGGGCCTCCAAGTTCAGGATAGTCACAACTGGCACACAAGATGTAGCTGTGCAAAGGCCTCCTAGCTAGACCTATCACTCTGTCATCAAGCAGCAACTGTGACTTTATAACTCCCAAATTGTGACCCTACACCCCACTCAGAGTCAAAGATGGTATTTTTCAGGAATCATTGGGTCCACAAACCCAATATTTACAAAATTTAAGTTCTATTCAGCCAATGCCAGCGGCTTCCATCACAGTGACAAATAGTTACTACCTGGCTTTCACACCTAAGTGCTCACCTTCAGTTATGCTTTGAACTGAAATCATCATAGATCGTATCAATAACCTGTAAGTTTTCAGCAGTCCGACAAAGATTATCCGTCAGCGCTAACACATGATTCCATATCTGTAATGCTTTCAGGTGAAGCAAGCAATCCAGAGGAATATGTCAGATAGCATTTGGTGGGAATCAGATCAATGATTGTAGAGTTAAAATGTATTTCTAAGCCAAATTTAAGAAAGTATGAATTACACAAAGCATTACTTGGCACTATACATTATTTACTAATTTTCAGTATACCAGAATGGCATTCAATAAATTATGTCTTGAAGTTGACTTATTTGAGCTATATAACTATGATATACTAAGTAGTATAATTCTGAGCTCTTTACAAATGTACAGAAATACATATAACACATAAGCCTAAGACTAGTTTTGGCTCCTAGTGTCAAACTACTACTTTTGTATTATATCTGTGGTGGTGCAATGGTTGCAATGCAGTTTTGCAAGCTAACTCTGCCCATTGCCAGGAATTCAATCCTGACAAGTTCAAGGTTGACTCAGCTTTCCATCCTTCCGAGATCAGTAAAATGAGGACCCAGATTGTTGGGGGAATGTGCTGACTCTGTAAACCACTTAAAGAGGGCTGTAAAGCACTATAGGGCAGTATTCAATCCATACCTCTCCAGATTGCATTAAAAATCAGAAATTGGATGATCTGGAATTCTGTTGTCATTACTGCTTTATGGTACCCTAACAGAGGATACAACTAATAAACGCCATTCTGTCACATAATAAAACAAATAATTTATTAGCTCTATCTTTGCTGCTTGTTTGTTTCTGAGTGAACAGGGTTCTGTGATATGTAAATCTCAGAAGATACGCATACTGAGATTTCTGTATCACCCCAAATACGTTTTCAGAAATTTCATAAAGATAGACTAGCAAAGCACGATTCAGCAGTATGGCTCAAATTGCAAGGATCCATAAAGACTTTCAGAAGGGCAAAGATAAATCATTTAATCATGTCAAATTTGATACAAACATTTAAATTTGTTGTGCAAATTCATACCAGTTGTATGTGTTATATTTTACTTCCGCGTCACATTTTTGTATATTTCAAATGCATTGCATAAAGACTGCAATTCGCATTTATATGATTACTGCAGAAGAACTTAACAAAATGAATTAACATATAAGAAGCACCATCTTCCCCAAAGCCCCTGGGCTGTGGATTATGTCTTTATGAGCCTCTGCCGCTTTCTCCAATGGGTATTCAGGACCCACTGCTGGTTTCAGCCATCCAGCTTCAATCCCTGCGAGAATTGCCATTGCACATTGGTGCATCTCTCCCTAAACAGAGAACATTTAAAATAAAGCATTTAAAAAGGACATTTCAAATATGCTGACCTTTATGATTTGACACTGCTGGAAATGTTAGCATTAACCTACTTTGTCCCACTGAAGCCTTAAAAAAACCAAGATCTAGCCATTCCCTTCAAAAGTAAATGTAAAGTTTCCTCCAAATGGAAATGTTCACACTATGTGGCTAAATCAGTTCCCTTTCCTTGGCCATTTGAAGATATGTGGACTTCAGCTCCCAGAATTCCTGTTAGGCTGTCTGGGGAATTCTGGGAGTTGAAGTCCACATACCCTCAAGTGACCAAGGTTGGGAAACAATGGGCAAAATGAATGATACAACAGAACAGAAACTTGGAGGTTAAAGAAACTTCCGGAATTCTCCATATGGAGGCAATCATCTGAGATTGTGTAACCAAAAAGATAAATAGGTCAGCTTAATCTATTATCATGTCACATCATTTTAGTTTTTACCTTAGAGGCAGAAAATAAAGTAATTCCTGTGATGCTTGATTCACTCCCCATTGCATCCCTGGGGTTTATCTCAATTGGGCCACGACTTCCAACAAGCTACCACAGAGAGAAATGAAAATTATAAAATAGAACGCTTTATGGTAAAGCCACTAATTGAAAAGTAGAACTGCTTGCTTACCATCACTCTTCCTCCTTTTGACAGCAGTTGCAAGTCATTTGCAAGGTTGACATTGGCTAGCATCTCTATTATCACATCTATGCCTTGGGCACCAGAGATTTTCTACAAAAATCATGAAAGATTGACAGATTTAGTTCACTCCTAAATTGTTACTGTCCTTTTGTGGAGTCCTTGGTCCATTAGTGTCCCTCTCTTGGAATTGTTATTTTCTACAACTACTTTTAAAAATCAAAATATATAAAGTATATATAACTATATTTATATACAGCATTTGCTATATATAAATAGCATTTATATCTTGTATCCCTCTGCTAAGGAGGGTTAAACACATTTTAAACGGGGTATCAGATGTAGGAAGGAACTCTAGAGAAAATGAACAAATGGGGATGTTAAACCCCAGCTTCAGACTGACACAAATGGTCATTATAATCCACACCATCTTGCTTTGCTCAGGTAATTTGCCCTCTGGTTCATTCCTTCTACCACCCAATAATAAGATTGAGAGGATGATGGTTTCTCACCTCCCAAAATCTTTATTTTTATTATGTTATTTTAGGCGATGTTAACTTTTACAATGTTATTTTAGGCGATGTTAACTTTTGCCTAAAAAGAATCCAAAAAACTGTTCCACCCTTGGCTACTAAAAGTAGGGAATGGCCTAAACTAAAAATTAATGAACAGGTATCAAAGAATGAGGGAAAGTTAGCATCTAAACATGTTTCCACCAACAATCGGAAGAAAACATTATATATTTATTCAAAAGAGGAGAAATGAAATGAATGTATACCTCTAACTTTACAATTGTAACGGTAATCTTAATTCAATGTAATTATAATTGAATTGGGTGACTTGGGGCCAATCACTCTTGCTCTCAACCCAACCCACCTCACAGGATTGTTGTGGGGAAAACAGGAGAAGGAAGGCAGATTGGATATGTCTGCCACTTGAGTTATTTACATAAATAATAAAGGTGGAATATAAAATAAATGAATGAATAAATTAAAAAGTAAACTCCACATAATTCAACAACACATGGAAAGCAGAGTCGGACTGCAATCTAAACTGGCTTACCTAGAAGTGGACTCCCCTAAAACTAAAGTGGAACTTACTTTGAAAGGTTACAGGTAGGATACCGGAGAGCGCTCTCAAATCACCTTAATCTCAGCCAAGTAATCACTCTTCCTGTGATTAAATACTCTGCAAGCACCGTTTTTCAAAACTAAGTTCATTCCTTTCTCTGTCCCAGCTGTGCCCCAAACCTTCAAACCATAAGCTCTTGCTAATTGGCATGCTGCTATTCCAACCTAAGAAACAGAGAGGAAAAACAGCAAAGATATGATAAGAAGGAGTAAAGTTTCCAGCATAATATTTTCATGACAATCGTCATACTGAATGAAGAGACTTTCACCAACACAGCATTAACCCCTTAACTATTACTACAGTTGTTATAGTGTACAGCATGTTCATCGCTCACCCCTAGATACCTCCTGAATGAGACAATCTACTCTTTCTCTTAACAATAGTTCAAACATCATCCCTGAAACAAAAGCAGGCAAATGAATAATTAACTCAACCATCAGGCTATACGATTATACTTTTTCAGGTAGCGTGTAAAATCTATCCGCTCAATTACCACTAGAGTGCAGCCATTCCCTCTTCAAATTTCCAAGGTATCAACTTTATGCTACCCTTTTGTAGTATTATTCAAAGCCAAGGGTTCTCAATTTGGGGTATCTGTACCCCCAGAGGATTTAAGATGGAATTTCAGGGATTGTGACAAAGAGTGGCATCTGTCCTTAGTGACAAGTCACAATTACTTTTATAGGGAGTGCTAACATTAATCAAACATGGGGGGAAGAGAACAGGTGGGGAACCATTGCTCTAAGCAATGCAGAAACCTCATAACTTTTCAATTAAGGGAGATGCATTTTCAAGCAACACATTCCCAAATGTCATGGGCCTTTTTTAATGCTTAGAAAGTTGCTACCAGAAGACCTCTTTGTTTGCAACTCTTAATCCATAATGGGAGTACTACAGGATAAATATTTCATGTACTGGATGTGAAATGCACTAGGAGTAAAGCAGGGGAGAAATGCTCCCAGTTCGGTCCAGTAGCAATGGCGGCGGATGGTTCGGAGAACCAGTAGCAAAAATCTCTGCCCCCCCCCCCATTGCCCAGCTGAGCCGCGTGAATCATCAGAGGCTTTTTTTTACTTTTAAAAGCATTCTTTCTTCAGCCGAAAAAATGCTTTTAAAAGTAAAAAAAAGCCTCTGATGATCGCGTGGCTCAGCTGGGATCGTCAGAGCCTTTTAAAAGCATTTTTTTCTACAACCTCTTCGGCTGAAGAGAAAAAATGCTTTTAAAAGGCTCTGTCGATCCCAGCTGAGCTGCCTGATCGTCAGAGCCTTTGGTACAAAAAATGCTTTAAAAAGCCTCTGACAATCAGGCAACTCAGCTGGGATGGTCGGAGCCTTTTAAAAGCATTTTTTTACAACCTCTTCAGCCGAAGAGAAAAAATGCTTTTAAAAGTAAAAAAAAAAAAAAAAAAGTTGGCCATGCCCATCCAGTCACATTACCCACTCCCCACCAAGCCACGCCCACAGAACTAGTAGTAACAAATTTTACATTTCACCACTGGAGTAAAGGTTAAGTTTTCCCTGTCCACTTGTGTCCAACTCTAGAGGGCAGTGCTCAACTCCATTTCTTAGGCTAGGGAGACAACATTGTCCACAGATTCTGGTCATGGGGTCAGCATGGCTATTCCCTTGAGGTGCACGGAACACTGTTATCTTCCCACCAAAGTGGTACCTATATACAGATAGTCCTTAACTTATGACCACAATTGAGACCAAAGTATATGCTGCTAAGTGAGAAATTTGTTAAGTGAGTTTTGCCTCACTTTGTGATTTTTCTTGACACATTTGTTAAGTGAATCACTGCAGTTGCTAAATTAAGTAACACTAGTTTCTTCATAGACTTTGCTTGTCACAAGGTTGCACAAGGAAAACCATGCAACCCCGGGACACTTCAACTGTCAAAAATGTGAGTCAGTTGTCAAGCATCTGAATGTGAGTTAATTGTCAAGCACCATGGGGATACTGCAATGGTCATAAGTGTGAAAAATTGTCGTAAGTCACTTTTTCAATGCCCTTGTAGCTTTGAGTGGTCACTAAGCAGACTGTTGAAATTCAAGGACGAGCTGTATCTACTTACATTTGCATGCTTTCAAACTGCTAGGCGAGCATGAGCTGGGGCAAGAACTGGAGCTCATACGTTGCACAGTGCTCAGGTCTCGAACCTGGGCTGTCAGCTCTCTAGCTGACAAGCTTAGAATCTTTAACCATTGAGCCCTCATTTAATATTTCTTATGCCTTTTGTGTAGTGTTGCTTACCTGGAAAAGGGAATATCAATCCCTGAAGAACAAAATAATTTTCCCCAATACATACTATACGTATCTACAAATTTCTTTCTTCCTTTAAACGGTTCACAAAAGTGCAATTCTGGGTGGCATACAGCAATAAAAACAGAATCACTTACTCCTCCACTTGCTCCATGGACTAGCACAATTTCTCCTGCTTTGGCAGAACCTCTGAAAAAAACATAATAAATATTTTGAACATAACAATGTGACAGTTTCACATTATGCAGCCCCCAAATCTAGTGTTTACATAGCAGCGGAAAAAATATAATCCATTGAAAATTTATGTTTAGTGGACTCTTGATAATTAAATTGGGATCAGTTCCAGATATTTTTAATTCCCTAAAAAATCCTTTGTAGCAATAAATACAGAAATTCCTCATTTAGTAACAGCAAGTGGGACTGGCAACTCAGTTATTAAGCAAAGCAGTCACTAAGTAAAATTCTTCATGTGCTTATGATCTTACTTCACATTTCCTTCACTTTATAGACCTGCAAAGTCATAAATGCACATATTGATCACAAAGTTAACTTTTTCATCACTAACATAATTGTAAATGGAAGATGATATAGTCCATCCCCTTTAAAGGGCACTCATGTGGAAAATGCTGAAGTCTATTACCGTGTTTCCCCGAAAATAAGACCCTGTCTTATATTTTTTGAACCCTGAAATAAGCGCTTGGCCTTATTTTCAGGGAGGTCTTATTATTTTGGGGTGTGTGGAGCAAGATGGGGCTCCTCTTGCCGTCTTACCTGATTTCCAACTCTGTCTCCCTAACCTTAACCAGAGGAAATGGTGGGGACTGGCTGAGTGTGTGTTTAAATATTTTCGGGGGAGGGCTTATTTTCAGGGGAGGGCTTATTTTCAGGGGAGGGCTTATTATCTGGGGAGGGCTTGTTTTCAGGGAAACATGGTATCAAATGTGTAGATTTACAAAATATGTGTCCCTGTGTATCTATTTATCTGATCTACACTTGCATAATGCCAGTGTAGACTCTTGTCATACAATGAACCAACAACCAGAGACATGTTTGCTTGTAACACTACTGACAGAATGATATTGAATGAATGCCTCCAGAAATCTCTGGAGATTTCTTTTTATGGTTGATAGACGAAAAAGCACATCAAGTCATTAAATACTTACAATTTGAATTCAGGAAGACTTAACAGGAGTACATTTGGAAAGTCAGAAAAGGGGAGGGGGCAGTATGACTTAAAAGAGTTTAAAAAGAGTTGTAGGAAGTAGCATCTTACTTTTGAAAGAGGGCTCGGAATGCAGTAAAGTATGGAATTCCAATGGCGGCACCTTGCTTGAAGTCCAGTTTATCAGACAAAGGGAAAATGGTGTCAATGGATGCAACCGTGTATTCAGCATAGCCACCAGTAATAGTGCCCAAGGTGAAAACCCTGTCACCTTTCTAACAGGAGCAAACAAATGAAGATAGATTAATTAAAGGTTTTGGGGGTTTGTCTCTGCTTTTTTGCAAAGTCTGTACAAAAAAAGGAAAAGAATGAAATCTGAACAAAAGTTAGTTAGAAGAGAAGCATGAGGTGAACAAAAATGCATAAAATACCAGCAAAATGACTACTGGGAAAGAAATGAACTGAAACCAGAGCTCTTCTAAAACCAGAGTTGATAACCCAGTGGAGTGAAGAGCCATCTCTACACAATTCCTCTCTGGACAAATTAAAAGGGACTTTAAAAAATCAAAAGAATGATCTGGATAACTTTCCTATACTGGATTTAGACACTTGTTAAAGTTTTTGAAGAATTTTGTAAGAAAGGACAAAGGGAAAAAAATGGGGAGGGGGGGGTCGTCAAGTTCTAGGACACTAATTGGAGACTTTGCTGCCACACAGATTTAGAGATAAAGATTGTTAAACGGAAGAAATAAAAAGTCGGTTTATTTGATCCAAGTTAAAACAGACCTATTGTTATCTCCGATAACTCTTAATGGATTTTTGCTGACCAAAACTGAACAAGAAGGCTTTAAGGATGTGTTTACAGATAAGAGATGAGATATGGGAAGGAGAGATTTGTTGTATTTTAAAAGAAGGTGATAAGTTAATAAAATTGTTTGAGATGAAAGGAGAAGTCATTTCTTTATGTATTTCTTTTCCTTTCCATATATTAGTATTTTTCTTTCTTTTTTTACATTTCTTTCTGTTTTTCTTCTCTGCAATTCCTATTTTCTTTTTGCTATTGTATTTTTAAATTGTGTATTAATTTTTTATTATAATATTTAAATTACTATAAACATGTTAGCAAAATGACAAAAGTGGGATCCAATGAGGGATGGGAGCTGTATCAAAGCCAGAAAGCCCAGATAAGAATTTATCTCCCGGGCCTAAAAATTAAGAGAAAGGAAGTGAGCAATCCAGTACCTTGAAATCAGTCACATGTTCTCCAACTTCTTCTACCACTCCAGCTACATCTGTACCTGGTGTATATGGTAAAGATGGTTTCCTTTTATAAGATCCAGAACGAATATAGGTGTCTACTGGGTTAATCCCACATGCATGAACTTTGATGAGAACCTGAAGGAGAAAAAATATGTCTCACAACCTAGTTCAAAAGAAAAGGGGATACTTTTTTAAGCGTGTAACCTCACAATCTCGGGTTTCTCAGATCAGAGATAAGTTTGCAGTCATGCTTGATTTGGCTCCCACCAGAACCATTAAATCATAACCTTCAGCATCCACATAGATGTGTCAGTCATGAACAAGATGACTGGGAGAAATGTCTTCTCTCCTAAAGTCCACCACCCCACCAGAATCATTAATCAGCCTATTTCCTTGCTGCCTTCTTACTAATTGTGAATCCACATACATATTCACCACAACCGTTGATGGAATAGTGCAGGAATATGATTCAGATTGTTGATGTCAATTTCAATTATCCAAATACAAATGCTGAGTTCCAATTAAGGTGCAACTGCAATTGTTTTCACCATTTTATTTTCTGAAGTGAAATTATTGGTATCAAGTTTTATTCAAGCTCATTTTGCAGGACTTTGAGTTTAAGAGTAGCATTAGTAGTAGCAGCGGTAGCAAAAGCACCCAAGATTGCATATTCTTTATTTTACCTGGTATTCTTTTGGAACTGGCACTAACGTATCTAGCTGCAGTTTGAGCACTTCAGGCCCACCAAATTCAAACACTTTTATGGCTCTCATCAAATTTCTTCCTGTTGTCATGACAACCTGAAAATGCACAGATATAAAAACTACAATATCTGAATATCTGCTGCCTTTGTCACTTCAAACAGAATCAAATCATTTGCTCTTCACCTGAAATTTAAACCAGTGGTTCTCTATCTATTTCTTCCTGTTCTATTTTATATCTCCCATCTGATTTTTATCCCTAAAAGGATAAAATTCCAACCACAATGTGAAGAAATCTTGAATCAAACATAGCAAAATATATATAAACAAATATATCACTTTGAACTGGCATCATTCATCACATATTCTGAATGATTTACTGCATTGCAAAGTTAACAGGATTTTGCAAAGGAACAGAGTCCTAGATTACGACTGGTGAGTCTCTACTGAACCATGAAACTCCCAAAGAGATTACTACACAGTCTGACCTGCCTTACAGAATCGTGAAAATAACCAGAAGGGGAATACAACATGTGTTTCCTTGAGCTTCTGACCTCCTGGAAGAGTAGAATCAAAATACAACACAGATTCAAAGATTCTGGTGCCAATAAAATCTCAGGGAAGGCAAAATCAACAAACATTCAAATCAGGACATCAGTGTCTTTGATCTGATATACAAATAGTTGGCACCTTTTTTTCCCCCTTTGGGGTCCAAAAGAAAACAAAGGCATACCTGCAGTCTAATAATACTTGTCATAACATAGCATGATTACTATACAGTATGCTGAGTTCTGCTCAAATTCCATCCAAATGTTCTTTTACAGGGAGAAATCTTTCTTCCTCTTTAGGCAAACAGCAAACAGTGTTTGAATGAACACATAAATAGTAACATAGGGCCTTGCAGTGTTTTAGATTCAATCTCTAAAAACTGATTTGAGATACATGGGAGTATGAACCTCGTACATGTATAAAACACATTAAAGCAGCCTTACCGTTTCTTGACATTGTATGGCTGCAGATTGATATTTACTCTTTAGAGTACCAAGTGTAAAAAATCCTGGTTTGCACAAACTGAATGTTGCAAATTGAATTCACTTGCTCATATTTTGTTACATCATTTCATCTATACAAATGAAAAATCTCAAGGTTTCTTGGCTAAGTCTATGTGGTGTCATTTCTCATGCCATTTTAGTTTGTTTTGTTTTATATTCCAAGTGGAAAGTGTTGTCTGATTTAAAAAGCATACTGCAAAAACTCAACCTTTAGCAAGTAACAAAACCCTTCTTTTGCTTGTGAAACCAAACTATATGAAAATTTATAGACAGACCAATAATATATTGCTGCATATCGGTAGAGTTGTCAGAAATGTATAGTATTTCTGAGAGAAGATGAATCCAATTATCAATGGCCAGAGCCAGTCGATATTTGTAACAATATGTTCACATGATCAATTGTTGTTTTAACCATTTAGTCGTGTGCCGACTCTTGCCAACTTTATAGGCAAGTGCTCTCTATGCTACCCTATCAAGCACAGCTTCTTTCAGTTGTTGGATGTTCATCTTTGTATCAGTTTTGATGTTATCAAGTCAGCATGTTCTTTGCTTGTCCCTTCTTTTTCCACTAACCATCCTAGCATCACTGGTTAATAAAAGAAGAGTGATCAAGAGGAGTTGCCTATTACACTCTTAGAAAAAAAGAATTTTGTCCATTAAAAAATTATTCAGTACATTTAATCAAAACAAATTACATTTTTTTGCTATTTCTGACACAATCAACACATTTTAATAGATATTAATTTTTTGTAAAATAAATGCACAAGAATAAAAATGTTTATTCAAAATAAAGTGTTATAATATAATGAATAATTTAAATAACATACTGTTGATAATTCATAGAATCTTCATGCTTCTGGCATGAAAAGGAAACATGGAGGGAAAATGATTTGCAAGGACAGTAATTATTCGAAATTCTAAGCATGTAACATATTGGTCATCAGTGTCTCTGAATTTCTGTGCTGTCCTTCTTTATCTCTGAACTATTTGAACTGCCACGAAGTTAGCAGGACTACAGAACTCTTGGGTCAAATCAACAAATACTAAAGATTGCACAGGAATGTGCAAGCATGATCCCTTCTGTTTTAGAAGAGATCACACCTATATTGGCTAGTGCAAGCTTTCAACACTAGTAAACTGTTTTTAAACTATTTGTCTATTGTACTGCATGAGCATTTGTCCAAAAATTGTTGTAATGGAACCTATTCCAAAATAAGATTTCAGGAATTGTATCCCTATGCCTATTCTCTTTTCTAGGGCTACCAAATCCATACTTACTAGAAACCGGGATGCCCATATGATGGCAGCAAAGATTTAGTTTTTGACATCTCTCTGCTGCCATACAGTGGGCACCTGCTTTTCCACATGACAGATCTAGCAGGCCTTTTTTGAAGTCAGAATTTAGCTGTGGTACCACTCAGTACACATTTCTTCTTACTTAACCATTAAAAACTACAATTTTCCTGGATGTCATTTAGTTCAGGCAGTCATGCTTCTTTTAAACTAGGTTGAGGTTTTTTTTTTAAAGACTGTGAGCTGTCTAGTCTTTCTGGAATTGGGTGGTCTGAAAATCCAATTTTAAAAAAGGAAATACAGTATTATATTTCAATCCTGTTATAATCCAAGAACAAAATAAGACTTAGTTCTGATGTGAACATTTCCCCCTGCAGTTTATTGCTCTGGAATGTCTACTCATTGCTATTACACAATATAAATGACTGTCCTTTGGCCAAGGACAGGTGGTCTCCTGATGTTTGCAGGACTGCAGTACCAGTTATCTCAACTGATACAACAATCTAAACAACTAAAAAAACAACAACCTTGGTTTCCCAGCTATACTAAACAGCCACCTGGTCCAGCCTTCTCTTGTCTAACAGGAGCTTATCATCCCTCTCATGATGGGGGACAAGGAGAGTGAAGCCACCCTTGATTTCAGCTTCTGGTGACTTCATGGGTATCTCCAGACACTTTTATGGAGTACAGTAAAAAAAAATTAAGGTGATGTTGCCTTTTTTCAGTGTTTTGCTGACTTCCCCCTCCAACCCAGGGCAGCCTGGTGAAGACGTCAAAGTGATGTAGTGGTTAAGACTAGTGTTTTTCCATCCTTAGCAACTTTATGCTTGGACTTCAACTCCCAGAATTCTACAGCCAGCAACACTGGCTGCAGAATTCTGGGAGTTGAAGTCCAAATTTCTTAAAGTTGCAAGGATGAAAAACGGTAGGTTAAAAGCGTTAGAGTGGCACCAGGAACACCCGGATTCTATTTCACCCTCAGCCATAGAGACATCTCTCAGCCCGACCCATTTCAAAGATTGGCCCGGGGAGAAACAGGAAGAGGAAGCAGTAAGTGTTCAGTCAGATAAGCGGAGATACAAATCTAGGGAACATCAGGCCTGCAATCACAGTCGAAACATGCCGCAAACCGAGGTTATAATTTTGTACCTCTCGACTCACCGTCGCCTGGTGTCCTTGAGCAAGCCGAGAAGCCTCCGCGGGGTCTTCGCTTCTAAGAAAATACAGAGGGAGGGTGAAGTCCGAAACGAATATATGCTCTTTATCTGATCAGAAGGGGTCATCGGCTGTTTACTTCCGAGGGTTCGGGGCTTGAAGAAATAAGTTTGCCCCAAGCGAGACGCCGTACAACTAAGATGGCGCCTCCCAAAGACGGGTCCCATGAAGGCCGCCATTGTTGCCGTCTGGGGGCGGGGAGGAAAAAAAGAACCGACGACGCTGCTGCTGCTGCTATTGCTGATGGCCGATTTCAAACGCTGGAAAGAGCAGCGGCTGTCGCGCGCAGACGCGAGCCGGAAGGGCAGCGTGGACGAGCCTATCGAGGAGATCGTCCGGCTCCTGAATGGCCGCGAGACTTTCTGCACCACCAGCTCGTGCTCGGGGCGCGTGGTGGTGCTGGAACAGCCCCCGGCCGCCGCCCCGGCTGCGGTAAGCCCATCTTCGGCCTCGGCTGCGCCACGCAGATCTGAAGCCGAGCTGAGGTTTGGGTGGAACCGCTCCCTCTCGTCCTCCTCCTCCTCCTCCGGATCCCCCATTTGTAACCTTGACAAAATCCATTTCTTTGGGAGTGAAAGCGCTGCTTTCAGGGTCAGCCCTCCTCTGGGTTATAAGGCTGGGTTTGCAAAGCTCCGCGCGACCCTTTAGTAGGACGACACCTACAAAGTTATTGCTGCCCTCTGCAGCCCCCAAAGTCTCGAAGCCCTGAGCTGCAATAGATTGGGTGCTGAATGAACACGCACAGACACACACAAACACACACACGGGTCCATCGTGGAAGGCAGTATCTATCTCTTCCCACTTATTACTATAACCATGTTGCTTGTAACCTTGACTATTAGTGTTGTATCTTTTTTATTCTTGATGAATGTATTTTATTCGCCTTACGTACACTGAGCATATATACCAAAGACAAATTTCTTGTGTGTCCAATCACACTCGGCCAATAAAGAATTCTATTCCTATTCCTATTCCTATTGCTATTCCTTTTCTGTTCTATCCTACCCTACCCTACCCCACCCCACCCTATCCCTATCCCATTCTATGATAACTTCATTCCTCTCTCAAGATTGTTGGAATTGAAGAACCAACTTTCCCCTGAAATGTTCCCAGATATGGGAAAATTCCCTTTGTGTGTATGTCTGTTAGCATTGACATCTGGGTGACTGGTCTGGTCTGGTTTCCTGAATTTTCTTGGCAAGAAAGTGGTTTGCCATTGCCTCCTTTCTAGGGCTGAGAGAGGGACTGGCCCAAGACGCGCACACACACACACACACACACACAAACACACACTCAAGCTGGCTTTGTGCCTAAAGCAGGACTAGAACTCACGTATAATCTGTTTCTAGCCTGATGCCTTAACCAAACTGGCCAGTTATCCAGAATTCTTCTCCAGTTTAAGTGAGAAGGTTTGGATAATAACAATACCAATTAGACTTACTTATCACTTCACAGTACTTTACAGCCCTTTCTAAGCGGTGTACAGAGTCAGCATATTGCCCCCAACAATCTGGGTCCTCATTTTACCCACCTTGGAAGGATGGAAGGCTGAGTCAACACTACAGAATCCCTCTTAAAAGAAAATGGGGGCATCTGAAACATTTATTTACTAACTAGGAGGTGGTTCAGGTTGCACCTCTGACGTATTGAAGTATGTATGTCCTGATTTTTTCCCCTTTTGAAAATATAATGGCAAGATACAGGTAGTCCTCGACTTACAACAATTTATTTAGTGACTGTTCAAAGTTACAATGGCATTGAAAAATGATTTATGACCATTTTTCACACATGACCATTGAAATGTTCTTAAAGTCATGGGATCAAAATTCGGACACTTGGCAACTGGCTCATATGTATGATGGTTGCTATGTCCTGGGATCAAGTGATTCCTCTTTTGCAACCTTCTGGCAAGCAAAATCAATGGGGAAGCCACATTCACTTAACAGTTGTGCCACTAACTTAACAACTGTAGTGATTCACTTAACAACTGGACAATAAGGTTGTAAAATGGGGCAAAATTCATTTAACAAATGTTTCACTTAACAGTAGTAATTTTGGGCTCAGTTGTGGTCATAAGTTGAGGACTACCTGTACTCCTTATTCAGAGTTTTAAGTGCCACTGCTTCAGTCCCTTCAAGACTTGTTCTATCAGAGATAAACATGATATGATCCCCAGAAATATGTCGTCTTACTCTTTTTCATCTAACTAGTCAGATATGTGGCTTGAAACTGATTCATTGTTTACATTTTATTCCCCCTACCCTCCTTAGCTTTTTTTTCTTCTTTTACCGTGCTGGGAAATTCTAGTCTTTTAATGTTGGAAAGCTGGGAATACAGCAAGTAGTTCTGAGTATGTTTCTCTGCCTAAAAGATTGGTATTATGTGTGCTTTTTTTTTTCCTTAATTAGGGTACTGCTGGCTTTGAAATACAGAAGCAAAGCTGTACTTGGCTTATGGTGACCCACCAATTATGTAGTACAAAAGATGTGGTAAGGGTCAATGCATTTTGTTTATTACACAAGCTGTCAAATTAATATTTCTGCATACTAACAATATTGTAAAAATTGCCAAGTTTCTATAATTAAATTTTTATAACAAAATCAGTAAAGAAGGGAGTCTGCTCTTCCGTATCATTGTCTTATGTTTGTGGCTGATGCTGGTCTTTATTGATCATAGAAAATTGAATTATTGTATTTTTTTATAGAGTGGTAGAAGTCATTCAATATATGATAGACATGACTGGTTTTCGGATGCTTTTTTCATCACCTGTCATGGCTACTGTTATCTTAAGACTGAGGTATCCAAGACGCTGACTATATCAGATGATCAAATCACCTTATTTATTTCAAAATTTTAAATGCTTTGGTCATGATTTCTAGAGATATGGACAGAGTTGTTTTAAAGCTGTTATAAGATGTATATATATATTAATAGAAAATTGCAAGCTTCTGAAAGAAAGCTTTTTTTTGAGGGAAGCAGTACATGTGAAAAGGAATTGGATGTCTTGGTGGATTACAAGTTGAATATAAGTTAACAGCTACAGAAAATTTAAATGTAGTCTTAGACTTTAGCAACAAAGTATAATATCATGAGTCCAGTTCCTCAATCCTTTTTCTGTTGTCCTTTCCTTTCTTCTTTTTTCCCTTTTTTCACATTCACTATATCTTTTTCTTTTAATGTACTACTTGTTAGGTATGTGAAATCTTTTAATAAAAACATTTTTTAGAAGATTGATGAATTGGACTATATCCAGAGAAAAATAACAAAGATAATCAGGAACCTGGAGGAAAAATGTGCAAGGAATGGAGAAGGTGTTAGGTAGTTTAGCTTGGAGAAGACAAGATAGAGCGGCAACATAATAGATCATTTTCTTCAAAATCTGAAGGGCTGAATACAAAAGATGAGACAGAATTCTTCAAAATGGCTCCAGAACATTGTTTATACTACAGAGAAATAGAATCTGGTTAAATGCTAAGGGGAAAAAAATAACTTCACTACAAGACCTGGAGAATGCCTACCTTTGGAGTTAATGGTCTCTCTTCACTGGAAGTATTTAAACAGAAATAGAATAACAGAGTTGGAAGGGACCTTAGAGGTATTCTAGTCCAACCCTCTGCTTAGGCAGGCAACCCTACACCACTTCAGACGAATGGTTATCCAACATCTTCTTAAAATCTTCCAGTGTTGGAGCATTCACAACTTCCGGAGGCAAGTTGTTCCACTGATTAATTGTTCTAACTGTCAGGAAATTTCTCCTCAGTTCTAAATTGCTTCTCTCCTTGATTAGTTTCCACCCATTGCTTCTTGTCCTACCCTCAGTTGCTTTGGAGAATAGCTTGACTTTCTCTTCTTTGTAGCAGCCTCTGAGATATTGGAACACTGCTATCATGTCTCCCCTAGTCCTTTTTTTCATTAAACTAGACATACCCAGTTCCTGCAATAGGAGAGCTCTATCAGGGATGCCATAGAAGTGGGTTCCAGCCCTTATTAGGGGGTTGGACTAGATGATCTCCAAACTGCCCTCCAATCTAACATTCTAGGATATTGTGTACTAAAGAGAAGACAAAATTTTATTGAATGAAAGTGTTCATAGGGAAACAATGCTTTGTAGTATTTATTTTCTTCCAAATACCAGTTTTAAATAGGTTAAATAGGTCAATATGTGGATAAGATCTGCGCAGAAAATAATAAAACTTTTGGGATCAGGAATGTTTTTGAAGTATTCTCTAAAAATGTGCATTATCACTGTAGTAAATGTGCACTATTTTTTCCCCTGTTGCAGATCTTGTAGATAGATGGAATTTATTATTTTTCAAAGTATTATTTGAATGACATCTGGAAACTGATAGGCCAGATTTGATCAGAAGCTTTTCTGAGAACTGGTGTGCAGACCTTAGAATTGGAGTTGTATCATACAGCATCAAGATTTCTAAAACTCTTTACCATCAGCGCACAATCTTAAATCCCAACAAAATGTTGTACCAAAGTGAATAAAAACAAGCAGAGCATATATCAGGCAGAGCATATGAGTATTACAACATGTTGAAATGTATTTTAATTAGCACGTCGAATCAGCTTCTGTCGTGCAGTGTTTTTAGATGCTAAATAAGCTACTTATATTTCATTGCTAACAGATGTAGTGTTGATATTAACCTTTTGCTCTTTCTTAGCTTACCGCCTTGCAAAAGGCTGCAGCTGATGCCATCTTCAAATTTGAACCATTTGTTCTCCATGTGCAATGTCAAGACCTGGAAGATGCACAACTTCTGGTAAAACATTGTGCTTAAAACACTGTTATTGTTACATAAGTAATGCTTGATTCCTCCTAGTTCTCACACTTGAAGGCATTATAAGTAATCCTCTACTTGCGATGGCAATTGGGGCCAGAATTTCTGTTGTTAAAAGATGTTCTTGTTAAGTGAGCCACACCCAATTTTACAAACTTTTTGCCATGGTTGGTAACTACCGTATTTTTTTAGAATATAAGACGCACTTTTTTCCCGCCTAAAAGAGGCTGAAAATTTGGGTGCGTCTTATACTCCAAATGTAACCCCATGCGATACCCAAAATGGCTACCCGGAACAGCTGCTGCTTCCTCTTACCCCTTCCGCGCTTTGCCTGCTTTAGTCACTGGAGCTCCCTCCGAGGATCAGCTGTGCTTTTGAAGCTGTTTTTCAGCACCGACGCGAGCAAAGCGATCTTCCGTGCTTTGCCTGCTTTTCTAATTGCTGCTCCCTCCGACAATCAGCTGTGCTTTAGAAGCACAGCCCCAACCAGCCCCAACTTCAAAACCAGCAAGCAAACTAATGTGCTAGGACTAGCCAGTTGAATACCTGGTAGACAGAATTTCCCCCCCCCCCCCATTTTCCTCCCCAAAAACTAAGGTGTGTCTTATACACTCCGGTGTGTCTTATACTCCAAAAAATACGGTAAATCACTACAGTTATTAAGTGACTCACATGATCATTAAGCAAATCTGGCTTCCCCATTGACTTCGCTTGTCAGAAGCCAGCTGGAAAGGTCACAAGTGATGATCACATGACCCCAAGTCTGTCAGTTGCTAAGCATCTGAATTTTGATCACATGACCATGAGGATGCTACAATGGCTATAAGTATGAGGACCAGTCATAAGTCACATTTGTCATTGCTTTTGTAACTGCTCATTAAACAAATGGTTATAAATTCAGGGACTAGCTATGTCTGAAGCATTGTGTGTTAAATAACTGGGGCTGTGAAAATGCTGGTGGAGGAAACAGCATCTCTATTGTTTCTATAAATGTCACACTCGTAAGTGAAAGCTTGTTTTGTTGGGATTATGAGGTAGAAAGAATTTCAGAAGTACAGTTTTATATGGCTGACATTGTTTGATGGCTATCATCAAATTATGTAATAATTATTCATGAATCCTAGATTTTTCCTATGAACTTGTATCAGTAAGGAACTATTGTAAGCTTTTAATTATTTTGATTCACATCAGCAAATTTAGGTCTTCTCACAGTTTTACTATGCTGTAGAGTAGATAATTTAAACAGAATTCGGAGAAAGGAAGAGATTAGATGTATGAACATTTTTAGAGATCAAAATGTTTGAACCCCAAAACATTTCATGCCAACCTCACCAAAAACAATTTAAGCTATTCCAATCTGACAGTATCCCAACCTTAAACCGATTGCTCTGATTGGAAAGTAGAAATCAGAATGGCCAGTTGTGAGGTGAAAAAACTTCCAGTAAGGTACTATTCTAAAGTCGGAATATTTGCACTTCAAAATATTTTGCACAGCTCTTTAAAGAAGAAACATTTTGTCTACTGATTGGCAATGTTGTCCATTCCATTTTAAGACCCCATGCTTCTTCACATTTGGCTGTAATTGTGCCCTAATGTTTGCTTCTATTTTTCTGCTTCATAACATGGGTTCACATTGCTACAAGTCTGTTGTTATAGACATTTTACAATTATGTACTTTTTGAAATATTTCCTTCTGCTATAAAGGTAGTCCTCACTTAGGTAACTGCCTTGTTCTTGCTCACAGTTCATCATACATCAGTGATGAAAAAGTAACTTTGGGATCAATCCTTTCATTTATGACTTTTGCAGGTCTATAAAGCAAGGGAGCATCTTCAGAGCGCTCCATGGTTTAGGGCCTGGGTATTTACAAGATCGCCTGCTGCTACCAATAGCCTCCCACCGGCCAGTACGCTCCCACAGAGAGGGGCTCCTCCGGGTGCCGTTGGTCAAACAATGTCGACTGGTGACCCCCAGGGGGAGAGCCTTCTCTGTGGGGGCATCTGCCCTCTGGAACTAACTGCCCCCCGGGATACGAAGGATTCCCGACTTGCGCACCTTTCGCCGTGCTCTCAAAACGTTTTTATCCCAAAAAGCCGGGCTGGCCTAATTTTAAAACTTCTTTAATTTTTAAAATTTTAAAACGGGTGTTTGATTTGAATAGCTGGGCCAAATTATTTAATATGCTTTTAAATCGTTTTTAAATTTTATATTTGTGTACTTTTACTTTTGGCTGTACACCGCTCTGAGTCCTTTGGGAAAAGGGCGGTATATAAATTGGAATAATAAATAAATAAAAATAAATAAATAAATAAATAAATAAATAAATAAATAGCCTTGGTAGTACAGTGGTCTAAAGCACCATGTTATTAAGACCAGCTGCCTGCAATTACTACAGGTTCGAATCTCAAGGCTCAAGGTTGACTCAGCCTTCCATCCTTTCTAAGGTAGATAAATTGAGGACCCAGTTGTGGGGGCAATAAGCTGACTTTGTATAAATATACAAAAGACTGAAGGCTATTGCTTAGCGCATTGTAAGCCGCCCTGAGTCTCCGGAGAAGCGCGGCATATAAATCAAATTAAAAATAATAAATGAATAAATAAACAAACAAACAAATAAATAAATAAATAAATAAATAAATAAAAAGGAAAACTGAAGTAAGATCATAAACACAGTTCTGGTTTCAGTTAGTGACTGCTTCACTTAACAGCCAACTTACCAGTCGTAATTGTGATTGCTAAATGCAGACTACCTGTAATACTCTGGGATAATGCAAAACAAAATCTACTGTTTGGATTCAGATATAATAAATAACCTATGTTCCTGTAAATAGGAGAAAAATCAGTATTTGAAAATACACCTTGTTTCACTGTTGTATAGGTTTAACACTTAGATACTTTGTTTATGCCAACTGTTTGGTTTTATTTTTATAGCACACCGTGGCTATAGAAGCCGGGTTCAGAAACTCTGGTATAACCGTTAGCCGGAAAGGAAAAATTATGATGGTATGTTGTTTCTTTCTACTTTGACCAGCTCCTATTTGCAGCTCCTCCTGAGAAAATTGCTAGGGTGTAACTGCATACAGGCCACATCAAGGTGAATCACCATCTCTACGTGAAAAGTAAATGCATGGCTATCACTGGCTCCCAGATGACAGGGACTCTTCTTTGACTTGCTCTTGATCCAACATAAGATGACACTTACATGTTGTAATCAGTAGGTTGAATCACATCTTGGCCATGTTGAGGTATCCTTAAAAGTTTTTAACTCAAACCTTGAGTACAACCAAGAGCCTCAACCACTTTCAAGGCAGTCATATATTAATCACCAAACTAGACAATTTCAGCTGGATTGATGGAAGCAATGTGAAATATTTGGTAAGACTTAGACTTAAAATAATAAGACAATAAGTCTTTATTGTCACTTTAAATGTACACTAATGGGCATACATTAAGATGAAATTTGGTTGCATACAACTCTCAAAGGGTCACTACCTCCAATGTACACTACATAAATATGACAAAATACATACATGCGTACATACATACATACATAATTATGCATATACCCACATATATTGTACGACGCAGACAAACAACACAGTCTAGTTTGGATGCATACATGTACATGGCGAGGAAAACACATCTTGCAAGTTTTCCAGATGGATGGCATAGGGATCAAAGCTGTTACAGAATCTGGTAGTCCTGCTAGAAATACTTTGAAACCTCCTCCCAGGGGGGAGCAACAGTAATTACTAAAAATTGAGTTGTACATTACAAAAGAAATGTAGACACCTTCCTTTGTCACATCAAGTATCTTTTTCTGTTAAAGGCCACACAAGATTAAGTTTTCTTTAAGAAACTTAACCTATGCCGAGAACTGTTTCCATGTCAGACTTCTTAAAAATATATTTGTTGCTTTAATATACTAGGGGGAAAAAACAGAAGGAAAAACCCAAAAAAGTTAAAGGGAAAGAAAGGAAGAAAAAAAGACAGGCAAAAAAGGGGAAACATTAAACAACAAAATCAGATTGTGTTACATATAAGAAACCATTCAGCCTTATTTTTAACCACCATTAAGCCTTGACTCCATTGACCTGTCTTTCCATTACACCTCTAGAGAGTCAGGCGATAAACAGAAAGCAAAACTATACTTGCCAACCAAGGCTATAAATACAGGGTTCCTAACACTGAAAAATAATCTTTCTGTTTGCCCCCATCCTCAGTAGACCATAATCCTTCATTTAGCAATAAGTTTCAAGTTGTTGATAACAGAATTCAAAAATGTACACATCTTTTATAAGATTTAATAAAAGCTGGTTAAGATGCAAGTTTCTCCTTTTACATCATTATAGGCTGTCCGAAGTACTCACTGCTTAGAAGTTCCACTAACTCAGAAAGAAAGACTAATGGTCAGTGAAGAATATGTTGACTTTGTGGTTCAAGTTGCTAATCGGAAGATGGAAGAAAATTGGAAGAGAATTAACAGGTTTGTTAGCAGCGCACTAGTCAAGGTGTTGGCCATAAACCAGGAGATTGTGAGTTGTATCGACTCTCGCTTTAGGCATGAAGCCAACTGGCTGATCTTGAACCAATCACTTTCTCAGCAGAACCCACCTCACAGGGTTGTTATGGGGAAAATAGGAGGAGGAAGGAGTATTAGCTATTTTTTCCACCTTGTGTTATTTCTATAAAATAATAAAGGTTGGATAAAAAATAGTTCATATATTCAATACAAAATTTGTATGTACACACACACACATATATATATATATATATATATATATATATATATATATATATATATATATATATATATATATATACACACATATTTACTATGCTGATCCATGTGTAGTGATTTGGCAGGAATTCAGGGTGGATAGGTTTAATGAGTAACCATTGTAAGAATCTCTTTAGTAAAGTTTCATCTTTGCTGGACTCCAGTTTTTAAGACAACAGCACAGGATAAACAATCCCATTAAACAATTCTACTTTGCATTCATCATATAAGCCTCACATTAAACTATATCTTCTTTAATTAAGATGATGTCATCTTGTGAATTTTCTTCCTGTGCATTGCTCCATTTTAAGGTCATATATTGGTTGCTTTTGATCATTAGTTTTCTGTATTCTAGAGGTCTTATTTATTATACTGTAGGTGTTTTACAGTTGATTCTGTGCCATGCCCAGAGTCTTACGATTGCAGTAGAGTAGGAATTTAATAAATACAGTATATCAATGCTATGCTATTTTAGCCTCTCACTAATCAGTTGAGGAAAAATTTGGTGATTCTCCTGTGGTATTGCATTAATTTATTTTTTTATTAGTGTTTCTGAGCTGCAGGTTCTGCTTTATGTGAGCCAATTAATGGAACTGCCAACCTGAAACATATTTAAATCATTGTCTCTAGATTTTACAACTCTTTGAAGCTTGCACTAGAAAGCAAGAATCACTCTATGAGTTCTCCCTTGGAGGAGAAAGAAAAAGGAAATGGGATGGATTCGGGTGGAAGAAAAAAATCTCAAGCAACCAAAAAGGATGGCGGAAGTCCTTCACGCCAAAATAAAAATTTAGAAAGTGAAGATGATCGTCAAAGCAATACTAATATTTTTCACTAAGTATGGAATGTGACGTAGCCTTATATATCCATTATGTTTGTATAATGTAGTTTTTTTTCTTTGCTCTTTATAAGAGTTTAGTAGATTATTGTGCTCTAGAACAGGGGTGGGAATTTATGGCCCTTTACGGCTTGTGGACTTCAACTCCCAGAATTCCTGAGTCAGTATGGAGCCATAATTGCATAACTCCGCTCTAGAAAGTAACATGTTTACACCGTTTGCTTAGGTTATTAGCAAGGTTTTAACTGCCATATAATATAATTGAACTTCAACATTTTTATGGACAGTTTTTGGACCCGGAGTGTGCCTTCCCTGTTGTAGCACGTGAAATGTGTAGATACCTTTAGGAGAAAGTGTTTTTTATTTTTTTACACGTGTTAACAATGTGCAATATCACAAACTTGTAACTTGTACCTAAGACATGGCCACAATAAATACTGTTTTGCGCTGTTTGTGCTTTTGTTATTCTTTAATATTCTTTAAAGGGTTAACTACTGTTCTGAATATAACCAGAGAAACTTCTTCTATTAAAATTACTTTCCTCTTCCCATTTCATTTAGTATGGATAATTGAGACCATAAGGCCACGTCTGGGAGCAAAAGCTTTTCAGTGTTTGGAAAAAAAGCAGGAAGCAAATACATCATTGATTAAGCTACTGAAATAAATAATTATAGGAACAATTAACCTTTGCCTTTCTTGATAAACATTTTGAGACATTGCATTGCTTCCTAATCTATCCATGAATAGAATCTTATTCATGTATGTATAGCTCCTTAACTATATCTTTCTAAGTTACACTGTTTAGATGTGGATGTATTTCACCAAAATTACAAGTAGCTACAGTAATAACTAGATCAGAGTAGTAGTAGGTTATGTCCAACCCTGTGCATTGTATTTGCACTCCCACACACTTAGTTAACAGCCATTTGCCCTACGTCCTAGAGCCGTGATGGCAAACATATGGCACGTGTGCCACAGCTGGCACGCAGAGCCCTCTGTGGCACACGAGCCGTCACCCAGTTCAGCTCCACTGCATGTTTGCGCGCACCTCCTGGCAGCCAGCTGATTTTTGGGATGTGCAGGGGACGGGGTGCATGTGGGAGACGTGCGGGCATGCATAGGGGTCACAGGGTCACATTTCCAGCCTCGAGCCCAGAGGAGGCCATTTTCGCTCTCTGAGAGGCTTGAAAAAACCGCTAGAGCCTGGGGAGGGTGAAAGATGGGCCTTCCGGAAGTCTGGAGACAGGCCCATTCTGGCTTCCGGAGGGCCTTCAGAGCCAAGGAGGCCATTTTTGCCCTCCTGGAGGCTCGAGGAAAGCCTCCAGAGCCTGGGAAGGCAAAAATGCCCCCACCCCTCTGCCATGGTGCAGGTTGCTAAAATGTTTGAATCCTACACCTCACGCACATGCGCGGGGGGGGGTGTTGCCATGCACAGGGGAGCGTGGAGGGTGCCATGCACACACGCGGGGGGCATTACATTATGGGTGCCAGCATGTGCGTGGACTGTCACGCGCACACGTGCACTTTTGGCACACGAAGAGAAAAAGGTTAGCCATCACTGTCCTAGAGAAAACCCTTTTTCAGACAATTCTGCCTTTCTCCAGGCTGATGTACTGTACAGTCACACAGTGTGAAGAATACATATACATTAATGAAGGTAGTATTCACCAATAAAATGGCGTATTTAGATATAACTCAGCTACTACTTCAAATCACTGATTAAAAGTGATGATCACCTTATGGATGCATTCATTCTATTAAAAAACCAACTTAGAACTTTTTAAGGATTCTATGTGTGCGCATTCAAAAAGGCATCCCAGGTGTTGAAAAGGTTCTCCATCACTGCCGTAGATACTGGACCCGGACATTAATTGAGCCCAATATACTGGAGGTATAGTTGTGTTGTGACCCTGTTATGGTGCCTCAGACACTGTACTGTGGTTATGTATGTAAGATGGGCAGACTTGTATAAATAGGTACATTCTCTAAATAAATATTTTTGCCAAGAAAAATAATTTGACAGAAAACTGATCCTGGCTGTGGTTTAGGTGTACACACAGACGTCTTGAATTACCGATCGCCCTTAGGTTGCATTTCTTCCATTGGCTTGAGTCAGTTGCTTCATGTTTATCCAAGTAAGACAACTTAGCCAAATAAGGAAAGCCTCACAGCAAATGTATACGAATGCTAGTACACAACGAAACATTTTGTTCTGACATTGGCAAACTGATCATCCTTCTCATTTTTTTTCCCTTTTCCTTTGAGTATGTTGTCCATTTAGTTCCGTGTTTCCCCGAAAATAAGACCCTGTCTTATATTTTTTTTGAACCCCAAAATAAGCGCTTGGCCTTATTTTCGGGGAGGTCTTATTATTTTGGTGCGCGTGGAGCAAGGTGGGGCTCCTCTTGCTGTCTTACCTGATTTCCAGCTCTGCGTTTAAATATTTTCCGGGAGGGTTTATTTTCGGGGAGAGGCTTATTTTAGTGCATACTCTCAAAAGCCCAATTGGGCTTATTATCAGGGGATGTCTTATTTTCAGGGAAACAGGGTAGGAAGGTCTGAGGCAATCCACCTGTCACTGGTGGGAGCTAAGACAATTTTTATCAAAAAGTGGAACAGTGGTAATTAAATTAGTACTGCATCTGAATAAACTCTTAACGATATTGTACAGATAGTCCTTGAGTTACGACCACAACTGAAGCCAAAATTTATGTTGCTAAGTGAAATGTTTGTTAAGTGAGTTTGTCCCATTTTATGACTTTTATTGCCACGGTTGTTAAGTGCATCATTGCATTTAAATTAGTAATATCGTTGTTAAGTGAATCTGGATTTCCCTATTGACTTTGCTTGTCAGAAGGTTGTAAAAGGGACGACCACGTGACCCCCCCCAGGACACCGCAACCGTCATAAATATAAACCAGTTGCCAACCATCTGAATTTTGATTGTGTGACTATAGGGATGTTGCAATGGTCATTGTTGTGGCCCGCCAGCGGCCTGCACAGATTGTTGCTAATCCCAACAAAGAGGAGGCTGGTGTGGTGTCGCGCCAGCAGCCTGCAGAGCCAGCGTTCGCGTTGGACAGCGAGGAGGCTGAAGAGGATGTGGTGCCAGAGGCAGAGACTCAGCCAGGGTCTTCAGAACCTCCAGAGGTTCCTTCAAGTGAAGAGAACAAAGTGGAGGAGCCTCTCCTCAATGCTCGAGCATGCAGGGCTGCCAAAAGGCAGGAGTGGCTACTCAGGAGGAGGAGGTCTCCTCGAGAGTAGGGCTTGAGGATAATTGGCCACCCCCTTAGCCTATTTAAGTCACACACCGTTAGTAAGTTTCTTGCTAGAAACAACTTGTATTTATTATCAGAGTATTTTGGTTTATCATATCTTGTTTTCTGTGCTGGTTGCTAACCTTTGCCAGTCTTGTTTATTCTTGCTACTTAATAAATTTGATAAAGACCGTTGGTGTGTGTCAATATCCTCAGAAATCTGGAGCTGGGGCAGAACAGTCATAAATCACTTTTTTCAGTACTGTTGTAACTTTGAACAATCACAAATTAACTGTTTTAAGCCAAGGACTACCTGTATATAAACTACAGTTTACAAAGTGCAGTCAAATATTATAACTATGATGATATCAGCAGCTTCCCATGGCTTAAATGAAGTAAAATTCTAATGAAGTAATTAATCATTTTTATGTTAGCAGGAACTAGGAAAGCCTAACATTTGCCCAAAGATCTCATTTGGAATATGTTTAGAAAGCCAGAGTACACTTGGATCTCTCTAATGCAGGGCAGTCAAACTGGCAGCCTGCGGGCCAAATGCATCATGCACAGGCCACGCCCACCTCAGCTCTGCAAATGGAAAAATGTCGCGAAACGTCACGTGATGGCAACGTGACGTGGTGAAGTTTGACACCCGTGCTCTAATGTGATCATGCAAGTTTTAATGGCCGGACAAATTAAGCTAGGAATGTAATTCATTTTGAAACAGAATAGTTGTTATACAATGAAATACTATGACTACTTATAGACTCTCCATACAGTATGTGGAAGTTATGCATATTCCAATTCAACTGAAGATGCCCATGGTCTGAGAAAGACGGTAGCCATTCATTTCAAAGAATTGGAATAAAGTATTTGCTGGGCCTGATCTTTAATTAAACCCAACATTTAAGAGCTGTGGAGGCACAGTGGTTAGAATGCAGTAATGCAGGCTAATTGTGCCAACTGATAGCAGTCGGTTCGATTCTCTCAAGCTCAAGGTTGACTCAGTCTTCCATCCTTCCAAGGTTGGTAAAACGAGGACCCAGATTGTAGGGGGAAATATGCTGACTCCGTAAACCGCTTAGAGCTGTAAAGCACTGTGAAGCAGTATATAAGTGTAAGTGCTATTGCTATTGGCTGGCTGGTTGTGTATAGATACTCCTCAAATTTACAACTATTCATTTATCAACTGTTCAGAGTTACAATGGGGCTGAAAAAAGTGACTTACAACTGGTCTTTGCATTTACGACCATTTTCATTGTCATGTGTTCACCGTTTGAAACCTTCGCAGCCATCATCCAACAAGCAAGTCAATAGGCGAATCTGGAGCCACTTAATGACCTCATGATTCACTTAACTGCAATGATTCATTCAACAACCATGGCAAAAACAGACATAAAACTGGGTGTAACTCATTTAACAACCACCTTGCTTAGCAACAGAAATTCTGATCACCGATGTGGTCATAAGTCAAGGACTGCCTGTTTCAATGAGAGGAATATTTTGTGGAAAGAGCAAGATTATCATCCCAAATTAACATTACATGCCTAAGCAAGGTATCATTTTTAGATGAGGTTGAAACAATTTCTTCAATTGCAGTGGTTATCAGAAACATTTGCCTGATGAGCTATGATAAATGAAGAATGTAGACCAACCTTTATAAAATTATGCAGGGTTGCATTTTGAGTTTGGGTAGGTGGTTGGTTTCTATTTCTATTTTAAAGGGGGGCCACCAGGTGGCGCTATCCTACATTGAATTAGACTCCTGTTCCAATTTTTATACATAAAGATGTATAAACAAACAAAGGGAACCTTAGATTTGGGAGGCTTTGTTGTTGTTTTGTTTTGTTGTAGGAAAACAGTTTCTCAAACAATTCATTCAGGATGCCATGAAATTAAGCTGACAGCAGAGATAAATAGAACATCTAAAGCCTTCAATACTTTTGCAGCCACGATCAACAAGAATGTTAGATATGAATATATGTGTGTTTGTGTGTGTTAAAGGCACATAACATATTATAGTTTATGCAAACTAACTCGATTTAGATTTTCACCTTTCTTACAGAGCAGATATAGTTAAGGTATAAAAGAAATGGGTGGATTTTTTTTGACAGAATTGAAACCTGGCCTGGCAAGCTTCTATGTGTCCAATTCAGAAGTAAACTCCATTTAAATTGTACAGGATGGCAAAAACAAGATTTTCTCTATTTGTAAAACTACACAGTATAGAGGAAAATATTATCATTTTTATCTACAGATAACCGTGGAAGCATAAATAGAAGGAAATGTCCACAAAAAATACACAGAATCTTAGTGTGAATCTACAGTACTATATTTCAGGTTTGGCTGTCATTAAACATAACTAGATACAGAAAGGCACATGATGTGGGTACTGACTGCTTGGTTAAAGCAGTAATAATAATAGTTAATAGTAATTTGTATTTATATTTGTAGATCTATAGCAATGTGCATGGAGTTTTATGGCATGTCAAATTGTAGGTTCTGCCCCAAGCAGATTACAAGGCAAAACTTAACATGTGGAAAACAACCTACCAAATATAAATAAGTACAACATCAGAAATAACAAAACTTTGCCTCTCTTTATTGATTAATTACACTTTCAGGCATGCTTTACCAGTGACCACACTGGCTGAGGTTTTAGAACAGGGGTGACAAACTCAAGGCCTGCGGGCCAGTTTTGGCCCGCGGGGTGCTTAGAGCTGGCCCATGGGGCCGGCCTGGAAACAGCGAAGGACCGGCCTGCAGTGCCTCTGCCAGCGAAAACGGAGCTCCCGGGGCTCTGTTTTTGCTGGCAGAGGGCTAGCAAAACAAACTAAAAACCCTTTTGCATTTGAGCATGCAAGAAAGGACAGGAAAGGAGAAAGGGAAAGAGGAAAGACAAAAATAAGGGAAGAGAGGAAGAGAGAAAGGAAGGAAAAATAAGGAAAGACGGGAAGGAAGAACAAAGGAGAAGGACAAGGGAGGAAAGGAAGGAAGGAAGGAAGGAAGGAAGGAAGGAAGGAAGGAAGGAAGGAAGGAAGGAAGGAAGGAAGGAAGGAAGGAGATTATAATGAGAGTGAAGGAGGATCTCAAGGAAGTCCTGCCTTAGCAGTTGGCCACCACGGGTGTCCCTGACATGAGTCCTGTGTTATACCCACCCTGGCCACACCCATCCCTGGTCATGCCCACCTGGCCCTCCGAGGTCAAAGACAACCCTGATGCAGCCCCTCAATGAAATCGAGTTTGACACCCCTGCTTTAGAACGTGTGAAGTCTAGTAGAACTTAGAACTTAGTACAAGCCATTGGTGCCAGAAACCACATAAATGATGGATTAAAGATGTTTAGCCCCTACAGCTATCTTCTACAAATATTCCTTAACTTACGACTGTTTATTTAATGAACATGTGAAATTGCAATAGCCCTGAAAAAGTGACTTATGACCATCCTCGCATTTACATATTATCACAGCATTCATGCCGTTGGGGCACTTGGCAGCTAGCAAGTATTTATGCTGATTGGAGCATCCCGGCATCACATGATCGCTATCTGTGACTTTTCCAGGGGCTTCCAACAATCAACGTTAATGAGGGAAGCCGGATTTGCTTAATGATCACATGATTCTCTGTGATCACTTGCTTAATTACCACAGTGCAAAAAGGTAAAATTGGGCATGATTCAGTTAATGATTTCATTGCTTACCAATGGAAGTTCCAATTCCAACTGTGGTTGTAAGTCAAGGACTACCTGTAATGATGTGTACCACCCTCAAATTAGTTTCTATCGTACAAATCTCCTGTATTATCTCTGAATCCATGTCATGAGGCTGTTTGCCGATGAGTCATGCCGCTAGTCTGCTTGATCACTTTCAAGTACCTTTCCTACATTCCAATACTTTTTTTTTTCTTTTAATGACCCTGGAATCCCTTGCATCGGGGTGGAGTCGGGGCAACTGAATGGAGCTGAGTGTTTACTGGCCGGATGCCCTTCCTGTCACCAATGAGGAATTCGCAGCAGATATATTCTCATTGTGCCCAGAGAGAGAAATATCTGTCTCTACCTAGGATCGAACTCACAGCCTCCTGATTGGGAGCCGAGAGCTCCACCTCTAGGCCGCCGCACCACTCCTCCTACATTCCAATACCCCAATAAAAAATCAACAGCCATATAACCTACAGTCATTTTCAATGGAGACATTAAGGATAGAACTGAAAATTGTATCCAGAGGCTTTGTTATTCATCCTGCTTAATTTCATGTTTCGAAGAAAAATGAACCTGCTGCATACATTGACTCGTGCCCAAAGAACTACAACCATGCTCTGCCATCCACATGAACACACATGATGCTTTTCCCCATCAACCTGTTACACCCCTTTGCACCCCATCTGTTGAATATCAGGAAACCTCAAATGCAGCATAGGAGCTGGCTTAAAGGATGCGACTGGAAGAAATTAGGGCGTGTCATTTAATGAGGTGAAAATTAATTTTTGGAATTTTTTTCTTTTTTTTCAGCGAGGGGTTCTAAAAATATGTGTTTTTACACCAAGATTTCAGATCTGCTGTTTTGCCTTTTGCTTTCTCGGAACTGCTTTACAATCTACTTGTAAATAGATTGTACAAATGATACAGTTCTCTCCTTTTAAAATATTCTCAGCTCTCACAAACGTCTTACATGCATATATTTACTGAATATATAATAATATTCATTGAAAGCATGCAGGATTTAAACATTGTTCACAGAGCGAATCAAGATAGATAACAGTGCCCATAATCTTAAATATGAGTACTGTAGCCCATCATTAAAATAAGGAGGTCTGGGTCCAGGACAATACAAAAGGAAATTGAGATATATTCAAAAGCTTGAGAGTAGAAAAGTTAATCACATAATAAATATGATAGGGGAATGCTATTTTAAAAAGTAGACATACTTGTTATTCAAACACCATCTAAAATTTTATCAGGACAGCACAGCCCTTGTGTAAGTGTACCAATTCTCTATTAATTCAATAATAGTTCTCTATCATTAATAGTTCTCTATTATTCATTAAAGTAGCCATTTTTTTTTAATGACGTGGACATGAACCTGGAAAAAGGGCTTATGAGGCTCTGAGGAAGCCATAGTCTGCAACTGAGGTGAATGATACAGTGATACTACCTGATATGATACATGCTTCAGGCATATTTAAAAACTTGGAAAAGAATAGGCTCATGCATGAGCAAAATCTAAAATACAACCTTGGGAGCAATTCCAAAGCATATCTTATGTATTTTTGCTGCCTTGTTATTTATAAAAATAATAAAGGTGCGATTTTAAAAAAATCAAATAAATAAATAAACAAACAGATAAACAAACTTAAAGGATTGCAAATGAATCAATTTGTAGTTCCTAGCATTCCTCTAAGGCTTTAATTCTCTCATGGAATCATTACAAAAAGTAGTATACTCCTGATGCATCAATATAGGAACTCAATTATTCCTTAATTAGTCAAGAATATTCAGCATTAATGAATATTCAATAGCACCCAAATATCTTGTACGCATCTAGAATCTATGAGAAAAATAATAATAAAGCCTACATAGGATGAAAATTAAGATTTTGATCCAGATTCACTTGCTTGAACTATAGCTGTGAAGTTCTATTGCACTCTTAACTCATGGGTTTATGTTTGCATTAATATTGTGGTTATATTTTGTGTTAATTGCCTGGGCCAAGAAAAACAGAGATCCAGTCACCAGCATAAAAAAAAATAAAAGAGAAATAAAATCACAAATTAATAAATAATTGTACTGCTATCATCTAAGTCCAACGTATAAACATTACAGCTGCCTTTTAAAGACTGTTCAGTTCACCATACATTTATGACTAGAACTGTGGCCTACTTTTTTTGGACTATAAAAGTATTCCTATTTATTTTTCTGAGCAAAGAACAAAAACATAACCGTTTATTATTATAAATCTGCACTTTTAAACATTAGATGAATGTATGCTGTTCACAGAATCCCCAAAGTGAAATCTGGTATATTTTTGAAGCTTTGCAGAAGAAAATGAAATATTAGCCCATCGTTAACTATTATACTTATTGTAAAATATTATGCTTTAAAAAACTTTAGTCCAGACAGCTAGCTATATAAATTATGTCATTTTGAACTTTTTATTATTATTTAAATAATGGTTTTCTATATAGTACAATATACCATGGAGTTGAAATCAATGGTTAAAAAAATCAGTTTGAAGTGGCAAATAAAGATTGTCCAAGTCAGAAGAATTTTTTTTAAAAAAATCAATTTTGGAGATAAATATTACGCTTGCTGAGGACATACCTGAAATTTCTGAATGAGTTTCAAATGTTTTTGCCATTAACAGATGTTGCCTTTATTCAAAATGACAGTTTAAATATAGAAAATTACTCCAATGGACATTTAAAGAAAACTACTAGTAGCAGTACTTTCTTATAGTCACTAACCAGAATTCAACCAATTAGCAACTAATTATTTTTTATTTCAGGAAACCTGGTCAGTTAACAATCTATTTTAAACAGCTACATGTTCTTTTCTTTGACAGCAATCCCTTCAGCACGATGAAGTTGATTGCATGAGAGTCTGAATTTACAAATTTCAACCAAATTGCATTCTAAAATTATATAGCTAGATCTGTTCAGATACTATGCAAAATCCTCACTGATAAAGTTTAATAAGGCATTATTACTAGTGGTTGTAATAATAAGTCCCAAATCAAGAGCTAGCCAAGTAGTATCTTAGTTAATCCAATTTGCATTTAATTATCTTTCTACTTGCATAATCGTTTCTGGCAATTTAAAAGTTATAATTCAGGACCAGCTAGCAGGATTCCCACTCTGATACAATTTTTCTTTCTTTAAAATAAACAAAAACGCAAAAGAATGTCATTAAAAATAGAGTAATATAATATGAATTTTTCAGTCTCAAGAAAATAATGAAAAATTTTGAAGCTTAACTTTTTGGGTTGTAAATATTTTAGGAAATGTGAAATAGCAGTAATTAGTAACATTGGGACATCTAAAAGTGTGTTTGACAGAAATCGTAAAAATCAATCCAACTAATCCACTTAAATTTTTGTTTCCAGATATTTTTCATACCTAATATCGAGTTCTTTGTGTCCATAGCAGGAATTATGATCTACTTACCAATGATAATTTTTATTATTATTATTATTATGTCAAATAATTCACAAAATTTGTGTTAAATTTTTACTGGCTACACACAAATCATTTAAACAAAGTCTGCATGTTATATCAATTTCAGACTTGCTGAATATAAAAAAATGGGATTGTTTCTAAGTCCAATGTAAACATATGATTGAAAAGATATGAACGCTTGAAATACATCTATTTTTTCCACTGGGAAGATGCTCACAAAAACATTGCTTTAGAGAATAATACACATCAAATGCAAACTGGAAAATAGCACACTAAAAAAATATGTTCCTAAAATTAATACATGGGGGAAATGATACACAAAAGTGAGCAGAAATGTTTGAGCAAAACGTCACTGCCTGAAGATCTATATGCACAATCTGCACAGTGATTCCAATTTGGAGAGAAATGCTGAAATGCTACAAAACTTGACAAAGGTATCATTAAGACAATAATTGCACCCTGAAGAAAATGAAATTGACTGAATCATGGATCTCTACCTCCATTTCTTAAAATTTTAGATTGAGTTAGATACTTGTGCATTTAGTACAACAATCTTTACATATACCAGGGTAGAATCTGATATTTTTGGACTGTAAGACTCATCACACTGTTGTATCATATTGGCTTAGATCTATAGAACTTCAAGTATTAGGAAGTTCCTGTTCTATGCAGTGAAAAGGGTAGATAGAGAGTAGCAGTTCCTCAGCTTGGCACTTCAAAAGATTGTGTCTTGCATCCATTTACGACTCTGGTGAGATCACATATTGTATACATGTAGGAAATATAATATGTTACAATCACTGAAATAATTTTATGTCAAACACAATTTGAACTGTTTTCTAGATGCATTTAAGGAAAGATATATGCACGGGCAGATGTCTGTCTTGACAAACTTGACAAACTGGAAATAGAAAGCATTGGCAAATGATAGGCATTTTTCTGCAGCTGAAGGACACAGCGTTGACTAGGTTTATGGAGCTAGGGATATCAATCAAAGATGTAAATACTTTTGCTCCATAATTGTATTTGTGTATCTCCTGCTTTTAATTTTTATTCATATCATTTTACCCTAGCAACCTTTGCAAAAAAAAAAAGACTCCAAGAGAACTAACCAAATGCAATAGCAATAGAATCCCACAAATAATCACACTTTTAAAGACTACTCAGGAAGAGTCGGCATCTAAGAATTTAAGTATCAACTAATATACTCAGTGATTCATCCTTAAATTTTACAGAACTCAAAGACTTTTTTTTTTTAAATTTGATTTATATGCCGCCCTTCTCCAGAGACTCAGGGCAGCTTACAACGTGTTAAGCAATAGCCTTCATACTTTTGTATATTTATACAAAGTCAGCTTATTGCCCCCACAAACTGGGTCCTCATTTAATCTACCTTAGAAAGGATGGAAGGCTGAGTCAGCCTTGAGCCTGGTGAGATTCGAACTTACAGTAATTGCAGACAGCAGATAACTCTTGGATTTTACCATAAATGAGGTGAAAACAATTTAGATGCTAAAACTAATTGCTATTATGAGTATCTGATATATTATCAGATTCTTCTCTAAAGAGGAACTGGCCAAGTATGGTATTAATCAATAGGAAATATTCACACGTGTTTCTGACATATTTTGCTGTTTTACAATTTAACCATTTATTGAAACTATACAATAATAGGCAAATTATTACCTCATAGAAATAGTTTTCTACTCTTCACATTCCAGATCTTAAATCGCATTTTTGTTGTGTTAAACTAATAGTGATAGATATCGTATTGGAAAATGGTTTGGGACCTTTTAACCTAGCAGTCATTATTTTAGTACTTTTATTTATTTACCCAGTCACAAAAATGTTCATCTTACTTCCAGGCAATGTAAAG
Source organism: Arizona elegans (assembly GCA_022577455.1). Lineage (NCBI taxonomy): Eukaryota > Metazoa > Chordata > Lepidosauria > Squamata > Colubridae > Arizona > Arizona elegans. Next base: position 133,579,599 of record JAKOOJ010000002.1, on the reverse strand, counting down.
AATCTTGAGAGAATGAGCAAAACGTGTTTTAAAATTCATTCTAAAGGGTGAGTAAGGATACATTTTTCTGATTTCTTTTTTGCATTGGTTCAAAAATCGAATTTCCGTGATCCCTTGGTCACTTTATGTAAAAACAAAAACTTCAAGCACCTTGATATTTAAGCTCTAGTAGAAGGACAAATTATGCACTGCTCAGAATATTTTCTTGTTTTTGTACCAAAACCAAGCAAAGCAATCATAGCATCCAGAATAAAATGAAATGCTTATTTTCACCACAAATCTGTTTACCTATCTTAATTGTGGGTGGGATAAAAGAGGCAGAATTGATACCTACTACCTATAATATTTCATTTAATATTTTGCTTATACAGTTAACATTTTTCTTTCCATTTTCTTATGAAAATTATCTTTTCCTGAAAACCAATCCTTTTGCTGACAAGAAAGTAGATGTTCACTTAATCAGAGAAGACAGCAGCAGTTAAGTTTGAAACTTAAGACTCTACAGTCCAGGCAGTTGAATAAGAATCCCAAGGACTAAATGACTTTAGGATTTCAACTATTCTACCATAATTTATGTCACTGGCAGACCAGGCTTTCAGTCTATACATTTCACTGAAGGAGAATTTTATGATGAAGAGCTTCTCCTGAAAAAGTAGGTTGGTTAGAAATACAAAAAAGAAAAAGAAAAAAAAGAAATACATTTTATGATGCACTATAAACTGTAATTCTTTGTAAATTCTCTTATTTACAAAGGAGCAATTTTGTAAATATTCATATACACATGCTTTCCTGGGAGATAAAATGAAAATTACAGTGTGAATTGATTGAGAGTTTTTTCGTGAGCTAAAGAATCTTAAGGGTAACAGAGAGTGTTTTAATGAATGTAATTTCTCAACACCTATACATATTCCTTGTTATGGTAAAAAGAATAAAACTGCTGGATGAATGACTCTTCAGGGTGCTATGCACTTTGCCTCATTAATTTTAAAAAAAAAACAATTTTAGATACCTATGCAGTAAATCACATGTTTTGTATATTTGAAACTTCAGTTTCAGTCTCTTGATGCAATCTAAAACTTCTTAATTTACTGACAGGACCAAGAAAAAACTTCTGCCTGAGAGCTGTTACTATCTTGGGCTAGATGGACTATTAAGAGTCCTCTGCATACCTTCTGAAGGAAGCCTAACTTATTTGTACATGACCACTTTCCTATAACATGGTTATATATATTTCTGATTGATTGCGTGACACATAATGTGAATATCAAGGGACAGGGAGAGTGCTCTATACATTTGGGTTATAAACTCACAAAGGCCACAATTTCATAACTAAAAGGGTTTCTTTGTCATGTGTTTATATTGTTGCTATAGTTATGATTACACACAAACACACACACAAACTCATACATACATATGAAACCATTTTACATTCTTAACACACTGCTTTCTGCATCTGAGAATTTCCAAACAAAGACCTTGATGCTGCATTAAGAACTTGGTCTCTTTTCCGTCATGCTCCTCCAATAAAGAAATCTGAAATGACCCACCTCTAGAATATGTTTGCTTCTCCACTTCTAATTTATCAGCAAACAGCAGAAGGCAAGAAAATCAGCTTTCTTGATACACATACAGTGTAGCATGTATGCTGAGTAAGTATTTCTGACTACAATAAATCCCCATTGTTATAACCCTTAATATAATAATTGCTAAAGTGTTTTAATATCCATCAGTCATGTGATCATGTTATGTAAAAGCACACACACATATACACATGCAAACACTCCATATATAGTTTGAAAGGGGGCATTTCAGATATTGACAGTTTTATGGAAAGTTTTCCTTCCAAAGTTTTGGGGAGAAAAATCTTTACAATTTGATTTGAAGAGTCACTTTTATGTATTCTTACATCAATTTACCTTTTAAGGTGTCAGTCAATTCACTGCAATAACTAGGCAAAAATTTTACTTTATTATAATGAAACTCTTCCTTTACCAGGAAAGAATATTTCCTAACAATTCAAATTAGCATTTAAGAAAATGTTTCTGGTATCATTCAGTGTTCCATTTAAAAAAATAATCATCATCATCACAGAAAAATTAAAGACAAACAATAGCATAGTTAATTGATCTCTGCCTTTAAAATCAGCTTTTACAATTGGGGGGGAAAACATATTTGTCTTTTTAATTGAAATGAATGGGTGTCTTTTTTGTTGAATCTATTTGTATTAAATTATATTAGTATCATCTAATATTCATCATTATTTATACCATGATCAGCATGTAAAAAATTGACAGCATGGTATTTTTAAAAAATCTATTCTGTTGATAATATTCTATTGACAATTGTACACATTTCCCAAATAACAAAGCCTAAATAAATTGAATAGGGCAGTAGGACAAATAGTCAGTTTTCCTTCATTTAACAGATTTTCTATCAATTTATGATGGGGAGACTGATAGCCCATTTTATTTTTAGATCAGACCATAAATGTAGTTTAGGTTATTAGCCCCCCTCTCTTTCTACACTATTATCTTTGAATGGGGAAAAAAATCAGTGCTTGTAATTGTTTTAAGAGTGCTGCTTTTTGACACTAGGGGTCATTTAAGCTTGCACTCCCGCTGTGTACTACTAAACATTCAGAGAATACAAAATTTCTCAGAAGGCAGCAATATTAAGAAAACCATTTTGCTAAGCCCTGACTGACAATTTTCTGTCAATACAGCTGTAAATTGATCCCATTGCATGCACATATGTTTGATTTGTGATATATCTGTGAAAATATTGATCAAAGCCACATAGATTTGTGGGATCATAAATTTTATAAAATGATACTGCTACCTCCATATTATATTAGTGCTTTTTCTCACTCTCTTCTTTTCTCACAAGTAAATAATATTAATTATAATCAAAATGGATTATTTCCCCATTGAAAATGTCACACATTTATACAGTTGTAAATCTCTGAGCATTAATATGGATGATAAAATAGCACTTGTGAATTAAATGAAAGAAGAAGTAGAACATACCTGCATATCCAGTTACTGGCTTTTTATATAATTATTATGAAATTTCTCACAATTTCTTTTACTTTTGAGCAAGGGAATGTTCTCACTGGGCTCAAGATTTAGGCCTGCTCTGCAGATTTATTTATGTTTCTTTTAATATTTCATCTTCCTACAGATATTTAATTTCAGATTTTTTTTAGTTACAATCTTTTTTCATAAAAAATTCTACAGCATACACTATGATTACCTCAGTTGTTAGTTTGATTTGAATATTATCAAATAAATAGAGGCATACTGATGCCATTGCTTGTAATTAATTGAGTGAGAAGGTAATGCTATAATCCTGTATGTGGGGGAAAAATATTCTACTCAATTCAGCCTTACTTTAGAGTAGATATGCACAGCAGATCACTTTCAGTTTCTTCTTGAAGCTTAGATCATACCTGATAATTAGCTCCCAACTTCTCTCATGTGCCCTAGATACAGATATAAAAACAAGACACTAGCACCCAACCACTTCCCACAATTTTCCTTTCTGTCGTTACGAAGTAGAACTCTCCATCAAAACACAGTTGTACACACAATTTCAAAAAAGATTTCTCACATTCTTCTAAGATAATTTTTAGCATATACAATATGCAAAGATTCTCATATTGACTTATTAACTAATTCACAATAACCGTATCCTTGGAAGTGGGGAAGCAGCAATAGATTTCAAACAATCTTTCTAGATGAACTGTCAATTTAGAATTGAGAATCTATTTTAGTAAGTCATGCTTTTTCCAAATATGAAAAGAGTTCTTAGAAGCAAAATGTATTCAAAATTCAAAAGCTCTTAAGGATAAGATTTGACATTTTGTTTTCTGTACCAGTACAGATAGTCTTTAAACTCTGCTAGCATTATCATTTCCTCTAAAAACCTTTTCTATAACATTTTAGAATTTAGTGAAGTCCTCCATGTGTGATTTCTTATAATTCTACTTTCTGAAAGCCTGACAAAGTAGTAGTGAATTTGAAATTCTAATATTATCACACAATTGTCACATTGTGCCTAATCTTCTGCCAGCAGTGCATCAAATTTAGGTGAATCTTGAGTCAGATTTAGTCCCAACTGGGCACGATTTTCACACAGGATCTGCAGTGTGCCTCTTGCAGTTGTGTGTTAGTTAACACACTGAGCAAGACATTGAATGGATACTTGAATGGATACTCAAAGTTAGGGATATATATATATATATATATATATATATATATATATATATATATATATATATATATATATATATATATATATATATATATTGTAGAACTCCTCTTTCTGAATTGGTTTCATGAGAAACAAAAATGTAGTAAACTGAACAGCTTTTAGAATTCCTAGCCAGATTGGTCAAATATAGCCTACAGTCCCAAACAAGAGTGTCCACAGATATAGTTAATGATACCAATAAAGGAGAATATTTGTAGCTCAGGGTTGAAATGAGGGGGTCCTTGGTGGTCTCTGAGTTTGTTTTCTTGCAGATATTTCATTACCCAAATTAGGTAACACCATCACTGCTAGTAGTTTACTACCGTAGCACTAATGATGTTACTTAGCTTGGCTAATGAAATATCTGCAAGAAAGCAAGCAAGTTCAGAGAGCACCAAGGACCCTCCTCTTGTAGTTAAAGGAAAAATCAAGATGGTGTGTGTCACTGTGCAAAGCTCTGTTGTTTTTAACGCATCTGTCTCTCTCACACACATCTATCCCATTGCAACTCTATGGCATGATATGGTTTTATCTTAATTTAATATTTTATATCATATATTGTGCTGTCCACATGAGAGAAGTGATAGATAGAAGATAAATAGGAGGGGGGGGGAGGGAGGAAGAGGTAGATAGATAATTTGCTGGTGTTTTATTTCAATTTATATTTGTATATCAATGATTGTCATACACTATTTAAATATATAAATAAAATATCACATAAATAAAATAAACACAATTAGCACAGGGGCCCCACAAGGCTGTGGGCTCTCTCCATTTCTCTTCTCTCTATATACCAATGACTGCATCTCAAACAATCCATCTGTTAAACTATTGAAGTTCGCAAATGATACAACAGTGATCGTTCTCATTTGAGACAATGATGAATCCACATACAGACGGGAGGTTGAACCACTAGCCTCGTGGTGTGACCAGAGCAATCTGGAACTGAACACAGTCAAAACCGTAAAAATGGTGGTGGACTTTAGGAGAAACCCTCCCATATTACCACCTCTTAGAATACTAGACAACACAATATCAACAGTAGAGACCTTCAAATTTCTAGGTTCTACCATATCTCAAGACCTAAAATGGCTACCTAAGATCAAAAACGTCATCAAAATAGCACAACAAAGAATGTTCTTTCTGTGCCAACTCAGAAAGCTCAAACTGCCCAAGGAGCTGCTGATAACAGTTCTACAGAGGAATTATTGAGTCTATCATCTGCACCTCTATAACTGTCTGGTTTGGTTCTCCAACCCAACAAGACAGACACAGACTTCATAGGATAATTAGAACTGCAGAAAAAACTATTACTATCAACCTGTCTTCCATTGAGGACCTATATACTGCACGAGTCAAAAAGAGGGCTGTGAAAATATTTACAGACCCCTCACATCCTGGACATAAACTGTTTCAACTCCTACCCTCAAAACAATGCTATAGAGCACTGCACACCAGAACAACCAGACACAAAACAGTTTTTTCCCAAATGCCATCACTCTGCTAAACAAATAATTTCCTCAACACTGTCAAACTGGTTACTAAATCTGCATTACTATTAATCTTCTCATTGTTCCTATCACTCATCTCCTCCCACTTATGACTGTATGATGGTAACCTTGTTGCTGGTATCCTTATGATTTATATTGACTGTTTCCTAATAAGATTTGATTGCTTATTTGTTCCCTATGACTATCATTAAGTGTTGTACCTTATGATTCTTGAGGAATATATCTTTTCTTTTATGTACACTGAGAGTGTATGCATCAAGACAAATTCCTTGTGTGTCCAATCACACTTGGCCAATAAAGAATTCTCTTCTGTTCTGTTCTGTTCTCTTCTCTTCTCTTCTGTTCTATATGCATACAAACATTTTTTTAAAAAAACCAGGCCACCATTTTGACCCTTTTTGCCATCCCTTTGGACATATCTGGTCCCAACCTATTTAGAAAGCACCAGATTAGGGAACACTAAATAGTCGTCAGAAAATATCTTATCATTTTTGTGTGGAGTAAAATGTAATCCTATTGTGTGAGTGTGTTTACTGCTAAATAAATAGAATTGGCACTGTATCCTGAGGTTGGTGGCCTATGCCAGGGGTCTCCAAACTTGGCAACTTTAAGACTCGTGACCACTTTTGGGGACCTCTGGCCCATGTATACAATAGTCAGATTCATTCATTTCAAGGGGGTTGATTTATGAGAGGACAGCATAGAATTGTGTTTTAAATGTGGAAAAATTTTGCATAATCTGGTGAAATTAATAGGGTAGCAGATTAGCACAGAAGTTGCACACAGTGTATGACACCCTGCATCAGGATTTATGGGTAGAATATGAATTAAAATATATAAGAAAATTCATTTATCATCATGAATGTTTGAACTATCTATTTGTTCCCAAGAGATATTTCCAAAAATAGAGAGGTTTATCTGCCCGCCAGAGCTAATTCTACATCATAAAACGTGCAAATAGTTTAAACATGCACGCAAATCCTACAGTTCACATTACACACAACTTTTTTATCTGCATCCAATAAGGAATGAAAATAGTATCAACTAGGAGCAAACCTTAATTCACTGTCTGGCTTCAGCATGTGGTCCTTAAATTACAAAAAATATTCTGATGATATTTCCTTGCTTGCTTGCTTGCTTGTTCGTAGCAATATATTAGTCACAAATCAAAATAATTCAGAAGAGATATTTCTATGACTATATAATATGCAGTTAGAATGAACAACTAACTTAAAAACAATATAATAATGGGTTGATAAATCATGATCTAGTGGCAAATTTGTTTTAAAAAATGAAAGACGAAAACCCATTATTTTACAACATGCAATTGGCAATGGAAATTCAAATGCATACTAATTCCTCCCACCAACTGTGATATCCAAAATGCTGTAAGTGCAGACTTGCATCTGGTCTGCCTGTTTATAAATCTTGCTCTACTATTATAAGCATCTTCATTAGGGTTATAAATAAAAGTTTCTCATAAATATCTTCAGTATTGGGCTATTGATAAGCTTTACTATTCTATTTGTTTGTTAAACAAGTAACTGTTTTATTTATTACACAAAACGTGTATCATTGTTAAGAACTGTTAAGAAATAATTTCAATTAGATGCTCCATAGGAGCAGTATCATGGCTTCTTCATTTAACACTGTGCAACTGTTAGGTCATTGTTTCAGAGTTGCTTCCTTACCTAAACAGAAAAACAGAATGACCATAAGCAGTCAAAAAGCAACAATTTCCTGCTACTTTTCCCATTGACTTTCCAACATTGGAATGGAGCATTAGAAATGACAATCACCACAGCTGATCATGGCAGCTCTGAAGTGGTCACAATGTTGCCAAATTTCAATCCCATGGGAGTAATGGGTCTTGGCTTTTTTGATATATTCTGTAAGTTAGTCCATTGGAGGTATGTTGATTCAAAAATTGTTGCTGTAAGATACACCGTTTCACCCAATTGAAGGTTACAAACAGACATAAGAGTTTTTAGTGCTATACGGATGACAAGGTAATAGTTTATCCATATATACAATTCAGATAAATATGTTATTGCTTGAAAAACAATTTAATGTGACTCACCGATATCCAGAGAGGTACAGATAGTTGTCAGTTAGATATTAGTATGGATTGGCGTTTGAGAAGTAGCATCTCTGCCTAGAAATAGGTTTAATTTTCATACTTTTAACATACTCTTCATCATTTTATGTTTGTTGCCTTCAAAATAATAATACCACTATAGTGCAACAATTAAGAGAAATAAGCACGTTTGTTTAAAATGCGATCAAACCACATTGCTGTCATTCTATTAATTAAGTCTCACTAAATCTGGATAAATGACTTCTGGGTTTTTTTGGGCCAATTTATGTCCCCTAGTGCTCATTCAGCTAGAACACTGGATTTAAATTTATAACGGTGGGCATGTAATGATTAAACATTCAATATCCTACTAGACTCCTTCTGGATTTTTGTTGGGGTTTTTCATGAGGTTTGATTTTTTTTTCTCTTTAGGATAGAACTGGAAAGAATGGATGATATAATAATACCCCAGATTTTTTTTGGGGGGGACAGGGGGGTTGAAAGAGCTTACAAACAGCAATAGGTTCATAACAACCTCTTTTCTTTCTTCCCCTCCCCCCTCCAAATAAAAACAATTTACCAAATTGTTGGGAAGTTGTTATAATTCCTTCCTTAAATTATTACTCGCCTTTAGATTAGAAATGAGGCCAGGCTTAGCAATCAGCCATAAATGGTGGGATTTCTAAAGTAGGAGCACTTGTCTGATTGTGAAGTGGAGGCCATTATTGCGTTGATTGGGTCTTTTTTCCCCCCTCGTAGCTTGCTTGATTTGTAGTTGAGACACACTACTCCTCCGAAGCAATCAAAGCTTTCTCTGCTCGTTTCTGCTCAGCGATTTGGGGTTGACTACTTTGGCACAGCTGCCACCTTTTAGCCTCCATCAGGAGATATACGTTTACACACACACACACACACACACTCACACAGAAAGACAGACAGACACAGACACACATACAGAGTATAAAGTTTGAAACATCAAGCACTTGTAGTAGAGCAGGTTTTCTCCCAAATTATCTGCCATTCCATACTTCTAACTGTGTATGTACTCTTAAGAAGAAGACTATATTGTCCTTCTAAAACCGGATGTTGGGAAGAGAGCTTTAAACACACATGAATCCAGCAAACATATTGCTTGATTACAAATGGGTGATAAATGGAATAATCAAATCAAGGCGATTCGGATATTTTTGAACAAATCAGTAAATAGATTTATTTAGTTCCAATGGTTTGCTCATTGCAAATAGTTCTCAGGAGGCATTGCTAAGTATCATCATCGGTACAGGCACAAGTGAACATAATATGAATGCTCTTGCTGTAACTTTCAGGCTTCTGCTTCCTAATAAATTAGACCCAACAGTCCAGGTTAGTTCAGGCAATTATTTGAGTTTCCCAAGACCAGGGCAAAATATATAACAAAATAGTTGGTTAATTTATAGCACTTCCATTTGATCAGAAGCATTAGCTTGTAAATTTATGAGCAGAATGTTTCATATGTATTTCCAACAAAGTCAGGATTCCATTCCATTTACCATAACTAATAGGTACAAATTCTTTCTAATTAAGGAATTTCTTCCTTAAATTCGCTTTGGTTTACTTCAGCAGACTTTGAAATGCATTTCAAAGTTCCTAATATTTTTTTCTAAGCGAGAAAAACTAGTATATTTTTAAGATGACATTTTCATTACATAAAAGCATCTCTTTCTCTTTAATGTAGCAAGCAAAATCTCTTGAGTGGGAAAAGTTATGAAATTGACTCTTAGGAATACCCGTTTCATCAAAGTCAGCAGTTGCCTAATTACTATCATTCAGGTGCTGAAACAAAATTACTTATTTACAAAGCAATTTAAAGTTTAAAAGCTAATTTATGCTGCATTGCTTTTAGATGTCTGTCTATTTATAACACTACTGATTTTTTATTTAACGAAGTATTTGTGACAGTCCCTTAAATACTAACTAATAGTTACAAAATGGATTTAGCCATAGATCTATCTGTCCCTCCTTCCTTCCTTCCCTCCCTCCCTTCCTCCATCTTCATTCTACACATTCTGTATTCTAATTGCTTCATAGTAGTTTGATTTCAAATTTGGTGAGCATTAGATTCATAATCTAGGATCCCAAATGTTAAGGACTTTGAAATAAACCTTTCCAGTTTTTCAGAGACAAAAATTAACAATTCAAAATAGAACTTCTATTACATCTGATTATTGGAGACAAGCTAAGAATATCAAATATAAAAGTGCAATAATAAATTACACTAATAAAACTACACCCCAAAATATCTTTTGACATAAGCTGTTGGTATTAAACAAGCAAAATTATAAACACTAGAAACAAAATTCTATGAAAATATAAGTGATTTTTCTCTCTTCCTTCTTAAAAAGAAATAGTTTTCTCTTTTTAATAACTTTATATAAATTATTCGAAAGAGAGAAGTTGAACTGTCTTGCCTCAGGAAATTGCGCTTTCCACTCTGTATCTACTAACAAAATAAGGGCTCTTATTATAATTGAATGGTTAAATCATTGCTGACCAAGGTCTATGCCTCCCACTCCATTTTGTGAAGATTAATATAGATCTAAGAAATTAGACCAGCACAGAGATGATAATGATTAACTACTTCCATGTGTAATACAATTAGGAAAAGAAGAAAGGAAAAGTATTAAGAGTTTTTCTCTTAAATTATCCTGTCCTAGAAGGAATTTACAAACAAAATTATGATTATTTGGTATAAAGTGCTTATTAAACTATTATTTATTAAATTATTATTAAACTACTTATCACAACAAAGCAATTTCTGAATCTGTAGGTTATTTATTTATTTATTTATTTATTATTTATTTATTTAATTTATTGAATTTATATTGCTCCCTATTCGGCCATGGCGACTCAAGGCGTCTTACAGAATATAAAACCACATTTAGAACAATAAAAACTAACAAAAAGAATCAAATAAATTAATATAGTGCAATGTAACAAAATCACCCCCTACCTCCCACCCCCCACCTCAGCGACAGCAGATCACATGAGCCATTTAATGGGCTCCATCCCACTCTGGGTTCCCCAGGCAGAACCAGGTCTTCAGCATCTTCTGGAAGAGTATCAGAGTGGGGGCCATTCTAATCTCTGGGAGAATGATGTTCCAGAAAGAGGGAGCCACCACGGAGAAGGCCTTTCTTCTGGGTCCCATCAGGTGTATCTCCCTAGGGGATGGGACCCACAATATTCCCTGTCTCCCCACTGGGGAGGTAAACCTCAGATAACCTGATCTCAAGCCATGAAGCTCTTTAAAGGTGACAACCAGCACCTTGAATTGTACCCGGAAGCAAATGGGCAACCAATGCAGCTCCCATAGGAGAGGTGATACATCTGCACATCGGGGTCTGCACAAAACCATGTGGGCCACTGTGTTTTGCCCCAACTGGAGCTTCCAGATGCTCTTCAAGGGCAGCCCCATGTAGAACATGTTGCAATAGTCAAGACGGGAAGTGACTAGGACATGAGTGACTGTGAGTAGGGACTGTTGGTCCAGGAAATGGCATAACTGGTGCACAACCCACAGTTGTGCAAAAGCCCTCCTGGCCATAACCGCCACCTGCTCTTCTAGCAGGAGTCGTGAGTCCAAGGAAACGCCTAGATAACGCACCGGGTCTGTTGGGGTAGAACCACCCCATCCAAGACCAAAGGTGGCAATTCTCCCTAAGCCAACGAACCCCAAACCCAGAGCCACTTGGTCTTGCAAGGGTTTAGTTCAACCCGTTGCTCCCCATCCAGCCCCTAACAGTCTCTAGGCACTGTGAGAGGGAGGACATATGCCATCATCTCAATATCCAAAATGATTCTGGAGCAGATGGTCATTTCTAGGCTTTCAAATATTACTGAAGTCATGGGGTACTATGGATTTTTTGGGAAGTGAAGAACAAATATAAAACATCAGGCTCTTGGGCATACTGTTTTCTAAATATGCATTTTTTTATGCTTGAGTCATAATGCACATTATTTTCAAAATTCTGCTTCCTGAATGTTCATTGATTTTATTTAAAACACAATAATTATTTGTGCAGTATTATATGCACAAAAATTAAATTGTTTTTAATGGAGTTATTGAAAGCAACATATTCCAATTCTCTTGCAAATGGTAGCTAGTTATCCTTGCCAGCCTTCTTCAATCGAGTGCCTTCTCAATGTAGACAGGGCTGTCCAACCTTGGTATTTTAAGACCTGTGGACTTCAACTCCCAGAATTCCCCATCCAGCATGACTATCTTGGGATTTCTGGGAATTGAAGTTTACAAATCCTAAACTGTTCATTCTGGGAATTGGAAGTCCAGAAATCTAAAACTGTTCATTAGCCACCAATCAGATCCTGATCAGCATACTCAGAAGAAAGATATTCAGAGTTAAGTACAGGTAATCCTCAAATTATGACCCGAATTGAGCCCAAAATTTCTGTTGCTAAGTAAGACAGTTGTTAAATGAGTTTTGCTGCATTTTATGGCTTTCCTAGCCACAATTGTTAAGTGAATCACTGCAGTTGTTAAGTGAGCAACACGGTTGTTAAATGAATCTGACTTCCCCATTGACTTTGCTTGTCAGAAGGTCGCAAAAAGTGATCACATGACCTGGAGACACTGCAACCGTCATGAACACATTCCAGTTGCCAAACATCTGAATTCTGATCACGTGACCATGGGAATGCTACAAAGGTCATAAGTGTGAATAAAGGTCATCGCTTTTTTTCCATGCCCTTGCATCTTCTAACAGTCACTAAAAGAATGGTTGTAAACCAAGGACTACCTGTAATTTGTTTTGTGCCCCAGAGCTGACTAGAGGTCCCAGCCTTTCCATTCACATTTCCTTCTCTTGAATTGACAATAGTAGTAGCTCCAATGACAATCCCAAAATAATCCCTTTATTGTGACTAAAAGTCCCCTGGTACCAGGGATGAAATTCAGCAGGTTCTGACACATTCTGGAGAACCGGTAGCGGAAATTTTGACTAGTTCAGAGAACCAGCAAATACCACCTCTGGCTGGCCCCAGAGTGGGGTGGGAATAGAGGCTTTGCAATATCCTTCCCCCAGGAGTAGGGAGGGAATAGGGATTTTGCAGTATCCTGCCATGCCCACCAAGCCACACCCACAGAACTGGTAGTAAAAAAATTTGAATTCCACCACTGCCTGGTACATAAAGAAACCTGATTTAGCAGTTCATGAGTAAATTCCCAATCTGCGAGTCTCAACAGGAAAAAAAAAAAACCCAAAGGGAAAGGAAGATTGTCTTCAACATTGATTGTTCTAGTAACAAAACTGCTCGACAAATGAAGAAACTCATTTCATATTGATCTTTTCTAGACCTTAAAGAGAAGTATGGCAGGTCTTCAAATCTTCTTCTCATGGGAATATATATTAACGTTGTATCAGCGTCCTTTGATTCTAAAGTTGGACAGCCCAGAGTAAAGCAATGTTTAGCTGTCATTTAATATTATCAGTTACATCTACTGTATTCCCAAGCAATGCCCCCCCAAAAAAGGGGGGGAAGGGAGCTGGGTGGAGAAGGGAGGGAGGGAAACCAACCCGAGTGAGCAGTATGTTTCTTAGTGCTGCAGGGTGGTAGCATGTCTCATGTCTGGTAACAGAAAAGGATAACCATCTTTGTGCAAACTTGACATCTATAAATTGATTACATAAGTGAGCAATGGTGGCCCTTTCATGTAGATTCCTTTTGTTTCAGCCTTACAGTAAAATTACCAGCAGCAGTTTACCATTAGAGGGGGAATAATAATAACTGGATATGCTTTCATCTGTACATACAATTACAACGCACGGCATGCTTTAATAGGATTGTGAAAAATCTGTGTTTGACCCATACAAAAAAAGTAAACATTCTTGTTCTGGATACTACATCATTATCACAACAAAGAGAAACTCCTGAAATCTGAGGATTTAAACATCTGGAGAATGTTAATCACTTCAAAATGACGGATGTTTTTCATTTTAGGTTTTGACAGACACACTCCTTTCATAGATAGATGATTATTTACATAAATTACATCATCAATGTGAAAAAAAATCAGGAAACTTCAAAGGGTAAGAAGCTTAATTAAAAAGAGACTTTTATTCCTCCAACCCACCCTCATTTTCCCCAATGCTGTCCTTTCAATAGGATAGCAGAAAAAATACCTTTTTCTACTCCTCTTGCAAATCTTTCTAATCCCTTCATGATTTTATAAATATGAAGCAGTTGCTCTTGAAAGTTCATCCACAAAGAAATACTGAAGATCTCAAGTGCAGTGGAGTGTTTTCTTTTCCTTATTTTTATATCTACAGAATTTCATCTCAAGAAATCATCTCATAATTTACAAAAAAAAAAAAAAATCTGCACTCTATAGCGCTTCCATCTTAATCTTACTTTTTGCAGTTTCTGTTTTCCTGAAGCAAACAGATATGGCTTCCCAAAACAAAATAAAATGAACAGGAGCCACCTCTGACATTAGGCCGGGCTTAAAAACTGCCTCAGACAGAAGTTGCTAGAAAGTATATGGAAAATGGCAGCAAAATTGCTCTTTGCTTAACAGTTCACAAGCCTGGAAACATAATTGTGCATGCCATGTGATACTCTTGTACTTCATAAAGTCTACATTTGTGTCATGGCACTTTCAAACACCCCTCTCCATGATAGGAAGCAAGCAGTGTTTCAGCTTCAAGCATCCTCGGTACTTCCAAAAATGTTTAGGACCCACATATCTGGTTTCTGATTTATTTATTTTTATCCCACCTCTATTACTATTATTCTTATTATTCTTATTATATCTTTTATTCATTAAACATGAAACTCAGTCAACTGAACATTTAAAAATGTATCACAAATATCATTGACTGATGCTGATGGTTGATACGGGTTGTTGCCAGCATCCTAGGTATCAATCAACTATTTTCTTAAAATTCACGATGTTCCGAATAGCAGTTTTTTGCAGTTCCACTGGTGTTATTGCAGGGAATGGCAATTTCTTGATGTATTCTTATTCTTATTCATAACAACAACAACAACAACAACAACAACAACAACAACAACAACAACAACTCAAGGTATCAAACATACCTAAAACTTCCTTCTTCTGTTTTCCCCACAATATCAGTTCTGTGAAGTTCGTTGGGCAGAGAGTGAATGACTTGCCTAAAGTCACCCAACTAGTTTTCATGCCTAAGACAGTACTAGAACATTGTCTCCTGGTTTCTAGCCTGGTACCTTAACCATTATATTTTTATTCTTAGAAAATAAATAAACAAGCAACAATAGTAAGAAAAAACTAGTGGGCATGGCATGGTTATATTGATAATGTTTCCTTCCCATTATCAATTTTTCCTAAATAATAGAATTCTTTAATAATAGAACTCTAAATGTTTTAAAATCCATTTTTATTTTATTCTCTCAAGCCATGAACTCAAGAAACAAAGCTTGACTATTACACAAGTTGAGACACTTCCAAACAAATGCTTCCGAAGTGTCCCCATTTGGCCAGGAGAAAAAAGAACCCACACACACACAACGCTAAATTGAGACACTTGGGAGACTACACAGAGTGATGGGCCATAACCACACCACTGTGTTTTCTCCTTAAAGAATGATTTGTAATAGGGCATGCATGCACAGTCGTGGTAGCCATATTGTGACAGAACAAATCAAGATTATCGGCATTCAAAATATGTCCATTGCATCATAAAAACGGAGAAGAATAGCCTAAAGTCTCCTGCTATCCTCAGGCATAATAAAGGATGTTGTCTTGTCCCCTGCAAATTAAAATTCAACTATCAATTCAATTGATTATTGCATTAAAAAAACTGAGAAATTTTTACACATTTTTCCCAGGCTAATTCTACATTGTACTCCCAGACATATAAACCTGCCTGGATGGACATGGATTGTCCAGCTCACATTTGCAAAAGTGTGTGTAAATGTTGTAACCTGCCAGAATTTAAAAATAAATTGTTAAGTCAGAAGAAAAAAAGCTTTTTCCCCACAATGCTTCCCCTTTTCCACAACCTTACTCCAGAAACCATTTGTCCAATACTCAAGCTTTGATTCTTGAATTCATGGCTAGAGAGAATAAGATGGATTTAAAAGCATTTAGGAAGAATTGATAAGAGGAGGGAACATTAGCAATATTTTCAGGTCCATTTTTTCTTACCATCTTTGTTTATTCAGTACACAAAGCACTAATCTTATGACAAAATGTTCAGTTCTGTTTCTAACTCCCGCTTTTGCCACAGTCTTTAAAAATAGGATGTTATCTTTACATGAGAAAGTGTACATTTTTGTTGGTTCTTTTATTTTTTCCCCATTATTTTAAAACCTTTGTCTTTGCCAAACATAAACCTAAATCTTAAATCTTCTTCATGCATTACTTGGAACAACTTCATTTCATTCACACGTGTAACTAGGCCAACCATGTGACCTGTGAATACATTTGAAGCAGGGGTGAAATGCTACCGGTTCGCTCCAGTTCGGGCGAACTGGTAGTAAAAAAATGCTTTAAAAAGAAAAAAAAAAAAGAGGTTCCAATGATCACAGCTGTGCCACGCGATCCTTGGAACCTTTTTTTACTTTTTTAAAGCATTTTTTTACTACCGGTTTGGGCGAATAGGTAGTAAAAAATGCTTTAAAAGGAAAAAAAATTGGCCACGCCCACCCAATCACATGACCCACACACACACCAAGCCACACCCATCAAGCCATGCCCACAGAACCGGTAGAAAAAAATTTTTGCATTTCACCACTGATCTGAAGGTAAGCATCACCAGGGAATAGTAGAATAAATTGTATTGCTGGAACTCTATTACTTTCAGTTTGTTTTGCTGAGAGAAGCCCGTATTCTTTATTCAATATTGCTCATATTGTATCAGTGGGTCAGAGAGGACAGGGCAAAGCCAACATTAATTGAAAACATTTCTCATATTTTCAAGAAATTCTACAGCAGGATTAAGGGAACTATGGCTTTCCAGATACTGTAGAATTATAATATCTCAGAATCCTAGCTAGCTAGAACAATGGTGAGGAATTCTAGGAATTGTAGTCTGCAACATTTAGTGTATTTCCTTTGAAATGAGGCAAGTCTGAAATGGAATGAAATGTGAAGTGTTTAAAGGGAAAATTGATTTTGTCATTTTTCTTGAAATTGTTCTGATTTGGTACAGATATTATTCCAATTCCTTAGTTTCTGACTCAATTTCCCTTTCAAAAGAATTTCAGAAGATTTAAAATTGGGATCTCTCCACTTGTTTGTTACATACCAAAATAAATATTCATCATCACTTCAGTCTTTCTTTTTTACTCGGCATTTGAGTCAGTTATGAGTCACTTGTTCTGGTATATTCTTTCTGAATAAATCACTGCAGTTTTTCCTAGCAAGGAGTTTCAAAAATGGCTTGCCATTCCCTGTTTCTCTTGCTGGCCAAGAGCAAGTAACTGGTATAAGGTCACCCAGGTAACAGTGGAACTAGAATTCACGATCGCCTGGTTTCTAGCCTGGTGCCTTCTAGCCTTACTATATAACTTGGCTCACATCACTTTCTAAATTCCTCTAAAATGTTCGTGAAAACATAAAGCAGGAAAGATTGCTCCCAAATATAAAATACTTATATTGCAATTCCTAGTCCTCAAAGCCAGAAGGAGAATTGACACCATTAGTTACTTATTTTAAATAGTTTATTTATTTACTTATGTATTTATTTATATATTTTTCTCATCTTATGAAACCAATTCCGAGTGGCTTTTACAACAACAGTAAGAACCAAAAAGAGTAAAATAAAAAAATCAGGTGCCTTAACCAACAATCTCCAATCTATCCAGCAATACATGTCTTACATTTCAAACCCAGCTCCTAGTTTTCAAATCTAAGGGCTTACAGATAGAGTTAGGGGAATAAAAATTAGCCATGTTTCAATAGGACAGTTATTTCAATATTTGGGTCACTTAACCTGGATCCAAATCCAATAACATTATTTTGCATTAGTTGAGTGATCTGAGGGTATTTCTTAATGGAAGTGGAATACCACACACATCCATTTTATTAGCACTAAGTAAAAGAGCAAAGCATGCAGTATAGATAATTCATTTAGACGTTTCATCGTGCTAGTCAGCTGATGATAAAATCCTATCGTAATTTCACACATCCAAATCACAAAGTTTTGGTAACCATTTCTAATCCTTTAAGTCTCTCAACTAAAAACATCATTTTGGAGTTTTCTGTGAATTTGGAAGGATCTAATTCTGCAACACTCCTATGCTTGATTAGATTCAGGATCTGCCTAAATAAGAAAACATTCAGGCCCTAGGACAGTGATGGCTAACCTTTTTGTCATCGCGTGCCAGGAGTGGGGGTCATGCGGGGGAGTTGCACACATGCACGCCCACACCCATAATTCTATGCAGCCCACCCCCACGCATGCATGAGTGACCCCTCCGCTCCCCCTGCTCCTGGCACGCGATGGCCCGGTAGGCCCATTTTTCTCTCCCCAGGCTCCAGAGCCTTTCTAGGAGTCTGGGGAGGGCAAAAACGCCCTCCCCCCCGGAGGCCCTCTAGAGGCCGGAAACGGCCCATTTGCCAATTTCCGGTGGCAAATGGGCCATTTTCAGCCTCTGGGAGGTGGGGGTGGAGTCTGGGGTGGGCCATTTTTGCCCTACCCAGACTCCTAGAAAGACTCCGGAGCCTGGGGAGAGAGAAAAATAGGCCTTCCCCACCAACCCCCGAGGCCCTCCAGAGGCAGAAAACAGCCTGTTTCCCTATTTCTGGTGGGCCCAGAAGGCTGGAAAATCAGCTGACCAGTGCACGTACGCACGCCAGAGCTGAGCTTGCGTGCCCACCGATATGGCTACGCATGCCACCTGTGGCACGCGTGCCATAGTTCGCCATCACGACCCTAGGATATTCAATTTTAAGTACCTTCTTCCTTACACATTTGGCTGTATTTTAATCTACCCACTAAGGAAGGTTGTGTTTGTGCCTTGTGACTGACGGCGTGCTGCCAAATGTGAGCTGGTAGACCTGGTGCAATTTAGCTGATCCCATACAATTTCCTCCTACACTCTGAATTGATCTGCAGTGTGACCTTAGACAATTTGTCTTCTTTCTGGGAGAAATGTCACCCAAAAGGAAGCTATTAAGTCAAGAAGGTAATTCAACAAGAACAGTCCACTGTATAAACAGAACTTGACCTCGGGTAATTCATTTCTGGTCCTTTACAAAGAGACTTAAGAGATAGGACTGCTAAATGTCAGGGTCTCAATCTGCCAATTAAAAAAATGGGAGACACCAGCCTCTTAATATGTTATTTTGGAGTGGCTGAATGAAATGTGCTAGGAATTAACGAGCTAAAAAGCAGCCATTGAGAAGAATAGAGGAGCTTGAAGCTCACTCAAGCTCCAAGATAAATTTTGCACTCCAGACCAGTGGTTTATTGTACCAATATTGTTCAATGGTCAGATTCAAATTAAGACTGACATCCTAAGTTTATTGAAAATAATGGGACTCATGTTAGAAACAATGTCAGTTAAAGAATTCAGAAAAAAAGAAATCACAGAACGAAAGAATCAAGAGGAGGATCTGTTGTAGATAACCTACAGTCACAAAATCAGTGCATATTTTTAATTAGATTAAACAGGAGTGTTAGATTCATGGACTGCCTACTGTCAGAATAGCTGCCTTCCAGAATAGAAGGGACCAAAAATTTGTGTCCTCCCCCACCCCGCATTTCCCACACACATTTTTGGCATGTTATAGGGTTTTAAGGCACTTTAAGAATTTCAGATGCTCAAGGCACATATAGTATTTTAACATTTCACAAGACTGAAAACTTTTTCTAAAAATTTCCCTGGCCTTGCCCATTTTTTGAAGAAGGGCCCTCAAGCTGAAAAAAGTATGCAGCCTAGTTAAAGGAAGCCCAACTTCCACAAGCATCTATAGATAACAAATATTGAGATTTCAAGAACTCAGTTTCCAAGACTGTTGCCTCTATTTTTCTAAAGCAGCTGTAACATCGCACAATATGCATTCTAGCAAATCACTGCTATCACTAAGAAACCCACTGTTTTTATTTGCAACTAATGTGGAACCACAGTCTGCACACGTGCTCAAACCTTGTTTTCAGCTGAACATGTTTAAGTTTTAAGTTCAAGTTTATTAGATTTCTATACCGCCCTTCTCCCGAAGGACTCAGGGCAGTGTACAGCCATATTAAAACACATAGATTTATAAAATTTAAAACCAAATTAAAATCAATATATAAAATTGGCCCGCAGATTTAAAACACACATACACCCATAATAAAATTCATATTAGGCCAGTCCGGCTTGCTGGAACAGGAGGGTCTTAAGGGCGCGGCGAAAAGTACGCAGGTCGGGGCTAAGACGGAGCTCTAGGGGCAGCTCATTCCAGAGGGCTGGTGCCCCTACAGAGAAGACTCTCCCCCTGGTGTCACCAGTCGACATTGTTTGGCCGATGGCACCCTGAGGAGCCGCTCTCTGTAGGAGCGTATTGGCCGGTGGGAGGTTGTTGATGGCAGAAGGCGGTCGCGTATATACCCCGGCCCTAAGCCATGGAGCGCTTTAAAGGTGGTGATCAACACCTTGAATCGCACCCGGAAGACTACCGGGAGCCAGTGCAGCTCATGCAGGAGGGGTGTTATGTGGGCGTGCCGATTCGCACCCATAACCACCTGTGTGGCCGCATTCTGGACCAGTTGGAGCCTCTGAGTGCTCTTCAAGGGGAGCCCCATGTAGAGAGTGTTGCAGTAGTCCCAACGGGATGTGACGAGGGCATGAGTGACCGTGCGCAGGGCATCCCAGTCCAGAAAGGGACGCAACTGGTGCATCAGGCGAACCCGATAGAAAGCTCCCCTGGCCACAGCCATCATATGATCTTCCAAAGACAGCCGTGCATCCAGGAGAACACCCAAGTTGCGAGCCCTCTCTATGGGGGCCAGGATCTCGCCCCCAATAGTCAGCGATGGAGCCAGCTGACTATACCGGGATGCCGGAAGCCACAGCCACTTGGTTTCTTCTTCTCTATTGAATAGTCACACAGAAAAGATAAAAATGTTGTGACCCAGGCCCACATAGTTGATATTAAATGCAAAACAGTTCCAAAAAACAAACAGATTTTATTAAAACAGCTGAGAATTAACTCATTCTCAGTATATTGTAAATTAAATGAAAGCAATGTCCTCAAAACACCAGTCTTTAGTTTATCTCTGACCTTGGGATAATTAGGTAAACTGCCAAAGGTTTTTCTTGGCAACAGTTCAGGAACAGAAGAAATAACTATAGCCAAACAAGAAGCAATTCCCTCAATGGTTGTTTTCCAGCAAAGAGGCCAAGAGCCATTGCTAGTCCTTTAAGCCTTATGGGAGGGGCCAATCATGTCTTGGCCCTACTCCCGAGACTTCCTCTCTGCTTTAGCTGCTCCTGCCTTCTGGCAGCTCTTCTCATACGTGCACTAGAAACAGGCTCCTCCTGTTCCTCTGCCTCTCTACTGTTAGCCTCTGGAGGCTCCGAAGTCCGCACATGGCCCTGGCCCAATCTCTGCCTTCGATGCAGAGCCCTCATCCTGGCCTTCCCCAGAATCCAAGACTGGCTCATGTTCTTCCTCAGCCTCATTGCTGTCCGATTCTGCTGCCAGCTCCGCAGGCTGCTGGCAGATAACAACAAAAAAAGTTTTCCAGTTTATTTTCAAAAGGTCATATTTTCAAACTATGCCAAAAGTGATTAATGATAACTTCTGTGTTTTATTGGAGGGTGTTAATTTCTGGCTGGGTAGTTTTATCATTGTTGGGTTATCCAACCCTCAGGTGTTCAAATAAGGCTTCTCTTTCCAAACCCTACTCATCCAACCAGAAGCCTTCCCTCAGTCATTTGCATCAGCAGTGGCTATATTAGAAGGTACTGAAGTTGGATGCCAGATCTAATGGGTGCTTCAGATCTATCTCCAGCTCAGTCAGAATCCGGACAAATCACATTTTTGTGTGTGTTTTGGGATTTGTGTGCCTTCTCTAAAGCATGTTCAGGGAAGGGAAAGAACTAAGCAAGTGTCATTTTGAAGAACTTCTATGAATTTGAAGTGGCCTCCAAGTCTTGCATGACAACTCTGAGGTGGGCTTTTTGTCCTATATTATCACAGGAATAGAATAGAATAACAGAGTTGGAAGGGACCTTGGAGTTCTTCTAGTCCAACCCCCTGCCCAAGCAGGACACCCTACATCTGCCTCTACCTAGGATCGAACTCACAATCTCCTGATTGTGAGGCAAGAGCTCCACCTCTAGGCCACAGCAGCTGGAGATAAGGAGAATGAAGTAGAGATCTGGCTATTAAGCTTGGTTTGTAAGAAAAAATCCTATCTCTTCCATCTCTTCTCCTATTACTGACTTGACTTTTACAACTGTCTTTTACATCATGTTTAGGATACGGGTATTCATATTTTCCAGAGGTATCCCCCACTTCACGGCAGAACAATGTGATTATCTTCCAATGGGCTACTTTTGACTTATAGAAGTCTTTGACTCTCCTTGACCCATAAAGATTTTTGACAGACATCTGTACTGTGGTTCTGACAGATATACAAAAAGTAATCATTTATTAAAGGCATTATTTACAAAAAAATAATAATTACTTTTGAATGAGAAAGATTAGCCCAAGGTTAGTGATATTAGTGGTATTATTGTTGTTACTAAACATACTTAATTAATTATCCCCAATATATATATATTATTTATTTATTTATTTATTTATTTATTTATTTATTTGTTCGATTTATATGCCGCCCTTTTCCAGAGACTCAGGGCGGCTTACAATGCGTTAAGCAATAGCCTTCATACTTTTGTATATACCTGCTTAGTAGGGCTTTCGGCCCCCCCTAAGCGGTGTTCTTTTTATACAAAGTCAGCTTATTGCCCCCACAATCCAGGTCCTCATTTTACGTACCTCGAAAGGATGGAAGGCCGAGTCAACCTTGAGCCTGGTGAGATTTGAACTTGCAGTAATTGCAGGCAGCTGGTGTTACTTAACAGTGCTTTAGTCTGCTGCGCCACCAAGGCTCTTCTTCTATACATAGTTTCCTAAACTATTTGTACTTGAGTCAGTAATTTTTCTACTGGATTTCCCTAGTACTTATCCCAAACAATCACTCACAGCCAGCAAAGCATGCCAATTACCATCTTCTTCTGCCTCAAGCTTTTCCTGCCCTTCTGTCCTTTAGAATGAGTGATTCAGCTATTTCAATGAGTATTTTTTAAAGTTCCCTCTGGTCAGTACTAAAGCTTGAATCCATCAGGTTCTGCTTCCTGCTGAATGCATCATGTTCAGATTAATAATAAGACCTCTCATTTATCAGCCCTGGGAAACCTCTAGCTAAGTTACAAAGTCCAACTGGACATTCGACCCAGTCAGGTCTTCCTATGCTATGCCATGAAACTATTATAAGCAGCAGTTCATAGCCCTTGCATGCAGCCAATAGGAATTTAAGAGCTGAAAAGAAGAAAAGAATGGGAAAACGAACAAAACAGTATCTATTTAAGGATGAGGTTTTCTTTGAACCTAGCTTCACTAGCTATAAAGAAAAATATGCCGATATATATCCCATTTTCTTTTTTATTTGAAATCAATTTTGACTGCTGCACAGCAGGGTGCCCAGATGTTCATTTTGGGGGGGAAAAGTGTGCTTCTGCCATCAAGTCTGCACTGAGAGCAACAAAGTTTGAAAACCTGTCAATCAACATAGAGATGATGTTGGAATTAATGTCCTTAACTGCTTTCCAAATTGGTTCAGGTGTTCATTTAGTTGCAGAACATGAATAAAGATAAGATGTTCTACTATTAACGGAAGAGGATGGGTTTTACTCTCCAGCAAGGAAGAATTTGTGCAATGAACAGCAATTTTCACTGTAATTCTTCAGTTTGAGGAAAGTGAGTAATTCTGCTGAAACATCCTTGGGGGGGGGGGTGTATATTCTGTATATTTGACATGAGTCCCAGATATACATTCTTGCCCAAATCTCATAAGATTTCAGGACTGAATATCAAACTTTCGTGACCTTTGATGTTCTCAAAAGTTTGAGGTTTTAAAAATTAGTCATTAACCTTTGGAGCAGTGGTGAAATTCAATTTTTTTTACTACCGGTTCTGTGGGTGTGGCTTGGTTGGTGTGGCTTGGTGGGCGTGGCAGGGGAAGGATACTGCAAAATCTCCATTCCCTCCCCACTCTGGAACCAGCCAGAGGTGATATTTGCCAGTTTTCCAAACTACTCAAAATTTCCACTACCGGTTCTCCAGAACCTGTCAGAACCTGCTGGATTTCACCCTGCTTTGGAGCTCATGAAATGTCCTGTTATTGTGGGTCTTGATGTGTATTGGGATCCACAGAGAACTGTAACTCTGTTTCTCTTATCCTTTCTGAAGCATTTTTTTAGATAGATTTGCTTGAACAAAGGGAAAGGTAGGGACAAAAGAGAATTATTCTGCAATGATAGATAGATAGATAGATAGATAGATAGATAGATAGACAGACAGACAGGAGAGAGAGAGGAGAGGGGAGGAGAGGAGAGGAGAGGAAAGGAGAGGGGAGAGAGAGACTTTTTAAAGGGCATGGCTTGCTCCTTTTTGTGTGATCCTTTACGTTTTCCCAAATCCATGCCCCTTTATCCTTCTTTCTTAAATTTCAGTTTATTTGCCTTGCCTATGTCAATCTTTGTGTCTAGTTTGTCTGGAGTTCTTTGGTTCTTTTAGTTTCCCATTAGGATTTCCATATATTTTTCCTTCTCCACAATTCCCCAAAATTATCTCCTCTTCCCAATTTCCTGGTTTTTTTTACTGTTTTCTTCTCTAACTATGCCTTGTCTGGTGTTGAGTGAGTCCTTCATTGCGGGAGTGGGCACGGGTTGCTGTTAAGAAAATTTGTCATAGTACAGGTATTCTTTGACATACAATCACAATTAAGCCTAAATTTTCTGTTGCTAAACAAGGAAATTGTTAAGCCAGTTTTGCCTCATTTTACAACCTTTTTTTGCCACAGTTGTTAAGCAAATCACTGTAGTTGCTCAGTGAATCATGCAGCCATTAAGCAAATCTGGCTTTCCCCATTGACTTTGCTTGTCGAAAGTCGGCTGGGAAGATTAGAAATGATGTTTACGTGACCTCAGAACACTGCAACTGACATAAATATATGCTAATTGACAAGTGCCCTAATTTTGATCATGTGACCATAGGGATGCTGCAATGGTTGCAAGTGGAAAAAATCGTCATAAGTCACTTTTTTCAGTGCCATTGTAACTTCAATAGTTGTAAGTCAAGGACTATTTGTATGGTACAGTATATACACAACAGTAATAATATGCATACTCATCAGATTTTTTTTAAAGTTGTGCAAATGGCATATAGTTTGTTCTAATTAGTCAAGTTCTAAAGCTTTTTAGCAAATATGAGTTGTTATATTAAATGTAATTAGCTGTACGCTTCCTCATTGGTACATATATGAACTGAAAGGGACAGAAAGGATGGATGGATGGAGAGAGGGAGGGAGGGAGGGAGGGAGGGAAGGAGGGAGAAACAAACAATTTAACAGTAGGTAGTTTTCTACATCCCAAGAACCCTTTTCTGTCATACTGATTTATGGAAAACTTTTGAATGTGCATATTTGGTCAGCAAATGTGTGTATAACACATGGCATTCATCCCTGTAACTATTTGCCAACAGTGTTATCGGGTACTTAACATTTCCAATTATATTTTCACATGTACTTTCCAAAACCATACTTTCCTACTTATTTCTGCTGATACTGATCTGGATACCAAGCATGACAATAGAATGGAAAACCATAAACTCTCTTTCGCTATTGCCTTGAGTGCAATAATCCTTGGTGGCCATAGAAATCAATGTGATCTAAATGCCATATCAGTTCCCTCATTCAGAACAAATGAAGGGACATTGAGCAATGCCTAAAAGGGCTGCTTAAAAATGGCGAACAATTAGTTGAATAAGATTTCAGCATTGAAGAAGGGACACAATATTTGCCTGGTTGCCATATTTGGTCATAAAACTCTGTAATTCCCCTGAGCTTTAGAACCTCAGGCAAAAACTCAAATTACTACCACAAAGTACTAAGATTCAGCTGTTATCCCCAGATGGGATCTCAAAAATCTGAAGTACAAATGATATCCCACTAATTTGTACCTTATTTAATTTATTGCAGCTTACAAATAATGGTTGTAAGCACCGTACATTGTAAATAGGGAATGGGATACGGAATATGTAAACCCTCTGCATATTTATAATTGCTTTATACTAGTCTTTTCCAGTCTGCTGTGCTAGATGTATGCATGCATGCATGCAAATATCCATTCATAAATGTTTGTATATTCACAGAGCTATAATCACTGCAATTGATCAGTTAATCATAGTGAGTGGGTCTCATCTGAAAAACAAAGTGCCAAGGTTTCAACTTTTCTATTACACAGCAAGTCTTTTCCTCTTTAACTTGTGCATATTCAATAAATTATTGCAAACCCATTTGAAGGATAATTTTACCAGAGCAGAAAATAACCAAATAGAATGTAACAATCAGGTAAAATAAGGATATCCCAAAGTGTGCACATGCACAACTGGAGCAGATTCAAAAATTTTCTTAGTTAGTTAGTTAGTTAGTTAGTTAGTTAGTCAAGCATATATTAGATAACAGATATAAGTATAAACATGATGATTAATACATGAAATGGATACGAATAAAAGGGGACATTAGGTCAGGGACGGTAGGCATATTGGTGTGCTTATGCATGCCCCTTACAGACCTCTTATGAATGGGGTGAGATCAACAGTAGACAGTCTAAGGTTAAAGTTTTGGGGGTTTAGGGAAGAAACTGCAGAGTCAGGTAGTGCATTCCAGGCATTGACCACTCTGTTGCTGAAGTCGTATTTCCTGCAATCGAGTTTGGTGAGGTTTACCTTAAGTTTGTATCTATTGTGTGGTCGTGTGTTGTTGTGGTTGAAGCTGAAGTAGTCATTGACAGGTAGGACATTGTAGCAGATAATTTTATGTATTACGCTTAGGTCAGACCGAAGGTGGCGTCGTTCTAAGTTGTCTAAGCCCAAAATTTCAAGTCTGATGGCATAAGGCATAAGGCATGGCAAACCATTCTTCTAATGGTTTGTAAAGTAAAAATGGCTGACATATGGCAGTAGTGCATAACCATTTTGCAGTGGTGTTTCAATCATCTTTATTTGCAAATGATGTACCATCACCTGCAATCTTGAAGAGATAACAACTCATAGCACGTTTTAGCTTTATATATATATATATATAGATAGATAGATAGATAGATAGATAGAGAGAGAGAGAGAGAGAGAGAACGACAGATGCAAGAAAACGTAAACACTTACCAACTCCACTTGCAGCAATTTGTCGCAGAAGCAAAGTTTTGCAAAGAAGAATTGAACTGTACATGGAGGGGGAAAAAAACACAAATAAATCAATTGGTTTAAGAAAAGGCAAAGGGACATTCTAATAGCTAATGTAAGATAGGTAATTACAAAGTGAGAGAATAGAATAAGGAAATTTCCCTTTGCTGTATAATCTGCATCAAGTCTTTTGATTGTGTAGATCAGGGGTGTCAAACTCGCGGGCCACGGACCAGATGCATCATGTGCTGGCCCCACCCACTCCCGGCTTAGCGAAGGGGGGAAAAGTCCCGATACGTCATGTGACACTGCCATGATGGCGCAAGTTTGACACCCCTGGTGTAGCTCGTGCTAGACCGTGGAATACATTAAGATGGATAGATATGCCAGAATGTTTGATTTTTCTTCTAGGAAAATTTACAATGACCAAGAAGCTACTGTAAAAACTAAAACTGAAAGAACTGTTGCGCAAAACAGGAAAATAAATAAATCTAGAATGCATATTTTCCCTCTAACTAATAACAGCAAATATATATTAAGTGTGTGAAGATTTATAACTTATTGTTCATGTATATCAGATGAATGGACACACATGCATAGACATATATATACATTCATGCCATTAGTATGGGATGGATTTTTTTGTTGTAGAATTTCTTTTAGTAAAGTAAGCATTCTCAAAACTTTAGCATATACTGCAATCTTTTAAACAAAAAAGGCAGTGTGCTAAGTGAACTAATTACATAGTGTAAAACAAAGGAATTTGTTGTTTACTTGTTTTTTGTTGTTAAATACTCTGTAATTTCAATATTTTATTTAGCTTAGTTTTTGGATTTCAGGATAAAGACAGTGTTGTAATTATTCACAGCCGGTCTTCCAACTGTTACTCTGAATTACATCTCTACTGAATTGGAAATAATTAACCTCTAAAAATATTTACACGTAAAATATTTTTAGGAATGAAATAAGCATGTTCTGGAATAATGTGAATATTAAACAAAGGCAAATCTTCCTAGGGTGTACAACTAACATAATCTATAATATGGGCTACATTATGTAGGGTACAAGATTCTCTCAAATAAACCACATTCAAGAATCTGCTTTTATATGATCCAATCCAAAATTTGAGCATTCATTATATTAACAATTCAATTATGAGTCACTGAACATGAGTTGTACCATCTATACATACTAATATGTGGCCATACATATTCAAAAATAATATTAAGTAATATTAAGTACAGTAGAATGGCAGGAAATTAATCAAACTTTTCAGATCTCATGATGGATGAGAATTATGTCCATGAATACTCAGAGGACTAAATCTACTACATATGGTTTGGAGACAGACCCTAAATCGGAGGTCTTCAAACTTGACAGTTTTAAGACTCCAGCTACGCTGGCTGGAGAATTCTGGGAATTGAAGTCCACAAGTCTTAAAGCTGCCACATTTGGGGACCCCTGCCCTAAATCAATGTGGCAGAGATAATTGGAACTACTTTTGCCAAAACTTAACGACGATCTCAAAACCCAGGATTAAATGTCTCAGCAAAAACTGACCTTCAATTGCCGTTGCTAATTTTCTCCTTATTTTCAATAGTTCTACAAGGGGAAAGGATCTGAAATATCAAAGCTCTTCAAAGCTGAAAAATTGGATATATCCAAGCTTACATGAACTGGCCAAGCTTTAAAAGTTGTAAATGATTTAGCACTTTGTTCTCCCGTTCCACTCAAAACAATATTGGTTTTAGAGAATGGTTTAGGGTTTAAAATCAAAACAGGCTCAAAAGAGGATTTCCAAATCTGTGACATTATATACAAAATGTTCTGACCATCTCTCTTCCTTAGGATTATTAGGAGGAATTCTGTTGTCATATTTTTCAGTTCTGCTTCATTAATTCCATTTTAAAGTTCTTGTAATTTATCCACATCTGTGTTCAACCCTATAATATGTCTATTTGAACAAGTATTAGACAGGCACTCCCTGTCCTTGTAGCTGTTGATGCCACCATCACAATATAGCAATAGCAATAACACTTAGACTTATATACCGTTTCATAGTGCTTTACAGCTCTCTCTAAGTAGTTTACAGAGTCAGCATATTGCCCCCAACAATCTGGGTCCTCACTTTACCAACCTTGGAGCTCAGAAGGATGAAAAGTTGAATCAATCCTAAACTGGTGAGAATTGAATTGTTGGCAGTCGTCAATACTGCATTCTAACCACTGCGCCACCATGGACTTATTAACATTTTTTAATATTTTTTGAGTATTTCATAAACAAAATGATATCCAGGTCAAGAGTCCCAGATCTCTTTTTCTGACAGTAATACTTTGCTTAAACCAGTGGTAGGTTGCCCCCAGTTCGGACCGGTTCGCAAGAACCGGTAGTAAAACTGGTGTGAGGCCCCGCCCACTGCCCCAGATATCATCATCGGTGATCTGCGTATGCGCGATCCCATTGCGAACCAGTAGTAAAGGTAAGTAGAACCCACCCCTGGTTTAAGCTCTCATTAGAAACCAACAAAATTTCCAGCTCCAATATCTCTTTGCTATTATGCACCCGGCTCCAGATTTTCAGCACAATATTTCTAGTCCTTACCTTCCTACAAAGTAACTTTTCTCTCCCCCCCCCACCCCGTTGTTTGATTTCTATGCCTGAAGTATAAATACCTGTGGGTGTGCAGGAGTAGATAATAAGATCTCCAAGGACCCCCCAACCTGTTTCCCAGCTGATCTTGGAAGTAGTTCAACCTGCCTTTGGCCAAGGAGTTAATCAATTCCAATCTATTTCCAAAGATCTGGGATAAACAGATGTGGTTGTTTGATGGTGTTCAAGGTATTGTCATAGGATGTAAGCTGTTCCAAGTAAAGCTGCCTTCTTGAATTGACATAATGATTTTGTCAATGCCAATGGTGTTCAGGTGAATATTAGGGTGGTGTTTAGTTTGATCTGCTTACAAACAATGTCTTCTTGTTGTGGATTTAAGATGTTTTTCCTCATTACTTTCATAATAGAACTTTCATATCTCTATGAAGATCATCTTTTTTACTGCGTACAGGAGAACAACTTAAGCAGCAGTGCAGCATTGTCCTTAAAATAGGGAAAAGTACAATGCATTCAATCTTTGGCAAGGTTCATGATAGGTACTAAGTGAAGCATTGATTTGGGACATCTATTTTCGCTCAAGAAACCCTCATACCAGGGGTGAAATCCAGAGGTTCTGACAGGTTCTGGAGAACCGGTAGCACAAATTTTGAGCAGTTCGGAGAACCGGAAATACCGCCTCTGGCTGGCCCCAGAGTGGTTTGGGAATGGAGATTTTGCAATATTCTTCCCTCAGAAGTGGGGAGGGAATGGGGATTTTGCAGTATGCTTCCCCTGCCACGCCCACCAAGCCATATCATGCCCACCAAGCCACGCCCACAGAACCGGTAATAAAAAAAATTGGATTTCACCACTGCCTCATACGTTCTCGTTCTCTCTCTCTCTCTCTCTCTCTCTCTCTCTCTCTCTCTCTCTCTCTCTCTCTCACACACACACACACACACACACACACACTCACACACTCACACTCACACACACACTTTTTTCTCTTTTCCCCCCCCTGACTATTTCTTCTGTATCTCCCAACTTTCAGAGAAGCATTAGGTGCTGCTTATTTAGAAGTCTGAATAGAGAACTTTTGAAATTAGGTCATGGACCATATGAAAATAAAGAAAGAAATCTATATAGCCTAAAGGTCAGTGGTGGGATTCAGCCAGTTCACACCACTTTGGGAGAACTGGTTGTTAACTTTCTGAACAGTTTGGCAAACTGGTTGTTGGAAGAAATCATTAGGGCAGAGAACCGGTTGTTAAATTACCTGAATCCCACCACTGCTAAACATCATAAAGGTTACTCATCCCTGCTCTGGGAACATTGGTCAATTTTGTGATGAATTCATCATTCCAACTTAACCCAAAGGTGCTTTCCAAAAGGCAACTGGACTTTGTTTTTCCTTGAAAAACATTTCACTTCTCATCCAAAAAGGTTCTTCAGATGCCTTTTGGAAAGCACCTTTGGGACAACCATGACCTGGATAACAGAGAATCTCCATAGACATTCCAACCAGGGGCAGGTTTCAAAACCCGTCACTACTGGTTCACTCGTGGGCGCGTGTGGGCGCTTTTGTGCAGGTGCAGAAGCATCTGGGTGGGTGGGCAGAGCCTCCCGCCACCGACACTACCTGTTCACCCAATTCGGGGTGAACCGGTAGCAACCCACCCCTCACTCCAACTTAATTTAGAGAAATCAATACAAAACACACACCCAAGCCAGGGTCAATTCCAGAGCAGTAATCTAAGCAGAGGAAAAGAATAAGAAAGTGAATAGAACTCAGAGGAAGAGACCCACTTTCAGTGGTGAAATCTAAAATTTGTTACTACTGGTTCTGTGGGCATGGCTTGGTGGTGGGGGTAATGTGACTGGATGAGCGTGGCCAATATTTTTTTTTTTTACTTTTAAAACCATTTTTTCTACAACCTCTTCGGTGAAGAGGTTGTAAAAAATGCTTTTAAAAGGCTCTGACGATCCCAGCTGAGTTGCCTGATCGGCAGGGACTTTTTTTCTTTTAAATGCCTCTGCCGATCAAGCAACTCAGCTTGGATCGTCAGAGGCATTTAAAAGTAAAAAAACTCTTTTTTCTTTTAAATGCCTCTGACGATCCAAGCTGAGTTGCCTGATCATTAGAGGCATTTAAAAGAAAAAAAGTCTCTGCCGATCAGGCAACTTAGCTTGGATCATCAGAGCCATTTTTTTAAAAAAAGGGGGTTTTTTTCCTTTAAAAGCCTTTGATGATCCCAGCTGAGCTGCGTGATCATCAGAGGCTTTTTTTTTTACTTTTAAAAGCATTTTTTCTGCCGAAGAGGTTGTAGAAAAAATACTTTTAAAAGTAAAAAAAATCCTCTGATGATTGTGCGGCTCAGCTGGGCGGGGTGGTGGTGGCTACCGGTTCTCTGAACCACCCGCCTCCATTGCTACTGGATCGGGCGATCCAGTCTGAACCGGGAGCATTTCACCCCTGCCCAATTTCCAATATAATAATAATAATAATAATAATAATAATAATAATAATAATAATAATAATAATAATAATAATAATAATTTATTTCTATACTGCCCTTCTCTCAAAGGACTCAGGGTGGTGTACAGCCAATTTAAAAACACAAGACACAACAATGATTAAAAATTAAAATAATTAAATAGATTTGGCCGGTTTACAACCCCAAAAATTTAAAATACCCCAATTTAAAATTATTATGTTGATAGCCCGGCCTGGCGGAACAACAGGGTCTTCAATGCACAACGAAACACTCGGAGGTCGGAGATCTTATGTATTTCCAGGGGCAGTTCATTCCACAGGGCTGGGGCTCCCCCTGGGTGTCGTCAGCCGACATAACTTGGCCGATGGCACCCTGAGGAGACCCTCTCTGTGGGAGCGGACTGGCCGGTGGGAGGCTACTGGTTTATAACACAATGAATCTGAATTACACAGAAAGGATTACACACAATCAACAACTGCTAGAGAAGAGAAAGTTTGTATAGCAATAAGGAGTGAATTTGTCACCAACTATTTAAGAAAGAAGTTGCCAAAAATGTAGTTGCTACAATTTTTGATCCCAGGCAACTTGTAGTTGATCAAGCATGGGGTGGTATTTTGGAAAATAAGGCTCCAATTTAACTCCTATATATGGTCAGGGTTGGTAATTTGTATCTATTTTTCTGATCCCCCAGCAGTGGGGTTGTGAGAAGAGGTGAAACTATTATAATGCATTTTTGTTCTGTCTTCTATTACAAAATTTTATATTGGATTTTCTATTGTGTCTTGCTGGAATCCTTTGGTTAAGAATAAAAATGGAAATATATGCAAACCCAAACATATCATTTAAATGCCTCAAGGTTGCATGGAAATAATTAAAAAAACATGCAAATATATCTTAGCATCTGTGATCCTAGTGGCTATTACAAATTTTCTGACTACTTCCCCAATGTAGATGGTGTTAGTAACAATGTCTGGTTGCAAAGGGAGGGAGGAAGGGAGGGAGGGAGGAAAGAAGGAAAGGAAAAAAGGAAGGAAGGAAGGAAGGAAGGAAGGAAGGAAGGAAGGAAGGAAGGAAGGAAGGAAGGAAGGAAGGCTTTAGTACAGTGATGGGAAACAAGTGGAATAGAATTTGTTATGGTATAAATCTGAAAGAGGCATATACCCAATTTCAGTTATTGTTAGGGCTGTACAAAGGAGTAATCCAGAAACTTACAATGGTACCACGGCACTCATCATTAATTGGTTCTGAGATGTGCGATGAGTACCAAAAATGATCAGTACCAAACAAATTTTTCCCATAAAGAATAATACAGTGAGCCACAAGCTGACACCAACAAGTTCTAGGTTGTACATTGAGTACTAAACAAATTATAAGTAGCAGGACAAAATTTTCATGTCAAAATTCACTGAGTACCAAATTTGACGAGTTTCAAAGTAGTAGAGTACCAAGGTACCACTTTATTTCGAAGCTGATACTCATATTTGAATTAATTTCACCTTCCAAATCAAAAATCAAATTTAATCATCAAATGGATTACTTTTCATGTAGAAATGCTGATTTTCTAAAACTTCTTCAGAACCAAATCAATCCGGTCTGAATTAAATCAAACTGTTGAATCAAGTCAATTCATTTTTCTAAATAGATTTGAATGACTGAATCAAATTGAATTGACAATCTGAAACAAATCTGAAATGTAAATAAGAACTATTTGCTTCTGTTTTTGCAGATGGATATTATTCTGATCCAACTCCCCAAACACAACAAACCCTCTGAAGTTAACTTCAAGATTCCTATATTAGGAGCGCCAGCAGCCTGCAGTGAGAAAAATTCTTTCTCACTGCAGGCTAACAAGTCTGTCTGGCAGGGAGATGAATAGTTGTCTGCCATGTCTATTCATCTCCTTCCCCTGCCTTTTATCCCCAGAGCTAGGGTGGGGCTTCACTAGCAGCGGTGTCTCTTCCTTCCCAAGGATCAGCCCACGGATTTCCACTGCTCTCCTCTCCTCTGCCTTCCCCACATCCAAGCGTTAGGCACTGGACCCAGCTGTTCCTCCTCTTCCTCATCAGCCACCTCTAGACCTGGGGGCTTTTGACTCGCCATCTGAAGGCTGATGGATGGCCCAGGCTCTGCCTCTGTCTCTCTCTCTCTGCCAGTTCCATTCCCCCCTCGGAGCTCTCAGGGTTTCCTTGATGCTGACCCTGACTCCCACGCCTCCTCCTCCTCTGATTCGGCTGCCGGAGGAGCCAGTGGTCAACAGGCGACAACAGATATGCACTCTGTGACCTAATGGAATAAACAAGTGTTCCAAGGGTTGTTGGTGGAGTCAGTAAAAAAACATATTTTATGTGCTATATGTCCTTACTCTTTTAAGGACTATTTTGCAAGCCCTTTTCCTTCATTCATTTCAAAAATAAGTATTTTTTATCAAAATAAGTAATAGTGTATGTTGACATATTTTATATTAGCCAAAGTAGAAATTTAAAATGAAGTCAATCTCCCATCAAACTTATTCTCAACATTTTCTTCTAAGAATTATGATGAGTATTTTCCAATTAATTATTGTACTCCACCCAGATTCACATTTTGTAAGATGGGCGGTTATGCAAATTTGATAGATGAATAAATAAACTGCCATGATCTCATACTCAGCGTTAACAATGAAAAACCAATTAACTTTTTTACAATGGCCAATAATGAATAATAGCTACATATAATGGTCTGTAGTTGATTATTATTAGTGCTGATATGTTTGAACACCAATACTTGATGATCATTGGTACAATATGGCACCAATAAAGGAGAATATTTGTAGCTCAGGGTTGAAATAAGGGGTCCTTAGTGCTCTCTGAGCTTGTTTGTTTTCTTGAAGACGTTTCATTACCCTAACTAGGCAACTTCATCAGTGCTAGAAAGGAATGCTGTTTGCTGTCAGTTTATATTCTTGCTTGTCTCTGTGTGTATGGGTGGTCTTAGAGATTCTACCCTATGATCACAACATGGTAATAAAAAAATAGAAGTTTCTATATCACTTTGCTGCCATCTAGTGGTTGTCTGGATTTTTGTAACCAAAGATGGAAGCTCTAATATTCCTATGAGATGAAATTAGAATAGAGTAGAGTAGAGTAGAGTAGAGTAGAGTAGAGTAGAGTAGAGTAGAGTAGAGTAGAGTAGAATAGAATAGAATAGAATAGAATAGAATAGAATAGAATAGAATAGAATAGAATAGAATAGAATAGAATAGAATAGAATAGAATTCTTTATTGGCCAAGTGTGATTGGATACACAAGGAATTTGTCTTGGTGCATACACTCTAAGTGTACATAAAAGAAAAGATACATTCATCAAGAATCATAAGGTACAACACTTAATGATAGTCATAAGGAACAAGTAAGCAATCAAATCATATTAGGAAACAGTCAATATAAATCGTAAGGATACCAGCAACAAGGTTACCATCATACAGTCATAAGTGGGAGGAGATGAGTGATAGGAACAATGAGAAGATTAATAGTAATGCAGATTTAGTAACCAGTTTGACAGTGTTGAGGGAATTATTTGTTTAGCAGAGTGATGGCATTTGGGAAAAAACTGTTCTTGTGTCTAGTTGTTCTGGTGTGCAGTCCTCTATAGTGACGTTTTGAGGGTAGGAGTTGAAACAGTTTATGTCCAGGATGTGAGGGGTCTGTAAATATTTTCATAGTCCTCTGTTTGATTCATGCAGTATACAGGTCCTCAATGGAAGGCAGGTTGGTAGCAATTGTTTTTTCTGCAGTTCTAATTATCCTCTGAAGTCTGTGTCTGTGTTGTTGGGTTGCAGAACCAAACCAGACAGCTATAGAGGTGCAGATGACAGACTCAATAATTCCTCTGTAGAACTGTATCAGCAGCTCCTTAGACAGTTTGAGATTTCTGAGTTGGCGCAGAAAGAACATTCTTTGCTGTGCTTTTTTGATGACGTTTTTGAGTTAGGTGTCCATTTTAGGTCTTGAGATATGGTAGAACCTAGAAATTTGAAGGTCTCTACTGTTGATACTGTGTTCTCTAATATTGTAAGAGGTGGTAGTATGGGAGGGTTTCTCCTAAAGTCCACCACCATTTCTATGTTTTGAGTGTGTTCAGTTCCAGATTGTTCTGGTCGGAACAAGGGGATAGTTGTTCAACCTCCCGTCTGTATGTGGATTCATCATTGTCTCGAATGAGACCAGTCACTGTTGTATCATCTGCGAACTTCAGTAGTTTAACAGATGGATCGTTTGAGATGCAGTCATTGGTATATAGAGAGAAGAGAAGTGGAGAGAGCACACAGCCTTGGGAGGCCCCTGTGCTAATTGTACTGGTATCTGATGTGATTCTGCTTAGCTTCACCTGCTGCTTCCTGTCTGTTTGGATACAAGCAGTATTTGACAGAATCCAGCATAGATAATTCCTAGAGCATTAAGATTGCTAGTCTCTTCTGATAAGAATTACAAAGAGTCTTGCTGCACTTAATTCCAACTTTATTATGCCATAAAGGTCCTTGGACTGTGGAGACATGAAATCAGAGGTGGGTTTCAGCAGGTTCTGACCAGTTCTGGAGAACCAGTAGCAGAAATTTTGAGTAGTTTGGAGAACCAGTAGTAAATTTCTGACTGGCCCCACCCCCATCTATTCTCTGCTTCCCGAGTCCAGCTGATCGGGAGGAAATGGGGATTTTGAAGTAACCTTCCCCTGGAGTGGGGAATGACGATTTTACAGTATCCTTCTCCTGCCATGCCCATCAAGCCATGCTCACCAAGCCATGCCACACTCATCAAGCCACACCCACAGAACCGGTAGTAAAAAAATTTGAAACCCACCACTGCATGAAATATTCCAGTTTGCAGCAGAATGTTGTATACTCACCCCTCTTTATTTTATTGTATGTATGCTAGTAAGCTGCATCACCACAATTCCTCAAAGCAAATTCCACCATTTAATTATATGCTATGTAAAATGAAATAAAATGAATTAAAAATTACCTTAAGGATAGTCTATGAAACCGAGCATACTTTTTCCAAATGATTTTGCAATTATATACTAGATTTTCCAAACTTTGGGGGGTGGGGGGTGGAATGAGCCTGAATAGTATGTGATTTTTTTAAAAAAAAAAAAAGCATCCACACATTGCAAAAAAATAGTCTCCTTGAAGCATTTAAGGAATGGAAAAGGATTCTGATTTGAATGTAACAAAAGAGAGTAGTAATTTGCTGTAATAACAAGTCCCATGTTACTTGTAATTTGACCCAACTGTACACATTTTGCATGTGAAGTGAAAACAGTTGTTTAGGAAAACATTAAATATATCCAATTTACAGCCATTTGCCAGACTATTTTTCCCAACTTTATTTAAAAAGGGAGGGGAACCAGATCTATCCTATCTAACTAGCAAAACAAAAATTTTAGTGATTAGGCAGATATGATGAGAAGGCAATCCATTTTATATGAAAAATAATTGCGCAGTGGACCCGCTTTTCAATCTATATTTTCAAAAGACAAATGCAACAAAGACAAATGACTTAAAATACACATATTATTAGGAAGAGCAAAGAGGTAATGTCTGTATTATCAGACCTAACTTTTCTTCCTAATTGTTAAATGTATCCAAAAAGATTATATAAGATATCATCAAGTCATCTTTTCTGTTATTTTAAACATAGCAATACTGTCCAATAATTTCAGAGGAAAACTATATGTTTGTGTATATATGTGTGAGAGAGATAAGACCAAGAAGATACATTTTAAAATCTCAAAACTATGTCCTTGTTAATGGATTAAACCGCCCACTCTAGTTACTCTCCCCTCTATTAATATTTCAGAATTCAAAATAGGGCCATTGTTATTTAAGGATGACACAGCAGCTGGCAACAGCTAGCCTTCCTTCACTGATCTTGGATTTTAAAAAATGTTAACTAAGCAGTCAGATGTGAATGGGAGACAACAAGGAAATCCTGTAGTTTAAATGCCCATATAATAACAAGGAATCCAGTTCAGACTTGATGTATTTTATTTCAATATGTATTGCATAATACTAACATTTTTTTCTGTTCCATCCAGACCTGTA
The DNA here is from genome assembly GCA_022577455.1 of Arizona elegans. Taxonomy (NCBI): domain Eukaryota; kingdom Metazoa; phylum Chordata; class Lepidosauria; order Squamata; family Colubridae; genus Arizona; species Arizona elegans. The sequence goes on along the minus strand of JAKOOJ010000002.1, from coordinate 133,541,165 downwards.
TTTTATCTCCCAAATCCTAAGGGGGTCATCTTTGTAAGATCCAAACTAGACATTTAGACAAAATATCTTCATCATTATTAAAATTTATTTAATTATTTTAATTTTTAATTATTGTTGTGTCTTGTGTTTTTAAACTGGCTGTACACCGCCCTGAGTCCTTCAGGAGAAGGGTGGTATAGAAATAAAATAATAATAATAATAATAATAATAATAATAATAATAATAATAATAATTATTATTATTATTATTATTATTATTATTATTATTATTATTATTATTATTACATTTACCCCATGGCAAAGAATCTTTTCCAGTCTAGTTCTGGAAAAAAATTGCAAAGGTCACATTCCAACTTCGATGGGGACAAAATTAAAGTGGATCAATAAAATTAAAAATGACTTTAAAATAACCAAAAACCCCTACCATGTGCGTATTTCTTCTGGTTGTCTATTAAGAATTAAGGAATTACTTGCATCATCAACCCCTTCCCTACACATCAGTCGTGTGCACTGTTCCCCACATCCCTTTTCAGAGGGAAGAAATGCAGCAGTTGAAAAATAGGTTTCTTTGCACACCTACCATATTTACAAGTGATTCTCAGTATATTTCACAGCAAAGAAGATAAAAAGGAGAGAGGAGGAGAGGGTAGGAAGAGGAGAGGGAGGGAGAGAAAGGGAAGAAAGGGAAAAGGAGAGGAAGGAAGAATATGGGACAGGAGTAGGAGAGAAGGTGAAAAGGGGGGAAAGAAGAGAGGAGTTGGGGAAAGGAAGGGGAAGTAGGATGAGGTAGGAGAGGAGAAAGGAGAAAGTAGGAGAGGAGAGGAGGGAGGGAGGGAAGGGAAAGAGGAGAAGAAGAAGAAGGGTTGTTGCGAAATGAGGGAAGAAAGGTAGAAACTCTGAATGTAAATTAAAATGCCTTATTTTAATGCTTTCTTTAAGGAAAACATGTATATGTATGATTAATTATGTATGAGAAAATGTACATTTTATGTTATGTGTATAAGAAATAAAACTGATTTTTTTTTCAAAAAAAGAAGATGTGATTCTCAGTAAATTCAATGTCACATATTCCTAGTTTAGCATGTGTAAGATTACAGGTATCTTATAGACAATTAAACAATAAATCTGCCAAGCAAATGGTAGCAGATTATATCATCTCTTCCCCTTTTGCCCTTGTAATTATAAAGCCAACCTTGGAAGACTTTTTCTGCAGATTCTTTGAGTAAATTGCTACTTGTATAGTGCAAACTTATATGTGCCTATTCAGGTGTTAGTTGGCTGAATTCAATGAGTCTTTTTCCTAGGTAATATATAGTAACTAGATTGTAGTCTTCTTAAACGGAATAAAACAAGTAGAATCAAACAACACTGATCGCACTTGTCATTTCACAAAAGCTTCTGTTAAAAGACCAAAAAAATGCCTGTCACCTCCATTTCTCTCTCCTCACCATTAGTTTATAACATAGCAGAGGTGTGCACACAACACTGTCAGATTGCACGCTCCTGGATTGAAACATCAAAAATTTGATGGCAAAATGAACAGATTTGAGGCCATGATTTTAGGCTATTTATGGGTATTTCGATAAGCAAAAAAATCAGTTTGCTTAAAGTAGTCTCCCACTTCCATCTCATCCTAAAAAGAGCCTCTTATTTCAAGAGTTCTCTTTAGACATGGAAGAAGTTGGAGTGGGGGGAGGGGTGCAGATACTACCAAAGAAGACCACACTGTCACTTTCTGCTAATACATTTGGGGACAGCAAAAATGATGACAAATATGTGCCACATAAAGTATCATCTCCTGTTCTGGGTCTACTCATTAATAAAAATTTGGAAAAACTGCAAAATAAATTGAAAGAAAAAGGATCAGGATTATCAAGGCCTAGAAAGCAAATCCTCTCAGGAGAAAGTGAAAGTTCTGGATGAGAAAGGTAACTTGAAGAAAATAATATCAGAATTCTTCAAATGTCTCAGAGAAAAAAGTCATGAACTGTTTGACCTGTTCTTTGTCATTCCAGAGTGCAGGACATGGAATAATGATTTCCATTATAACAGATTAACAGAGTTGGAAGGCACCTTGTAGGTCATCTAATCCAACCCCCTACAGGAGACCCTATACCATTTTGACAGATGACTGTCCAGTCCCTTCTTGAAAGCCTCCAGTGATGAAGCTCCCACAACTTCCGAAGGCAAGCTGTTCCATTGGTTGATTATTCTCACTGTCAGAAAATTTCTCCTTGTTTCTAGGTTGAATCTCTCGTTGATCAGTTTCCATCCATTATTTCTTTTTTTTTTATTGCAAAAGTTTTACAATTACATTTTCACCCCATTTCCCCCCCCAACCCACCCCAAACTCCCCAACCTAACCCTCCCTAACCCTCCCCTCCCCCCCGGACTTCCACAAAATATACTCCCATCAAAATCCCCTTTATATAAAACTTGAACCCCTCCATCCCCCATATAATTTTTCACTTCACAAAATTCAAATATATTTATCTAAATATAATACTATCAGTGAAAAGCTATTTGATACTTCCTAGTTTGATATTTGTTCTGCACATATTCTATCCACTTTTTCCATTCCCATTCATAAGTCTCTTGTGAGCGATCTTTTAGATATGCTGAAATCTTCTCCATCTCTGCAAAACTGGCCATCTTCAAAGTCCATTCCTCGATAGTGGGCAAAGCTTCATTTTTCCAGTGTTTACCTATCAATAATCTCGCTGCTGTTATCATATACAGTATCAACTTTGTTTCATCCAATGTAAAACCCTTAACTATACCCAGTAAAAACAATTGTGGAGAAAATTGAATTTTTTTCTTCAAAACATTCTGCATGACCCACCAAATTTTTATCCAAAAAGCCTTAACTTTCTTACAAGTCCACCAAACATGATAATATCTAAACAATCACATCTCCAACATTTTGGTTGAACATTTGGGTACATACACGACAATTTCTTAGGATCTAAATGCCATCTATAAAACATTTTATAAAAATTTCCCCTCAAATTCTGCGACTGTGTAAATTTAACATTCTGAACCCAAATTTTTTCCCATGTTTCCAACATCACTGGTTCTGCAAAATTTTGTGCCCACTTAATCATACAATCTTTAACTAATTCAGTTTCTGAATCCCTTTCTAACAAAACATTATAAAGCCTTTTAATATGCATTGGACCTTTCTCTTTTATATGTCTAACCAATTCTTCCTCATGCAACATAATACCAATTTTTTGGTCCTCTTTCCATCTCAGTTGAAGTTGATTATACTGTAACCAAGTTAAATTAATCCCTTCGTCCAACAGTGTTTCTAATGTCTTCAGTTGCCATCTGCCCGCATCTGTAAAAAGAACCTCTTTATATAAAAAACCCCCGAGTGACATTATATTTGTATTCCACATAATATGACCAAGATCCAACCATAGCGGTATTTTGTAATCCCATTTGAGTTGGTGCTTCTTCCAAACTCTCATCAAAGAGTCTCTAAGTAAATGGCTTTTAAATACTTTATCTACTTTGTTTTCATAAAATAAGTAAGCATGCCATCCAAATTCAAGATCAAAACTTTCTATATTCAATATTCCGGTCTTTTTCCTTCCAAACCAATCGCTTGCTTGAGTCAAAGCTGCTGCTTCATAATATAACTGTAGATTTGGAAGTTTAAGACCTCCCCTTTCTGGAACATCTTGCATAATTTTCAATTTCACTCTCGTTTTTTTCTCGTTCCAGACAAACTTATTCACTCCACTTTGCCATTCTTTCAGTTGTTTATCACTTTTAAGCACCGGAATCATTTGAAACAAAAAAAGAAATCTTGGCAAAATGTTCATCTTAACTGCTGCTATTCTTCCAAGTAAAGACAGCTGCAGTTTTTTCCAAGTCTCCATATCTTTCTGTACATCTCGCCACAACACCTCATAATTATTTTGAAACAGTTTCATATTTGATTCTGCAACCTGAACTCCTAGATATTTAACCTTTGGTACAATCTCAAAACCTGCCCTCCTTTCAAGTTCGTGTTTTCGATCTTGTGTCATATTTTTAACTATCATCTTAGTTTTTTTCTGATTCAATTTAAATCCTGATACCATACCATAGTCTTTTATAATGTCTTTCATCTGGATTATTGATTCCATCGGCTATGTTAGGGTAACAACCAGATCATCTGCAAATGCCCTTATTCTGTAGTCCTCTTGCCTTATCACTATACCTTTCAAGATATTCGAATCCCGTATTGTATTCAACAAGACTTCTAGTGTTAAAATAAACAACAATGGGGATAACGGACAACCTTGTCTTGTTCCTTTTTCAATATTAAAATCTGTTGTCAAACTTCCATTAATAATAATCTGTGCCTTTTGCTCTTGGTAAATTGCTGAAACCGCCTGTATAAATTGATCCCCAAAGTCCATCTTTTTAAAAGTCTTTAATAGAAAATTCCAGTCCACTCTATCAAAGGCCTTCTCCGCATCCAAGAAAACCAGCACTGGGATCTGTTTATTTTTCTCAAGATATTCCAATAAATCTATAACTTGCCTTACATTGTCCTTCATATATCTGCCCTCTATAAATCCCGCTTGATCGTCATGAATCACCTCTTGAATTACTGGCATCAACCTGTTGGCTAGTACTTTTGCATAAATTTTGTAATCATTATTCAGAAGAGATATTGGTCTATAGTTCTCTGGTTTTTTAGGGCCTACTTGCTCTTTTGGTATCAAAGAAATATAAGCTGTTTTCCATGATGAGGCTATTTTACCCCCTTGTTGTATATTACAAAATAAGTATCTAAGTTGTTCCACCATTTCTGCTTGCAAAGTTTTATAATACACTGCTGTCAAGCCATCCGTTCCAGGAGCTTTAGCTGTTTTCAATTGTTTAATTGCTGCAGTTATCTCCTCAACTGTTATAGGATGATTCATTCTTTCCTTTTGTTGTTTAGTAATTTTTGTAACTCTTTTATTTTCTAAATATTTTTCTATAAATCCATTCTGCATGTCATCTTCAGCATATAATTTGGTGTAATAATCTACAAAGACTTCTTTAATTAATTTTTGTTGAGAAATTTCTTTCCCTCCAATATCGATACTATCAATAATCCGCATACTCTGCTTCTTCCTTAATGTATAAGCCAACCATCTACCCGGTTTATTGGCATTACAAAATGTATTATGCTTCGCATACTGTAAATTTGTTGCAGCTTGTTCCTCCATAAGCATTTGGAATTGATCTTTCAGAAGTTTTATAGCACCATGTATTCTTTCTTCTATTGGATTTTTAATAAGTAACTGTTCTTTATTCTTTATTTCTAGTTCCAGTTCAGATCTTTTTTTTTTGTCAATTCAGTTTATGTTTAGAATTCATATAAATGAGTACCCCTCTCATATACACTTTACTCGCATCCCACACAATTTCAATTGGGGTACCCTTATTCAAGTTTATTTCAAAAAATTCTTTAATATGTTTTTTAAGTTCTGTTATATTTTTTTCATATCTAAACAGATTTTCATTTAATCTCCATGATCTTCTCTCAGTCTTTCCAGTCTCAATTTCTATCCATACTGGACTATGGTCAGATAGAGTTCTTGGAAAAATCTTAGTTCTTTTTGTTTTAACAAGTAAATCATTTGATAATAAAATAAAATCAATCCTAGAAAAAGATCTACAGTCATGGCCGTAAATGTTGGCACCCCTGAAATTTTCCCAGAAAATGAAGTATTTTTCACAGAAAAGTATTGCAGTAACACATGTTTTGCTATACACATGTTTATTCCCTTTGTGTGTAATGGAACAAAATCAAAAAGGGGAGGAAAAAAAGCAAATTGGACATAATGTCACACAAAACTCCAAAAATGGGCTGGACAAAATCACTGGCACCCTTTCAAAATTGTGGATAAATAAGATTGTTTGAAGCATGTGATGCTCCTTTAAACTCACCTGGGGCAAGTAATAGGTGTGGGCAATATAAAACTCACACCTGAAAGCAGATAAAAAGGAGAGAAGTTCACTTAGTCTTTGCATTGTGTGTCTGTGTGTGCCACACTAAGCATGGACAACAGAAAGAGGAGAAGAGAACTGTCTGAGGACTTGAGAACCAAAATTGTGGAAAAATATCATCAATCTCAAGGTTACAAGTTCATCTCCAGAGATCTAGATTTGTCTTTGTCCACAATGCGCAACATTATCAAGAAGTTTGCAACCCATGGCACTGTAGCTAATCTCTCTGGGCATGGACGGAAGAGAAAAATTGATGAAAGGTGCCAACGCAGGATAGTCCGGATGGTGGATAAGCAGCCCCAAACAGGTTCCAAAGCAATTCAAGCTGTCCTGCAGGCTCAGGGAGCATCAGTGTCAGCGCGAACTATCTGTCGACATTTAAATGAAATGAAACGCTATGGCAGGAGACCCAGGAGGACCCCACTGCTGACACAGAGACATAAAAAAGCAACACTACAGTTTGCCAACATGTACTTGAGTAAGCCAAAATCCTTCTGGGCAAATGTCTTGTGGACAGAGGAGACCAAGATAGAGCTTTTTGGTAAAGCACATCATTCTAGTGTTTACCGCAAACGGAATGAGGCCTACAAAGAAAAGAACACAGTACCTACAGTGAAATATGGTGGAGGTTCACTGATGTTTTGGGGTTGTTTTGCTGCCTCTGGCACTGGGTGCCTTGAATGTGTGCAAGGCATCATGAAATCTGAGGATTACCAACGGATTTTGGGTCGCACTGTAGAGCCCAGTGTCAGAAAGCTGGGTTTGCGTCGGAGATCTTGGGTCTTCCAGCAGGACAATGACCCCAAACATACGTCAAAAAGCACCCAGAAATGGATGGCAACAAAGTGCTGGAGAGTTCTAAAGTGGCCAGCAATGAGTCCAGATCCCAATCCCATTGAACACCTGTGGAGAGATCTTAAAATTGCTGTTGGGAAGAGGCGCCCTTCCAATAAGAGAGACCTGGAGCAGTTTGCAAAGGAAGAGTGGTCCAAAATTCCGGGTGAGAGGTATAAGAAGCTTATTGATGGTTATCGGAAGCGACTGATTTCAGTTATTTATTCCAAAGGGTGTGTAACCAAATATTAAGTAAAGGGTGCCAATGATTTTGTCCAGCCCATTTTTGGAGTTTTGTGTGACATTATGTCCAATTTGCTTTTTTTCCTCCCCTTTTTGGTTTTGTTCCATTACACACAAAGGGAATAAACATGTGTATAGCAAAACATGTGTTACTGCAATACTTTTCTGTGAGAAATACTTCATTTTCTGGAAAAATTTCAGGGGTGCCAACATTTACGGCCATGACTGTATGTCTATCAGAGAAAAAAGTATAGTCCAAGTCTTTTGGATTATGTATTCTCCAAATGTCTTTTAATTCCAAATCTTCTTTCATATCAAAAAAGGTTTGTGGTAGTCTGATCCTTGACTTCGCCAGACTCTTTTTATCTAATTTGGAATCAATTACTCCATTCCAATCTCCCATGATTAAAATAGATCTGTAATCTCATTGCAATATTTTGGTGTGCAAAATTTTATAAAAATGATCCTGTTGTTGATTAGGAGCATAAATTCCAATCACAAGAATTTGGCCATATACAGTGTGCAGTTCAATTGCTATAAACCTGCCATCTTCATCTGCTTCTATAATTTTAGCTGACAGTCTTTTATTTATGTAAATAACCACACCATTCTTTTTTTCCAAATTTGAAGCTATGAAATGTATTCCTAATTTTGAATTTATCAAGTATTTTTGATCTTGTGTTCTGACATGAGTTTCTTGTAAACAAATTATATCATTATTAAATTGTCTCAAATATGTAAATATCTTCTTCCTTTTCTGTGGTGAGTTCAGTCCATTCACATTCCAAGATAAAAACTTAACCATCATATATATCTTTTTGAAGCGACGAGCAAAATTGCCGGATATCTTCCGAAATCTTCGTTTTTGCTCCCCCCCATGGCTTCACTTTCTTGTGTGGTACTCTTGACTCCTTTTTTATATTGTTGTGCCTTAGCTCTTTCCTGTAGTTGCTTTTCTTTGAGTTGTTTAGAGATTGCACGAGTTATGCGCTGGTCTTTGGCTTCAGCCATTTGAGCTAGGTCCAAAGCCACATATCTTGTAGTAAAAATTGGAGAAGATTCTAACAGAGGCTCCTCCAAAAAACCTCCTGTAGCACCCTGCATTTCCACTGGCTCTGATTCAACCTGCTTAAGCTGCTCTTCCATCTTTTGCTGAGGTTGCTTCTCCTTGTCATTCTCCTTTATCTCCACCACAGTAGATGTACGTGGGGATGGTGATCTCTCTTTAAAAACAGTATAGTTGTTGTGGCCCCGCCCTCTGAGCCTGTCCCATCAGAGGAAGAAAGCTCCAAGCATGAGGAAGAGGAGTCAGCCAGGCCTCCCTCTCCAGGCCCCTCCCCTCTGGCATTGTCTCAGGTGCCGGCCGAGGGAGAGGAGATCAGCAGGGAGACAGCTGGTTCGGATCAGAGTGACGATGAAACATCATTCCTGGACGCACGCCTCCGAAGGCGTGATAAACGATTGCAGCAGCTTAGGAGGCGTGCTAGGGATTAGAACTGAGTCACTGGACCACACCCCAGAGACTATATAATAGAGGGTAGTGGTCAGGGATCCTTGTGACGAACAAAAGCAAACCTTGGATAGTCACTAAAGCCTCGTCCGGAACTGCCGAGAGAAAGATTTATAGTGTCGGACATTTGGACTCTTGAGTATTTATCTTTCTGTTTTACTGTGAAAATAAAGTCACTTGGCAGACGGTGTGTCTATCGCTGCCAAGTGGGAGATAAGACCTGGGTGCGTTCCAAAGTGTTTCCTTAACCCTCGGCTGGCTGTGTTTGTGTGTGTGTGAGGACGGGGACAGATCAATAGTAGAAGTGTTCCGCCTTTTCAACAGTATTCAATCGATATCTTTCTCCATTATACTTCAAAATTATACCAGTTGGGGCATCCCACCGAAATGGAATCTGTAATTTTTTTAAATCATTTACTAAAAAACCAAAATCTTTTCTATCTTTCAACATCTTAGGCGGTAGTTCTTTGTAGATTCCAATTTGAGCTCCCTCCACTTGCACAGAAGAAAGAAAAGATTTTTGCAAAATATCATTTCTCATTCTTCTATCTGTAAAATATATCACCACATCTCTAGGCAATTGTCTTTGTCTAGCCACCCACGAGTTCACTCTGTAAATTTTATCTATTTTATAAAAAATCTCTTCAGAATTAATTTTTAATAACACAGCCAAAGCATCAGCACAAATCTGTCTCAAGTCTTGACGATCATTCTCCTTAATACCTCTAATTCTTATGGCGAATTCCATAGACCGGAATTGCATCATCGTAATTTCGTTTTCAACTCTCTGCATTTTATTGTCCACGTCAGAAATTTTAAAATCAGTATCCTTTATTTTGGCATTCACTTCTGATTTAAATTCTTCCAATTTAGAATCCACTTTAATAATAATTTCAGACAGGCCAGACACCACATTTGATAATTTATCAGTCACCTTGCCATAATTCTCTTGCACCAGCTTTGTCATTTCATTAATTTCCTGCTTAATTTCCTGTTGAGATTTTTGAAATTTATCATCCATTTCCTGTTGAGATTTTTGAAAATTAGCATCCAGAGCCTGAGTAATAAATTCTTTTAAACTTTCAAAGTCAAAATCTTTTTTCTGACTCTGCTGAGCAGAGTGAAACTGCTGTTCAGATTTGTGTGTGGGGGATCCCCCCCCCTGCTGCCTTGCCTTCCTGTTTCTTAGAAGCCATTCTGCCACGTAGATTAGGTTTTCTGAAAAAGGAGATCCTTTTTCCTTTTCCAGCACCACAAAATCCTCTAAAAAAGTCCCCCAGGTTTAGTCAAATTAGAGATAGAGTTAAACTGAAGCAAGCTCAGGCTTATTTTTAAAAGATTTTTTTCCCCTCTTCTCCTGTTCCTGCTTGTTACAAGCAGCGCAACTTTGTAACTTGTTAGAATTACTTTACAAGACCACTCTCACTCTCAGCTTGTTAACGCTGGAGCCGGGCGCCATTTTTTCAAGTCACTTTCACTCGCTCAGATTTTTGCTTAAGTCAGAAAGTCACAAGAGAAATAATACTTGCAGTTCCTTGGTTTAAAGGTTCAAGTTGTTTTTTCCACTAATTATTGAAGTCAATTTCATTCAGTTTGAACGTTTGCTGCAGCCGGCTTGCTCTGCGGAAGGCAGAGTCGTCCCACGCCGTCCGGAGTCTCCGCAAGTTGAAAGGGAGCCACGCCTGTTTCCTCCCCAGTAGTGATCTTCTGGGGGCTCACAGAGGCTCGACCTGCGCCTTGCTTACTCTGCTCCTCAAATCCTTCAGATTCTGGAGTTTTCAAGCCGCTTCTCGAAATCGAAGCGGCTCACAGGCAGCGGGGCTGGCGGTCCTTAAAGAGGGACCGTTTTTCACCGGAGACAGACAAACCGGAAGTCCTCCATCCATTATTTCTTGTCTGGCCTTCGGGTGCCTTGGAAAATAACTGGAGTCAAGTAGCTTAAGGATGCAGTGCAGAAAAACATTAATTTGTCTTTTGATTGTCCCTATTACAGCTTCTATTAATATAGCTTGCCAGGGAGTCTACCTACATGTCAGAGTTTAGGCAGTGTAACTAGTATTATGAGATAAACCCAGGAGCAAAACACAGCACACAACACACAGAGCCTTTAGATAAATAAGAGTGGTTTATATACAGCTAAATATTTACAGACTTATATGTGGTTAAATACCTTATCATACAGCTACTGACACAAGGAGAACAATGAGAGCATATGAGGAGAAGGAAGACGCCCTCTAATGGCTTTCCTTATATAGGCAGCTTCTTACCCAGCTTCTTAAAGTGGCAGTAACCCTGCTGCCTCATTCCCATTGCATCAGCTTTCAGTTGTTTCCGCTTACAACCTTCTATCAGCTTACAGCTATTAAATCTACATACCCTGACACTACATTTATATGAAACTTGGATTGGGTGTAGGGCTTGTAGATAAGACTGACAGATTTATTTTTACCTCAGATCAGATAATCACCTCTGTTTGTGGGGCTTCAACCATCATACCCTGAGGGAACACTGAAGAATTTGCTTCACCCACCACTGACATTGTAATAGGCCTCATGCAACCATCTAGAAAGTCATTCCTCAAATGCTTTATATGTAAACTAAATATCAGGAAAATCATGTTCATCTTTTGATCCTCATGTTGCCTGCATCTGAACTTTACCAATGCAGCCAGACTGTCTCACAAGTCCCTGCGCTTCACTCCTAGTTGTTGTTCAAGCAAAGAGAAACTTCTTGCAGTCCTGGATACAAAGGAACTAGTCAGCCCCAACTAGAGAAGAGAAGCAATTAGTTCATGTTATTAATCAACCAATATCAGATTACATTTGACTTTTTGGTTGCACATTGATAATATTTCCAGCAACAGGAGAGAGAGAGAGATCCTTGGCTGGTGTAAGCCTATTTTCAAACTCTTTGGCATCTGCCAAAACTTAAAAAACTAAACTCTTTTCCAAGCACAGGCTCCAGAGGTGGTATTCAGCCGGTTCGGACCAGTTCAGGCAAATCGGTAGCAGCGACTGCTCCCCGCCCACCCACCTGGACGTACCGTCCTATTTAGCGATGTTTTTGAGGCTGGGCGCATGTGTGGAAGGTGCGTGTGCAAGCAAAGTGTATGCGCGGAAGGTCGGGTGCATGTGCAGAAGGCATGCGCGTGCACATGTGCATGAGCGAACCAAGTGTGCATGCGCGCGGCAAACCGGTGGCAACAATTTGTGAAACCCACCCCTGACAGTCTCCTTAGCAAGATTATGACAAAAAATATGAGGTTGCAAGAATTCCAACAGCTGAATTATTTCCCACCTAAAACCAATAATTCCCCAAAAGATAGCTTCTTCTTTAATTTCTTTTAACTTTCTATGAATACTGAATTGGTGGGACAAGGAAACTTGCAGCTTACTGTTCAGAAAATAGTCTCCTGAATATTTATCCGTCTGTGACCTAACCATTACATCCCATTTTCCCAGAAAAAAATATATATCCTAAAGATAAACTAGACCTGGGAGAAATGGCATGAAACAGTTCACAGTAATCTTACTGATTTCAGCTTTTAGGTGCCAGAAATGTGGTGGCAAGGAAACTTTGTGCGCAAGGAAACTTTTAAAACTGTGGCAATGCCAAGAAATCCATGACAGTTAAGCATGTCCTTCACTGCTACCCTATTGACTGTTTATGACTCCTTCTGGCAAGGCTTCAGCAAGCACATAAGAGGCCCGAAACATATGAATGTAATTCTTCTTCAGTCAAGATACTGTTTCTTGTGTTTCACGCTTGTAAATGTATATGTACATATGTTAGCTAAATTGAAGGTCTCTGGTTCACTTATGTTTTCTTTCAACAGGTGAGGCAATTCATTTCAACCCACTTAAGTGTATAGCCAAAAAACCCAAATCTTACATAGGTTTCCCTTTTTTTTTAACAACTGCCACAGATTGAATGGCATTTTTATTGTTTCCCCCTCTTATTAAAATGCCTTGATCTTTTCCAACAGACACTTGCTGATGTAAAATCTCTGTTACCACTTTCTAGCATAATTAACCACTTTGAACAAAGCTTTTTGCAACTCTACACAATTTATTTAGCTTTCATCTACTTCTGTGCTAATTAATTACTTCTCTATGTGCCCATGGTTGCAAACTTGTCAATTGTCAGGGAGGGATGGAGGTCCACAGTGAGCTCTTATGTTCAAAAATCCTTCCAATAGCTGTTGAAAATAGAAAACGATAGAAGTAGAATTTCAGGCATTTTTAATTCTGTGTGGACATTTGGGGGACACAATACCAAATGAAACCTATTGTATTTGAACCACACCCAATATCCTTTGTCAAATTTATACCCTTTGAATAAATGAGTTGGCTGTAATACTGAGATTTCCTCTAAGACTTTTTTTAAGAAGTTTTTATTAATAATACAATTTAAAACATTGGATATGGTGTGACTTTTCTGGTTTAGACATTTCCATCAAGTTTTATGTTGCAACAAATACAGTTCCTTTTTGCTATACATGTATATACCATCTATCACAATTCAAACTTTCAAACTTTCGTCTGTGAAAGTTACATCAATACCAATTTCATTCCTATCTCTCACAGAATATCTAACATAAAGATTTCTAAACTTTCAACTCTTCAGTGATCCTTTATCCCAGCATTCCTCCTCTTCTCCAACCAATAATACAATTTATTCCAGATTTTGTAATATTCTTTTTCGCTCTTAACTTTGACTTCCAAAGTCAACCTGTCCATTTTAGCGCAAGTTAATATCTTAGCTAATACTTCTTCTTCTGAGGGGGTCTCTTTATTTTTCCAGTTTTGCACAAAGGCCAATCTAGCTGCTGTTAGAATATGTAACATTAGATATATTGTTCCCTTGTTATATTTATCCTTTGTAATACCCAGTAAGAAACATTCTGGCTTTAATTCTATATTTTGCGTTAACATTCCTTCCAGCCATTGTTTTATCTGATGCCAAAAGTCGCTGGCTTTCGGGCATTCCCACCACATATGGTAAAAAGTCCCTGGCATTGCCTCGCATTTCCAACACATCGGTGAACGGTTTTTGCTCATTTTGGCTAGTCTTGTGGGTGGGAGATGCCACCTGTAGAACATCTTGTATAGATTTTCTTTATATGTAGTAGCTAAAGTAAGTTTTCTATTTCTTTCCTATAGTTCCTGCCAATTGTCTAAATCGATGCTGTAACCAAAGTTTTTACTCCAAGTTAACATGGTTTCTTTCACTTGTTCTTCAAACATAGCCTGTTCCAGTAAATATTGATATATTTTTCTAATCACCTTCTCCTCTGTTCCTAATAAAATTTTATCTAATTCCATTGAATGTATGACCGTTGCACCATCCCCATGGTCACATGATTACAATTCAGATGTTTGGCAACTGACTCATATTTATGACAATCGCAGTGCCCTGGGAGGTCATGTGATCACCTTTGCAACTTTGTGACAAGAAAAGTCAGCCAGATTCACTATAACCATGTTATTAAAAGCAATAGCATTAAGACTTATACAGTGGTGGGATTCAAATAATTTAACAACCGGTTCTCTGCCCTAATGACTGGCTGAGTGGGCGTGGCAATCAGGGGCATGGCCAGGGGGTGCGACAGGCAGCACTTGGCCTCCCTGCAGCCTCCTGGGAGCAAAAACAGGCCACAGGGGCCCACGCCACACAACCCCAAGCCCCGTTTTGGGCCTAGGAGGCCTTCCTGAAGCCTTTTTGGAGTAAAAACAGGCTGCAGGGGGGCACCTCACCCCCCCCACACACACACACCATTTTGGGCCTAGGAGGCCTCTCTGAACTTACCTGGGAGCCAAAATGGGGTGCGTGGGAACTCCTAGAAGGGGCAGGGTGAGAAGGGCAGGACCAGCCAGCAATTTAACTACCGGTTTGCCTGAACTGGCTCAAACCTGCTGAATCCCATCACTGCTTATATGCCACTACACAGTGCTTTTGTAGCACTCTCTAAATGGTTTACAGAGTCAGCATATTGCCCCCAACAATCTGGGTCCTCATTTTACCCAGCTCAGAAGGATGGAAGGCTGAAGCAACCTTGAGCCCGAACTGCCAAATTGCAGGCATCTGGCAGTCAGCAGAAGTAGCCTGCAATATTGCATTCTAACCACTGCACCACCACAGTTCTTGTTAATTAAATTAACAACTGCAGTGGTTTTACTTAGCAACACAAGGAAGATTGTAAAATGGGCATAATTCATTGAACAACTATCTCACTTGGCAACAGAAAGTTTGTGCTCAATTGTGATCATAGGTCGAGGACTATCTCTATATCCTGGCTTCTGCTTCTCAGTCTTAGCCAAAGATCTAACTTGTGAGGATTGCTCCTTCCTAAGCAGGTTATTCCTCAATAACCTAGTGGCCGCAGTCCATGGACTCAACTCAGTTCTACAATCCTCTTCCACTGTCTTGGTTTTCCTCTAAACACAAGTTGACTAGACCAGACTAAGTAAGACCAGACCATTATTATGTGCAAGAGGGGCAAAATCAGGGCAGCAGAAGTAGACCCAGGAAAGAAATTTAGACACTGAAATTATTCCCTTCCTCTCTCAAAGTGTTTCCTGCTATGGCTAATCCTGACAACAGTTCTCTGGGTTTGGAGTCCAAAAGCAGAAGTAGCTGTAGTCTCAGGTGTATTCGCCTAAAGAAAAGATTTTCTTTTTGGGAATCACTGCTTCTCTACTTATGGGAGTCTAATAGTGCCAGATGGTTTGGCAGCCTAGCATATGTGTTTATGTGTTGTACCAGTTGCATTTCATTATATTTGTTCTAGGACCTGATTTTTTTTTAAAGTTATTTAAAATTATAACCCAAGCCTTTGATTTCTGGCCAGTGAAAGTTCTGAAAGATTTCTGATATCAGGTAATTGTTGTTCCACACTATAGATTTATGGCTAGCTTTCCTGGAACTGATCCATTGAAACTTTTTACATAAAAAAGTTCCTAATGTCCTTGTGGGCCAATCAATCATTTAAGATTAAACCTTCCTGCCTTTTGCTAATGCAGACAGCTTAGGAAAGAGCAGGAAAAAGCATAGCTCGCCTTCAGAGGGAGGCACTGTGTAGCTACACAGGAGACAATCTGCACAGCAACCCCCAGAATGACTTCAAGAGCTGATTTTGCTTGGCAGTCATTTCTGCTCTGTCCTGCTCTTCATCCCTGAGGCAAACTGCAAACAAACCAGGACAACAGGAAGTTCACATTATCAGGTGTGCAATCTTTTCATAGCAACTGTTCTTTCTACTTCAGCAATGTTATTTGTGCTGGCCTGATGCACAAATGATGCTCAGTAGAAACATCTGCTTTATGTTGCTGTAATGGCTGATTTAGTTCCATTCTCTATAGGCTTCTGGCTGGTTGTCATCACCAGTTTATCTGAGCATCTTTCCGAAGTGTGCTAAGTGCATCTGCTACATTAGAGGGCCATCTTATCCTTGAGGGAAAGTTCACAATACAATGCAAGGTTTCCTTCTTAAATATAATTAACTAGAAGGATAGTTTTTTAAAATGATATGATGAGGAAGAGGAATAGTGTTAAGGAGCAGATTTTTATTTGGTCCATGTATTTTAAGTGAACTGATTTTCAGCACAATTGTTTTCATCACAATTGTTTTAGCAATTCTGGATTTCCCCAGGTTTTATAGTACATGGCTTCAAATTTACATCAAAAATATATGTGTTAACTAAATTTACATTTAAGGTGCATATATTAGAAAAATGTATAGAAGAACAAAGGTCTTTCTTTCTTTTTTTAAAAAGAATACCGGGATGGTGCAGAAATTTAACAGAACAGTTAAATCCATGCAAGACTGAAAAATACCACTTTCAGGCTGATTCATTCAGTTCTACTGAAGGACTGAGGGGTTTATTTTTCTTAGATTTGTTACTTATGTTTGAAGTTTTTCTTCTCTGAATTGGTGATGGAATAAATTATAATAATGTGCTAGGGACTGACAACCAGAGACTGCCAGAGGCTCTTAAATAGCTTTAGGTTGGATTTGAATGTTACACATGAGGTTACTGCTAAAATTCTCAGTCCTGAACTTGCTATCCTATTTCTCACATCTGTGTGAAGAACAGTTAAAGTCCTAGACAGAAATTTGAAAGTCCCAGATTCCATTCTCCATTCACATATGAATTTTAGTGAAGCATTATTTGAACTCTTTTAATCAAAGCTTGAGTCTTAATGATCGAGGCAAAATGAACCGATCTACTGATCACATGACTCTGTAACTGCACTTGCAAGCATCACAAGCAAACTCTGTACTGATGGTGTTGCATCCACAGATGATTTGATGTAGGGAGAGGCATGAAAGTGGATCTGATAGACTTCTGGGGGAAGCGAACTATGCACTTCTCTCAAAAACTGGAGGCAATGACCATTATAAAGATTGAAAAACCAATGAGTAGATTGTTTCTTCGAGTCCTCTCCAGACAAGGAGAGGATAGGAGATCACCCGTACGTGCTCCAGATGGCTATTCTTGTGAGGAGATTACAAAATAGTCTCCCATGGGTTTGAGCTTTGAGAGATGAAAGAATCAGCCATCATGTTCACAGTCATGGAGGAGCTTTGGTTTGCTAATCTTACTTTCTAATTACTTTCAGAAATTGCCTACTTAACTATCTTAAGACTATTATAGATCTTCAGAAATGACAAGTTTGAAAAACTACCGGGTGAATTTAGCTTTATTTCCTGATTAAAAGAAAAATTAACCATAAGTTTAAGAATTTAAAAAATTAGAAATAAATTAGTAATCTGAAAATAATCAAAACAGCATGGATCCATCTCAAGCTCTTTTTAAAATGAATTCAGAAGGTTTGGGAGACTGAAAGGCTAGTTGTCTAGAAGAGTCCTTTCTCTGTCTGACTTACCTCTCAGTACTGTGAAGATGAAAATGAACACTGCCTTAAACACATGGAGAAAAGGTTAAATATAATAGGAGTAAATAAAAAAACTAAAGAAACCCAATGTGAGGGCATTGTGACATGAACTAATGTGTTTCATAGAGGAAGGGACAAATGTTTGTCATACTGTTTGTAAAATATATAAAGGGAAAGGAGGAGTCAAGAAGATATAACATAGCAGACAACAACAAAAAATAATATCTAATAGATAAATATGAGCAAACATAATTGCAATGCATGCAATCAAACAAGATCAGCTCCTCTCCAGGGAAACAAATTTCCATGCAATTGGCATGTAGAATGAAAAATTTGAAGCTGCTGAGCCACAATTCACAGAATCTTCTAAACAAGCTTTATTAGAGTGAAAGAAGTAAGGATTACAAATATTGTTGCAACTGAACTATTTTCCAATACAACCTACTCCTCTCTTTAGATATCCAGATAAAGCCCTGTGGCCTTACTGTGAACAGGCTATTTAAAAAGCTGCTCCCTAAATCTTTATCATCTTGAAAAGCAGAATTATATTTTTATACCCATGAGAAAGCCATTGTTTAACCAAGGATCAGGAGGTAGAAATCTTCAAGGCTGGGAAATGAGCATTGTTACCATTGTTAAATTAAGACTAATACAAACGGATGACACTTCAAAATGGTGATACAAAATGAATCCTGCCTTTCGTTTCCTTCAACATTCTGCTCCAAAAATAATTCCTTGTAGTCACTATGACTACCATTGCCCCTTCCCAGACTCTTTTTTATTCAAGAAATGCTAGTCATTATTAATTTTTAAAGAAATAAAAAGCTTCCAAATGACTATTCATTTTTGTGAAAACACCCCCTTTATCCCAAAACAAGCATACATGGTATGATCCAGTATCATCCTGAACGTATCAATACCTCAGGCTGGAATGAATTCTTAACCAATAAATCAGACATTGTCCAAAGATTGATATTGTTACTAAGCAATGAGACTTGATCTTAACCCAAGCACAGAAGATCAAAACATAGAACTGGAGTCAGGGGCATTGGGAAATTGTGTCTGAAATATTCTACACACTTAGATCATTGTTTAAATAAATCAGGAGGAGATGGCAGTTTCTAGCAGGACAGGATAGCTTTAGTTCTTCTAAGGAGAACATAGAATTGGGAGGAGGGGGAATAAGTAAACTATCCAAAGGTTTCCTAGGTGTAAAAATAAACACAGATGATAATACAAACAATTATATCACCAGGTTGTGACAGGTTCAGCAGACAATAACGTGTTGCATTCTCTCATTCTTTCTTTAGGGGAGCATGACAATTTTTCAGAAAGTGCATAAATCAATCCAAGATTAACTTTCTGCACATAAAGAAAAGTACAAATGATCTCAGCACCAATACAGCCATTGCATTTTGCCCTACTTTTCTCTCTCTCTCTCGGTTTCATGGTTCCCTCTAAAGTATTCTGTGCCAATACAGAAAAGAGCTTTTACATTAATCAGACCTGAAGTCTTATCTCCAACTTTTCTGGAAGGGAAATTTAATTACACAAAGTTACTTAAGCTCATATCCTCTTGGAAAAATCAGATCAATAACATGCATCCTTCTTTGCTGCTTCTTTGATTCAAACAGGCATAAAGATTTAATTGCACTTATTTTAAGCATCAGGTACAGCAAAACAGATTCCATTCTTCCTCTGCACCTCTCAACAGATACCTCAAAGATGTCATCCACAAGACTAGCTAAATTCTGCTTCCCATTTGCTGCAAGATTGTATCATCTCCCCTATTTAGAATCTTATGGATACCCAGAGGGAAATTTTAAACCTGTGAGTTTATGGTTTTACAGTACAATGTTAAATCAGGAATACCAAATAGATTTCCATACATCTATCCTTATCTTCCTACAGTTATCACTTAAAGAGATTAAAATCTTAGTAGTGAATTACATTGTGTTATTGCTTTGGTTTTAATCTTTGTTTAATAATGTTCTTAATCTTTAAATCTTAAAGAGATGCGGTGGCTCAGTGGCTAAGACGCTGAGCTTGTCGATCGAAAGGTCGGCAGTTCAGCAGTTCGAATTCCTAATGCCGCGTAACGGGGTGAGCTCCCATTACTTGTTTCAGCTTCTGCCAACCTAGCAGTTCAAAAGCACATAAAAAAGACAAGTAGAAAAATAGGGACCACCTTTGGTGGGAAGGGAACAGTGTTTCCTTTGGCCACATGACCACAGAGACATGGTCTTCAGACAGCGTTAGCTCTTTGGCTTTGAAACGGAGATAAGCACTGCCCTCCTAGAGTCAGGAATGACTAGCACATATGTGCGAGGGGAACCTTTACCTAATCTTTAAGTCAGTAAATTAGATTCTTTCTAATATCTTTTTATTACAAAGTTGGGTTTCATTTATTCTAAAACTGTACTCAGTTCTGGTTACTGACTAATTTTGGTTAACTAATTAACCAACTGAATATAGAATTTAAGATGGTAGAAGCATGAATCAAAGATATTTTTTGGAAAGGTAACTTTCTTTGTGACAAATATAAACTGTATGAATAAAATGTGAATATTTTTCATGAAATCACATTATCAAATTCAGTTCTTCCACTGTCTAAAGAAATTTTAGATACCGTTTCCTTCATTTTGTTTAAAGCAAGTACCTATGTTTAGAATGAAAGTCCCAGAGGTTCTTAGAGGCCTCACAACAAATTTTGCAGGGCACTCAGCCAATTCTTGAGTCAGAATTGTGGACTGCTTAATTGTGCAGGTCAGAACAGAAAAGAAAGATGTATTTATAAAAAGAAATAGGTTTTGAATCTACCCATTATCAGACAAAATCTGGAACTCTTTTCATGATTTGGTTCTTGTCAAAAGTTTATCTCCAAGAAAGAACCATTTGTCATTTTAAGCAAACATTGTGCTTGGAATGAAAAAATAAAACACTTTTCAACTCAACTGAAGTTTAGCGTACACAATAAAATGTGTTAATATTTTTTTTACAGCTGTTTCTCTCTTGTGCCTACACCTCACATGTACCATTTCAGAAATTACTTTTAGAAATGAATGCAGATTGCTGTTTATAAATTTTCATGTCTCTTTTGGCTCATAGGAAATGATTCCATGGTTCTTGAGCTCCTGACTTTGATTATCTAATTATTGTCTTACCAAGTTATTTAAAGAAGATTACTAAGAACTTTTAAATGTTCTTTTCTCTGACAAGTTGAACAAAAGGTCCTTCTACCACATGCAGTTTAATTCATCATGATATAAATATTTATACAGAGATTAGGAATGGTTCTTTCTGCAAGCAGATTGGTTGATGTCTCTTGGAATCTTCCATTATTGATACTGATACGGATATGCTGTAATGAGTGTAAATTTGTGTTTTGTGTTTCAGATGACATTGTTTAAGGCTTCAGGAGATGTTATCAAATTTATACTTTTTCTATAAGCACCTATAATATCAGTACAGATTGGTTCTTTTCCTGGCTAATCAATATATGGAATATGGTCTAACAAATTGAATTAATGGGAATAGCCATGATATTTGTGAACAAGAAGCCACAGTCATTGTTATCCACCAGCTTTCTCCAGTCTGATGTTCTTCAAGTATGTTGGCCTATAGCTTCCACCACTTGCAGCCACATAGGTAATAGCCATGATGCAGAGACTATAGCAATCTGGACAGGCAGCATCCTGGGAAAATCTGGTATATCTGTGGGATGAGGCATCCATCCTGATCTTGGTGATTTGGCCAACTAGCATTTGCAGGCTCCAGCTATTTGGATAGGATATGCTGAGGAAACAAAATGTTAATCTAAGAGATTACAGGTACTCCTCCATTTACAACAGTTCATTTAGTGACCATTCAAAGTTATAACAGCTCTGAAAAAAGTGACTTAAGGCTGTTTTTCATGATTGCGACCTTTACAGCATCCCCATGGTCATGTGATCAAAATTCAGATGCTTGGCAAGTGGTTCATATTTATGACCATTGCGGTGTCCCAAAATCATGTTGATCATCTTTTGTGACCTTCTGACAAGCAAAGTCAATGGGGAAGCCAGATTCACTTAACAACCGGGTTACTAACTTATCAACTGCAGTGATTCCCTTAACAACTGAGGCAAGAAAGGTCATAAAATGGGGCAAAACACACTTAACAAGTGTCTCACTTAACAACATATATTGTGGTCGTAAGTTGAGGACTACCTGTACTTCTCAGAAATTCAATTGTCATTGCAAGAAATTAGCAGTTTCTATTTTTATTCCCTTCTTTTAAAAAAAAAAATCTGATGTCAGCCTAAATGCACCAAATCATTATATTTGGAAATATCAGTTTAAAATGTTTTATAAACTAAGCAGAAATATTATTAAATGAATGTCCATAAATCCATAGATTCTCTTCACTGCAATGATGACTTTTGAAATATATTTTATCTGCAGCAAATTAACACCCATCTGACTTTTGTATATAATAGAATGAATTCACATGCAATTCTCTTTTCACCTATGAGGGAAAGCAGAATTATAAAGAAAAATGATTTTTTTAAAAAAACCATGGACCACACCATACCTAATTCAAAATTATGTACCATAATTAGAAATACCTGAGCTCATTTTAAGAACAAAATCTTACACCTGAACATCCAATTACTTCAGTCCAGGAATGTAAGACTCTTCCACAAAGGCCATTTTTTAGAAAAGCAAACCATAACATCGATAGTGTAATATTTTATCTGATTAACACTAATCTGAATGATTTAAAAACCTTTTTGGAATGTGAGCTTGCATTCAGTACCATTCATTCACTGACAAATAGAGAGTCGAAGTTAACTTTTCATTTGTTTTCCACTTGACTTTCTTGAGAATAATATCAGCCATAAAAAATCTTTTGAAGTAAACCTAAAAATCTGATGCATTTTGGACCATGAATTATGGAAAAAGACAGTGAGGGAAAAAATATGTCACTGGACCACAAGGTCATAGTGCTAAAATCAATCTCCTGCAGAGCTAATTTGAATTTAAGCAAGCCGCAACCATCACTACCACACATGCACACATACACAGACACACAGGCACACATACACACACAAAACTGGTGTCATAGATAAAGTAAAGCCGATGGTTTAAATCAATAGGTTCACTTACCTACATCTATTTTATCTGGCTGCAAATGGGTTTGCCAGACAGGGAGTTATTTAACAGTCTACAGAGCTGAAATCCTTATTCATCAACCGCTTGAGAAAAGGCAATTTTTTTTAACCGCTGGATGAACTAATAGCAGTAGGAGAGCAGGCAAAGAATAGGTTTTTAACACAATAGGTTTTTAAATTAGTCCTTTCCCCAGTAAACTGCTGATGTACTCTTCATGTTTGATATGATAGGAGATTGAACAGATAAATCTTAAAATCACTGACTATAGCCATATGTATTTGGGGGAGGGGAATCTCATGGATTTCAAGAGATTAGGAGCAAGATTCATTATTTGGCATCTGATATTTACTGAAATAATAAAGTCTCTTGTGCCTAGGTAATTTTTACAAACTGGCTAAGATTAATGGTGATGTAAAGTTTCTTCTAGATTCTGCTTCCTAACCTTTCAGGTATGTAGAATGCTTCATTCTAATCCCATTTCCTTTTCTGAGACTCACATCTTCCATTCTTCCTATGCTTAACAATCAAGCCCACCAATGACCAAAAAGAAAGGCAGAAAATTAATTATACAACGAGCCAGAATCTCAACATTTTTAAACGTATGACTTTTTTATGCAGCCCAACTAAATAAACTGAGTCAGACACGTGTTATCCACATGTTGTGGACGTGATTTACCCCAGGAGAGCTAGCCAGCAAAGAGGAAGAATACCCTATGAAACAATTCCGGATAACCTTATTTAATCTCAACCAGAAAAGAAAAGAAAAAAAAAGATTCCAAGTTGTAAATTGTTGTGGCTAATGAATTGGTCCCATTCAGAGTTGCATCTTGCCCAGCAACTCAGAGTTCTCCAAGTTTATCTTACAAGGTAGCAGTAATGCCAAAAATATTTGAACAGATTGTGATAAAATTAATTGCACCCTGAATTGCTTGCTGCTAATTGTGCTTTTTTATTACTATCAAATTTCATTTTGCTTCAGCATTATTATTCTTTCTTTTCAAACCAACCCATGTCTCTTGTCTGCAGTTGATGGGATTTGCAATCCAGTATTATGGAGGGTTAAAAACAGTATGCTTGATAGTGTCCAAACATTGTTTAAATAATCCTTGTAGCTGGTATGGATGATGCTGGTATGGAAAATGTATATTTTTTTGAATACAGAACTAAAAATGACCTCTTTCATTCAGTTAGATTTCCTGTATTCCTCATAGTTGCCTATATTTGGTTGTTGAAGATGTGTCTTCAAATAGACCGTTTCTTAGCATTTTATAACCTACGAAGGACAGAATGTGGATTGTGGATTGGGATTTCCCAGAGATTTCCTTATCTATCTCTTTATTTATGAATTGCTCATCTCAGGGTCTTTCTTCCTGCCTTTTTCCCTAGGCACGCAGACAGCCAGAAGAATGGAACTCCTGAATCTTCTGACAGAACCTACTCTAACTGATCAGATGGTTAAAAGTGGGGAATTGTCCAATGGAACAGTAGGCTATTTTGAAAATGATACCATTGGTTTGTATAAGAATAAATATCAAATAATTCAGTTCTGTGTGATGGTTGCATCCATTGGGAACATCTGGCACATTGACTATTCTAGAAGAACAGTCTAGTTCTCATAGACATGAGCTCTCCCTCGTCCAGGGGTGGGATTCAGCCTATAATTAGAACTGCAGAAAAAACATTTGCTACCAACTTGCCTTCCATTGAGGACCTGTATACTGCACAAGTCAAAAAGAGGGCTATGAAAATATTTACAGACCCCTCGCATCCTGGACATAAACTGTTTCAACTCCTACCCTCAAAATGACGCTATAGAGCACTGCACACCAGAACAACTAGACACAAAAACAGTTTTTCCCTGAACGCCGTCACTCTGCTAAACAAATAATTCCCTCAACACTGTCAAACTACTTACTAAGTCTGCGCTAATATTAATCTTCTCATCTTCTCATCGTTCCCATCACCCATCTCCTCCCACTTACGACTGTATGACTGTAACTTTGTTGCTGGTATCCTTACGATTTATATTGATATTGTTTCCTGATTGCTTATTTGTAACCTATGACTATCATTAAGTGTTGTACCTTATGACTCTTGATGTATTTTTTATTTTATGTACACTGAGAGCATATACACCAAGACAAATTGTGTCCAATCACACTTGGCCAATAAATATTCTATTCTATTCTATTCTATTCTATTCTATTCTATTCTATTCAATTCTATTCTATTCTATTCTATTCTATTCTAACTAGTTCCGGCGAACCAATAGCTCCGACAATCAGCTGAGAGCAAACCGGTTCACTCCAACGATCAGGTGGGCCTGACTGCCCACCCCTGCATTATACTGACCTATATTTCTTTTGTTTGAAGCGCAGCTGATCTGCACGACAGAGCGGATTGCTGTGCCTCAGCTGTTTTACTCACCAGGGCCGCAGTAGAAGGTAAGTTTTAGAGCTGTTTTCAATCGCACCACACATGAGCAGCGAACCGCTTGTTACACTAGTTGAATCCCACCACTGCCCTCCCCCACCAAAAAAACAACAACTCACATGTAATATGTCTATCTCTTCAATCCAGCACTATATCTAGTGCTGAACATATCAGGGCAATTGTTGTTAGGCTACAGAAATCCAGATGAGATAGAAATAAAGAGATACAGTATAAAAAACAGAATCTCTGATGTTTATAATAGCCATATGGATTGATGCATCCTTAGAAAATGTACATATTAGAAGATTAAGGTTATATTAATACACAGCTGCACACTAATATATAAATGGCGCATAGTGCAGAAAAATAATTTTACAGTGTGTAGCCGAATTGCAATTTGGCATTTATTAAATTTGAGCAACGGATAACCAGGATGTAATTTTCTCTATTATTACTCTACTATTGTAATGCTCTCTACATGGGGCTCCCCTTGAGGAGCACCCGGAGGCTCCAACTGGTGCAGAGTGTGGCCGCGCGGGTGGTAATGGGAGTGACATGGCGCTCCCATGTAACACCTCTCCTGCGTGAGCTGCACTGGCTCCCGGTGGTCTTCCGGGTGCGCTTCAAGGTTTTGGTTACCACCTTTAAAGCGCTCCATGGCTTAGGACCTGGTTATCTACGGGACCGCCTACTACCACCAATAGCCTCCCACCGGCCAGTACGCTCTCATAGAGAGGGACTCCTCTGGGTGCCGTCAGCCAAACAGTGTCAACTGGTGGCCCCCAGGGGGAGAGCCTTCTCTGTGGAGGCACCTACTATCTGGAATGAGCTCCCCCCGGAGATACGGAGGATCCCGGATCTGCGCTCCTTCCGCCGTGCTGTGAAGACCTTTTTATTCCATCAAGCGGGCTTGGCCTAATCTCTTCCCTTTTTAAATATTTAAATTTTAATCTGTTTTTTAAATTATCGGGGTGTTTTAATTTGTCTGGGCCAAATAATTTAATTTGATTTTATTGGGTTTTTAAATTTTGTGTATCTATGTATTTTATTGTTGGCTGTTCACCGCCCTGAGTCCTTCGGGAGTAGGGCGGTATACAAATCAAATAAAACTAAACTAAACTAAAACTAAACTCTCCACACAGTGCCTCCTCCATTTTGGTTTTCCCCTGTGCCATCACCAAGTTACAATAAACAAGTCATCCATAAACAGGATATTCCCACAGAATTGGAAAAGTATATGGTTATCAAAAGGTATCAGAAATTATATCTCAGGAGAATTACTTCAGAAGTCTTGCTACAACATTTCGTTCTAATGAGTTTCATAATTTAGTCTGATGAGAAATGAGTTCACTTTATCCTCTGCTGAGAGTAAGAATAACACCATGTTCCCCCAGGATTGGTTTTGTTCATATACTTTCACAAAGAATAGGACTTTGAATGCACACAAGTGATGATGATGATGATGATGCCCTTCATAATACAGATGTTTGGATTGGCATTCTGTCTCAAAGACAACTAAATGAAATGGATGCCCTTCCCACTTTTTCTAAATAAAACTGAATAAAAGGATGCCTGGTCTCATTTTTTTTTAACCCAAACAGAAAACTATACAACCAACTCTAGTTCATTCTTATGATTTTCTCAATGAGGGAATTCTTCATAATTTTAGAGTAAAAATAACATGGCTACTCTAGACACAGATGTATTTAGAGGAAATTTCAGATGAGGAGATCACAAATTCTTGTTGGTAGCCTTTATTCTTGGAAACACAAACTTGGCCTACAGTTGGGGACAGTTTGGTCCCATCTATCTTTTCAGACTATGAGTCAGGATGATGATATAAAATCAGACTTGCACCTTCGAGCTTTATAGTAAAATTAAGGGGGGGAGTGTGAGAGGTGTTTGTTTGTTTGTTTGTTTGTTTGTTTGTGTATTCCAATTAGTTCTGACTCCTGGTGACTGCCTGGACAAATCCCTGCAGTTTTCTTGGCATAATTTTTCAAAATGATTTGCCATTGCCTGTTTCCTTTTTTTCCCCTCCAAGTAATTTTATTAAACATTATAATTACAATAGTAGAAACTAAGGCAAACTAAAAAAGAGAAAAAGAGAAAGAGGGAGTAAAAGGTGCAGAGGGAGGAAATTGGGAAAAATAAAAATGAAAAAACTAAAACTGTAGTAAAGGAAAAGAAAAGAAATATATTAAAAAATGACTTCCAACCCTTATCACAAACATAAACACTTCTAGTAATTTTTACCTCTTCTTAAACAAATGAACCCTTCTTCCCATATCCCATCTCTTATCTATACACGATTCCATAAAGCATTCTCATTTAGACCTGTTGTCATCAAAAATCCATTGTTACCAGATGCAACAACATAACTATTTTAACCTTGATCAACTAAACCAACTTTATATTCCTTCCTTTTTTTCTAATAGTTTTAAATTTTAGTCTGTGTAATAGAACTTGCTTTATTTTTGTTTCTTCTTTGTCCCTTTGAATGAGATTCTTCAAAGCTTCAACAAGTCTTTTTTTGTAAATCTAATGTAGAAAAATTAGCAAGGTTTATTATTAAAAATTACCTTGGTTTATTATTCATGTATCTCTTTAATTATTAAAAGATAGCCAATTTATTTTATATGTCCACTCTAACATATTTTCTTCATCATTCTTGTAGTTTATCGTTCGAAAATCTACCTTTAACTCATTTCTGCCTTGTTCCTGTTCCATAACATATTTAAGGCACTTTCTATCCATAGAGACAGGCATCAAAATATTAATTTTGGAATCCATTTTTCAAAAATATACTTCAATATTTCCAGTGTTAGAATATTTTGCACCCTTTTGTAATTGTTAAACTAGTTTATGTGTTCTCCTTTATTTGAAATCTTTAGTTCCTCTAGCACAGTGGTTCTCAACCTGTGGGTCGGGACCCCTTTGGGGGTCGAACGACCCTTTCACAGGGGTCGCCTAAGTCCATCGGAAAACACATATTTTCAATGGTTTTAGGAATAATTTTATGGTTGGGGGTCACCACAACATGAGGAACTGTATTAAAGGGTCGTGGTATTAGGAAGGTTGAGAACCACTGCTCTAGCATATTAGAGGTGGAGAGTCTTTGAGAGCTGTATGCAATGAAATTTCATTGTATGCCGATTAGTGTACATTCAAAGTGACAATAAAGTTATTCTAAATCTCTAAGTTTATCCAAATTTTAAAATCTTAGCTTGTTATATATTTTTTCAAATCAAAACAAAAGCATTTTCTCCCTGGAAAGATTCTGTATAATTAATTCCAGATATTTATTTCATATTTATTTGAATCCTTAGTCCATTTGTAACTTTCTAATATTTTAATCAATTTTTTGCTCTTTATTTCAACATATTGAATATTTCTTAAGCTTGTAGAAGATTAAAGAATTGAAAAAGATTCACCTGATGTTTTAAGATTTGTCTAGTCTTAAAGCCCTAATAAGTTTCTAATAGCAGAAAAGCATTTACTGTAATAACCAATTTTAAAAGTAATTTTAAAAGTATGCAAACTTAGTATCCTTTTAAGGCACTGACTGTGGTTTGAGCAAGATGGCTATTCTCAGTGCTCAAAACCCATCAGAGGTCATTATCTTGTAATCTTCCTATCAGGAGTGTAGGTATGGAGCGCATCTGGATGATCTCTAGTTTCTCTTTTAACCACAGAGATCTGAAGAACTGGTCTATTTGCAAGTTTTTTATTTTTCACTGCAGTTGTCAGTTCTGCTTTTCATGGAGTCATCTTCAGTCTGCTATTCTTCTAGAAATCTTTATTGCCTACTTTCTAAGGCCGAGAGTGACTGGCCCAAAAACACCCAACTGACTTTATACCTAAGGTGGGACTGGAAGTCAGTCTCCTAGTTTCTAGCCTGATGCCTTAACCGTTATACTAAACTGGATCCCCTTTTAATTAAACAACAAGTATTTCTGAAATGTAGCTTATTCACAAATTTCATCCTAAAATATCTTCTGTCTTTGATAATTATTTTTCATCTCTCAATATTTTTTCCCAACCTCAAGGCTTTTAGATCACGTCAGACATTTTCCAAGTGGTTTACCACTTTGCCAAATATTGCTAACAATTAAAGAGGGAAATTCAAGGAATGCACCAAATGGATGCTTAAGAAGCTTAAAGACGAACACTATCCAATAGAAATCCAGTTCATGTGATGATTGAGGGGCTGTCGTTCTTGATTGTTTGTTTAAAGCCATTCTTTGCTTTGAAGAAAATAAAGTATCAATATGAAATTATTGAACAATACTGACACCAAATTGTCAATGAGGCTAAAGATTTTTTTAAAATCTTTTTAAAAGAACAGTTAAAAACATATAAACAAGGAAAAGTGATACATCTGCAATACAGAAGCTACATACTGTATAATTTCAAGAGCTTCTCTTAAATTAGATTAAATATAGATATGAACACACAAATGTACATAGTCTTCACAATAACTGTGTGTGATCTGCATTAATCTCTAAAATGTATGCTTAGAAAAGCACACGTTCACAACAAAGCACTTATATAACACAGGAATCCAGGGGTGTATATTTGGTGAGAGATTCCCCCCCCCCTTTTGCCAGCTAAAATCAGAGGAAGTGGAATTCTCAATGGGTTCACTTCAACTGTTAATTTTTATTTCTAATGTTTCTGATAAATTGCATTGGCCACATTGAGTTCTAAGCTGGCACTAAACATCCAAACTACACTGTTGGAGTAAAACATACTTGAAAATGCATAATCCCTACAGAGTGTTTTGATTCTTTTCGTGCCAACTGAACTCAAATGGGGGGGAAAGACACAATGGAAGGCTTCTAAAGGATAAAGCCACAGATTGTGGTTTTCAGCCTTCCCTGCAGCTTAGCTGTGATAATGCTAATCAGGCAAAGCTTTCCTTATTTTTTTGCTGTGGAACATGGGGGGCGGGGGGGGGGTGTTTAAAAACTTTTTTTTAAAAAAAGGAATAGGGTATATGAGGGTAATACAACATATTAAGCTTGTATATACTAGAGATATACTGGTTTAAACATATGAACAGCTTTGGTAAAAGCTGTTGGGTGGTTTTGGGAAGTCCAAAAGTAAGAGCCTTGATAGTACAGTGGTTTGGTGCACCCTGTCATTAACACAGCTGCCTGCAATTTCTGCTGGTTCGAATCTCTCCAAGGCTCAAGGTTGACTCAGCCTTCCATCCTTTCTAAGGTAGGTGAAATGAGGACCCAGTTTGTGGGGGCAATAAGCTGACTTTGTATAAAATATACAAAAGAATGAAGGCTATTGCTTAACGCATTGTAAGCCGCCCTGAGTCTCCGGAGAAGGGCGGCATATAAATCAAATTTAAAAAAAAAAAAAAAAAGTACCATAAGCTTCATTTGCCCAAAATCAAGTACTTATGCTTCATTTGCACAAACCCTTACGACAGACAGTTGTATAGATCTATTTGGGAACTTACTCATAAACACCAATTGCATGAAGCGTTTACTATACAGCAGGGGTGTCAAACTCACATCATCACGTTGTTGTCACGTGATGTATCACAACTTTTCCCCCTTCAGTAAAACGGGGGTGGGCATGGCCAGTGCATGACGCATCCAGCCCATGGGCCGTGAGTTATAGAGCATGTAAAATTACTTCTTCCCTTCAGGATTACCCCATACATTGGCTAAGATGCCAGATGACATAATGGGTGCTAAGCCACTCTTATGCTTGGAATGAACTCAGAATCCAATGTATTGGACCTCCTGCTACTTTATGGAGGCCAGAAACAAGAAAATTTTTCTTATTGGAGGCTACCATTGGTAAAAGCAGCAGGTTATAAAACCAGTGATGCAGAGGCAAAACCAAATGGTTTTGGCCAACCATTTTTGTCCCATTTTCTTGGGCTTGAGGTGGTATTTAAGAGTTTTTAAAAATCTATGTTAAACCTCACAAATAAACCTCATGTTTATTTTATCATTCATTATTCTGGCAGCATGTAGTGATGGAATTGCAGAAATTGAATAATGTACAAGGTAGCCTCATAAACCATAGTTGCTTACCATTCCCTGATAAAAACCAGTCTCAAGGATATCAGATTATGGAAGATTTCATAAAATTTCATTGCTGGGCACAGTATTTTAACTGACCATATTTTTTATCCCTTGGATGAAGTTTCATGCATTTGTAATGTTCTCTTTTACATAGAGCCAACTATATTCTACCACTTTTCTAAGATTTTATGTTTAACAATTTAAAATTTAGTAATGGTTTCCCAATGAAATATTTATTTATTTATTTAACTTTATTATTGTTAAGTATTGTGTAATACTTAATATTAATAATAATATTATTATTCTTTAGTATTGTGTATACACAGTATACCCATACAATGAAATTCACTTAAGACCCAAAGACCAGGCCAACATACATAACAATCCCCAAACACATCCCCACCCACCACAAATTCCCCATCCCTAAACCACCCAAACATCAACACAACAGACCAAGTAATTCTGTCCAACAGCTCACTGATGGTGGCCCTTTAGGTAATTGTTGAGTGAAATTATAGCTCTGGATGAATGAATGAATGAATGAATAAACTTTAATTAACATTTGTTCCTGTGTTGCAAACCAATTCATAAATCCTTTTAAAAATGCTTTTGACATGCTTATGAAATATCTAAAAGATAATGTAATGACTCTGAAAGTTCTTGGAAAAATCATTGTTTGAAGAAGCAGGCTATTCTTTTGAATCTCTTTGTTTTTCAATCTAATGTTAGCCTGATACGCACTATTAGTATGAAGACTTGCCAGGAAAACCTTTTTTTTCATAGACTGCTAAGTGAAAATGCCTTATATCATTTTACTCCAATGATCAATCTAGGTTAGCACTGCTCACAATGTCTAGTAAGAGTATCCATAATTTCAAACAAGAGTCTTCCCTACCAGGGAGCTGGGTTTTTTCTATATCATGCTTGTCACTAAATGACTAACTAGTAAGAATTGGCTGAATGACTATAGCTTGCTTAAGGTCCTATCAAACTGAAACCCAAGAGCAAATCACAACTGTACTTTAAACAAAGGTGACAGAAGTAATCTGAACTCTATAAACTCTATAAAAGTAGAGTTTGCTTAGTGGTTAGTAGTTTGTTAGAATTTTGAATAGAAAACTTTGGAGTGCCATTTTCCCATGGAAAGTTAGCAGCATCATAACATTTAATTCAGTTTAATTTCATGGGTTGCAAAACATTTCATGAGGATAAATATGAACTAAATACCATTTTTCCAAACTAGCATCTTAAATCCAATTAAACCATAATATATGGATCTGTTTTATATTGAATCCAAACACTGGTGTCACACAAAAAAACAATGCAAACCATTGTTGTTTATTTTGTTACAAGAAGATTATCAATTTTCCCTCAGTTGTGTGTATATAATATTCAAAATACACACACCCACACACAATTATTTTTCAAAATAAAATAAAACATACTGAAATGGGGAATTCTATGTTGAAGCCTACTTTTGACCACACATGTTCATTGAATAACCTGAGGTTAGTCAATGTTTCAATTCCAGGAAAAAAAAAAACAAGTTGGGAAATAAATATGTCACATAAATGGACGGATGTCTACTTAGGTAGGTAAATAGATAGGTAGACAGAGCACAGGGATAGACAATATTAATATCTACCATTCTGACATCAATAACTCCAACCATAATTTCACTTTTATATAAGTCAGTATCCCAAAGCTCCAGTACACGGTATTGGAAAGCTTAACCAATTGAGGATCCATAAAGTTAAAAAGTCCCAGTTAATCAATGAAAAAAAAATTAATACTTGTTGCCTCAATTATGAAGATAATAGTTCCTTTATGTCAGTGCCTTTGGTTCTGCAGCTGTAAAATAGCTTTTTAAATTCAGCATTTTCAAGTAACAGAAATTAATAGAAGGTCATTTCTACCAGAGAAATTTTAGGGGCCCATCCTCTCTAATCATCATTAAAAACTAAATCCACAGGAGAAGAGGCACTTTACTGATTGTCAAGTGGAAGCTATTATTCATTTGATGAAGCTCTTGGCACCGTGCCATTTATTCTGCTGTAGAGCCTGCTGCTTGTTCTACTTCATCTTTTGCAATCAAGGTTGTTTCTGCCTGCCAAGAGTTATTTATAGAGGGGAGGGGAGAGACACATTAAAGAAAGAAAACCCAATTCTTTTTCCAGGGTCCAAAAAAGAAAAAGAAAAAAGCCAAAACCTTTCAAACTTTCCAAGTGTGCAATTGCTTTCTTACTACTAAAGCAGCATTCTTTAAATCCAAAGGCAGGTCTTTTTAAAGAAGCCTGAAATATATCTATGATATAGGCCGAAACCAACCTATTTGGAGTTAAGCATATTCGGTCCCACTGACTCCAATACATTATGTGAATCAAGGCCGTCATGGCTTAAGCGTGAACTAAAAATCAGTTTAGTGAAATGTATGAACCCAATCACAGACTTCCTGAGACTTTGAATCCACCTGCTCAGGTTCCCATTTCAGAAGGCACTCAAAATGGAAACTCCTCCCCAAAAAAGTGAATAAGACAGTATCAAGCAATACAACATGAGTACAATTAACTAAACATACTAAAGGTAGTCTTTGGCTTACCGCCATTTCTTCAGTGACCGTTTGAAGTTACAACGGCACTGTGAAAAGTGAGTTGTGACAGATTTTCACACTTGATCACATGATAAAAATTTGAAGGCTTGGCAACTGTCATGTATTTATTATAAAAGCAAAATCAACGGGGGAGACATATTCAGTTAACAACCATGTTACTAATTTAACAACTGCAGCGATTCACTTAACAATTGTGGCAAGAAAGATCGTAAAATGGGTCAAAACTTACTTAACTGTCTTGCTTAGCAACAGAAATTTTGGACTCAATTGTGGTCATAAATCCAAGATTACCTGTAGTATAAAACAATATTATTGCTTAGTCTGGAATGCAGTATTTTCAAACTTCAGTCTTAAATAATTCCCCCACACCCTGGTTTACACTGTCAAATCAGGGTTGGACAACATACAGCTGCACGATCCTACAGCCAGGGGTGAAATGCTCCCACTTTGGACCGGATCACCCGATCCGGTAGCGATAGAGGCGGGTGGTTCGGAGAACCGGTAGCAAAAATCCCTGCCCCCCCCCACATTGCCCAGCTGAGCTGCACAATCATCAGAGGCTTTTTAAAAAATTTTAAAAGCATTTTTCTACAATCTCTTCAGCCGAAGAGGTTATAGAAAAAATGCTTTTAAAAGTAAAAACAAAGCCTCTGCCAATCAGGCAAGTCAGCTGCGATCGTCAGAGGCTTAAAAAGCTTTTTTTTTTAACAACCTCTTCAGCTCAAGAGGTTGTAGAAAAATGGTTTTAAAAGTAAAAAAAAAATAATAATGGCCACACCCACTCAGTCATATTACCCCCACCACCAAGCCATGCCCACAGAACCGGTAGTAAAAAAAATTACATTTCATCACTGCCTACAGCTAACATTTGGTAACAAAATGCCAAAGCTTCACCACTTCTCACAATTTGGGGGAGCAGCAAATAAATACATTTTAATTACATTTTGACGTATAGAGCCTCCAATAATTTATCAAACTTATCCTAAGGGAGAACATTTTTACACTATGCATTAAAATAGGAGCAATTTTGGGCATTGCCCCCTCCCCCTTTGGTAATGAATAGCAAAGCTTTCTGAAATGGTTATCTAGCTACTATGACAGAAAATGAAAAGAAGGCTCTCAACCTCAACAATGTTAAGATGTGTGAACTTGAACTTCCAATCCTCATCCAATGAAGTGGGTTCCAAAAAAAATAGATTAAGGATTAGATTAGATTAGATTAGATTAGATTAGATTAGATTAACTAATTTTTAAACTGAATTAGGTTTCCTATAACATGACTTTTCATTTCATTTCATTTCATTTCATTTATTGGATTTGTATACCACCCTACTCCCGAAGGATTCAGAGCAGTGAACAGCCACAGAATAAAATACATAAATACAAAATTTAAAAACAGAATAAAACTGAATTAAACAATTTGGCCGAGACAAATTAAAAACAGCCAATAATTTTAAAACAAATTAAAATGTACATTTTAAAGGGGAAAGATTTAGGCCAGGCCGGCTTGATGGAATAAAAAAGTCTTGAAACCGGAAGATGCGCAGATCAGAGTACAAGGCCATGATCTTCTAAAATTCCCTCAAAGAAACTTGATGAATTTTCTGAATAAATATGAAATTGTCCGGGAGGCATTCACATTTTTTAATTAATCAAAATGTTTCAAATAAAACCAACTATTAAAATAATTTACAAGTTTTGCCCTACAGAGAAACAGGCTGAGTATCACAGAAACCACATCTCTGTTTGTATTTAAAGAACTGCATTGGTGGTCTTCTTGGCTATCATAGAAACTAAAAAAAATAACAAGAGTTCAAATCTCTTGACATGAAGTTATAGATAAATAAAAAGTGCTTCTCATAGAAACATAGGAAACTGACAGCCGAAAAAGATCTAGTGGTCCATTGAGTCTCCCGTTAGAGTTTATATTTTTGTTTTAATTTATTATTTTTATATTTTATTTATTTATTTAATTTTAATTATCGTAATAACAGGTATATTCTAAGTCATTTAAAAGGTAAATAAAATAATGATAGTGATATTTCAGGGGGTTTCTTTTTAATAAATTTACAGACATTTCTAAAATTCTGTTTTCGCTTTGTCATTATGAGGTACTGAGTATAGATTAATGAAAAAAAATGAATTTCAACAACTGTAGAATCAAGCTGCAGCATAACAAAATTGCAGAAATGAAGGAGATCTAAATAGTTTCTGAATGCAGTCTATATAAGTACAGTACTGTGCAAAAGTCTTAGACCACGGGTGTCAAACTAGCGGCCTATAGGCCAGATGCGTCATATGCAGGCCATGCCCACCCCGCTCCACGAAGGGGAAAACATCATGAAACGTCACATGACGGCAACATGATGCCATGTGTTTGACACCCGTGTCTTAGACCATCATTAGATTGTTGTTATAGCAACAGTGTGATGACCATATATAATTATGTCTTTGTCTCCTTATTAAAATACAACCAGAAAGTACAGGATATTTGTAGGCAGTATTGAAAAAACAGGAAAATGCAGAAAAGACAGTTCCATAGGCTAAAGTGGGAAGTATTTTAGTATGATCTCCCCTTACATTTGAGCAACACCCGGTTCCTGTACATCTAAATGGAATGGAACCCTAAGCACTGTCATTGCTAACATCTGTGTGTATCCTACTGTTTCATGCCAAAATTACAACTCTGCAAGATGGTCTATTACACCAGGTTTGTGCAAGACATGCTTGAGCATTGCATTACAGACAATATACATTGCATATTCATTGGAAATTTGCTAATAAGATCAACTTTCAATCACATCATTCCAGTCAAAATGCCAAAGATCACAGCATTTGACAGACATAAAATCGTACTTTTGCATCAGCAGGGCAACTCTCAAAGGGAAATCAACAAACAAGATGTGGTATTCAATACCAAAAAATAATTATGGATGGTCGTTAAAACTTTGCTAAAACAACAAAGCAGATGGTGGCCTATGACTTTTGCACAGTATATCTATGTGTACATATATAATAATATATAGCATATACCGATTTCTGAAAATTCTCGCCATCTGTATGGGAACATAGAAAGTTGCATTACTACTAATACTATGCATTACTATATTAGGACTTGCCCAATGTTGCTGACACTATCTTTCACCAGAGTTCCTGAAGGAAGTTTTCTTGTTCTATCCAGAGATTAGACCCAGGGCTTTCTAAAAACATATAAAGCATTTAAAGAGTTCATACCATGAACTCTTTAGTTCTGGCTACGTTTAGCTTCATCTGGGAAAGAACCAGCCTGGTGATGCTTCCTGGGAATATTTTCCTTCTGAGTCAAGAAAACTGTGAAACGAGTTATCTGAGCTTGCCGAATCTAAGCAAAACACAGCTCTCGGTGCAAGTGTTACTGATTTGCATTTTAAAATAACTCAGATGATAAGCAGATCTCGCAGAAAGTTGGTTCTGAACAAGCTAGCTATCAGCTATAACAGATCTATTCTCTTTCCAAGGTTCAGAGCAGGTACAGAGAGAATGCAAGTTGCGTGCATTTTTATTTATTTTGATTCTGGGATCTGGGGACATGATACAGTTCAGTGTCTCATATGGTTTCCCCTTCCCCCCTCCCTGACATAAATTCATGGGATCTTAATGATATCAGAGAGAAACGCATGAATAATAATTCATTGGCTCACACACAATAAAAATGATAGGAGAACTCCTTCTGGAAAAGAAAGTGTTATTAACACAGCAAGCATTTGTGAACACAAGATGTTTGGATAAAAGAGGACACATAAAGCAGATATCTGGCATACTTCCTGAACATATCTTTTGCTGTGTCCCTGGTGGAGGATTCGCTTGTCAAAATTTAACCGTCTATAACAATGCCTTTCACTTCTTCTAAACTAATCCCAGAATTTCCTAAATAGCTCTTGCGTTCCAGAGATTACCCTATCATGACCTATTCCCCCAAATCCAGTTTTTCCACAATCTCCGGTCCAAGATCTATGACCACAGCAGCTTTGTTTGAGATATGATAATATCCATGCACACAAATGTTGTATATCACTTCTCTCCAGAGGTTTAAACAATTTTTGCACAGTACATGTGGTTATATGAACGTAGCCAAAAAGTTACTGTTTACTGTACCTGAGTCTTCCTTTGTTTTCCTTCATGAGCCAGAACAATCAAAACCAGTGCTTTTGTTCATGATGAAATGTTTTTTCAATCAGAAATAGATCCTAATGTTGGAACTTTCACAAAGTCAAAAACCATAAACCAATATGGAAGGGAACCGTAACTTAATCCTCCAAAAACATGCACAAAAGCTGTTCATGTAGCTAACCCTTAATGCATTCTGCCATCCTTTAATTCATGTATTCTACATATCTAATTGACATGGGGAGGCTATCAAAGAATGGCTTACTTCCATTCTTCTAAAGGGTCTGAATTTTATTCAAGGGAAGAAACAACTATTTGTTTTCCATTTTAGCCATATGTCCAAACTAAGTATCTAGTTGTTGTTGTTTAAGAGCTTTGGTGTGCCACCAATGTGCCAATGACATTCGATACTGTTCCTAATCAATATCCTTACCTAATCAATATCCTTGAATATTGTTTAAGTATGATAATGGGCTGGATGAGGAAGAGCAAGCTAAAATGACATAGTATTGAAAATGAAAAAAATGAAGATTCAATCTTTTTTAGATGAGGCTGTATTCCCCTTGAAAACTCAGTCCATAGTGCAAGAGGGTTCCTAAATCTTCCACTGTAACTAGATTCATTGGTGAGGGCTATAATAAGTGCACATTTGCACATTTATAACTAGTCCACTAATAGTTCCTGACCTGATTGGAGTTTTCCATAGTTATTCACCCGTTGGTTACATCCAATGATTATAGCAACATATTCTGTCTGGGACTAACCTTGAAAAAATATAATATTAAATTATAA
The DNA here is from genome assembly GCA_022577455.1 of Arizona elegans. Taxonomy (NCBI): domain Eukaryota; kingdom Metazoa; phylum Chordata; class Lepidosauria; order Squamata; family Colubridae; genus Arizona; species Arizona elegans. The sequence continues at coordinate 133,502,495 of JAKOOJ010000002.1, read as the reverse complement.
TTTTGTAATTAGATTTAAATTATATTATAATGGGGAGTACGATGGCTCAGTAGTTAAAGATACTGAGCTTTTCACCTGGAAAGCTGACAGCCTGGATTCGAGACCTGAGCATCATGCCATGGGATGAGCTCTGTTTACTTGCCCCTGTTCCTACCCACCTAGCAATTTGAAAGCATGCAAATGTGAGTAGATAAATAGGTACCACTTCGGTGGGAAGATAATAGTGTTCTGTGCATCTCAGCATATAGTCATGCCAGCCACAAGATCATGGAAGTGTCTTCAGACAATGCTGGCTCCATCGGCTAAGAAATGGAGATGAGCATTGCCCTCTGGAGTTGACTAGACTCCAAACTCTCTAAAGTTGTCTAGAGTCAGATATGACTGGACAAGGGAAATCTTTACCTTTACCTTTTATATTATAATATTGTAATTAGGTTGAAAATGCAGGTGCTGAACTGCTAAACATTACAAAGTTAAGAGAGCATATGATTCCGGCAATGAAAGGCCATTAGTTGCATCCGAGAAACAAATAAAAACGTTGCTGTCCTAAATGGCTTAAGACACAAACTGAGGGATAATTTTTTTTCTATTCCGATTTAGTAATGGAATTGACATAGAAGCCCTCTAAAAGTGCTTTTTTAAAAAACTCAGAAGCTCTTCATCTGGCCTTTCTGTGATGGGGACTGCTTGGAGAAGCAGCCAAGAAACATCTCTTTCTCGAGGTGATTAATAGAACCGGACCGAGCCAGGAACAACCTGCCATTGGTTTGAAGTTACAACAGCACTGAAAAAAGTGACTTACAAACATTTTTCACACTTACCACTGTTCCATCCTCATGGTCTCATGATCCAAATTCAGACACTTGGCATATATTTAAGACAGTTGTACTGCCCCGGGGCCATTTGATCATCATTTGCAACCACCAATGAGGGAAGGCAGATTTGCTCAACGACCCCATGATTCACTTAATAATTGCAATGATTCGTTTAACAAAAAGGATCATAAAACATGGTGCAATTCACTGAACTGCCTCACTTAGCAGTGGAAATTTTGGACTCAATTGTGGCCATAAAGTTGAGAACTAAATGGTTGTAGGGTTGTTTTTTTTTGAGTTTTGGAGCCAAGAACAGTTTTAGGAAGAGGGTTTTTTTTATTGGGCCAGGGCTATCAGTAAAACGTTTTTTATTATTTTGCATTTGTAAACCATCCAGAGTCTATGTGAATAGGCAGCTACGATACATTTAAATTAGTAAAAGTAATAGTAACATTGTGTGCCTGCTTAGTTTAATGATCAGCTGCTTTTTGTGGGTTTCTGACAGATAAAAATTAAGTCAGATATTGACAAGCAAGATGAAAAATAGAAATGAGTTTTTATAGCCAGAAGGCAATTTCTGGACTTGTACTGATTTTGCTTGTCTAACCACAGAACCATCTGCCATAAAACAATAATCTATAGATCTATTGGTCTGTTTCTTGCTTTGGGAAATGGGGGTTTGATTGTGGGGGAGAGTAAGACGGAGTGGGGGAGGTGGAGTTGAGAATATAATAGGCAACCCTGGGAGCAGTTGGCTTCATATAAGACCAAAAAAAAAAAAAAACAAACCTCAGTTTGTATTATGGTTCATTAGACTGATACTGCTTGTTACAGCAGCATCTTTCCTTACTTTAAAAAGAAAAAAAATTGAAATCAAGTGCTAGCTGACCAAGTTCAAATGCTCACTTTACCTTTTAAAATATATACTTGCTTTCAAAAAGATAACGTGAATTAATCCCCCTCAAGAAGAAAACAAAAGAGGACGCATAAGATCATTAAGTACAGAGTTTCAAATCACCGTACCCACATATTCCTTGTCTCTCTGACTTCTTCAAGGGGTCTTGGGTAAAGCAACTAGCAGCGAGTATTTTGCATTCAGATTTAAATCAAAATTACAATCAGGGCTGAATTCTTAGCCTGATTTCTGGCAAAACTGTGGGTAAAATTCTAGCTTTTTTAAAAAAAAATCTTCTGCTGTATAGAAAAAATAAACAAACATACAAACATTGTGTACCAGCTACTGTGAAAGCATTTCTGCATTCAAAGGTCTTGATCTTAAAACCTTGAAATTTCAGTTTTATATCTAGCTGTATGAAAATCATATTGAGACTCTCTTTTTGTTGACCCATTACTAAGCCATATAAAACAAGAAATCCTACCTTCTAAGTGAGGCCTTTTTCCTATACAAATTCATCATTGTACAGGTACTCCTCGATTTATAACAATTCATTTAGTGACCATTCAAAGTTACAACAGCACTGAAAGAAAAGGACTTATGACCGTTTTTCACACATCCCCATGGACACATGATCAAAATGTAGGAATTTGACAACTGACTCATCTTTATAATGGTTGCAGGGGTCATGTGATCATGTTTTGCAACCTTCTGGCCAGCAAAGTTCATGAGGAAGCCAGATTTACCAAAACAACCATGTTACTGTAGTAATTGTACAACTGCAGTGATTCACTTAACAAATGTGGCAAGAAAAATTGCAAAATGTGGCAACACTCAGTTAACAACCGTCTTGCTTAGCAACAGAAATGTTGGGCTCAGTTGTAGTCAGAAGTCGAGGACTACCTGTACAGAAGGCTCCATCTGTTGCTTTAAAGTTAATTTATTTTTGTTGGCTTTTAATAAAAAGGCTTTTATTAGATATGTTGGTTTTGCTTTGATTTTCTGGTTCCAAACTATTTTAATTATTCATTTCAAAATAGGTTTAAAACTAGTATGACATTTTCTATTAAGCTTGTCCATATGTTTTATTTATTGTTATGTAAGTATAATTCATATTTTCTGCTTCCTGATTAAATTCCTTGGGTCTTTTAATTGCTCGAATGTGCCTGAGCTGTTTCAATTATTTGGCCGAGGGTATTTATCAGTGCTATATTGTTATCTTTTTAGGATAGAATTTCCATGGTTGGGATGTACACTTTTAGTAAGCATATTGTTTTATGAAGAACCTAGTTTTATATGACAATTTCTTATTTCCTCTTCTTTTGTTTCTTTTATTCAGAACAGTTTCCCTTTTTAATATCTAAACTTCATCATCCGTATTCACAGATGTTCTTTCTGTTTTCACCCTATCCAAAGGTATCTGGGGAGCTGAATTATATAGAAATCGTCTGGAAATGATAAAGCATTTGCTCTTTTTCACCAAAAAGTGTGTTAACCTTTTCCTTCCTGGAACAAGATATTTTCAAAATAGAGAACAAAGTCGGGTTTTTTTTAAAGTTATTAACATTATGGTGATAACATCTGTGCAACAACCCCAGACTTATACAAAAATGAAATAGATCTGACTTCGCAAGATAGCTGCATTGCACCCAAAGAAAGTCTTAGGGATATCCAAGCAAAATTTTGGGGAGTTTCTCCTTGCAAAGTTTTAAATCTGATCTAAATAAGCTCAGCAAATTTTAGATCACTGGATCCAGGCTAATTAATGCCAAGTCATTTTTCATAATGTAAGCAGTTTGAGAGGCTATTGTCCAGAGTTACAAGCACAGAATCTATTTGGTACTTTGGCTCACCACACTGAGAATCTCTAGTTACATTCCTGGCACCCCCAATGGAGATTTCTTTTTAATGACTATGTAGATATATTTGGCACTAAACGAGCAGTAGCTAGCAAATCATAGCAAATCTGAATGAGATTTTTTATTGGTTACGAATTTACCATAAGCTTTATCTTTGAGACTTTACCCAGTGTAGACAAAGCAGAATAATTTTCATGCGGTTTTTTTCTATTATGCTGATGTTTTAACCATTTAGTTGTGTCCGACTCTTGGCACAGCTCCATGCATAGCTTCTTTCAATTGTTGGATGTTCAACTTTGTATCAAATTTGATGTTATCAAGCCAGGATGTTCTTTGCTTGCCCCTTCTTCTTGTTCCACTAGCCATTCCTAGCATAATTGCCTTCTCCAATGAATTGACACGCATGACATGGCTAAAGTAAATCAGATGTAGACTTATGTTCAGCCCTCTTTCACCTTGTTACATTACATTTTTCATAATTCTGGAAATTTCCTGGCTTCTCCCCATCTCTAACATTTAATTTTAAATTTTAAAAAGATACGCAGTAGGAGCTCTCTTGCATCTTTCTGTGAAATTTAACTGGGGTAAACAGGAAGCCAGAGAAATACCTGGTCACTAGAAATATGGTTGTGCAGTGAGAAACAGGACAGTTGCACATATTCTTTCATAATTCAGCATGATGCAAGAATTTTCTATCCTAATCAGAAAAATTTCACTGAAAACAGAATTAACAGATTTTTTTTTTTTAATTCTCTTCAAATTCAGAGAGAAGGGAAATGTCAGATTTGGATGTCAGACTGTAAATGAATCTTAAAAGAAACTTTGAATTGATGATTGTAAGAATTGTGGGTTCCTTAATGCTATTTGAATTGATTGTTTTCTTGAAGACAATTCATCACCAAACTAGGTGACATCGTCAATGCTACAAACTGTCTTGATTTGCATTTCTTGGTGAGGATTTTAAATTCTTCCCTCCCCATCCCTAGCTAAAATGACTGCCAAAATTTGTGGAGAAACAATAAGCATAATTGGAATGGCCAAGGACAGAGTTTTAATCCAATTCTGCAATTCTATCTCTAGAGGAAATGTATTTCTCCAAGCTCACCTTGTACCTTTGTGCAAGAATGGGAGCCTTTCCCACTTCATGAAGAGGGATCTGCTCTTTTGTGTGCCAGCTGTGTTTTGTGTCTGCAAGTGAACTTTGAGAGCAGAAAAGTTGTCTGTCTTTCCTCCAGAGAGTTTAAGGGAGCATATCTGTTACGTTTCCAATTATTTTGTGAAATAGCTTGCCTGAGAAAGATGTCATATCCAGAAGAAAGGCATTGGATGTTTATCCTTATGAGAGATAGAGCAAGACTGTATTATTTGGCATGCTCTCACCAACAAAGAGGGCAGGATCAGGGCTGATAAAGGCACCTTTCTGTCTTTTCCTCTCTCACAATGAGAACTCGGTGCCTAAATGCAGCCTAAACTGTGTTCTCTGGACTGTTTTGGATTTAAATTCCATCATCCACCATCCTGTATGGCCTTTGTCCACATCATCAGGGGATAGTGAGAGCTGCCATTTAATACTATAGCTGGGCTTCAATCTCATCCCAGTTTAAATACAAGCCTTTTTTACTCCGGCCTGAAAATGTTGTACTGTACCTTCTATTTTTGAGATGTACCCACACCAAAGTTGCACCTTGACAATATTTGTCCCAATCTGGAAGGCCAAATCCCCCTCTTTCTTTTGCATCCTGTAGCAATTTTAATTTGATTCTAAATGAGAAAGGAGAACTGAAATCAAGGAATAATTTAAAGGAAGAGGGAATTGAATTAGAATGGTGGGCATATCTACAAATACAATCCAAATTTAAGAAAGATAAAAAGGAATGGGGTATAAAAATAGAATCAACAGAATTGAATAAAATTTTACTAAGTATAAAAAGTAAGGCCATAAAGAAATTATACCACTATCTATTAGAACAAGACATGCTTGAAGAACAAGTAAAGGAGACTACGATAACCTGGAGTAAATGTTTTGGTCATAGTATTGATTTGGATAATTGGATGAATCTATGGGAAAAAAATATTAAAATTACATTGGCGACCTCATATAAAGAAAACCTGTATAGAATGTTTTACAGATGGCACTTCCCGCCCACAAGATTGGCAAAAATTAGTAAAAAATATTCTTCAAGATGTTGGAAATGTGAGGTGGTTCTAGGGTCCTATTACCATATGTGGTGGGAGTGCTCGAAAGCAAAAAGTTTTTGGTATCAAATAAAAAGCTGGCTAGAAGAAATTTTATCGATTAAAATAGAAGTCAAATCAGAATTTTTCTTATTGGGAATGACAGATGGTAAATATAATAAAAATGTAACCTACCTAATATTACATATATTAACAGCTGCAAGAATAACATTTGCTCAGAAACGGAAGAATAAAGAAGCACCTTCAGAAGAAGTGTTATGTAAAATCTTCAATTGTGCAGAAATGGACAGACTCACTTTGGAACTCAAAAATAAAAGTGAATCAACATATTATGAAATCTGGACTAAATTCTATGAATGGTTAGATAAGAGGAAGAATGCCAAGAAGAAGGGATAGTGAATGTCTAGAAATATATATGTCAATGTATACTGAACTTGTGTGTGTGATATTGGTTTATTGGATATGGATATAGTTGATTAGGAGGAATTATGTATTGACATGTAATGAAGTAAGATATATGTAAATTTATATATAGATTAAGGAATACATTATTTATTAATTTGAATTAGACGGAAATGTTAAAAACCAGAGATGTCAAACCATGTCCATTGTTTTTTAAATTTGAATTATTAATTAAAAAAATGTAAAACAAATGTACTGTACAGTTCACAGCACTGAAATGCCAATATTGAAAAATCCTGACCCTGCTCACCCATCATTAAGAGCATCAAAGATCGCAGATCCTTCTCTGTAGGTTTGTTTTACCTTTCTCCAGTCTCGTGTAGTATCCCCCTCCCTTTGCTGTATGAGGTTAATATTGGACTCATGTGGGATCCTTCCCTTTTTAAAAGCTCTGTAATCAGAAAGAGGGGAGACATGGAACCTGATATTACACGAAACTTTGAACTGCGCCGTGGATGTGACCAACAGAGCTGTGCTGCAATTTTAATCTTGGATGAGGAAGGACCTTTGCCATCGTCAAGTCTCCTTCTGATCCCTGTTGCCTTTGCATCAGTTAACGTTTGAGCTTCCTAGTTAGGCTAATTGTGGCATGCGAGCGGCAGGCTGCACAGATGTCAGATGTCATGCTCTATCTGATGAAGAGGTCCATGCCTCGGGCTGTTTATATATGACCTACAGGATTTCCTGAGTACATGATGAAATAATTAGGGGGCCCTCGTGCAAGGAATATTGTTGGCAATCGATTTTAAAGGCATCCCATTTTGTTTTTTTGTTTTGCTTTGCTTTGTTTTCCAAATCTTAAGCATTTTCCTTATCGGGCACATAATCTTCCATGGCTTCTTATGTTCTTCCTACTTGTTTGGATTACTTTTAAAGCGTTCATGGAGATGCTGAGGAAAGGTTTCATGAAGCTTAGCAAGCTCTTTTCCTTCATTCTCACATTACATAGTCAGATTAATGGCATAAGCAAACGGGGGAAGAAATGGAATTATGGTGTGTGGGAGTTAAATATATGGATTATTTTCTCTTATGTTTTTTCCCCTAATTTGAATATTGTGTGTATCTAATGGCAAACTTTTATTTTTGGTGGCTGCTTGGTAGTTAAAACAGCAACCTTAATACTTTTCTAAAAGTAAGTCAAATAAAACAGTAAGATTTCCATTGGAGAAGGCATGAGATTGTATTGCAAAGCTGGAAGACTGTAGCTTTCAGGAATCCCATTAGACTCAATGGGACATACTTCAAAGTAGGCATGTACAACATCACTCTAAAAGAGGTATTAATGTAGTTTTTTTTTTTATATTACAGTTTTTAATGCTTATGAAATATATTGTAGGTAGGAAAAGAGCAGGCAGAACTGAGGGGCGGAGTTAAATGAATCATTAGCTTAGATTCATTATGTTGCCACAAATAGTCCAACTACAATCCCTCCTGAATTCCACTGACACTCACCTAGCACCAATTCAGTATTGAAATTTATTGACTATATTCTTGGCTTGTATAGGCTTGTTTTTGTGTCTGACAATATAGACCAATCTTTTGAACATTTTCATAACAAATACACTTTTTTAAAAGGGGATTGTTGGAGCCAGTGATATATAAAAAAAGCTGTGACTTTATGACAAAATAATTATTATATCATAGATACAGGACAGGATTCATCTAGCAGCTCATCTAAAGTCTCTTGAGTTCATGGTGAGAGAATATTCAGACCAGCACAGCTTTAGATATAGTGATACTGTGTTAATTTGCTAGTCAGAGCTGTCCTAAAACATTAGCTACTTCATGTGAAGGACATCCATGGTATTAAAGGCTAGTTGAATCTTCTTTCAATGTTCCTGCTAGAATTGAGTTAATTAGCTATATCAGAGGTGCAAGATGGCCATCAGGAGAGGGGTGACATGATCTATCAACATCAAGATACAAATTCTATCTCCTTTGTACTTGTGTCATTGGTATGTGTAGGCACAGCTTACATTACAGCATCATATCATCTGTTTTATAATTTTGATGAAATCACTGCTTGCTCTGGATGCCTCTGAGATCCAGAAGAGGCCACCTGACACAGAGATATCGCCTCCAAGATTTGGCTGTCAGCTTTCAGGATCTGATATTTTGAGACAACTATAAGTGGTCCGGATTTCAGTTATTGAAATCCAAAATCATTTACCGCAGAATTAAACATGAAATCAGGTTCCATGGACAAGTATCAGCCCTTCTTTCAGGTCCCTACACATAGAAGGCCAGGGACAACCCATTGTATAAGTGATTTTAACATAGTGTGAACCCAACATCTGAGTTCTTTCAGCGTACCAAGGAATGATACAGTTAGAGCAACAAATATTTAATCATATTTTCACCCAAGTTTGATTATTAACTGTTATATCTCATTATTATTATCCTTTTACCTATTAAAACAAAGTATTGTACTTTCCTTCATTTAATAGACTGCTATATATAGGATTAAACACATCCTTTCTGAACTGTCTTGGTACTTGGTTGCAACACAAAACTGATTTTTTTTTTTTTTGCTATCCTTCACAAAGCCCAAAAACATGATTTTGACATCTGTATGTGCCTATTTTCTACCTGAAAGAATTCAAGTAAAGAAATTCAGAAGAATTCAGTTAACATATGTGTTAACTGAATTTCCCAGTAGAAAATGTAAAGCAGAAAAATTATTGGCTAAATGCCAGATAGTTACACGCCAAACCTCTAAATGACAAGCAGCTTCAAGCCAAACCATTTCAAGCCAAGTATTGTCATGATTTCTTCAGAATGGTTTACCTTTCCCTGGCAGTAAAGTGATGATAACTGAACTGAAAGTATTTCATGGAAACCCTGAAGTAATATACACTATGCAATTGGGACTCTCTTCACCTTCTTTATTATCTAGCTTCATCCTTTAAAAATGACTGCATTCCCATTCGTTATCTTTTCCAGCATTACTTTATTTCTTTCCCAGCAAGCATTCAGCTATAGCTGACTTCATTTTTTTAAAAAAAATATTTTCATTAAAAAGAATAAGAATTATTTGGAAAGCAGTATAGCTAACCTTCAGAATGATCTGACCTCCTCACACCAGAATAGGTTAAATTTATCCCGGTAAACATGCATTTCTGGAGGTTTTTCTGCTAAAAGCTTTAATCTCCATTAAGCACACTTCATCATTTCACCTGAAGCCAAATAAACTTTGGTTAATATTAGCTATGGTATGTGTTTTTTTAAAAAAGCTTCAGACTGTTGAAACTTAACCAAGATTTCTGTTAATATCATTTGAATTTATCCAGTTAAAATACCAGAAAAAATGCATAAGGAACTTAGGTATAATGAGCACCAGATTAATCATATATACTATAATGCATATTAGGAGTATGGGAGTAGGCTGCATAAATCTGTATAACACTAGTTAGAAAAAAAACCCCTAACTTTTAGTTGTCATCTAATAGTTACTAGACAACCTGTGCCCCTTCACAGATATTTCCATATCTAAAACAATGAGCATGCGCAGAAAACCAGTGAGAAGGATAGCAACTCCTGAATTCCTGCTAGCTTTCCCATTGAGTTTCATTGGGGAAAGCTGACTGGGAGCATCCGAAATCTGAGTCCCCAAGAGGTGCTCTAAATTTCACTGGTGAAATCATATTTCAGGGAGACAGATGCACAAGAGGTACCAGGTGTGTCAGGGAAATAACATGGGGAAGTGACACAAGACAGGGAGGGTATGTGGGAGTGCAATAGGGGTCAGGGAAGGTATGCAGGGAGCAGCATGAATTGGAGTGTCCTAGGGGAGGCAAGGGCCAGGAAAGTTACCCAGGGATTTCTTGCTCTGTTCCCTCCCTCCATCTTTTTTCTCTTCCTTTCCCTTCTCTTCCCTTTCCAACTGGCAGGTAAGTGGCAGGAAATCTGAGTGACAGATTGCGAGACTGTCTGGGAAACTGTCACAGAATGTTGAAAATGAAGACTGTGTGACTGCAACAGCAACACTGCTGCAGTCAGTAGCACTAAAGCAAACACAACTTTTCCAAATTTCATTTTCCGAAGAGTCATGGGTCCCGGATTCTAGACACATTCTGTATTTTAGCCCATTTGAATTACCATAGTGCAAAAATTGCTGCCTTTTGATGCACTGTTTCATCCAATCATGATGAAAAGTCATGACAATGAGGATTTTAGTAGTATATAGATTCCGATTTTTTTTTCAGCCTACATCTGTTATCTTAGCTAGGCATCATTCAATCTTTAGATTGCCCCTAATGATCTCCAAAATATGTTATTAAAATAATTTCAACATGAGAATGGAATAAAATATTACATTTATGAATGTATAGAAGATCAAGTTAGTTCATTTTTAATTACATGTACAAGAAAATGAAATGAAATCAAATTTAGTTTTTGTGCTAATGCTTTCTAATGTGCCAATCCCAAAAAGCACTCAGATATGGCCTTCAACTGGGCATCTTAAAATTCTTTTAACATTGTTAGGCCAATTTCCATATACTTTGTACAAAAAACTATTCCTTTCTTCTATTCCCTGGAATTATTTGCAGGAACATATTATTCCAAAGGCCGTTATAAAATGACTGAATTTATCAAATTATAATCACTAAAAATTTAGGGACACCAAAGTGATGGTGTGACATTAGGGGAAAAAACTGATCTGCTATATAATGTTCTGAGATCCATTTTAAAGATTGAAAAAGCAGATGAGTCCAATCCTTAGAATGCAGTTTAACTGCTGCAGAAAAATCATTTTTTTTTACAGAATAACAATAGCACTTCGACTGATATATTGCTTCACAGTGCCTTACAGCCCTCTCTAAGCAGTTTACAGAGTCAACATGTTGCCCCCAACAATCTGGGTCCTCATTTTATTGACCTCGGAAGGATGGAAGGCTGAGTCAACCTTGAGCTGGTGAGACTCAAACTGCCAAACTGCTGGCAGTTAGCAGAATTACCCTGCAGTACTGCATTCTAACCACTACACCACCACAGTTCACTGAGAATCTGGCAGGTGATCAATGGAATTTGTTTTTTTTTTAATATTTCATAAATCTGTCACTACTACTTATTAGTAAGGACTGTACTGTATTTCTCAGTTTCTGCACTGACCAATTGTCTAAGGGATATGACAGAAAGTGCATTTGCTATAACTTTCCTAGGACAGCCATTAAAGTGCTAATGAAACAAAAGTACATTACATAACACATTTGGAGCTAGTATTTTTTATCTTTAGCAGGACAAATGAATCAGTTATCCCAATGCATCTTTTGGGTTACAAGTAGCCCTTTGTTAAGGATAGCAATTGGGATCAGAATTGCCATCACTAAACAACACAGTCATAAAGCACAAGGTCACATGTCCACACCACTTAACAATGGCAGTTCTACCACTTTCAGTTGCCATCATTAACTGAATCCCTCAATGTTGTTAAGTGGGATGTCATGTGGTTGCCTCTTGGATTTTCCTGCTGACTTGCTCAACGACTTTGCTCCTGGGAAGCTGGCAGTGAAGGTTGCAAATATCACCGACCACAAGGACTCTGCAATACTATAATTGTAAGCCAGTTGCTGTGACAGGCAGAACTTTGAGAGACAGTCATAAATACCACTCATTAGCACTACCATAAGTTCAAACGGTCACTGAATTTGTTTGTTTGTTTGTTTGTTTGTTTGTTTGTTTGTTTGTTTGTGATAATAGAGTCTTATCACCATGGCTGTACCAATATCTTGGAAAGTCTTGGAAATTATGAATATCACTTTTCTAGATGCCTTAGCTTGTCTGTTAAGCCAGTGATAATTTGATAGACTTTGGCCAGCTAAGTATTTGTTTTGTTTCGAGATTATCTATAATCTCTTTTTACATGTTTTTTTTCTTAGTTCTATCATTTTTGGGTTTTTATTGCATGCATTATATTTAATTGCAATGAGTTTTTAGATTGTTTTGAGTGTTTTCCAGAAGGAAGGAAGGAAGGAAGGAAGGAAGGAAGGAAGGAAGGAAGGAAGGAAGGAAGGAAGGAAGGAAGGAAGGAAGGAAGTTATTCTATTTTGTGGAGTGATTTTGTTTTTATTTTACTTAGCTATGGTCTGTGCTCCATTACTATTTGCAAAATATATTATATAATTAATTTGATATAATAGATCTAGCTTTTTGCCTAAACATATAGTATCTAGCTTCATACATTATGTGAAACTATTATTTAAAACTGTTCTTATTAAACCACAAATATCTAAGTCTACTAGACTATAGATAAACAATATTATCTGTAGACCAGATTATAGAATCCCCTCCATTAGTGCTGCAACAATCCAGGTGATAACTAGATGGAAACAAAGAGATACAAACAATGTCAAATTTCCCATTTATTTTAGATCTGTCCCCTGACATTCATCTCAAAGTAAATGCCATAGTCATAGACAATTCCCTCCTTTCTGGATTCTATCATGCCTTTAGCTTATGGCATGCTTAGCTGCAATTCTCAGAACCATTTGTACAGGAAGAAAAGCAGAAACAAGAAAATGTTTCTGCTTTCCATATATGTACTGTTATGTGCCTATGAAAGTTAGAACCCACATATCAGATTTCTTCATCTATTAAATGTATGAATTATAGTTTATCCGGGGAGCTTCTGGATTTCACTAGAAAGATTCATGTGTCCAATTGTATGCAGTAGTGTTAAAACAGGTCTGTTTTTTCCATTACTTCATAATATAAAACTTGATCTACAGCTGTTGTGGTAAGCATAGTTATGTGATATCAATTCCTAGTAAAAGAAATATGCCTTATTTCTAAATAAATGCGATTTGAGGTAGTAGCATCTTTTTTTTTTGTCTAGGTTACTCAAGTTGCAACCACATAAAGTAGCTTCCCAAGTGCTATTGACAGTCCTGTTTTTGAAGTCCCACTTAGTCAGAAAAAATATATACCAATTTATTTAGGGCTAGTTCACAAAATGGCTACATATATAATCAGTTTGGGCACATAGCTGTCATGAATGGCCATACCAGGCCAATATAGATTGAGTTTTCTACATAGTTCATGCATCCGTAGGCCTAGAAATAAATTAATCTTGGCAAATAAACTCAGCATTGGAGCAACTGTGTCTGAATTCTTAATTCTTGCCATGAATAAATCAATAATCTGGAGAGATTTAGTTCAGCTGTAGACAAGGTAATTTCCTCATTGAATAAGTCAATAATATAATTCTGCTTTCACCGTTGGCTGAAGGTCCATCACAAATGCATTCATTTCAAATAAAAAATAAAGTTGCCTAAGTATCTTTTCAATCTATCTTTTTTTTCAAAAGGCATTCTGATGAACTAACATGCCAGAACCAGCTGCATCAGAACCTGTCAATCATATTTTCATTTGGCAGAAACTGTAACAAGAATTCAGTTCATGTGAAACCGCAAGTCAACCAAATAATTCAACAAAAAAGGCAGACTGGATGAAGATGTCTTTTCTTATGCTTTGTTTGTAAGAAATTGATTTTTTTTTTTTACTCAAAGGCTTTTCCCTAGTCAAGCAACAGAAGTTATAATAATACTTAGCATTCAATGAAAGCTTTTCCTGAAACCCTCAGAGCATTTAACCATGGCATAATTAATCTTCACAGCATCCTGATGAATATTATAAGAAAAAAGGTATGTAATCATGGCTTCTGTACCATGGATGATGGCGCTGAATGCTCTGAACTCTCTTACAGATGATAGCTTTCCATGACTGCTTTCAAGTAAGGCTTAAATTGCCCTCAGCACATGACTTTGAAAAGTATGTGGATAGCAATTATCAGTCCAGACTTCCTACAGCCATCCATTTGCAAGTGGCACAGAGAAAAGAAGACAGTCTACTGTGGGGATCTTCCCATTTGAGTGGTAACCAACAGAAACATTTGGCATTGTCTCTCTGATCAAAACAATAGCCATTCTTCACAGTGTGATGACATCACAAGGAAAGGATGAACTTGATTCTTATTATATAGCCAACACTGTAACAAAGAAAGGAAGGGCACACCTGAAATTAGTGGTGCAAATAAGACCAGCAAATCACATAGCAATAATAGTTCCTAATGCAGAGGCCAAGTTGTCAATGCATCTCAAAAAGCAGCCCCTTCCATTAAACCAGGAAAAGAAATCAGCAGCAGGATGCACTGATGGAAGGCACTGCTTGCTCAAGTATCAATTTGGCACAGTGGGGAGATGGGGAGCAGCAGTGAATTTTTAAGTGAAATGAGAAAGGCAGGAGAGAGGGCTGCATGAGAAAGTACAAGGGGAAAAGGGAGTCTGTTCTGAAAAAAAAAAAGGCACAAAAGAAGATAAACCTGAAATCGGGAAAAGGAGGTTAAATCCAAAGAAAAAGTGAAGAAAATGGTAGTACAGAAAGATTACCCTGGATCAGTGTTTCTCAATCTCAGCAACTTTAAAATATGGAGACTTCAACTCCCAGAATTCCCCAGCCGGGATCCAAAGGAATCAACTTAGGGCAGACTTTGACACCTGGTCCCTCAAAAAATGTAAGAGTGTACTTCACCAACTATTCACTTCTCTTTTAGTTCTCCTTGCTACAAATTCTAGACATTCCAATCGAAGAGTAATTCTTTTAAATGCTACAGACTATGACTGATACAGTATAGTCTAAAATAGCTGGGCAACCACAAGCACACAATAGTTAGCATAACAGAAAGAAATACTAAATACATGGAATACATTAATCTATCTTTTAATAATCCACTTGTTTTTAATTGCATTTCAACCCTTTTTGAGGAGGGGCGTTGTTCTGAACAGGCTATTTTTGAAAAAGCAAACCACAGGTTATCTAACTGCCTAATCTAAGTACCAAGTCTTTTTTGTTAAAGCAAAACAAATATAACTGTTGGCTATAAGAAACAATTTAAAACTCATATTATGAATGTTAAGACATTATGTTGAGCCTCTGTTGAAACAGAGTTGTTTCCTTGCAACTATATGGAAAAATTGTTCTTTTCTTTGTGACGATTCAGACGTACTGCGCAGGATATGGTTTAAAAAGTCAAGATATTAACTACAATGGTACAATTGAAACACATCCATTATTTTACGTGGGTCACATAAAATTTCATTGTTGGTTCCCATCTTGACTTCTTTGGCCATCCCTTAAGCACAATCCTGAATGCAGAAGTGGATTTCTGTTGATTACTCTTAGAATTATTTTTCTGAGCTTTTCCTCGGAGCTTTTACCAAATGGTATAAGCTTACACTAGGTTTTCCCAAACTTTGAGGTGTACCTCCCTTGGGAGATGAAGACAGAGTCCAGGGGAGGTGTAAAGAATCCTTTGTTATATCCCTCTTTCCCAACATTTGATTAAATTGTTATCAATGTTCATTCATGTTCATTTTGATGTTTGGATATTTAAAGGAGTACATTTATGTGTGTACTGTACACTGCATTAATAATACACTAAAAGGTGGTACGATGGCAAGAAGTTTAGAAACCCCTGGTTTACACTCCACTTAATGACTTAGACTTAGATTTTGGAATTGATATTTTGTAATTTTTAAAAAATTCTTCTCTTTTGCCTATACTGAAATAACTAGCACATTTCTGTATAATTCGGGTGAGTTAAAAAAAATGGGAGGTGGACTTGTACCTGTAGGACACAATGTTGTTTTTCATATATTTGTTCAGGACCTTTTATGATAATCCCACAGATTTAGTGGAAAAGGCCTTGGAACCTTTTTATGGTGTTACAGTTACTATTCATTAGAACCAGTCACACCACAAATATCAGAGATACACCAGCGGTGAAATCTTCTGAAGCCTGCTACTGGTTCTGTGAGTCTGCTACCGAGTGTGTGCTTGAGACGTGCCCGCGCAGTGCTAAAAAAGGAACATTTTGAAGTCTTCCAAGTCTGCAAAGGTAAGTAGAAAGCAAGGGGGGGAGGAATCCACTGTGTCACGTGATTTAAATTAGTTAGAAAGCAGGAAATCTGACGATTCTAGCTAATCTAAATCACGTGTCACAGCTGATCATCAGAAATACCGGTTCACCCAAACTAGTAGCATTTTTTACTATAGGTTCGCCTGAACCGGTCCGAACCCTGAGATACATGATAAGAAAGATTCTCCAACCCATATGCAGCTAAACATAGTAAGTTAATCACAAGCAATTAATCCCCAGTGGTCCAATTGATTACAAATATTTAAAAGAATAGACCAGTAGTCTGTAGTTGGAACCGTTGAGAAAGTCCAGCAGGTTGTCCATCCTTTGCTCTAAACTCTTACTCTGACAGTATGATATCCTACACTATGCTTTAAGATCACCTACTTCGCTTCATTTTCTATTGCTTTATTTTTTTAAAAAAAAATCATGTTATTCCCATGTCTTCTTTTCATTTGGCAACAGCTGACTCTGGCAGCTTGCCCAAAACATGTTAAATGACAAATCACTACCATATGAAGCCCTGCGAGCATTTCCTCCAGCCACAGAAAACTGGGAGGCCCGATCAAGTTGCTGAGTGTCAGAGAATTGTGCGGAGATCCGACACAATGCGTTCTCCTCACTTTTGTTTTGCAAGCCTGTCTAACACACATATAAAAACCCAATGTTGTGACTCAAACCCAGGGAAAGGCCACCCAGTTACCAGTTTCAGTTGAGAGCAACTCACTTAATTATATGTATTATACATATACATTTGTTAAAAAGTACAAACAAAACAGGCAAAACATTTTACTAGATTAAAGGTTATGAAGTGTTCACACAGCTGACCAATATATTTCAATAGTTCCATAAGTAGGACCAGCTGATTTGAACTGCAAATATCTTGGATGAATTCTGAAAGGCAGCAAAGTTATGGTTTTATGCTTTTCTTTGTGGCTCTCTAGTGATGTTCTGGGTATTTGCAGGCCAGATTTGACAGCCTTATCCACAAGGTAAAGTCACAGGATCACGTTTAGCAGAATGTTTGGTTCTGCATTCTGCACTTGTGAAAATACTAAAGGTAGCTCTACTCAACTATTTCCTATAGTTGAATGTCCTATAAGACATTCATTATTTTAAAAGCTTTCAGCATCCTCCTCCTCTTGCTCCATTTATCTACCAAATACTAAGCCCATTCTTGATCATTTGTAGAACATCATTAGATGATCACTTGTGACTTAGTTTGCTATGGCTAAGAGGATTTGTTTATTTAAAATAACCAGATAATTAACAAGTAAAAGAAAAGAGAAAAATGGTACAAAAATTATAAAAGTAACACAAGACTGTCTGCAAGATCATATTCTGCCGCTCATGGCAGAGGTATTTGAATGCTATGATAAATATAGCTAAACATTTCTTCACTGTTTGAAGTTTTTGCCCATTACAGAGGCTTGCAAACTGTATAAATTGATATCATTTGGTATATTATTTGAATAATTTGTTGGAAAGCTTCAGTGGATCACACCGATGCCCAAATTGGTTGAGAATTATAAAGTTGAAGTACAAAATCACTTCATGAGCCCTAGGCTAGGGAAATTATATCAAGGGTTAATTAACACACGCCAAAATAATCCTCACTACAGGTTGAAAAACAATTAACAAATTATTCAAAAATAAAAATCACTCAGAAATGTCAAGTAAACATTGGAGGCAGATTTACTTTTGTTTCATATTTATAGACTATAATAGTTCAATATTTATAGACTATAATAGTACACACACACACACATACTATAGAATAGTGTAATATAGTGTAGAACTATACATATAAATTGAAGAGCTGATGGTATTGTAGCAATATTAATAATCCGGAGTGAATCCAATCTTCACTCCTTGAGAGCATATAAATTGAGGTGATCAGGATGGATTTACTGTATACAGTTTCATTGTGGAGATGGAATTTCATGGAAAATTCCAGAGAGAATCAATGAGGGGAACCTGACCTGTATTTTAAATAAATATTGGCAGTTCTCCAACCAGCCCACCAGCTCCCTCCATCCTTGCAGATTCTTTTTTTTTTTTCCCTAAGAGAAAGAACGTGAAGTGAGTACTAGATTTTACAAAGTATTTTTATGAAGAAAGGTAGGATTCCCTCCTTTAGAAATGGGAGATAGTAGTAGTCAAGCTTCTTGTTGGTCTTTCGTTTTCTAAAACAATATATTTGTCAGTGGTCACTCTGAAATCTATTCTCCCGAGAGAGGAGGGGGGGAAAGAGAGAGATTTCTCTTAAATTTCTTCAAAGGAGATGGATGGCAAGTATTGTATGGTCTATATATTTCAAAGAAATACAGTTAACAAAGAGAAACAATATCATTTCTTGGCTTATCGTATATACCACACAATTTGTTCTGCCAAAGAACTGGGAGATTGTTATTCTAAATGAGAGCAGTGATGATTGACTTTGTGGGAAAGTTTATGAGATATTGAAAAATTCTATATACAACAATAGAATTCTGACAATGTTTAAGACCATTATAAATATTTCCAACTTTAGATTCCATTCCCTAATTGGATTCCACATCTACATGATATTATTAAGCAGATTAAACCGTTTAATGGAATTAATGTGGGAATTTTTTTGAAAAAAAAGAAAAGAATTATGGGTTAGAGTTGCTATTGGAAGAAGTGCTGTGGACTTTAGATAAATTGCTTATGTAGAATCATTCTTAAACTCAGGTTTCAATTCTAGATGAAAACAAATACCATGTTTCCCCGAAAATAAGACCCTGTCTTATATTTTTTTAAACCCCGAAATAAGCGCTTGGCCTTATTTTCAGGGAGGTCTTATTATTTTGGGTTATGTGGAGCAAGATGTGGCTCCTCTTGTTGTCTTACCTGGTTTCCAGCTCTGCATTTAAATATTTTCAGGGAGAGCTTATTTTTGGGGGACGCTTATTTTAACACATGTGCTCAAAAGCTCGATTGGGCTTATTATCAGGGGATGTCTTATTTTTGGGGAAACAGGGTATATCAGTGATGGGTTTCTACCAGTTCGCCTCAGTTTGGGCAAACCGGTAGTGGCAGCGGCAGGAGGCTCTGCCCACCCACCGGATGTCATCACAGATGCTCTGCGCATCCACAGAAGGTTCTGCGCATGCGCAGAAGCGCCGTGAGTGAAGCAAGTGCGCACACACGCACGCTCAGAGTTCCGAACCGGTAGCGAAGGTAACCCGCTACTGAAATATATACAGGTAGTCCCGGTGACTCTATTTTATAATATTTACAATAGTTGTAAAACAAGTCACCATGTTTCTAAAGTGAATTAATGGTCATTAAGTGAATCGGTTAATCCATTCTTCCAAAGGTTTTTGCCACAAACTGGGAAAAGTTACAAATCACGGTCACATGACTGTCGTATGCTGCAACCAGTCATAAATGTGAGCTGGTTGCCAAGCATCTGAAATACCACATTGTGACTGCAGAGGCAACAACCATAACTTCAAGGATGGGTTATAAATTGCTTTTTAAAAGTCCACTGTAACTTTGAACAG
Source organism: Arizona elegans (assembly GCA_022577455.1). Classification (NCBI taxonomy): domain Eukaryota; kingdom Metazoa; phylum Chordata; class Lepidosauria; order Squamata; family Colubridae; genus Arizona; species Arizona elegans. The sequence continues at coordinate 133,482,822 of JAKOOJ010000002.1, read as the reverse complement.
TTGTTAAATAACCAGTCATAAGTCAAGAACTACCTGGAGCATGACAATTTCACAAAAGAATAATAATAGTATAGAATAATAATAATTATAATAACTTAATGTCTACCTAAAAGGTCATCACATCAACCCCTCATTAAAGAACATGATACATAATTTTGCCTAAAGAATTCAAGCAGTGTGATTGCTTCCCAGGCAATTTTATTTTAAAATAATTTTAATTATCATATTTGAAGACAATTTTCCCCCCATAAGGCAAATGTGTTTACTAAACTTGCAATCCTTTATTGTGTAGTCATGCGATGTGATGACCTCCTTTCTATCATGTATAATATGTAAAAAAAAAGGGAGGGGGAGGATTTCAGGTCAATCTTTATGATGTCATCATTTAGAATACATAAATTTAAATGTGCTACCTTTATGTTTTGCTTTGTTGAATGGAAAAGTTTTAAAATAACCAATGAAGTCTTCAAGGCAGCTGCAAAGAAATTTTACATCATGTCCTGCCACAGGATTTTAGATCTTGGAATCTTCAAATATATAAGTTTTGGAAACAATAAGCTTCTAGGATCATGTGAACTCACAGAAATTTTCCTTCCCCATTTTTTAAAAAAATTTGGTCTGCTTTTTCTTTTGCTTTATAGGATGGAGCGAGGGGACAATTTGCAGTCCCTCTGTCAATGAATCCTCCACTGTTTCAACACAGCCTGTTCTGGATATCCATAACTCTCTTTTCCCCCACTTGCCTGATGTTTCCTATCTTCCCAAAGTTTCTGCTATGACTACAAGTTTCTTGAAGGGTTCTGTTTTGGGAAAACCTCATAAACATTGAGTTCTCTAAGTGCAGGAACCAGAATGTCAGGCTGACTTTTTGTGCTGAGCAGAGGGGCTTTTCAAATAATGAAGACCAGCTGCAGCCCTAGTAATAGAAAAGGGAGCAATAGGCGGAGGGGAACTAGGGGTTAACTTCCCCAAATTTATCAAAATTGCTGGGAAGAAATTTTGTGTGCGTGTTTCCTAAATTATATGAATGCTGCCCAGCTCCATTAACCAGGATTGCCTATGATCCTTGAGGCTGAAGAGCTTATCCCCTCTTTTATTTCAAGAGTAAATTCTGAATCTCTCTCAAAACATTTTCAGTTTCATATCCTTTCACTAATCCTGCAAAATTATCTATCAGGTTTCTATCATGACAGGAAGGTCAATGGGAACTTGCACTATATCTGGGTTTAATAGCAGTTTATAATCTTAACTTCTGAAGGTAGCCCTGGCTTGGAGATCGACCCTTCAGAGCCTCTGGCAATAATTTTCATTATTTTTAAATACATTATAATCGGCCTGCGAGTCCTCATGGTCTTCCTTTTTGATGAGTTACACTCTAATCACAAGTGAGTTTATGCTGGGAGGTCTGACTACATGAAAGCAAAGGCCCTTCCTGACAGTCAGTGCTTGCTGTTGTTGAGAGTAAATGGGGAACATAATCTTACTAAGTGGCTGATTTGACTACTTAGCTGTTATTTCACTTGAAGGGCTGCTTTTTCCCCCGCTATGTTTTTCTTCCTTTCATAAGCTCAGGAACTCTAATATGTAGTGAGAAGTCATTCCAGCGTATCATTATTTTTCCCAAGCGCTTTAAAGGATCCTTTTTCCCATTCAGAGTTCCTGACACAAGCTTAGCCTGCTCTTATCTTAAGCAACCCAAGTCTGAAACAGAACAAATTCTAGGAGAATTCCCAGTCATCCTGGCATTTTTTTTGCAGAGAAATACCCTTAGTAGTTACGCATATTCAACCCACACCAAACAAATTCCGAATTTCTGAATGCAAATGGCTAGGGCCAATGTTTCGGGCGAGATGGAGGTGGAATGAACTTCAAAGGGCCAAGTCTAGACGATGCTTTCCTGTCTCAGAGGATTACGTGTGGTCCTGTGGAAGAAAGAGAAAGGAGACCTGTCAAACTTCATTGACTACAGGTAATGGTATGGGGTAATTTCTTCTGATAATGTCACCAAAATAGGAAATCCTACAGACTAAACTCATTATAGTCTCAGGGAAATGTCAAAAGTGGGGGCAGGGAGACGGGGGAAGGATTTTGTTTTTGCAAAACAGGGTATTGCTAGAGACCTAGCAGAGATACAATCCATTTTGACATGGAAAATTATGATAGAGGAGAGATTATATTTTCCTATTTACTATTAAGAATTTCTCATAAAAGCAATAAGGTAATATCTCTGCTTTTCCAGAGAATGAGGCGTAATAGATGGTTCTCAAGTTAAACTAATAACAATTTTATCTAACTTTTTGAAACTTTTATACTCTTTTAATTAAGCAAGGCCAGGACTCTGGCTAGCAACTAGTGAGTGAGAAGCTATTGTGAATTTTCTTTTGCTCAGAGATAGGGACACACCATTCACAATATGTGAATTGGGCCTTTGGATGAAGTTAGCTTCTTCTTTCTTTAGTTATACCCTTTTACCAAATGTCTCCTTTTTGTGAGATGGCCAGCTATATAATTTGAACCAATGAATCAAGCAAACTTTCTGGATGATAGAGCAAGGATTTCTGATTGCCAATCATGTTTGCTTATTTGTCTGTTTGTCTGTTTGTTGAATTTATTTGCCTCCCATCTCATAACAAAAAAAACTTTTTTGTTGTGTTCGTGATTGTGTTCATTAAGCCCACTAAATAAGGGCTTCTTGATTAAAAGAAGAGTGCAGTCCTGCTCTTAAACAAGGCTCTCCCTGAGCATATAATCTCAAATCTTTACCATGGTGGCAATTTCCAAATAACCTTTCTCAAAATGCATTCCAGCCACTCACAAGGAAATCTCGTTATGAACTTTTGCCACCAAAACAGCAGCGCGTTGCTTCATTGAATTTCAAGAAGAACCTTTTCTATCTCTGGAGGGAACAATTGGTTCCATTCAGCTCTAAATCCTGCCATGGCAGGTGGCATGACGACCTAATGGGGAAATCTAATGCAGAGTTGCCCTTCTGTCAGCCAGATTGGGAAAGCAGTAAGGTAGGCCTCTGATGTAGCGAGCATCGAAATGGCAGCAATTTAGCCTTGTTTATTTTTATTTTTTTGAGAGGAGAAAGAGAGGCATGTTTAGGCACAAAGTGGGTAGAATGAGGCAGTCATTATATTGGCCCACAAGTGACTACTGATTGGTTGATAGTCTTCTGCGTTCAACCATTGGCCAGGAAGGACAAATGCTGATTGGCTCTCAGTTCTGCGTGAACTCTGTAGGCACATAAACATGTAAACATGCCCTGCTTGAAGTGTCTTGATGTCCGCCAGCAGTCAAAACAGCCCTGATCAATCTTGACTGTGTTTTAAAGTGGAATCAGAAGGGAAAAGAAAAGTCTGATCATTCTGGAAACGCCCCAAGTCGGTAGCCACATGTGCTCCAGAAGCTAAGCCTGCTTAGTTTTTTTTCCTTGTAATGGCTTACATGAACTCAGCCCATTTGGTTTACCCAGAATAGAGGTTAACAACACATCCCAAAAGCCAATACTTTGCGCAAACACAGATAATATGAAACACAATTATACAGCCAAAATATAAAAATTGGGGGATGGGAAAAAGGTAACTGAAAGTATATTTTTGTATGAAAAATGGTAACTGCCAGTTAGTTCTGGAAAATTCTCCAATTCTAAGTATATGGGGTTGTTGTTGTTGTTTTCAATAAATGCTGAGTTTGGGATTTTTAACAAGCTAAATCTAATTAGCAAGATAATTCTAATTTGGGGAAAAAAATTGTAAGGTTGAAGTTCACCCATTCTTAGTTTAGACATAGGGTGAAATAACTGTGCTATAATAATAATAAAAAAACTTGTGACATGGTAAGGATTTCTGACTCATTGGAAAATATGCAAGTGATCAGTTTTTATCTCCATGATTGGAACTTCTAAACATTATTTGAAGTGCATAGCAACAATTTTCTTAAAAACTTTCACCTGACTGAGCATCTAAATTTCCACTAAGACAGGGGTATCAAACTCACATCATCACACCAGTGTCACGTGACATATCAGGATTTTCTTCCCCTTCACTAAACTGGGCATGGCCAGCACATGACGCATCCGGCCCGCAGGCCAGGACTTTGACAGCCCTATACTAAGAGTTATCCAAGACCAGTACAAGGCAAATTAAATCATTCAGTTTCAAAAAAAGCTGGCAGTGTTTCTGAAGGATCTAAAAATTCAGAAGCTGAAAAAACTTCTAATACTGGTATTGTGTGTAAGTTTATTCAGAAGTCCCACTATGTTTCATATTGTTACTCTTCGGTAAAAGTGTCTGGAGTGTTTAAACTGAATTAGATGCAGAAATTAGAACCATGCTTCAACAATAATTGAATCAACTCTTTTACCTTCCTCCAGTGTATTGCCCAGTAGATTTGCAAATTACATAACTTTTAAATAAACTTTTTTCCATTATAGCATAATTAAAACATTCAGCACATTTAGCGAAAATTGAATCAGGGTACACAATAGTTGTATTTGTACATATGTGTGTGAGTATATGTGTGTATGGTTTTCAAAGGGAGTATTATTTCAGTAGCTTTTTTTTTTGTTTTGCCAATCAAAACATTGCTGTAAAATTCTTTGCCTAATTCTGTAACAAACAAAATTCTCAGCAGAATCTATCCACGTGATGTGTCTGTTTCGATCCATATTTCCACACTGTGAAGGATAAATTGTACAAAGTGTTTTCAGGATTGGTTGAAAAGGATGACATTATGGTCGATAAGAAATGTAACTTTGTCACTGGTTTTTCCTTAACATTTGAAAATTTGAATTTTCTTCATTATAACGGTTCTGGGCTGGGATGTAGTGAGAGGAAATAGTAAATAGAAAAAAAATCAGTTTTAAGTTTTCAGAGAGAGAGAGAGAGAGAGAGAAAGAGAGATTGCAGCAACAGCAGAAAGCCTATTCTATTTCTTTCTTTTATGCTGAGGAAATTTGAATGATTACAATTAAAAATGGTTGCCTCCTTTCCCATTTACCTAGAACACTTTTAAAAAGGAAAGGATTGAACATCTATAATGCGGGGGGGATCTTACATTTTTTCCTAGTGAAAAAAATGTTCCTCTGGAAGTTCATTTTTCTCAAGAGATAATAGTATAGTTAAATGCCCCTATAGAGAAAGCAATGATTGAAGCAGGAGTGTTAGAAATATATTCACAGTGTGCATTCCATTCAACTCTATTTTTAAATAGAACTGGACAAAAATGATTTGCAGTTTTTTCCCCTTTTTTTGTAGTAATATCTTCCAGAAAACCTCACAAAACATGTTTTATAAGCGCTAAAAGTTTAAAACATGGACACAGTAATCTTAAAATGAGAAACAAATTATCTGCTTTAATGAAAATGTGTAATGTTTAATATATTGTTTAATATAACCAGTGTAACATACATCCAGGACAAATGTGCTAAAGAATCAATACAATATTTTTTAAAAAAAACAGACACAAATGCAAAGTAAAGGAGAATCTGTTTCAAAAAAACTATTGTTATTTCCATTTTGTTTTTGGCCTTGACTTGTTTAAGCTGTAGTTTAAACCAAATCTTTAAACCAAGGAGTAGAGAGTGCAGCCTTCAGCTGCTGTGGATTGTGGATGAACTAGAAATTAAACTCCTTTCTGAATTTCAAGCCCTTTCTCTATTTGGGCCCAGTGATGACCTGATGTTCTCTCTGGACCACATTTAAACATAGCCCCTGATTGTTGCCTTTCCCTGCCTCTTTACTACACCCACCTGTACTGGGAAAGCACCAAATGTTTTTGTCTTGTGGGTGTGTCTTTGGGGACATGTAATTTCCAACATTGGGCCTGTGGAATGAGGTTACTTTCCATCTGTGTGTTCACCAGTGGGCTGATTAAAAAAAAAACAGAAAAAAAGAAAACATAGTTTCCTCACTGAGAGAGAGAGATGATAGATAGATAGATAGATAGATAGATAGATAGATAGATAGATAGATAGATAGATAGATAGATAGATAGATATTGAGAGAGAGAGAGAGAGAGAGAGAGAGAAGCAGAAAGGCAGGCAGGCATCCTTTATTTTACTGTTTCAAGCTGAGCTTGAGAATAATAAAAATGACAGTGGGAGAGAAATAAGAGTTTTATTATTCTTTCTGTTAGTTGGGCTAGCAGGGGAAAGTGGCACAATTCTATTCTTCAATCTCATATATTTTTAAAAAATCCATCACTGATTTCTTTTAAAAACTTTAAAAGTCAGATCCTTGACTCCCTGCTCCATCAGCACCCTTGTAAATAAAAAAATGCAAGTTTGCCATTTTACTTTTCCAATGCTGGACTTATTTTAAAAATGGCCATGAAGGGCAGTGATTAGAAAAGTGAAAACTTTCCTAGAACTATGCAGTGTAGCTAAATGTTGTGGGGGTGTTTGCAGTGAGATGAAGTGCAGCAAAGAAAACAGATGGCACTGCCAGTGCTGGCAAAAAAAAAATATCACAAATTTCTACTTTTGAGGCATGGCAGGAGAAGATGAGCAGGAGATGCCTTCCCAGGGGGCACTGCCAACCTCAAAAGTAGATGAGGTTATGGACAAATGGTCAGTGGCCCATATTCAGGTTAGAACAAGGTGACTGTATGAATCAGTCCTAGAACCAAAATAAAATAGATCTGAATCAATGCTAGGTTGATCCTGAGTCAAAGAGATGACTTCACGGCTTCCATTTTAGTGTTGCCTTAAAGGGGCATTTTGGTTGCTCCAAGACATTCCTACTATAGCCCTCTACAAAAAAATAGTCTAAATATAAATAATATATGGTCAAGGCTACTATGGCATGTGATTTCAGGTTTTATATTCCCCTGTGTGTGAAGGGATCTATTTATCATAAGCACTGTTGCTAAAGGATGATAGCAGAAAATATACTTCCCTGGGTATATTGCTCATGCAGAGCAGCATCCAAAACATCAATGACAAATTAAATTCTCAAAGCATGAATCATATTCATATCATGATCAGTTCTTAAGTGAGAATAAAAAGGCTAGATCTTTTGGGTACCAGGGACGTCACCAGGGACTACTTCCATGGAGAGAGGTTTTTCCACAGACCAGAGGGGGTGTGGTTTGCATCCCATAGATAGCTACACTTGTTTGTGCAGCCCAGTTTCTGGCATGCTGCGGCCTGGTGCCATTCCACAGACCAGGGGGTTGGGGACCCCTGTGCTAGATATCAAAATAACTCGCTGACTCTTCCAGGCTGCCACATGATAGGGTGAATTTTTCTTTACTAGAAATCTTCAACAAGAGTCTGGATAGTCATCTGTCAGAACTGTTTTAGGGAATCCTGCACTAAGATGAAGTTGACCTCTAGATGGGGTAGATGACTTCTATGCACCTTCCAACTCTGTTTCTATGAAGAAATGTTCCTGCTTTCTAAATAGCTTTTGAGTTCAGGTAGTCTTGTTATTATCGGCTAGAGAGGGCTAATGTAGATCTTACCTGTACACATAAAATCTTTGTTGTCACCATTATTTATTTATTTATTTATTTATTATTTAAATTTGTATACCGCCCTTCTCCCGAAGGACTCAGGGCGGTGAACAGCCAAAATTAAAATACATACAATATAAAATATAAAATTTAAAATAATTTAAAAACAGAATTAAATCGAATTGGTTTCCCAAAAAATTAAAACCCATTACCCTTAAAATAACCCATTAAAATTTTAAGCCAGCCGAGCTTGTTGAAATAGGAAGGTCTTCAAAGGAAGTCCGGAAGGTACAGAGGTCCAGGATCAGTCGTATTCCTGGGGGTAGTTCATTCCAGGGGGCGGGTGCCCCTACAGAGAAGGTTCTCCCCCTGGGGGTCGTCAGTCGACATTGCTTGACCGACGGCACCCTGAGGAGGCCCTCTCTGTGGGAGCGAATTGGCCGGTGGGAGATTATTGGTGGCAGAAGGTGGTCTTGTAAATAACCGGGCCCTAAGCCATGGAGTGCTTTAAAGGTGAGAACCAACACCTTGAAGCGCACCCGGAAGACCACCAGAAGCCAGTGCAGCTCACACAGGCAAGGCGTCACATGGGAGCACCATGTCGCCCCCATAATTACCTGCGCAGCCGCATTCTGGACCAGCTGGAGCTTCCGAGTGCTCCTCAAGGGGAGTCCCATATAGAGAGCGTTGCAGTAGTCCAGGCGAGAGGTGACAAGGGCGTGAGTGACCGTGCATAGGGAGTCCCGATCCAGAAAGGGACGCAACTGGCATATCAGGCGAACCTGATAGAAAGCCCCCCTGGCCACGGCTGTCATATGCTCTTCTAAAGACAGCCGTGCATCCAGGAGGACACCCAAGTTACGAGCCCTCTCCATGGGGGATAATCATCAGTAGTTGTACCAAAAATTGGATGCATTACTCTGGAAAAATAACAGAATGCTTCATGGGGACTTTACCCATTTTTACTTCAAATCCATCTTCATATCCACAAGGAAACCTCTTGCCAATGTTTATTCTCCAAACTGAAAACCTCATTGTTGCACATAAAAAGCTTCTATACCCAATGACCTAATTTGATTCTTTTTTCTGCAAGACCCATTACTGCACATACACAAAGTATGTCCAACAAAGCTTTCCTTTCTTTGTTTTTCTTTTCCTTTCTCTATATATCCTTATTGTCGTTCCACTTTGTAAACATTGTGTCATAATGGTGAATGCTGATGTGCCAAAGACTTGATTTTAAAACAATAAAATATTTTGTGTGGAATGGGATCGATTCCTAAGAGAACTAAAACAGACTTTCATGAGAGGTGCATTTATACATTGTTCTCTATATTGGTAATAGTAGACCTAACTATCAAGTTGTTAATGGCTTCCATGTAAGCTATCCATGTGTTTATGATTCATCTCAGTTCTATCAGAAGGACTCCCAAAAATAAGACAAAGTTCCATTACCTCATTTCTAAATACGAAATTCTTGAAATGTGTAAGGATTAAATTTATGAAGTACCCCTCACTTTTACATTTGGATAAAAAGACTGTTTTGTTTTCATGGATTAGAATAGAACTTATTTTGTTCAGGATCATTGTTCAGTAACCTCTGATTAGTTTGTTTCTCAGTCAAATAATCTTGCGGTTATATTCTGAAAGCTTTGTCTTCTAAATCATGTTTATACATTTGAACTGAGGCTGAAGGCAACTGCTGATGTAGAAAGTATGTGTGTCCGTTTATTGTCAGCGGAACTGAGGCGTGACAAGCACCTTACTGGATTACGTCAGTGACAAGCCATGTGCATTAGTGGTTTTGTGAAGAACATTTCTTAGCGACAAAAAACACACTACTCACCTGAATAGCCTCTCACTGCTTTGAGTTCTGAGCTTAGGGCAGTAACACATGAGGAAGGAAGACTTGACACTAATTCTGAAACAGAAGTGTGAGGTCTTTTTTAATTAGTTTAGCCACTCTGTCTGCCCCAAAGAAATCCTTATGAATTTTTATTCATCCCTTAGAATTCAACATTTTCAATTTTCTATAGAGATTATTGAATACTAATACTAATTGAATAGCTGGTGAACCAACTTATGCAAAATACTTGGTTTATTTATTAAAGATGAATGGTGTCTTGGACTCAATAGATACATAATAAATAGATGATCATGGGTATTTCAAGAGCCTGAGACATATGGAATACAGATAAATCTTCAACTCTGGAGCAGAGAAAGAGGGAGGGTGGGGAATTAATCGCAGGGATTTATAGCACCATCTAGCATCATCTCACTATTGTTATGCTGAGCTATAACAGTTACACAGCTAGGTTTAGAAAGGCACAGCAATGGTTAGATGCTGCTGGAAGATATTATAAATCACTAGTATGGAAATGGCCTCCCCGAGATGTAGCCATTTACTGTGCATTTTTAAATTGAACCAACTCTTCAGAAAGAAAGAAAGAAAATCAGGATACGGTGCCTGTGGCTTACAGAAACTTTAATTACAAATTAGCCAAAAGTGGCTTCTAGTATATGAAAAGGTGCTTTTAAGCACTGCTGGGGTTTTCTTTCTTTCTTTTTTTTAAGGAACATTGTCATAATATTTTTGTGGTTTGTTTTTAAACAGAATGAATTATATTTACAGACAAACAATCCCTCCCAAAGCACTGGGAAGGAACAGAACTTGATGGACTGTGCTATATAATTAGAAGGTAAACTAGTTAGTCATTCCATTGTTTTCCTTCCCCTGATTCCCACCCTGGTTGTACAACAACATAAGTTAACTATTTTCTTCTCCCTCCCTCCTTCTCTCTCATTATCTACAATACCTCACAATGGTTCCATTTGACTTCCAATCTAATGGAAGTCTAATGGATCCCAATCACAAATAGGTTCTTGCATCATCTTCAAAGCTACATGCTCCATTTAAAGCATCCCAAATGGTCTCAGGCTTCTGCTGAACCAGATGTAGACTTCTGATCATGACCAAATGGGCAGCAGATAAGCAAAGAAAATAATGCTGATGGAAGCCCATAATTAATATGATATTTTTGAGTCCTTATCAATAATATTTCTGCCCAATTTTATGGAATGCACAAAAAAAGCAATTTCATTTAACAAATATTTCATTAACTCTGAGAGAATCTCTAGTGCATAATATTGACCTAGCAGACCATACCCAAAGGTGCTTTTGCAAGAGCAACTGGACTTCCTGGTTTTTCTTTGAAGATGTTTTGTTTCTCATCCAAGAAATTTCTTCAGCTTTGACTGGATAGTGGAGAATGGAAGGATTTATATTCCTTGCTGACAGCTGGTCATTTACATTCTTTTAGAGAGCCATTGAGGCCACTTGGAGGTTTATCTGTGTCCTCACGGTCACCTGAGTAGTGCCAATGGGTGTGGAGCTTTCTTGGAACTGCTGAAAGGACTGTGTTGGAGACTGGAGATAGATGATGTTGTATCCTTCCCCCTCTGTTAAGAGAGGGCTGTTCAGTTTTGACATAGATGGCCTTTTGTTTTTTGTTTTTTTGTTTTTTGTTTTAACTTTTTATTGAAATTTATTATAATACAATACAGTACAATCAGTCAGACAGTGTTATTTTTCTACACAGGTTAGATTGATTCTTTTACTTTTCATCATAATATAACGTAATTTACATATGCATCTTAAGATTTATATTAACTTTTATCTTTTCTTTATTCTATTATCAATCCACCTGTACCAATCATCCCACACTGTATAATATTCTGAGTCTTCTTTCTCATTTAATTCTAACATTAATTTGTTCATTTCGGCACATTCTAGAACCTTCTGAATAATATGTTCCTCTGGTGGTGTGTCCTTTCCTTTCCAATATATGGCGTAAGCTATTTTTGCTGCAGTGAGTATATGTATGATTAAATATCTTTTTTTCCCCCGATATTTCGTCTTTAGTATTCCCAGGAAAAATGTTTCAGGTATCAATTCGATTTTTTCATTGGTTGATTCTTGTAGCCAATTTTGAATTTTTCTCCAATACCTCATCGCTTCGGGACAGGACCACCACAACATAGATGGCCTTTTGATCCCTCTTTCAAACCAGCAGTCCTCTCTGTTCAAAATGTGGACTTTGCTATCTTCAAAAGAGTGGACTTTGTCTTTTAAATGCTGATGGAGTGCTGAAAGCAAAACATCTTGAAAGTAAAACAAGTAAGTCTTTGCCTGTATATAGAAAATCTACATATATTTTCATTTATTGTCATGGACGTTTAGTGGTTGCTAGTGATCCCCAGGTCTATAATCAATTAAACTATGATTGAAGCAGCCACAGAATTGAGAAGGTAAAGATCACTTTGGTATATTGGTTAATTTCAGATTGGAGAAGTCATCTTTACATCTTCTCATGCATAATAATCAGTGGTCATTTAGAATCAATCTCTATTGCTGATTATGGTGAGGATATAGTTGAGGCAGGCAAAAGCATCCTGCATCCTTCACAGTGATGAAAACATGATGAAATGTGCTTCCCAAAAGAAGCTCCTTGGATGAGAAGCGAAACGTCTTCAAAAGAAGAAACAACAAAGTACAGTTGCCTCCTGAAAAAGCACTTTTGGGACAACCATGATCTGGATGACTGAGAATCTCTAGAGACTTTTAGCTATACAATTTGGGATGAACACCCTTTGAATGGTGTGGGAGTAGGAATGGATTTCCAGAGAGAGAAAAAATTGAAGACTACAAGATCAGAAGCGCTACTCAGGTGACCCTGAGGACACAGATAAACCTCCAAGTGCTTCAACAACCCTCTGAAAGGATGCAAATGACCAGCTGTCTGCAAGGAATGTAAATCCTTCCATTCCCCACTATCCTGTCAGAGCTGAAGAAGCTTCTGTGATGAGAAGTAGAAACTAGAGCCTTGATAGTACAGTGGTTTAATGCACCCTGTTATTAACACAGCTGCCTGCAATTTCTGCTGGTTCGAATCTCTCCAAGGTTCAAGGTTGACTCAGCCTTCCATCCTTTCTAAGGTAGGGGAAATGAGGACCCAATTTGTGAGGGCAATAAGCTGACTTTGTATAAAAAATATACAAAAGAATGAAGGCTATTGCTTAACGCATTGTAAGCCGCCCTGAGTCTCCGGAGAAGGGCGGCATATAAATCAAATTTTTAAAAAAAAAAGTCTTCAAAAGAAAAAACAAGAAAGTCCAGTTGCCTCCTGAAAAAACATCTTTGGGACAACCATGACTTGGATAACTAAGAATCTCTACAGATGAAATGTGTTACAACATAAACTCCAGCTTTTCTTACTGGTGTCCCAGTGTCCCAGTGTCCCAGTGTTGTGGTCAGCCAGCAGCCTGCAGACCTGGCAGCAGAGTCAGACAGTGAGGAGGCTGGGGAAGAACATGGGCCAGTCCTGGAGTCTGGGGAAGGTCCGGACGAGGGCTCTGCGTTGGCCAGGGCCATCTGGGAGTGATGTGTGGACTCTGGAGCCTCCAGAGTCGGACAGCAGAGAGGCAGAGGAACAGGAGGAGTCTGTTCCTAGTGCGCGCATGCGCAGAGCTGCCAGAAAGCATGAACAGTTAAAACAAAAGGGATGACTCAGGAGTAACGCCTGAAGATGATTGGCCCCTTACGGCTTAAAAGAGAAGCAAAGGCACATAGGCACTTTGCAGGAAAGCAACGTTGTTAATTCTGTTCCCAGTCAGCATCTCTGTTTGATTCTGGAATCCATGTGGCTTTGCCAAGTAGGTCTTTGGCAGAATGTCAAGGGAGATAAAGGTTGGTGATTATCCCGAAGGACTTCTCCCAAAGAACTTTTTGCAACTAATTGGGACTCAGCTGTGCATGAACATAATTCACAGCTGTTTCAATAAAAGAGGTTTTTGGAACTACTCGTGTGTTTTAATGACTCAGGAAGCTTAGGTCACAACACACAGACATACCTATAAGTCATGTGATTTGTATTGTTATGTCAAGATCCATTTATTCTATACCCCTCCATGGTTGATTATGAGGTGGGAATTGCTTGCTGCTTTCAGCTCCCAATTTGATGCTTGATTCTGAAAGGGCTGGACTGCACTTCTGAGAACTGACAAGATGGGTGGTAATTCTATGAGTTGAAGCTCAACAGAGCTGTGGGTTACCAGACTGGGGAAGCAGCCTTAAAATAAAAAATACAATGTAAATATAATAAGTCCATGCATATAAGATGTTGGGTTGTTGTTTTTAATGGAATCTGTTTGTTCAGAATTCATCTGGAGGATTATTTCTCAGCAGAAATAAAATGCATGCAATTGTTTGTAGCACTCACCATCAAAACCCCAAGAGGAAGAATAATTTTAATTGTAATGACACTCTTGCTAGTTTTCAAGTTCAATAGCTGTGTGGTCAGGCATCGTTCTTTTACTCTGTGTTGTTGTCTAACTAACACAGACTCCACAGTTAACTAATGGCTTGTATAGCTTCCATTACTAAATAGTTTCCATATGTTCTACCTCTCCCAGGATCTTGGAAGACGCTGGACTCCAGTGCTCCAGGTCGATGCATTTCCTGGGCCCCTAAATGTTTAATGATAGCCCAATAGTTAGAGCTAAATAACAGGTATTAACTTCTAGTAAAGGAAAATACTGTCCAAGATTGTCACTCTCATCATCAAAAAATATTGGCAGTGATACTGCCTGCAGTTAAAAAGGAAAGATAAATCACTTTTGATTTTAAATAGCCCAATTTAATGAATTATACAGATAATTACTCTGTACAGAGTATACAGTATTACGGAGACCCTCTCTGAACAAGATGGACAGTTAAGAAATTAGAGATGTAATGTAAAGGCAGCAGTGAGCAGAAAATAGATTTGAATCAAACCTATCCAATTCACCCCTTTTATATGGATTAATTATGTAGAATGTAAGGAGGGAAGAAAAGTCCTGCCCAATCAGGCCAAACGTCTATGTCACACAGTGACCATACTAGATGCAATCAGGAAGCTCACAGGTATTAGGCTACCAGGTCTGAGCTGCAAAACTCCAGGTGCCACTAGATGGCAGCAAATACATGCAGAAAACTCTAATTGCTACCATCTAATGGTCTTCTGGGATTTTGCAACCTAAATATAGTAAAGTTGCAAAGATAAATACTAGCGCTCCTCCTCTCTAACAGCTAATATTTTATATTAGATACTTTAAGTGTGATTCAGAAGTAGTACAAAGCTCTCAAGGTCAGTATTCACTGGATAACCTGATCCGGCGAGGAAATGGCTGCTTTAATATGCTGAAGAGAGTTTTATTTATGCAAAAATACCTTGTGGATCAAAACTTTGCAATGCCCTATCTTCTACCATGACTCCAAAGTCGTTTCCTCATCAGATACTCCCAGCTCAACTTTAGTACTATATGTCTGAAGCAGTGGTGGGTTGCCCCCAGTTCACACCGTTTTTTTTAGAACTGGTAGTAAAACCGGCGGGAGGCTCCACCCACTGACCCTGACATCATGAAAATGCTTCTGCGCATTGCGAACCAGTAGTTAAGGTAAGTAGAACCCACCCCTGGTCTGAAGTCTGTATTTTGTGTGTTGGTGAATATGCATTTCGTTACATTTGTTTACACCAGGATGAAAGCATCCTTTAGTAGCTCTGCACAAACCCCTTTAGATTGTACTAATAATTTATTATCATGTCCAAATCTAATCACTTGGTTGCTCACTCACTCCTTTTTTCTAAGCAAAAAAAAATCTATCCAAACACCAATCTTTCAGACATTCTCATGTCTTGGGAAATAGATCCTGAATAAATGTTTATGAGCAATATTTCTCCTAGTGCCCAGTCAGGGCACAAACCAGTGTTTCTCAATATTAGCAATTTACATGTGCTGGCTGGGAGAATTCTGGGAGCTGAAGTCCACACATTTTAAACTGTTAGGATTGAGAAACACTAGCATAAGCACTGCCAATGCTGCTCAGGGTTTTCATAGTCTACCCCAGGGTTGTCAAACCCACATCCCACAGGCCAGATGCATCATGCGCTGGCGAAATGCTTACTTTGACAAAGGGGGGAGGGAAGTCATGATACGTTACATGACACCCCCATGACAACGCCAATTTACCCCAATAAGCAAGGTCTAGAATTTCTCTAAAGGAACAGCGTCCATGACAGTCAATGCTATCTCACTTACCTGATTATCCATGTCCTGTTCCCCAAGAAAGAATAATTGGTTGTTTGTGTAAAGAGGGCAGGAGAACATCATGGCATCTTTTGGCCATCCCTTACAGCAACAGTCCCCCCAGTGTCTCCTAAACTGTGTCAACCTGAGTTTAAGTCCACCCTGCTCCAGCATAGGAATCTTTGCTTTTCTTCTTGGTCTTTCAATTGAGGCTGCCACCGGCTCAGACCATTTCCTCTGCATTCCTAAAATTGTCTGTTATCCCAGTATGGCAGAGGCAAGCAACAAAACCTGAAAGTCAAAAATTTTGAAGTCTATCTATTGGCACTGATACTGAATCAAAGCTCACTGCTCTTTCCAAATATTTATTTTAAAGGAAGCTGAAAGCAAACACATCCTCTTTCAAATGCTAGCAGATTTCTTGGTCTCCCTCTCCTGTTTTGGTGTAACGGCAAGAGTCCATTTGCTTTCAAACTTCCAAATGAAAAGCCACACTTTTTGAGACCTCACACATCTCATCAGTTCAATACTAGCCGCAATAGTAAACATCTCACTTAACCCAGATGTATGTACTAAACATCTTACGCATCCTCCATCGACTTGCGGATTTGCATAACTTAAATCCAGATATGCGTTACTTTTCCAAAACAAGAAATTAACATCTACTTTGAAACAGTATTGACTGAACTAAGTGAATGGTCAAAGAAGGAATTTATTGGTTTGATTTTTAACTACAGAGAATCTTACGCACTTTGATATGGATATTTTTTTTCCTAAAACTACCGTTAGGCACAATTTTTCTTTCCAAAAAAATTGCAAAACAGATAATAGAGCAGCAAAATGATGTCCTAGCAAGCTTTCTAAAATGCCATTTTTAAGTTCAGTTTTCAAAGTGTAGGATAATCTTAGGAACATGACAATTTCCCCCCATACATATGTATACACTTTCTTCCCTACTCATAAAATGATAAAAGGCTCTTTCAGTCTTGATTTAGACATTATTGTGTATTAAAATTACGGTGAGTGAGAAAAGGCAACAGCAGCATTGGGAATTGTCACTTACACTTTAGTTCCCTAATACAGGTTAAAAACTAATTAACATTAAGAACTTTTGATCTGGAAACTTCATTTTTAGACTGACATATCAAGTTTGACCTATCAGCAATTTTTTGTCAATGTTGTTATTGCACATAAAAGCCATATTGGTGTAATTGTTAAGGATCAGGCTGGAAACTGGGAGACCATGAGTTTTAGTCCTGCTTTAGATACAAAACCAGCCCAGAGATTTTGGGCCAGTCATTTTTTCTCAGCCCTAGAAAGAAGTCAATGGCAACCATTCTGGAAAAGAAAAAAAAAACATTGCTAAGAAAATGCAGAGACCTGTCCGGGCAATTGGCAGGAGTCAACATTGACTCAAAGCTACCCAAAAAAATAGTACAAAACTAAATAAAAGACTCAGATAGAGTCATGACACAGGGTTTATCATGCAATCTGCTGTCACAATATAGCAATAGCATTTTAGGCTTATATGCCACTCTATACTGCTTTACAGCGCTCTCAGGTGAGTTTACAATGTAAGCATTGTTTACATATTGCTCCCAAATAATCTGGATCCTCATTTTACTGACCTCAGAAGAATGGAAGGCTGAATCAACTTTGAGTCCCATCAGGACTGAATTCCAGGCAATAAGCAGAGTTTGCCTGCAATACTATAAAATTTAACCACAGCACCACCATATTCCAGAACAACAATTGTATGCTGGACGAATAGCAGACATTTAGAGTGAACATCTCTCAGGCATGTTCTTTTTTATTATTAGTTTTTTTATTTATTTTAAATACATTTATTGTTAAAAAAAATTGGACATGGTGGAACCATTTGGCGATATCTCCTCCATACAAAGTGTAACACAAGTCTCTTATGCATTCAATATACATTACTACTTACTAATTATATATGTATACTTAACCTCTTCTACACGTTTACAATTACATTTACATAATATATTACATATATTGCCTCTTGTTTCAATCTACGCATCCTTATTCTTATCCGTTCCAACTTCCATTCCTTAAGTCTAACCATTGATAAAATCTATTCCAAATCTCATAGTACACTGTCTTTCCTTTATTTTTCAGTTCTAGCATCAGTCTATCACATTCTGCACAGTCAAATATTTTCTTTGTTATTTCCCTTTCTTTAGATATGTTTCCACTCTTCCATTGTTGGGTATAAACCATTCTCACAGCTGTTATGATATGCAGTATTAAATATATTAACCCTTTACTTAGATCTTCTTTAATCATTCCCAATAAGAATATTTCTGGTTTGAGTTCCAATCTCTGCCCGGTCATTTCTTCCAACCACCTTCAAATCTTTTGCCAATATTCTTTTACTTTTCTACATGTCCACCACATGTGGTAGTAGGTGCCCGGTATTTGGTCACATTTCCAGCATTTAGGTGATATTTTTTTGTACATTTTGGCTAGCCTGACTGGTGGTAGGTGCCACCTATAGAACATTTTATATAAGTTCTCTTTGTACAACTTGGCCAGAGCTAATGTTCTCAGGCATGTTCTTGAGCAAACAGCAAAGTTGGGTGCACCAGGCTGTCCCCTCTATAGAAGAAAGAGCTTTTATAAAAGATTTTATCCTTTTATAAGACAGAGAGAAGTTGACTAATGAAACTATGCAAAAATGAAAAGTAACATTTCTCTCCACTGACTAAAGAAACTGAAACAAGAAACTGAAAATTAAAACAAGCAGAAAATATTTGCTGCAGGAATCCCTTTATCTCTAAGAAGCTGGTAACAGATTTTGCTAGAAATATTTATGATTGCTTTTTATTTTAATCATGCATTATCTAAGGGTCTCCATAGGAGGGCAAAAAAGGCGGGACGATGGTCAGAACCATACCATGAAAGCCACACATTTCATTATTTACTGTATTTTCGGAATATAAGACACTCCAGACTATAAGACGCACCTACCTTTTTTGGTGAGGAAAACAAGAAAAAGAAATCTGCCTCTGCCTCCCAGCAATTTTGCCTCTTTTCAGCAAACAGCAAACAGCCTGCTTTACTTTCATTTTCGTTTTTAGCATAGCTTGATTAGCACAAGAAAAAAAAATTATCTCTTTGCAGCAAGCAGCAGAGGCCCGTGCAGCAATAAGCAATGGCAATCCCTGCAGCCTGAAACAGCTGAGAGTCGGGAGGCCAATCCAATGGACAATCAACTTGTACTAATTAGGCTGTGCTGAAGCTGAAATGGGCTGTTTCTTCTTGCTGCTTGCTGCAAGGAGGTAAATTGCTGGGAGGCAGAAGCCATAGGGTGGGGGACAGTGGGTGGGTGGGGCTACATTCGGTGTATAAGACGCACCCAAATTTTCACCCTTTTTAGAGGGGGAAAAGGTGTGTCTTATACTCCAAAAAATATGGTAAGTTTTATTGCTTCTGCTATCTATTTTCCCTATGCAAGCTCAATCACTTTATATGCAATTTGGAAAGTCTTTAGTAATGCTGAAGTAAGCCATCATTATCTTACAGTTTGCTTAGAGTTTTCTCTTTCCCTCTGTATGTTTTTATGGGGGGTAATTTTAAGATGCTGGGCATGATTTAAGGAGCACCCTGTTTTAATTTTTTCTGTCATGGATAGTTTTGCATGTAACTATTTAAACAGAAAGGAATTTTTACATCTACATTTTTTCCTTTTCCTAAAAAAAAATGGATTCTCTTTCTCTCTTGAGAAACTGATCTGCCTTGCCATAGAGCAGGAGGAGGAAGAAGAGACTGATTTGTCTAGCCATATGACTCAGCACCACAAGGCCAGGAGGTGGCACTATATAATGTATGCCCATTTTAAAAAAATCTTTTCTTTTGGTTGTTCTTGCCAGTAAGGTACACAACTACTGCAACTTTTATCTGTCTCCTATCCCAGGGCTGGTGAAGAGAGTACAAGGTAAATATATCCCTTGGATAGTAATAATAATAATACCAGCAAGAACTACCAAACTACCTCAAGGCAAATATCACTAAAAATTAACCGAACTATAAATTGTTTCAGATGACTGTGTTTCTCCTACAAGCTTTGGCCACTACTGCAATAATCATGATTATTTTTTTTCCTCAACTATTTATTTATTTTATTTTATTTTATTTATTTATTAGTTTGTCAAACATGTCCAAGATAGCAGGTATAAGTATGAACATGGACATGAATGAAGGAATGAATACAAATAAATGGGGACAGTAGGACAGGGACGGTAGGCATGCTAGTGCATTTATGCACACCCACTTTACGGATCTCTTAGGAATGGGATGAAGTCCACAGTAGACAGTTTAAGGTTGAAGCTGTGAGGGTTTGATGATGTAACAACAGAGTCGGGTAGAGCATTCCAGGCGTTGACCACTCTGTTGCTGAAGTCATATTTTCTGCAATCTTTAGAGCAGTTATCTGATTCTTTTTGTGCTATTTTAGGAATATAAAGGGGCAGTCTCTCTTCAGAGATCAGAAGCATTGTATCAAGTCCCTGTGGAGAAGATTTCTGCAGCTTTGTCCTGGTTGGGAACAATGAAGCTGAATTTGCCTGGAAGGCACCTCAATTTGTTGACAGCTGCTACGGAGACACAGAATAAGAGGAAAAAAGTTATAACTGGTACATCAGCCTATTTAAAAATTAGTTGATTTGCAATTTGAATAAAGGAAACTTACTGTCTGCCCCATGCAGAGACTGTTCAAAATTTCCACAGTGCTGAAAAAATTAATTGCAACCAAGCTACACACTTACTTCCTCCACAGTGTGTCTCTCTCTGACTACAGTCAGTTAATATGCCTTTTCCTGTGCCTTGCTTTTTTTTCTCCCCAACCCCTGCAGGGTGGAGAGATCCCTTAAACAAGTGCTGCTTTTCTCCAATCTATGCTACTTTTCTCCAATCAAATGCACTGATGATGTTGCCTAGTTTGGTAATGAAACATCTGCAAGAAAACAACCAAGTTCGGAGAGCACCAAGGACCCCACCCTTTCTCCAATCTCTGCCTGAGATGCTTTTCTCCACAGCTCAGTGGTTCTCCCAAAAGATGCTAACTGCCAATTAAGAAATTCAAATCTGGGACCTTAATTAGCTGACTCACAGCTCTTTGCTGTAATTGACAAGTCTAATCAGTTTCACACCTTCCCCTTTAGTTTGTGTCCAAACAAAAGCAGGTTGGAACTTGGAGTGGGCAGTGTAGTAGTTGCACAACCAAGGTTAGCTCATTCCTTCCAATCTCTTTTCCCTGTTGTGTGCCTGCTTACTCTGGCATAATCCCTTCTTCTCCAATCAGTGTAAATACCAATATTCATTCCCTTCTTACTAATGACCCCAGCACAGGGTGAGTATCCAAAGGGTCAGGGAGTGGGGGCGGGCAGGGCAGGGAGAGAAGCTAAAGTAAAATTTTAACACAGTTGTGATCATGCAATATTCCACTTACTGTAACAACCATGTCACTTAGTGACTGAATTGCCAGTTCTAATTGTGGGTCGCTGAAGGGTGACCTAAGGGGTGTGTTTCACTTACCTTTGCTCACTTCGCTCGCGCAGACAGCACTTCTGTGCATGTGCAGAGTGTATTTGATGACATCCGGGAAGGTTGGCGGAGCCGAACCAGGGCGAACTGGTAGCAACCCACCACTGGTCTACCTGTAGTATTAACTATAATCTAGTAAATACAACTATTTTCAAGGATTAGCTCTTTATGATTAGCTCATTATGAAACAAAAGCGAACAAAACTAACCGAAGAAATAAAAGTACCGTTTGCTGCTAGAATAATAAATATGGCTTCTTTTGTTTTTATGCTCTATTAATAAGCACACTGGGGAATGAAAACAAAAAGTAACATTACCTTCCGCTTCCACCACTTAAGATTTGTTTTAAAATAATCTGTCTTTCAGGTTTAACTGAAAATATCAATTAATCTATAGTTAATTAAATTTTGCAATCTTTTCATGAATCAAAAAAAATTCTGTAAGGCAATTAACTTGTGTAGAGCTTTTGCACAGTATCAATACAAGAATTTTAAGTCAGTCACAGTCATACAAATGGGAAGAGTTTAGATGCAGTGCATTTACTTCAAGTATAGAATCCCTAAATCTCAACTCATTAATAGTAAATGTTAACCATTGACTGATATTATTCTGTTATGATATCCAACTGGACTCCAAATTATATTTTTCTGCCTTTGGCTACATATCTCTTTGCAAAGCTGAAGTTAGCTTTAAATAATTTGCAATAGTACATATTTAAGTTGAAGTAACGTATTTATGTAGCACTGTATAGAACTCACTGTATAGAACAACTCAAGCTGAATTTCAATATACTAACATCCCTTCTGAGCTATTAGTTGGACTGGAAAAAAAAAGTGAGGGAATGTGTACAAAGATTTCAAAGCCAGAAGTTAAAAGAGGAAGAATATGAATGTATTAGCTCCAGGAACTAGACAGAATTATTGAGAAGGAAGCAGATCAAAATGGTAATTTGGTCTCCAAGGACAAGAATGAGGTATCTGACTAGAACATAATTTTCTAGCTGTATGTGAAAGTATAAATTGGCACAGCCTTAAGTTACTAAAAATAACATTATATACTTGTGAAGTGTTTTGGTCTCCCACAATCCTACACTTCATTTTTTTTTTTCACCAAAACCACAAATTATTTTAATTCACATTGCTCTTTAGATGGGAACATTCAGAAAATATGGGCAACTGACCACCCACTCAGACAGTTGAATGTTTTGTTCTTAGAGAATACATTGCTATATTGCACTGCAGTACTCATAGCAAGAATGAATTGATTGGTTGAATCCCCTCCCCCCACTGCCTAAATTTCCATCACTGATCACTACCACTCCATGAAGAGGAAAATGTTTATCTTTCTGGAACTGACAAAAGTCCTAGTTATCAAGTCCATCAAAAACAGGAAGCATGGAAAGTCATCTTCTGGATAAGCCAAGAGACTATTGTGACAGATACCATTGAGCGATCTTTAAAAGTAATGCCGCCATTGGGATGATGCAAATGTCAGTAATGCAACCAATAATCAGAGTTGTAAAAGTCCAGAGAACTGGCAGCTACAGCTCCTTACATGGCAACTACAGCTCCTTTTTTCCTAATCTCCTAGCTATCATCTGACGCATCAGCCCCCTTTTTGCACCAGGGACCTGGTTCTGTGGGGAGAGGTTTTTTCACCGACCGGACGGGGCATGGTTTGATGTACTGCCTGCATCCCATGGATGGGGCTTCAGTAGTTTGCGCGGCCCAGTTTATGGCATGCTGCGGCCCGGTGCCAGTCCATGGACTGGGGGTTATAAACCCCTGATCTAATGGTTGTATGGATTTCTACAGCTCCCTTTAGTAGCCCTAATCCAGTGGTGGGATTCAGCCAGTTTGCACCATTTCAGGAGAACCGGTTGTTAACTTTCTGAGCAGTTTGGTGAACTGGTTGTTGGAAGAAATCATTAGGGCAGAGAACCGGTTGTTAAATTATTTGAATACAACCACTGCCGTAATCCAATTGTTCTAAAAGATGACAGAGAGGAAAGGATAAGATGAAATAGCCTTCTCCAGCCTCTTGACTGTATATTGCCACAGTAAACACTCCATATATTATACATAATGACTAGGAGCTATGGAAGCTATAGACCTACCCCAACTTGAGGCCAGCAGAGAAGAAGAAAGGAGAAAGAAGAAAGTCAACTTGGTATAGTAATTAAGCAGGGGTGAAATCCAGCAGGTTCTGACAGGTTCTGGGGAACCAGTAGCAGAAATTTTGAGCAGTTCGCAGAACCGGTAGCGGAAATTTTGAGTAGTTCAGAGAACTGGCAAATGCCACCTCTGGCTGGCCCCAGAGTGGGGTGGGAATGGTGATTTTGCAATATCCTTCTCCCAGGAGTGGGATGTGAATGGAGCTTTTGCAGTATCCTTCCCCTGTCATGCCCGCCAAGCCATGCCCACCAAGCCGCACCACGCCCACCAAGCCACGCCCACAGAACCGGTAGAAAAAAAAATGGGATTTCACCACTGTAATAAAGGCACTAGAGTAAAAACCAGGAGACCATGAATAGAACTCTTGCCTTAGGTACAAAACCATCACTCTCAGCCCTAGGAAGGAAGCAAAGCAAAGCCCTTCCGAAATCTTGCCAAGAAGAGTGAATGGACTTGTCTAGGCATTTGCCAGGAATCAACAATGACCCAAAGAGACAAAAAAAAAGGGGGGGGGGGCCCTATACATGGCAAAGTTGTTTACATACACAAACACACACATACATAGAAAGAAAGAGAAAGTTACATAAAATGAAACATACAGATACACATGTATAAAACCTTTTTCTCTCTATAAGCAGGTAGTCCTTGACTTACAACCACAATCCAGCCCACAATTTCCGTTGCTTAGTGAGACATTTGTTAAATGAATTTTTCCCCATTTTGCAACTTTTCTTGTTACCGTTGTTAAATGAATCACTGAAGTGAATAACACAGGTGCTCAGTAAATCCGGCTTCTCCATTGACTTTGCTTGTTGGAAGGCCACAAAAAGAGATCGCATGAACCCAGGACGCTGCAACTGTCATAACGATGAGTCAGTTGTCAAGCATCTGAATTTTGATCCTTTTGACCATGGGGATGCTGCAACAGTCGTAAATGTGAAAAACAGTCATAGGTCATTTTTTCAGTACTGTTGTAACTTGAAACAATCCCTGGAACTGTTCAAACTTACTGTTCAAACAGTTCTGGTGGAACTGGAACAGTTCAAAGGAACTGTTGTAAGTTGAGAACTACCTGCATACAAATGAACTCGCATAGATCAGCCTTACAGAAATTAGACTGGCTTCCATTTTGACACTCTTTCATAAGGCCCTGAAAACTTGGTTCTGCCAAGAGGCCTGGGGAACCCAGAGTAGGATGGAGCCCATCAAGTGGCTCCAGTGGTGGGTTGCCACCGGTTCGGACTGGTTCACAAGAACCAGTAGTAAAACCGGCGGGAGGCCCCGGCCATTGCCCTGGATGTCATCATCGGAGATCTGCTTCACTTCACTTGCATGCGCGATCCCTTTGCGAACTGATGGTAAAGATAAATAGAACACACCCCTGAGTGGCTCATTTGACTGTGTTGTTGTCACGGGGGGGGGGGGGGGGCGGGTGGAGGCAGAGATGGTATTCAGCAGGTTCTGACCAGTTCTGGAGAACTGGTAGCGGAAATTTTGAGTAGTTTGGAGAACCGGTAAACACCACCTCCTGAGTCCTGAGGAAATGGGAATTTTGCAGTAACCTTCCCCTGGTGTGGGGTGGGAATGGAGATTTTACAGTATCCTTCCCCTGCCTCGCCCACCAAGCCATACCATGCCCATCAAGCTACGCCCATATAACCAGTAATAAAAAATTTTGAATCCCACCACGGGGTGGAGGGTTATTTTTTTGTTTCTTTTATACTGTGTTTTTACTGTCTGTAAGCTGCCTAGAGACTTTGTGAGTTTAGTGGGCGGCCATTTAAATCTTCCAAATAAATAAATAATAAATATACATATTGAACAAGGCATTTATGGTATGCGCATACTTATTCAGAAGTTAGGATTTTGCTACATCTCCTAGTTAAACGTTTCAGTACCTTTTGACCAAGAATCATTTCCATCAGTTTATCTCTGGCAGAGCAGAAGTTTTTGATCCTTGGAAGATCATCCCTTCTTTCTCATAGATTTTATCTGGGACAAAAAAAAATGTACTTCTGATAGTATGTTTATTATAGAAATCGTAGTAGAGGAGAACCATGTGTGTGTGTGTGTGATTGGGTGGGGGGGTTCACACATGTGTGAAAGTAGAAGCCACAATCCAGCTGGGCAACTGGTTTTCTTAGCCAGGGGAAGAGTGTAAAAATGTTCCTAGCAATGCAAGAATTAAAAAGGCACCGCTGCTTGCGGGAGACTAGATCAAAACCAGATGTGCTTTGCAAAGGTCCAAAAACAGTAATAAACACGGGATGCATGTTACAAATATTTCCCATGCCAAAGGTGGGGAGGAAGAATAGAATAAATAAATGCTAACTTTTGTTTGTTTGTTTGTTTTTTGTAGGAAAACTGGAATAGAAACAAACAAAAAAATATGAAAGTAAAAATGGTGTTTGATCCTTTTCCACTAATTGCAAATTTTTTTTTCTCAGACACATTGAGAACTTCTTGTGTATCCTAATTAATAATCACAGAATGATTATGTATTTAGAAATGTCTCAGAGTTATCCTTAAGTAAGTAGGAAAAGAAATGCAGTCCTGCAGCATGAGGTTTCATGTATTAACTCACAAACTCATAAAAATCCATCTCTTTTACATTGTAATAAGATTGGCACAGTAATTCTGTTTTATTTCAACTCTTGAACATTTATTTATTATACATATTGTCTTTTCCCCAAAGAACTCAAAGCTAGGTTACCTCCTGTGTTATTTCACCTTCATATAAAAATCCTTCCAGATTAGTTGTTCCCAATCTTTTCTATGCTCTATACTCCTATAAAATGTTTGATTATTATTCGCACCCCCACAAAAGTAATTGTGACAAACGACTCATCACACCACTCTTTGTTTCACCCTCTGAAATTGCACTTCCTTACTGTGCAAGTATCCCAGGTTGGGAACTCTTGGTCTTGGTTGATCAGGCAGATATAGCAGGGGTGAAATGCTTCCGGTTCGGACCAGATTGCCCGATCTGGTAGTGAGGGAGGTGGGTGGTTCGGAGAACCGGTAGCAAAAATCCATGCTCCCCCACCATGCCCAGCTAAGCCGCACGATCATCAGAGGCTTTTTTTTTATTTTTAAAAGCATTTTTTCTGCAACCTCTTTGGCCGAAAAAATGCTTTTAAAAGTAAAAAAAAAAGCCTCTGATGATCACGAGTTGCTTGATCGTCAGAGGCTTTTAAAAAAAACAAAACATTTTTTCTACAACCTCTTCGGCCAAAGAGGTTGTAGAAAAAATGTTTTTAAAAGAAAAAAAAGCCTCTGATGATCAGGCAACTCAGCTGGGATCGTCAGAGTTTGTAGAAAAAATGCTTTTAAAAGGCTCTGACGATCCCAGCGTCTCCAAAGCAATAGAGGAGTCTATGCAGAAAATTAACAGAATCAAAGCTCTTCACAGAGGAGGTTGGGGGAGGGGAAATGAGGTATTAGGAATTCACTACTAAAAGGACAGAAATGGCTGTGTGAGCGCTAAGGAAGGAAGTTGTCTTCCTAGTATACATATCCTAGACATAGTGAAAAGATTATGCCTATAGGACTAATAAAAGTGTCAGAAGAGCATAAAGAGGATTAGAGGATTACAGAGCCATGGGCAGAAAAGTGAGGGAAGTGAAGCACTAGGAGTGATCTCATCCAGCTTCTGCCATTAATACCCTATTTCCCCCAAAATAAGACATTCCCTGATAATAAGCCCAACCAGGCTTTTGAGCACATGGCAATAAGGCCAAGCGCTTATTTCAGGGTTCAAAAAAATATAAGATAGGGTCTTATTTTTGGGAAAACGCAGTAGTCAAGTGACACAAAATATCCTGAAAGTGAACAACTGATTTACAAGCTGGGGTTGTGAAGAAAGATTTGACTTATTAGACAATGCCCCACTTGGCAAATTTAAGACTTGATTGGCTAAGGCAGGGGACAGCAACCTGCGGCTCTGGAGCTGCATGTGGCTCTTTCATCCTTCTGCTGCGGCTCCCTGTCGCCGGTTGGCTCCACAATTGATAGAGCTTTCAGTTAGGACAGGTAGAGGAAAAAGGATGCTGCGCTAGGAGGAAACTCTATGATGGGGGAACTGGACTTCCAGTCGGCTTCAGAATTGAATGGGGGGCTTCCAGTTAGGACCTTTGTGGCTCTTTGAGTGTTTAAGGTTGCCGACCCCTGCGCTAAGGAATTCTGGGAGTTGAAGTCCACAAGTCTTAAAATTGCCAAGTTTGTAGATCCCTGCCCTACATTATTAATATAAAAGAATTCCAGGGATGATGTTGTATCTCACAAAAGCAAGCAGAAATGTGCTAAGCAGGAACCTTGTTGCTCTCACCTGAAGGATAAGTTTAAGCAGAAGAGAGAAAAAGATGCAGAAAAATAGTGGCCAATAGGAATGTGGCTACATAGGATAATGGAAAACATACAAGCAAAAAAAAAAAAAGGATATTTCAAAATCCCAATGTTGTCTATAGGGAAACCAGTTACAGCAACCTTCCTATGTCTGTATATCAATTAATAAAATATGGGCAACAAACAAAAGCAATTGGAAATCCAAACACAGTAAACCAAATCTGACCTGATACACATACATAGTGGGATGAGGCACATAATTGGAAGAACATGAAGGAGATTTTTATTTTAAAAAAAATAACATAATGAATTGAAAAAGGAAATGAATTTGTATGTCAAGAAACTGGATGCCTGTGAAGAAACATATGACCTTGAATATGTGAGTCCTATTAAAAGCCTCTGGTTAAGATTAAAAGGAGTAGAAAACCAAAAGTGTTATCATTGTTTCTACAGGCTACCTATTCAGGAAGGTGGGTGGATGTCATGTTATGTCCCTTAGAGTCATGGATAGGATAGGGTAGGGTAGGGTAGGGTGGGGTGGGGTGGGGTGGAATGGAATGGAATGGAATGGAATAGAATAGAATAGAATAGAATAGAATAGAATAGAATAGAATAGAATAGAATAGAATAGAATAGAATAGAATAGAATAGAATAGAATAGAATAGCAAAGTTGGAAGGGACCTTGCTCAAGCAGGAGACCCTATACCATTTTGACAGATGACTGTCCAGTCTCTTCTTGAAAGCTTCCAGTGATGAAGCACCCACAACTTCTGAAGGCAAGCTGTTCCATTGGTTGATGGTTCTCACTGTCAGAAAATTTCTCCATCAGTTTTCATCCATTGTTCCTTGTCTGATGACGTGTATCTCAACCACAGCAATTTATTCTCTGCATTTGTTATATCTTGCACTTTACCATCCAGCAGCACTGTTTAGAGTTATCTGGATTGTTCTGGGAAATAATTGATCTGGTGGTCATCTGCTGAGCTTGTATAATAAGCGTGCCAAGCATCCTGAGGGCAAAAATTATTTGCCTTTACACAGAGCTAGATGCTGGCTGGATGAGTCCAGCAGAAAAGGCAAAGACATCATCTTTCTAGGGTTATCTGGGACTGAATTGAGTCTAGGCTTTTGAGGAAGTGAACAGAACCTTCTGTGGTATTAGCTGTACTACCTGTGATCTGAACTCCGGTCCCACATGATCGAGGAAAGTGGTCAGAGAAGTCATAACAGGATGAATAGGAGCTTTGATGAACGCATTCTTAAGATAGAGATAATGTCACTTGCCTTGAAAAAGGCTGTGGTTTGTGACCACCTCAAGAAGCCATCCCCCAGGCAGCTCTTTGGAATAATTCTTGGCCTACCTCCCATCACCATTTCTTCGGCAAAGCTGTAGGGAAGGTACAGGGGTGAAATCCATATATTTTCCCCACCGTTCTGCGGGCTTGGCTTGGTGGGTGTGGCAGGGGAAGGATACTGCAAAATCTCCATTCCCATCCCACTCCAGGGGAAGGATACTGCAAAATCTCCATTCCCACCCCACTCTGGGGCCAGCCAGAGGTGGTATTTGCTGGTTCTCCGAATTTCTGCTACCGGTTCTCCAGAACCTGTCAGAACCTGCTGGATTTCACTCCTAGGAAGGGAATGGGTCTGTGTTTGCAAGAAGCTTTGAGGAAATGGATTATGTAAATCCTGTTCAATTAGTTTTCAGGTCAGGGGACAGAACTGGTCACTCTTGTGGGTGTCTCTAGCTGAACTGGGATGTTGATGTATTGCATAAGCAAAAGCAGACAGTTCAACATGCTAATTAAAGAGGATGTTAGAAGACATATGGCAGCTATTAGTAGGTGCTTTTAGCTATGTCAGATAAAATTTAGAGGCAGGAAAAGGCAACGTATTTTTAATTTTACAGGTAGTCCTCAATTTATGACCACAATCAAGCCCCAAATTTCTGTTGTTATGTGAGACATGTTTTAAGTGAGGTTTGCCTCATTTTACGATCTTTCTTGTCACAGTTGTGAAGTGAATCACTGCAGTAGCAGTTAGTATCCTGGTTGTTAAATGAATCTGGTTTCCCCATTGATTTTGTTTGTCAGAAGGTTGGAAAAGGTGATCACATGACTTTGGGATCCAGCAATGGTCATAAATATGACCCAGTTGCCAAGCATCTGAATTTTTATCATGTGATCAAGGAGATGCTGCAAAGGTCATAACTGTAAAAAATGGTCATAAGTCACATTTTTCAGTGCAGTTGTAAATGTGAACAGTCACTATACGAATTGTTGTAAGTCGAGGACTACCTGTATTTCTAAAAAGCATCTGAAGACAATAAATAATTACACAAAACAAAACAAAGTGGGAAAAACATGGTGGATAAAGAATAAGTTAAATAAAGAACTTACAAATATCATACAATCTAAATTGTATGATATCTAATTGAATGTATAGAACTAAATTCATTGTATCATCTTAAAATAGACTTAGACATTTCTACAAAACTCAAAACATTAATATTAGTATTGATATCACTATTTGCTTTTGTTCTAAAAGTAAACAATGTAATCATACAAAGGTAAGAAAAAGAGCGAAAAATGGGGAAGTGAAAAATTGCAGGCATATCGGAAAAGCTCAGGGGGATCTTTAGCCAACACAACATATGTGCACATTTCAAACCCAGGAATACACTAAGACTCTTTTGAAGACAACAAATCCACATTTTGGACAGAGAGGACCAGTAGTTTGAAAGAGGGGTCAAAGAGGCATCTATGTCAAAAACTGAACAGTCCTCTCTCGACAGAGAGTGTGGGATAGAACATCATTTATCTCCAATCTACAACACAGTCCTTTCAACAGTTCCAAGAAGGCTCCACACCAATTTGTACCACTCTGGTGACCCTATGACACAGATAAACTTCCAGGTGACCTTAACAACCCCCGCTAAAAGAATGCAAATGTCCAGCTGTCTGCAAGAAGTATAAATCCTTCCATTCCCCATCATCTAGTCAGAGCTGAAGAAGCTTCTTGGATGAGAATTGAAACATCTTCAAAGAAAAACCAGAAAGTTCAGTTGCTCTTGAAAAAAACACATTTGGGACAAGCTTGTCTTATATGACATATGATGCATACTGGAGACGTTCTTGTTTAAAATTAATTAAAATAGTTCTGGATGTTTACTGTTAATTCTGCCATTATTTCATATTCCCCAGGTTTCATTTCCTCATCTAATACTGTCAACAAAGTGGATCTTCGAAAGTTGGTCCAAATTTGTCCTTGAAACCATCAGAATATATCTTAATAAACTGTATTTTATTTTTAAAAAATGTTCTGGAACAATTCTTAGTTGGAAAAACTGAGGTTTCAATTCAAGCTTTCATTTTAAACTTTTGTAAATAATACTATGTTCTTTTTTCCAGAATGTTTTTTTTTTTACATGACCACCACACATGATCAAATGTTCCTTTTCTATCACAACATTTCCAGCATTTTTATTACATGATTTTATTTTACAATTATGCTTGGAGTTATATATCATCTGTAAAACATGCTGTACCAATTTTCTCTTAAATAATAGCATGGGCTAAATGTTATTGAGTTTTTTCCACGAGTCCTTCCATTATTGTACTGCAATTATTTCTTTAAAATTTATTCGGAAAAAACAATATTGAAAAGCCGGACCCACAGCAGTACTTCACACATTCAAGAGCAATCTGGAAAAACTAGTGGAAAGGGAAGTCCATACATTATTTCAGTGTACCAGGGTGAAGGTTCGTTTTCTGAGCTTGTGGGTTGGTTTCCAAACGATTTGTTACCAAGCTAGGTAACATCTTCAGCAGAGTTTAGGGGATGTCAGTGGTCTTCTGTTTTTAAGGGCTTCAGATGTGGGTGTGTCCAGTATCAACCTGAAGCCCTTACAAACAGAAGAACACTGACACTGACATCCCTAAACTCCACTGAAGTTACCTAACCTGGTGATGAAACATTTGGAAACCAACCAACAAGCTCAGAGAATTAATGTCCACCCTCACCTTACACACCCGAGCTACAGATATTTTCCACTATTACAAACTTCAGTGTATTTTAGGGCAAGGATTTCACTAGCCATCAATCCAAATCTGCCACTGCCCTGGACAGCTATTCTACTTTATGCCAAAGTGCTACTTTTTAAAGTATAGACACTTTCCACTGAATGCCTTCAGAGGTGTAGAAGAATGCAGTAGCCACTATCTCAATAGTCTTGGGGATGACGACTGTCTTGGGACAAACACAGACCTCCCTGTCCCTAGTCTCCATTAAAATATACAAAATGTTTGGAGAGCATTCTCATTTTTTAACTAGTGTCATTGGGTACCTTTCAGTGGTGGGATTCAAATTTTTTTTTACTACCGATTCTGTGAGCGTGGCATGGTGGGCGTGGCTTGGTGGGCATGGCAGGGGAAGGATACTGTAAAATCTTCATTCTCTCCCCACTCCAGAGGAAGGTTACTGCAAAATCCCCATTTCCTCCCAATCAACTGGGACTTGGGATGCAGAGAATAGATGGGGGTGGGGCCAGTCAGAGGTAGTATTTACCGGTTCTCCAAACTACTCAAAATTTCTGATACTGGTTCTCCAGAACTGGTCAGAACCTGCTGAATAACACCTCTGGTACCTTTCCTAGATGTCAAGATTAAAGGAGGAGTTGGATAACTCCAGGATATAACCTTTCTTCTTATCAAGAGGTCTGCTAAGAATTGGTTGTGCGATGCGCCTTACATCCTGCAGTATTGAAAGGGATGATGGCCTGTACTTTTCAGGGTAAACCACACTTTTCAAAAGGACTTTCTTGAGCCTTGTCATACTGTGTATGGTTCTCCTTCTTAAACCAAACTGATAAGCAACTTTTAGGTAGGATGCCTACTTTGCAGTGTTGTTGCCATTCTCTCTCCACGGAGATTGGCTGTTTCTGCAATTCCAGCCACAACTGATATGCAATCCCAGATAGGGAATCTTGAATCATCCTAAAGCATGGTTGTCCAACCTTGGCAGCTTTAAGATATGTGGACTTCAACCAGGGGTGAAATCCAGCAGGTTCTGATGGGTTCTGGAGAACTGGTAGCGGAAATTTTGAGTAGTTTGGAGAATTGGCAAATACCACCTCTGGCTGGCCCCAGAGTGGGGGAGAATGGAGATTTTGCAATATCCCTCCGCCAGGAGTGGGATGGGAATGGGCGTTCTGCAGTTGTCCTTCCCCTGCCATGCCCACCAAGCTATGCCCACCGAACCGGTAGTAAAAAAATTTGGATTTCACCACTGACTTCAACTATACTGGCTGGGGAATTCTGGGGGTTGAAGTCCACACATCTTAAAGTTGCCAAAGTTGGACACAGCTGTCCTAAAGTAAGATATCTACAGTTTGTTGTCCCAAATAACCAGCCGTTTATAAGTGGGATAAACTTAGCCACAGTGCTTCTGTGGGACTGGCTAGGTGGCTCCGTGGCTAAGACACTGAGCTTGTCGATCAGAAAGGTCGGCAATTCAGGGGTTTGAATTCCTAGTATAGGTCTCCTGTGTGAGCAGGGGTTTGGACTAGATGACCTCCAAGGTCCCTTCCAACTCTGTTACTGTTACCTGTTACTGTTACCTCACTGATGCAGCCTGCCTTCACCTTTAACTTGCAGAGTAAACCCCAAATTCTCCACATTGCTCTTCTTCAGTTGAGCAAGTGCTACGCTTTGATATACAGTATATTACTTTACCTGTCCAGAATGCTTCCTTCTTGTTCACACTTGCGATAACATTTGGAGGACATTTGCCAACTTACCAACTTGGAGAACATTTGTTACTTACCAATTCCAACTGCTTGGAAGACTCAGCCATAGATTCTGCTCAGTTCTCTATGGCTCTGTCTGCTCATACTGACTCATGCCAGGTCCCACCATGTCAGTGTAGAGAGTGATGTTCGAGTCACACAGGAGTGCCTTTGGAGTGGTCATTCTTTACCCTGCCATATTGGAAGGGCTGTATTCTCATGAAAATACAACTGTTGCCATAGTGACCTAAACCCCTTCTTCTATTGGTTGCCTAGCAACATAGCTGACAGGCAGACTCCACTATAGTGCTTTCTATAAGGGAAGACTTATGCACAGCTTTCAAACTGGCCTGCTATTTCTACCCATGGATCCCCTAGTAATGCTGGAAATTGGTCCCTCATTCTGTTCTGGAGCAGAGACATACATTGGTGGAATTCAGTACTTACCAGAGGTGGTATTCAGCAGGTTCTGACCAGTTCTGGAGAACCAGTAGCGGAAATTTTGAGTAGTTCAGAGAACTGGTAAATACCACCTCTGACTGGCTCTGCCCCCATCTATTCTCTGCCTCCCAAGTCCCAGCTGATTGGGTGGGAATGGAGATTTTACAGTATCCTTCCCCTGCTACCTCCACCAAGCCAAGCTAAGCCACGCCCACAGAACTGATAGTAAAAAAAATTGAATCCCACCACTGGTACTTACATGCACTGTTGAGATTTTATATGTGTAATCAATGTCTAATTAAACAGTTAATTGGACACCGGTCCATTTTTCTTTTATTAAAGGCCATCTGCTGTTCTCCTGCTTCCAGTTTGATTCCTCCTGTGTTTGCCCTTGTAATGACTTCCACAGGCATGCACACTCCTCATAGCTGCAGACATATATGTAAATGCATGTTCAGGTGCACACAGAAATGTTGAGGCAAATATTGAAGTATTTATTCTTATTTTTATATATATATACAGACACACACACACACACATATATATATGTATATATGTATAGGAACTTATGCACAAATAGATGTATGTTGTAATGGACCCCAATCAAGTTTACTTGTCAGCATTCTGGTGTGCCAGATTCACTCTGCAGATATTTAGCATGTCACTTCTACAGTAGTACAAAACTAATACTAGTCTCAGCTGCTATGAACTATGGTAGATGCACTGCCAGTGGTACACCAGACATCACTGCTTTCCTGTGACTGTTGTGTCTTCAGAAACGAGCCGGAAGATCAGTAAAATTAGAAAACACAGAAGCATGCCTAAAATTGCTTATGTTCTATGGAATACCACATTCCAAAGAATGGGTGTGCCGTGTTACATAGCTATTGTGCTGATGACTATCCCTAATTGTTACTGAAACCGGGGGAAGACTTATTTATCAAAAACATGCCTAGGGTATTGGAAAAATATGAACAACCACGAAGGAATTCAGATGGAGACTTGTGCTTGTTGCCGGTGAGATATCTATACAGTATATTGGTGGAACAAGGCAAATTTGTTGATATCTCCCTGCATTATCCTTTCTAGCTTCAGTGGTACGATTCTGTGTTTTCTGCTCTCCAGTTCACTACACTGTCTTCAAAGACACTGAATCCAGCTGCATCACATTGTCATTTTTAGAGCTGTGCTGTTCTGACCTAATAGTATTCGCTTTGCTTTTTCCATAACGGCATGGTGTCAGGTTTCGGTGTTGTCTCAAATAAATTGCATTTCCAAACAAATAGTCTTTGATGAAATCTTTCATTTATTAAGCACGACAATCTGTCCCCAACTCGTCGTAGCCAACACTGACTTCCTGACCCCAAACCTTCCCTTTCCGTTCCCCAATTCTCTGCATCTCATTGGCCATCCTCCAAATCACTCTCCCCATATCTACTACTTCAGCTCCCAGGAATGTCCCCCCTCCCATCCCATCTCCTAGGGGATATTATCTTCAGGGAAAATAAGTAGGTGAAAAGTCAAGCGTCCTCTTGCCAGCTGCCCCCTCTTCTCCTCCTTATATCAGCACTGGAACGAATGTAGTTTGGAGTGCTGAGACATGGTCCATTTTACTGGAAAATGTCCATCATTTCTCCCAAGAATCATTTCTTCTAGTTGCATTTGTTCCAATGGCTGATAGCGTAATTGTTATCCTGCTGTTTCTTGTTGTTTGCTGGGTTGTCCCAAAGGTACTTTTCAACATAGTCCTTTCAACAGTTCCAAGAAGGCTCCACACCCATTTGCACCACTTTGGTGAGCCTGAAGACAAAGATAACGTGGTCTTAATGACTTGCTAAAAGAATGCAAATGACCAGCTGTCTGCAAGGAGTATAAAACCTTCCATTCCCCACCATCCAGTCAGGGGCTGAAGAAGCTTCTTGGATGAGAAGCGAAACGTCTTCAAAGAAAAACCTGAAAAGTCCAGTTGCCTCTTGAAAAAAGCACCTTTGGGCCACCCATGACCTGAATGACTGAGAACCTCCATAGACATTTGCTGGATTGTATACAAGATGCCAGGTCATGGCTGAACTCATGAATAAGTGTCCATTTAGAGATGGAATGATGTCTCTAAATTTTGTTTTCAAGTGAACCCTCTGTGTGCACGAGCCATAATGCTGGCAAATAGTGGTAGCTGTTCCATAACCAGGGACAGCAGGTCATACTACTTATGCTGTTCCTGATTTTAGAAATGCTGCCTAGCAACTCTGGTACCATGCTCTGAGGTCCACTCATATCAAAATCTCAGTTCGGGTATAATAAGAGAACAGCTCACTAAAGAGCAGCTTCGTTCCAAAAATACTTCTCTTGCCAGGTTCTGGCATGAGCTGCTTCCAGATTTGACAGCAGTGGAAGGAGAGATGACTCTCAGGTGCAGTAGGAGAACATTGGCTCTTCTGTTGCTAATCAGCAACCAAATGGGCTTATGCCCTCTGTAGGTTGCCAGGAGCAGGAGAACAAGTCCTCTAGACCAGAGGTCCTCAACCACCAGGCCACGGACCAGTATCAGAAACCAGGTCGCACAGCTGGATGTGAGTGGTGGGTGAGTGAAGCTTCATCTCCCAAGTGCCACTCCTAAGTGCTAGTATCGTTGCCTCCGCTCCACCTCAGATCATCAGGCATTAGATTCTTAAAGGAGCAAAAGCCCTATTGTAAACTGTGCATGCAGTTGTGCACTCCTCCTCTCACTCCCTGGTCTGTAGAAAAATCGTCTTCCATGAAACTGGTCCCTGGTGCCAAAAGGGTTGGGGGCCAATGTTCTAGATCAGGGGTCAGCAACCCACAGCTCGGGAGCCGCATGTGGCTCTTTCATCCCTCTGCTGTGGCTCCCTGTCGCCAGTTGGCTCCACAATTGATAGGGCTTTCGGTTAGGATATGTAGAGGAAAAAGGACGCCACGTTAGGAGGAGACTCTATGGTGGGGGAACCAGACCTCTGGTCGGCTCCAGAATTGAACAGGGGGATTCCGGTTAGAACCTTTGTGGCTCTTTGTGTATTTAAGGTTGCCTACCCCTACTCTAGGCTCAATTTTATCTTGATGGTCCAAAGTTCTAGGTCTATGGAAGATGGAAAGTACCACTGAAAAACTATATAAACTCTCTAGCAACATCCAGCTACCAACAAGTCAATATAAAACCCACCCTCATCACTGCTGTAGCAAGAGAGTATTGACTAGATGTCACTAAAAATCAGTAGTTAGGTGATTACTTTCGTTAAAGAGCAATGAAGAGCTCTTTATGTCTTTTATGTCCAACTAGTAGAGGAGAGCAATTCAGTTGCAATCTGATTCTAAGTAACTTTGGCTTAAGAATCAAGCCACTCATGCAAAATGTAAAACTAACCCATTAGACAGGGAAAAAATAATACATTTGACTGAAGGTATACAGGGAGGATATCTTAAACTTTTTTTCACCTGCCTTCAAGAGTTTATGACAGTGCTGTTTTTTTTTTCTGGTGCAGCTTTTAGCTCTTCAGGTGGCCAGGAAGAAGTGTTTTGTTTTTCTATTTTAAGGCATGTGACTTTTTAAAAAGCGCTGTTATTCCACAATTACTTGTTTTCTTGTTGCTTCTTCATGGTTATGATGTAAATTGTCACCAGCATTGAAATGGCAGTGGGTGTATACATACACAGGCATATAAAAGGGGCCTTTTTAAGAGAAAGCAAGGAAAGCAAGCAGGCTTTTCTTCAGCTCTCTTTCACCCTTACCTTATCTTTAAGCTGAAGGGATAAAAACAACCCAAGTTTCTTTTTCAGGAGCTTAACACTAGAAAGAGAGATAAATAGTCCACCCATCGTTGCTGGTGGTATGGGGCAACATAAAATCATTATATTAAATTCTGCACATATCACCTCCAGGAAAAATTGCAGGGTTGACTAAGCCAAAGAACCTCCTTGCCCCTCTCCAAAAAAAAAAAAAAAAGAAAGAAAAGGGGGAAAAAACAAAGAAACAAGGAGTCAAGAGAAAGAATGGAAGAAAGAAAAGTCCTTTCAAGATGGTATTTAATAAAAGGTATTTTCTCTTTCATGCAGTTAGTGGAGGGAAAACCTGAAATTACAATCAGCCTTGTTTGTGTTGGGTTCAACTCTGCTGAAATCAAGCTTCATTTGCAAGAGAGAGAGAGAGAGAATAGCCTGTTGAAAGTTTTCTTTTCAACCTGCTAAAACGATTGTGTTTGGAGGGGAAGGGAGCTAGGAAATTTCATGAACTCCCCGCCCAAATAATTCGATCTAGCTAGCGCAATCTGGAAACCGATTTCTCTCTTTCCACTATAAAAGTTTGTTTTAAAATGCCAGAGAAGAAGAGGAAGCGATGCCAGGCGTCCAAGCCACTTCGTTCTTCTTCTCATAGAGCGGCGCTCGGTTCAAGGCAAGGCTTTGCCTCGAAGGATGTTTCTGGTCTCGGGAGACGCAACCCGGCTGGCTGAGAAGAGCGGCGATCCAAAGGGGGAGGCCCGGAGGCAGGTTCTTCCATCCGGGAAGGAAGGAAGGAAGGAAGGAAGGAAGGAAGGAAGGAAGGAAGGAAGGAAGGAAGGAAGGAAGGAAGGAAGGAGGGAGGGAGGGAGGGAGGGAGGGAGGGAGGGAGGGAGGGAGGGAGGAAGGAAGGAAGGAAGGAAGGAAGGAAGGAAGGAAGGAAGGAAGGAAGGAAGGAAGGAAGGAAGGAAGGAAGGAAGGCTGCAGGGCTGAACCTGGAGCGTCCCGGTTAAACTTCGCGCGCTTCGGCCAGAGTGGCGGCCCTTCTTGCCCCGGAGATTCAGGACAACGGAGAAGCCGAAGGATTGTCTACGCACTTAGCGTAGTGAAGTGAAGAATATGCGCGCGAGAAATGCGCCGGGATCACTTTGTCCCCGAGAGAATCCGGGGCGGATGAATGGGTGGCAATGGCTCGGCCACCCTCAGAGGTGCCTTCCTTCCTTCCTGGTGCAAAGGTTTGATCACCAAACACACTGAACCCGCCGCTCTAAAAGAGGAAGAGAGAGAGAGAGAGAGAAAAAAAGTTTTGCTTTAATCTCAATTTTTGGAAGCTGCAACTGAGCTGGCCTCACCCACCGTGCTCAGCCAGCCACAAACTGAGCTTTTGCATCACGATTTAGCGCGATGAATGGATCTGGTAAAGATAAAGAAAGTGGCGCAGGAATGAGAGCCTTCGGGGGCTTTGCCCAGGCTGCAAAAAGAACTGAAAGCGGTCTCTCCCCCCCACAAATGCTTTGTCCATAAATCTAATTGAGTTCGGCGGATGTACCAGTAACTCACAGGTGTTTGGCATTATAGGCGGCGGTTCTGGAAATAAGACCCATTGATAAATTTGTCTCGTCAATCTGGATCACGTGAAGAACAAGCAAGATAAATCGTTTCCTGACTGGTGATTTATAGAGTCGCCCACCTTCCGTGGGATGACACGAAGCCTGATCTCAACGTTAAATTGGAAGGGGAAAGACTTCTAGGACTTTAGAGAACCTTCCAAACTCTCTGTGGGGGACTTAGTCAGAATCTGTGATTGACAGGTTGCGGTGAAAGTAGCTTTATTCGGGTCCACTTGGGGTTCAGGTTTTCAAGCCCTTCTCTGATTGCCTTCGAGGCTGAGTAAATGGGACCGAGATTTGATATCCTGATGCCCGGCCTCGCCTTCTTTGCAAGGTGCTTAGAACTTTCCGGATCTTAACTACAAGCTGTGGGATTTGGGTTTGAATATGCTTGTTTTCGATTGCCTGATAAATAGCCTGTCCACATGGGAGATGCCAACTAGATGGCATTCCGCAGTAATGTTCAGCTTCAGATGCCTGGAGTAAGGGAGTTCATGAATTGGCCTAACTAACATGTCGAGCTAGCTTGACAAAGCTACAACCATCCGACCGATCTCCTGGCATCTCGGGTTAGTGGCAGCTGCCCTATCCTGCTGAAAACCTGCCCTGAGATTTCCAATGTACTTTCGTAGATTTGAACCTGGATTTCATTCGAGACCGGTTCAAGTGCGCATCCCGATCCTATGCTTGAAACCGTGCAGAGGAACGCGCAGTTTGATCTAGTATTACTGCCTCGGGTAGCGCAAGCTCAAGCTTTGCTTGAGATAAATCCGGCTATATTTAGTGGGTCTGCTACCCCAGGTAAGGAGCAGTCCCTCGGTCTGGATTTGCTGCCCCGATGCCACGTTCCGCTCTCCGCAATCACACGAATACCCACAATTTGACCAACAAGGGAGGACGGCAGCATTATGACAATTCTAGCAATTGTAGATTATCGTTCATCCCCAACTTCGTCAGACCTGCTGGACTTCCTCCCCTATAAGCGCTAGGCAACAATTTGGCGAGCGATTGTGGGAACTGCGAGCCAAAGACTCTCGGTTGAGCAAACTTAGCGTCGGAAATCAGTTTTCCGCTCCCAAACTAACCTTCCGCATTTATAGAATTCTCTCTCAGTTTAATAGGTCCATTAACTTCGAAAGAATCTGTTTTTAAGTTGACAGGGGACGGAGCAATTTCCCAAGCAGAGACTTCGACCCGGCACGGAGAAAAAGCACGTCTCATATCGAATCATTTTAACGTCCCAGCTAGCCAGGATCAGAGCCCCTCAAAGGATCTCCAGGAAGGAAATCCAAAGCACCAGAAGGCAGGACGAGCAACAATGGATGGAAACTAATCAAGGAGAGAAGCAACCTGGAATTCAGGAGAAACTTCCTAACAGTGAGGATAATCAACCAATGGAACAGCTTTACCTTCAGAAGTTGTAGGTGCTTCATCACTGGAGGTTTTTAAGAAGAGACTGGACAGCCCCTTGAAATGGTATAGGGGCTCCTGCTTGAACAGGGGGTTGGACTAGAAGACCTCATAGGTCCCTTCCAACTCTATTCTGATCGAAGGAAAAGGCCTTTGAGATCTGAAGTGACAAAACCCGGCTGAACCTGCAGAAAAATTCCTTCCGAGTTCCATCAATCCAAGAGACTTGGAGGCCCAAAGAGGCGCTAAACCCAAAAAGAAACTCACTCTGTGTCTGTAGACGAGATGGACCTCACGCTTCTTCCTCCAGCCGGGAAGAAACGGCGCTCGCTGAAGAAAGTCCCTTTAAAGCGTGTTCGGCAAAGTTGGCAGTCTGAATGCTCCGGCTTTGGAAGGAGCGTCGTCCCGCACTTTTGACCACTCGTCCTTTCCTCGAGGCCTTTCAAAGAAAAGAGGGTCGCTGAGATCGCCCTGGAAATGGATCGTAAGGCAGCCCGGGGGAGCTGCCACCTCGTCCATGAACCGGGCTTGAAAAGAGAAAGGCCGAGGAACTGCTTAGACAAGCACGCACTCCGCACCTCCAGCTTTCCTGCTGATTGGGGGAGTGATTAGATTTCCTGTTGGTTTCTATTCAAGGTCGAACCGGGCGGTCACTAAGGTCCCTTTAATGAGAAAATAGGCCGAGAGACAGAGATGGGTTTA
The DNA here is from genome assembly GCA_022577455.1 of Arizona elegans. Classification (NCBI taxonomy): domain Eukaryota; kingdom Metazoa; phylum Chordata; class Lepidosauria; order Squamata; family Colubridae; genus Arizona; species Arizona elegans. Next base: position 133,441,477 of record JAKOOJ010000002.1, on the reverse strand, counting down.
ATAGGAACTGCAGCCTGATTCCTTTGGATCTCCAAAGGTGCTTTTTTTTTCCCCAGAGGCAACTGGACTTTCTGGTTTTTCTTTGAAGACGTTTCGTTTCTCATCCAAAAAGCTTCTTCAGCTCTGTCTGGATGGTGGGGAATTCCGGTCAGAGCTGAAGAAGCTTCTTGGATGAGAAGTGAAACGTCTTCAAAGAAAAACCAGAAAGTCCAGTTCAGTGGTAAAATTCAATTTTTTTACTACCGGTTCTGTGGGCGTGGCTTGGTGGGCGTGGCAGCGGAAGGATGCTGCAAAATCCCCATTCCCACCCCACTCTGGGGCTAGCCAGAGATGGTATTTGCCGGTTCTCCGAACTGCTCAAAATGTCTGCTACCGGTTCTCCAGAACCTGTCAGAACCTGCTGGATTTCACCCCTGGCCCAGTTGCCTCTTGAAAAAAAAGTTGCCTTTGGGGCAACCGTGACCTGGATGAGTCAACAGACATTTCCCTTGGGATCATTAACCACTGTTGCTTGTTTTCTAGAGACCCTTGGTATCCTTCATTTCACCTGTAGAAAGCGGCCCATCCATGCATCGCTTTGTGTTTAACATACAAATATAACCTTGGAGGAAATAATCCTACTAAAGAGCCAGTTTACCAGTTTGACTGATTTATATGGGGCTTATTCTGAATAAATATCTATAGACTGGTGTTTTTAAGCTAGCATCCTTTAGCTTAAAAACAATCATAGGAAACCCATCCCATTAACTATATAGATAAGACAAGGACCCAACAGTTTTTTTTTTCTTAAATAATAACAAACTATATGGTATGGTTGCCCCTGTTCTCCAATGAATGGCATTCTTTTCAGATGAACTCTGTCCTCAGTTCCCCATTAAATGAGTTATGGGCCATTTTTAGTTTCTAATTTGTCATGGGTAATTTCTATTATCTGATCCCACTGGACAACAAAGTTTTGCTTCCTGGACACTTATGAGTGTGTCTTACAGATTTTTGATTGGTAGTCATGAAAGTAACCTATAATTTAGCCTATCACGTAGTGTTTTATAGAAATCTTCTATTTTTACACAATGGCAATATACACCTTTCAGTACCGGTTAACTGTGCTGCACGTATGAAAGAAACAACAAAAAACATGGAACTGTTGTTGAAGGACATCCAGTAGACCATGTACAATTAATTGGAATATCTGTGGAAATCTAAAAGTAATGGCCCTGCTGCTTTGGAATGCAGCTCAGATATACCAAGTACTGTGGTATACATATGCCGCATTACATATGCGAATGGGACAGCAGTACAAGAAAGCTGCACTACATTAAAAAGAAACAGCCACTCCAAAATAATTTGGTTCCAGGACAGAACTATGTGGCACATGAACCACTTGTTGACCTGACAAAAATATTTTTGCCTTTGCCTCACATAAAACTCTCACGAATGGGGGGGAAAATGTACAAATGATGGATAAGGAAAGTGAAGACTTTCATTATTTGAGACAGATGTTTCCAGGAATAACTGATGTCAAGATTAAGGAAGGCATTTTTGTTGATCCACAGATCAGACACATCCTCAATGACAATGACAAGTGGTTCAAAGATCTATTAGCAATGCCAGAGAAAATTGGCTGGAAAGCATTCAAGGATGTTGTTGAGAATTTCCTTGGCAACTACAGAGCACCAAAATACATTCCCTTGACCAACTTCTCACAGCACGCAGGACCATGAAATGTCACTGAAGGTTCATTTTCTGCATTCACTCTTGGACTTCTTTCCTGAAAATCAAGGTGCAGTCAGTGCTGAACATGGTGAAAGTTTTCACCAGGACATTGATACAAAAGAAAAATTGTATCAGGACAACTGGAATCCATCAGTGCTGGCTGATTATTATTGGACATTGTAGTGAGATGCATTGGACACCGAGTATTAACTAGATTCAACAGCAAGACACTTTTGGTCCTTTTGAACTCATAGAGGTGACAGAAACATTAGGCGATTAAATACATTACAGTCATGAAAAGCTAATTTTATATCTCTCAATATTTCTATGAGATACAGTCATTCTGAAATTATATTTGTGTTCTGATTGAAAGGGTCTATCATAATCACCAAAACTTTTTCAGGAAGCTTTTTTTTTTTAATGTTGGCTTCTTCATCTCAGCAAGGAAGGGCAGAAATTGCACAGAATCTGTGCAGGCTCAGTGGCTCCTCCCACAACATCTGCTAGATGACTAACAAAGCATTGCTACACAATTGCTATTGAGGCTTATGTAATTACTTTTCTCTCTCTTTTTTTGGGAGGTGGCCTGAATTTAGCAGTCTCACCCACCTACTATAAAAGGAACTGATTCCAGAAGGGAAACCATGAGGATTCACTATCTGGAACCTCAGCAGAAAAGTCAGTAGATGCCCAAGCCAGCCTTCTGCATCTGATTTGGACTTAAAATAGATATTGACACTGGCAGATATCATAAAACTGTGCTTGAATTAAATACTTGTGCCAGGTTTACTTTCTCTTCCTTCTACAGAGATGAAAGGGTTTTCAATCCTATTTGAACTAAATGCCGTGGGTGCTTCATCACTGGAGGCTTTTAAGAAAAGACTGGATAGTCACTTGTCTGAAATGGTATAGAGCAGGGGTCAGCAACCCATGGCTCTGGAGCCGCATGTGGCTCTTTCATCTGTCTGTTGTGGTTCCCTGTTGCCAGTCAGTGCCACAATTTTGAGAGGACCTGCCAGTTGGGGGAGGAGAAAGTACAGCACACCAGAAGGAGACTCTATGGGAAGGGGCAGGTTTTCCAGTCGGCTCCACAATTGATAGGCCTTTCAGTTAGGATAAGTAGAGGAAAAAGGATGTCGCACTAGGAGGAGACTCTATGGTGGGGAAACCGGACTTCCGGTCAGTTCCAGGATTGAACGGGGTGGGTGGGGGTGGGGGCTTCCAGTTAGGACCTCTGTGGCTCCCGGTGTTTTCTTTTCTGTGGGAAATGGGTCCAAATGGTTCTTTGAGTGTTTAAAGTGTTTAAAGTTGCTGTGGTATAGAGTCTCCTGCTTTTAAGAAGGGGTTGGACTAGAAGGCCTCCAAGGTTCCTGCCAACTCTATTATTCTGTATTCTGCATTCTGTATTCTGACTGTACACTTCTAACCATCACCACCCTGGGGTTTTTTTCCCCATGCAATGCTGCTGTCTTTACATAGAAATTGGAATGCAATGCAAGCTGTAAAATGCCTCTCCTGAAATATTAAATCACTGCCTTGCTATGCAACACTTGCATTTCAGGAACAGGGCAGAAGTCACATTCCTCAACCAGAGATATGAAGAAATAAAAGGTAGTGTTTAAAAACTTGCATTAAAAACATGAATATTTGTTGGCAAAACTTAAAACTGCTTGTTCAAATTACATTATTTGATTATAAATGTGAATTCAGACATACATACACTCACATGCTCACAAGGACATTGTCTTGCGCAGTGCCAGTTTGAGTTCAATGTTCTCCTATGTCTATTTTCTCATAAGTAAAACTGCTCTTTTAATGTAGTTACTCTTTAGCAAGTGTGCCTTAGGCAAGAAAACAACCAATACTCATAATTCCATAAATATACTTTGCTTTTGCTTTCATTTCTTTGTCATAATTTATCACAGCAAAGAAAATGGACTCAGTTTTTAAAAAGAGTAGTTGAATATCTGTCCAAGTTAATGTAAATTCAAGGAAATTGAAATAATTGTTCCTTTAAACTAGTAAGAAAGAAGATTTAAATGGAAAGTAGCCTTGTTAGAAACATCAGATCATACCTCTTAAAATAACCTAATTAACAGTTTAATATTACAGGAACAATGTTATTGTTAAGAATTATAAAACAGTATAAACTGTGTTTTTCATCTAGATCTGGAAAAAAGGATTTTTTTTCAAGGTTGTAGAATACAAATTAATCCTGATTAGCCCTTTCTAGATGAACTGCAGTTTATTTTAACTATGATTAAAATGTAGCTGTAATCTCTCATTTACACTACTACAATAGCTAGATAAACCATATGAGTAACCATATCAGGAATAAGTGCCATGTGTAAATCCATCACTTGATTCAATTGTCTGTTATATTGAAAAATGAAGTATGAAATTATCATTGAATACAGTGAGACAAGCTTGTTTTAGGTAAGGTATGTCTCAGAAAATAGAAACAGGACACATTTAGGTGGAATCCATACATGCTAAAGCTATAGGTTGCTTTTCTGTGATTTATTGAATAAATCACATTTGGCTGGGATCATATCAAGTATTAAGCAAACACAAGCAAACTATCTTGAATATTAGCATCTCTCAGAGTTTAGAAGATACAATCATTTTAGTATATTTTAGCATAAACTTTTGCTAGGGCAAGCATAAATACCTATTCTTTGATTACCTGTTTTATTTAGTTCCAGACTCTGCCTTCCAGGCTGATGCCTCAGAGGTGTCTTGGGTGTCATTTTTTTTCCATTGCCCACTTTAGAATCATGGCAAGCTAATCCACTGCACATATACAGATACCTTTGCCAGGAGAAACATAATTTAAGACCATCCATCAAATATGTTTGAGTTTAGACAATAGCTGCATTCCTCTCTTCTCCTATGCTAACATCTTGTGCAACTTTATTGGCTGGAGAGGTTCACTGGCACAAATATAACCCACTTTGTGGAACTAGAAATGAGTTCCTGGAATATTTATGGTAGGAGAAAGCAGAAATTCCATAGCAAGGTCTAAAAAAGAATGAGAACAAATTGGGATGCATGAAGGGAAGTCACTTAACCCAGAATTAGAAAGCAGAGAGATGGTTCTCCCAATTTCCAGTTGAGAGAAAATCTGCCACCCTCAAATTTAATAAAATCAATAGAATGTAAGGCCACATTTTAGATATACTTATCTCTGATTAAATGGCCTCTGTCAATAATCTCTGCATGTATGTTCACATACATATGTAATGGTTAAAGTGTTAGATTAGGAGACCTGGATGTCATTACTCCATTAGAAGAGAATATTTTTAGCTCAGGGTTGAACTGTGTGTCCTTGGTGCTCTCTGAGCTTGGTTGTTTTCTTGTAGATGTTTCACTACCCAACTAGGTAAGATCATCAGTGCTAGAGGGAGCATGGTTTGCTCTTTGCAAACTCTACCCTCTTCTAGCACTGATGATGTTATCTATCAGGTAATGAAATGTCTGCAAGAAAACAAACTCAAAGAGCATTAAAAACTCCCTATTCCTCCCTATTTTTCCATTAGACATTGAGTGACTAGGAAGTCAAAGCATCTATCTCAGGGCTGTCAAACTCCTGGCCCATGGGCCAGATGCATCACACGCTGGCCATGCTTACGCCCAGTTTAGCAAAGGAGAAAAAAGTCCCAATACGTCACGTGATGCCACCATGACGACTGAGTTTGACACCCCTGATCTATCTACTAATCTGCATTGGACCAATATGACAGATTACAGTCCATAACCATCAATGAAGAGGCCTTCATCCTGCAATGGACTGGTTCAGACATAGAATGATAACATGGTTTAACTATGTAAGCTACCCAGTGTCATTTCAGAGTTGGACAGCCTTCTAAATCTAATAAGACAATTGCTATGACAGTCAAACTGAAAGCCATGTGTGGACGTTCACCTGTTCAGCTTGTCCTCCATGATTTATCTTCATTCCTTCAGGACACTATTATGGCCAGCAAGCTCTCTAGCCTAGAGTGGAAGCTGGTTGGGTTGCTCTATAAAGAGTGCCTGAGGATGTTAATCAAATATCACACTGTTCATTTTAAAGCCTGCGTCTGTGACTATGTAAGGCACAGCACATTGCTGTACATACAGCAACACACTTGTGTACATACAGCAACATACTTTTAACACCTCTCTACAAGACTTAAGACATCTTATTATATTATTGAGAGTCTTGGTGTCAGGGGTTCCTGATCTGAGTACAATATTCTCCTCCGAAAGCTTTATTTCTGACTAATCCTTATCTGGGACATACTCAGATTCTGCTTTAAATTTAGGTCCTGATATTTGTGGGTTTTATATATGTACATAGGATCCTTACATACTGGCCAGCACAGGTGCTTTTCAGAATATAAAACGCACCTTAGTTTCTGGGGATGAAAATAAGAAAAAAGCTGATTGGCAGATGTATCGGCCTCCCAGAATACCCCCAATCAGCTGTTCCCAGAGGTGAATTTTAGCAACAGGTTCCTTGGTTGTGAGCTCTGTGCCTTGCTCTTTTTTTTTTTTTTTTTGCTTTTTTTTTCTGCCTCTGAAACTTCTGAAACTCCATTTCAGAAAAAACTTTCTTTCCTGCCTCTGAAAGCCTCCGAAACAGAGCTTCAGAAAAAAAAACCTCTGAAGCTCTGTTTGGGGGCTTCTTTTCTGAAGTTTCATTTCTGATGCTTTTTTCAACCTCTGAAACTTCCGTTTGAAAAGCTGGGTGGGGCTATATTCAGAGTAGAAGACGCACTCAGTTTTTCACCCTCTTTTTTTGAGGGGAAAAGGTGCATCTTATACTCCGAAAAATATGGTATAAACCTTTCTAGGGTAAAGCTCAAATAAAAAGAAATACAATTTAGGAGGGAGAACAATACTTCCTTGCTTCTTCCCTGCTTATGCAATGAATCCTGCATCCATATGGCTTATGACAGGCCACACATTTTCTAGGGGGTGGATGAGTTCATATTATGCACCAAGCCTTATATAGCCTTCATTTGGTTTTAGCCTGGCATGTTCACTGATTTAAACCATTGCAACTTGTTGTTTCAGAAGCGGGTAATATATAGTATATAATCAGTGTTGTGACAAGAACTGTGAAGTCCTTGATGCTCTCTGAGCTTGGTTGTTTTCTTGCAGACATTTTATTGACCACCTAGTAAGATTCCTCATTGCCAGTGAATGTGGCACTGCCCCATTGCTACCTCTGTATACACAGTAGCTTGCCCTGCCAGTGTAATTGGGGGTATGGTTTTCTCTTTGGTAGTTCCTTGATTAAGAGTTTGTTTTCTGCAGATTGTTTGGTGTTAATCCCTGCTTAATCTGTTCTAGTCTCTCCCCCCCCCCACTTTTTTTTTAGCTTTTTTATTGTCTCTTTTGAATGGTGTATAAATGTGGTTTATTTCTAAGTATCTGTTGATGGCTACTTTGTCTGACTGCCAAGGTTCCAGGAATTCCCTAGTATTTTTTGGATTTAGCTTGGCCTCAGATGCTCATATAAAGTTGTTGTTGCATCCACCCAGCCAAATATGGCTCATTCAATAAATCATGGCTAAGCAAATCAAGACTTAGAATGCTGTATGAACAAACGCAATAGTGAATTTTCCCAGCATAGTAGCTAAAAATGCGGTTAGCTAATGTGCAAAATTGGCCATGTGGTTAGTGTGTGATTCAGTATGTTGTGTGCAATTGAGTTAATTCACTTGTTAAACCATGATTAGGTAAACCATGGGTAAACATGTTGTGTCAGAGGGACTTATTTCTGAATAAGCATGGTTAGGCTGGCATTGCATGTGCTGTTAGCAAATCATGCTATAGAATTTCTTCTGAATCAGACTTTGATTTTTAACATAAACAATTCCTACGTTTTCCCTTTAGATTTTATCTAAATACCAAAAGTGATTATCAAGTAAGTTTTAAACTCTTCCAACAGGGCAGGATTCAAATTGAAAACTGGTAGAAATTACAGAACAACTCTTACTTTTCTCTAGCTATTATCTTAGATATTTTATATTTCCTATAAAGTTTCTAGGCCACTTTAAAAAAGATAATTTCTTTTCCTGCCTATTTAGAGAAAATAAATTGCTATCTGAATATAAAAATCCTATGTCACCTAAAAACACCATTAAACCCAGAGATATCCATGCCTAAAAATTGGAGGACAAAGTTAACCTACAGAAGTCTATCCAAAAGAAAAATACCATTGAGTTGAATGAGACTTCCCAGTAAGTAGATATAGAATAGTTAGTTAGGATAGTTAATAAGATAGTTCATAGGTGAGGTGTTTTGTTTTTTTTTTAAAAAAAGAGAGATCCAAGATGTAGATTGAATTAAATATAGATTTTTTTAAAATGGATGGAACAGGTAAATCCCATTGCAGATTACAGGGCTTTTCAAAACTCAGTCTTAGAATGGAAGCTAGGAAAATGCTTTTTAAAAATTTGAGCAAATAAAATCCCAGGATATGAACATGCTGATCTTCAAAGCATGAGTTGGTAGCTGATGCATGAATGCCAGTCCCATCCTATTTGGAAGGGGTGGGGTGTAGGTTGAGTTCAATGATGTTGAGGTATCTAATGCAGCTGAATGTCAGCTGCAGGAAGAGGAGAGAATTGTTTGTATTGCCAAGTATCCCATCATCAATCTTTATTTAAACAACAAATTAGGAACTTGTCTTTCTTGATGAACTCAGTTTGGTTTGACACAGGATTCACAGGAAGGCATTATACAAATACATATATGCTTTTGCCCTTTCATTTGTATATGAGGAGAAGTTTTGTTTAAACCTAAGCATAACAGTAAAAGCCTTTGGATTTCACTACATTTTTCCCCATTGGAAATACTATGTAGCAAGGTTCTGTAAAACAGTTCTGTAAAATGCACTACCTGAGTTAGTATATTTTTGGTACCCTGGATGGCATACACAGTATGTCAACAGTCACCAGCATAGCCTACATATGGATTCATTCTGTCATGCTGTCCTAACTTTACTGAAAGTTAGAATGATTGAACACTAATTCTCTGCTCTTTCTTAGAATACTCTGATTTTTGCCCAGTTTATACACAGGATTCCTGGAGGGACAATGTGAGATAAGTCAAGTGCATCTTAAACAGCCCAGAACCAAGCAAGGAAGATACATTTTCACATTAAAAACAGAGAAAGCTAAATTGATTCTTGACAAATGTATCTTTTCTTTTTATGTACATGGAGAGCATATGCACCAGGGCCGGATTTTCCTATAGGCTAACTAGGCTTCAGCCTAGGGCCTCAAGATCAAGAGGGGCCTATATTCAAATTGTTAGCAAAATTAAAATTACACTTTCACTATAGGTGAAAGGGCCTCATAAGTGGAATAGCCTAGGGCCTCTTTTCATCTAAATCCGGCCCTGATATGCACCAAGACAAATTCCTTGTGTGTCCAATCACACTTGGCCAATAAAAAATTTGATTCTATTCTATTCTTGATATGTGAAGGAGGAAAATAATACAAAATCAACCATTGGGTAATACATTTTTGATGGTCAACCCAAATGATGCATGTCAGCTTTGGAATTCTATGACCAAGAGGCACAATTTTTTAAAAAAAATAGGGAAAAAAAAGAGAAGTTCAATAATCTGTGGACACGTATTATATAACCTGAGTGAACTTCGTAATTCAGAAAGAGTCTCATGGCAAATGTGCTCTGGGTGTTTTAGTCCAGAATAGTTGTTGGGGGTGTCAAATTACACCCAGCATTCTGTAGGGGTCTCCAACCTTGGCCGCTTTAAGCCTGGTGGATTTCAACTCCCAGAATTCTCCCAGGGAAGATTGGAGACCCCTGTTCTGGAGCACAGAAATCCCACCAGCTAGCCACCCATTTTTCTCTTGAAGAGGAAAGGACCAGCTGAATCTCAAATGAGGTTCTGAGCACACTAAAACCCACAGTTCTCAAACTAGCAGAAAGGGATGGGGGCAAGGAAAGAGCAGAGAAGAAAAAGAGAGGTTAATTTTGATACACACACAAACATATCTTTTTTTTTAGAAGCAAAAAAACTGAACAGTAACAAATCCCTTAATTTCTCAGGATTGACAACTCGTTCCTATCGTTTAAAAAGGCAAATGTAAAAACGTGTGAGAGTTATTTGCCATAAGGGAGCAGCAAATATTCTTTGCCAACAAACTTTAGCTTTTGTTGGATTTTTTTCCCCTTTGACTTTGATTTTCTTTAATTTTATTGTAAATGAGAGACATAGCTTCACGTATCTGTAAATGAGCTAGAAGGAGACTCATTTGGAAAGAACATTATTTGCTTTCAAGTAAATGTGTTTGTGGTGGCAACCAAATTCTATTTGCTTGATGAATTCTGGATGAATTCTGAAATAGTTTTGGCGGGAAGATGGAAGAACATTCTTTATACCATTTGCTCTCCTCTGGGCCAAATGTATTTAATTACTAACGCCAAAAATATTTACCTTACAGCCAACTGGAAACATTTGTCAATCCTACCTTAAAACTCTCTGTTTCTTTACATTTGATGATGTTTGACCATGGCAATCAGAATTTGGTTGCACAATTTGGAATTCCTCTATTATAATCAATTGTCCCTTTTGACATAAATCAAAACTTCTTTGGTTTCTCTTAAAGATTATCGACTTTATTGCAGTCAGGCGTCCCTTTTTAAACTTCTTCATGTGTCCCATGGATTTTAGAGGTTCTGGAGAAAGAGAGTATATTTTTCTACCATGGGAAAATCAAAACATAATTCAAGGAAGAAAAGAAAACTTTGTTTAGAAATCATGAGACAACCCTTCCGAGGCCACTTCCCATCGGGTTTTCAACACATTCGGCAATGTGGTTCCCGACCTTCAAAGGTCGCCCCTCCCGACTCGAGCAGATTTTCCCTGTCCATTTAAGGGGAATCAGCATGTAAAAGGTCTTTCTTTCTTTCTTTCTTTCTTTCTTTCTTTCTTTCTTTCTTTCTTTCTTTCTTTCTTTCTTTCTTTCTCTCTCTCTCTTTCTCTCTCTCTTTTCTTTCTCTCTTTCTCTCTTTCTCTCTCTCTCCCTTCCTCCCTCTCTTGCTTTCTTCCTTCTTCTCCTTCTTCCTTTTCCCTTCTCCTTCTTCTTTTTAAAATGGGCTATTTTTTAAAAAAAATCAGCTGTGACTATCCTCTCCAAATTCTTGTCCAAATGTCTCCACTTAGGATGTGCAAGTTACACTTTGTTGGGCTACACGGTTGCTTGTAAATCACATTGCATTCGATATGGGGTTGCTCAGAGATCATCGTCTAGGTTGCCGATGTTTAAAAAACAGTGATCCCAAAGAAGAAAGCATTGGTTTCTATTCATTGGTTTCTGTATCACAATCTTTCCAATCTCCCACTGGACTGTACATCAACCAGCTCAATGGATAACACTGAAAACACTGCAGACAATAAAGTTTGCGCGTTTGCAATCTCCTTTTGGCCCTTTTAGGATCTTAGAATCTTCTTCCAAAACCAAGCTGGGAGGTTTTTTTGCATCCGGGTGGAGTTCTTTTATTATTTGAAAAGTTGCTTCTCAGATGCGGACACTCTGCCTCTGGGGATATTACTATTTTTTCCCTTTTAGCAAGAGAACAACAGCTGATAAGAAAAGGCATACTGAGGACAGAAGAGAAAAACTCACGGGCGACAAAAGTCTTTCTTCACTTCACTCCATCCTAAACGCCTGCATTTTTTTTTACAGCGGCTGAAGTGTCTACCTTTTTACAAGTCAGCCAGAAACGCGAGAAATTAGAGAACGAAATGTTCCTTCTTTCCAAATAAGTGAACCAAATACTGACCTTCCAAAGGCTCCAGATTAAAGCCGAATTAGATTCATTAAACGCCATAGAACTGAATTCAATCTTAGGCAAGGTCTGGAGTTTGTGGATGCATGCAATATGTCTGTACTCGAAAGTAAGCTTCACGGAGGTTCTCCATCCCGGATAAGGATGGAGTGAAATACAGCCCAGAAGTCTTGAGGATTGATCCACGCATACAAGACACACTCATGGAAGCCTCGCGGGCTTCATTCGAAATTATTCCCAATGAAACCTGCTGAAGATTCGGGTGTTTATTAATATTAAGGCGCCCTAAGTAAACTGACTTCTCTGGGCAGTTACAGGGTTAACAGTGCCCCAAGGAGCCCTCCTAGTGGGAGGTGGGAAACAGAAGGGGGGGTGTCTTTAAATGAAATCCCGATCTTTCTTTAAGCAGCTAAATGCAGGTTTCCTGATGCCCAAATGATTTTTCCTCTTGATTCTATCTCACTTCCGATCTCGTCCCCGTCCCCCCCTCACCAATCATTAGCTCTCCTCTCTCAGCAGATTAAAGAAGTCCACGACCTCCCAGGAACGAGGGCGCTGGTGCTGACATTGCAGAACCTGCTCTGTAATTGATTGCACCTTTTCGGGTGAAAGCCCCTAACACGCGTTTTGTTTCGTCTGCAAAGAAGATCCGAATCAGTTGAGTACGGGAAAAGAGACGCTCTTTCGCGAGAGAGGGGGGGGGAGGGGGAGGAGGAGGGAGGGAGAGAGAGGGGGGGAGGGAGGGAGGGAGGGAGAAAGAGAGAGAGAGAATTTCTCTTTTGATCCTTTCTACTATAAAGTTAACGTGCCTCTGATGGATAAAGCGAAGGGATCTCCTAAAAGGTTTCAAAAGAGGCTACAGGAAAAAAAAGGTGCAAATTACGAGTTAGGAGGAAGTACATTTTTCCTTCCGACAAATGCGAGCCGTTTCAGCGCGATCCTTCAGGACCAACTGGAGAAGAGAATCTGCTGGAAGCTGTTGGGGGCCCGAGATTTAGGAAAGAGATTTAGGAAAACGGCTCAGCCGATCAGGAGTGTCCTAGGAGCTAGCCACGGCCACAGGCTTCGATGTGGCAATTCGACCCCGGCTATTAATTCAGGGAGGGGTACGAACGCATAAAGCAGATGAACTCTCTTCCTTTACTGCTGTCAAACGCTTCCCGGAGGGGTCCCTCCTCCGGAAGTGGCGCCATGACTTCTCTGGAAGGAAGAGAGGGCTGATGGATCACAACTGAAAAATCACTCTGGCCTGATGCCCGAAAGCGATTTTTTTTTTGAGGGAGGGGGGATGTATTCTATCCGACCGCTTCCTCCGAGAGAAAGAAGATCAGGGGTTCCCAACCTTTTCTATAATCCCGCACCGCTATAATGCTTCTGATATATTCTCGCACCCCTTACAAAAGTAAATAATTATATGCATATACACTATAATTATGCATATACACACTATAATTTTGAAACTTCTAAATTGAGTTTTTAGGACGTGGGGGGGAGGGAGATTTCCATTGCGAGTCACGTCAGCCGCCAAGGTGGTCCCCAATACCTTTGTCCAATACGGGACTTTCCCATATTCAAGAGTATTAGCAAGGATCAAGCACGACGGTAATCGTACAGAGCATCATTTTGGCCTCTGAAAGTCTCTAGGGTCTGGATTTGGTCTCAAGGGTCTGGATTGTGAGTGTGAGTCAATTTTCCTCTAATATTAGGAAATACTAGACGGTTTGGATTACAACTCCCATCATTCTGGACCATTGCTCACACCAGCTGATGGGTAGGAGTTGAAGTCCAAAGCCATTGCTTGCCCAGCCGCTGAAGGCGGTAGCACTGGCTGCAAACGGTAGGCTCAGAAATCGAGTCATAATTTGAGCTGCTTTTGCCCCTAAATCCGGAGAAAGAAGAAGGCCTTTTAGCATCTCGCTCAGTCCTCTGCTATCTCGGGAGGCAAACTGGAAAGGATGGGCGAAGTGGTTCCAAGAAGCCCGCTAACGAATTGTAGTTTATTTATAAAAAAACAAACCCAAAAGGTATGTTTGGGGGCATATAATGAGTGTGACACCCCCTTCCCCGCCGTACAGAAAGACACACATACAGCCGACGGACAGGTTAATCTGAGACAAACACAGCTAGAAAGTCATTTCTTTAAAAAGGAGAGTCTGACACTGTCCGAAACCTCTGTAACTTCGGGCCGGCCGGCTGAGCCCAAATTGAGGGATCCTTGGTCCTTTCTGAGCTTTCCTTGCAGGCATTTCATTACCCAAACTAAGTAACATCGTTGGTGTTATTTCTTTCGCTGCGTTTAAGAAAGGAAGGAAACCCTTCGCTTTCTCCGCGTTCAATGCTGCGATTCGGCTCTGCAGATTCTTCGGAAGCTGCGAGTTACGCTTCGCTGCAGTCCGAGGTGTTTTTCCCCCTCGCTGCCAGTGACCAGCTTCGCTCAGTCCTTGCTCTGCAGCAGTCCGAGCGAGGCGGACTTAAACCTGATAAGGATCCGCGCCGGGTCTCCTCCTGCCAACTTGGGCTTTCTTTGGTCGCTGGAGTTGATGTTGAAAGGCGAGCCTTGAGGTGCCGCCCTTGACGCGCTCGAGAGTCAAAGTTACTTCGTCTTAAAGTCGCCTTTTTAAAATCATTGCGCAGAAATCCCCCTGCCTTAGCTGTCTCCGGCGGAAAGAGCGCCCTTCCCCGCGCCAACCCGCGGGTTAATTTGGGTAGCACGCCAGGATGGCCAGCAGCAGAGAATTTACAGACGATGGGAAAAAGCAAGAATGCCCCAGAACCCAGAGATTTTATCCTCGAGAGAAAATGCTGCGGTCTTAAGTGACCCAAGGAAAACAAATCACTTACAAAGAATCAAGCTAGGGCTCCCCTTTATATAAAGCAAACTTGAAGGAGCCTTATGGTTAGCTTTGCGTGCTGAAGATCACAGCCAACTCTTGAAGGTTTAAATGCAAGAGAGGCAGCCTCACCGAGGTCAGCGTTTGAATAAACACGACCCGGGGTCATACTGCGCGGCGGCAACGCGATGCGGGTCTCCGTTAGAGGGACGCAGCGCGATCCGCCCCGATTAAACGAATTTAGTTACCGGTAAGAATTCACCCAAAAGGCGGGCAAGCTAAAAACTTTATTGCAACTTAAATGATCGTTGCTAAATGTTGACGAAAAACAGCGGAGTTACTTGGAAAGAGTAATCTGATGGTCCAAATATCAAGTGAGCCAGTTGCTCGCTTGGAAATGGCCCATTAAACAAGCCACCCTTAGCTATCGCTTGTTACTAACTACAACAGACTAAAGCATAAGCTATGATTTGTTTAGCCTTGGTTCCCGAGGCCGTCGGTTAAAGGCTCACGCCTGGCTCTGGCCCGAAAGGTCAAAGTCACTCACCGCTGGATAGAAACACCCGCCTGACTTTCGCCGCTCGAAGCGCCGCCGCCCGTTTTTCCTCCTTTCTTAAGCCCGGCGAGAAGGAGGGAAGGGAGCGGAGCGCAGAATAGACGGATCAAACGCCGCCGGCGCTGTCTCCGAAAGAGCGGAGGAGTCTGATCGCCCGCCGGGCATCTCGAGGGTCCGGGTCCGAGGGTTTTCGGAGATGCGGACTTGGCCTGCGGGATGAGGGTGGCAAGTCGGATGCAGGAGTTTTGCGCCCTCCCGCCTGGAGGTTTGCGCTGATTAACCCGCCTCTGATCTCCCCTGCGGGACTTTGGGGCTCCTCGGATGTTCTCGCGTGTCCCCTTAAGGAGAGAGTTTTTATCCGGGCCGTTTTGTCCAAGGCCCGGCCTGCTCTTGTCCAGCCTCGCCTTCTCGCTTGCCTCTAGAAAGGAGCGCGGAACAACGCAAAGATGCTGAAATATTCGCGCTGTCTTCCTCTCTGGCTTTTGCTTGCGCTCAGCGGCAGATGATCCGCTGGAGGTCCGGGTGGAATGGAGAAAAAAAAAGAGGGGGGGAGGGGACCGTGGTGGGTAATCCAGCGTTAACCTGCTCCTTCCCCTTTATTAAAAAAAAAAATCCAAACGGCAGAAAAAGGCGCTCCCCAGAGCGACTATTTTGGCTTGGTGGCGATAGCGATCTGGCCGTGGCTGGAAGGCGGGTTTTACGCCAGGAGGTGAGGCTCCAGCAGCCAGCCAAGAGGCGCGCTCCATCTTTGCAGGGTCCACCCCCTTGAAAGCAAAACTTTTTTTTCTGCCAGGGTCTGACCTCAGTGAAGGCGAGCAGAGCGCTTAGGAAGAGGGCTGGCGGGAAACGGCGCAGATCCCAAGCCGGGGAAGAGGAGGAGGAGGAGGAGGAGATCGGGCGGCTCGGGCGCTCCTTTTCGGCCCGGTGGACTTCGGAGAGGCTTTTTCCGTGCGGGGGGAGGGGGTCTGCGAGGAGCGCTCCCAGCCCTGGGCCATGTATTGGAAGAGCAGCCAGATGTTTGTGTGTAAACTGGAGAAGGACGTGCCTGCGCTTCGCCTCGCGACGGAGAAGGTGAGCCGGGAGTTTTCTAAAGCAGCTCGCCTTCCTGCTCTGAGCTCTCTATGAACCGAAGCGGATTCGAATTTGCCTTGCCTTTTTTCCCCTCCCCGGCCCACCTGCAATAGGCCCTTTGCTCCGGAGTAATTTCGTGTCTTTCAGTGAAACCACTTGGGCTGGTTGATCGCGGGGTTAGTAAAAGCTTCTCTCCCTTCCCGGTTCTTTTCCTGCGCTGGGCGACTTTCGTCTGGTGGATGCGTTTTCTTCCTCCGATTCCAAAATATCTGAAAGCAAACCTGGCATGGTCTGACCTGACGCCAAATCAGTGGCCCCAGCTGCGAAGGAGATTCAAGGAGAGGATAAACTACAATTTTGCCTGTATTTACTTTTTCCCCCTAATCTGACTTTTCAGTTAAATAGGAAACGTTAGTACGAAACATCTGCGGGAGGAAATCTAAATTAATCGAATATTTAGGCTAGAGGACTGGCGCCGCTTCAGCCACTTACTCTGGAGTAGTCCCTTGACTTTAAGCCTCCGTGTGGCTTGATGATTGTTTCCTGGCTTCGAACTATTTAAGGTAATACGTTCTAACTAGCAGGCTTCCTTGGTTGTTGTTTTCTTAATTTTATTTTATTAACGTACATTTCCCGGCAATCAACAAGCCAGAGCCAGAATCCTAAAGTCATTATTTTGTCTTCTATGGGACTAATCCGGGGTAAGTGATATATCGCAGACCATCTTAATTTTTTTCCCCCATAGTTTTTCTTCTTCTTCATTTAGGACTTGTATCAGCTAATTGAAACTTTCATTTCAACCCGGAGTCAATTGGTTAAAGACACAGAGACTCGCTTTAATTTGGCCAGACTGACGCCAGATCAATTGAACCCCATAGTCCATTTCTGGGGAAAAAACGTCAAGCGATCGCGGGATTGAGGGTTGATGACTGTCCTGCATTCTTCCATCGGGGTCCTCCTGCCCGAAGAGCCAAAGCAGGGAACACGGGGGAGGGGGTGAGATTTGGCTCCGGCCTTTACTCTCTGACACGTGGAGACCCGTTTCCCTTTTTATTTAAAGGGCCTTTTTATTTAAAACAAAAAACAAAACCCCTGAAAGAGTGCCAACTCAGTTGTTAGCTGCCAGGCAAGTTCTAGGAGAGGGACCAAGGCGGGGAAGAAGTCGCCCAGGGCCAGTTCGGTCTTCGTCGTGGCAATTTCACCTCGGTGGTCCCAAAGATTTTTTTTTTCTTTCCCAAAATTGCAATTGAACTTTTTTTTTTCTTTGAGAACTGCAGAAGCTTCTTGGATGAGAAACGAAACGTTTTCAAAGAAAGAAAAAAAAAACCACCCAAGAAAGTCCAATTAGTTGCCTTGGTGGGCGAAGCACTTTTGGGACAACCGCTACGACCTGGACGATTGAGAATCTCCGTAAAACAATTTCGCCATGGTGGGTCTTTCCAGACTGGCGACGGCTAAGCTCGGCTCCCTCAGTCGTCTGCGGCCGAGGCTGCCTGAGCTCTGTCTCTTTAACGGCTCTGGTAGGGTCAGGAGGCAACTCCTCCGAGTGAGGCGACCCTGAGGTAATTGAGACTGATTCGAAGAAGCTGATAAGGGAGAGCGAGGGCTGGGGCGGCTTTGTTCGGCCCCCGAGCGGGGTTGCTGAGGGAGGTCGAAAGAGCCCAGCCGCCTCGCCGTGTCAAGCCGCCTTATGTATGCCCCCTCCCTCCAGTTGACCCAAGGACCAATTGTTCTTAATGACGCCTCAATTAAATTCAGCTGGCTTCTGATTTCAAGGTTTCTCCTTTTCATGAGACTCTCCATTTTCCCGTCAGTTGTGTGTGTGTGTGTGTGTGTGTGGTGTGTGTTATAATTTCTGGAGTCGAGTGGTTCCCTCGGGCTATTAACTCCTCCCGGAGAGTTTTAAGTGGCAATTTACAACCTCCGAAGGCCAGAGCTGGAAGTGGTGGGCGACTTCTTAATTGCAGCGAGCCGCTCGAGCGCTAAGCAACCTGAGGCATTTTCATTCAAATCGAGGCCGGCTCTGGCAGCCGGGGCGGCTTTTGGGGAGGCTGCTGCTGCTGCTGCACTTAGCGCTCGAAGGTTTGACTTACGGGGGGGTCGGCGTCGCCCTCTAATTGCCCTTGTTTAACTTTCTCTGGGTGGGAGGCCGACAGCCCCGCTTCCTTCCCTCTCCTCCTCCTCCTCACAGACACACTGAGGAAACCTCGCCTCAGGGTTCTCGGCGCTCTCGGAGAGGCGCTAAGGCGGTCTGGTCTCTCTTTTGCAGTTCCCGAAGCTCATGGCTGAGGAGAGCGAACGAGGGGCAGCCGCTGCCGCAGTGACTGGAAGGAGGCGGAAAAGCGTCGGAGACACAGGGCTGGTAAGAGGGACTCGCGCCGTAACCCCCTGACGAAACGGGAGAGAGAGAGAGGACTATTTGGGGAGGCGTCCTTGGAACTTGCGAAGGGCCTCGAGTGGGTTGAAACACGTGAAAGGGAGGGGGGATTGTATCGGTTGGCTGGAACTTTCCTGGAGGGACAGCTGGCCCCAGAAGCGCCCTCACAGCGCTTGAACGTGGCAGGCAGGCACGAGGCGGCGGGCTGTGCCAAGAGGTCATTGCCGGCGGCTCCCCGGGTTCCAATTCCCGCCTTGATTTGGCGAGGGAGCTGATTGGGCGAATGCAGGCGCGAGCGACCCCCTTCTTTGCTTTCCGGAGGGAAGGGGGGGGGCGGCGGCTCTGAGCCCGAACTTGTGAGGAGGGTCCCCAAAGAAACGAGGTTTCGGGCGTAAGAAGACGCCAAGGGGAGAATGGGCAGGAGAAGGCGGCCTCGCAAGCCGAGGTGGTTGGGAGTTGTAGCACGCGGCGTTGGTTCTCCTCAGCCGGCGGTGCCTCGATTGCCTCAGCCTGTCCCCGGGGCTCGTCACAGCCGCCTGACTTAACCCTAACGGGTTTTTTACACGCTTGGAGATTGTCCTTGTTGTTGGCTTGAGAAGGAGCGCATTGCCTTGAGGGGTGGCTTAAGATGAGATGAAAGTAGCGTTGTGGGAGGCGGCAAGGAAAAAAAATAAAACCCGTCGCCAATCGCGTCCCAAAATATACTTTTTTTTCCGAGAGGCAACTTGGACTTTCTACTGTTTTTCTGTTGTTGTTTTTTTTGAAGACGTTTCGCTTCTCATCCAAGAAGCTTCTTCGGTTCTTGGATGAGAAGCGAAACGTCTTCAAAGAAAAAACAAAGGAAGTCCAAGTTGCCTCTTGAGGAATTGGGGGGAAAAAACCCCTTTGGGACAAAAAGAATGACCTGGGTGGCTGGAATCTCCATAGACAATGCCGCCAATCGGGCTTGTGTCGTAGTAGTAGATCTGAGCGGGGAAATGCTTCGAAAGAGCCTTTGCCCCATTACTCGGATTGAATGGGCTCTGGAGGGGGGCGGGGGAAGGAACAGAGTCTAGCTGTTGACAGACCTGTGCTTGTGTCTCTGTGACAGGTGAGTCCAGAGGTGGTGGCTGATGAGGATTCTTGCTCTTCTTCCACCCCGCTGTCGCCCTCCTCTTCGCCCCGTTCCCTGGCTTCTGGCTCAGGCAGCTGCGGGTCCAGCAAATGCATCTGTAATAGTTGTGGTCTAGAGATTGTGGACAAGTACCTACTGAAGGTGAGCAAACACTGGGTCTGTGAATGAGAAGGATTTAGCAGAGTTGCCAGATGGCATGGTAGTAATTTTCTGGAAGGGGAGCTGCAGCATAAGCTAAATAAACTTCTCTGTCTGGGAGAAGAAATGACTTAAGACTGGAGTAGAAACAGCCTTTTAGAATATTGCTTATCTTATCTGCAAGAATAGTGGGAGTGGGGGGGAGCTACTCTTACTTTCTGTAGCTGAATAAAGATTGCAGACTATTGTGACTCTTCCTGGTGGATACATTTGTTCGACTTTAAAGTTGTTGACTTTAAGACTCTTCAATAGCGTTGTTGCAACCTATAGCAGTTGTTTGTTGTACAGAAGAAAAGATTGTAGAATAAATACTACGTTTGGAAAGAAAAAGTATTGCTGAAATAATTTCCTTTCATTATACTAGATAAGCAGTGGCAAGTTATCACAAAGAGAAACTCAGTTTTCAAATACTTTGTAATTATAAAATATCTTTGGGATTAATTTGAAAAAATAACCTGGATGCCATCTCAAATATTTCCAAATTGTGCCTTCTGCTTTCTTTGTTTTAATGGATCACATCAGGTGAGCTTAATTCAGGTTGCTATCAACCAGACTTAATGTTTAAAGGAAGTTAAATTCAACTGAATGCAGCTCTATGAAACTTGGCAGAATGTCATCTTCTTTGGCCTTTGAGAAATAACATAACACTCTTGAATTAATTTGCATATTTGGTCACTATTAATTCAGGAAAGTTAGGGCAGTGCAGTATTAAAAGGCAAACAATACTTTATGTTAATTTTAATATTTAAACTATGAATGGGTTCAGGGATAGTATGCATTAAGATATAGTAAAGATTGTTGATTTTTAATTCACGTTTGTTGTAAAACAGCATCTTCTCAGCACATTCTATAATTATAGGCACAGTGATTTTAAATATTTGTATATAGTAAATTTAAATGCAATTTATGAATGACTTATGGGTAAATGGGCAAGGATCTAATCTAAACTGCAGCCTGATTTTATTGTTAAAGGATGGTAGTTTTGATTTTGAATATGTCAACTATATTGCTGCACTTGGCAATAGCTTCCTATAAATAATTCAACATTTCAGTCAGGCTAAATAAATATCTTTGAATGTATGTATGTATTTGTGAAGTGTCACTTTCCAAGAATCAAATTGCTTTAATTGTCTGCTGATAAGGACCTAAGGCTAAAACAAGCTATTTTCATATTTTTCTTGCTTTTTAGCTCTATGGAGTTGTTGAGTAGGAACAGCTAATATTTCCTCTCAAAACAAAAAAAAACCTGTTTCATTCCCTGCTGGACATCTTAGCCTAAGTCTTCAAACTGGACTTAGAATACCTTGGTATTAAATATTTATCCACAGTAAATGCTACATTTAAAAGCTTGCCAAAGGAACTGAAGAGCAAATAGACTCAGACCACATTGATCATAGCTATGAGTTCTAAAAACGCATATGGACTCATTTTATTGAGATGACATCCAGTGAAATCATCCAATGATGTTAAGCCTGTGCTTGTGTCTGTTTTTTCTTTAAAAAACCATTGTCTTCCTAATAACTAATAAACAGTATATTCAGGGACAATTATTGCAGCAGTTTTTGTACTGTTCTCATTTACCCATAGTTATAAAAAACTGAATTTGGGAAATACATGACAGGAGCTGATTTGCTGTAAACAAAAGAACAATTTATTATTGTTTAACTACAAACCAAACTTTCCTAATGTGTTGCATGCAATGCCAAAAGTTTAAAGCCAAAGTTCTGGAAATTATCAAACACAATGATGTTGGGTAAGGCAATTTTTGAAAACTGAAATGCAATTATAAACTTGTAAAAGAGTACTAAATATATGAATGTTATTAACTTTCTCTGGCCCCTATATTTTTTTATTTCTAAACTGCTAGCGGCATCAAAGAAATCTTAAGCTTTTTTTTTTTATTTCTTATAGGGCAATTGGTATTATTTAGCTATAAAACATCCAGTCCAGAGATTCAGAAAGTTGTATAACTATTATTTTCCAATTCTTAGTGTTGTAACTTTAAACTATTGTACTATAACATATCACAACATAACATATCAAAAACAAATTTGTCTAGTTAACAGTCAGTTCCACAACATTAATGCTAATTTTAATTTGTTTTCATATTCAGGCAATATTATTTATATATTTATATATTGATATTATTTTACCAAACCTGAGTGTAGTATGCTGACATTTTAATTTAAGCTCAAAGGCACTTCAGAAATTCAATTCTAAGAAATTATACAGTATGGGTCGAAAAAATAATTTTTGCTTATTGAAAGTATAGCATTCAATACAAACCATTCATAACATCTTACTAAGGCCAATTTTATTATCTTTGTTAGTCCAAAGAAAGTAGATTTATCTTATACTTACATCAAACTGTATGTTAATATTCATAAAATGTATAGTTTTGACTGCAAAAATAGCTCTCATTTTCAAAAAAAGATGTCACAGGAGAACTAGAATGCCCCTATTAATCATGTTCTGAACTTCGTGTCACAAATTAAGAATGTCTTAAAAGTAATGAAGAGGAAAAACCCTCTTATATTCTCTTAATACATGTCTAAATGTGCTAAAATTTGGTTTGTTTCAATTATATGAAACATGCTTCTGACCTCTATGGTCTATAGTAACTTCCTTATCCAGGATTAGACACTGCAATTCTATATGTGCCTATTCAGATATATGAATTTACTTTTCTACATGAAAAGATACAAAAATTGCATGTCTCTACAGGAACATATTTCAGCATATTGTCTGATGTAGTGGGACAATTCAAGATGTGAGGTATCAATGGTAAATTTCACCAAGTGGCAATTGCTATAGTTGTTACACTTAGTTTGTGAATTAGAGGTTCATGCTGACGTAATTTTACATGATACCATTTTGAATTAAGTGTGTCTGTAATCCTATTATCCACTTCACTCCTACTACAATTATTTATTAAATAATTTAATATTTTATTAAAATTTATTATTATTAAAATAATTTGTACATAATTTGTACATATGTCTATGTTCAAAACTCAACAAGCCAGAAACAGGTCAAGGAACTCATTGTTCTCAACAGAATCACAATGTCAGGAACTCAGCTTTATCTTTTCAAATATGTGCAATATTAGAACCTTTTTTAAAATCATTTTACACTGTTAACTCTTATAAATTACCCAAATAAGTGATGTCAGATTTCAATTTTCTTTTTCCTTCCTAGGTAAATGATATGTGCTGGCATGTACGCTGCCTTTCCTGCAGTGTATGCAGGACCTCTTTAGGAAGGCATACCAGTTGCTATATCAAAGACAAAGACATTTTCTGCAAACTAGATTATTTCAGGTATACTGTGCAACTCAAGTACATTTTATTATTTTGAAACAGTAAATGTAAATCTGTGGACTGTTTATTTCTGTGTAAAGATACATGTTCAATTTGCTTTGGATGGAATATTATCTGAAGACACAAAATGTATAGTATAGCTTTACTTTCAGTTTAAAAGATTCTCCTAGGAACAAACTATTTATATAGAGAGGCAAAGATTACTTTGCATCTTGCTAGATTAGTTTAGATTTAGATTTCAGATTTAGTCTAAACATTAATTTAGATTTAGATTTCTTTACACAGTGCGTTTTCTCCCAGACTTTTGGTTTAATCGTGTAATGGTAGCAGCAGCCATATTGTAGGGTGCTATTTGACCTGGTAATTTTGTGATGCTGGGTGTAGTAGGATTTTGCATACCCCTATTGGTTGTAGTTAAGTAGGTTTTATCTAGTTTTCGTCAAAATATTACTCAAGAACTGTGGTTTTTATACTGTGAGGAGGAATTTAAAGCTTGAAGAATACTAGGGAACATAGTACAAGCATGAACAATTCATGCCACTACTGGCCAACCACTACTCTCATTTGGGGACTAAAATAGAATTGTTTTTGTTTTGTTCAGATAATTGTAAGCTTTTATTTACTGTGGGCTTGTCAAGCCCATTAATATTGATGGCAATGTACAACTATATAATCCTTGGCCACTGAATAAACTTGGTGGAATATGGGGGTTACAGGTAATTATCTTGAATATATTATATTTAAAAGGGAGGTGTAAAAGTACACGCTGAAAAGTAATTGCTAATGTTAAGCAGATTATCTTTGCTGTGGGGTTTTTTTTTTAGCTAATTACTAAAATTCCAGGTGCTTTTTAAAATCCTTGTATTGTGTATGGTAACTTTAATATTCAATGAACTAGAAATCTGGAATCCTACTTTGTCCTAATGTGAATGATATGTTGGCCCCACTCCCCCTTGCATACTCAAAATGTGTGTGCCAGAATATGTGATCAGAGGCCGGAATATTTGTTTTGCCCTCAGTGTGGTAGTTGATTAGTTTTCTTACTGAAATCAGAATGGATGAAGTGCTTAATGTCACTGGGTCACATATCTGGTCCTGAAGAAAACATTATTTTATTTCTCTTTTACCCATTAGATGGAACATAAAAATTGCCCAATAGTATTATTATTTGCTTGGGGTGATATATAATTAGAAAAACACAATTGTCAATAGAAGAGAATATTTGTAGTGCACGGTTGAACTCTAGTGTCCTTCTATCTGAGCTTGGTTGTCTTCTTCAAGACGTCTCATTACCTAACTGGGTAACATTAGCAGTGCTACAAGGGCCACTTGTATATAAATATAGAGCAAAACTCCCTCCCTTCTAGCACTGCTGATGTTACCTAGGTTGGTAATGAAACCTCTACAAGAAAACAAGCTCAGAAAGCACCAAGGACCCTACAAACACAATTATCTCGGATGATTTTTTTTCTATTTGACACTAGGTTCAAGTTTTCAAAAAAAGTTTAAAGTTCCTAAGATGTTTTCTGTTCAGTCTTACTGTCTTCTTCCTATCTGCATCTGTTTACCTTCACAAAGTGCAGTTACTTTCTCTAGCACTAAAGTATTTCTAGTTCACTGTCTCCACAATGGGGAAGTAACTATTCCTGCATTCTCTTCAGAGCATTCATACCAACTAAGATACATCACTGAAGTACTTTACTGCTAGAATAAACTACTGCTATTTGAAAGAGTAAGTGAAAATGTAGCATTTAATTACTAAGAGTTTGGGATTTATGACCGCAGCATAAACCTGCACTTTTCATTTTACATAAAGAAATGAGAAACTCATTTTAATTATACTTGACCAACATTTTTTCATCCAAATATGTAAGTATAGGTGGCCTGCATTATTTATTATAATTATTTGTGAAACCTTAATTTTCAAATCTGAGGTTTGGAAAATTTTAGTAAACTTCTAAAGATGTTTTGGGCATTAACTGCATTGATTTTTGGCAGGTTTAGTGGTGCTGTTGCACACTATCATACGTTTCTTAACATTCTCAGTTTATTTTTCTTTCAGTTGATAGCAATAGAGTGAGTGAATATTGTCAAAATATTTAAACAAGTGTTTCTATATATGAAATCTCTATCATCTCACTTAGCAGAAACCATCTATTTGGATTACTGCAAAACACTCTTGTGTGGAGCTGCCCTTGAAAATTGTTCATAAATTATAGGTTATGAGGAAATTAAATAGGCTATGGAAAGCATATCATACCTCTTTTTAAAAGCCAAATGATTCTGAGATATTGATTATATATATATATATATATATATATATATATATATATATATATATATATATATATATATATATATATATATAATCTTTTTTTCCTTTTACTCATAATTGAGTCATCTGATTGGGATTAGAATGGAGGTAGATATTGATCTTACTGTGGTCTTCATACAAACTGGAGGCTCTCTTTCAACAATTTTAATAAAGAGAAAGATACAATTTTCTATGGAAATAGGGCTCTTGCATTTTCAGCAATGGGCAAAGATGAAATGCCCTACTCTTCCTTTTATTAAGACACAAATATGTGACTTAATATGGCATGATAAAACAGTAGTAACTATTGTTCTATTGCTCTTTGATGCCCATGCCATTAATTTCCCATAGATTCTAGTATATAAATATAATGTATTTAAGCCAGTGGTGAAATACAATTTTTTTTTACTACTGGTTCTGTGGCCGTGGCTTGGTGGGCATGGTGTGGCTTGGTGGGCATGGTGTGGCTTGGTGGGCATGGCAGGGAAGAATACCGCAAAATCTCCATTCCCATCCCATTACAGGGGAAGGATACTGCAAAATCCCCATTCCCTCCCCACTCTGGGGCCAGGCAGAGGTGGCATTTGCCGGTTCTCTGAACTACTCAAAATTTCCACTGCCAGTTCTCCGAGCTGCTCAAAATTTCTGCTACCGGTTCTCCAGAACCTGTCAGAATCTGCTGGATTTCACCCCTGATTTAATCTATATCCAGTATTGTGTGCCTGAAGAGCATTTCTGATGGTATACTCCATAATCTGAAATCAAGAAAGAATCTACTGTGTGCCTAAATCTTGACCAAATTTCCGAAGCATTTACTGAGGTTGGATGGTTAATTTTGGCTTTCACTGCTAGTGCTGAGTTCTAATATCTTACTTCCATCATTTAGTTGCTATTACAATTAAACCATTTTGTTTGGATTTTTAACAGTCCATTATTTTTGTTTTAAATATTGTGTGTACTCTCCCCCTGCTTTTAAATGATCATTTGAACACAAAATAGCATATTTCTTCAAAATAGCATGTCTCTTGACATTTGGGCTTTTAAAAAAACGTGGAATTCAAAGGATTAAGGATTCTAGCTGACTGATGATACATTTCACAAAGAAACACAGTTGAAAAGGATTAGCAATTTCAACTACATCAAGGTAAAATCCAGTATAACCTCATGTATATAATATAACATTGGGGTTCCTGAATAACCCCGTTAGCTATTATGCTTAGGTATCTCCCTTATGGTTTTCTTCAGAAGCCCTGGAAGGCATAAAGGAATGACTTGTCAACAATACAAAAGCAATTTTTCTGTTGGTTGATAAAATGCAATGGAAATTAAACAATCCAAATTTGGGCTTTTATGAGGCCAATAGCATTTAATGTAAATTTCAGGCAAAATAATGTTACAGAATCAAGTTCGTGACTTTTGTTTCATTCGTTCTTCCTCTTCTTCTGTAGACGGTATGGAACACGCTGTTCTCGCTGTGGTAGGCACATCCATTCTACTGACTGGGTTCGAAGAGCCAAGGGAAACGTGTATCATCTGGCCTGCTTTGCCTGTTTCTCCTGCAAAAGGCAGCTCTCCACAGGAGAGGAGTTTGCTTTGGTTGAAGAGAAAGTCCTCTGTAGGGTCCATTATGATTGCATGTTGGACAACTTGAAAAGAGAAGTTGAAAACGGTAAGTTTCCTTTTGTCCTAAGAAAGGCCTTTTCAGTTCTGGTCCCCAGAACAGAATTCATTCTTCTGGAGATGCAGATAGTTCCTTCTCCTCCAGCATTTTACAAACCAGTTTTTCACTGTCCTTTTACTGTTAATTAATTGGTGTGGGTATCCACGTAGGATAGCTCATAAAGCTTCTGTGTTCTTCCTTACGTCTATACTTTAAGATTCACATGCCATCCTGAATCTTAAAGTCAATTTTTGAATGCATTTTGAAAATCAATTTCTAGCTGGATAAGTTAATGTGTCATTGATAGTGTGGATACAGCATTAAGAGAAGTTGACTTTCAGTAGCTTTTAACCTGTCTGGAGAATTTTAATCATGATCAGGAATATGGCTGTGGTGAAAATTATCCTAAAACACTAGTTGTCAGAATACAGATTACCTGTATTTTTTTATTTGTATTAAGCATTTTGGTGATAATATTCTGAGTGGTAAAAGGTGTTTTTTAAAAAAGGCTTCACTAAAAATGTCAAAACAAGGCATAATAGGTTGTTTGGCATAATTAGATTTCAAAACATATTAACATTGACTGCTTTTTTAAGGAAACATATGCTCACTTCATTTCAATGTTTTCAATTGGGTAGATTTGGTTGTCAAAATTTAGCCAATGAGAAAAGTTGTGTCTATGAAACTAGATAGTAGTTATCTATATGAACATTGCTTTTATTGGATTATTTACCTCTGCTAATTGCAAAATAAAACTAATTTTTACCTGCATGTTGTAATCTGTCTGGTAGCTCGTGAATTTATTTTTAGACATAGACTAGGTTTTTAATACAGATGTTACTCTGAAAAACAGCTTTAAATTATTTCTTTATTCTGAATAATTATGAAATATGTAAAATGTATATAAATATACAAATTCCAGACTATCTGTTTCAAAATAGTAAATAATGGATATTTTCATAGTTTAAGTATATTCTGAATACTAGAAGTTGATTATAAAGGAATATCTGTAAATAATAACTAACATCAGTGCTACAATTGGACTTCTTCTCTCTTTAATTTCAGGGAATGGTATTAGTGTAGAAGGTGCATTATTAACAGAGCAAGATGTTAATCATCCCAAACCAGCAAAAAGAGCTCGAACCAGTTTCACAGCAGATCAGCTGCAGGTAGAACCATTGAATCGTAGATTGCTATAATCAGAGCTATGGTGGGGAGCTGAGCATAGCCATGATGAAGAAGCATAACAATTGTACACGGTGCATAATTTTAAAAATTCTGTATAAATTAGTTGTTTATAAAGAAATTATACGCTCAATGGTATATGATTTCTCTTAATACTAAGGCACAGCATGTTCCTGGAATAAATTTGTAAGCTTTTGCTGTTTCATATGAATTAGTTACTCTTCAAGCTTTTCAATTTCCCTCAAGGCAGTTAGTAATTCTGCAAAGTGGAAGCATAAATGCTGATCTATTTTGACTACTTGATGAATTTCATTAAATCAGACATTTGCAGGACTTCCATAATCGCAATAGGAGGTTAAATAGTTTCAGTTCTATGTAACATGAAGAAAGATACTAGGAACTGTGCAAGCGACAGATTTCCAAGGAACATACGCTTTTTCATATTTTTGATGCCATGTAAATGCAATAGCATGTGACAATCAAAAAACTGTTGTTCTTCACTCCAAGCAGAGTGTCATAGTTAAATGATGGGATTAATTTAGCATTGGCTGCTTAATTGTGTTCATAATATTGTAAACAAGTTGATATCTTTGTACTGTAGAATAGGTTACTCTATACAAGCCACAATTGCTGCAAAATAAGTGCAAAGGAAAATGTCTATGAACCAAATTTCTTCCTGTATTCAATTACTGCATTATTGCGTTATTTTGTTGTAAATAAACTGGAGACTTAATACATTTTAGCGTTCTTCTTAACTGCTTATTTAATTCTCTATTGTATTGGCCACCATAATGCTGTCATCCTTTTAGGAGTTTTCTTTAATTGTTGGTTTGCAATTAAAATAATAAAATTTGCTTTAATTGTTTTAGTCTTAAGTGTTAGTGTTTCAGATATTAATTCTGATCTTGTAAATATACATACAGGTAGGATATTTACTTAACATTTAAATTAAATGTTTTTATTTTGATTAAAATTTAAACCCCACCTCTTTAAATAAGATGTACACTGAAAATGGTTTACCATATATTTAGAACAAGATAAACTGCCGTCAAAATAACAAATATAAAATTATAAAACACAAAATAACAATAACCAAGCATAAAGGAAGTGAAGAGACAAAAAAGGAGAATCTTAACTGAAAATTCTACAATTGGCAGAATTATTTCCAGTACATTATGTTTACTTTTCTTATGTGAAATTATATATTTTAGGATCTTATTTAGGGAACATAAGAAAGCTGACATACTAGTACAGGTAGTCCTCCACTTACAACACTTCATTTAGTGACTGTTCGAAGTTACAATGGTACTGGAAAAAGTGACTTACGACCATTTTTCACAGTTACAACCTTTGCAGCATCCCCATGGTCACGTGATCAAAATTCAGACACTTGGTTCATATTTATGAGCGTTGCTGTTTCCCAGGGTCATGTGATCCCCTTTTGCAATTTTCTGACAAGCAAAGCCATTGGGGAAGCCAGATTCACTTAACACCCGTGTTACTAACTTAACAACTGCCATGATTTACTTCACAAATGTGGCAAGAAAAGTCATAAAATGGGAGCAAAACTCACTTAACAAAATTCTCCTGTAGCAACATAAATTCTGGGCTGAATTGTGGTCATAAGTCGAGGACCACCTCTAGTTCAGAAATCCTAGTGTATATCAGTTTGGGAAAAATCCAATCTATTATATCATATACATTTTAGACTATTTAGATGACTATCCCAGGCAACACTGTAGGGCAAAGTTTTAGCAAGAGCTATGTGTTGTGATCTATTTACAGTTTACAGGTGGTCCTCGATTTACAATCACTTCTTTAGTGATTGTTCAAAGTTAAATGGCACTATAAAAAGTGACTTATGAGCATTTTCCAGACCGTTGTGGCATCCTTGTGTCACATGATCAAAATTTAGATGCTTGGCAGCTGGCATTTAATTTATGATGGTTGCAGTGTCCCAACTCATTGTGATCATTTTTTGCAAACTTCTAACAAGCAAAGTCAATGAGGAACCAGATTTACTTAACAACTGTGTTATTAACTTAACAACTGTGAATAAATCACTTAACAATTGTGACAAGAAATATTGTAAAATGGGGCAAGACCCATTTAATGTCTGTCTTGCTTAGCAACAAAAAATTGGGGCTCAACTGTGGTTGTAAATCAAGGACTACCTGTATAAATCTTTAATAGAAGATTCAATTAGCTGTGATCAAAATTTGAGTGCTTGGCAGCTGGTTCAGATTTATGATGATTCCAGAGTCCCAGGGTCATGTGATACCCTTTTGCAACCTTCTGACAAGCAAAGTCAATGGGGAAGCTGGATTCACTTAACAACTGTGTTACTAACTTAACAACTGCAGTGATTCACTTAACAACTTTGGCAAGAAAGGTCGTAAAATGGGGCAAAATTCACTTAACAAATGTCTCGCTTAGCAAAAGAAATTCTGGGCTCAATTGTGGTCGTAAGTCGAGGACTACCTGTAATCAACTTTACCACCTGTCTTGTACATGCTACTGGCAAGCTAAAACAGTATAAGAATTCCTGAGCTAACTATGAACAAAGAAATTAGGGAAGGGAAAATTTGGTATGTTTTGTGAAACAAATATGTGATTCTCATATTTTGACCTGATAAAATGCAAGTTGAAAGTAACATTTCATAAGATGAATGTGTTACATAGACATGATTAAAAGGCTTGATGATAAATTCCTTTTGTATGTATTTCAATGATAAATTAGGGTTAGGATTAGGGTTAATTTTGCTTTGATTTTTTTGAATTTTTTAAGAATTCAGGTCAACTCTGCTCTAGTCCCTTGCTATGATTATAAGCCTTTAGTAAATCCATGCACTTTCACAGGCCTCCATGATAACAATAGAACTTCATTTGACCATTTGTAGTAAGTTTTTGGGTCACTGGGGCTATGAGTAGGTATTAAGCCATATTACAATTATTTTGCAAGCTCTATTCCTCAATAGTACTTTTTGCTTCAAAAGTACTATTGAGGCTACAGCATGACTGTTTCTTGATTATTTGTGCAGTTTTTGTCAGTATGTCATAAAACATGCTAATTTTTTTTTACAGGTAATGCAAGCACAGTTTGCTCAGGATAATAATCCAGATGCACAAACGCTGCAAAAACTGGCAGAAAGAACAGGCTTGAGCAGGCGTGTGATACAAGTAACTATACTGCATATTTCACAAGTGTTGTGACCAAAGTTCTCCACTTTTATAAAGTTAAAAAAGCCCAGTATATTTTTAGTTAAAATAATTTTTAATAGCTTATAATATTTCAGAAACACTTATTTTTCCAAGAGAAAAATATACAGTTAATGTTTCCTATTAAATATTTCCACATGGCTGAAGCAATATGATTTATAGTTATCAGCAATGCAAGTCATAGTTATAATGATTGTGTATGTAATTTTCTATAGAGCTTCTTATAGGGTATGTATGTTATTTATTTTTATTTATTTATTTTATTAAATTTTTATACCGCCCTTTTGCTGGACTCAGGGTGGTGAACAGCCAAGAATAAAAACATCACATACAAAATTTAAAATTTTTAAAAGAATTAAACAAATTTTGGCCCAATAAATTTAAAACACCCCAACTAAAATCAATTTACAGTTAAAAATATCTAAAAATATCTAAGGGGGGGATTATGCCAGCCCAGCTTGATGAAATAAAAAAGTTTTAAGGGCACGGTGAAAAGCACGGAGATCTGGTATCCTACGTATCTCCGGGGGCAGGTCGGCAAGTGCTGCCACAGAGAAGGCCCTCCCCCTGGGGGGTCGCCAGCCGACATTGTCTGCCGACGGCACCCTGAGGAGTCCCTCTCTGTGGGAGCATACTGGCTGGTGGGAGGCTATCGGTGGCAGAAGGCGGTCCCATAAGTACCCAGGCCCTAAGCCATGGAGCGCTTTAAAGGTGGTAACCAACACCTTGAAGCACACCCGGAAGACCACCAGAAGCCAATGCAGCTCACACAGGAGGGGTGTCACATGGGAGCACCCCATCGCTCCCATAATCCCCCGCACGGCTGCTTTCTGCACCAGTTGGAGCCTCCGGGTGTTCCCCAAGGGAAGCCCCATGTAGAGAGCATTACAGTAGTCATTACAGTATATATGACTAGAGAGATTTTATGAACTGGATTCTATCTGGAATTAATGACACGATGCAAAAAACCGCAACTAATAACTATGTTTTTAATTCATCTGTTTAGCATGAAAATAAAAGTCTAACAACTAACCAAATTCTTGGGTTTTTTTATTTCATTTCCAGGTATGGTTTCAAAATTGTAGAGCACGCCATAAGAAACACGTTAGCCCCAACCACTCATCCACTGCTCCTGTTTCAACAGTCCAAACTTCTAGGCTTTCACCACCAATGTTAGAAGAAATGGCATATTCAGCATATGTGCCACAAGATGGGACAATGTTAACAGCTCTCCATAGTTACATGGATGGTAGGTACAGTGGCTTGCTATAACTACTCTGTGGACTTGAGAAGATTGGGTGAAGTGAATCCTTTAGCTCAGGGTTGGGCACCATGCAACCCATAGGCTGCCAATTCTGCCTTTATTTTGTGTCCAATATCATATTTGTGAGAAACCCTAGCTTTTCCAGGGAGTTGTTTAAAAAAAATTAAAAACTCCATGACCTACTGTTGCAGAGAGACATTTGAGATGAGAGTAGCAATGTCTGCTATCGGCTCAGAAGGGAAACGGGAGCTTTACATATACTATTTCTCCTCAGAATAAATGCTTTAAAGTGTGCTACTAATTTATTATTTCACTTTGTTAAAGGAGCTGATTCTGAGGCTTCTTGCATTTGTTGAAATCGCATGGAAAGAATGGAATTATGTGTAATTAATATGGTTCTAGCCATTTGCAATATAGAATCACAGGCATAAGTTCAGTGTAAAGGACTATTCTCCCGACCCACTAGTGGAATTCTAAATCCTAGACTTAAAATATGATAGCATCATTTCCTACATACCTTCTTGAATTTTTCATATTACTTTTCCAAAGATTCCTTTCAGGTTTGCAGTATACAATGTTTGCCCTTATTCTTATAGTTATCTATCAATATGGGGAATACAAGAATTCTTCAAAGAAAAGCGAGATAATTCGCAGGCTAGATTATTTTTTTTAAAATAATAGTTGGATGATTGATAATGAGGTTGTTCTCCCCATGACCTTTCACAGACCTTCATGATAACAGTAGAACTTTATTTGACCATTTCTAGTAGGTTTTTAGGTCACGGGGGCTATGAGTAGGTATTAAGCCATATTACAATTATTTTACAAGCTCTATTCCCAAAGTGTATTTGGGATTATATTTAACTCTAGCTCTGGATTTGTCCATAGCTAGAACTTTTTTTTCTTCTTCAATACAATGAGATTGGGATTTTCTTCTCGAGTATATCCTTTTGTGAATTAAGGAAATAATGAAATGTTTAAGCACCACATTCCACCACATCACACCATTTGAATATCACATTTTTAAGGAGTAAAGGAATATAGTCCAACCCCTTCCCCAAATGTTAAAAGGTATTATTTACATAGCACTTAAAACACAGACATACAGTCCAAAATCAAATTGTTCATGCAGATGAAAGAAATATATATATCAAGGTACATTGACCTTATTCTAGGCATATTTTGATACCCACTGTTGATTAAAAAGAACACCTAGCTCTAACAAAAACTGTGGCTTCTCCTTTTACCTGAAATAGCTATCATCATTTAAAGTACTCTATATATTTATGATGAAAATTTTCTTAGTTGTAGATGTGCTCAGCAAGACATTAAACGAAGTTGCAATAAAATTCCTTCCCTGCAATTTGCAGAACTGCAAGGTATAAACACAGTTCATTTGGGAGAAGCAGGCATCACCAAGGGTATGAACATCTAGAAGGCACTGTCTTTCTAGACATAGACTTTTTCACAAGCTGTGAAATGGGTACAGCTTGTTAGTATCCCAGCCATATCAATATAATTGGTTTTTTTTTATTCACAAGTAATATTTTTGTACTTCCAGCCAGGCTGATCAAAATCTTTCTATTTTTGTAGCTCATTCACCTTCTGCTCTTGGACTCCAGTCTTTGCTAACCCATTCACTGACACAACTGCCAATAAATCACATCTGATTTATTTATTTCAGGGACATGAGATTAAGGAGATACATTCTGAGTCACCTATTGTAATCTGTCATTGAAAATCAATTTAATCTTAAATAGCATCCAAAGTGTTTTGAAGACCATTTAGTTGCCCAAGTATGTAAGTATAGATGGCTTGCAGGACACTTTTATGGCTTTCTCCATAAATACTGTATGTTTACAAACTTTATTGAAGAGAAACATCTTTTTTTTTTGTATTGTCTGGAAGTAGTCCATTCTAGCTATGTGTTTGTTAATTTATTTATCATCAAAAGAGCACTTTGCCTAAAAGACAGGACTGACAATTGTGCAAAATGTTTACAATTCTTTGTGAAATTATAGTTCATCATTAGTTTGTATCTGTAAGTTATTGTTATTAAAGTATTACTTGTATTTGAGTTACATGCAGCCTATACTTCAAAGCTTATGTCCACAAATTGGCAAAATTTCAATTGCCAGCATTCTCCAATTGACCTAAATAAAGCCTTCTGTTGTAGCATGCCAAACAAATATGGCAATGTGTTAATGGTATAATTGTGGTTTTTTTAAAAATAAAAAACAGCATGATTTTACTAGTTGTAAAGATATAAGCAGAAAGCAGACTCTGTTAACTGTTGAATCTGGAAATCTCTAAATTAGAGGATAATGACAACTTGATGTGAAATAATTTAAATGTAGGTAGACATTGAACATTAATGATGCACATTACAAAAAGAAAATGCACAATTAAGCTATTTTACACTTTCCTATTTTTCTGGTTTGGCTTTCTCCAGGATATATTCTATCTACCAAAGTTTCTGAGTTATGTACCATAGTTACTGTATATGTATATGTATATGTATTTATATTTATATTTCTAATATTTTTAATACTCCAAGGCAATCCTTAAATATCCCAAAGTTTTTTAATCAGTGGCCTAGTATTAGTGAACATAAAAGTTTTAACCAATACATCTATTCCACCTGAATTCAGCTTCAGGTATACATATAGACATCCATATCTCTTGTAGTTATTTTGGTAAATATAATTATAAATCAAATGCAGTGATCTCTAGGACTGTGCATTCAGAGGGGAAATATGCTTTGAAGCATGCATATTCTATTTTTTGGCTTTCAAGGAGTTACATCTATCTAATTATCATTAATCATAATTTTTGTCATGTAACATCTGTCATTCTTGGGGTACTGTTATTTCTAAGGCTTTCTTGAGAACCCTGTAATTACAGTGTTCAGAAAATTTAGCTCAAACTCCATACTCAACATACAATTGCAACTAAGCAATGGCTTTATTGCAATCAAAATATTTGATTGCTGATCATGATTCTCTAGATTCAATTCCTATGCAAATAACAGCACCAATATCAAACCAAGTCATACATCCAGATATTTTAAATAATATTTTATGTGAAACCTGATTAAATTTATTGATTTTTATCATCAACAATGCTGATCCTGAGTTTTTAAATACAAATGATGGTACTGGTTGCCTCTCTACTCCCTAAAAGGAGTTGTTATAATTAGTATAGGATGTATCTCTATGATACATATATATTTCCATATTTATTAACTGAGCAACAGTTGCATGACAGCTTCGACCCAGCATATGCAGGAAACCAAACATTGGAAATATCAAGAGTTTGTACTTACTTTTTTACACAAATTCAAATGATTTAATGTGGAAAGCATGTGTAAGGGTAGTGTCTTTCAAAATACAATATATTTAACAATTTTGTAAGAAAAATGGATTTACATATATGGAGTCCATATGCTTCTAGAAAGGAGTTTTCAGATTTAGATGAAATCTAAAGATGTCTGTTTTTATTTTTTTTATTTTATTGAATTTATATAATTTAATCAGTAATTTAATATAAATTGAATTTATATAATCTAATCAGTAATTTAATAATTACTGATAGTATAATGGAGTTTGTATTGTAAATAGTCTTATGTGTTTTAAAATTTTAACAATGATGATTCCAATCTTTTCACCTGTTTACTTTAGAATTGTTCCACAGTTGCTGCATTTCACATTGCTGTTCCTTGTGTTTTGACATGCAGTACTTCATTGGATTGAATAGATAGAAATAAGATATGATTAACTTCTATTATATATCTATATTCAAAAAATGTTCTGCTTTTTGGTCAGCCCATCTCTTAATGGGTGTTATATGTATGTCATGCTTGCTCATAATTTAGGCAAATTATGAAGTCAGGGGAATAAAAACACGGTTTCCCAAAGGGTAAACTAGCAAACCTCTCACGCTATGCACCTCCAGAGTTGCATAGTGGCCAAAATGAAGCAATTTGAGCGTGAGAAGTAGATTCAGGGAGTTTGCATCTATAAATTTGGCAGCTTTATACGATAGACAGAGCCAAACCCCTTACCATATAAATGAAACACATCCAAGGGCCAGAATTATAAAGAGGTGGTCCATAGATTTATATGACAAAGACAAATATTGCATGACATCAGCAAATTGAACACTTCATTAGCTTTCCAGTTTCTCAAGGTGGTCCTCGACTTACTACCACAATTGAGTTTCAAATTTATGTGAGACATTTGTTAACTCAGTTTTGCCCCATTTTATGACCTTTGCTTGTCAGAAGGTTACAAAAGATGATCGCATGACCCTGGGACACTGCAACCATCATAAATATGAGACAGTTGCCAAGCATCTGAATTCTGATCATGTGACTATGGTAATACTGCCCATATGGTCATAAGTATGAAAAACAGCCATAGGTCACTTTTTTCAGTGCTTGAATGGTCACTAAATGAACTGTTATAAGTTGAGGACTTCCTATATCCTGTCAGGTGGCATGTACCTGCAGTAAACTGGTCTAGTGGTTAAGGCATTAAGTTAGAAAGCCAGAGACCATGGGTTCAAGTCTTGTTTTAACCATGAAAACCAGCTGGGTGACTTTAAATCAATCACCATCTCTCAGCCCAACTTACCTCACAGGGTTGTTGTTTTGGAAAATGTAGGAAGGAGGAGTTATTTGTAAAAATAATAAAGGCAGGATACAAATAAATATAATAACATATTGAACTGTTTACAATAGAATAGCATCAGAATACCCACCATCCATTGTGTTAAAATGACTAATTATAATTAGAGGTGATAAATCTCAATTATGCTTTGTTAAAATACATTTATTTCTAAGAAGCTGTGTCCCTCTTAATGTCAGAGAATACCAGGGAATTTCAAGTATACAAGTTTTTAAAACACAGCACATACATCCTTCCCATCAATTAGAGCAAATTTCGAATTCTTCTGGGTGCAAATAGATGTAAGGCGTCAGCATTAATACTGATGAAGCTCTGATAGAGCTGCTACCTTAAGCATGACTTGTCCTGTTTACTGTTTTTTTAAGTGGTCACCCGTGTTGCTGTCTGGGTTTTTTCCAAAGGCAAGAGTCTACGATCACTGGACTTAAGGCAGCTGCTCTTTTCTTCTGCCCCCAGTGGTTCCCAGTTCAAGTGGAAGCAGGTGTGTCCATCTCCATTCAAATGCAAACATTTTCAGATGTTGCCTGCTAACCCAAGTACAGTACATAGAAACTCTGGGAGATTTGCTTTAAAATATTTTGTGTGATAGAACAAAAGTAAGAGGTGAAACTATAAAAAGGCTGGTGATTTTGTAGCTCATTGGCATGTTTAATTTGGGAGTGGATTTAGTAAGGAGGTGATCTGCGGTGGCAATGCCACATAGGCATGTAATTTGCATGGTCTCTAGCCCGCACCCCATTTCTCTATATTTTAAAACAATTGGTGCATGAAAGAAAAAAATGGAGTGTTTCTTAGAGAGGAGAAAATTATACTTTGAACTAGGTAGAGGGTTTTATTTTCTCTAAGTTTGCTTGCTATTTGGATAGGAGAGATGGAAATTCTTAACAGAAACAAGCTTGTTGGTAAATGTGAATCAAGGCATCTATTACTCAGAAAGCCCATCCCTAACAGGGAAAGAGAATTACAACTCCCTGTATATTCTACAGTACCCATATGATTCTCATTCAGGTGAAGCACGCAGTCCTTAATAGTTTTACCCATGCTTTAAAATAGTCAAAGCAACAACTCATTGATTTGTCCTGGCCTGATGTCCTAGCTAGATTGACATAAGTCTTTCTTCCCTTACATTTTCTTATTTTTCTCTTAAAGTGATTATGATTTTCATGGACAACTTTTAATTTTGATTTGTAGGTCAGCTTGGGAAAAAGTGATATGAGGAGAAAGATTTAATCCCTCCTTGTCCAGTTCCTCCCTCTCATTAATATTATCATTTTGGATTTTCCTGAACTACGTATTCATTATTTCTTGTACTAATGTCTTGGCTGCCTCTTTAAGACAGAGTAAGATTAAAGAATGATATCTGACTAATGAGCATAATTTTCTAATTTTCAGCTCACAAAAAAAACCCTAAGATAAATTTACTTTGTCCTATCATCTGCTAAACTGAATTAAAATGCATTTTCCTTTTAATGCATATCCTGTACCTGGATAGTGTCAACATATATTGAAAAATCCCCAGTTTCCTTTCTTTTCCCTACTTCCCTACAGCAAAAGTTTTTTCTATTTAATATACATTCCCACAAGTCAGCACTCCTATTCTGTGGCTTAAAAAAGCCTTCCATCAGAGAAGAACCACCACAGTTATCCCTTGGGAAATTTTGTTCTGTAACCTTTGCATTTGCAAAGTTTACCAAGATTACTTCTCCAATACATCTATTGGAAAAGAGATCCATCCATCTTGCTTCAGTCATTTTATTATTGTGGAAGAATATTCCCTAAGTTAATATAATCACATTGTGTGAGAAAAATTCTTTCCCCCCCATTTCCCAAATAATTCATGGTTCATATATATACGTTTCATCTCTCTAGTAATACTTGGGGGGGAGAAGAAAAACCTTCTCCCTTTACTCTACATAATCTAATTTTCTAAACTTGTGAGTTTCTTCACATTTATTCTTACTGGGTGATATATTATTGGTTTCTGGATGCAACATTACAGTAATTGCTGCTTTAGTAAGCAGCCAACTTGCTTGTTTACTTGTGGAAGATATCCCTACATAATCAAGTTTTGCAGCTGTTAAAAAGGATTGAAGCCATTTTATTTCATAAAGCCAGAATAACACCAATATTAATTGAAGGGCATTTTAAAATATTTTTATAGGCTTTAGGATGTGTATATATGTATGTTATGGTAAATATATTTCATTTTCAGGGACATTTTGCCATTTTTATAAAATCAAAATAATATTTATATGCCCTTAACTGCCTGCTTGAATTTTCCTTCTACATTTGACTATAAATGTAACTCCTGGGCATTTTTATCATTATGACTATACAAAATTACTCTCTTACATACCAGTTTTCCACAATTCAGGATTTCAACCTTTCTATGATAATCATATGAAGTCAGTTGATATCAGCATGAGTCTTTGCACTTATTTCTTAGATATATTGGCAAAAAAAAAGGCCATTTACATTAGTGCCATAAATGTATCCTGTGGAAGAAGATAGTTTTGAAATGTAAACTTGGAGATATGAACAACTTTTAAGCTCCAAATCCTAACATATGACGGTGTCTTTCCTGAAGACATCTAAAAATATGTGTGGAGGAGGTTGATAAAATAAATAGTTACAGAATTAACACAACATACTACTTTATAGGTTATGGCCTATTTGAGGCACTCTAGAAGCCTGAAAAATACAGCATATTCTCAATTGACTATTAAATAAATAAAGTTTGGCCTTTGTACATTTTCTGTTTCATTGTTATTGGGTTTTTTTGGTCCAGTGTACATTTTTAAAAAATGTATTATTACATTTTAATTTCAAATTATTAAATTTCATAAAAGTATTCACAATATACTTTTGCAAAATTCATTCCAATGAAATACTTCAAAGTTTGGGTTACCTTTATTATGAATTTCTGGAAATTCTATAAGATTCAATATTTCAATATAAAAATTTGGTTCACACATTGCTGAAATTCACTGGAAAGACTGGATTGTTTTCACAGTTATAAAAATTCTTATCATGCAGTATGGGTGTGTATCCAAAGTAAAACTGAACAATGGATATCTATTGACATGGATATTGGAGTGCATAATATATTATTAGACACATCTAGAATGATTCATTTTTCTGTTCTATCTTTTCCCCAAAGAACTCAGAGTTGGTTCTTTCATAGTTTCATAAAGCTTCCAGGTAGGTAACTTAAGTGAGAGAGATTTACTCAAGATCAACTGAGGTGATTTGAATGCTAATATGTCATATGTTGTCACTACCAGGTCTCATTTAGATCATTTTTGTAGTCTAACTAGCAGTAGAAGTTTCATGTTCCCAAGAAGGTCCTTTGATGTCCAGTTATCAGTCATAGTATCAAGTTCCAGTCTGAAGCCAAGCCCCAAAATTATCAAGGACACTGTCTGAGATGCTCTGTAAACAAAATTATACACATCTACAAGGAAAATCTGGTGGTCTGAGTTAATTCTTGCTAAGAATCTCCATGTCCAACAAATAGATATATGGAGGGGCACTGGTCCAGAAAAATAAGCTGCATTGTTTAATTGGACTCTCTTCTGATCTTGGTAGTCAACCATTTTAACAAATGAATGGAAAGCCATTATTTGAAGAAAGATTACTCCTTTAATGTTTTCTGTGCTAGATCCCTGACAGATCAAAGGCACTTCGAATTTAACAATTCGAAGTATCACTTTTTTTTTACTGTAACCAATCTGTACTTTTGATGTGGCACCACAGTGATTCCTGAAAGATTTGATTCATTGATCTCATGCTGACTAGATGGCATTCAGCTTCTGTTATCCCAAAAAGCTCTACATAACCTTGTTTTATTCAAGAGGCACAAACTGGTGAGAAGCGGATTTGGCTTTGTAATTCCATTGAGTTAGTAGTCATGTTGGATTTAGCTTCTAGCTGATTTTTGATTTTCTGGGTAGACTCAGGACTTAATAGGTGGGAGATTCTCCTTGATGGAAAAAACAAGTGTCTCACCAAAGAGGCTGGCTTTGATTTACTTTTCATATAATATAAAAATGGTGGAAAGTGCTTAAAAATAACCAGCAAAGCAAGAAGCAACAGTAGAAGAAAGAATAACTTTCCTACAAACATCTAAATGGGTCAAAGGAACATTTTCAACCAATTTTTCTGCAATGAGTATGTGCTGAGATCAAAGACTTGATCCAAGCAGGTAGAATTGATTTGATTTGAAATCCTATGTGCTTGTTGCCTTCCCTTGTTTTGCTTGCATTTCCCCTTAATAAACTCTTATTTTACATCTGCAGTCTGGGCTTCGTTGATTTTAGAATTCACTAGATACCCCATTTGCAAAACTGCACACTTACATAGCTGCACTGTTTCAGGATTGGCATTCACATTTAAATTCTGTAATTCTGGATGGTAGGCAGGAGGCTCCCTATCACATTCATTTGTACTTCCTAGGACTGAGATGAAGACAGAAGTGTTCCTTAAGTGGACAGTCTAGGGAACATCTAGCTTTTACTGGGGGATGCTTGGATATTGTCTTCCTTAGAAGTTTTTAAATAAACCCTCTGGTTTCTCTGGTTTTATAACATTTACATATAAGCAAAGTACATTATTACTGGAGAAAACAATGTGTTAGCAGTATTTTTTCTCCTTTCCCAAATGCAAATGTTTCATATGTAAAAGCGAAACTACATAATTAGTCTTATATAGCCAAATGATCAGAAATGAGGCTTTGGGATATGCTGATATGAAAATGTACTGAGGGGGAGAAATTGATTTGCTCAGACAACAGAGCAAGAAGGGCAGCTAGGGAAAATGTTTTGCTCTTTTTAATTTTGTTTTTTAACAATGCATTATCAAAGCTCTGAGAAACCCTAAACATATAACACATTTGCACACAGAAGCAACTGTTGTCCTGTTTGAATATTATATTTCTATAATTTTAAAGGGAGAGGTGACATTTCCAACTTCCATTTTCAATATATCTGTCCAAAGGATGCATTAGAAATTGCTTTGTAATTTTTCCTTTCCCTGCAAAAAACATTCTGTCTGTTAATAAGCAACAGGAGCTGGTGTATAGTCAAGTTACAATTTGAGGTGTAGTAAAATTCTGTTAAAAGTAAAAGGAAACACCACCTTTTCTAAGTTGCACTGTTGGGGGTTTACGGTAGAAATTTTTCAGAGGATAATAATTAGTGAACATAAATCATAGATTTGTGCATTCTTCAAAAATGAAATAGTACTTCCAACACCGCAAAGCACAGGACTTGCTATGACTCAATGCAATACAATGATCACTTTTATTATGTTTATGCTCATTGCCTG
The DNA here is from genome assembly GCA_022577455.1 of Arizona elegans. Classification (NCBI taxonomy): domain Eukaryota; kingdom Metazoa; phylum Chordata; class Lepidosauria; order Squamata; family Colubridae; genus Arizona; species Arizona elegans. Next base: position 133,398,826 of record JAKOOJ010000002.1, on the reverse strand, counting down.
CATCAAGGAGAGAAACTGTGTTTTGAAGCAAGAGTACCATTTTTACTATGAAAATTCACTCCATGTGGAGACTATTAGCAGGAATAACTTCTTTAATTCCTAGCCTCTGTTACATGCAAAGGGACCCACAGTCAGTATTCAGAAAAAGGACTGTCTACACAAGGCCAACTGTATCCTCTTTCACATTTGACTTGGAAGATGCAGGCTAATGAAAACCAACTTAATTTGGTCTTAGTTTATTTACCAATCTGAGTTCAAGGATTCATTGAACCACAAAGATCTCTGGATGTGTTTGGGCCAGTCACTATTTCTAGTCTAAATGACCTTACGCACTTGATATGGTGATAAAAATGAGACAATTACCACCACCACCCAAAAAAAAATCACTTTAGGAACAAAAGAAAAAATATAATTATAATGAAGATGGAGAAGCATGGCTTATATTTAAGCAATGGACTAGTTAGCGAACATGCCATGAAGTTTAGTTCAGAATATTTATAATGGAATTAAAGGGGGGAAATGAGCCCCAGTTTTAAAATTCAGCTGGTGATGGATTAAGATTTCTATGGCCTTCTGCCAATGGGGGATTTAAATCTAAAATAAAGGTTAAGAAAAACTATGTGTTACAGAAAACCCATCAATCACCAAAAGCCTATTTATGAGCATGCCTTAAAGATGAGAAAGCAAGCAGCTTGTGATAAGTTATGGCTTGGGAATGTGCAAAGGCACAATAATCAAGGATAACCAAGAATTGTAGTCCAATCTACAGCACATGCATATGACACAAAAGGAATGCTGGAGCAGTTTAAGAAATCCAGATTTAATTAAAAACAACTCTGTAAATATAGGATATACTTTAAAGATCTTGGACTCTCAACAATCCTTCCCGATCCCAGCTTTTAGATTAGAATACATTCTTTGTCTTAATCCAAGATGATTAATGCTTTCATTTATAAATGATGAAATATTGTTGTAAACTTGTATCATATGTTGTTTATAGTGTTTAGTGCTTAGAACATATTCCATGTGCTTTGCAGAATGAACAAGAGTTCTCCCACTCAGAAATAGAAATGCAGATGGAGAAGAGTGTACCCCTTTTGACCTTTTTGTTCATTTAACTATAATTGTGCTTGTCTGAATACTAAATCACAAACTAGCCAATCCCCTCATGTTTTGCAAGCCAGTGTGATTTAGTTCATTGTGTCATGTGAACCAGTTAACCCTAGATAATGGTGCCTTGTGAATGGGTCAACAAAGTAGAGCTTAGTACCAAGAACAATATCAGAATCATCTGCTCTTATATGAGCAAGAGTTAACTACCATATTTTTCGGACTATAAGTCGCACCGGTGTATAAAACACACCAAGATTTCGAAGAGGTAAGTAAGGAAAAAAAAGTTTTTGTCCTCCCTGGCCCCCAGGAGCACTCTGCAGGCCTCCCAAACCCTCTGTGCACCCCATTTTTTGCCCATTTTTTCAAAAAATGGGGCATACAGAGGATTTGGGAGGCCTGTAGAGTGCTCCTGGGAACTGGGGGAGGGCAAAAACGCCGTTTTTGCAAAAATGGTGTTTTGCCCTCCCCAGCCCCAAGGACCACTCTGCAGACCTCCCAAACCCTCTGTGCACCCTGTTTTTGTGAAAAACTGGCTCATTTTTTTCAAAAATGGGATGAGTGGGGCGGGGCTTCGGGAGGCCAAAAATGGCTGTATTCGGTGTATAAGATGCACCAACATTTACACCCTCTTTGGGGGGGGACTGTGTCTTATACTCCAAAAAATATGGTAGATCTAAATCTCCCACTGTAGGTAGTCCTTGACTTATGGCCACAATCGAGCCCAACATTTCTATTGCTAAGTGAGATATCTGTTAAGTGAGTTTTGTCCCATTTTATGACCTTTCTTTCCACAATGGTGAATCACTGCAGTTGTTAAGTTAGCAACATGGTTGTTAAGTGAATCCGGCTTCCCCATTGACTTTACTTGTCGGAAGGTCGCAAAAGGTGATCACATTGATCCCAGGACACTGCAACCATAAATTTGAGTCAGTTGCCAAGTGCCTTAATTTTGATCACATGACCATGCAGTGGTCATGTGAAAAATGGTCATAAGTCACTTTTTTCAGTGCTGTTGTAACTGAACAGTCACTAAACAAACTGTTGCAAGTTGAGAACTACTTGTATTTCAATTTTTAAAACGCTTTCAAGTTGAAAGATTCTTTCCAATGACTTTCCAAAGTCATACAAATACATCACTTGGCTTTGGAAATAATTACAGTACAGTAATAAGCTTCCTCTAGTTTTCAACTGATCCTAGACCATGATGAAAACAAGGAAATTGGATGGCGGAAGATCTGTAGCAATAAAATAAAACTTGGCAGTTCAGAATGGCTTTAAAAGACATAAAAAGGAGCCATGGATTGGACATCCTTGCTTTTCAATCTACCAAACAATTCAGGTTTGTTGCAAATGATTACTATATGGAGAATCATTTGAATACTTCTCCATATTTTTTAAAAATTTGGGACAAGTAAAATGGATATCATGCACATGTTCTGTGTCCTTTTGGCTGTAATTTTCTGACACCTTATCTAGAACCATTAGGAATTATTTTTGAGTAACACATGACAGGGCACCCCACATGGTATTAGGCAGGAAGTCCTAATAAAACCAATGGGACTTATTGCTAAGTAAACATGAATTAACCAATCAAATAGATTTTGTGGAACACAGTGGTGAAATTCAGCCGGTTCTATCCGGATCGTGCGATCTGGTAGCGCCGGCGGCAGGAGGCTCGTTTTTGACCCTCTGCACCAGTGGTGGGTTGCCCCTGGTTCGGTCTGGTTCTATAGAACTGGTTGTAAAACTGGCGGGAGGCTCCGCCCACCCACCACAATGTCATCACCGGTGATCTGCACATGTGCAGAAGCTTCTGTGCATGCGCAGAAGAGTGCGTGTGTGAGTGAGCGAAGCGAGCACTCATGTGCGGTCCCGTTGCAAATCGGTATTAAAGTAGAACCCACCCCTGCTCTGCGCATGTGCGTAGGAGGCACACACACGCTCAAATTTGCAAACCGGTGGTGAAGGTAAGTGAATACCACCCCTGGTGGAACAGTGAAGTACTGCAAGGCTCAGTAAGGAAAGAACACACATACTGTAACGTTTGAGTCTATTATACTCAGAGAGGAAGCAAAAAACAAAGTCAGCATTTTATATCTAAACCTTTATTAGAACAAATCTTAAGAGCTGTTAAACAATAAGTAACAACAACTTGTGTTAAATATTAAGTTCTGCAAAGATATTTTCAACAATATGTTTCTAAAATTTCTGCACAGCAGAAGCAAATAGATTTTAAAGTTCAGACGGCCATGTGCTCAAGTTAATTTGGTTTGGGCACAAAAACAGTCTCTAAAAATCACATTTGAAGTAGAAATGTGATCAGCCAAGAAACAGAAAACGTCCTTGATTTGTTACCATGCAAATTACGAGTACATATTTGAAATGGTGATGTACCCCTTATCACAGGCTGCATTGTTTAAGGAAGTATTAAATATACATCTCAGAAACTAAGAAGCTATTCTCTTTTATTACCATGAACTATAAATGTTAATTAACATTTGAGAAGGGGAATAATAGATTGTATCAAAAGTTAGAAAATTAAAACTCATCCTTTAAAATAACATCTTATCTTTAGATGGATTTTAGAAATGAAATAGCCTTTTAACACCTGTTAACAAAGCAATAAATACTTTACACCAGTGTACTATATGTATCTCCTTGTTCCAGTTTCTTGTACTTTACAAAACAGGACTCTAAATTATAGAATAATTGATGATGAAGTGATTCTGACTTCGCTAATTAGTGCATGGAAGTACAAGATGTATAATTGGCTCTAAAAATATATCTTGATTCCAGGGGCAATAATGAGTGTTTCTAATTTTAATAAAGCCAAAATTTACCCTTAATTCCACAAACCTAGGCACAGATAGTCAGAAGCAAGGGGATTTGCTACCAAATAAATTCAGTTAAGCTTTGTATCTAATATTGTAACACTGAGCAAAGTATGGGATAGCTGTAGGAAACAAACAAGTTTCATTTAATTCAATGGGATTTACTTCTGAGCAAACATGTAAAGTTTACACTCTTAGATGTCCTGTTGTCCTATTACACCTAAGAAATACTTTTTAAAAAACTGCAATATTGTAAGTTTTGTTAAGTAGTATTTATGCATCATAATTGAAATTAACAGGGGCTATAACTGTCCTGATAAAAGTAAGGGCACATGCAAAACTAAAGGGACATAACCATTCTACCTGTGGTTAAGTAGCAGTGCTATCCAGTCACAACTGCCACTGCTAGTGTAACATTCATTCATGTAACTTTAGAGTAATGATTACTAAATGGCCGTAGCGTTCAGAGGACTACTTTGCAAAATACTCTTCCAAGCTTCCATTCCTTGAAAATATTCCTCCCTGGGAATGCTCAGCGAGATGGTCAAAACAGCACTGCAACACAGTTTGGCACCCATGTTTTCTATGCTTTGAGTGGGGGTGTCTCTGAGCTAATCATGAGGTGTGCATTTGCAGACAACCAACAGAACAGTAATCTAAGCATGCACACAAATTCCGAGGGTGCAGCCCTACTTCGCTCAAGCCGCAGGCTTGGAGCTCTGTTTTATGAAACAACACCCACTCACCCCCGGCATGGTTTTCATCAGCTCTGAAAGCCGAGATATCTACAGGCATCACACATACAAGGCCAAGCAAGAAAAATATTTCTTTTTCCTCCCAGCATTCACATGGGAGCTTGTGTGTAGGGCTGCCAACTTCACAGCTGATCCCTGTGGCTGTAACTGGAGCAGCTGTTTCATGCTCCTTCAAATCTGTAAAGGGAGCAAGGTTCTTCCTAGGTTTGCTAATAAAGCAAAAAAAAAAAATGGGCAGGGAGTGCGAACATCGCTGCAGAAAAGCACAAGCACTTTGAATAACTCTTCCTCATACAGAGGAAGAGTTGCCAAATGAGTTTCCAGCCTTTTGTGCAATTCCTAAATAAGCCCCCCCCCCCCCCCCCCCGCTTTCTTGCACATCTACCCATTTCCCTCACTTCATATCCTTTATATGTTTCTTCTTTAGCTGGGAGAAGGAAGGAAGGAAGAAGGAAGGAAGGAAATGTGTTTTTTGTTTTCCATATTCAATTATACAGATAGTCCTTGGCTTATGACTATAATTGAGTCCAAAATTTCTGTTGTTAAGCTAGGCAGTTGTTAACTGAATTATTTCATTTTATGACCTTTATGCTACAGTTGTTACGTGAATCACTGTGTTGTGAAGTCAGTCGTGGTTAAGTGTTGAGTCTGGCTTCCCCCACTGACTTTGTTCGTTGGAAGCTGGAAGGTCCCAAATGGTGATCACATGACCTTGGGACACCGCAACCTTCCTAAATACATGCCAGTTGCCAAGAGCCTGAATGTTGACCATGTGACTATGGGGGATGCTGCAGTGGTTGTGTGAAAATGGGTCATAGGTCACTCTTTTCAGTGCTGTGGTAACTTCAGTCACTAAATGAATGATGGTAAGTCAAGGACTACCTGTATACCTTAATTTACAGGCAATATTAATTAGTGGTTAATATTTCAGTTTTTTAAAAAATCTTGACCTGCTCTTTCTGTCATGTGGCTTTTGGCAGGTATGTATACAAGTGCAGATATGGTTTTGTGACATGGGATAGGAGAAGCTGGTCTGGTTTATCTTGGAGTTGATGCCACTCTAGATAGATTGGGGAAAAGTGGGATGCAGATCTTGGCATTGCTCTTGTAGTTTTTCTTTCTTTATAATTTTTTCTATCTAATCTATTTTTCTTTTGCAGGAAAGACTTTCTAAAATTAGGATCATCTGATAATATTTCCTAGAAAGGCAATAAATATTTATTGTTAATTGTGGTGGGTCAAATTGCCGCTCAGAAGATAGATAAAACATCTGGCTGAAAATTTGGCATACCTATTTCTGATCTGGATTGAGGAAGTTGAATAAATGCCCCCAGAACAAGGTTTATATGTGGATTGCAGCACATTTTGAAGTGGAAAGTCAGCAGAGACTCAATATCCTGAATTATAAATCAAGCTGGATAAAACTAAGCTGAAAAACCTAAATGTTATATTGCCCACTGCTTTGCTTTTAGAGCAGATGGAGGTGGGAAAATACAGATTTTATAACATTTGCAACTACATAAGACAACCAAACTTGTACCAATACTTTCAAGTAAATCAAAAGAGAGTTTTGTTTCAAGCAATAGTAGATTAATGGTTCAAATGGTATTTGTAAACTTCGAAACATAAACTAGTTGATACCAATAGCCAGTAAGGCACTTTATATTGGAGCACACAGCTGTACAGGCTAGGAAAGTGACAAAACTTGAAATGCAGTCAAGAGACATTTACATATTCTTTGACCATATATATTGAAAAAGGACATTTACAGGTTTTCTTCCTTGGAAACTCTTAACCTTGTTTTGAAAAATCTGTTTACTCACCTAGGACAAAATTTTTAACAGTAAAACATTTCATACCTCTTTTTTAAAAGAAGAAAAATAAAGAAAACAACAGCCAACATTTTAATATCCAAGCCACAATAATTAAAGAGAGAAATCAAGAGAGAGAGAGAAGGGGAAAAAAAAGAAATCTCTCGTGTTTCCTCTGTCCCTGGAATTTTAAAGATTGGTGTCACGACAAACTCAGATGGTTTCACGGGGTACAATAGCTTTGGTATAAAACTTGCACAAGTAAAAGCTGACAACGTATTGCAGAAACAATGCACCAGACCCAATGCAATGCTGTGGTCAGGACAGTCCACCTTCTCTAATGTCTTTTGCTTTGCATGTTATGCTTGTTGAGTATCTTCAGCAGAGATTTACTCATGTAATAAGGTCTTTTGGTAGAACCATCCTGACTTTCTAAATCTCCCACTAGGAGGAAGAAAGGCAGAGAGCAAAAAATGAAACCAATCCAATACTTCCATCTGCTGGCTCTTTTGTGCACAACAGCAAATGCCTGGCGAGATATATATATCTCACATATATTACACATGGGATGTTTTGGCATTTATTATACTGTAAACACTGGCGCAATAATATAATCAGCCCTTTAGAATCAGGTGGGCTAGATGCTGCACCAGTTCCATCAAGAAGGCCTTTGTCTCGGCTCTTGACTCGAAGGAGTGCAGGATCCAAGCCTATTTCAATCTTATCATCTCATCAAGAAATGATTTCTCTAGTACATTATGACTTCTCTAAAGCAAGGAAGTGCATTTGATCAAGCTTTAGCTTTATGTTAAAGCACTATATGCATAAAATGGACACTATAACAAACCGGTAGGGTTTGTCCTAATGATTAAGAAACACATCAGTCAAAGTTCAAAGCTATTTGCCTTTCAAAAATAAATTATTACTTAGTTTGCACATTAATGTCTCATTCATTTCTGAGAAAGATATTCAGGAATTTTGCCTATCAGATGTACACTTTGCCATTATTGAACATTTCAAATTGGCTGAATGGCAGCCAAATTTCAGTGCTATTGCTTAGCATTTTCACTTTTTTTTTCAGTTGTTTAGAATGTTTCCCTTAAGGGCATTTCTCCATTTTATTTCTGACTGGGTTTACTTGTTCAAGTACAGCCTATCTGCTATGCTCACACATATTAAATCAGTTTATTTTAACCATGGTTTGTTAAATAAAAACCAGGCCAGAATAAAGATTGCATGTGGAAAAAAAGTAATTTTGTGACTTCTTTGGCAAATTCTTAGTTTGTTTTTTCTCCTTTACGTGTTAGCTTCTTTGGAGTGATTGCTAAGCCCCTGTTTTAATTAGTATGATAACAACATACATTTTACAGATGTCACTCCTGTTCTAATAATTGTTAGAAACAGTTCTAATTATTTAGAAACAATTCAGTGTTATACCTAACAATTCCTAAAGACACCTAATGATGTCTGATGGTTGCATTGTGACTTAAAAGTGCATTCTTGCTGTTTTTCAAATGAATATCATCAATTTATCTCAATTGAAAACATTTAAGACTAATCCGAAGATTTAATATGCAAGGACATGCTTAACAAGGACTAAGTCAAAGATTTTGCCTACTATATATCAGTGGTGGGATTCAAATTTTTTTTACTACCGGTTCTGGGTAGTAGCTTGGTGGGTGTGGCTTGGTGGTGTGGCAGGGGAAGGATACTGTAAAATCTCCATTCCCTCCCCACTCCAGAGGAAGATTACTGCAAAATCCCCATTTCCTCTTGATCAGCTGGGACTCGGGAGGCAGAGAATAGATGGGGCCAGTCAGAGGTGGTATTTACCGGTTCTCCAAACTACTCAAAATTTCCGCTACCAGTTCTCCAGAACTGGTCAGAACCTGATGAATACCACCTCTGCTATATATCCCAAGATATTAACAGCATGCTAGGTGGGTTCATATATAGCCATTATCTAATGTTTGAACAGGCATTACAATGGGAAAATGTGTTTTTTTTAAAAAAAATAATGAATTACATATGATTCAATCTGCTCTCCAGTTATCCATGGATAAAAGTTGCCTTCTAGGGACATTCCGAATAGATAACACTCGATTGCTCAGTGTTCAAAGATTGTTGTAGTTAAGAGGCTCTATTCATCTTTTGATTTGTATATTTGCATGCAGGGAAACTAATTTGCTCTCCCTTTTAGTAGCACAGAAAGGAACAAATTTGCCTTCCTCTAAATGGAAAGGACCATTCCATTAGGGTAGGGCAGGCACACTCTTTTGGAGGCTCCAGCTGAGGGAAGGACAAATGACTCTAACCAGATCCTGGTTCCTCCTGCATCACTCCTGTTGTCCCAGAGAGCTCCTCAACCTTCTAGAACAGTTTTTGCTGTAGTAGGTAGAATTAGCAAAATATTCCCTCCTCCAGGAAAGCTAACTATGTGCAAATCTGGATGAATTACACTTGTCTGGGTGAAAAAGTACATCTACTCACTGAAATGGCCATTCAGCTGAGTGCATATATATAATTTATTTCAGACTGATAGCTCTCTCAGGTGTTTTGGAATACAAATGATGTAAGCACCTTTCTCAAAAAAATATTCTCATCTGGAAATAAATTGCTCTTTTTAATAGAATGGACTTCCGGGAAAAGTTTCTCCTTTGCAACAGAAGAGTTAAAATGCTGGGGAAAAAACCACCTAAAATTCTATATTAATCCAATTAATATCGGTTAAACTCCCCAATTATCTTAAAACCAAGTCCATCTTGATGGTAGAACTAGGCTGTTCTGTTGAATGAATTTTGGAGGGTCCAATTTTAGAATGATAAGCTTGGCATTTGTGCAATAAGTTATAGAGAAAAATAGAATTACCAATGCAAATCTGGACACAAGCTTCAATCAGAACTGAGACCAATCACCCCGGTGTAATGACAGAGTATAATGTCATGAGGGGATAATGGAATTCATGATTTCATATTTTTAAGACAATGTATCCTATTTCAAAAGCCTCTCATGATCCAAGAGAAACAGTATAACTAAAGCTACCCATTGTTTTAATGTTTAAAACTTCATATGAGATAACTGCTAAATAAGCAGCATGACTGTGAAGGAACTCTGCTTAGAATATGTTCTCTCCCCAGCTTTTACTAATATAAAATGTGATTAATGATGTACTGTAATTGCATTTTGAATTCCAGTTATGAATAAGAAAAATGCATTTTCTTCGCAAGACTGCGTTCTATTTTATGATGCAGGATACTAATTTTTGATATTTACTCATAAAAATTGCATCTGGTGGTGAACAGGGGCTATTGCATGACTTACATTTTTAAAAAAATGAATAATAGATATTGGTGTGACATTCTTTTTCTTTAAAAAAGTGAAGATATTTAAAGAATCTTTATCCTTTTTTTGAGAGAGAGAAATAAATCAGCAGGATCCCAATTTATCTCCATCTCAACTTTTAGGAGGCAACTGAATTAGCAATGTGCCCTTCCTTATAGGGAACCATTAATATATTTTAGTCACAGTTTAAGTAGCTGTCAATCAGCACATACAGTAAAAATACAGCCATAGCACCATCATTACAAATTTAGGACTACCTGCTGGTTACCGATAATCTTGATATGTTTATGGCTAATTAGGATACATTGTAGTGCTTTGAAAAATTGCCTGAATATCCTTTACAAATATACACCTATAAAAAAAGTTATCAAAATGGCTGTCATTTCAGACAGCAAAATCTCAGGTTAGAAAAGTTATTAAAACACTAAGAGCTAAAGGTTAAAAAAAAGAAGCTTCACATTTACACGTTTCCCATAGGCACTCTATAAAAACTATGATGTGACCTTATTTCACAGCGGTTAAAAAGACGTCTTGAAAATGTTGCCTGTTTGCTTATTTTTTAGATAGTACAAAGCAACACAAATGATTTATTAACCAGAAACGTCATACTTTAAAAAAAAATCTTTTGTCTAAATTATACGCATTCTGCTTTTAAAATGTTTTTCCCTCCTCTTCCTTAAAACTAGCACTGTTGCAATTTTGAGCATTATCCCATTAACTTTTTGGGACTCAGTTCCTTCTTCCCCAAAATCCGGTGCAGACTAGCTGACATGTAGTAAGGTTTTGCTGTAGATCCGTCATTCCTTTCCAAGTCTTCGCCTGGGTAGAAAGTGGTCAAAAAGAGCCAAAGCAAAAAGCAGACATGCAGTCAAACCAAAACAAAGGAGAGATTCAGAAGAAAAAGAGGAAAAGAATCATTAGAATTCCTACAATGGTAGAGCTGAATTTCAGTGTGTGATGCCATTGCAGAATATCAAAAAAGCATTCATATAAGCAATTTCAGATCAATACCAAACAAGTCATAGCTAAGTTGCATTAAGCCATGCTGTGATCCATATTTTTTGCCCATGCAACAGGTTAACTTTGAAGTTAAATAATTAACTTATACTTGGTGGTGAAGCACAGAACCCATCAATACTGTATTTCCACAGTAGTCTTGGGCCGGGTAGGTTGGGTTGGGATGAGGAGCATAATGGTAAATCAACTGCAATTATAAGATGGTATGTTGACAGTTGAATGATTCTTTTGGAATAAAATAGATTCTGATGACATGGAAAACTAGAAGACTAGGACTACAGTTCCCATGCAAGTATAGGTCATATAAAGGTCAAGTTTACAAATGGTTGATTCACAACCAAAAGATGGAGAGAGAGTAAGATGGGAATCATAATTATTTATTGAGCTCTGGATCATTTTTCTAAAATTCTATCTTTAGTGCTTTCTCAGTAGCAAGTGGGATTTCCACAACTAGGATGCTCAAAGACGTTTGTCATCTTTATAATTTCATAAGGATGGCTAAACTTATTTGCATACAGAGCACAGACTAGTGCAGGAACAGTTACTAATTCATGCTCCCAAGTAAAATATGGACAAAACTCAGCAGCCCTTTTTCATGCGGCTGTTGACAAAAATAGGATTGCCAACATAATCGCCAACGTCCGATGACGGATATGGCACAAGAAGAAGAAGAAATATATATTCCAGCTCTTTTAAAGCCAACCTGGTTGCAGAAGAGGAAATATGTTACTTTAAGTTCAACCAACACAGCTGTCATGATTAAAACAGCAAGGATGTTATTAGCAAGAACACATAACACTTATCTACTTAAATGCTGCTGGACAAAATGAAGCTATAAAATACTTAGTAGTTAGTAATTATTATGGAGCAGTTTCTCAAAAAAACCATAACGGTAATTAGCATTTAGTAATAGGTCACTAGCTGACTAATGAAATCACATCTGACATGTGATTGCCCATGCAATAAAAATTTCAACTGAGTAAACTGTAACAAGAGAAACCAGAAATAGATCCCTCCAACATGTTCATGGATTTTGTTAGGAAGTTGAATTACCAGTCCTTTATCTGAGCACTACTGAAAGAAGAAATAAATCACAAAAGGCTGATGACTTACAAAAACAGAGGAAAAGTGTGTCAACACACATTGCATAGACACTGAAGAATCCGTGTGCAACCAGATACGACCCTAAAATGACGGTCTGGAAAAAAAAGGAAACCATGTTAAATTTACATTATTTTTTAAAAAAATTTTTTTTATTTATAATACAACACAATATAACAAACACAAAACACATAATATAAATTCCTTTTTTACAACTGTTTCGTAACGGCCATCTTCTAATATTTACATCTTCCCCTATTTCCCCTTATACTGTACTTTTCCTTCTTGTCTCTTTTTCTCTTATTTACATTATAATTCCTAACAATCATATTAATTTTATACATTTTATACATTGTCCTATAAACCTTTTACATTTATTATTTCTCCCCTTTCATTATTGTTCACTATTTCTAATCTCCAGGCAGTGTACCATTTGTTCCATATTACATAGTATTCCATATCTTCCTTTTCTTTAAGTTCTTTTGTTAATTTGCCCATCTCGGCACACTCTAAGATTTTTGTTATCAATTCTTCCTCTGTTGGTGTATTTTTATTTTTCCAATTTTGTGCAAATGATATTTGTGGGGCCGTTATAATATTTACATTATTGTGATAGTTTTTCTGAAGATATTCCTGACTCTAAACTTAGCAAGTAACAGTGATTCCACAGTCCTCTTCCTCTCCATGCCCCAGCAGATTTACTAGAACTGGTGCAGTGGACAAGGCTGTTAATAGCAAAGTACAATGTTATTAATAGATTTCTGGATGGGATACTGTAGTTTCAAGTTACATCTTCCTTTAATGTTACACTAACCCATTGCGAACTATGCTGGTAATCCATTGCTTCTTCTCTCTTTCCCAACCTTTCTTTAAAGGCACATAGTATATAGTCAGGGACTTCTTTCTTTTTAAAAAAATCCAAACAGATGTGCAGAAGAACAAGGCAGATAGAAGAGCAAAGCAAACAACCTGTGATCTCCCTATGTTTTGGGTTCCAACGTCCATCAGCCCTATCCAATATGAAAGCAGCAAGTTAATCTCTAAAGATGTAATCCAAACTATCTGGAGAAGATCATGCTACCTGCCCAAAATATGAATTGGAATCCAAGTATCAAACTCAAGTCAAATTTGATCCCCCACCCATTCCTGAACGTGAATCAGAGCTAATCTGTGGAGACTGAGATAGTACTGTAGCTGCAGACACTTTCCCCAGAGTGTATCTGAGCAGCAATAAGCAAAGATGTTTTAAATAAATCAGAATCAAAAGAAATCAAAGTGTGGGATTGCTTGTCTTGTTGGGGGCTGGAGAGGCATGATCCCGATTGTCTCGCCGTGCCAGAAGCCAACCTCATGCTTGGACCTTTAATTCTTCATTTGAACTTACCAAGAGGGGGACCCAATAATAATTCAGTGAAGGTGCTTCTTGTGCAAATGCTGGTATCCTGTGTGTGAAGAAAAAGAAGGCTAGGACACCTGCAGGAGACACAAAAAAACCCACAGAGAGAGTATTAGCTACAATATGTCTTAGTTAGATTTCAAAGCTCTTTTATCTCTCATATTTTGAAACAAACAATATAGTTTGAAATAGATAATTCCATGTCTGGGAATATACATAAATGTCCTGTATAAATGATTTATTTTTAAAAGAGCCATGGTGGCGCAGTGATTAGAATGCTGTATTGCAGGGTAATTCTGCCAACTGCCAGGAGTTTGATCCCGACAGGCTCAAGGTTGACTCTTCCTTCCAAGGTTGGTAAAAGGAGGACACAGACTGTTAGAGGCAATATGCTGACTTTGTAAACTGCTTAGAGAGGGCTATAAAGCACTGTGAAGCGGTATATAAGTCTAAGTGCTATTGCTATTCAACTATTTACCCCCAAGCCATTTAGGCATCTTCATTTAAACATACCTGCATTTTCAGAAACAGGGCCCATGAGAGTTTTTATAACATAATTTTTCAAACAATAAATCCCTACATTAATTATCCTTGGTATTTGTAGTGGTCTAAAATTCGCATTCCAATTAATTATCTCTGAATAATTCATGCAACCAGAAGATTTTAATTTATTTTATCATTCCTTCTGTCTCTTTTTAATAACATGTGCAGTTACCAAAACAGAAAAGAAACCCAAACTTGATTTTAAAAAAAGCTTATCTAGTTTATTTCTTAGTGAACCATTTAACTACTTTCAATTAATCTTATTCAGTATGTTTAGTGATAAATTGAGATACTAATTTAGAATAACAGCTATGCTAAGCAGGAAGGAGAAAGAATGTAAATTAATTAGCTCCAGAAATTTATTCTTAAGAACAAGGAAAGCATGAAGTAATTTCACTGTTAAATGGTTTCATTTCAGACAACTCTTATTCATTTTCTAGTTATAAAATAATGTGCATAATATACATATATAATATACAAATAATATACAAATTCTTTTAATTCAGAACACTTATCTTTTGATCTGCTGCTGGAGAATATTTATTACAGGTAGTCCTTGAGTTTATGACCACAACTGAGTCCAAAATTTATGTTGGTAAGAGAGACAGTTGTTATATGAATTTTGCCCCATTTTGCAACCTTTCTTTCAACAATTGTTAAGTGAATCACTGCAATTGTTAAGTTAGTAACACTAAGGCTTCCTCATTGACTTTGCTTGTCAGAAGGTCACAAAAGGTGATCACATGACCTCAGGACATTGCAACCTTCATAAATATGAGTCAGTTGCCAAATGGCTTAATTTTGATCACATGGAGATGCTGCAATGGTCATAAGTGTGAAAAATGGTCATAAGTCACTTTTTCCAGTGCCATTGTAATCTTGAACGGTCACTAAACGAACTGTTGTAAGTTGAGGATTACCTGTATTAGTTCTTTGCCATGATTAGATCACTTCCTAGCTAATAACAACCTCATTCCCTGTGATAACCTCTGTGGGAATGGTCCATCCTATCCTTGCACAATTGCGGTCAACTGTGCTCATCAGTCAAAGACTACCCATACAGAAGTTTTGTGTCAACAATCAGCTTAGCATGACCAATGGCCTTAAGAAAACTGAAAACAATGAATGTGAGTTAATTGAGTAGAACTAATGTTGTAGTAATATATTAATCAGTGTTCAACTAGAGCAGGATGGGCAAATGTGGCTCTTTTACAACCTGTGGACTTCAACTCCCAGAATTCCTGAGCCAGCTGGCTCAGGAATTCTGGGAGTTGAAGTCCACAGGTTGTAAAAGAGCCACATTTTCCCACCCCTGATAGAGGAAATAATGTGTATAATGGATATTTTTTTTTAGTTCTGTATTTTGTATTTTAATTTTTTTCTGAATAAAATAAAATAAAATAACACACACAGACACACACATGAATTAGTTGATTGACTCACCCACAGCTCCAGCAACGAGGAGTTTACCCAGGAATAATAAGAAGTCTGTTACTTTATCCAGGACTGCAACCCTGTGCAACAGATAAGAAAACTGATATTATTATTATGTTGTTTTAAGCCCCAAAGGCAGTAAGATCTGTATCTAGCTGTTAAGGTTACTTTGATAACTAGGTGACCTACTATTTCTATCTACCTAAAGGATCTCATTTTAGAGAAAGATTTAAAACCTGATAATTAATTTCCTCAGAGAAATTAGTATTTTAAATTATTGAAGGGGAAAAGCAGATATTCTTTTGTTTGCTGGATTGTGGTCGTAACTCTAGGACTACTTCTATATCAGGCCAGGTATGCCAACCATTTTGTTTCCCTGGGCCGCACAGAGTGAAGAGGAATTGTCTTGAGCCATATATGAGATATATAATAATCTCTCTCTCTCTCTCTCTCTCTCTCTCCCTCTCTGTGTCTCTGTCTCTGTCTCTCTCTCTCCCCCCGTCCCTCCCTCCCTCCCCCCCCTCTCTCTCCCTCCCTCCTTCTCTCTCTGTATCAATAATGTTAAAGGTTAAGATTTTGTGGGGGCCACATTACTAGCTATCCAGGGCTGCATGTGGCTGACAGGATGCAAGTTGGACATACCTGTACCATAGTTTTACTCTATATTCTCTTGGACTTCCATGAATAAAGCTAGATGTGGAGAAGAACTGTTCAAGTGGTCCTCGACTTAGGACCACAACTGGGCCCAAAATTTCTGTGGCTAAGTGAGACACTTGTTAAGTGAATTTTGTCCCATTTTACAATCTTTCTTGCCATAGTTGTTAAGTGAATCACTGCAGTTGTTAAGTTAGTAACACAGTTGTTAAGTCTGTCTGGCTTCCCCATTGACTTTGCCTTTCAGAAGTCATAAAAGGGACGACCACGTGACCCTGGGACATTGAAACCATCATAAATATGAACCAGTTGCCAAGTGTCTGAATTTTGATACATGACCATAGGGATGCTGCAAAGATCATAACCTGAAAATGTGAAAAATGGTCATAAGTCACATCTTTCAGTACTGTTGTAATTTTGAATGGTCACTAAATGAACTGTTGTAAGTTGAGGACTACCTGTATTTAGGGCTGCTACAAGTTGAATACAGCTCTCTACACCATTAAATCATGTCCCAGATCGAATGGGAAGCTGTACTGGGGAGACCTGTTTTATGTTTGCATTCTTTATCCTACTGGAACATCTTAGTACAAAATTCCTAGGAATACTGTAGGTTTATTTGCTCATTTTGTGTCCCTCCTTCTTCTATCTGTTATATGTACATACCTCTGCACCATGGCAATCTTCTATTAACAAAACTGCCCAAGAAGATAAAAACTGAAAATGTTTGGGTTTAATTCTTTTATTAATATTCATATGATGTGAGATGGATGGCGTGTGCACTTAAATAAAATAAATATAACATTTTTCAAATTAACTCAAATAAATCTATGTTAGGGTGTATTAACTATATTCTTTGTGACTATATCACAAACTTGTTTGTAGCATTAGTTCATAATTTAAAGTTTCTATTGTGTTTCTCCCAAAAGAAGGCCGGGTCTTATTTTCTTTTGAACCCTGAAAAAACGGGTAGGCCTTCTTTTTGGAGGGTTCTAATTATTGACTCACCTCGCAGTGGTGGCACTGACAGCCCCACCCAGCAGGAGCCCGCTGCTGGCCCGCTTCTTCTGCAGCCGCTTGCTGCCACTAGTACGAATTGCCCCGGCCTCCGTTTCGCCTTCAGATGCCTGCCGGAAGCCCTCTGCAGCTGATAATAGAGATAATAGAAGGCTGGAGATGCCTGCCGGCAGGCAACTAAAAACAAAATGGAGGCCATGGTGATGCGTGCAAGTGGCGGCAAGCAGCTGCAGAAAAAAGTGAGGCAGGTGTTGGGGTATGCGAGGCCAGGTAAGTAGGGCAGTTCCACTTCCTATCCCCACCCTAGCTTATTTTTTACCTATATGCCTAGCCCCACCCCCTGCACCCTGGGGTGGGTGGGGTCTTAATTAGGGCTAATTTTGTGGGTGGGGCTTAATTTGATCATATGCACTCAAAAACATGACAGGGCTTCTTTTCAAGGTGGGTGGTCTTTTTGGAGAAACATTGTATCTCTGCCACTGTGTGAAACAATTAAAAATGTGATCTAGCCTTTAAATGTGATCTGTTCCTAAATTTGAATTCTTTAAAAGGATTGCATTTGCAACTCCAAGAATTTCTGGACAGCATCATGGAATTAATGGTTCAAAATATCTAGAGGGCACCAGTCTTAGACAAATGAGAATAACATGAATATTTAAAACATTAATCAAGCACATTTTTAGTGAGGGCAAATATATGGAGCATTATGGGATTATACTTCCTTACCTCACCACATTTCTCATGAGAAGAAAGAACGCTTCCCTTGCTGAGGTGCAGAAGTTTTTACCATAGATTGCAATCTGCAGAATAGTAACAGCTGTTAACATATGCTAAAGTTTTCTGAAACTAGATATTAAAGTATTTTTTAGTATGCAGAAACAAAGATATAAACATTTCAATTCAAAATAGTTTAAATATTATGGTTTAAACCATTATATTAAAAATTTGGAAAACTGGCATTGCCACATCAGTTATAGTCTGCATAGAAGTATATTGGAAAAGGAGAGAGTGAAAAAGAAAACCTACCATGATGTAAGCATTCCTGTTTATAAATTTAAGGAATTTTTCCAAGCACCAAAAACAGCATTTGAGGCAGCAAAGCAAGAATTTAGCAAATGCATTTTGTGAGCCTGCATGAAAGAGAGAAAACATTTCTTAACAATTACAAAATGCCAATATGATGCCATATATAAGATTTTATATGGTGCAAGAGAATTGGAGATGTAGAATAAAGTGGGGTTGAATAAATCTTTAAATCTTTAAATAAAATATTTAAATATTTTAAACAAAGCAATATTCACTCTATCAATGGTCAGAAACTTTCCTATTCATGGCTGGCTGTAAAGTACATTTTCCCAAAGTTCATTACATGGAAACACTGGAGCAAGATATATAAACCAATTGTGGTTTAGGCCCTTTATGGTTATAAATGCTTCCGCCAAATTTGTGTTTCATATGAATGAGAAGGCATACAAGTGTTCATAACCTGAAAAAGGGAAGTCTTATTTCATGAAAGCGCTCCATGGCATAGGACCTGGGTACTTTCGAGACCGTCTTCTGCCACCAATATCCTCCCACCGGCCAGTCCGCTCCCACAGAGAGGGTCTCCTCAGGGTGCCATCGGCCAAGTTATGTCGGCTGGCGACACCCAGGGGGAGGGACTTCTCTGTGGGAGCCCCAGCCCTGTGGAATGAACCGGAAATACGTAAGATCTCCGACCTCCAGGTGTTTCGCTGCGCACTGAAGACCCTGTTGTTCCGCCAGGCTGGCCTATCAACATAATAATTTAAAATTGGGGTATTTTAAATTTCTGGGGTTTTAAATTGAGCCAAATCTATTTAATCATTTTAATTTTTAACTGCTGTTTTGTCTTGTGTTTTTAAATAGGCTGTACACCGCCCTGAGTCCTTTGGGAGAAGGGCGGTATAGAAATAAAATTATTGTTGTTGTTGTTGTTGTTGTTGTTGTTGTTGTTATGATGATGATGATGATGATGATGATGATGATGATGATGAAACTCACCCTTAAGTTTGTGATCAAGGTATTCCAGGATTACTCTAATTAGTTGAACCACTGCAAGAATTAAGGAGCCAAATGCTAAAGAACCTGTATGATACCTAAAGGAGAAAAAAAATCAAATTCAAATACTTAAAGAAAACAAAATTCAGGAAGAAGCATGTTACTAGACATTGTACAGTTACAAAAAAGGTTAATATGACTGATAAAAATTCTACTATACAACATTATGAATTACAACATGTATTCATCATATATTCATTTAGCCAAATGCTAAAGAACCTGTATGATACCTAAAGAAAAAAAAATTCAAATGTTACTCTTCAAGAAGAAACATGTTACTAGATATTGTACAGTTACAAAAACGGTTAATATGGCTGATATATAACATTATGGATTACAACATGTATTCATCAGGTGTGTGTGTGTGTGTGTGTGTGTGTGAATTTGTAGTTCTAATTTACTGCTATTTCTAGGGTCAAAGGGAAGTTATAGATACATTTAAAATCTATCTGTGTGAAAACATGACAGGGAAGTCAGAGGGAGAAGTGAATTCAAACACTGACGTAACATTTTACTTACCGTATTGCTCGTCCAAATGAAGAAAAGAGAGGGCAGGGTGGGATGTCAGCAGGTTTTCGGAAGGCCCAATAATAAGAAGCAAAGGCACCAGCAAGGGTACATTGACCCAATGCGATCGAAAAATTGACCAGCCAGAGAAAGACAAACACATTGATAATTTGAAAGACTAAGATGTAGCGGTGATATAGACTTTCTCCCCCGTAGAAAGCAAATGTACACTGTGCCCCTGGACATAGTTTGGTCACATTAGTAGTGTTGAAAGTCTGTTCAGGGACAAAAGAAAAATAATCAATTGGAGATATGAAGTGATTTCAATACAGTCTCAAACTGTGAATCTTTCCATTGTTATGCGAATGGACAGAGAACAACAGAGGGCAGTGTTCAGCTAATGATTGCATAAGTATTACTGATACTCATGTACAGTATATTTAACATTTGGGATAGTGAGATAACAGTGTATTGTGTAACGTATTATAAAAACAGCTTGAGATAGACTGCATAAGCACAATCAAAATACTAGATCTGATATTATTAAAAAACCCAGAACTTCTGCAAGTGATGGAAATTTTGCTTTAGCAGAATTCAAGCTGTTAAAATAGTTCTTACAAATCATTCTAAATGCCTAAACAAGTTGGCACATTTTAGGCAGTACTGTGTCTTGTGGTTGTAGATGCTTCACAGGCTTCAGTAGATTTCCAATGTTTCTAACAGTTTCAGAAAACTCTTAACAAAGTTAATCAAACAACCAATAATTCAATCTCCTATATGTGTCTGGTCAATGCAAGCTTCTCTCATTAAATGCTACACTCACTTACAATTAGAGTAGACTGAAAAGATTCATTTGTACAAATTTGTCAGAAGCAATTTAAAGGGAATTGCTTTAAATTTAAAGCACAGGGCATTGTGAAAGGATAGGGCATTAACTAATGAATTAGAACGTAAATGGGTTTTGCTTACCTCTGGATAACAGGTCAAATTTGCATACTTGCATAAACTTTGATTAGCCATAACTTTGTACACAGGTTCTCCTGAGGTAGCCAGGAAACTTAATTGGGTTAAGTAACAAACAGAATCAAATAGTCACAATATGTAACATTCTACCAAGAGGAAGAGTCACAAAGAATAAATTTAATTTCCCTTGTTTTTTAATGACTAATTCAGGATATGATAACCATAGCATGCATGCATTTTCTAAGAACCTATCTGCCTGATATGCAGGTAATTAATCAGAGGTATAAAATTTGTTATTCTTTTACTTAATATCAAGGACATCTTTGCTGGTAATTTTGGGCACCAGGTGAAAAAAGAAATAGTATAGCTCAAAGATCACATACACAACAGTGCAAAACTTGCATTTTATGTAAGGATTTCACCCACAATTAATCAGTGGGAAGAGAAGTTCTGGGAAGGAATGTAAGCATGTAAATAAGTAATTAAGAAACCACTGAAGAACAGAAGATATTTTTCATGCATAGTGAATTTTGTAAGGTTCCCTTCATTTATTTACTTGAATAAATCAAGTGTTCTCAAACTTTCTGCACTTTTGATGGCAAAAAAAAAAAAAATCACATGATACTTGAATCAATTAAAGGGTAAGAGATCGAGATTTCTTCCTATGCAAAATTTAGCTTCTATTGAAGGAGGTTAAGATGCTTGCTTCTTTCATGCTTTAGCAAAGAAATGATAAATTGGATAGGTTTGAATTATGACAATTTTGCATACGCATAGAGTTTAAGACTGGTTGCTGAATGCATTAAAAGCACCCTCTAAAGGATGCCATAGAATAAATGGAGTGTTTAACAAATTATTAATATTGAGCAGGGAATAACAAGCTTGTATGATTTCCCCTTGATTGTTTAATGCATTTAGGGATCAGTGTATAAGCAAAGCTTGTTAGAAGTGTGCTGGTTAGGAAGGTGACTATATCTATAATTTGTATGCATATTCTTGATGGAGCATGTAAATGATTTCCAGCAAATGCAACAAATGATATGGTTGTGAATAATATTGAATTAATCACCAAAGCACTTAATTCTGACAGGAAGATTGTGATGAATGATTGCAAGTTATAGATAAATTGCAAAAAACTAGAGTATATGAATTTGTGTGCTTATACACTGTTTCCCTGAAAATAAGCCCAATCGGCCTTTTGAGCGCATGTGCTAAAATAAGCCTCCCCCTGAAAATAAGTCCTCTGCAAAATTATTTAAACGCAGAGCTGGAAATCAGGTAAGACGGCAAGAGGAGCCCCATCTTGCTCCACGCGCCTCAAAATAATAAGACCTCCCTGAAAAGCGCTTATTTCGGAGTTCAAAAAAATATAAGAAGGGTCTTATTTTTGGGGAAACACAGTATAATGGGAAATGGAGATATTTTAACATGTGCAAATGAGGGTGAAAAGTAATGGTGCTATGTAATCTACTACAAAGAAAGATTATTGAAAGAAGTGTATTATAGCATGCTTCTACCCACTATGATATATGTTACTAAGAGTAGACTAAGACTAAGTTGAATGCAGTGGGAATGGCTTACTTAAGAAATGTGTTTAATAGCAAAAGAAAAAAAATAGATGAGTGAAGAATACAAACATGGATTGAATACAAGAATGAAAATATGAAAAGAAGCATGGGAGAAGAATGTTGGTGTGGTCACAAAGAATAAATTAGGATTGAATCGTTGACTAAAGGAGAGGAGGAAGTTAAGGAGGAAACATGATAAATGAGACTAGTGAAGCCTTATTTACTGGTTCCCAAAGGAATGCAGCAAGTGTGATGAGATTCTTGTAATATAAGTGACCGACAATAATGAAACTGCTGTGTCCTATTCATGAAGTTGACCTGGAACCTTGTACCTGACAACTGAATTACCAATATCTGAAGGAAGAAATAATGGATCTAGAGGAAGAGCAGAATAAGGAAGCTGTAATGGAATGGCATTAAAATATCTGCAAAAAGAAAGAGGTGAGAAGCCTACAGAATAAAAGGCAGTGTATGGAGTACAGGAAGTCCTTGACAACAGTTCATTTAGTAACCGTTCAAAGTTACAATGATACTGAAAGAAGGGACTTATGACCATTCTTCACACTTACGACCGTTCCAGCATCCCCATCGTCATGTGATCAAAATGCAAGATGCTTGCCGTTGATGTGTCCTAAGGTCATCTTTTGCAACCTTTTGACAAGCAAAATCAATGGGGAAGCCAGATTCACTTAACAACTGTCTTACTAACTTATCAACTGCAGTGATTCACTTCACAACTGTGGGAAGAAAGGTTGTAAAATGGAGCAAAACTCACATAACAAATGTCTCACTTATCAACAGAAATGTTGGACTCAACTGTGGTCATAAATCGAGGACTATCTGTAATATAAAAATCCACAAGAATAGTTTGCTAGGGTAGAAGAATATGGGAAGGTATACAGATAGTCCTCAACTTACAACCATTCTTTTAGTGACCATTCAAAGTTACACCAATACCAAAAAGTGAAGTATGACCTATCTTTGCACTTATGACCACTGCAGAATTCCCATGGTCACATGATCAAAATCTAGGCACTTGGCATGTATTTATGACAGCTGCAGTAACTCAAGGTCATGTGATCACCATTTGCAACCTTCACAACTGGCTTCTGGCAAGCAAAGTCAATGGGAGAAGCAAGGTTCACCTAACAACTACATGATTCACTGAACAACTGCAGTGATTTGTTTAACAACTATGCTAAGCAAAGTCATAAAAACTGCCTTGCTTAGCAATGCAAATTCTGGTTCTAACTGTGGTTGTATGTTGAGGACTACTGTAGTATATGGTGTTGTATAACGTTTAGAAATGTTTCCTTTTTGTTACTTCCATTCCTTTTTTAAGAATTTACTATTTATCACTCTTTTCTGGATTCCATATAACGTTCCTAAATGGGAATAGTTTGATGAATACTTAGTGTATGCATGTACGTACCAATAAAATGCTCACCTGGAGATGTGAAAATAACCTGTAACTACTTACTCTTTGATAAAAAGGATACACGGCTGTCACTGCCCAGTATGAAATGCATATGGCGATAAGAATAAAGGTTATAATTGGATAGAATAATGTAGACATGATGTAACCAATTGCCCTAAACGAATAAACAAATAAATGAATAAAGTTATTCAATTTATCAGATGTCAGCTGCAAAACAATCAACTTTGTATACAGCATACCAAATTTCTACTGTGATTTCTATTCCTTGTGTGTAAGTTTTCATTATGCAAATTGTTGTATATATCATCATAAAAATGTAAATTTCCACAATGCCATATTCATTGGCCGTAACTAACAGATTCCCTTCCCATCCATTTGTCCATTAATATAAAGTTCATGCAAACAATATTTCTTTAAATTTAAAAAAATGCTTATGTACCTACGTTTTTATTTCTGATGCCCTTTAGCTCTTTATTATACAAGTTGTATAAAATAGAATAGAATAGAACAGAATTTTTTATTGGCCAAGTGTGATTGGACACACAAGGAATTTGTCTTGGTGCATATGCTCTCAGTGTACATAAAAGAAAAGATACGTTCATCAAGGATCATAAGGTACAACACTTAATGATAGTCATAGGGTACAAATAAGCAATCAGGAAACAATATCAATATAAATCGTAAGGATACAAGCAACAAAGTTACAGTCATAGTCATAAATGGACGAAGATGGGCGGTGGGAACGATGAGAAGATTAATAGTAGTGCAGACTTAGTAAATAGTTTGACAGTGTTGAGGGAATTATTTGTTTAGCAAAGTGATGACATTTGGGAAAAAAATGTTCTTGTGTCTAGTTGTTCTGGTGTGCACTGCTCTATAGCAGTGATGGCCAACCTTTTTGTCGTTGCATGTCAAAAGCGGGGGAAGTGTGTGGGGGGTCACTCATGCGCGTGCCCACACCCATAATTCAATGTGCTCCGCCCCCCCCCCACGCATGCATGTGCGACCCCCTGCACTCATCCTGCTTTTGGCATGTGATGGTCCAGTGGGCCCAGTAGGTGCATTTTTCACCCTTCCCAGGCTCCAGAGCCTTTCTAGGAACCTGGGGAAGGCAAAAACGGCCTTCCCCACCCCCCAGAGGCCCTCTGAAGGCTGGAAACAGACTGCTTCTCACATGCCGGAACTGAGGTAGGGCAATGCTCACTTGCCCACAGATATGGCTCTGTGTGTCACCTGTGGCACGCATACCATAGGTTCGCTATCACGGCTCTATACTGTCATTTTGAGGGTAGGAGTTTAAAGAGTTTATGTCCAGGATGTGAGGGCCTACTGTAAATATTAGCAATTTTGGGTTGCTAATCATTGCCCTATAAAATTTCATCTTTCATTTTGTCCTAGGTTCTACCTCTTCCTCAACTCTTCATTTGCATTTTGTATTATCCTTTAATATTTGTTTTATCAATATTTTTATTCAGTGTCTTTTACAACAAGGCATGCTTCACCCTTGCCCCCATACTGTAATTTTTGGTATCAGCTTCAAAAATCTTTTTTTTTTAAATTGTAACTTCTGTCCAATGCCCAGGTCTTTTGTTCTACACAAAAATTCATCCATCGTAGTTCTTAGTACATGTTGAAATTGACATAATGAATCTTATTTCCCTTAGCTTCTTTGGGACCCCAGAAATAAGAACTGTGGCTCTTCAGATGTGGCTGAGTTATATCTCCTAGGAGACACAATCACTCTAATCAATTCTGAATACTGGAAATTGTATGTGAAGAACAATAGCTCTTTCATCCCTGTTATATCCCACAGAATAATAAAGTTCATACTTTTCTTTCTTGGGTTTACAAATACACAGAAGACATATTCAATTTTTGTTGCCAATGAAGGGGACTCCACAAAGGGAAGGAAATATTCAAACAGAAGGCCACATATTTAGGGGGGAAATGAAACTCAGCACCACCTGTGAGTGACATGGCAGAAAATCAGAAGCCACTCAGAAGTGGTATGGTTAGGATAAGCTGTTTGCTTGTAAGTAGGAAAAGGGTAAACAAGAATGGAGACTTTCTTTGGTCCATGCATGGAGTAAAAAAAAGTCAAATTTAAATCAAAGTCTAATATTTCTTTTCTCCTTTCTAACAAATCTCTTCTAGGGAACATTTTATTGTTCTCTTTATTCTTTGTCAATGTTTGTTTATTATTTCCATTTATACGGCTGCCCATCTCAAATGACTCAAGGCAGATAACAACCATTAAAAACAAGGCAGATAACAACTATTAAAAACATCATAAAACAACACACACAATCAGCAGCTGGTAAAAATGTAGAACCAGAACCAATAAATGAATATAGCCATTGCACAGGTTCTGCTGCACAACTGGATCCCTAAATCTGGTAACAAACCCATGCTTTTAAATTCTCATGAACAGCCAGCAGGCTCAGGGCTAATCTAATCTCTGGAGTTTATATATAATCTGTTTCTGTCATGGCATATAATTCAAAGATTATATGCCATGACAGAAAACGTTCTTTGCCTGATGATGTTTCCAAATAGCCAGAAGAGCATAATCGACCGAAGGTAGATATAATCAGGGAGAGTTTATCTAGTCCCTCAGGCAAGCCAGAGCAATTTATAGGTCATTACCAGCATCCTGAATTGAACCTAGAAATGGCAACCAATGCAGCTTGCAGAGCAGAAGTATAATGTGGGCTGATCAAGCAGCACACATAATGCCACTGCATTATGTACCACTGTAGCTTTCAGATATTCTTTAAGGGCAGCTACACATAAGGCACATAGTAATAGTCCATTCATCAGTGTGTTGAACAGAGCATCTTGGTCCAGGAATGGATGGATGCATTTAT
Organism: Arizona elegans; assembly: GCA_022577455.1. Taxonomy (NCBI): domain Eukaryota; kingdom Metazoa; phylum Chordata; class Lepidosauria; order Squamata; family Colubridae; genus Arizona; species Arizona elegans. Next base: position 133,372,390 of record JAKOOJ010000002.1, on the reverse strand, counting down.
TTATCTATTTAAAACATTTATATAACCATCCGTCTTATATCGAACTCTGGGTGGTTTCCAACCAACAATTAAAACAATATCAATAAAAAGACAACATAGCACATATACTTCCATATATCTATCAAAACCTCAAATATCAAACCTGGTACCAAAGGCAAGCTTCCATATGCAGCCTACCACTAAACCTTCATGTCCTTTTTACCCTATGTCATCTTGATAATTTCTTGGTAATGTTATGAAACCTGATTTTCTTCTCTACATGAGAATACTTTTATATAATTACCATTTCAATTTTAATTAGCTTTCCCTAATGTGAGCAATATACTCTGTGCATGTTTATAACTATTTCACATAATTCAAATAAGAGCTAAAAATTAAATTAAACCTTGCATTAAATGTTAGTTCTACATGGACAATTAATGTATTGTGCTAGAAACATCTTGAATGGTTTTTTTTCAATCACTGAAGAACAGTGTACGCTTATGCTATTCAAGAAATAATTACTACAAATCAGTGCATTTCAGAATTTAATAATAGATAGGCCTTATTGAAATCATAAATTGTTTACAATAATAAGCTGCTTGTTAAATTCTATGAATAGATCATAACTGATTTATTGCTAATATAAACTGCCATTTCACTGAAGAGATGATTACACTAAATTTGAAAAAAATTACTCTTGATCAAGGATTACTCTTAAATCAAGGTTTAATTTAAGCTTTCAGTCATTAACCACATATTTTTCAAGACCTTGATTAAGAGTTGCATTCTGCTGTGTTCACAATGGAGTGCAAGATTTCTTTTGATTAATGCATCAAAATGCATCATATTTATGCACTTTCCAATGCAGAAACATTGGACAGTATTTCTGTGATTTTCAGTGACCTTTCATGGAATATAGCCAACGCTATAATGAAATAATATTTTTTTCACTAGACGTTTATGAAAATTTCTGCACATATTCTTTTAATTGTATTATTTAATTTGCTATGATACTTGCAGGTGAGCCCAGAAAAATAGTTGAGTTTGATGACAAGACTACGAAGTTGATACCCCGCTATATATATTTACTTTCAACTTCCCCCAAAACAGCAATCCTGATTATTGGCTTGGTGAGGGATAACAGTCTGAAATTCAGTTTATACAAGGACAGAGACAAGGCTGCTCTTTATAGAGGGAAAAAAACTGAGAGAATACTCTTGGCCTTATATTTATTTTCAGTATCATTTCAGACAAAATAAACAAACAAATTATGTTGACCGATTCTTCCATACAGATGCCAAATGTACATTTTAAATAAAAAAATAGAAATATTATATAAAGTGGATAACGTAATTCACAGTTTTTGAGGTAGCAGAGTCAAATTAATTAATCAAGACTTGGCATTCTTACAGAATACTCCTCTTCACCATTAAGATAACCTCTTTTGAAAGAGAATGTCTGGTCTCCTTCCTTCACTGTACAATCTGACTAGAGCAAACAGCCTAATATCTTCCTGGCAGGCTTCTAGTTATCATGGCTTTTTGCCAACTCTGCATAATCGTATCTTTATGCAGGCACTCAAACAGTTCTTCTGTGCTAGTTTGTGTCAGTTTTGTTGATGGGAAGAGTAGAGCTGGTTTAGTTCTCATAGAAACGTTTCTCATAGGAGAGAAAGGGAAAGAGCTTCTAGATGGTCTGACTTTGGAAATGGAATCTCACAAAAAATTAGAGAGCACTCTAAGAAGAAAAAATGAAGGGAAGTAGAATGGCCATTGAGGCTGGCAACTAAAATGGCTACAGAAAGCACTGGGCAATTCAAAACTTAATGTTTAGAAGGCTTTCTGTTGAACTGAAAATGGACAGACCAGTGATAATTGCTGAAAATTTATTGCTACTTTAGGAGAGTCATATGGAGAATAGGGCATGATTCAGACAAGTGTGCTGAGAAGCAGAAGGAAAGCACCATAGGAGGGTGTGAAAGCAGAAAACAGCTCTCAGTGGATCTGAATTTGATTTTACCAGCCTGAATGAGAAAAACCAGCTGTCAGCTGGGCAGATAGAAAAAAAATTGCCACCAACCTCTGTAAGTCATTCTCTAACTCTAAAATTAGGTAGTAAACAGGGTAAGGAATAGAGCATTCCGTTATATATTTAGCTCACATTGTAATCTACAAAAATTGGATGCTTAAAATTGTTTTAGGCTGCAGGGGGAAAAATGTTCTTGCCTCACAGTTGAAGCTGTTTAATCAGCTGAGGCTTGGAGAAAAGAAGACATTTGCAAGGGATTGCAGTAAAATCAGTTTCTTGCTTGCCAAGTAAGGCTCAAAAGTGAAATTGCGCACAATTCTCATTTTAACATGCTTTTTTTTTTTCCTTTTTTAAAAATCAAGTGGTATATTGCCCTGAATTTCTAGCAAACCCTAAAAATCTATATTAGGTCACGGTCTCTGCACTAATGGATGGGGAAGGCTGTGTTCAGAATACTGCAAAAATGAGGATGCTAATAATACTCACCGGCTACCTTCTTTCAAAAGGGCAATTGCAATCCGAATTCGATTTCTCAGAAATATTAACATCAGTATAATGACAACTTCCACTATACAAAGTAGTATCACTGAAAATAACAAGAAATGAGTTTGTCAAAGAATAAGGGTGATTTAATCTCACAACAACACATTACCAGTTAGAAGGGTTAGTTTCAATAGGCCCTTTCACGACCCAATCTTATTCAGGATTCCAGCAGAATTAATTCTTAACGTACTTAGATCTAGCCTATGTGCAAGAATGTCATCAAGATTGTACTCTCTCATCACAATTGTACTTATGTGTTTCATTTTGCATATGTAAGGCGTCTCCTCAATGAATATTATGGCATATTGTACAACAAAGTTGATGAAGAAAACCATTCATTTAAAAGCAAAGCAATTTCAATGCAATGCAGAGCTTTAAATATAATTCAAATTCAACATGATTAGCGTAAAGAAATATCTGTTTGCAATTAGACAGTCCTACTCACTGACTCCCTTTTGCTATTTTCATTCATATCTGAAGATGTTGGATATAATTAATGCTTATATGTGATTGCTTTTGTTCTTTTATTTATTGTATCTCAGTGCTTACCATTATTATTCTTGGATAATAACTTTTTAATGACTAACAGCAGCCTGAATTTCAGTTATTTTTTATGTACTGATATTTACTTCTGTACTTTATGTACTGATATTTACTTGAAGTTAGCCATATAGAATTCCAATATGTTTTGACAAGATTCAGAAATTCTGCAAATGAGAAATAACACTGAAATCTTATGTCTTTTCTTTTTCTTTTTCAGAAAGCAACAGGGTAAAAACAACAAAGGAACAATCCACTTTATCTCAGGCATGAAAACTCACATTGAGTTTTATTGAACATAATGAGGATTATTTCTAAGTTCTATTCATTTTAAGTCTTGATCCACCAGACGTTTTAGAATACAATACTATTGTCTCCAGAGCAGGGAAAAAACCAGGGAGACTTTACAATTTGATTTTGCCTGTAGGCTAAATGAACATGTAATGTATTTTTAAGAAACTTATTTATCTATATGGGACAGTAAAATACAATATTTTGTACTGTGTTTCAGTGCAACTTACCCTACTTATCCTAGGATCTTCCCAGCCTATTCCCATGTTTCCTACCTGCACAGGTGCAACAAAGCATGAGCTATGTTTCATCAGGCATTCTCTAATTCATTCATTCACCTTAAGAACAAATAAAGTCAACAGCTTGGTTGCATCTTGCATAGCCTGAAAGCATATTCCAGAGCAAACGACTACAATTTGGAGCCATATAGATACGTCAGACCACACATTCCATAATTTCCAGATGTCACAGCATCTGGAAATAGCAATAGCACTTACACATATACCGCTTCATAGTGCTTTTACAGCCCTTTCTAAGTGATTTACAGAATCAGCATATTGCCCCAACAACCTGGGTTCTCATTTTACCCACCTTGGAAGGATGGGTAAGGAAGGAAGGCTGAGTCACCCTTGAGCCTGTAAGATTTGAACTGCCGAACTGCAGCTAGCAGTCAGCTGAAGTAGCCTGCAGTACTGCACTCTAACCACTGTGCCACCTCGGCTCTTGGTCTTAGTCTCTTAGTCATGGACATACTCTAGCTGAAGCTGTTATATGTGATCACCTGACATTTTGGGGTGCAATATTATTAGCATGCTGACAATAACAGACTTTATAACACTCTCTTGCCCTGTGACAGAGATGATATTAATGCTCCAAGTCAGGGGTGTAAAACTCATGTCATCACGGTGGCGTCACATGATGTATTGGGACTTTTTCCACCTTCACTAAACTGGGCATGGACATGGCCAACACATGATGCATCTGGCCCGCAGGCGAGGAATTTGACAATCTCTAAGTGTTTGGAAGTTTCCAGGATCTGGAGAGCTCAGAATGGGTTAAAGCTGAATTCAAGAAAGCAGAAGTCATGTTTGTTCAAAAAGTCATCTCAATGTTATCTCTTGATGAGCAAACACTGCTCACAAAGGAGCAAGATTATCACTAGAAAGCCCTTCTGAACTCACAGCTCCTGCTAAAACAGCAAGTAAAGTTGTAACTAGAGAAGTTATAGCCCAGTTGCAATAACTGATGCACCAGTTGCAGTATTACCTGGTGTCAGAGAACCTGGGAACAATTAACTCTTGCCCTGACTAACCCAGTTAGATAGCTACAATGCACTCTGCATGGAAGTACCTTTAAAGACAAATCAGAAGTAACTATTAGTCCAGAATTGGGGACACATTACAGCTATGCTGTGAGTTACGAATTAGCTTCCAATTAACTTCTAGATGTAATTTAAAGTAATTTTGACCTGTAAAGATCTTTCTAACTCGGCACCTGAGACATTGCAGGATGACTTGGTCCAAACAAAAGCACCCCAAATATTAGGGCATTTAGGATTAACATATTCATAGTTCTCAATTTTGCAGAATAAAAGAAGCTAAGGATGGAAGTCACTGCTTTTCAAGTGTTGTGTTGGTTCTCTAGAACAAATTCCTACTGGAGATAAGACCAATATTCTTATCTGATACGATAACATTCAAGAAAATCCTGAAGCCAGAGTTTATCCAGAAAGCCTTCTAATTAGACTTGTCCATCTTTTATCTTTGTTATTTCTTACTAATATTGGAGCTGAGATGGAGGTGTGATTCTGTGGCATTTTAATTATCAATTTGTACTATGGGTAAATTTCTTTACATCATGTAAGCCTCTGAGAATCAATTCAAATTGTAGTGGTATATTACTGCAGTGAAATAAAGACATTTAGAAATGTCTTGTTTAGACAAACAAGACATTTAGGAAATCTGGTTTTCAGAGAGCAAACTCGCATATTGTACCCTTGATTTTTTTTCTTTCAATGTGCTGGATAAACTCATCTAACTCCAGCTTATTTGTCAACCCATGTTTTAAACATATCAAAGCTTACCATGGAGTATATTGAGTATGGTGTCAATCAATCATCAAAGAAGTTGTTTAGTCAGGATAATATTAAGCAGGTGTCTCAAAATACAGGTTTCTCAAAAATTCACTTACTAAATGCTAACCATGTTTGCCTCAGTTGCAGATACACCCTGAAATCTGTCTGGAATCCAATATCATAGATGGTAAGATCAGAACCAGGTATTCCGTGAAGGCGATGATATTCCCAGTAGCAATGCCAGATACCTTTTGAAAAAGAAAAAATAGAATCATAAAACAATTTACATCCTTTCGATGATCTATACTATGGTTTGTTTCAAACCAAAGAGAACTTTCTGGCAGAAAGATGCCAGATCAAATATAAGACCTGCAAACTTGACTTGGGACCTAACACTCAGTAGAAGCCTTCTTCTGATACGTATGCATGATCAAAAGACACTTTTTATATGCTTATCAATCAGAAATTTATGAATGGCAAAAGAGAGAAAAATAGAGATTTTTACAGAAGTAACCCTTGATTTGGTATGTTCTTGTTGGACTAAAAAAAAACCCCGGGATCTCTATTTTTGTTAATGAAAGACTAGAATTCTTTTGCTCTTAGAGAAATTTTGAATGCATTAGTTTCAGTTCCCGTGATTTGGGTTTGGTTCCTGTTCTCAATGCTCCATTTAATTTTTTAACTTTATATCACACCTGCCATGTTGGCAAACATTTGCATACTTCTGCTCTGCTGAATTTCAAATGGATTATTGCATTATTTTAAAATGTTATTATATTTCATTTTGTATGGCAAACGGAGATGAGCTGCTCTATGAGTTATTTTATAAATATAGCCAGTAAATACTAAAAAGAAAGCAAAACAAACCTTACAATGTCTAGAGGTACTCTTATTTGAAGAAAATAGCTTCCTGACTTCCAAACAATCATCAGTCTTTTCACAAATAATTGAAATTCCAAAAGAAACTTGCCGATAACTTTTTGAGAAGGTGGAGCACCACCCAGTATTTTCTCTCATGTTTTAGGTGGGGAAAAAAATCTCAAGTTCTATCAGAGAGCAACATCAAACACGAAGAATATTGAATATTCTACACTGATAGCTGTCAAAACAGAGCATTCATATGATATGTGGGTCATGTTTGATAACTGTACAGTTGTTTCTGAATCAGGAAACTGCAGAAAAATTCACTTTCTCAGTATGCAGTAAAATAGGTTATTAAATTGTCACAGGTGATGAGCCAGGTAACTAGTCTCTCTCTCTATCTATCTATAGAAAGGCATACATACATTTTTGAAAAAGCTTGTCACATAAACCAACCTTACGTCCTATCTAGTTGTTTAGTTGAGGTTGGATAGTTTTGATGAGGATGATTGTAAGGCCCCTCAAATTCTTGTAAACTAAGAGCTCTATAAATCTATCATGTTATATTTCGGTATTTAGTAGGGCAGAACAAGGAGAAATCATAAATTTAAACAATTTTGTTTAATTTAAATTTAAACAAAAACCAGATTGTGATATTATACTCTAGATATACTAAAACACACATACATAACAAGTAAACATCTGCATAGTGGGTACTAGGATGTTTTTCCTTGGCCTAAGTAGTAGTAAAATATTAATACTAGGTATTGCACTGCTGAAGGAAGAACATATTGTGTGGAATCCTTGGTGCTCTCTGAGCTTGATTGTTTTCTTACAGATGTTTCATTACTTAACTAGGTAACATCATCAGTGCTAGAAGGGAGTGGGGTTTGCTGATTATACCATGGCTATTTAACATTCAATTAGCTAGTTTGTAATAGGAAAAGAGTATATAGAGCAGGGGTGTCAAACACACAGCATGCGGGCTGGATACGGCCCATGCAGGCCATGGCCACGCCAGCTCCGCAATGGACAAAAACAATCCTGATACATCACAATATGGCCTGCAATGCGATTGGGTTTGACACCCCTGATCTAGAGGACAAATAGAATGGCCCAACACTAAGTCATTTAATGGGGAAAGTGTGAGATAGTATAGAATTAACTGATAATCAGTTCTGCTTATCTCAGTATTAGTAATAAGGTGCTAGATGGCTGTATGTAATATTTGGCACTTACCATATCCTATAATCCCAATTACACCAAAGATGAAAATCCAGAAGAGAACTCCTGCTATGAATCTCAGGAGCACAAGAAAGAGCAAGCTGACTACCATCGCAATAAACAGCCCTCTTGAAGTAAAACATAAACAAAAAATACAACAGTTAAAAATTGAGCAAGCAGTCTTATATAGTGTTGTATACTGGCTTAAAGTATGGCGCTTTAATTGTTTTCCCTAATTTCATTGAGACCTAAAGCAAATAGCAACTAGAAATATAGAAAAATGAATTCATATAAAAGAACCGAATAAAAAAAGCACAAAAGAATGAATAAGGGCTAAGAAGAGAAGTTATATTCCCACTTTGCATGCACCATGACTGTTTATATGCTGAAGGCATGACTTTTGATGAATAAGAACTTACATTAAAATCCAGTACCAAGAGCTTGCGTAGTCTTCAAAAATCTTCATCCCAACTGATCTTGCATCAAGAACATTATTGATGCCACTTTAAAAAGGAAAAGAAAAACAAGTTTTAGACTAGGTCCCTCTTATGTAAATCAACCAACCTAAGAGCTTACTGTAAATAATATGTACATCAAGTCACAAATTAAGTCACAACTCTGTCCATAGTGTTTGGTTAATTGGCAAAATGGAATATTACTAGGGTCATCCCTAGTAATAAACCTATATTACACTGAGATTTGTGCCCAAAGCAATAATAAGCTACAGGAAAATCTAAATCTTATGGAAAAGGCAAGAATGTAGGTTCTAATTCTATACATATTCAATAGACATACTTTTATACAATATATTACAGAACATATAGTGTACGCTATTAAACTATTAACATTTCCAAAAAATTAAAATTAAAATAACATCATAGGATATCTAAACAATAACACTGTAGGATATCTAAACAACATTTCTATTACTAGTTATAGTATAAGCACCATTCTAGGGAAGCATCTGTAGGGTTTTAGTACTGGTTAACTATAGATGGCTGTGAAAGTCAACTATGGATTATGCTTTTTTGAATTAACCATTCTGAAGGTTGTGCAAGATGGAAAACTTTGGAGTTTATTTTTAAGGTTGTCTTTCTTGTGCTTGAGAATCCTTATAGTGACTAAGATGTCAACAAGGACCAAAGAAATGCAGGTTCAAGAGCAGTCTTAGCCATAAATACTGTAGTAATGGGAGTCTTTGGCCCAATCACTTTTTCTCTTCAACCTCTGCTACAATGATGCTCATGATGGGGAAAATGGAACTTCCTCTGTTTTCCCCATCATTAGCGCATCCTCCTTTTGCTGCAGAGAAACTGCTTGGTCAAATGAATGAAGTATTGCTTTTATTAAACAGCCTTTAATATCCTGTTTGAACAGAAAGAAAGGATAAAAATAAAACAAAAATCCTAATGACAAGCTATAATGTTATTATTTGACTGAATCAGTCCAAGATACTTGGATAAGGAGTGAATCAGTAGTGGGTTCCTCTTATCTTCGCTCCCAGTTTTGAACCGGGAATGCGCATGTGTGCTTGCTTTGCTTGCGCATGGCGCTTCTGCGCATGCACAGAACTTTCTGTGCATGCGTAGATCATCCGTGGTGATGTGTGGCCGGGTGGGCAGAGCCTCCTGCTGCCGCCACTACCGGTTTGCCCAAACTGGAGTGAACCGGTAGAAACCCATCACTGGAGTAAATGTTTCAGACCAAAAAAAAAAAAGAAGTCCAGTTGCCACAATTCAGCTTACAGACATGGATAAAAAAATAATTTGCATATAAAGTTGCTCATGGAACAAATGAAATCAAAATCATGAAATTTCTCTACTACATAGAGGTTTGTCTGTGAGATTACTACTGTAAAAAAAAAAATCCATGGCAGTGTATTTATATGACAACTGGTCAAGCAAAGTTGCATAGGTAAACACAAAAACACACTCTATCCATACTTTGCTGCTTCCCTGAGATCTGTTACATTCCGTGTTTTTCCTCTTCCATCTTTGAAAGTAGTTTGGTTGGCCACAGTCAGAATTCCATTTTTAGTAGAGAAATCAGGAAAGCACCTCTTAAGGACTGTGGAAACAAAAAGCTATCTGTAGTGTCATGTGTCTTTTTATTATGATTCATATTTGATACTGAGATGAAACAATACAGATCAAATTGCACTAAATTTCATCATATTAGATTTAATATGACTAGATATAATAATTAGCAGAAATTCTGTTTGTTTAAAGCAGTACGTGTTATACAATATAGTGTGTAACTCATAAACAATATCTGTTTCATTAAATATACTAATGAAATTTTCCATGTATTTTATCTGAAATGTAGATAAGGTGGACTCAAAACACTTGCTCCCTCCTAAGCATACTGATGAGTTACAAATCTGTTAACAGTGTCCATTTTGCTCTCTGAATTCATGGAGATGTTACCCTAGCCCCAATGGGATTTTCCTATGCCTTTTACCAGGAAATGTAAATAGGATGAATACTGAGGCATTATAAATCCTTTAGCAATGGCCATTTTGTTCTTCAAATTCATGGACACCTAACGCTAATGCCAAGGGAGTTTGCCCATAAGGGGATTTTCTCATATATTTTACCAGGAAATACAAATAGAATGGGCTAGAAAAGTAAGCACCCTCCTAAGCATACCGATGTCCTTTCTGTAATTTCTTTTCTTTCTAGTGTCAAAATTAAATATATTTCCTAACTATTTTAGAATTGTGATATGCTTTTTCAATCATTGAAAAAAATCACCTATCACCCTTATCAATCAATGATCATTTTCAGGAATCCCATAAGTATGACCGTATAGAAAAGCCCCAATCATTTTAAACAATTCCCTATTTCTAGCAATATTCCATTTGTTAATTGGAATGGATTGCTACTACTTCTTTACTTCCTTGCTGCTAAAATTATTAGCAAAACTGTAAAATTTTACAGACAATTATAGAAAGCCATCTACATTATTTCTCTTACTGTTGGTGTGGAAAAGTGGGGAGATCATAGTTGCATCAATTTTGCATTACTACTTTCCTGCAATATTTCCTTCTACTTCATACAAACTGAAATATACTACATTTTAGGTTATCCTGGTAAATATCTATCTTTTTATAACTATTAATGAATTTGAAAATTGTGACAAAACATTACTACATTTTTCCATCAGAGCAATTATTGTAGTTTTGGGCTTCTTTGTAACTGATAGACAAGCTACAGCATGAATAGATACTGGATTCACATATCTACGTATTCTTCAGCATGTTTTTTTTAAGCCACTTCGCACCACTTCGGGAGAACCAGTTGTTAACTTTCTGAGCAGTTTGGCAAAGTGGTTGTTGGAAGAAATCATTAGGGCAGAGAACAGTTGTTAAATTACTTGAATCCCACCACTGCACACCATGGTATATGAACACTAATTTTATACAACACATTAAAAGAAAACTAACAATCCACATTGCTGTAAAATGTCTTGTGAATCCAAAAGGAAGCATTGCAAAAGAGGAAAAGGATGCTGATCAAACCAGAGTGAAAAGAAAAGGGGAGAGAAACAGTTCAGAAAGAAGTAAATGAATTTAGCATTATTTTATAACCCAAAAGAGACTAGCAGAATATGTATGTATGTATGTACAGTATACTGTATGCTAAGATAAAGCAAGATATGAGAAAAATAATATGGAAATAAAGACTGTACACAGTATCACATGGCTCTACCTTATTCAAGGATACAATTACCTGATATTTGGGGTACGTAAGTGGTCTTATTATATTGTAGCAGGAGGAAAGAAAGATTTAAAATGGGAAACACTAGGATTTCAAATTCTGCGGATTAACTGTACTGGGGAAGATTTTAAAGTGCTACAAATATATATATCACTTGAGTTTAGTTACGCTCTCTTCCTTCAAGTCATACTTGGTTTATTGGAAACCAATGTATGAATCATGTGTAAACCATAATTTCCAGCTTATAGCTAGATAACACATACTAACAAATCATGATTATAATAAATTATGCTTTACCTAAGGTGTAAATCTAGTATTTTTCTAATTTATCCCTTATACTATGTCCTTGAACTTTAGTTCAGAATATCTCAAATCTCAAAAGAAAATAAGATTTTAGTATTTGGCCCTGCCAATGTTAACACAACATAAATAAATACACAGATACTTACAAGGCCGGCTTGGAATAATCATAGAAGGACAATCTTCATCACGCATAACTTGAGTTACAGACTGAAAGTCAAAATAAAAGCATAAGAAGAAATGCAGAAAAATGTTAACCGTTTTTTAACGCCAAGAATCAAAAAGTTATTACACATTATTGGTTAGAATTTCAGTGAGAACTATGAAGTTCAGGTCTTACTGGTTTCCTATTAATGGTAAAAAGAAGCCAGGAGGATTCCTGTCATGACTTTGAAGAGAAAATATTTGAGCAAGTAGCTTTGACCTAATTTCAGAATTAAATTGCTTTTTAATAGAATAAGCACAATGAATTTAGGACTGAAATCCAGGCTTTGTAAAAGCTTTTCAATATGAGATAATTGGAGAAGAATTTAATTTTTGAAAGACTAAAGTTGCTTCAAACCAGTGACCTGGCTGCAAATCAATTTGTTAATTCCAATGTCTTATATCTTTTGCTTTATCCTATCACTGAAATAAAGTACTTCCTAAACTGAATTGTCAGATGAGGATTCAAAAAGCCAAGATAGCAGTTAAGACTACATGATCAAAGCATCCTATTTTTGTACTTGTACTAATACTATAAGACAGGAGTCCCCCAACTTGGCAGCTTTAAGACTTGTGGACTTCAACTCCCAGCTGGAGAATTCTGGGAGTTGAAGTCCACAAATCTTAAAGCTGCCAAGTTTGAAGACCTCTGCTATAAGATGTACCAATGAACAGGACCTTGATCACGTGGTCACAAGCACCCTTCTGCTTTCCTCCACCCCTGTGTTATGCTACGAATTATTTAATGAATATCAAATATAGCCATTCATTGCCCACATTTTGTCCTGGAATTCTACAATGAGGCTGAATCTGTTTTCTTTAGCAATTACTTAATTCCTTACTCCTACCAGATGATTGGATTCTCTGCAAGAATGTCTGTATTACAAAGCTCCAGACGTAGGCCGAAATTCATTTCTGCGAAATTCTGATAAACCTACTAAGATACTAGATGCTTTCTTTTTTCCTTAGCTGATGATGCACTTTGAAATTCAACTACCTTGGTTTTAAAAAAATGAGAGACAAAGGAACCCATTTCTCCTACTACAGAGGTAAGTAGTGCAGATGTGTACTGCAACAGCAAACAGATGTAGAGACTGACCTTATGGGACAGAGAAGAAAAGGAGATTTACGTATGGACCAGGGTCACGCAATTCGGGACCCCTTTAAGTTTGCCCTTCTCACTCTTTCCTTACCTCTGCTAAAATGTTCTGGATCAGTGATGGCTCTATGGCTCTCTCAATTGTGACTATGACTCTCTTAACTGGGACACAATTGCACGGCTGTGCACATGGTGACCGCTGGAGAAGGTACGAACAGTGTCTGTGAGTCTAAGTTTGATCCTGTGACCCCTGAAGACGTGGACAGGATTCTGAGTAGACTGAACGCGACCACTTGTTTATTGGACCCGTGTCCCTCCTGGTTAGTGCTGGCTTCTCGGGAGGTGACACGAGGCTGGTTCCAGGGGATTATAAATGCTTCGTTGGGTGAGGGTGTCTTTCCTGCCGCCTTGAAAGAGGCGGTGGTGAGGCCTCTCCTCAAGAAGCCTTCCCTGGACCCGGCAATGTTGGTAAATTATCGTCCGGTCTCCAACCTTCGTTTTGTGGCGAAGGTTGTTGAGAGTGTGGTTGCGCAACAGCTCCCCCAGCACCTGGATGAAACGACATATCTGGATCCGTTCCAGTCGGGCTTCAGGCCTGGGTACAGCACGGAAACAGCATTGGTCGCGCTGGTTGATGATCTCTGGAGGGCTCGGGAGAGGGGGTGCTCCTCTGTCCTGGTCCTGTTAGATCTCTCAGCGGCTTTTGATACCATCGACCATGGTATCATGCTGCACCGGTTAGAAGAGTTAGGAGTGGGAGGCACTGTGTTGCGGTGGTTCTCCTCCTTTCTCTCTGACCGGTCGCAGTCTGTGTTGACAGGGGGACAGAGGTCGACTCTGAGGCCCCTCATATGTGGGGTGCCGCAGGGGTTGGTCCTCTTGCCTCTCCTGTTCAACATTTATGTGAAGCCGCTGGGCGAGATCATCCGTGGTTTCGGGGTGGAGTACCATGTTGCTAGTTGGTTATCCTGGTTAGGCCCAATATAAGAGACTGTAGACTTTCTTGTAATAATAATATTTATTTTCTTCCTCAGGAACACATTTAGACAGCTATCAATCTGAGAAGAGCGAAAGCTTATATACAGAGGAGGCGGGGCTAATGGTAAGTAGTAACCAATGGTAAGGAACACAATGACATCACACAATGACATATGCACAAGCACACATATTTACAGATAGTAGGTTAGGTATTTTCAACTGTAACAAATCCCCCTCTAAAATACCTAACTAATGGTGGGTTATTAAGTTTATATATGTACATTAAGTTTGGAAGTCAAATATACATGTTGTTTGGTTGCTAATGGCTTAGTGAGGATATCAGCAATTTGTTCATTAGTATCGCAATGAACAGCCTTAATGAATCCTATACATGACAGTTGCCTCACATGTTTATATTTGATATCGATATGTCGAGATCATTGACCTATCACTTCGGAAGCTGATATATCTATCGCTGCCTTATTATCCTCATTGTTGATAATTGGATAAATAGGTTCATCCCACACATTACATAATAAATCATCGAACCAAATTAGATTATTGACTGCTTTGGATAAGCAAACATATTTGGCTTCCGCCGTAGAGGTGGCAATTAAGTTCTGTTTGCCAGTGTACCAGTGCACCGCACAACCATTTATAAGAAAAACATATCCAGAAGTGCTTTTTCTGCTTTTTGAATCAGTAGCCCAATCTGCATCGGCGTAGCAGGTCAAAGTTGGGTTTTTTTTCAGAAATGAATGGTTCTAGGTATAGACATACATTAATGCTAGATTTCAGATATCTCAAAATTCTCTTGATTCCTTCCCAATGGTATAAGTTAGGATTGCTTACATGTCTCGACAACAAATTTACGGCAAGAGTGATATCAGGTCTAGTCCAATTAGATATGTATAATAAGGACCCAATAATTGATCGATATAAAGTGTTATCCTTAAATGGCTCGTATTCATTGTACACATTCCTATAAAAATCAGTTGACATGGGAGTTTCACAAATTTTTGAGTTAACCATATTACATTTTTCTATGAGTTCTATAATTTTGTCTTTCTGGGATAATTTGAAACCCTTATCTGTTTTGTCAATTTGGACTCCTAAATACTTATTTACCTTTCCTAATATTTTTAAGTTGAAATTTTTGCCTAATTGTTCAGCGAAATTATCACATTTAACCTTGTCACGTCCAAAATATAATATATCATCAACATAAATCAAAACATATTCAATAGAATCATTATTTCTTTTTGTGAAAAAACAAAAATCAGATGAAGTAGCCACAAAGCCTATATCGTTAAGTATCTTTGATAAACACTCATACCACCGTTTGCCGGACTGTTTTAGTCCATAAAGGCTCTTATTCAATAGCCAAATTTCTCCCTTTTTTGTATCTTTTCCTGGGGGTGCTTTTACATAAATTTCTTTATCGAGATCAGCATGCAGATAGGCTGTCTGTACATCAAATTGATATACTTCCAGATTTAAAACGGAAGCTAAGACTAATGCTGTTTTCACACTTTCTGATTTAACGGTTGGGGAGTATGTGTCTTCATAGTCATCCGGAAACCTTTGAGCAAAACCTTGAGCCACTAACCTGGCTTTGTATAAGAATTTACCATCCTCTAGCTCTTTGATTTTATAGATCCATCTAGTGCCAATGGGGGACTTCTCAGTGGGTAGATCTGTTGGTGTATATACATTTAGTTCTTTTAAACTGTCCATCTCTTTTTTTATTGCTTCCTCCCACTTACTTTTTTCTTCTGGAGGTAACTTAAGTATGTCATCATACGTATTGGGAGTCAGGTGTTTAGCTTGAATAGACAGTACATAATCATCTAATCTTTTAGGAATTGTGCCCCTATTGGATCTAATGGGCCTATTCTGGGGATGTTCATCGCTATGCATATATTTAGCTTCTTTTTCAGTTAATTGGTCTACCTTCAAAGTGGGGTGTCCTTTCTTCCATTCATCATTAATTGTTTTTGGGCATTTAATTCTGTTCGTGGTTGTGGTTTTGGGATTGGTATCTGATGTATGATGTTCTGTGTGCGTGTGTAGAAATTTAACTATTCTATTGCACAAGATCTTAATTACACTGCTGTGCATTGTTCAGTGAAATGGAAATATAGGACTTTTTTTTAATTTTTTTTTAATTTGTTTAAAAGTATAAACAAGACAAAACGAATAACAACAAAACATACAAAACATGTAAACAAAGAGTTCGAGTATACATGTTGTAAAAGCTATCGCAACTGTAATACATGTTCTTATTTGTGTTTTGACTCTTCCTTGTTTGGTCTTACTCATCTATCTATCTGTATGATTCACTGTTAACTTGTGTTAGTGATTTATGTTCCTATTTGTGTAACTCCAGTTGCTCCCTATTCTTTTTTCCTTTTTCTATTTTCTAACCAAGTGTACCACTTTTCCCATACTAGATAGTAGTCGTGTTCTTCTTCATCTTGTAGTTCCTTTGTGAGTCTGTCCATTTCTGCACATTCCATGATTTTACTAATTACTCTATCTTCTGTTGGTGTGTCACTACTCTTCTAATTTTGTGCAAAAATTATTCGTGCTGCTGTTGTTAGATGAATGATTAAGTATTTTATTTCCTTTTCATATTGTCCATTTATTATACCTAATAGAAAGGTTTCTGGCCTCATTTCTAATCTTCGTTGTGTGATTTCTTCTACTTGTGTTCTGATCATTTGCTAGTATTGTTTTGTTTTTGGGCAGGTCCACCATATGTGATAGTAGGTTCCTTTATAAAGTTTACAGTAGTACTGTCTAGAGTCTATGGTCTATAAGGTGTAGATCTTCAAAATAAAGGTTAATCTTATTGGATTATAAATTACTTCTATAAATATCCTTAACACCCTAGTAATCAATAATTAATTAAATATATAAATATGTATTCAGGTAAGGGAGAGGAAAAATAGGGTGAAGGAGGTGAGGGAAAAACTTAGAGTTCTAGCACTTCATTAAATCTTAATATAGTTAATACAATATAATAATCAGTAATATCAATTAATGTCAATATAGTAGTGTAATCGGATAATAATCAGTCTATCAAATCAAAGCTTTCAAGTACAATCTAACTAAGATAAATATATAAGAGATTAAATATTATTTAAATTGATATCCACTTAAACTATTTGTTTCTAATTAGCTCTTAATTAATTGTCCTTATAGTAGATTAGAAATCAATTAATCAAATGTCTCACAATCAACAAGCATTAATAAATGAATATACTGTTTTGCAAGGGTTAATCAGGTGTATATGTATGTGTATGTGTGTATGTATGTATGTGTATGTATGTGTATGTATGTGTGTGTATATATATATATATATATAACATATATATATATGTTTTCTCAGGTTTTCGCGGGTGTTTGTATGTAGGTCTTTGGTTATTCGGGTCTTCTCCCACGTAAAATTGGAAGTGTCTTGGCGACGTTTCGACGAAGTCTCATTCGTCATCTTCAGGCTGGTGTTCTCGGCTTCGTGCTTCCAGGAGCAATTTGCTCCTGGAAGCACGAAGCCGAGAACACCAGCCTGAAGATGACGAATGAGACTTCGTCGAAACGTCGCCAAGACACTTCCAATTTTACGTGGGAGAAGACCCGAATAACCAAAGACCTACATATATATATATATATATATATATATATATATATATATATATATATATATATATATATATATATATATATATATATATGATTATTTTGCACTTAATATATAATTCTCTTTCACTCTTACTTAGGAGTTCTTGTGTCCAAGTTGTTATATATTATAGTCTTTGATATCTCTCTCTCCGGAAGTATTCAATAGCCAAAAGTTCAACTGTCCAAAATTCAGCACTTTAAAGCACTTTAAAATAGCCCGTTTGTCGTTATCAGTTAATTAGTTTTTGTATTAACTTCTCAGTTACTTTCCACTTGCCAGTCTGTTGCGCCGCTCTCACTCGCTCTCCCGGCTTCAATGGCCTCCGACACTTTCACTCTCACTCTCACTCTCACCGTTTTGCTGTCTTCCTATTTAAATAGTCTCTGGATACTTCTGTCTAGTTTGCTATGTCTCTCTGATCAAGTCCGAAAAAAAACCCCTTCTTCTCCGTTGAATCCAAATCTGGAGTCTGGTCAATCGCCACCATGTAAATCCCTTTGAAACCTCTCGTTTCAAAGCAGTCTCTCTTTTTTGCGCAATCACCGCCTGTCAAATTTTCTTCTGCCCTTGTTTTTTGTCACTGCTCTCTCTGGCTGCTATTCCGCCATCTTCTAGGGACTCAAATTCGCTGCTCTCCACTCTCTGCTTCGTTTATCGCTGTGCTTCGATTACTCCTCTTATTATTTCAATCCGCTTTCAATTTAAACTGGATACAGTTGCGATATCTCAGTTTGATCTTCTCTTCCTCCTGTGCGGTTTCAGCGCTTCGGGCCAGCCATAAAGGCTGTTTTTTTCCCGTCTGGAATTAGGAGGTTTCTCCTGAACCTTCGGGTTGGTTGCCTTCCCCCCCCGAGGTCCTTGGAATTTCCTCTTTTCTATTGATCTCTCCAAGATCAATAGCGCCTAAAACGGCTTTCTAGGTGGGAATCTTGGAGTTTCAAGAACGGAGCCCAGTTCTCTAGCTCCAATCCCGCTGATGTCGCCGCCAGAAGTCAGAAATGTAGGACTTGTTTTAAAATTACATTAAATTACATTGTTTTAAAATTAAAATTACTATATTTTCAGAGGCAGCTGGTGTTTTAGAGTGGTTAATGGAGGAGATCAATGTTCAAAACTATTCTTAACTATGCGTTGTGTTGACTATCTCTATCCATCAGTCCATCGTACCTCACAGGGTTGCCTTTGAAGGGATAATATGAAGTAAGTGGCCCACATAAGGTACCTTGAGCTACTAGAGGTTATACAGGATATATATTCAATAAATATAAATAGAATAAATTACTTTTTAAGTATTTGGATGATTGCATTTGGTGGTGTACTTTGGCCTCTTTGAAGAGACATTCATCTAATTTTAATTTTGGAGGCTGACTTCCTTGCACTAGAAACTTTATAGCAATAGCTTTGCTGCAAGTCATCATGGAGAAAGTCATACAGATATAAATTTGCTATTGATGTTTTTATTCTAGACTGATAAACTCACCTTGCGTGGCTTAGTAAATCCAGGCTTGCAAAACTGTTTGTAGTACTCCCAATAACTTCTGTAGGAAGATTGCATTTCTATGTAGGTTGCAAATCTGTCTGGGCACTTTGAAACACAAAGCTTTTAAGACAAAACCGAAAACCTGATTGAAGTAGCAGTGGAGGATGAGATCGTTATATTACCAAAAGACCTATACAAAAATCTGTCATCTCTAAAAGTGCATCTTTTTTTAACAGATTGTTTGCTTAGCAAAGCATATATACAGTATACACTTATAACAATTTCTTTTTTTTCTTCTCTATTTTGTAATGTCTAACAAGGGAAATGAGAAGAAACAAAAATATTCTTCTTTCAATGTCTATAAAATTTTTCCTAGTATTCCTTCTTGTTCTAAATATCTCATAAATAATTTTAAAAATTAACTTTTAAATGACAAAAAAAGACAAATTTGTATCTTGTGCAGCAATTAATCAAAGTGAATCTGTGAATCAAGCATACATAATCTTTTGGCAGGCAAAGGATTTTTTTTTCTGCCGTTATTTATTATATTGTCACAGAGAATATGTCATTATTGAAGTAGTATTTTATCATTTTTGTTATTGTAATGTAATTCTACTGGAGGTATAACAAAAATCTCCAGGAAATCTTACTTCTGAAATGGCGAAATGAGCCACAAAATGTTGGTGATGTGACCCCAATCAACAAAAGTATTCAGATAACATTCAGATAGTTAACAACTTTTGCCCTTAATTTTGAAAAATAATTAATTATTTCTTTCTTGGTAAAATATTTATTTAAAATGATAGAATCAGAGGATTATCCTGAATGGATTATTTATTACATACATAAGGATTCTTCCAATGTAGTACAAATACAACGAGTTCTCTTCTTGCTCATATAGAATTGTGCACAAATCAAAATTTTGTAATTTCTCATCTTAGAAAACAATTTCAAATAACCTACATATTGCCAGAATCTCTTCTCATAGGATATATTTGAGGAAAAACAGAAGGGATTATTTACTATATCATCTTCCCCAAGAGTTGCTGATCCAGTGAGTTTCCAATATATGTAGTTAGTTTCCAATATGCAATATGCAAGATTGTGCAAGGTTGTTTTTACTATCACTGCTATATCCCCTTAAGTCTATATCCGGAAAACATGAGTGAACAGTAAATATGGTGATAATATGAAGAAGCAACGTAAATGATCATTACCAAAACATTGTTTCTAGAGTAACCCATTCTAACTTCTGCCTGTTAAAATCACAACTACTCAGTCCTGCACTCAATGTATGTTTTTCTTTCTTAAGTGATATTCTAAACAGACAGTTTCCTTTTCATCTTATCTGTATATCTCTTCTGAGAATACAGAATTACATCTAACATTAGCATTTACTATATGTATATCTAATTCATAACACTTTTTATTTTCAAAACAGCTGTATCAAGATATAATCTGTGTATTTTTGACTATGTATTACATACCTGTGTTGTAGGGCACTGTAGGTTTATTAGCACTATAGGACTGGCACATTTCAGAATGTTAAAATAAAATAAAATTGTTTTGTTCCTACAAGATACATAAAATGATTAGTTTCACTCCATGTATACGTATAGCAATAATTAATAATTAACAAAATGCATAAATATATTATACACATATTAAAAATTCACTCCAAATCACTGCCTGTAGGGATTCCTATTATAGCACACATGAAGATTAACTTTGAGAAAATTGTTCTTTCCCTGTGTAATAGGATAGATAGCAGCAATTCATGCTAATTTAATCATACTTTTCACATTAATGTTTTATCACATATCCAATTTTCCACTGTGCAGTAAATTTATCTTGTACAGTTACTAAGTTTAAACACACACTACATGGTATCATGAAACTGGTATTTTTTAAGGTAATCACAAGGTGGCACTAAAAATCAATGAAGAATTTGTTTGTAGAAATCTATAGATCGTATAAAATCCCAAGAATACCTTTTCATAAGTATAGATCATTCTTATAACGAAAGACTACAATGAATTATATAGATATAAAACATACATTTGGCTTAAGCAGAGGGCAAAAAAGTTAACCCATTTATTTTTTAAAATAAATTCCCATTAGATGTACCCTGAATTTCAGAAAGAGTGGATATAAAATATCAACAAATTAAATAATAAAGAATATTGTGTGTTTCATCAAGCTTCTATCAATGATCTAAAAACATTTAGAACTAATATTCCATAGTACAAAAATGGTTAAAATGCCAGATTAAAACTAGGAGCAGGGACATCCAAGTTTAAGTGCAACTTCAGTTGTAGATATCCACTTGATAACTGGGCCAGCAAATTTTCTGTCAGAATAATAGAATAATGGAATTGGAAGGGACCTTAGAGGTCTTGTAGTTCAACCCACCCCCAGCTCAAGCAAGAAACCCTGTACCATTTCAGACAAATGGTTGTCCAATCTCTTCTTAAAAACCTCCAGTATTGGAGAACCCTCAACTTCTGGAGGCAAATTATTCTGCTGATTAATTGTTCCAATTGTCAAGACATTTCTCCTTAGTTCTAGGTTGGTTCTCTCTTTGATTAATTTCCATCCATTACTTCTTGTTCTGCCTTTTAATGCTTTAGAAAATAGGTTAATACCCTCTTCTTATTTCAGCCCAACGTAATTTACAGGTTTGCTGTTACAGAGATCCATAAAGAAGATCCCAATGTAAGTCATTTAAACCCTTACAGAAAAAGATGGGATTTGAATCCAGCAAATAAAATAAGGGAAAAATAAGAGATACTACAGCCTGCTTTGCCTCTTTTTTGAAAGCTGTGGAGGAGCCCTCTTTGGCTGTCTCTTTAGCATGGTTTGATGCATTGAAAAGGGAATTTTCCAACCCCCTTTGAAAAAGTTAAGGAAAAAAATCATACCCATATTCATCTATATGGCCACACTGCATCATTATGCTTTCTAACAGGAGCATTGTCTGCTGAGAAGAACTAAAGAGTGCTTTAAAGTGTTCCGGCTATCTTGATATACACAGTGAGTATACAACTAGGACTCTTTAAAATTGAAGTTCACATTGATAGATTCCAAATGCACACTGCAATGAAATTCATACAGCTGAGTGGCAATCTAATTGGAACTGAAGTGTTTTCTATTTGCTGATAATACAGAGAAAGCACTATAGAAGAGTAAAGCCGTGGCTTCTTTTTCAGTCTATAACACTATTGTCTTCTAAATGCAAAGGGAATATTGGTTTATATGGAGATTAACAAGGAGATGAATTGACGTAACTAAGTTCCCTCACAATGTACTTAACCTAAGATGGAATTAATTCTGTTATTTTAGTTCAATATCATCCCTTCCTGAAGAACTACGAACGTTGAAATTGGTTTCAAAACATCAAATATTCTAAAATATTTATCTGGTATAGAATTTGTTGAACCATTGCAACTATTATTTACATTTTATTGCTCTATGCCAAAGCACTTCAAATAGCAGTAGTATAAAGATTAGCATGTCTCTTCAATTTAACTACTCTCAAGATATGAATTAGAGGCAGCTTCTGGGTTTTATAAACCATAAATCTTTAATCCATATCAGCAACCGGTCGAATTTCATAAAAGCTTTTTTACATAAAATTTTTATTTTTGCCTCCCAACTAGCTTACCAATATCTTCATACATAATGAATTCTAAAGTTGTAATTCAAAAAAGAATGAAATATGCAGATAAGGCTTGATGAGTGCTGAACATGGGTCCAAAGGATTTATAGTACAATTTTCACATATACTAATATATATATGGAGACTGCCAAGTTCCGGAAGGTTGATGTATCATGCTACAGACTTATTATACTTTAAGGAAAATTATATTAAAATGCCACTTGTTTATAGCCTCTATAAATACAAAGAAACAAGTGTATTCTTGAATAACCGAATCTCCTGAGGCAAAGAGAAACAAATCTTGCCTTAGCCATGAAAGCCATTTGGGTGACTTTGGGCCAGTCACCCTTTCTCAGTCTAACCCACCTCATACGGTTGTTGTGGAGAAAATAGGAGGAGGAAGGTGTGCTGAAGATATCTTGCCATCTTGAGTTAATTGTAAAAATAATAAAATATAAATAAATAAACATACGATATCTTTTTTCACACATTATATTAATCCAGGATTTTCAAGAACTCTGATGTACTGTATCAACTGCTCCTGTTTGGCTCTTCAAAAATTCCTTCCGTGGTCTGCTTATTACATCATTTCAGAGATGGGTTTCAGCAGGTTCTGACCAGTTCTGGAGAACCGGGAGCGGAAATTTTGAGTAGATCAGAGAACCGGTAGTAAAAATTCTGACTGGCCCCGCCCCCATCTATTCTCTGCCTCCCGAGTCCCAACTGATCAGGAGGAAATGGGGATTTTGCATTCAAAATGCAAAAGGAAATGGGGAAAATCTCCATTCTCTCCCTGAATTGGGGAAGGAATGGAGATTTTACAGTATCCTTCCCTTGGAGTGGGGTGGGAATGGAGATTTTACAGTATCTTTCCCCTGCCACGCCCACCAAGCCATGCCATGCCCACCAAGCCACACCCACAGAACCGGTAGTAAAAAAAATTGAAACCCACCACTGCATCATTTCAACATATATGACATTATTTTGGGGCTAATTTTATGGTTGGGATGGATATAATTTGCTTTCTACAGGTCTCTAGTTCCCATTTCCATACCAAATCCCAGGAAAAATGGACTAGACATCTTTAATCCTATCCTGTCTAGTGACATAATCATGGCCTCCGTTAAGCCTTTGGAAAGGTTGGAAAGCAGAGTTGCAGCCCCTGACAACTTAAATGTTTGCCATATGTATCAAGCAAGAGAGCATTCTTGCCAGGTTCAGCTTCTGGCATATGATACTGCCTGAATAAAACATGACAAACTTACAGAAATAGGAAGCAGTCAGCTGTGCTTAGAAATTACTTTTCTCTCAGAATGACATAACAATTTCT
The DNA here is from genome assembly GCA_022577455.1 of Arizona elegans. Taxonomy (NCBI): domain Eukaryota; kingdom Metazoa; phylum Chordata; class Lepidosauria; order Squamata; family Colubridae; genus Arizona; species Arizona elegans. Next base: position 133,348,394 of record JAKOOJ010000002.1, on the reverse strand, counting down.
CACTTGACGTCTTATTTAAGTATTCAATTTATGTTGGCTAATCAGACCCAATGCATCTTAGATTTACAGTCACTTGGATTCATGATGTAACAGTTACATATCTAAGTGACAGACAGTGTCTGGGCTGAGCAGTGACTTGCTTTGAAGTCTGAGGGTTTTTTTAAAAAAAGAAATCTTAATTGGAATCCCAATTTTAAAAACCCAGTAAATGAAAGCAGAAGCCACCTGCACACTTTCAGTAAGACATCTGCAAAAAATAGGAAATGAGATAATAGTTCTGGTGCATGTGACAAGGACACAGATGCAAAAGAATTCGGTACTTACTCATTCGGTGTATCTTTTTGACCACAGAACTGCCCATAGCTATCAGTTGGATAGGCTACTTTTCTTGGGTCACCATGTACCCAGGCTGTTAAATGAAGAAGGAAAGCAAGAAAGCATCAAGTCATTTCGGTTGGAATTAAACTTTACTACTCATTAAAATGCAATTCCTGTCATGAACTGTTTTAACCTCTCCCAATGGATACTTAGAATATTGATTGCTTCTTAAACAGTCGCCTTTTTTAATGAAAAAATATGGAGGGAATAGATACAAAGCAAAACATCTCTCTCCTGTTCCCCCCTTTTATATCAGAATGTATCTGGCTGACAGCCAGAAAATGAGGTAATGCACTTAAAAAATGACAGTTATTAAAATGAGGAGAGGGATGCATTACAAAAGATTTGTTGGCGTAAAGCCATACAGTAGTATTGAGCCAAGCTAAATACACTCAACTGACTTCATGCATACTTCTGAGCTGCCTTCTGTACACAGAATTGTATGAACCAATTAAAATACACTGTCAGATCCCAGTTTATGCAAATCACTTTGACTCTGATCTACTATAATTGCTGCAGTCTCACACTCCTCTTCATTTAATGGGGTTAAATGTAGAAAAACTGAAACAAAATCAAGCCAAAATCAAAATCTCCTCCAAGGTCGTCAGGATAATAATTGGAATCATAAGGCATGAAAACACCATGCCTTAATCTTTGCAGGCCAAAGGTAGAAGGGACAATGCATAACTCCTAATAACCCAGACTTCTTTTGTACAGCTGGATTAAGGCAGAGTTTTATTTCCTTACTTTTATTTAAACATGAATTTTAAAGCAGATTTAATTCTATCTTAGTTTCGACACACATTTCATTATGTGCAGAACATAACAATATTGTGGTGCTGTGTTTATTTTTCTTGCAGATACTGAGAGCTTGCCATATTTTATATCATATTATGAAGTTTGACACCTGTGAAAAATGGCATTTGTGAAACACCAATGTAGGTCAGGAAATATATTTAGCAAAATCAAGCAGAAAAGAACACACTACTTAATCCAGGTATTATAATTTTCTTCTTCCACAACAATTAAATAAAAGAGAATATTTTCTTCCTCAGTTTTGTACAGAAAAACAACATCCATTCAATTATTGTTTTCCTCCATAAAAATTATTGCTTTGAAACCTAATAATTTCAACAATAAACTGTTCTATTAGGTATACAGGAAAGTATTCACACCACAAGCAATTAGTACAAAAATTAAATGGGTTGTAACCGCTCCCATTACATAGACTACTTAAAGTTTAATTTAACTGATTGGGCACTTATTATTTATTAGATAGCCATGTAGGAACTGTATATTATAAACTGTACTTTAATAACTCTAGAAATAAGTATTTCTGAAACTCATGGTTACAGGTAGTCCTGGACTTATGAACACAATTGAGATCAGAACTTCTGTTGCTAAGTGAGGCAATTGTATAATGAGTTGCTTCCAATTAAAATCTTTTATAACCTTTTGTTAAGTGAATCATCCCAGTTGCAAATGAATCACACAGTCATTAAGTGAATCCGGCTTCCCTCATTGACTTTGCTTATTGGAAGCCAGTTGGGAAAGTCACAAATGGTAATCATATTACCCTGGGATGCTGAAACCATCATGAATACATACCCATGGTCATGCAATGGATACTCACTCATAAATTTGGATACATGCTGGTTCCTAAGTAGCCAAATTTTGATCGCATGACCATAGGTATGTTATGATGGTCAGAAGTGTGAGGACCAGTTGAAAGTCACTTCTTTCAGTGCGATTGTAACTTTGATTGGTCAGAAAGCAAATGGTTATAAGTCAAGGAATGCCTGTATTCAAAAGCAAGAGAGCACTGAAACATTGAAAGGTTATTATCATAAACAACAACAACAACAAAAGATTATTTTTATCAAATTGTCTGTGTCAAGTGTGAAAACCCAATAAAGACCAATTCTTTGCTGAAACTTACAAAACTAAATGTTCTCAACCAGTATTTTTTCCTATCAGAGTAAAGATTCATATTTTAGAAAGGTCCATGAATTTTAGATGATTCGATTCTGAAATGTAGATTTTTCTATTGATTGAACAACAACAACAACAAAGCTGGTTGAGAATTTTTTGAGTTCTAGTCAAATGTAAATGCAGGGTCACCCATATCTAATTGTAGTCAAGAGAAAAATCTTTTCCCCCTGTTCTTCTGTAAAGAGCCAGAAATATATAGATCCTATTGAATCATGAGTAGCCTCAGGCACAACTGTGATTGTGAACTGATTATATTCTATTTTTCCTTTTATATGAGCTTCATGGACTCTCATGCATTTTGAACAGGACAAGTGTCTGGAGTCTATCCAAAGGTGATCTCATCTCTCGGTTAAAAATAAGGCACATGGGCAAATGTGAAACAAGAAAAGGAAATTGTAATTTAAGGAAGAGAGACAGATGTGAATGCTACCAGTTTGTAAGGGGGAAACATTTCAGATGCAGAATGAAACACAGGGACAAAAAAAAAATCTCTAGGTGTCTCTCTGTGTGAAAGATAATATGCAAACATACAAAAATAGATCTCATTTTGGGCTTCCGGTCTGGCTTCCGTCGCCGCCAGACAGTCCTCTGAGACCGCCAGCCCTGTTGCCTGTAAAGAGCCGCCTTTACATCTGAAAGGCGGCTCGAAAAACTCCATTTCCTGAAGGAAATGTGAGACAGAGCAGGCGAGGGCAGGTAGAGCCCTCTGCGAAGTCCCCAGAGTTTTTAATACGAGGGGACGAGCAAGTTGTGGCTCCCTATTTCTGCTCGCCGCTGCTCCAGGCTTCGGGAGAACTCTGCCTTTTTGCAGAGCCAGGTGCTGGGACCGGACCAATCAACGAAATTAACAGATCATCTGAATAAGCAGGATGAAATTCTGATCAGGGATCCTAAACTGCAAGTATTCTAACCCCAAGACTGATTTTAAAGTTAAAGAAGAGTGAAAGGAGGAAAAAGGAGAGTTTAAAATGGCGACTGGCTGAGGCTTGAGAAAAGCTGAAAGTGAAAGTCCTTCCGTTTGAATAGCTTATAACGTTACAAAGTTACAAAGTTACAAAGTATCTAGCAAAAGTGCTGGTTAGAAGTGAGAGAAAAAATTCTTATTTCATGTTTCTTCCTTCTCAGAGACTTGTTATTGATGGAGAGAAGTCTTTTTCTTTAAAAGGAAAAAGGAAAAAAAATATTTTGTGTGACAGGATGGCGCTAAAACTAACAAAGCCAGATAACCAAGCCATGGGGGGGAGGGGGGCTCTCCCATTTATAAATCGCATGAACAAGTTGAGAGTTTGCAGATGCAGAAGAATGGCTTCATAGACCTAAAGAAATTTTTACTGGAGGAGTTGGCAAGACATGATAAGACTGTGAATCTGAATCTTGAAAATTTTAGACAGGAAATTAAAGAGTTGATTCAACAAAAGATATTCTGAAGCAACATATGAAAAGTTTTATAGAAATAATTCTGAAGATGGATGAAATTATAAATTCAAAAATAGACACTAAGGAAAGTTGATGATAAGATATATAATTTGGATAACAAAATACAAAGAATTGAAAATGATTTAATAAGGATTCAAGAAAAAAGCTCAGAAGTAGAGTTTAAAAAAATAAAGGAAGCTGACTATAAGACTTACAAACAAACGATTGAAAATGAAACCACAATAATGCAATTCAGACTCATGGAATTTGTGGTTAGAATTAGGGGAATACAGGAAAATAAAAGACAAGATTTGAGAAAGATGTCTGCTGAAGTTCTGGCTGGGATTTTAAAGGTTAGCCCTGAAGATGTATCCTGCAAGATTGATAAGGCCTACAGAGTTAATTCTTGGGTGGCAAAGCAAAGGCAGTTGTCTAGAGATGTGGTGATTTACTTTACTGATAAAGAAATAAGAAATGATATTGTGCAAAAGTCTTTCAACTCCACTCTTGAAATGCATGGAAGGAAGATCTGGATATTTAAAGAACTACCGCCTAAGATGTTAAAAGGTAGAAAGGATTTTGGATTTTTGGTGACTGAACTAAAGAAACAAAACATCCCATTCAGGTGGGATGTCCCAGTTGGTATAATATTGAGATATCAAGGAGAACGATATCAATTAAATACTGTTGAAAAAGCGGAAGAATTTTACTATAAGGTTTTTAAAATGGGTTTAACATCTCCACGTATAATACACGAAGGGAATAAAGAAAGGCAAAATCAACAAGAGATTGAAATTCAGGCTAAGCAGATGGAGGTGGAGGTAACGGAAAAACAACAAGTTACAGAGGCTTTTGTGGATGAGCCGCTTCTGGATTCTCCTTCGGAGGCTATAGTTGGATTACCTATAAATACAAGAGAGGCGGCTTTGGATTCTAATGGGATGACTTATCAAGCTACAGACCAGCATGGAAACCAAACAGTTGATATACAACTCATAGAAAGGAAACCAGGATGGAGATCTAAGCCACAAAAAGTTAAGAAAAGAAGAAGCAGGTCCTACAAAAATAAAAACTTTTAAACCAAACAACAGTGTAATGCCAGTTACTCAAGAGACGATTGAATATTTAGAAATTTAGTTGAGGCAAAGTATTGGTTTATATTATCCTGAGGAGAGTGACAGATCTCTGTAGTGCTGTACTCTTGGGATGTGGAGATGGCGATAAATTGAGTGGATTGGAATTTTCTATTTTGGATTCTTTGACAAATGGATTACGTTTATGCTGAGCTATAAGGCAAGAGAACTATGGGATTGGGGCATGCAGAAGATCTGGCTGTTACCCCAACACGGTGGTTGTAATTAATAATCCAGATGGAAGACATTATAGACGACACTATATGGAATATAAATATAAAGTCACTCAGGTGGTTTTTTTTATATATGAAAATATTTACTATTGATGGGGGCAGATGGTAATTGAAGATACCGAACATACTGTTGGAATTAGGATGTGATGTTACCCTAACATGGGTAATGGAATTAACAATCCAGCTGTGAGACATTACAGAAGATATCATATGGATTACAAACTTAAAGTCAATTGAGGATTTTATATATATATATGTAAATAAATTATTTTTTTAATGGAATGGGCAGAAGAATAAAGATATTGAAAATATTATGTATGTAGACCTGTAGGAAAGTGGGTGGAGATAGGTTAGTTTACTGATTGTTTAGTTTAGGAGAAGGGATGTTATGTTATATCAATATACGTAAAAGATTTGAATTAAGAGATATATGTATGGGGGAGGAGGAAATGGATAGATTATGAGTTGAAATTGCTAAATTAGGATTTATTATATAGTTTTACAGCTGAAAGTTGCTTTGAATGTTGCTTTGAAATGTATAGTATAAAGGGGATATAATGATATTGTTAGAAGGATAGATTATGAGTTGAATAGATGAAATTGCTAAATTAGAATTTATTATATAATTTTACAGTTGAATGTTGTTTTTGAAATGTATAGTATAAGGGGGATATAATAATATTGTTAGAAAGAAAGGGTTAGTATATGGGGGGTGGTACAAAAGGATGGTAAAGTATTAATAATCTGTTATTAATTTGGGTTTTATTTTGGAGAAGCCACAGGGGGAGGGGAGGGGGAGGGGGGGTTAGGGTGGAGGGGGGGAAAAGGGGGGGGAAATTTGTATTTGAAAAACTTTTTCAATAAAAAAAAATAGATCTCATTTTGAGTTGCTTTCAGCATCTGTTGATGTTCAGAAATTTCATTTGATATTTGATGTTCGGTCCTTATAGTTAAGGCAAGCACAATGTGATGTACACGTACACTTTTTCAACAGATGCAAAGCTGACTATACTGTCAGTGACCCACGCTGTGAAGAAAAGAAAAACAAGCCAAGCATTCAGTCATTATCTCCATCAATTTTCGACATATTTCCCATACTCTATTATTTGGAGAAACCTCTCATAGAAAACTGCCATGAAATCCCAGCCAGAGGATTAAGAGAGATTTTTTGTAGTAGCAGAAAGTGCAAAGCTGTAGAAACATCTAAGGATACAGCACAATTGCAAGCTTCCAACTGTTTTTCTGCTACTTCTCTCATTCCCTGCCCAATCTTCTGATGACTTAATTTTTCATGATGGCATGCCCGTAACAAAAGTTTTTTTAAAAAAAATTATTAAAGAAACTATTTCATAAAGAGGTGATCTACGGTGAAATACAAAAGTAGTGAGGCATGGTTCTAACAGAATGAAAGTCTTCTCTATAAACAAAATTGCTTTTGCTTCAGGGAAGATACAATTGGCAGTTTAATCTCTGCTAGGATTTGCTGCTGCTTTCAACTGAATCATCCCACTGTTTACATTTTCTGCACCAAGGCATGTGAAGCCACTGTGTGGTGAGACCTAGAGCGCCTTTGAAATCTAAGTTTCTTCTTTCTAAGCTTCTACTGTGCTTGTGAGTGAAATATTTTTATAAGCAATAATAGAGCACTGTACTTCAGGACTTGAAGCTTAATGAGATCTTTAGTACTTTGTCAAAACTGAGGCCTGGTTCCAACTGTTAGCTACTGTACATCATAGCCTGAAATTTGAGAAACTAATATGGCTTTAAAAGATGCTACTCAACATGTCTATAAAAAGAGTAAGTAGGACTTTTTTTCTAGTAGGCTGCTCAACAAATGAAAGGAAATAATACAATCTCAAACACCAGGATTTATAAATAATGAACTTTGCTTATTATAAGTGCAGTGACCATATTTCCTTGAAAAAAATAAACTTTGTCAAAACTGAGGCCTGGTTCCAACTGTTAGCTACTGTACATCATAGCCTGAAATTTGAGAAAGTAATATGGCTTTAAAAGATGCTACTCAACATGTCTATAAAAAGAGTAAGTAGGACTTTTTTTCTAGTAGGCTGCTCAACAAATGAAAGGAAATAATACAATCTCAAACACCAGGATTTATAAATAATGAACTTTGCTTATTATAAGTGCAGTGACCATATTTCCTTGAAAAAAATAAACTTTGTCAAAACTGAGGCCTGGTTCCAACTGTTAGCTACTGTACATCATAGCCTGAAATTTGAGAAAGTAATATGGCTTTAAAAGATGCTACTCAACATGTCTATAAAAAGAGTAAGTAGGACTTTTTTTCTAGTAGGCTGCTCAACAAATGAAAGGAAATAATACAATCTCAAACACCAGGATTTATAAATAATGAACTTTGCTTATTATAAGTGCAGTGACCATATTTCCTTGAAAAAAATAAAGGACAAATCTGAAAAAGGGAAATAAAAGAGGCTCATAAGGATAAAAAAAGTTTGTTTTACCAAAAAAAAAAAACCAAAAGCAGAACCAACAAACTAAATCATTAAACAAATCTAAATCATTAAATTTATTAAAACTAAATCATTAAATTAAATAAATCTTCGGGATAGATTTTTGAAATAAAGGACTACCCTTTATAATAAAGGACATATGAACACTGAAAGTATAACCGAAGAAAGCAACTATATTTCTCATGTCCCCGTTAATTCATTTCCTAGCCTGAACGTGTCTTTACTATTTGACAGGAACCACAAAAGAAGAAGTTAGAGATAGCCAAGTTTTGGGATTGGGTCATAAAATAGTTGCTTAATGTAATGATGTAAATAAGTATTGAATTCTGATCATCACAACAATTAGCTGAACATGAATTTTTCCTTAAAATAGATGCAAAATAATATTTTTGTTTAATTAATTGTAATATAGATCCAAGCAACTCTAACCCAGAATTGCCAAATTGCCAAAATTGTCTTCCATGCATGCTAGACAATCCAATTCTTTATTGCTCTTAAAAGTTCTTGTGGGTTTATTTTTGGTTATTTGGAGCTTCTGGGATTCAAACTGAAGTTGTTTAGGAAAAATGCATGAAGAGCAAACAGCAGTATTGATATCAATAAATAGCATCAATATAATTGGATTAAATATTCAACCATTTTACTTTCATAATTACTGCAAAAATATGGATCTACAATGTTACTAGGGAATACTGTTATGATATAATTTATTTTAGCAGATAAGGAATACATATTCCATTTTCTTATTGGTATTACCTGTATAATGTACCACTTCTTTTTCATTACCTACTGGCTTTTCTTTCGTTACCTACTAAAACTACTATATATGTATTCAAATACTGAAAACATTCATATGAATAAAACAAGGCAAAGCTTGCATTAAAATGTCTTCTGAAGAAACAGTTCAACATTTTGCAGGGGGAAATGTTGATCAAAGACCTTTTATATCCAATTAAACTTATTTCAAAGGATCATCCCCAATAACTAGATAATATCCATGGCCATGTTGCTTGCTCTCAAATAAGATCAAATGACATGGAATAGCTGCTAGTCAATGTTTTACTTCTTTAGTTGGCATATATTGATACATATTGTATATACAATGTGCATGTTGTACACATGTGAAAAACATGTGTGATAATGTCATGTCATTAATTGTTTCTACTATGGGGAAACCAATGCTGGACAGACATGAATTCCTAGTAAATTTATCCCAAATGAAGATGCTGAAAGACAATATTTTTGTATATAGGTAGTCCTCAACTTATGAGCACAATTGAGCCCAAAATTTCTGTTGCTAAGTGAGACATTTGTTAAGTGAATTTTGCTCCATTTTACCTTTCTTGCCACAATTGTTAAATGAATCACTGCAGTTGTTAAATTAGTGACAAGTGAATCTGGCTTCCCCATTGACTGCTTACCAGAAGGTTGCAAAAGGTGATCACATGACCCTGGGAAACTGTAAATGTCATAAATGTGAATCAGCTGCTAAGCATCTGAATTTTGATCACATGACCATGGGGATGCTACAATGGTTATAAGAGTGAAAAATGGTCAAAAGTCACTTTTTTCAGAGCCATTATAATTTCAAATGGTCACTAAATGAATTGTTGTAAATCGAGGACTACTTGTAAAAGAAGTAATAAGAAATAATTTGTTGTGTTACTTGATCAGATTCTCATTAATATCATTAAGCTAACTCTTATTTCTGACCTTATTTCTACCACCATGACTGAAATTTGGTCATAAATACAAATAATAGCAGAGTGATTTTCTAAGGCAAAATCAAATCAAATTCACTAAATCACTGAGAGGTGTAATAAACCTTTTCTTACATACATACATATATATATATATATATATATATATATATATATATATATATATATATATATATATATATATTTCTTTTCACATTTCCCTTTCCTAATGGTACAATAATTTCTAACATTTTCCTTTTACAATTGCAGTTTTATACAATTAAAGTAATCTACAACATAATCGAACCATAGCAATTTTACCTGTATTGTTTCATCTTGACTTTTTTTTCCCAAAAAAATCAATATACCCATCATTTTGATGTCTCTTCTGTAATTACCATTGTTAACTAATGTAAATAGACATTCCATAATTTGTTTCCAATAAATATTTTAAATGAAAATAGCTTTCTTTAACTGGCATGTCTACTTAATGAAAAACAACATTTATTCAAATAGCATGTTAAGAACTACTGTCTAATGAACTTTATCCATGAATATTACTTACCCACAATTCCTAATGCAATGTAACCCAGGATGACAACAACGAAGATCCCACAACACAATACATCTGTGCAATGCCTGAAGAAAGAATATATCAACATTACAATATATTTGTGGCCCAATGCAAGTATCTCTTTTGGCACCAAAGTGCATCAGCTTAGCACCCATCCACTATGTGTTACTTTTCTTCCAAGTTTCATTTCAAAGCCGCCTGTTTGCTTTCAGCCAATGGTTTTCATTCCAGAAATAATCATCCAAGACATTAATGAAATATTTAGTATGAATTGTCAAACTTCAATATGCTTGGCTCTACAAAAGAGTTGCTTCCATCAAGAATTTGTTTACAGAAATCCACTGGCCGGCTGGGTGATTTTGGGCCAGTCACTTTCTTTCAGAACAACTTATCTCACAATGGGCTTGTTGTGGGGAAAATGGATTATCATCATCATCATCATCATCATTTATTGATATCGCTGTACCAGGAGACACCAGTCAGAAAAAAAAAAGAATTGGAAAAAAAATCACAAAATATCACGACCTGGCCATCAAAACTATGCAATTATGGATGAAACATATAAAGTGATATCCATTGTCATTTGGGCACTTGGTACTATGTCCAAGAATTTTACAACATATATCAAGAAATTGCAGGTTCCTGGAATAACACTAGTGGAACTGCAAAAAACTGTGCTACTCGGAACATCATACATTTTAAGAAGATACTTAGTTGATACCTAGGATGCTGGCAGTAACCCGCATCAACCATCAGCGCCAATCAATGATATTTGTGATACTTTTTAAATGTTCAGTTGACTAAGTTTCATGTTTAATGAATAAAAGAGATAATAATAATATAACTCAATGAAGTATATTGGATGTTCACTTCATTTAATTATTTATAAAAATATGATGAAAGAAAGAAAGAAAGAAAGAAAGAAAGAAAGAAAGAAAGAAAGAAAGAAAGAAAGAAAGAAAACAGTATATGTGGCTTAAAAATAGTATGTTCCTTTCTTAATAATGGAGGAAGAGATGTTTCAACTAGATTTTAAAAATGGCTAGGATATTTAGTGCTGTAGGGATTTTGAATCAAATTCCCAATCTTGAGGGACCTTCCAAATAGATTTTTATGTACTGTGGGGACTATAAGTAGGACTAACTGTGCATCTGGAAATGCCTGTATATATATCTTGCTCTGTTTGGATACTAGCTATATTAAGTTTGATACACTGTGTGCGAGTTAGGTAGTCATAGACATTTGATAAATAAACGAATAAGTTATAATGATAGAAAGTTATAGGGCTTTTCCAGCCAGAATATTAACTCAGCTAGGCTAAGTCAATATTTATCTAACATACAATCTATTTCCAAACCTTGTATATTTCAATTCTTGTCGACCAGAGTTTGCATATCCATGTACATTATGTAATAACTACTATAAAGACAATTTTTGTTCATGAAAGGGTTCCTGAAGATCAAACTTCACAGGAAGCATTTTCATAGCCTTTCAGAGCTATGAATATTCAAAAATATTCTTTTCAATCAATCCTTTCTCATGTCAGCATATGAACAATTGAGTAAGAAAGATTGGATGATGTAATGACATAGGATATAATAGATTATTTACTATTACCTTCAGAGGAAATATGATCTCACAATAAGGCTATGGCAGAATAGCATGTTTACATAGTTCACTAATCATGCTAAAAGTATATTTAAGGTAAATCCACATTGGGAAGAAGGGAAATATTGTATGATCAGAATTACTGGTGAAACAAACGAGCCAAGGAAACTGACAAGAATAGAAAGGTGACAGAATACAAACAGCGAAGGATGAACAGCACCATAATATGAACTAAATTTAGAAACCTCACAGATTTATTGAACAGGTAGTCCTCGACTTATGACCATGATTGAACCCCAAATTTATGTTGCTAAGTGACACATTTATTAAGTGAGTTTTGTCCCATTTTATGATATTTCTTGCCAGAGTCGTTAAGTGAAGTGAAGTTAGTAACATGGTTGTTAAATGAATCTGGCTTCTGGCTTCTCCATTGACTTGACTTGCCAGAAGGATGCAAGTCGAGGACTAGCTATATTTTTAGCAACAAAAACTTTATTCAGGAAATCAGAATTATTCAGAACAAGCTGAATGTTTGAAATGTATCAGTCAGAATTATTGGCAATTGGGAGAAAAAGCTAGAAAGTTATTGGCTCACCAACTGAAACAATCAAACCTTTGTATCAGGAATTTGGGCTAAGGTTAATTATATATTGAGATTAAATCTATTACCAGTATTTTTAAATTCTATATCCAATTATATAGGTGTAGACTTTTGGGGTATTAAAATGTAAGAAATATCTCAAGAATATAAAAAGAAATTGGCATAATCCCTGTCCAAGTGGGTATGTGCACACACTCTTGCTGACACTTCTGTAGTCTGGTGGCAAACATCTTACGGCCCACTAGTGGGGACCCTGGGCTAATACATTAAAAGTAAAAGTTCCAATTTCTGAAAAAGCATCTTACTACTGATGCTAACTTTCTTCAGACGAGAAATTGTGCCTTCATGTGCAAATGTGTCAGAGGGTTCATTTACTAATTGTAAAGCAACTGTTAAAAGAGCAGTACCCCAATATGTAAAAAAAATTATAATGGCTACAATCAGGCTCCTTTTCATCTTGATTAATATCCCCTCAATCTTTATTATCTGAGCAGTGGAATGTGGTTTTACTTTTGGAGACACTGCAGCCACATAACTATGCCTTAAATACATTCCTCCTATTTGAAGAAATAATTTTCCACTATTCAATATTTCTGATCTATTACACTAGGCAACACCATACACTACACACTATCCAAGAACTACTTATACACTACAGAAGCCCTTTTCTTGTCACAACTTTTCTGTTATATGCTTCCAAGGCATTCCTCTCTTAACAAATCTACAGAACAGTTATACTGAATAAGAACAGTCTGACAATAAAATGAAAAAAATCAAGTAAGTTTAAAGATCTGTGCCTCATTTTAGTTTTCTTCTGAATGATGAAATTTAGGAAGTTGCTCAAGACAACTTGAAGATTTTGCTTCCAGAATATGCTTAGTTTTTGATCAAATTCAAGGGAAAGCTTACACTTTATCACTTAAACTATTTATGTTGAGTATAATGCAATTTTTATCCAATGTTATTCAATCAGTATTGACTGTATATACAGTCAGTACCATGACAATCATCTGCAGATGGAAGAGATTGTGTTCAAGAACACAGTTTTTAGTTACTAGTAGTATTAAATATTAAACCCATGCAGTAAGATTAATATGGAAAGCCTGAATTCTGTATAAACCTTGCATGGAAAATGAAGATTAAATTCCCCATGGAGCATTGAATTGAATTGTAATAAATTCTAAATCAGCAAAATGTTAGATCATGCCATGTTAGTAATTGTATATTCTATATTTTGATAGTTGAATAATTCCTTGACCTTCTAGTTCTGCTGAAAGGTGTTTGCATTATGAATTCTAATCTAATAAGCAATGTGTCTTTATGGCTTGATAGCATATATTAAATGCATTTTGGTAGCTTGAAGAAATATGTTTTCTGCTGGGTTTAAAAGAAGAATCTATCCACAAGCTTGTCAGGAACCATAATTTAGTTTAAACGCATGGATGTGCTTCTTTTCTAGAGCTTCAAGGAAAACAAACAACCATGTTATTTATTTTATTTATATATTCAATTTCTATAGCCACCCAATTCAATACTGTTGCAGGAGAATCGTTAAGAAAGAAGGCTTGGTTTCTACTAAAATCATACAGAAGTATATTTAAGATGGATTTATAGACAGAAATGATGCAATGTTTAGGGCACCGTAGCAGAGGTGGGTTTCAGCAGGTTCTGATCAGTTCTGGAGAACCGGGAGCGGAAATTTTAAGTAGTTCAGAGAACCGGTAGTAAAAATTCTGACTGGCCCCGCCTCCATCTATTCTCTGTCTCCTGAGTCCTAGCTGATCAGGAGGAAATGGGGATTTTGCAATAACCTTCCCCTGGATTGGGGAGGGAATGGAGATTTTACAGTATCTTTCCCCTGGAGTAGGGTGGGAATGGAGATTTTACACTATCCTTCCCCTGCCATGCCCCCAAGCCACACCCATCAAGCCATGCCATGCCCCCCAAGCCACACCCACAGAACCAGTAGTAAAAAAATTTGAAACCCACCACTGGAGTAGATGAGTTAAATCTACTTTATTGTAAGGCTACATTAACAGAACCTTGCAAGTCTGGAAGGAAGGAAGGAAGGAAGGGAGGGAGGGAGGGAGGGAGGGAGGAAGGAAGGAAAAAATAAAACAATTAAGACAATAAAAGAATCATGAAAAATATGTATTCATTTATTTATTTTCTTACTCCACTTATTTTTGTATATTCCCATAATCACCAAGCCATGCAATCTTTTTAATTTTCATCCTACACTTACTTTTGACATTCTCACTATCAACACCCAAGATACATTGACATTATACAAGAGAATAAAAGATGATTTCATGAACTGCAAACACAATAACCACCCATAAAGAGTGCTAAGAATCTTGGGATGTGTCTTTCAAGTTGAAGCTTCATAAAATAAAAATAAAAAAACCTTCCAAACAGAAATGTCCTTGGAGAGATGTGAACAAAGACATTTGACCACCGAGGTAAAGTGAGGCAGCATCGTGAGAAATATGAAAGACAAGAAACAATTAAAAGAAAGGACAAAGGGGAGGCTTTTAGGGAAATTGTGAAATCAAAGGCAATGAAAAGTGTTCACTGCAATTACAGAATATGTCAGTGTGCAGAGATGGAAAGAAGTACAAAGCCTTATGTTAGAATGTCTTGAATTGATTTTTTTTATTAGTTTGGATCATCAGAGAACCATGTACTCTCTACTACTGTTAGAATCAGGGGTACAAAAATTTTAGCAAGGGGTTCTCTGCCCAGTTGCTGGGTGGACATGGCCATGGTGGGTGTGGCCTAGTTGGCCTCCTGCACCATGGTGGGGGGGCATTTTTGCCCTCCCCAGGCTCCAGAGGCTTTTCTTGAGCCTCCGGGAGGGTGAAAACGGCCTCTCTAGGCTCCGAAGGCCCTCTGGAGACCGGAAACGGGCCCGTTTCCAGCCTTCCCAAACTTCTGGTAGGCCAGTTTTTCTCCCTCCCAAGCCTCCACGCGCACGCTGCACTTACCTGCATCCAAAACAGGCCGTGTGGGGACTCCTGGGATGGGGGGGCAGGGCCAGCCAGGAGTGGGATTGGGGATTCTCCGAACTGCACAGAATCTTAGCTAGAAGTTATCCTGAATCCCTGCAAACCCCCAGCAACCCACCCCTGGTTAGAATACTTCCATTTCCAAACCCGTTCCACTACTAGTATGTTGTCAAAAATTAGGCACAATTAATAATCTAAGATTTAATTGCATATTTCATTAAAGATAAATGAGAAATGAAATGCAGGATGAATGAAGGTCTCTGACATTGTTAGGGTAGAAAAGTCTGTATTTCATATGAGTTCAGATGCGGAGGTCACAATCCAATTTGGAAAAACTCCAAGTGATAATGAATGATAGTACTTAAACTCTCCAACTTCTCTTATACTCATTAAGGATTACTTTAGCGGAATAACTGAATTGCACTATTTTTATTTTAATCTGATTCAGACAGTGTATTGTGTTTATTTAAAAATTGCAAGATATAAAAGCACAATATTAAACAAAGGTTATTTGTTCCTTAACTGCTGGTTTCAAAAAGGCAATATAGAGCAAGCAATATTAGGAACACTACAACAGAAGCCATAACCAAGAAGCAACATTCTCCCAGGAATTTGTATGATTCCAATTCTGTTGTGTTTTTGCAAATCTTTAAAGACCTAGTTCTTCCATCAGCTCCTGGGGCAGAGTAGTTTGTGATTCAAACCTTTCTTTTTTTTAATTTATGTTTTATCATTGTTATTGAGACTTCTGTTCTTCGCTCTATGCACAATAAGATGGATTGTTTAATTTTATTATTGTGTTCATTACAACACTAATATGTAAATCACCTAGAGCTGTTTTTGTGATTGATGTAAGTTAGCTGCATTTTTACAATTGATGATGATTAATTGCAAGTTAAATAAATACTGGAAGAGCATGTGAATTGCATGCTGAAGGTCTCTGTTGTAATCTGTATATCTCCTGCTCTGGCAAAGAAAATTGCCTTTCTAAAATCCTAAAAAAATAGGATCTTAATGCAGGTAGTCCTTGTTTAAGAACCATAATTGGGAACAGCAACTGAGTCATTAAGTTAGATGGTCACTAATTAAATCTCAAACTGTGCTTATGATCTTGTATCAGCATTTTTTTGTTCTAAGTTGAGATGATCATAAATAAGAGGATTAGCTGCAAACTTATTTTTCATCTCTGCCTTAACTGCAAACAGTCACTAAAAGAGGACTACCTGTACTCATAGATAACATGGAATTAGGTTTACTAATAGTTTGACTTAATATTAGGTGACTCTGACTATGAGGTTGGCTATAACTTTGTTTCCAAATTTCCAAAATTGGTTTTCACTTTTGCTGGGCCAGAGATTGAAATGAGAGCTGGTATGAAAAATTCCACCTTTTTGAAATAGAAAGCAATCTTTCTATTTAAACATTTAATACATATTTAATACATATTTACAATCATATATATCAGTGATGGCTAACCTTTTTGCCGTCATGTGCCAAAAGCAGGGGTAATGGGGGGGGGGATTGTGCACGCGTGTGCCCACACCCATAATTCAATGTGCCCCATCCCCCACGCATGAGCATGTGACACCCCCCCACTCTCCCCCCTTCCCGCTTTTGGCACGTGATGGCACAGTGGGCCCGGTAGGCCCAATTTTTGCCCTCCCCAGGGTCTGGAGCCTGGGGAGGGCGAAAACAGCCTTCCCCACTCCCCCGGAGGCCCTCCGGAAGCCCAGAACCAGCCCATTTCCCAACTTCCAGTGGGCCAGGAAGGCCCGAAAATCAGCTGGCCAGCATGCACATGCATGCTGGACTGAGGTAAGGCAACACTCATGTGCCCACAGATATGGCTCCGTGTGCCACCTGTGGCACCTGTGCCATAGGTTCACCATCACGGATATATATACACATAAGTAAAATATGTGTGTGTATACATATATTCTACTTATATATAAATATAAGAAAAATTTGTGCATGGATATATGGATATGGATATATGAATATATATGACACAGGGGTACAGGTAGTCCTCAATTTATAATATTTGTTTAGTGACCGTTCAAAGTTATAACACACTGAAAAGTGACTAATGACCCTTTTTGATGTGACCGTTGCAGTATCCCTGTGGTCACATGATCAAAATTTGGAAGCTTGACAACTGGCACATATTTATGATAGCTGAAATGTCCCAGGGTCATGAGATCACCTTCTGTGACCTTCTGATAAGCAAAGTCAATGGGGAAGCAAGATTCACTTAACAACCGTGTTACTAACTTAACTGCAGTGATTCACTTAACAACTGTGGCAAGAAAGGTTATAACCGTCTTGCTTAGCAATAGAAATTTTAGGCTCAATTGTGGTCATAGGTTGAGGACTATCTGCATTATGTATGTTCACTATTGTTGTGGCCCACCAGTGGCCAGCAGAGCTGGCAGCAGACTTGGACAGTGAGGAGGTTGGGGAGGCACATGGGCCAGTCCTGGAGTCTGGCGAAGGCTCTGATGAGTGCTCTGCATTCAGAGGCAGAGATGGGGCCAGGGCCATTCGACAGTTATCAGCTACCTTCGGAGTCGGAGATAAGTGGGCCGAAGAACAAATGGAGCCTGTTCCCGATGTGCGCATGCGCAGAGCTGTCAGAAGGGAACAATTATGGAACAGAGGTTGACTCAAAAGTAAAAGCACAAGGGGACCCTGAATGGCCCCTCCCATAGGAAATAAATAGGAGCGAAAGGGGAGTGGTGTTTGCAGGAGGCAATTTGTTCATTATTCGTGTGAAGATTGGCTTATCTGAGTTGTGCCTCACAGAGGCTCCTTGCCAAGTATTTCGTTGTACAGTGTTGTGTCAAAAAGCTATCGGTCTGGCAACTATCCAAGGACTGATAAGGTCTGTTTACAATTCACCCTTGAAAGACTATTTGCCGGGATTTTGCTGGATGTGAATGCTAGGAATTCACATTAGCCAAATAAAAAGGGTTTTTTTTCAGGACAAGGGGTCTGTGTCATACTTTGGTGAAGCCTAGGCCAGAACAACTGCTTTGAGTTGTGTTTTATATATACATAGACATCTCTCTCTCTCTCTCCCTCCCTCCCTCCCTCCCCCTCCCTCCCTCCCCCCTTCTCTCTCATATTGAATTGCATGACTAAAATCTACAATATCTGGTTTTCCAAGTAGTATCCTCTGTCATTTAATGGTGCACAGAAGGACCAAGACCTAAATAGCCAAGTCATGATACAATGGAAATATGAGGTTTCTGAGACAAACTGCACAAGTATTTTGTATATTTTTTTCAATTTGCTGCAGGTGTAGGAGATATTTGTGTTGGACATGGAATCACAATCTCCAGCAGGGAATAAGAAACCTTTGTGAATCAGGAAGGAAATATTATAATATTACAAAAGACTTCTTTGTCCAGCAAGTATTATAATCAAAATAATAGTAGCAGCAGCAGTGAAAAAACTCATTCCTAACCAATTTTTCCACTGTAACATATTATGCCTTTTCTTTCCCATGTTATTATTAGTAAGCTATTAAAACATTAAAATGGCATTTTAAATATTCGATATTTTTATATACTCATACCAAGAGTTATTTAAACTCCTTGGAAAGCAATAGCTTAATCTGTTTTCCCATGTGCCTGCTCTTCCCATTTGTGTTATCTATTGGAAACACAAAGGCCAATAAGTAAGGCTGAGCTTATTTTACGAAGCTTAAATATGAAAGCAGGGAAGAAAATGATTGTTTTTTAACTTGTGAAATGAGAGGTCTTATTACAGCCCAACAGATCAAGAAATATAATTAAGAAAGGCAGAAGCCTTGTCACAATCTCAGGAAAAATCAGCTTTCTGAATTGTTTCAACATTCCAGGTGGGAAAAAGAAGAAAATTACTGAATGATTTGGCTTTTCTCTGACTAAAAAATTAATATCCTGCGATGAATTAATTTAAAACTGATCTCTTTTGCTACCCAATTAAATTTTAAAAATATTAACATCATTTTACAAGATTCTTGATGTTCACAAACAGAAAATATTGATGAAAAAATACAATAACAAGCTTATGATAGGTGACTGGCTAATATAAATGGGATTTTTTTGTAGCAGTTCAGTAATATGGTCAACGATGATAGATGGTTTGTTCTGTCATTCAATATCTGAAAGGCCATAGGTTTCTCAATCTCATGACCACATCTAGACCTTCATGGAGTAAAATCTGGTTAGAACTTCAATGTAGTTATTCTTTGACTTACCACAGTTCATTTAATGACTGTTTGAAGTTACAATGGCACTGAAAACAGTGACTTATGACTGTTTTTCAAATTTATGACTGTTGTGGCATCATGTGATCAAAATCCAGGCGCTTGTCAACTGACTCACATAGATGATGGTTGCAGAGTCCCAGTGAAAGTGAAAGTGCGCAAAACAGTCAAAAATCACCTTTTTCAATGTTGTTGTAACTTCAAACAGTCAGTAAACAGATGGCTGTAACAACTATCTTGCGTAGCAATGGAAATTTTAGGCTTAATTGTGGTCATAAGTTAAGGACTACCAGTAATCTACATTGACTATTCCTTTTAAATGTCCAAGGAATGGATTCATTCTATTACCACTGTCAGTTACAACAAGAAGAAATGGCTGATCTGTCAAATTGTTGGTCTATCAGTTTTCCTAAGTACTATGAGCAAATTATATGCCACCAGGTATCGGCATAGGAAATGATTGAAATCGGCATAGGAAATGGTTGTCAAGATAAAAGTGTTTACAGACAAAGAAGCAGAATTTAAGGCAGGATGGTCAATGTTTGACCATCGTATTGTCCTGCATCATTTGGCAGAAAAGTAGTCTGGTGCCTTTATTGATTTAAAGGTGTTTTTTGATTTCTTGACAGAAGCTATGGGAGAAATGGTCAGTCTCTGCTATAGCTTGTCAGTTCATTTCACATAATTATGATTCTGCAGGAAAATGCTTTCATGCAGGACATATGTTTCATCTTCAGAGATCTTCTGCTTCAATACCCATGAAAAAGAGTTAAGCGAGGACCTATCTTAGCACTCCTATGTTTCAATTTTGATTTCAACTCTGTAACTCAATCCTTGTCAAAAAATAAATTTTGAGTTATCTCCAAAACTGGCAGACAAACTTTCCTAAGCTATTATTGAAAAGCAGCTTTTTTTCAGAAAACCTTTATCTGATTTTTTTATTTTTGGGCCAAATTTATATATATTTTAATTGTTTTTAATATTTGTATTGCATGTTTTTAATTCTGGCTGTACACCACCCTGAGTCCTCAGGGAGAAGGGCGGTATAGAAATTGGAAATAAATAAATAAATAAATCTCAGCCATCTAAACATCTTCATCCTGCACAGCATTTATTTAGATTTACGTAGATAGCTGTCCATTTTATGGCCAACTTTGTATGGTTTCCAAAAAGTTTATAAAAAGTTTAAACAGGGTAATGGCTATATTAAAACTATAAAACTAAATATATTGAAAACATTAAAAACACCAAAACCTATCACTATATCAAATGTCTGATGCACAGTCACCTAATCTTATCTTAGCAAAAGCCAGTTCTTCAAGGCTAGTAGGGAAGAACTCTCTGAACTTCAGTGTCCTACATTGGACAGGAGCTGCCATAAAAAAGTCATGCTTCCTAGCTCCCATCAGAGGGGAATATTTCAGGGGGGGAAATAGCTTGCCCATCCTTATCTGACTGATAGAAGGATAGTTTTCTTTTACTTTACTACTTAGGGTTTTAGAAGAGAGGCATAATGATATCCCTCAGGAAAAAGCAAAAAAGAAAAATCAATCTCATGTGTTTGTCCATTTGATTAAGTCTTCTCTCTAGCTTTATGCTTTTGTTCATACAGATGACTAAAATGCATTCTTTCTATTAGCTGATGTGTCCAAGAAATCAATAGAAGGCTTGCTAAGTTTTGCTCATCTGCTATGGATGTAATGGTTTATTAGTCTAGTTCTGTCACTGTAAATTTGGAAGATATATATGCTGTCTAGATATGAATAGTTTCTTTATCTATTATAGTGATCAAATAATTTTATGTTGTTTTTTTAATAATTTTTATCTGAGTATGGTGAACAATTGATCTGTGACTTTAAAAAAATATTATTGCTATAATATAAACTATTACAATAATATAAACAATATCGTATGATGTTGATCCCTATTTTATTTCTGACTGCACAGAAGTACCGTCTCCCTAAAAAAAATCATTTGTACTATATTCTCAATAATATATTTGTAATAAAAAGTTTCATGATTTTGAATAAGCCATATAGGGGCAACTTGTTTTAATGGTGTTACTTAGCATATACACAATAATTTATTAATTAGCTTAAAATGTCCACAGCCTCTGCTTCTTAAAGCAGTTTACGAACATAACTGCAATTACATTAACATTTTTAAAAACCCTTAAATATAGAATAAACGATGCAAGACAATATAAGCCAATATAATCAAACTACTATGATTGCAACTGTTCTGAATCTATTTAACTTTAATTGACAAAAATGGTACAAAGCATGTCTGATGGGACCCTGAAGAGATTCATAGTTGTTTAACAGTTCATTTATTCTGCCTATAGTTTTGATATAATTGATAAAAATCAAGGGGAATAATTTTATTAATTTTAAACAACTTCTCATTAAATATTATTATAGATTCTGGATCTGATTTGATGACACTGAATAATCTCTGCTATAAAAGATGACATGCTACTAAAAACTACTTTTTTTAAAAAAATTAATTAACAGAGTGCTCTGGGCAAGTTCTAACAAATGCAAGTTTAGAATATCCATCTCAGCACAAATGCCTCTGCCATCTGAAACGGTTTAATATCCATAAAACAGAGTCTGGAGGGGGCGTGGAAATCTAATGTGCATTGAGTCATCTCATAATAGTTCAAAACAGATATAAATTGGGAGCAATAATGCCATTCAAGCCTATATACAGTATGCATACAAGATCGTGAGTTCAGTCAGTTTACTGTAGATGGCTGATGAAAGTCAAGATGAATAGCATGGGCAATAGGATTCCACTTGTATCCAGAAAAAAATATGTAACCTACCCATCCAAATAAGTACAGTTGTCTGTTAAGAATTTGAAGGTACTTTTCAGTTTTAGTTTGTTCTAATACAGGGCATTGCTTGCCTGTTTCTCTAGACACAGACCTTTAACTATACACTTATAGTTTAGTTCTTAAAGGAAACTAAAGGCTATAAAAATAAAACATCTAATGCCCTGTTTGCTCTGAAAATAACAGCATTTTCTACAGAAGGTATGGATAATGACGACCAGGAACAATTAAATATATACATTTATTTATTTATTTTATTTATTTTATTAAATTTCTATACCGCCCTTCTCCCGAAGGACTCAGGGCGGTGAACAGCCAAAAAATAAAACACAGAAATACAAAATTTAAAATAGATTAAAACAGATTAAACAATTTGGCTAAATTTTAAAATATCCCATGATTAAACAAATTAAAATTAGTATTTAAAATTTAAATTTTAAAATTTTAAAAGGGAGAAGATTTAGGCCAGCCCAGCTTGATGAAATAAAAACGTTTTAAGCGCGCGACGGAAGGTGCGCTTAATAGCAGTATACATGCTTATATACTGAACAAAACACAGTACTTTGTCATAAAAAGTTAAAAATACTGACTAATGTCTGCCATTAATGTCACAACATTTGCAGTGGTGCCCTCTGTCACACAATACAAACAGATCCAACACATGCACCAACAATAAATGCTTTCTGCTTAATAAAGAACTACAACAAGAAAAGAGGAAGTTTTGAATTATATGTTCATTGCAGAGCGGGAAGAAGATTTTTTTTTCCAGAAAATAAATGCTAGTTTCCCATATTGCATTTCTTTTATAGAGCCTTATAAATTATGCAGAAATTAGACGATACAGTAGTTAGGTAGCATCTGCCTTTAGGAATATGCTGTGCTTGTAGAACCTGCGAAATGCAAGTATCTGCAGTATCTACAGTTATTGTCATGGTAACAATATATTTATATTAAGGTGTCATAGTGTAAAGCAAGGGGATAAAATCAGAAGTTAATTTTGCTACATCACTAGTAAACTGCTACACGCAGTATGTGGTCTCTAAAAAATACCAAACATCTTCAACTCTCATTAAACTTAATAGAAATTCAGCCTCAAGTCAAAATGGAAGATAAAGTGCAGAGCTTTTAATACTTCTCTTCCTTTCCAGCATCAAACTCTTTAAACTCTCCAAGCATATTAAATATCATTATTGCTAAAATAAAATCAGATGGATTGCTTAGGAGCTAATTTTGCTAGTCCTTCTCTGCAGAATTTCATGCTTGTTGGACAATAAATGATAATAGGAATGTTTTCTAATATTTGTTATATACTAGATTATGATTTTGATGTGCTAATATCACTAATGAGATAAATACCATGAATAATTATCATTTCACATTGGTATTATTGTTCTGATAAATATGGCTAACCTGTATGGTATTATCTTGTTTCCATAGAAAAACTAATCATTCAAGTTCAATTTAAGGGAATACACAAATTCTTTTTTCCCCCTAATCTTTTGTCATTATGGGATACTGAGTGTAGATTAATGAGAGAAAAAATGAATTTCAACAACTGTAGAATAAGGCTGCAGCAGTGATGGGTTTCAAAATTTTTTACTACCGGTTCTATGGTGGGCATGGCAGGGAAAGGTTACTGTAAAATCTCCATTCCCTCCCCAATCAAGGGGAAGGTTAGTGCAAAATCTCCATTTCCTCCTGATCAGCTGGGACTTGGGAGGCAGAGAATAGATGGGGGCGGGGCCAGTCAGAATTTTTACTAATGGTTCTCCGAACTACTCAAAATTTCCGTACCAGTTCTCCAAACTGGTCAGAACCCACCTCTGGGCTGCAGCATAACAAAATTGACAAAACTGAAGGGGGTCTGAACACTTTCTGAATGCACTGTATGTAATCAAAAATAAGTTGAGATGGTTTGGTCAAACAGAAAGAATGAATGAGAATCAAATTACAAAACACACACAGAGATGCAATACAATATATTTAAATTTTACTGCAAATTATTCAGATTCTCAGTGATATAGAATTATCTGTTTACGAAACTACATGTATATTCCTGTCCTCAACCAAAATATCTCCAGCATAACGACAAGCATTCCTTGTACTTTTATCCATTCATGTATTAAGGACTCAAGGGTTCGTTGCACATCATTGTCTTACTCCTTCCTCAATATTAAAGCACTTATTAAAAATTCTATTTATTCTCACTCATGTTTTTCTTCATTATATCCCTCTCATATTCAGGATGTTAACTTTCAAGTCCTTGTTTGTGTAAAACGTTGCATAATTCAGGCTTATCATATGCATTTGCTAAATCAACAAACATGTAATAAAATTCCTTTCTCATATTCACACATTTCTCAATGGCTTGCTGAATAGCAAAAATCTGACCTCTATATGCCATGCAGGAACAAAACCACCCTGTACTCCTGAAATGTTGTTCTTGTACTCTTCATTTGTGCTTCCTACTTTTCCTTTAAGTATTATAATAATAGCCACATTCTTCTATTATTCAGGCATAGATGTTGTTTTCACACGTTAAAGAAGTTGCACAGCCATTCCACAAGCCCACCACATCTATATTTTAATATTTTCTCCCTTAAACTATTTAAACCTGCAGCTTTTAACTTTTAAAAACATTTTCACATTCATTATTTTCTCTTCACGTACTTTTACTTCATTCTTCCAACATATTTCTATCACTTCAATACAAATGTCCACAATATTCATGTTAGTATTTTCTCACTTCAATTTCATCCTGCATCTTTTGATTCCTTTTATTTTTAATTCTGTTCACTCTGCTGAAGGCTCATTACTTAACTCTCTTCATCTACCTTAAAAAGTATTTACCTTTATCAAAATCTTTCAGTATTTTTCCTCCCTTTTAATCTTAACTGTCCCTTCTTATCTATGACTATTATTATTGCCACTCTATTTCTCAATGCACATATGTAATAGTCTTTTCCTCTCATCTTCTGTTTTTGTAGTGATCATTGCCTATATTTTTTATACTCATCCAGTTCATGTTCCACCAAGCATCCTTTTTCATACTTCTCATTATTGTAACTCCACGCAAGAGATCACATTCTCTTTCCTTATGTTCACTCTCTATTCATTCTTTTGATAGAGTAATCTAATATTATTTCTTCCATGTTCCATATTTTCTATTTCTTTCCCTGTTTTGCTTCATGCCCACTTTTCTCCCAAGATCTACTCCTAACATAATCAGAAAAATTCTTTGACCCACATCTACACTAATTTTGCCAATTGTTCATCAAAAGCAATCCAGTCAATTGTGCTTTTATACTTATATTTATTCCTTTGTCACACAAACGTATGAGTAAACAAATGCTTAAACCATATATTTGGAGCCAACATTTTCAAAGCAAATCTTCACTGAACTACTACTATTCTAATTTATTCTTGAGTCTCCAAATAGTGAAGTCACTTTTTCTATACTTTTTTTATCTTGTTCCTATTCATGTCACCTTATTGATTTTTGGATAATATTCATTCAGAGTGTTCCACAATTTCCCCAAAACTACTATTTTGTTCTTCTATTATCACCATTCCTTTGAGAGGAATGATCTCAATATCAGGATTTCTATTTGCATATCCACCTATCACAAAATAGTTGACCCATCTTTCTAATATACATTTTATTCCCTTTACTTATAATTCAACCTATACCTTCATTGCCTTGCATGTTTTAATGAATACATTGCACAAGATCAGATTACTATCATTCTCCTTTCTCTTAGTTACATAGATACACTACTCTTTCTTTCTTTCTTTCTTTCTTTCTTTCTTTCTTTCTTTCTTTCTTTCTTTCTTTCTTTCTTTCTTTCTTTTTCTCTTTACCATTTACTTGTCTTACATTCCAAATCATAATCTTCCGTGAATTTATTATGTGTTTATTATCAGATGGACCAAAAATTATTGACACCATAGCTTTGGATAACTGAGGCTTCGACATAAAACTTTCTAGTAAGGTGAAGGTATAGACTACTCAGGACTCTGGGTCAAACGCATGCCATATACAGTATTGTCTATTAAGATAGATCTGTAATCTACACACTACTTTGGAAGATAGTGTATTGTTGCCCACATTCCACCAACTAAGAGTTTACATGTGGTAACCTGACTTGCTCAGAATGGCTTTGATCCATTCAATAAAAATAAACAAACAAATACATACATAAATGTGAATTAGGCATGCTACAAATAAAGTAAAAGCCTCCAGCCTCAACTATTCTCCTTATGTGAGAGTTAACATGGGAGTTCTAGCATTCTTAGAAAATGAAATAATGGATAAGATGGTTGGTTTGGAAGAATGACATTCTTGGAACTTAAAAGGGCTGGCACAAAATAACTTCTGTCTTTTAAATGGCAGAAAGTTAATGAACAGTAACAATAGCACTTAGACTTATATACCACTTCATAGTGCTTCACAGCAGTGATCCCAAACCCTTTCGGCTTGGTAGCCCTGCTGTGGGGAGAGGGGAACCTGGCCACACATGCAGTGGGTTAGCAAGCACATGTTCGTGCAGTGTCAATAAACTTACTACCAGAATTCTCTGTGCTCCATTACAGTTACAGAAAATCTTCTCATATCTTAAGGCTGTGCAACAGGAACAAGAATATTTTCCAAATTTCACACAGCTGAGGGCAAGCAAGTCTTAATAGAAATATTACTTTTAAGAGTACTGAAGAGAGGGGGGAATATAACAGTTCCTGATTCTCTTAAATATGTTTTTCCTCCCTTGGTGGGAGAGGAAAATGAGTGCTCCCAAGAATTCCTCTTAGAAAAAATGTTTTCCTTCCAAATCAATTAAGTGCATATATCCTTTTTTATATTCATACACAAGAAACACAATTTGATATATCAAAATAAAACATTTACCTGTTGTGAATAGGTCCGCTGAACTTTGGATCAAATTTTCTGGGTTCACCTGCATTTAAAATAAAAGATTATAAAATATGTCATAGCAAACATAACCAAAAAAAAAAAGTCAGGACTCATCAGCTTCCACTTGCTCTAAATGAATTATTTTGAGAAAACTCCCTAATAGCTGAGAACAGAACGGTGGTGAAATCTGAACCAGTTTGCCACCAGTTCGCTGGCTGCACATGTGTGCCGTGTGCCAAATGCATACTGTGCATGCGCAGCACGCACCAAAAGCATGCTGTGAGTGCATGCGCCAAATGCGTGCTTTGCAAGAAAAAAGAAGAGTTCCCTAGGTAAGTAGAACAGCGGGAGGGGGAACAGCTGTGCTGCACGATTTAGCTTCGCTAGAAAGCAGAATTTCCTGTTTTCTAGTGAATATAAACCCTGCAGCATAGCTGATCATTGGAAATACCGGTTCAGACGAACCGGTATCTTTTTTTACTAGTTTTTATCACTACCGGTTCGCCCAAATCAGGGCTAACTGGTAGCATTTCATCCCTGGAACAGAACCAAAATGCAGAACTAGGAATCCAGAACTAGGAAGCAAATCAAAAGACTAAAATAGGGGACCTCTTGAAACCTAGCAGAACAAACAACAAAAACACCATTAATTTCTAATAAGGTGCTATCTCACTTAGATCCTGCAGCTCCAGACATGTTCAGTGATGGGCAGAAATATTCCAACTGCAAGTGACATTGATACTGCTTAGCAGCACAACTGCCTTCATTCCCCCAAAGTCCTTGAAAAGTTGCCATTCAACTTAATTGCTGTGAATTAAGCTATTAAATGCATGGGGAGTAATCTTATTAGTTATATGTAATACATTAAATTTAAATCACCTTGCATTTTTATTAAAATAAATCAAATGTGGCTTTTATCCTGATCCTACCTACTTTTTTACCTTGGCTGTTCTTGGTTGTTTGAATAGATGTTCTTCAAAAATCTGAGCTTAGGTGTAGAAAAACGCACATATTATTCAAGTGGTCTAATTTGATGTAGGATTAACATGATATAATTATTTCACTCAGTTGTATTTAGAAAAAGTAATAATTGGTGTGCGGATGCTTTATTTTAACTGACCAGCAAGTAAAGTATGAATTTTTCTACACAAAGAGATGTTTGGCTACCATTCATTTAATCTAATAGTAAATAATAAATGAAATATTGTTAAGCTTTAAGTCAAATCAACTAGTATATATTTATGGCTCTTTTAAAAGGTCAGTGTCAAACCAATAAATACAGTATTAACAAAGCTTATGTTATTTTCATTGAATCATCGCATAAAATTGTTGTACGGCATGAGAATGCAAGTGTGTGAACACTTTCTGTGGTTTCAAATCTGTAGTTAAGATCTTCAATGTATAGTTTAAGAGAAAAGTATTTGCACGTCTATTTGTGTGAGTTCACACAGAAATTCTATGGGTCAAAAGTACATTAAGACAAATAGAAAGATATATTGTTTTCGCCAAAGCAATCACTTTATTCTTTGAATGATTCTCCATCAGTATTGTACATTTTTACTCATAAATAAATCCTATGGAGTTCAGATTACTGCCTACAGAATTCTTGCAAACCTAGATTTACTTCAAAATCCTTACCTATGAATTAATTACCGTTTCAATTGTCATACTACTATGGAGAAAAACATCCCCTTTTGAAATCAGGAAAAAAGATTCACAAAAATGTTGAGCCTTTATGAAATGTCCTTCTGCCCTTTAAACTTCTCCAACCCTTCATCCACATTTTCAACCTTAAAAACAAATGTGTACAGATATTCCTTGACTTACAACAGTTCATTTAGTGACTGTTTGAAGTTACAACAGAACTTTTAAAAAGTGACTTATGACCATTTTTCACACTTACGACCATTGCAGCGCTCCCATGGTCACATGATCCAAACTCAGACGCTTGGCAACTGACTCACATTTATGACCGATGCAGTGTCCTGGGGTCACATGATCACCTTTTGTGACCTTCTGACAAGCAAAGTCAAAGGGGAAGCCAGATCCACGTAACAACTGTGTAATTACCTTAACAACTGCAGTGGTTCACTTAACTGTGGCAAAAAAGATCACAAAATGAGACAAAACTCACTTAAAAATGTTTCACTTAACAACAATAATTTGGAGCTCAAATGTGGTCATAAATCGAGGACTGCTTGTACTTCCTTACTGCACAAGGTATTTAGGGTTTTTTGCTGTTGTTGTTTTAGATTTTTATCCTCCTCTTTTTTTTCCCCCAAATGCAACTCAAGATGCCAAATATAGTAGTGCTCTATCAACCAACCAATTCATACAGTTATGGGGTGAAGGTTGGTTCTGACAAACAAAAAATGTAATGCAGCTTAATAGTTACATACCACCAACTGACTTCTTCTCTGTGACAGTCTATAGCAAAATCTTTTTTTTTTAGTTCTGCTATCTTCAATCTTTCACTGAAGTAATGGGGGATGTAGTAAGCACATCAGGAATAGAGCATATAGAATTCACAGTGTTAATCCTTTCATTAGTTAGTCAGTAGCTCTTATCAGTTTTCATACACTCCAATGCTGCATAAAAATAAGCTTCTTAAATCCATATATTATATGGTTTAGTGCTGGAATTACAAAAGAATCCAAGTGAAACCATTTTTTTAAAGCAAGGATGAAAATGATAAAAAAAAATTACTTCTAGACAAACTACAACCTTAATCTATAAGTGTCTTATCAGGTGGAAACAACCATATGCAAAGGTGAGATATGAGTAATGCTGCCTGGAATCCCAAAAATTAAGACTGTAAAAGAAAAAAGAAAAAAAACACTTTGGAGGGTATATTCAAAGGAACATCCCAAAATAATCCATTATGGATTCAACTGTGATGACAGGGAGCAGGTAGTATTCCATTATAAGATAATGGCTGATTTACTTGAACAGATATACATTTTCCTTCAGCACAGCAAAGAGATCAATTTTTTAAATTGTCTTGACCATTTAGGTTATGATCTTAGCTATTATATAATAGACCCAGATTTTTGTAGCCTTGTGTTATGTAATGGTTCTGACCCAGCTCTCCAAACACGACAAACCCTCTGTATTTAAATCAATGATTCCTTTATTAGGGGCGCCAGCAGCCCTGGCAAAAAGTTTCTCTCTCAAAGCAGGCTAACAAGTCTGTCCGGCAGGGAGATGAATAGTTGTCTGCCACATCTATTCATCTCCGCCCCCTGCCTTTTATCCCCAGAGCTAGGGTGGGGTTTCGCTAGCAGCGGTGGCTCTTCCGTCCCAAGGATTGGCCCACAGATTTCCACTGTTCTCCTCTCCTCTGCCTTCTGCGTATCCACGTGTCAGGCACTGGACCCAGCTGTTCCTCCTCTTCCTGATCAGCCTCCTCCAGACCTGGGGCTGTTGACTCTCTATCTGAGGTCTGACGAAAGGCCCAGGCTACGCTCGCTCTCTCTCTCTCTCTCTCTCTCTCTCTCTCTCTCTCTCTCTCTCTCTCTCTCTCTCTCTCTCACACACACACACACACACACACACACCAGTTGTATTAATATTAAGACATAACTGATTTGAAAAGTCTGTAATTCTGGGAAAGGTGAAAGGAAAGGAAAGGACAACTAGCGGCAAGTAAAACAAACTAGATTTTAGAAGCAATGTGGTTACCACTAGAAAATCTGAAGGGCCAGATTGGGGACAGATCATCCTGGGTCTAGTTATGCAATTCTAAGCATTTACACCAACTTGAAAGTACATAATCAGTTGAATTACTATATGGATCTACCATAAAATGCTAGTTATCTCAACAATGATTTGTTTAAATAAAGCAGCTTCATTACTTATTGAAAACTAGCCATGAATCACCACAATAGGAACATAATTTGTAAGAAAGTGATTGAAATTTAGATAGGTGGTGATTAAGAGAAGAGATGAAAGAAGTCAGGAAAATACCACAGTATTGGAACTTCTTTAAATGGAAATGAGAAAACCTGGATGATTGATGTTCTTTTTCTTGTAACCTTTTGTACATTCTTGATGAACTGCCTGGTATCTTAAGAACACAATAAAGTAAAAGCCCCAATATTCCCTTCACTATTCTTAAAA
This sequence comes from Arizona elegans, assembly GCA_022577455.1. Taxonomy (NCBI): domain Eukaryota; kingdom Metazoa; phylum Chordata; class Lepidosauria; order Squamata; family Colubridae; genus Arizona; species Arizona elegans. The sequence goes on along the minus strand of JAKOOJ010000002.1, from coordinate 133,317,143 downwards.
TGAGGGCTTGAACCATCACATTTATTTCAATGGAAAGTATGAATGGCTCTAACTAGCAGAAAAATAACCGTTGCTGGAAGAGCAGAAGAACAAGACCATAATTAGAAGAAAAGGGACTGCATAAATAAAGTGATATGAAATAAACTTTTCAGAGTGGTCAATTATAAGGCAATACAAGCTGTAAGAACAACTTCTCAAACTTTGTTTTGACAAGAAAGGTCCTTACGATGCTGCTCCTTTTGAATTGTTGCCATCACTTTTCAATTTATCTAGAATTATTCTGAAGTTCAAAAGGACTGGGAAAAGATTTTAAATGCTACAGGGTTGTGAAAAAAATAGCCATGTGTAAGACTATTTATAACCATGAACTATTATATATAATTATACTCAGATTTATTGAAGGAGACTGTAGCTAGAAAAATGATCTGCTATTTTTAAAAACATAATATATCATTTTCTCAAATAATGTTATATCTATCTCATTCTCATAGAATATTCCTGTAGTGTGACACCAGAGGTGGTTTTCAGCAGGTTCTGACCAGTTCTAGAGAACCAGTAGCGGAAATTTTGAGTAGTTCGGAGAACTGTTAGTAAAAATTCTGACTGGCCACGACCCCATCTATTCTCTGCCTCCCAAGTCCCAGCTGATTGGGAGGGAATGGAGATTTTACAGTATCCTTCCCCTACCACGTCCACCAAGCCACGCCATGCCCACCAAGCCATGCCCACAGAACCGGTAGTAAAAAAAATTGAAACCCACCACTTTGTGACACCATTATCAGACTCTGTAAAACAGACATAGGACAGTGAAATGGAAAAGTATAGTACTGAAAAAAAACCCACTGATGAAGATGGTTAGTAGAAGTAGAAGTTAAACACAAAAAAAGCCTGAGGCCCAAACAACATAAATATCAGGAAATGAATAAAGGGATTTATAAAAGATACCTGTAATGTAAAATAAATTACAGCATTTACCATTGCCAAGACTAATGAATATATATTCACTTGCATAGCACTTTGGTACCCTTTTGGTTGAATAATGCCATATAAAGTGCAGTAGATTACTCTCAAGGGTTAGCGATTTGTCTTCTTGAACTACTACCACTCAGCTGTGGCATATGGCCAACAATGATGTTAAACCATTAATGTTTATTATTCTCTCGATACTCTTGAGTGAATCACAGTGTAGTGCAATATGGAAAGGTAGCAAATGCACTGATCTTGAAACTCTGTTGGAATCTCAGTTCAGCTTTCCCGACAAGGATTTTTGCTAAAACTGCAGATGCTGCCATCAGTTTCATAGAGTAAACATGAGGTTAATCCTGTTTGGCCAACTAATAACAAAACTTCATTGTTCCTACCGTCTATTTGGGAGAACATTGTGATAAAAGATTAAATTCTCTGGAAGGACACAAATGTTGGACTCTGGAACAGCATCATTTGGTTCACGTAGAAGCCAAGAGCTCTTCAGACATCAATAGGAAGGAAAGGTCTTGATTTTCTGAAAGATAGCCTGAAGAATAAGGTCTTCAAAAAGAACTTTTATGAATTTCCTCATTCAAAATTGAATCCTGGGCCTAAGGGGGACCAAAAAGAAATTCGATCCAGCTTGGATGGAGAAAAAGAAGATGGCAAGAATATCTTGTAACAGCTAGAGCCAATATTATGAACCTCACACAGGGAAAGGAGACCTGCCTTTTAAAATTTTTGCTTGGATCAGGAGAACCTTTTTATAAAGCTGTGGACATTTGCCAAGTCATCAATCCAATTTGATGGAAGTGTGGCAAATTCTTGGGAAATGAGGAATCTGAGGAAGAGAATAAAGGCTCCCCAGAGAAATTCTGTGATGTGGTAGGAGTTTAAGAGAAGACAGAGGAGCTACTGTATTATAATTTCAGAGTCTGGTGTTTCCACAGCCTGCATTCAAAGAGTAGTTCACCAAAGGATGAATTATTGTGATTCTTTTGTAAATACTTGGCAAGGGTTACAAGAGTTTATTGTGTGATTTTACCCAAGGCAAAAAAATATATCAGGGGAGGGAGTAGGGAACTGTTGAATCAGTGTAAGTTTAGAGATTGATATGTTATCACTGTGGTCTTCAGAAATGAAGCTCAACACTTCATTTCTGTGATACATGGTATATGTAGAGGTCAGGAATCACATCAAGAATTATGAAGTCCTAATAAATTTTAACCTGGAGCATAACTCATGTGTTCTATACCAAAGACCATGATATAGAATCAGGAACTGTATAACTAATGAGCCTTTTAAAGTAGATAATCCATCTCTGTGGTGGAAGTAGAATATATTTTAAAATAATAGGGTAAGTAAAATAAACAGTCTACTCTAATATAATACTGTAGTGGAAGTAGAATATATTTTAAAATAATAGGATAAGTAAAATAAACAGTCTAGAATAATACTGGGTCTGATAGTTTAATTTGAGCATTATAGGTGCTTTTTTTAATTTTGTAACACAATGCTGACTGTGAAATTCCCTGTAGCTTTTGACAGCAAATGAAGGTGTCTTTCATGTTACAAAGAGCAGAGTAATGGTGCTTGGCACCTTCCAGATATGTTCAGTTACAATTCTCATCATCAGTACTCCTTAGTTGAGGAAATAACTAGATAGATAGATATTTTGTTATAGAAATATATAGGTGGTTCCTCGTTTGAATTGAAGAAATGATTAGAAATATTCTTTTGGGTGGCAATGAGAATTGATTACAGAAATGATTAAGTTGGCTTTTAGCACTCAGCAGTATTAATCAGAGAGCAGAATTAAGTGAACTTGCATATGCAGAATGGTGCAGGGTGACTTCTCCAAACACTGTAAATTAGTGGTAATAAGCAATGTGTGGTTTAACAATTCTGTTCTTTAACAAAGAAATAAATAGTAAACAATGGCCCTGAAGTATATCATAATGTAAATTATAAGTGCCTTTCTTAGTAATGTCATAGAAGCATCTGCAGCAATATTTGGGGAAGAGGGATTGTTTCTGTTTATGCTTTTCACAATTCCTCCCACATCAAACACACTAAAAAAAACTTTTTAAAAATAATGTCAATGTGAGTGTCGAGGGTCAAGAACTTCTCGACACATCACCGAACATGGGGAAAACACCGGGGAATAGCCGAATAAGAGCCTTGGTAGTACAGTGGTCTACCCTGTTATTAAGACCAGCTGCCTGCAATTACTGCAGGTTCGAATCTCGCCAGGCTCAAGGTTGACTCAGCCTTCCATCCTTTCTAAGGTAGGTAAATTGAGGACCCAGTTGTGGGGGCAATAAGCTGACATTGTATAAATATACAAAAGGATGAAGGCTATTGCTTAGCACATTGTAAGCCGCCCTGAGTCTCCAGAGAAGGGCGGCATATAAATCAATTAAAAAAAAATAGCGCCAGACAGAAAATCAGAAAAGGGCCACGTTGCTAACGATAATAATAGGCACGGGAAATGGTGATGGTGGCAGGCTGAGGTGATACGATTAGGACAATGATGCACAGTGGTGGTGATGGGAATAGCGGGGCTCGGTAAGATGAAAAGTGGGCGGACGGAACATCGCACAGCCAAAACCTCGGCGGCAACAGGAACACTCCTGAATCAAGCGGCTCAGACTGATGACATCATGGAACGCGTCAACTGGGATCAGCAGGCGGCTAATTCAAACTAACCACACAGCAGCTGAGCACAATAAGAATCAGAAGACCTATAAAGCGGAGCGGAGCTGTCAATAGCTCAGCTCCGACTTTATTCTGTTCCAGCAGATCCGGCATTTACTGAGATCTGTCATGTAGCTTTAATTAAACCGGGTTTGATGCACAAATCTTTTGTGTGTGTGTGTGTGTGTCTAATTCACCCAGAGCCAGCACAGGCAGTCAAGAGGTGCCTAATCTTTTTAAACAATTTTACCTGAAATAAAGTAGAAAAAAGAAAAAGGTCTCTGCTGAAGATATATTGCCTTGTTTTAAATTTTGAATTTTCCTTTGACTTCTACTGCTAGATCTTATCTCTGTGCCACTTGTTGAATGTGAAGCAGACAATTATGCACTGGCAAGCTTATAAAATAGGTCTCTGAAACTGTTTCATTCAATAATGTCAATCCTGAAACCGTATCCCTTGGAAAACTTGTCCTTATGCCACTGATTTCTATATATTGAAATTTCTATATACATTTCTATATATTTCTATATATTAAAAACTGACAGCCAGTTTGTTGCCTTCAGTAATTTGAAAAAGGAAGAATACAAATAAATAAGCGAAAATATTGTAATATCTGATTTCAGATCTGCTTTAATGTGTTAAATAATTGACCGTGCTTATACTGATCAACGACAACATAATTCACATTTAATAATATTGTGGGCATTTGCAGCACAAAACAAAAATGGTATCTGCAACATGGAAATATGGAGTTAGCATCTGGAATTTGGTTTGTGGGCCTGTATCAAGAGGGGGGTGTAAAAAAAAAAACACAAATGGTGCTACACAATTGAAGCCCATTCCTTTTAAATCCAAAATGCATGTAAAATGCATCAAGGCTTTGATTGTGTGGCATGACTGCCATCTTGACTTTTAAATATATATACCCATTCCCACCTGGGCATCCCTATTTGTAATAGCATGGCTGCTAGTTTTCTGTGTGTAGGCAAAGGGAAATAATCTTTATCTAGGAAGAACTGAAAATTATTTGTCCTACATTTGAGCAAGTTTTTGAGCCGTGAATTAGGAGTGATAATAAGGATTAGTTCTCTCCCTATCGTATTCTTCTCTGTCTTGTCTGTATACCTGCTAGTTGTTGTTGGTTTGGTTTTTTTTTTTCATTTTATTAGGTAGGCATTTTAGCGTGAGAAATGTCTGACACGCCAATATGGCAGACTCAGAGGATTGAACAATAAACAATTACATCATGTGAGGTTATGATGGATAGAAACCAGGCACCTTGTAAAAGTAATCAGTGGTCAGTACATTTTTGGAGTAAGGTAGTGTTTTTAGTTATATTTTCTAGGTTTGCAGGTGTTTTCCAAAAATAAATCTGTTGCAGGCTATTCTAAGGTCAGTTTGATGCTGGGTTGAAAGTTACTATATTGTAATACTTGCAAGAACCCACCTAATGTTAAGAAGAATGTTTTGTTCATAAACTAACATATTTTTTCATTGCTGGAAATATTTTGAAGCAAAATATTTAAATAGGATAGATCAGTGATGGCTAATCTTTTTGCCGTCGTGTGCCAAAAGCGGGGGGAGTATGTGTGTGTGGGGGGGTCACACGCACGTGTGTCCACACCCATAATTCAATGCTCTCCTGCATGCACATGCAATCCCCGTACTCCCCCCGCTTTTGGCATGCAATGGCCCAGTAGACCTGTTTTTCACCCTCCCCAGGCTCCAGAGGCTTTCTAGGAGCCTAGGGAGGGCAAAAACGGCCTCCCCCCCTCCGGAGACCCTCCGGAGGCCGGAAATAGCCTGTTTCCCGACTTCCAGTGGGCCCAGAAGGCCTGAAAAACAGCTGGCCAACGTGTGCATGAGTGCTGGAGCTGAGCTAGGGCAATGGTCGCATGCCCACAGATATGGCTCTGCGTGCCACCTGTGGCACGTGTGCCACAGATTCGCCATCACGGGGATAGTTATTGGCCATCACCATAATTAATTCTCATAACCATGGAGATATTTTGCAGCTTAAATAGGACTGATTTTGGTCACAACCATAACTGAATGAGTTCACATAGTATGTTTCTCCTGGGTTGTCTGTCTAGACAAATTCCCATCAGAAAATTCACAAATAAAAATAAATTTCTTCTTAAATCAGCCTTCAGGAATGATAAAACTCAACCTTTAAACATTTGTTTTATTATTAGTAATATATTTCCAGGACAGAGTGATCCTTTAAAAAAAAACAACCAATGCCACACAAACTATTTTAAGCATTTCCAAGCATAGTAAGTCACTGTGTACAGGACCATGTTGGCAGTAATACTGGAAAACTCCAAGGGAAAATGTGCAGATTAATAGGTACTTTGTTCAGATGTGATATTTACTTCAGTACATTGAGAATATCTATACTTAGCAGTAGGTTTTTTTATACTTCTACCCATACTCAAAAGTCTAAAAGTGGAAAAATGTTTAGGCTGAGTCAGTTGATCCACAATTGGCTCATAATTTCAGCACATTGTGATAGCATCTTTTCAGCAATTTTTAAATCTTCTACAGCACATTAAAGACAGATAAATTAAAATACTTATCATTTTTGCTTCTCATTATTATTCAGAAGGTGTGAAATTAAAAAACCATAAAAATGTAACAAGTTTTGCTAATTTATTATATAATTCTATGTCTGGTAGTGTGCATTTCCAAATTGCTGGGAATGTACAATGATACAATCATTATGAAAACAGCAGAAAGACAATATAGCAGCTTTCTGTACTTGAAATGAAGTAAGAAGCCAAAATAAATCTGAAGTCATTCAGTTCCTTGAGCCATCAGTTTAACTTACTTTTTTTCCATATTAACTAAATGATTTAATTTTGAGTCATTGTCAGATAAAAGCTCATTATCACCTTGTCAATATAGCTGTGCTTGACTTTAAACCTCTATTATGTAATTCTAGTATTCTGACTACTATACTGTATCATTTTTTATTATTATTTTCTAACTAATGTCATTAGTGTTGGAAGACTTCATTGTAAAATGAGATAGGCAACTTGTCCTTTAGACATTTTGGTCTTAAACTAGTATAGCTACAGGCAAGGAATCCTGGGAAATATAGTTCAAAACATTTGGAGAATTACAGATTTTTAAAAGCTGTAAATGCATTGTCTTTTTTCAAACATTCATATAAGATTTAAAAATGATGTTTCAAACATAAATAACTTACTTGACAAAAATTGTATTTACATTGTCTAAAGAAAAAAAAAAAACCCAGAATAAACTATTCTTATTTGATTTCTTTTAGACAACAAAATATTGTAAGCATCTTCCCGATTCCATTTAAATATCATAACTTTCTATAAGATATGCTTAAATTTTTGTGACTTACTGATATTATGATACTGAGAATTCATCAGCATTTTATTAGGCCTAATTCCCTGATGCAATTCAACTTTATAATATACCTCTCAATATCCATAAAAATGAACTATGGGTTTTCAACTAGCATTGGCTAATAGACATGATTTCACTAATTCCTCTTTTCTCAAACTCATACTTGTTTCCATGAAAATATGTTCCACTGGTTAGCTTCTCAATAACTATATAAAAATATTGCATGCTTTGTGAACTTTCCTTCCTGGAAGATATTATGAATTCTATTCATTTATGAAATTCAGACTTTGTCCAGATCCTTACTATCTGAAAACTTTACAAACACACGCCCTATTCTGTAAATTCAGAAAGCTGATTTGTTTCTGTTTACATTGCAACGAATACATTCTTTTCCACTGCAGTAGCCATCAAAAATATATTTCACTGCTAATATAAAAAAATAGTTTTGGAAAACATGTGATTAAACTGTAGAACACAAATAATGCTGTCATATAGAAATTATTCAAATCAAGTACAGGCTCAGGGGATAAATTTAAGGTATAACCAATAAGCAATGGTACAACTCCCTCAAGTATATTTGAAGTCACATTTTTAATACCGTCGTTGAACTGTTATTTGGAAGTTTTTCTAACATTCAGCTGGAATCCTCCTTTCTCTAACTCATTCATTACTCTGTCCTGTATTTTGGAAGGAAAGATAACAGGCTATGAATCTCCTTTCATGCAACACCCTTTCAGTTATTTGAAGACTGCTATCATATTGTCTTCTTTTCTTCAGGTTAAACATACCCAGATCCTATAATCTTTCTTCAAATGAAAGAAAGTTCTCTGCTTATCCTCATTGTCCTTCTCTCAACTTCAATTTTTTCTGAATTCTTATTAAAGTACGGTGCATAGAACTGGACAGAGAATTCAAGGTGGGGTTTGATCAAAGCAGAACTGAATGAAATGAGCACTTTCTATGGTTTAGAAATTATACCTCTGTGGATATAAACTAAAATTACACTTCTGCTTTTTGTAGCCACGCCACACATACTCAGTTTGGTGTCAGAAATTACATTACTAAGCAGGGGTGAGTTCTACTTACCTTTACTACTGGTTTGCATCGTGGCCACGTGCGCATGCTCGTGATCACTTCTGATGACGTCTTAGGTCAGTGGGTGGAACCTCCTGACGGTTTTACTACCGGTTCTTGTGAACCGGTCCAAACCGTGGGCAACCCACCACTGTTATTAAGCCTACTATTCCATATCCTATACCTCTGCATTTCTTTTTCAGGTCCTAAATGAACAAATGTGCATGTATGCCTATTACTCTGTTAGTTTTAGCCTTTTCTCCAATCTATCCAGAATTTTAGGAATATTATTTCTGTCTTTCAAGGTATTAGCTATCCCATAGAATTTTAGATTACTTGCAAATCTAATAAACATTATTTCCATATTTTCATCCAAACAGTAATTAAAATATTGACGAGCAGAGAGACTGATCCTCATATCCTCCAATTAATACCTTTCTCCAGTTGGATGAAAAATCATTATCAACACTCTATGGGTACAATTTTTAAGTCAATTGTGCTGCAATCCTACCTAAAAATCCCATGAGAAAATATTTCACTAGCAAATATCCTGCTTCTGAATAAATGCTGTCTGTAATTACTAAGCACATGAAAATGTATTGTACATATGAATATTTTTCCATAATGTTGGGAAAAGTACAGTATTAAATCTATATGGATATGTAAAAGTGGGACTGGAGTCAGTCTTCTAAGGATAATAGTTATTCTTAATTCTGCCCTGACTCTTTGATACAATCACTCATCAAAGGCAAACGTAAATTAAGAATCAAAACAAACACAAAGGATAACATCATTTTCAAAACAAATTCCAGGTTTCAAATAGAAATAAAAGCTCTGTCAAATATTACAGTTTGTCTGCATCCCAAAAAAAGTCATGACTAACCAATATGCAATTCATAGGAAAAAATATGTCTAGGCTTGGAGAGAGAAATGCAGATCTTCCCTTATATTAGCCCATCCATGTAAAATCTAGGTAAATTGGCACATTTGTATACATATTTTTTTCACTTGAGCAAAATCTATTTGTAAACCAATGTCAAGTCAAAACTTGATTTATTTTATATATTAAAATTGTATTTCTCTGTTCTTTCTGAATAATGCTGCAATAATAGCAATGTTGGTATGTAGGTATGTACGTACGTACGTACATATGTATATAAACTGAATGGCTGATAACAAATGGAAAGAAGTACAAACACCCTCTTTTTTATATTTCTTTTTGCAAGTATTCAATTTTAGTAATAATAATAATGTTGGAAGCACTGTGTTTAACTTTATTCTATTGTTAGGGTTAGGATTATGTTCATAGTTATCATAATTTTTATGATTGTTAATTGCTTCAAAAACACATTGGTTTAACTCCTATATATGTTTAGCTGGCAGTAAGTACGAATCAGTATTTAACACTCCATAATAAACATGGTTACAACCAAAAAGACAGCTTTTTCTTTAATCTAACTGAAAATTAAAACATTGTCCCAAAACATATTTAACAAAGATAAATAAAAATTCAAATGAACTATATCAGCACTGTTAATTCAAGCAACAAAAAATTGTAATTTGGAAATAATTACATACGGTTCTGCTGGTTTTTTTAAAGTACATCTTAAACATTGTGAGAGACCAGAGAAAGTGATCTTCAAAGAGTTTCAAGTCAGCCTTTACCACAAAATATTTCTCAAGTTACTTATTAAGGGCAAAGAAAGAAAGAAAAAAGATTACCATTTTTTCCGTAGTAAAATTCTTCTTTCTTAGCCATTTTTTGATTCCTCACTCTAGCCACTACAAGAACCTCATCAGGAAGAACAGTTTGTACCGTGAGTTTATGTCCACAAAATACTATTTGACCAGGTTTAAAAATAAAGCTAACTGAGTGACACACCAAGCCTTCCAATCAGGAGACAAGTAAAAATGTGGGCAGGACTTCTGCTTTCTGAACTGTTATTTCATCTCATGCCAAAATAAAGCTAGTGCTATAACAGTAAGAATTCTATGCTATTTTCATTAAAGTTCTCTTCCCCCCCCCCCAAACCATATATATAGAGAGAGGCTCAATTTGAAAATTCCACAGCCAGTTTAGTACTCAATATAGTGTCTCTATCATTACAAATCATTTTGAAATTCATCAACTGTCATGTCAATTATTTGGTGCAGTAGAGATGGAAGGCATTTCGTGCATTTGTTGCATTCACATATAAAAACATTCCAGACATTTTGCTTTGAGTATTTTAAAATAAGTTATTTTAATATATTAGCAGTTGCAATAGAATTTCATTTTCTATTTGCTAAGAAGCTTTTTTTTTTTTTAGTGCAAACCACATGCTGGTTGTGATCCATATATAATGCAGAATGGCAATATACATCAACATACATTTTCTGAGTTTCATCCATTTCAGGGATATCATAGGATGCTAAAACTAAACTACCAATAGCACAGCAGGTACAACATAATACATTATATTAAAACCTTTAAATTAATTTTAAAAGGATGGAAAATTTAAATATGGTTTTTTCAATCCACATGGCTAAACTCTTTGCAGATAATTTTCCTCTCCACAGGCGCCTTCATCTTTACATCAACAGTAATGCCAATGTTTTGACAAGCAGGTTATAAATCAATGGTGCCATTCAAGTACATTCCATAAAAAGCTGATCTTTAGTCAGGGCCCAAGAAAAGGACAAGGTTGACTATGAAGAGGAGGAAAGGGAAGATAAGGCTACAATACCAGGAAAACCATTGCAGCTGGCCTCATACTTAATAATGCTTATAGGGATTTGATCTCTTGCAGATTATGCATCTGCTGTGCAGATTTGTAAGTTTTGCTGGAGCAAATAAAAGGCCCATATTTGAAGACAAAATATTCTGAATAATTACCTGCTTCCCCTAGAACCGTGATGGCGAACCTATGACATGTGTGCCAGAGGTGGCACGCAGGGCTCTCTCTGATGGCACACGAGCTGTCACCCCAGTTCAGTTCTGCTGCGCATGTGCATGCACAGGTGCCTCCTGCCGGCCAGATGATCTTCGGGCCTCTGCCGTGCATACGCAGGGGGCGGGCCATGTGCACATGCGTGAGAGGCACACACATGAGGGGGTGTGCACACATGCGTGGACGGTGCAGGCGGGACCCTGTGCTTCCATGCACAGGGGGCTTGTGTGCGCATGCATGGGGGCCAGCGCATGAGGCAGGGCACGTGTTGGGGCCGCGTGCACATTGCATTTTGGGGGTTCGGGTGCACGCACGCATGTGCATGCACGCACTTTGGGCACTCGGTCCAGAAAAGGTTAGCCACCACTGCCCTAGAATATCAGTGTTTTTCCCTATGCTGAATCCAAAACTACAAATCCCCAAATTTATTAAGTAGAGGAGATGGCAAATACTGAATGCTTCAGATTATTTATATACACACACATGTCAAGGGTGGGTTCTACTTACCTTTACTACCGGTTTGCAATGGGAGCACGCATGTGTGCTTGCCTTGCTCGCGCGCGCTTCTGCTCATACGCAGATCCTACCTTATGATGTCAGGGCAAGTGGGCGGAGCTTTTACTACCGGTTCGCAAGAACCGGACAGAACCGGGAGCAACCCACCACTAACACATGCATATAAAATTGTTCTTAAAATGGTTTCCATTTCTCTTCATAATAAAATGAAATTACGAGCCTGGTTTTAGAATTTGTAATCTCAGTTTTCAATTACTGTACTGATACTATAAAAATCTTAGAATAAAGATACAGGTAAGCACGTTGATTCAAGTATAACCTACTATGCTAATGTAAAAAGGAGACAATAAAGAAAAAATTCAATGTATCAGATATTTTCCCTCTAAATGTTGTGTCATCATGTAACTATATTGTAATCACTCTCTGGCATAACCTACTTCAAAATAAATAATGCCTGGAGGGATATTATCCAAGTTTAATAAATTCCATTTGAGAATAAAATTCTCTTGGTGAGATTCCAAATGATGCCATCTGTTGCCCTCGAGGACAGACTGTCTAAGATCCCATATAATTATTTTGTTATTCTGGGAGCAGCTAAATAGATTTATGTGGCCACATACTGATAGAGAAAATGGAATGTAAAGATCTCCTGAGCTTTCAAGAAAATGCAGTAACTGGATTTTCATATACACCCCAAAAAAATGCTTTTAAAATAATTTTAAATATAGGTTTGCTACCAATTTATTGATATTGTAAAAATCACACTTGATATGAAATGTGATGCAAAGTGTTCTTGTTCATTCTTCCAGTTAAATGAGCCTTGTTTCCCTACAGGATATTCTATCTACCTTCCCTGCCAAGTCCCTCAACTTTCATCACCATTCTGAGGGCTAATCATTTCTTTTGTTTGGGACATTGGTTCTCTTTTCATACCTCTCACCCACCCTTCAATCCTGCTGTTCTGTTTCCCTAGTATATGAATAAAATCTTATCTACACAGCAACAGTGAACCAACGGAAAGAGAAGGAATTACAAACAGATTGTATTAAGTATAACACCAATGAGTGTGCTACTCTTTTCAGTATTTTGATTCATTGTACAGTTATACAGTAAAAGCAATTCTGAATAAATTGTAAAGGCTAATAATTGCATCAATACCATGAAACCAAAGATTTATTGGAGTACGCTTAGTTTAGTTTAGTTTTACAAGTTTCCATAAGTCCAAGAAGAAAATAAAAGATAATATTTGGTGCCTTTTATTACCTTGGTCAGTTGCAGAATTGGTTTCAGGGCTTCAGATAGTGAACTCTTCCCAACATTTATCTCTTATCTGGTCTCTCCAGATGTATGTTGGTCTCACATCTGAAAAAACAGCACTTTTCTGCAGGTAAAAGTCTCCCTCTATTTTGGCACATGATAATAGGATTGTTAACAATTGATATATCATGCCCAGTTCCTATGGGGATTTGGGAAGCTCACTTTAGAACTCTTATGTGAAACTCAGTCAGAGAAACCTGGTCTCACACCAGTTTCAGAGTCCGAAGTGAAAAGGCTTAACAACAACTTCAAGCCAAATATGTCTCCTAGTTGTGACTATAGCTTCTCTGAAATGTAAAATCTCATTAACCGCCAGGCCCCTCTTGACCTCAATTTTCTCACACATGGATCAATCTGAAAACAGATTAAATGGTGGCCATTATTGTCCCTATTTTCAAGAAAGGAGATGGGGTGATCCTACCATCGTATTGACGTATGAGCTTGACAAGTATTATAAGCAAGTTTTGTAAAAGCCATTTGAATTGGAAGCTCCAAGAAAGGCTGAAAAAACAAAGTTATTAGGCTCTGCGAACAAGTGGAGTTGAGATCCAACTTACACAGAATCTAATTTGCATGTGGCTTGTTTTGTATACTCTATCAGAGAAATGTATCCAGTGTATTATTTACATCATTCATAATTTTTTAACATACTGTACATGGTAAGAGTTAATGCAAATTCGTGATAGCTAAAATCACAAGTCATATTGTAAATGGTAAAGTGTGTTCCTAATGAAATATATATGAATATACAGAGCTATTAAAATGTGTAGTTGTTGAGCTTGTGCCAGATATATCTAAAATTCAATATTAGTTAAAGCTGGAGGAATAGCTCTAAGCTACAGAGAATCAAACACTAAAATTATCAATACAACCACTATCTGTAATAAACCCTTGACCATTTATAAATCTGATAAAAGGATTTTCCATATATACTTAAAAATAGTAAAGTAAAACTCATTTGATTGTTTATTAGATATACGTTAAAAGCTAAAGGTATATCTTCAGAGCAAAATATACTAACTGTAGTTATCTAATGCATGCCAAGTGTCACTAAGGAGTTGGAAGGTCTTTACTTTGCTTTATTGTGGGATAAATTATACAATATATTGCATAAAAAGATGAACAAAGCTGAAGGTAGGGGAAAATTAAAAATCATAATAAACTTGCGTTACTTAACCATGTTTTGTTGAATAGACTAAAATTAACTTGGCTCACAAAACACAATAAATTCTTTACAGTATAATGTGATGTGATTAAAAAAGGATGAACCTTGTGGATCACGTGTTTGTGTGTGTAAAATATGTTGGCTGTCATTTAATTAAAACGGTAGATTTGTGTTAACAAATAACACTGTTGTCTAAGCCCACAACAGTAAATGATATCATAGAAACTTGGAAGCAATGCTCTGTTTGATATTTATTCTACAATTTGCTTCATTTCATTTATTAGATTTATAAAGGCACCCAATCAGGGGTGGGTTCTAAATTTTTTTACTACCGGTTCTGTGGGTGTGGCTTATTTTGTGACCGTGGCTTGGTGGGGGTAATGTGACTGGGTGGGCATGGCCAATTTTTTTTTTTTTTACTTTTAAAAGCATTTTTTCTACAACCTTAAGAGGTTGCAAAAAAAAAATGCTTTAAAAGCCTTTGACGATCAGGCAACTCAGCTGGGATCGCCAGAAGCTTTTAAAGGCATTTTTTTTCCTACAACCTCTTCAGCCGAAGAGGTTGCAGAAAAAATGCTTTCAGAAGCCTCTGACGATCCCAGCTGAGCCACATGATCATCAGAGGCTTTTTTTTAACTTTTAAAAGCATTTTTTTGGCCAAAGAGGTTGTAGAAAAAATGCTTTTAGAAGTTTTTTTTTAAAAAAGCCTCTGATGAAGTGGGCGGGGTAAGCAAGCGGCGACCTGGCCGGGGACCAGTTCGGGGGCATGGTCAGCCAATGTTATTACCAGTTCTCCGAACTACTATAAATTTTTACTACTGATTCTTGCGAACCGGTGCGAACCGGGAGCAACCCACCACTGCACCCAATTCAAAATTACTATTATGAGAAATATCTCTTGATCCCTGTGTCATGAAGGGCCTCAAAGGTGGTAACCAGTCTACTAGTAATCAGTGCAACTTCCAAAATAGAAATATTAAACAGGCATAATAAGCAGGGGTGAAATCCAGCAGATTCTGATAGATTCTGGAGAACCAGTAGCGGAAATTTTGAGTAGTTTGGAGAACCGACAAACACCACCTCTGGCTGGTCCCACAGTGGGATGGGAATGGAGATTTTGCAATATCCTTCCCCTGCCAAGCCCACCAAGCCATGCCATGCCCACCAAGTCACGTCCACAGAACCAGTAGTAAAAAAATTTGGATTTCACCACTGATAATAAGGCATGTTCCAAACTTCCTTATTATCCAATCAGCTGTAATATCCAAATAGGCAGTCCTCAACTTCCAACCATTCATTCAGTAACTGTTTGAAGTTACAACAGCACTGAAAAAAGTGACTTATGATTATTTTTCACCTTTACAACCATTACAGTATCCCCACAGTGACATGATCAAAATTCGGCAACTGGCATGTATTTATAATGGTTGCAGCGTCCCAGGATCCTGTGACTGCCTTTTGCAACCTTCTTTTTTGGGGGGGGGGGGGAGGGTCTCTATTTTAACTTTTATTCATGTCACTGTAGTATTAAAAGATATTTTTTCTGACTTTCATCTTTCACCTGCTTTATTTTTCATATTTCCCTTATTTAACTTTTCACATCTATTTGTATTAAAATGTCATCCTTCATTCTTTCATTGTTCAGCATTTCAATGTACAATTCTAATACCAATCACAATATCATTTAAACATATAGATCTATTCATATTCTTTCCATTCATCCAATCTATGTAATTCTGCTATTAATACGCATGCTTGTATTAAGATATATTCTTTCATTATTTAATTACTCGTTATTTGATTTTATTATTTCACTGCTAATCATTATATGATTTAGTCATGTTTAATAGTACTATCATTCAATCTCTAATTTTCCCATTTTTGATGCTTAGTTCTTATTCATAATTCCCGTATTTCACTCTTCATATTGTCACAGGAAAATTCCAGTAGGAAACAAAGACAACAACACAAGCAATAATTTTTACTTTAAGATCAGAGGTTTATTGTTTCTAATAATTTGGAACATAAGAAATGAATAAAAGATATAATAGCAGTAATACACTTACATTAACAAGCCATTGCAATGTGGTCCAATAACATATAGCAGGTCCTACAAGGACTGCTATAAATCAGCCTTGAGCTGATGAACCCTATCCTTTATACTTTTCTTCTAACCAAATACATGCTTCACAGCTTCACTAACTGTCACTTACCGTAAACACCTGTGTACATTCAAAGCTCTCAGCCATTTGTTACTTTCAGTTCTTCATTTCCCCCAGTTTCATTCTTCCTGTTCTAAACGTATCCATACAAGTGCATACTTTGCAAAAACATGTTTCACAGTTACCAATGGCTCAGCAGGATTACAAATAGTTCTGGTACATTTTGAAACCATCCTAGCTGAAAACTTTGGGTCATTTCTCTTTCTTCTGGGGCCTGCTATCATCCATAGAACTTATTGAATCTAATAGATCAATAGACTATATTTTTGTTCCCCACAATATCTATTTGTATTAAAATATTATCCTAGTGCCTATCACAGTACATACAAAATAATCATCCAGTCTATATAATTCTAATGTTAATATACATATTTTTGTTAAAATATGTTCTTGAAGAATTTTTTTCTCTTTTTTTTCTATCCATCGTCTCTTGCCCGCATCAGTATTTTAAGTCTTACTCTTTTTTTGATTTGCCTCCCATTTTCTTCTCTTAAATCTTTGTCTCTATCTACGTCTACTTTGTCTCTATCTACGTCTGTTCAATCTAATTTTTTCTCCCCTCCCTACCCTCTTCCACTGTATAATTTTAAAACTATCTGTTCTAACTCCTATCTCCTTTCCCAAAATATCTTCCTGTTTGTCCCATTCTCTTCTTAAATCTTTTGAAATGTCCCCCCACCCCGTTTGAATTCCTTAGTCGTTATTAATTTTGATGATATCTCCTCCTTGCTATCTTCTTTTCACTGGTTTCTTGGTTCTGCTTTTCCCTGCATTCCTTCCACTGGTTCCTTTCTTTCTGACTGTCCTGGTCTTTGCTCATTGTCCCTTGTATATTATTTTTCAGTTTTTGGTCTATGCCATCCATTAATTCCATAATTGCCTTATGTTGTTTCTGTATAAAATCCTTAATGCTTTGGAACATCAGCTCCATCTCATTTAAAATTCCACTCATTTCCTCCTTGTGTTGTGTCTTATCTTGTTTTAGTAGATCCAACTTTTTGCCAATAGTCCAAGAACCATTTATTCAAAGCTGATCTTACACAAGTCACAATTCTTTATGTCCCATAGATAATCAGTCAAATCCATTTAAATAGACTAGGGGGTTATCCAAGCCTCCTCAAATCACTTTTATGAATTCAATCATATAACATAACACATGGATCTTTTTAACTAAAAATCTTCCTTGTTCTCATATTTAAATATTCAAGTCTCCAGTGGATTTAGGATAGATGAATGTAATCCAATAAGTATTTTCACAGTCCTTCAAATTATTATTCCAAAGCAGATGGCGCTCTCTAATTCACAATGTTGTTACTGGCAAGTCTGATTTTAATTGTTTTAAATTATAATTCAAGTAAAAATGCAGTATTAATTTTTTAAATCCATAGTTCCAGCATTTTAAAATGCCTTCTTAATACCATCATGTCTTCTCACTCTGAGAGTGCAATTTTCTGCATTTTTAAAGAATATTTTCCCCTTTCTATTTAATTCTTCTCCTTCCGGTTTAATAAATTTTCAAAGTGCTTATTCGCCACTTTGACAGATAGTTCTAAATAAATAGTTCCCCTAGATTTTCTTGGGGTCAAATTTTAATAAAAAAATATCCTCTCATCCAGTTCACACACTGTTCACCAAAGTCCGCTCCTGCACAAAGCTTAGATGATCATCGACTGCCCCAGCTTCATGGCAGCCATCTTTGGGCTGCC
Source organism: Arizona elegans (assembly GCA_022577455.1). NCBI lineage: Eukaryota > Metazoa > Chordata > Lepidosauria > Squamata > Colubridae > Arizona > Arizona elegans. The sequence continues at coordinate 133,299,171 of JAKOOJ010000002.1, read as the reverse complement.
TTTTCTCCTCGTTGTGGCTGAGAGGGGAAAAAAGCCCCAGGTCAGGCAGGAAAGATGCAGCTCTCCTTGATCTCTCAGAGCACCCCTCTTGCTTTGCTGCCCCTACAGGGTGGCTTTGGCTCCTTTCGGAGCCCACCATTGGGGAGAACTCGGCATGGGAGCGCAGAGATACACTTCCCATGTCCGATCTCACTGCAATGTCATTCGGAAGTCCTTTTGCAACCTTCTAACAAGCAATGTCAATGAAGAAACCAGATTCACATAATAACCCCGTTTACTAACATAATAGCTGCAGTGATTCACTTAACAACTGCAGCAAAAAAGTCATAAAGTGGAGCAAACCCACTTAACAACTGTCTTGTTTAGTAATAGAAATTTTGGGCTCAATTGTGGTTGTAAAGCAAGAACTACCTGTAGTCTTGAACGGTATCTCCATCTACAGCACAAATAGGATCTGTGAGTCCATGAAGATCCCCAAACTGTACATTACCCAAAGGGGTAAATATAGATATCTTCAGTGGTGGGATTCAGGCAGTTTGCACCACTTCGGGAGAACCGGTTGTTAACTTTCTGAGCAGTTTGGTGAACTGGTTGTTGGAAGAAATCATTAGGGCAGAGAACCGGTTGTTAAATTATTTGAATCCCACCACTGGATATCTTCCTAATCGTGGAGCGGAGGTACAAAATCTTACAACTACTACTTCTTGCCAGGATTAAGCCTGATCCTGTTCCTTTCCATCCAGGGCCTTATAACCTCCAGACTATTAAGCCACAAAGCAGATATACTTTCTAAATATCTTGTAAAAGTTATTTTTCTCACTGCAAGATAAGACCATAAAAGCCTTGTTTCTCTTACTTTTTAATCAGCTTTTGTTAGAATTAAATAAAGATTTTCATACACACTTTTTAGCCATCTCTCAAACTCAACATCATGAAAGGGATCATAAAATACAAACAGACTATGTTTTAGAAGAGGTGGTAGATAGTTTTTCATCTTTTTTTAATCTAGTGAAGCATTTTTTAAATTTCAAATGTAATTTTCTATAACTCTTTTAAGTATTACTATTTCTCTTGACATCTTCATTCAACTAAAAATAGCACTGCCTTCAAAGATGATCGTAGCTAAAATAGAAGCTGGACTGATTAAAAAAATCAGTTGTACTCTGCATGCTTTGTTCCTACTTTATTCCCCTAATACCGATATACAAAAGGGAAACACTGTAACGTTAATGAATGATACAAACCTTTAATGTAATTCATCCTAATTTATGGTTCTAAAATATGCTTTTAATGAATATAATTTGGCCTTCAGTATGAGTTTATAACTTGCTGTATCTCAGCAATATTTTCAGTAGAAGAATTTGTACCTATGTTATGAAGAAAATACAACTATATATCTATTTCATGCTCTATTTTACTTTTGAAAATGATTTGCAATGTGCTGTATATACAATAAAAGTAGCTGAAGTAGCTAGGGAAGTAATAGCGAAATATAAATTAGAAGATCTACAGCTGCTAGAATAGAAGAAAATACCATTTCTTCTAATATAATAAGGATTTATCCTACAGAGAGTAATTTGTTTATGTTGAATTTACTTACACCCATTTTTAAAAGGTTAAACAAATAAATATAAAGTGCAAAATAGAAACAGAAAACTAAGTAAGAGAACCAAGCATCAGGAACCAACTCTCAATACTTTAATTCCAGAAAGCATTTAACTAATGGGTGGTAATAATGCAAATTATATTCTTACATTTCCCAACAGCTGACACACTTCTATGGTACTATAACATATTGTATTTTCCGGCGTATAAGACGACTTTTTAACACAGGAAAATCTTCTCAAAAGTCGGGGGTCGTCTTATACACCGGGTATAAGCCTACAATATCTACCGTGACAGACTGATGGAAGCGGTAAGAGCGGCTACTACCATCTCTAGTCATTGCTAGAGATTTCTAACCCGAATCTGAGTTGCCGTCGCTGACCGATGACGCTACGGGAGCGCCGACAACTTTGAGGGGAAGCTGTGCTGATCTCAAGGCTGCATGCCGCTGAATGCTTGACCCAGCTGGTTGCTGAGCGGAGCTTCCCCCAGGCATCCAGGTGGATATTACCGGCGCTCCGACTTCCCCAGACAGCTGGGGCTCGCCATCACTGGGGGTCAGCTGGGGAAGTCAGAGCGTCGGTAATATCCACCTGGATGCCTGGGACGGTGGGGGAAGCTCCGTGCAGCAACCAGCTGGTTCCAGCATTCAGCTGCATGCAGCCTTGACGAGATCGGCATAGCTTCCCCTTAATGTTGTCAGCACTCCTGTTACGTCATCAGTTTGCTCGACACTTAGTTGTTAGCTGTCTAGGTCGTCGTCCTGGAGTAGCAACTCCTGTCTGCCTTGGCGGGGAGCAACAGCCGCATCCCGCCGCCAGGCAAAGGCTGAAGAAGGAAAAAGCCCGCCAGGCTGTCCACACTCACCTTCCCTCCGAAAGCCCCTCCATCTCACCTGCCCCAGGGCGGAGGGCTACCTTTCGCAGAGCAGCTGCCTCCGCCTCCTCCTCCCTTCAGTCTGTCTCCTGCGCGGGGAGGCTGCGTCTGCTGCTCCCGGCTCCTCCACCCCCTCCCGTCACTCCCCGGCTGCTGCCCGGCTGCAGCTAGTCTGGCTCTTCGTGACAGCAGGCAGCAGACCCGGAGTCGCGGGAAGAAAGGAGCGGGGCCGCGGGAGGGAGGGGGAAGGGAGGAGGAGCTTCCTGCCCAGCCCCTCGCACGCCTATTCGCAGCCTCTACTGAAACCTGCAGGGTCGGATGTGCAAAGGAGCTGGACCGGCCTCTGCCCGCCAACTGGCCCAGCGGCGAGGGAAGAAAAGTTATTCTCCTGCGGGGGCTTGCTTGGATTTTTCATCGGTTGCAGGGCCTCTTCTTTGGTCACATTCCGGCGCAATTCCCTTTCAGCAAAGGGCAACTAACCCGGTGCTCTGCCACTCTGGTGCAAACTTCTCTGCAGGCTTGTCGACGCTGCAGATCTGTTTTATTTGGGGAGCTGCTTCTTCCCACTCTCCCCCCCCCGGAAAAAAAATCCCCTGTCAAAAGGCAAGGCCGTGACTTGGCCGTAGTTCATTAAGCCTCTTTTAAGTTCACCACGGCATCGGCCAATGCAGAAGCGAAGACACAGGAGGGGATCCAGTTTCAAAGTCAATTCCCCCCCCCCTTTGGCTGGAGGCTGAGAATTTCTTGGGGAAATACATTGGGGAACAAAATCCGTTGAAGGAACCAGCTTCCAAACTTCCACGTTAGAAGCGGTTCTAAGCGCCTTCACCGAAAGCAGATAAATGCCTCGCTTCAGTTTCGACCTTCTTGCTGTGGGGCACTTTGGGGAGGCGATCATGCATGCAAGTCCTCCTCGGCTCTTCCAGCCTACCTCGCTGTACTTTAAAAAAAGGACCGTATGGAGAACGTTATCCAATTGCTCATATAGCACATCGCCAAATAAGGCACTCCGTAAAACTTTGCCCATCCCGCAAGAGAAAAAAGGCATTGTAGCTCCAAAAGAAGCAGTTCAAATGCACATTTCTAGAGTTAGGGATGACCTTCACTGAGAGTAACTTTCTACAATTGCATGTTCCAAACTTGAATCCTCCAGGTGTGTTTTAATTTCAATTCATACAATCCCCAGCCAGCACAACATTAAACAGTACATGTTCAACCCAGCAAACTAGTTTCACCTTCTTCATTGCAGTGAAATAAAACAACCTAATTTAGATAATAATAAACTATATTTAGAATGCTCTTTATTAGCCTTTGTTACCTATTAAATAAAACTAACCTTATTTCCACTGATCCTCTCATTTATAGGGAACTCAATTGCAAAAATCTATTATATGTACCCTAGACCAGAATGTTGGGTCTCTTCACAAGATAAAAGACCAACAATATGTAAACATACTACCAAAAAATGGACATAATTTCCAACCCAAAGCCGGTCCATCTAGTATCCTAATTTAAAGCTAGAGGGAAACAAGTTTTTTAAAAAATCACTCAAAGGTGGGCATTTCCCCAGACAGCTGGGGCTCGCCATCACTGGGGGTTATCTGGGGAAGTCAGAGCGTCGGTAATATCCACCTGGATGCCTGGGGGAAGCTCCGCTCAGCAACCAGATGGGTCCAGCATTCAGCGGCATGCAGCCTTGACGAGATCGGCACAGCTTCCCAAATCTGAGTTACCGGCGCTGACCAATGACGCTGCGGGAGTGCTGACAACATTGAGGGGAAGCTGTGCCGATCTCATCAAGGCTGCATGGGTGACAGGACAGGGAGACAGGGAAAAAACCTGGTACGAAATACCATGTTGAAATCAAATCTGATATTTTTTAATTTTTATTTGGTGTGCGTTGGAAGAGGGGTAGTCTTATACGGCGAGTATAGCCCAAACCCTATATTTTAACAGGAAAAGTAGGGGGTCGTCTTATATGCCCAGTCGTCTTATACACCGGAAAATATGGTAATCTTTTTCACTCTCTTCCAAGGAAACTTCACAACAGATCAATATATATATATATATGTTGATATATTTGAGGGATATATTCCAGGTGTGTTCTTACTAGGTCTTATAAAGTGGTACTAATACTTACTATGTGACTTCATCTGTATCTAACTACAGAGTTGCTTGATACCTCAATTGTAACCATTAATGTGTGGGGAAGCCTGCAGGAAATTGGAAATTGATCCTAATCCCAATACTTTTTTACCCACCTGTAGTCATACTGTTTCTGTTTATATAAAAAAACATATCTGAAACAATGATCCAAGGGTCAAGCGTTGTCTAGTGTTTAAATGTTTACAGGATATATTTAATACATGCCACATATAAATTGTCATGCTGTTCTCAGGACAGGACAGGGTGACAATAATAACAAAAGCTCCTCAGTGCTTGACAAATAAGCAAAAATAAGTGAATTGAGATTCAAATATGAGAATTGTTATTGGCAAATAGAAGAAAATGAACTACAATATTTTCCCTACCGATTTATCTAGGTGATGTCCCATTAAAATTAATATAATGAATTTCTCCCAGGCAAACACGTCTCTACTGATCTAAATCTTGCTTAGAAAAAGGACTGAAGTCCCTATTACCTAGGTTAGGCTGTTTAGGTTAAGAAGGTTTGCATTATTTTTACAACTCAGTCTCTAAAGTTGGAACTATACTGTATATATGATTAATAGCATGTTTTGCATGGTCTTATGCAATGTTTCTATACACAATTATAATAGTTTTTAAAGTAATTGTGAATGCATTATTATATTTATATTTGTGCTTTCTCCATAAAATTCTCTGAATTCAATAAATACAGAACAAAACAAAATTTAACTACTTCCTTAAAAGTTCATTAAAGAGAGCATTAAGTTTTGTATAGAAAGAAAACTGCCTAATTAAGCAATTCAGTGCTTGCATTATAATCCCATATGCCCTGTGGTTCACATACTGAATTTTTAAACAGGTCTGTTTAAAGCAATGATCTAATTTAAAATAATGAACATATTTGCTTGTTGGGATACAAATTATTCACTGATATTGGTAAAATATTAAATGTTTTTAGACACATATGCAGAGCAAGATTTGAAATATCAATATAATTAATTGAACATGAAGGGATTTGCTGAGATCTTGGAAAACAAAATAAAACATAATGAATATACTGCCACTAAAAATATAAAGTTCTTCTATTGCTTTTTTTCTTCAGATCTATCCAACGTCAGCATTTCAGTCTTGCCCTTATTAATCCAATTTCCTGATACTGAATTAAATTTCTATATATATTCCATTATCAATAATGGATAATGTTTGTATGAGAAACAATAGTAATAACATTGTCAGCATATAATTTCAATTTATGTTCTGGGCTTGCTAACTTAATTCCTGAAATTTTATTTTCTTGACATATCTTTGTACTTGTAGTGCCAATGAAAATAAAAGGGAGAGAGGGAACATTATTGTTTTATTAGCGTCATTATTGTATATTTTTGTTACGGAAGACTATTTATTATTATCTTGGGTTCTTCTTTATAACTACTCTGTATCAATATAAGTGAGTTTGGATCATTTTCTTCAATAGCATATGCATGAAGGGCTATTTCAAAGTGTCAAAAGATTTCTTCATACAGTGAAAAATAATAGATCTTATTTTTCTTATTTTTATTGTCAATAGCATTCAAAATGTGTCTTTCATTTATTCTTATTAAGAATTATTGTTGTTAGTACCTTAAACTTACACATTTCCTTTCCTTTTGGACCTCAACACAGTATACATGCAGACATACACTCGCATCATTTTAATTATACAGCAACAATCCTGTGATTGCTGGACTGAGAAATAATGACTAATCCCAAATCATACTTTCAGTTCCATAGTCAAGTGGGGGACATCAGTCTAAGTTTCTTTCATCCCAGTCTAATACTTTAACCATGATACTAAAAAACGGAAATCTCAACTAAAAGGAGGAATTCTTTCTTGCATTTCTTTCTTTCAACAGAGATATTTTTATACTTATTAGAACATACCTTTATCAATTCAAAATCCTAATTAAAAGACACAGAATATGAGTTTCTTATTCTTGCTTTTATGCATATGTTGCATTTGTACAATTGAAAGCAATTATAAAGTAATAAAATATTTATATTCAAATGCACGTCTTGAACAGCATCAAATGGAACTACTTATTATTAATCTGATGTAGCATTTTCTGCTACTTTATCATGATTATTATTAATATGGTATACAATTTACATGAATATAAGGCACATTTTAAAAAACATTCTATGTTTTTTATCTTGGCTGTACACCACCCTCAGGGAGAAGGGCGGTATATAAATTGGAAATTAAATTAAATTAAATTAAATTTTATAAATTTCACTTGAGATGGATAACTCAGAAAGAAAATTTATATTATCAAGTTTGCAACAAATAAAAAATAAAGGTAATCATACTGGTTATATGCAAAATTGCCACATTAAGCTTTCTCTAAATCTTATTGTGGATAAAGACTAATCAAATAATCAAAATTAAATCTGCAGCTGAAGAAAATATGCAGACGAAGTCAGTTCCATCTTTCAGATTTGACTCATTTGTAAATTTCATCTAAAGTTAAAATATGACAAATCTTAAATATATAAAATCATAATTAAAAAAGCATTTTCAGCTTCCAAGTTTTCATTTTCATTTGACGATGCAAGACAACCATCTGGATACATATGATATAACATTTGATGGCTTAAAATTTGCAAAGAATCTGCCTGCTAAACTCCTTCCCACAGTCCTGCATAGTTTTACAACAACTGCCCTAACTTGTTTAGCTTTTTTTAAAGCATGTTTTGGCTTCCTGTCAAAGTTGCTCATTCGTATTTATGCAGAAAACACATTTAAAACAACCCACAATTCTAACAAGCTATGTATTATTCTATTGTGCTATCTAACTGCAGCATGTACAGTATTTCCCCAGTCAAATCCTTATCTTAACTTTTCATATTAAAATATTATATCAAATATAAGGTTATTTTTCATTTAGTCTTCAAAAGGGCAATATAGCACATCCCAAATTACCATGTGTGTGTCCGTCCGTCCCTCCTCCCCAATATACTGAAATTTCCACAATATCCCATTCCAAATTTTGGGAAGAACAAGGATTTTCAGAGGCTGGTTTCATAGTAAACTTTGTGAAAACTTCATTAATGCCAACATATACATACACCCATATACAGTGCAATCACAATATAAACCTATATAGATTATTATTAATTATTATGATTAATTAGATTTATAGCACATCTTCGTACAGGATATCAAGGTGACTACTGTCAACCTCACAAAATGTTTCTCAACTACTTTAATTGAGATTGGCTATAATAACAGATTCTTTCAAGTTTTTTCTTATCGTTTCTAAATACTATAATTTAACAGAAATTTTTGCATCTTATCAAAGTAGAATAAATACTGGACTGGATTACTAATGGCACCATACCAATGGGTGTTTTATATGATGATGGTACCATGTCTTTCTTCCAATATTTAAGCATAACAAAATTAGTTTTAAAGTTGAAGGAAAAAAACATCTAATGGTCTTAAACTATGAATCTTTGCTGAGATGTTTTAATAGACCACACTAATATCACATTAACTCAATGTGTAAGAATACACTTCCATATACTACAATTGTAGGCTTGTCGAACGGCAATCCATGCATTTTTGTGAGTTTCACATTGAAAACTAAGTTCATTAGAAAGATTACAGTTATTTATTACTTGTGCCCACTTTCTCAAATCTCTTTTAACTGCTCTGAAATATCAAAATGGGAGAAAGGTCAAAAATTTTCCAAGATTTACACATGCACTATTACAGGTAGTCCTCCACTTACAACAGTTCAATTAATAACTGTTCGAAGTAACGACATTGCAGCATCCCAATAGATCAAAATTTGGATGCTTGGCAACTGGCTCATATTTGTGACAGTTGCAGTGGCCTGGGGTCATCTTTAGATCTTCTGGCAAGCAAAGTCAACTGCTTTGTGAAGCCAGATTCACTTAACAACCATGTTACTAACTTAACAACTGCAGTGATTCCCTTAACAAGTATGTCGTAAAATGGGACAAAATTCACTTGACAACTGTTTCACTTAGCAACAGAAATGTTGGCCCCAATTGTGGTCATACGTCGAGGACTACTTACAGTCTTTTCCTGCTTCTGATAGAACAAAAACGAACTTCTAAATACTAGAACTAAGACTGGAAGAGATAAAAGAAACAGACAATGCAGTAATGGTGAAAATACCTTGTTATAGATCACAGCTCTAAAAGAAGACACAGTTTTTTCTAACTGCAGCTTAAAACTGCAATTTCTTTCTTTTGTGTGTTCTTATCTACACTTTCGGTATAGTTAAAAACCTGCAGATTCCTTCAACAGAAAGTGTAACTACTGTATGTCCCACATTTGTAAGAAAGGTGTTAACAGATATTTTGACATATGGGAGATAAACAACCTCTAGTAATCTTTAGATATCCAAGGAAACAGTCATGATGTTGTTTCCAAGCTGCTAAGTGCTACCAATTGCTAGGGATCATAAGGTCAAGATACAATAATCATAATTACATCAAAGCCTTCGCAATTTGGCCTTTTTAACCTGGAATGAAAAAAACTCATTTCTCCTAAAGATTATTATCCATATTCTGTATGGACCGGCATGTTTAGTAATCTGCCATCATCTCCTAGGAATGAAAAGCTAGTATATCAGCACATTCTGTTTGTCTAAATTACTTGATAAGCATTAAATTAACCCACCTTTCTCAAAAAGCATAAAAGTATAAAAGTAGCATATATAACACTGAAAATTCATTTTGAACAGACAATAAATATTTCAAGGAACTGATTTAAAACTTTTCAAACATTTAAAGAAATCACTATTAACCCCCTATTTACATTTATCATGTTTAACTTCAGGAATTAGACCACAGCTGTCAAACACCTGGCCCACGGGCTGATTGTATCACGCACTGGCCACACCCACACCCAGTTTAGCGAAAGGGGAAAAAGTCTCGATACATCACATGATGCTGCCATGACAACATGAGTTTGACACCCCTGAACTAAACTCTGCAATGTACTTTCATTGTTTATTTATTTATTTATTTATTTATTTATTTATTTATTTATTAAATTTTTATACCGCCCCCTCTGCCGAAAGACTCGGGGCGGTGAACAGCCAAGATTAAAAAACATACAATATGAACATTAAAATACATTTAAAACAAAATCAAATCCCTAATGGCTTTCCCCAATTTAAAACCCCTTACCCATAAAATTCACCAATAAAAAATTTTAAGCCAGCCCGGCTTGCCGAAATAGGAACATTTTCAGAGCCCGGCGAAAAGTTCGGAGGTCCGGGATCAGTCGTATCCCTGGGGGTAACTCATTCCAGAGGGCAGGTGCCCCCACAGAGAAGGCTCTTCCCCAGGGGGTTGCCAGTTGACATTGCCTGACCGACGGCACCCTGAGAAGACCCTCTCTGTGGGAGCGTATTGGCCGGTGGGAGGTTATCGGTGGCAGAAGGTGGTCTCGTAAATAACCGGGCCCTAAACCATGGAGCGCTTTGAAAATGAGAACCAGTACCTTGAAGCGCACCCGGAAGACCACTGGAAGCCAATGCAGCTCGCGCAGGAGAGGTATTACATGGGAGCGCCATGTTGCCCCCATAAGTACCCGCGCGGCTGCATTCTGCACCAGTTGGAGCCTCCGGGTGCTCCTCAAGGGGAACCCCATGTAGAGAGCATTGCAGTAGTCCAGGTGGGAAGTGACGAGGGCATGGGTGACCATGCATAAGGAGTCCCGATCCAGAAAGGGGCGCAACTGGCGTATCAGGCGAACCTGATAGAAAGCCCCCCTGGCCACAGCCATCATATGCTCTGTGTCCAGGAGGACACCCAAGTTACGCGCCCTCTCCGTGGGGGCCAATGTCTCGCCCCCAATAGCCAGCGATGGCACCAGCTGGCTATATCAGAATGCCGGCAACCACAGCCACTCAGTCTTGGAGGGGTTGAGTCGGAGCCTGTTCCTCCCCATCCAGACCCGCATGGCCTCCAGGCACCGGGACATCACTTCAAGGGCATCATTGGGGTGGTCTGGGGTGGAGATGTACAGCTGAGTGTCATCAGCGTAAAGATGGCACTGCACCCCAAAATCACGGATGATCTCACCCAGCGGCTTCACATAAATGTTGAACAGGAGAGGCAAGAGGACCGACCCTTGCGGCACCCCACAAACCAGGTGCCTTGAGGTCGACCTCTGCCCCCCAGCCAACACGGACTGTGACCAGTCGGAGAGATAGGAGGAGAACCACCATAAAACGGTGCCCCCCACCCCTAACTCTTCCAACCGGTGCAGCATGATACCATGGTCGATGGTATCAAAAGCCGCTGAGAGGTCTAATAGGACCAGAACAGAGGAGCAACCCCTGTCCCGAGCCCTCCAGAGATCATCAACCAACGCAACCAATGCAGTTTCCATGCTGTACCCAGGCCTGAAGCCGGACTGGAACTAGATAGATGGTTTCATCCAGGTACTGTGGGAGCTTTCGCGCCACCACACTCTCAACAACCTTCGCCAGAAAGCGAAGATTGGAAACTGGACGATAGTTTGCCAAAACAGCTGGATCCAGAGAGGGCTTCTTGAGGAGGGTCTCACCACCGCCTCTTTCAAGGCGGGAGGCAAGAAACCCTCACTCAAGGAAGCGTTTATAATCCTCTGGAGCCAGCCTCGTGTAACCTCCCGGGTAGCCAGCACCAACCAGGAGGGACACGGGTCCAATAAACATGTGGTTTATTGGACCCATGTTGTGTTCAACCTCCCCAGCATCCTGTTCCATGTTCTCGGGGGTCACAGGGTCGAACTCATCCCAGATAACGTTCTCAAGACACACCTCGGACAACCCGCTGAATCCACCCAGTCAGAGTCCAGACCTTTCCGAATTTGAGCGACTTTATTGTGCAGATAATGCGCAAAATCCTTAGCACGTCCTTGCAAGGGGTCTTCCCGCACTCCCAGATGGAGAAGGGAGCGGGTCACCCTAAACAAGGCAGCTGGGTGATTATCTGCCGACACAATAAAAGCAGAAAAGTAGTTACACTTCGCCGCTTTTAACAAACTGGATTTTTAGTGCTCACATAAAAACTCAAGGATGCATCCTTCATGCTGATGTAGGTACACATGAAAGTTTTGCTTGGAAAGAAACATGCAGAAACAGATTTTCACTGATTCTTCATCTAAAGTATTAAAATATGTGAGGTTTTATCAATTATATCGCCATAATCTAGGTCTCCTTAAAATTATACAAACTATATTGTTTTTACTTCTATGCTATGCCCTCTGTAGTCCTCACCATATTCATCTACTACATATCCTGAAACCTTTCTCTTCCAAGTTCAAATTCAAATTCTCTTCTTCCTTTTATTATAATGTCCCTATGTAAGATGTCAGCAGGACTGTTCCAGTATGACAGATTTTCATTCTGCTCAACATTAAAGGTAACTGGTAATAAAAATGTTTTATGTAACTTGTATTCATCATCCTCGTGTGATTACACAGGCTGTAATTTAATGTCTCAGTTGTGGAGCTATTCATAAACCATTCAAATTGTGCCTTTCTACTTTAGAATGTCAACAAAAACATTTGACTGGGTTTTGCCCCTAGTTAGCATCTATTTTGCATCAAAATCACACATAAACATTGAAGCAAATTCAAAATTTTCCAGAACTTCCTATAGGAATAATTGTTTCTAGAATCTAGACCTTTTGCTAATATTAAGGAGGTAATAGTTTAAAAACACCTTTAAAATATTCAAAGAAATTACAATAATGGAACAATTAAAATATATGGATATAGGATTGAAAAATGATTTATGATTTAAAGAATTATGTTTTTAAAATGATTTAAAATATATGATTTAAAAATCAGGCTAATAATTATAGCAAGAGTACTACTTACTTTTCCATTTGTTCTCCCTAGTATTAATGTTTAAAATAAAAATAAAAATTACATATAAACATCACCAGTTAATGATTTGGCTAATGTTCTTCAGTATTTTCTAGATTATCTTTCAATGCCTTCTTCAACAAATGATGACTAGACGTAAATGGAATGGTGAGCAATTTTTTTCTATGTATGGAGAAGAAAAACTAATTTCATCATATCTCACAATGTAATGTAAATATTAGTGGAGACATAAAAATATATTACAGGAAAAACTATTGAAAAAATGCATTTTTTTTTAAGTTTATAAACAAGTTTTATTAGAATTTTTCTTTCATTTACATATTTTATGAACAGAGTGTTGACCGGGTCACATGTTGTATATCTTATACATATTAATCTTTATAATCTATTCCAATCTTTCCATTTTTCCATATTCATCTCTTTTATATAATCCTTTATCACAAATTAATCATTTATCACTATATTTTATTCTTTCAGTTTCTGTCATATTGTTCTTTTTTTTTTCAAGTCCATTTTACATGTTTCCAATTTCAGCCATAATATTCTTTTTCCATACTTTGTTACCTTATCTTAATTTCTTCTTAATAATATTATAAACAATATCACTATCCGCCCTTAATTCCTAATCTCTTACTGGCTTGGTTTAATTTTAATCTCTTAATCTCCGGCTGCGCTAGCTTCAAAGTGATCATTTTTCAATGGCTGCCACCCCCGCCACCGGTCCAAAGGGCTGTCTCTGACCTTCTGAGGAACTTGCCTGTTCCTCTTGGTCATCTGAGATGCCACTCCCTCTTCACCGTCTCTACAGGACGGTTCCAGTCCAAAGACCCCCCTGACAGCAGTTTGTCCAGCTGGATTTAAGTGGAGCTTGTCGGAGCCCACTATTTTTCCAGCCGGTCTCGCCGCAACGCTTCCGTGGTGCATTTTTTAGAGTCATACATATAATTATGCATGTAGGAAATATATCTGCAAACGTATCTGTAAAGAATGCAAAACACATTTAAAATTGGAAATATTAAAAGGGAACAAAATCAAACTTGACATATTTCTTACACTCTACATTTCTGAACAAGAGAGTGTTAACTTTAAAATCTCAGTTACACTTTAATATTCTGGTAGTCCCATACTACAAAGGATTTCAAAACTCCTTTAATAATTTTATTAGAATTGTTTAAACAAAGCCTGTCTTTGAATCTTTTTGATATTATCTATCTTCTTCTAGACATTTTGTTGCTCTTGGAACCTGTGCATATTATTACAACAAAGATATTATTCATTCTGACACTAATTTGTTTAATTTGCTCATAACATACCCACTACAGTGAACTCGTCTTGTGCAATGAATTTACTTAAATCCTATTACCCCAGATAAACATTGTTTTACAATCAAGCAACTTGTCCAAAATTTGATTTTAGTCATCAATGTATGAAACTAAGTTTAGTTACAGTTGTGCTTCTAGATGATGGTTAATTATTTACTGATCACTAGTTAGCATTCTGAAGACATCAGCTCCCAAATGAATTAAATAACTGCATTTTCTGACATCATCTTTGTTATCAGTTTTTAGTTTAATTTCCCAGGTGGAATACTAAGGAGGCACTAAGAAATGCATGTTGCAACATACACATTGAACTTGTACATGAAGTCAACTATCATGATTCAGTTTGCTGAGGAACACAGGAAACTTTCACAGATACAGTATAAAATCCTTGTTTAGATGTTAGTGGCAAGAAGTGAAACCATATACCATGAAGACCAGATGTTAATTCCATCCTTACTACAATGTATGGCAGTTAGCACCACTCCGCAATGTCTATGACTCAAGCAGGGACAATTGCATGTGAAGAGCTAGTATTTGTAGACTGATCACTATGCCTATATATATCGTTTCACCATTACAAAGTTCGATATTTTAGGGATACAACCAATGTCACATGGAAGCCTTGGTTTGGTTTTTGTTATAAAAAATGAATTGAGATTCACAGTCAAAGAAAGGGATCATTATCTTTTCTTTTATAAGTGGAAAACAATCTGGTTGAAATTGAAAAGAAAATAATAATCTGAAGATAAAAGCAACTGCTTGCTCAGTGTTTAGACCCATCTACCATATACATCTAGATCAGGGGTCCCCAATTCCTAAGCTGTGGACCAGTACCAGGCCGTGGGCCATTAGAAACTGGGCCACGCAAGCAAGTGAAGCTTCATCTGTGCATGTGCAGGATTAAGGTAGCATGTGAAACCATGTGTTTCCAAACTTTTGGTTCTCTGGTGCCCAAAAGGTTCAGGGAAATTGATCTATACAGTATGACAATTGAGGCCAGAATTTCTGTTGTCATAAAAACATTCCGGTTGCCAAGTGTCTGAATTTTGATCATGTGACCATAGGTATGTTGCAATGATCATACATGCAAAGATAGATCATAATTCATCTTTTTTTAAATACCAGTGTAACTTCAAATGGTTGCTAAATGAATAGTTTGTAAATTGAGGCCAACTATATAGTTTTCATTTAGTGGTTAAAATCTATACTTCCTTTTTCATTTTTATACAGAAATAATTGCATAAATTTTTTAAATCATGGCCAATGTAAATAGCAAAAATAACTTCCCAAGCTTGTTTACCCAAATGCTGAATGCAGTTCTAACTTGCTTTATTTGGCTTTTTTGCAAGTCCCTCTGGTTTAATTAGGTTTGTATAATATCACTACACAAGCTGCAAATGATTATTGCTAAGAAAATAACAATGGGCTTTTTTTGTAGAAACTTAAAAAGAAATATTAAGCTTTATGTCATTTAGAACCAAATTACATATTTGTTTACTGCCTCATCAGAGGTTTCTCAGCAACATTTCCAAATTAACAAACACACTAATATAAAACATACAAACACCCATATACACAATACATTTAAAGGTTTTGCATTAGCATATACTATTGTATTAACTGCAAGAGTAGCTAAATGGTTTTTTTTTTCTTTAATAAAACACATTCTGATGAATTCATTTTGGAAAAGGTGAGGTCATCACAACTAAAGCAAGATTTTAAATGAAAAAATAAATAACCAACAAGTAACTGGAGAGTAACTTGTGGAAATTGGTGAAAAGGAAACAATAGTAAGATACAAATCAGCAATCAGAAAAGAATATACTTTCAGGGTTTGTATCAGGGATTACATCCAGAGACAATAAACTGAAAAGAGTTACAGGAATTGACCCAAGGTTAAAATATTACTGAAAGGTAAGTTAAAGATAGACTGCAGAAACTTCACTAGAATAACAGAAAAAAATGATCAGACTGAGGTTTTCTTAAACCATCATACTGAGCAGTATTGTGAGAAATTAACCCAGTATTATTTGTCACTTTGCACCATGGCAGCATTTACTCTCTAAAGACCTGAAACTTCCCTGAACTTTTTGCTTATACAGTGGTACCTTGGGAGTCTTAGTTAATTGGTTCCAAGAGGCATGCTGAATACCAAAAACGATGAGTACCAAACAAGATTTTCCCATAAGGAATAATGTAGTAAGTCACAAGGCAGCCAACACCCAGCAGTTCTAAACCAACCAACCAAACAATGAATATCAGGACAAAAAAAATATGTCAAAATGTATTGAGTTCCATATTTGATGAGTTTCAAAGCAGTTGAGTACCAAGGTACCACTGTATCTGAAAACACATACTGTATGTTGAAGCTGCATTTAAATAACTTTCAGCTATGGAAATCACAAATATAAATGTACAACATCACAGACCATTGAGAATCTGTGAGTCTTGTGAGGTAGACCAGGTCAAGTAACATACTTCAGGGATTCTAGGAATATTACTTTATTGGGCAGGCCATATTAACCAAACCTTGAATACCAGTCCAAAAACTTCAGTGTCCCTTTTTAAGTGAAGGGTTGTTGAATCTCCTTCCCAAGACTGATCAACCATTCCCCCTCCTATCTCAAAGTCAGAGATAAACTCCTATACAGAATCATAATTATTTTGTTTTATTCCAATAGACCCCAGAGCTAGAAAAAAATCTCCCTATAAAGTCATATTTGGCAAGTAATGAAGTGCAGCATCCTTTTTTTTTCTTTTTTTTTTACTATAAGATGGAGTGGGGCTCTAATATTCCAAAATTTCTATTGGGATTGTTGAGAATAAGAAGGCTCAACATCTACAAAAAAAAAAAAAAAAAAAAAGCTATTGATTTATTAATATGAAAACAATAAATCAAGTATATAATATACAATATGCATAACTTGTCAACATTTTTCTTTTCCGACTCTGTGTATTGGTAAAAATTTTATGTAGCTCATTTATTATCTTGTGCCAATCAAAAATATTTCTGGTTAGTTTCAGTCTTATTCCCTGCAGCTGAGGCAAATTTGTAATTGTGGTATAGTAAAGCTATACCTTAATGCAAACATATAAATAAATTCTGTCTCCACCCAGCCAAAATAAAACATTAAGCATTCATTAAGGCTGAAAACCTACAGAAAGTAGTTTGAGTTATGGAAGAAAAATGTATTTCTGAGCACAATTCTCTTTTTTCACCAAATGACCTATTAAGTATCAAATCTCCTAGAAAGTCAGCAACCCTATTTGTATGCATTTCATGGGGAATTTTGTGAAAAATTGTTCTCCACCGTACGTTTCTGAAACAACAGTGTATGTTGGCCTATGAGTAATAGTGATTTTGATTCTAATAATACAGGACAGTATTTGGTGATAAGAGAAAAAACAAATAATATACACGGAATTTTAAAGCTACATTAAAGGTTGCCTGGCAAACCAAGAATTTGAAGGCTTCTGTTAAGGCTGATAGGAAATAAATGAATTCTCTAATGGCAGAAAAATGCACAGTACCAATATCCAGAGTTGAGATTTAATATAACCCCCAGAGCCATACACTCACTCTATCTATCTGTCTGTCTGTCTGTCTGTCTGTCTGTCTGTCTGTCTATCTATCTATCTATCTATCTATCTATCATTTATACCTATGAAATAATTTGTAACTTCATTAATCCCTTTTTCTTTTTTTAGTAGTAATACTTCATATCACACATACACACAAACACAAAATTTTGTTTGTGTATATGTGTGATATGGCAATGACCAGGAACAGAAAATACTGCAATGTAATTGTTTTTTTACAAAAAAAATATTGAATAAAATCAAGGTGGTCAAACAAGTACACGAAGTAAAACTACAGTATGGAATTTTACACTGATTTGTGCCTCCTATTCATTGCCACTGGACAATATCATACCTAGCTCAAAAAAAGGGGGAAAGGAACTTTTCTTAACTGAGAAAGGAGAATAGATTTGCTTCCCAAAAACAACAGCCTTGTTTCCCTGTTTACTTTCATTGGGAACTCAACATGATTTAATTGTGTCAAAAGTATACCTTTGGTGTGATTATACCCCAAGGATCACACGAACCTTGCCAAATAGCACAAACGTCATTATGTATTTGTTCTATAATATTATTGCATCTTGTTGGATCATCATCAGCCATTACTAATGAAAGTAAACCTAAGGGAAAAACTGGACCATTAACCACTGGATTAATAACAGCCTCCATATGCTAACCACATTTTTAGGCAAACCTATTTCTAATATGAGAAGGCCACTAGCTAGTCCTTGGTACAGCAAATATGTATTTCAGAAATTTGATTTGAACCACCTCTAAAATATTTCTCCCAACATAAAGACCCACCTGGGGCTCCATATTCTAAACCGGGTCAAAGTTTTCTCTTAAGGCAGTTGATGTCAGTTTACTTCCTTTAGTGAAAAAGAATTGCTCAATGGCTATTGCAGATCCTGATGCTGGCTGGGAGATGTATTACTGATAACCCTCAATTTGTAACCACAATTGAGCCCAAGTTTTCTGTTTCTAAGCAAGATGGTTGTTAAGTGAATTTTGCTTCATTTTTCCACCTTTCTTGCCACAGTTATTAATCACTGCAATTGTTAAGTTAGTAACACAGTTACTAACAGTTACTGCAGTTGTTAAATTAGTAAGTTAAGTAAATTTAGACAAAATCATGCCTATCTCCAAAAAAAGGGGGAGGCGGCTTTTCTTAACTGAGAAAGGAAAATAGATCTGCTTCCCAAAAACAACAGCTTCATTTCCCCGTTTACTTTCATTTGGAACGCAACATGATTTAATCTTCTCAAAAGTATACCTTTGGCATCATTATATCTCAAGGATCACACAAACCCTTGTAACCATGGGGATGTTGCAATGGTTTTAAGTGTGAGAAATGGTCATAAGACACTTTTTTCTGCACTGTTGTAACCCCAAATTGTCACTCAACAAATGGTTGTAAATTGAGGACTAATTGTATAATGGATTCTAAATTTCCTTCAACTTTCAAATATTTTAAAGTATGAACCTATCCTACTGGATTTTCCTTTATGTGCCCTCTTTTTATCTTGGCCCTTTTTATGAAGACCATGACTTAAAATATTTGGAAGTTATTTTGATTGCAGTATTTGGTCTACATCTTGTCCTGAACTTACGACCTTTCATTTAGACCATTTGAAGTTACAACATCATTGAAAAAATTTACTTATGACTGGTCCTCAAACATGGCAGCATACCCATGGTCATGTGATCAGAATTCAGACACATGTATTTGCTACAGTTTCAAAATACAGTGGCATTCTGGGAGTCTATGGTCACCATTTGCAACTTTGCCGCAGGCATCCCACGAGCAAAGTCAATGGAAGAAGCTGAGTGTGCTTCAACCATATTATTCAGTGCACTGCAGTGACTTGCTAAACAACCCTTGCAAAAAAAGTTGGAAAATGGGGCATGACTTTATCATCCCCCTTACTTAACAGTGGAAATTCGGGTCCCAATTGTGATTGTAAGTTGATCACTACCTGTATAGAACATATTGCTTTTTAAGCCCTATAGGAGAGTAAAAGGCAAAAACTGTACAGATAGCCGTTGAATTACAACTGGTATCCAATGATGGTTTGTAGTCACAATGGGGTTAATCCTCATTACACTGTGAAATAATGGTGAAAGCCTGCTCAAAAATCTTTGAATCCGAATAGATAACCTCAAAGCAGCCTACACACAAATCACCGGCTTTCACAACTGCACGACCATGACATTCTGATCAAATCCATATCCATACATTAATGTTGCTATTGTCTGTGGATGCACTTGTTATACTTAGAGTTGTCGGTTCTGAGATCGCTTTCCTTGACTGCAACATAGCAGGCGGTGTACTTACAGTTTCATTGTTTCTATTCTGCCTTCATGTCCCTGAAGTTTTCTTGGCAAGTTTTTTTTTCAAAAGTTGTTATCTATTATCTGTTTCCAAGGGCTGAAAAAAAGGGACTGCCTCAAGGTCAGTTAGCTTTTTACCTAAGGTAGGGACTAGAACTCTCAATCTTCTGATTTCTATAGCCATTGCCTTAACTACCACACCACGTGGCTCTCTGATTCATTATAGATTATTAGAAAGTTATATGTTCTAGATTTTAAAAGCACCTTGGCTGGTTTTATTACCTAACAATATTGTCATTTAAGTAGGCATTGCTGACTATATTTGGAAATCTCACTACTGATTATTCAATGATGCATTTGAAATGTATTGTCCACCTTTTCAAAGATTTTCAGATCTGATCCCATCTTTAAGAAAATATCATTTTCACCCATTTTAACACACACTTTACATCCTAAAAGCAAATAGAAACAAAAATCAAAATCCCAGAATTATATCCTGTTAACGTTTCTGGAATAGTAGGCAAGGTACTAGAAAGGAATTTTGTTCTAGAGAGGATTTATCTCAAGCTTGAACAGGAGAGTTCATATGGGAGAAAATTTCCCAAATAAACATTTTATAGAACTGCTATTTTTCTAAATTACTTGCTAAACTTAAACACAAACTGAATAGGATTGTTTCAATTTAAGGCTGGTATAAAATTCAATTAATATAGTAATGCAATTATTTTGCCCACCCATTTTTGCTGTTCTACTATCATTGGCTGTCTAAATAAAAAGAGTTATAGGGTTAGGTTTTATATTTTTATACTAATTTAAAAGGGAAACTGTTATGTTGTAGTTACTTATAAGCAGTGGTGGGATTCAGCCAGTTCGCGCCACTTCGGGAGAACCGGTTGTTAACTTTCTGAGCAGTTTGGTGACCTGGTTGTTGGAAGAAATCATGAGGACAGAAAACCGGTTGTTAAATTGTTAGAATCCCACCACTGTTTATAAGGTGCATCTAAACTTCACAGAGACCCCACTTTTGATGATGTTAGAGAATCTGATAGACCAAGGACCCTGACCAAGGACTCTGAAGATGTCCATAGCTATATGGATGCTCACCATCCTGCCTACCCATTGACTAAGGGAAATATTTCTTCAACTATTTCTTAGTGTCCTCAAACTGAACAATTATCTAGCTTGAACTATTCTTCATCTCCCCTATATGTGCAAATTATTCTGTCTTTTGAAAAAAATTTCATTCAAACATCCCAATATGCTTCATTTCTGAAAACATCTGAATTCTTGAACACCTACATTCTTGAAACTGATATTTACCTTCGCTTTTTGTGGCTAGCCAACAAATTGAACACCTAAATATGATTTCTTTGCTGGGTGTTGTGGTTTTGGAGGCTATTTTGTTTTGTTTTGGTTTTTGTGTGGAGAGAGGTGCCTTTGAGTCAGCACTGACTCCCAGCGACTGCATGGAAAGCAATTTTCATGGCCAGATCATGGCCAAGTAGTTTGCTGTTGCCTTCTTCTTAGGGCTGAGAAAGTGAATTATCTAAACCCATGTAGCTTGTTTTATGATTATTTAAGAATAAAAGTCATGTTACAGTTTTTGAGAAATAAATACTCTTAACCCTGAAACTGTTAATGAATATTCCTTTTGACACATTCATTTACCACAACTGATTCTGCCATAACTTAAACCACATTTGTCAATAATATTCCTATTCTGGTTGTATTCTAAAAACTGTGTTAAGTCTGTATCCTTTCGTTTCACAAATCTCTTCATGAACAAAACCGTCCCTCTTAATCTCTCAGAACTGGATTCATTCAAAGACCATTTCTCCTACACTTTCTTCTGCCTAGCTGCTTGAGTCTACTAAATACAGCTGTTCTTCTCAAGGGAGCACAAATGTTAAAAATCCTATCTTTTTAGTTTCACCACCAGTGTGCTTAAGTATTACACAGAATTCATGTTAACAGTTTTTAAGACTCTAATGCTAGAGTCTCCAAATCTTGGCAACTCTAAGATCTGTGGACTTCAATTCCCAGAATTCCCCAGTCAGTCATGAATCCCCATGCTGATTAGGGAATTCTGGAAGTTGAAGTCCATAAGTTATATTGTTGTCAAGATTGGACACTCCTGCTCTAAGAGATACAAGCAGTTATCACAGTTCCAAATATGTGGCACAAATAATTGACACAAGTGGATCATATATTTGCAGAGAAACATATGTACATGATCTCAGACCAATAGGTTTCACAGCCAGACCACAATAAGTTTTAAAACTATATAATTCATGCATATAGCCAAATGTGGGTTTTTAACAATTGCACATGGTGTGTAAAAGAAATCAGAAGATTGGTTTTATAAGGCTTTAGTAAATTGATATGCCTCAGATCATAGTGTGCCTCATGGTTTGTAGAAACTGCTCCCATTTACATGTTATGAAATTGACAATATAACACATCTTTTCTACGATGTTCTTATTTCTTTTAAAAGGACAATCTACTGTGGCTGCAGCATGCTAATTATAACTGCATTCAAAGAGAGTTTCCATGGAAACGGAACAGTCACCAAGATGTTCTATTTTATGTAAGAAATTAAAGGTTACGCGAGTCAATGGATGTGTGATCATCAGAAATCCTGAGGGGAAAAAAAAATGCATGGGCCTTTGAAAGTAAAGCATAATTATGATAACAAAATCATGTAGAGTAATTCCTCCAAACTTAAGCAGAATATCAGCTACTATTAGTACTGTTATTTTCCTTAAAAGTAGCTTCGTTATGGAAAACAATGTTAGAACACAAGATATTCCATCTACAACTTATCCTATCATAATAGAACAAGGTTGGCCCAACACACTTTGTAGATTTATAATATGTAGCATATTAATTGTCACTATTTTATATAATTTCTGTACATAAAGCCACATTACCATACTTTCCTCATTCAATAAATTTGGTTCCTAAAGCAGGAATGGGTTTATATTGCTTTACCTTTTAACATTTCTTTAGAATTATTCTGATACTGAAAAAGTAATGTTTTGGAATCTTGATTCTGTATCGCCAAAAAGGCTTTTCATCATTCTAGGCCATAGTGAAGGATTTCATCCACAGAAACGTATTTTATCCTTCAGTTAAAAAAAATTGGAAAGGGAAAATAGAAGGGAAAACACTATAGGTGGGAGAAAAAGGATGAATGAAATAATGGAATAGTTGTGGATGAGGGAGTTTATCAACTGCATCATTTTCCTCTTCGATCTTTTACAGTGTAACTAAAACAAATCAGAATTAAGTTATGGTATGCTTTTATATTAATATGCAATAAATTTTTCATTTGGCATATTGCAGTTATTAATAGAAACATCTGCTACAAGTTAAATTTTATTAGAGAGAATGAAAGGACAGTGTTAGCTGTGTTGTTAATTGGGTTCGTTATATTTTAAACATAGTCAAACAACTTAGAAACCTAAAATTTAAATATTTTTAAAACTTAGTAACTGATCAATCAATTCCATATAGGCCCAGAGCACATCTCTTATAATACCTAAATAACAATAGCTATATTGTTAACAACGGCTACTGTTATTTATCTATTTTACAAATAGTTATTGTAGCTATTTGTAGAACAAATAGTCTCTAATGAAATACATATTCTAAAATGAAATATTATTGAATAGTTTCTAAAATATATAAACATTATCAGAAACATCACACAGTACAGTAATGTTAGCCCTCTGAAATAGAAGTAAGCCGTGAGCAATCTTAGAACTCTGCTTTATTAATATAAGCTATAATTACAGAATCTTAAAAGCCTGACAAGGTTTTTCTTTCCCTTTTTATACCAAGGAGAGCCAATTTAGGGTACTTTGAGTTTCTTTCTCATGCTCTTCTGCCTTTCCAAGTCAAGCTGATTTTTTTTTTATTTTTATTTTTTTGCAAATACCACTGGATGCTTTCTTCAAGGCTGTCCCCAAAACTCTCTACTAAATTGTGAGTATGCTTGTAACACAATGGAAATTATTGTATTTTTCAGAGTATAAGACGCACTTCCCCCCCCCAAGAGAGGCTGAAAATTAGGGTGCGTCTTATACAGTGAATGTAGCCCCGCCCACCCACTGGCCCCCACCCTTGGGCCTCTGCCTCCCAGCAATTTGACTCCTTGCAGCAAACAGCAAACAGCCTGTTTCAGTTTCAGCTTCAGCACAGCCTGATTAGCACAAGCAGCTGATTGTCAGTTAAATCGGCCTCCTGACAATCACCTGTTTCAGGTTGCAGGGATTGCCATAGCCTATTGCCGCGTTCGGGAGCCCCATTTTCAGGTTCTGCATCCTGTTTTCAGCCTCCGCATGCCCCATTTTCCACCTATTCCGGGTGGTAGGGATTGGAATGGGCAGAAAATGGGCATGCAGAGCATGCAAAGGCCAAAAATGGGATGCAGAGGCCAAAAATGGGTAGCACGGAGGTGCAATAGGCTATGGCAATCCCTGCAGCCTGAAACAGCTGATGATCGGGAGACCAATCCATCCAACAATCAGCTGCTTGTGCTAATTAGGCTGTGCTGAAACTGAAACTGAAATAGGCTGTTTGCTGGGAGGCAGAAGCAGATTTTTTTTCTGCTAATCAGGCTGTGCTGAAGCTGAAACTGAAACAGGCTATTTGCTGTTTGCTGCAAGGAGGCAAATTTCTCAGAAGCAGAGGCAGATTTTTTTTCCCTTGTTTTATTCCCCAAAAGCTAGGTGCGTCTTATACTTTGGAGAGTCTTATACTCCGAAAAATATGGTACATTTCCAAATATCCTTGCTGTGAGTTATAAACTCCTCCTCCAGTAAGTGACAAGCTTCAGTAGTTGACAGCCAATATATTACCTCTCCTATTATAAATCCATTTTAGTTAAGTAGAATAATCAAGTACCTTATTTTTAAGTTACTTCCTTAGAGAATAAAATCAAACCCAAATCACTACATCACTTAATGTATGTGCATACTTTATCTGAATAAATTATTTTAATCAGCAAAACCCACAGCTTTCCAAGGTGTTTTCAGAAGGTGAACATAAAGTATCTGAAGACCTCCAGACCTCCACAAAAAGTCCCATCATCATTAGTGCCATGGCCTATTCTGTAACATGGCAGATTGCAAAGAAATAAAAATATTTTGGGAAGTACAAAAAATAAAGGCTTATTTTAGCATGGAGATTATGGCTTTTCATAAACAGTAGCATTACTACAGTACTTCAATATGTCTATTCCTATTCTACTTCTTAGTTCTATTCTATTCCTTTTACCTGTGATATAATTGTTTTATTTTTATCTATTTTATATAATTTTTATTCCTATAACTGAGTCCTGATTTTATGTCTTTTAGCCTTAAACCCTTGTTTCTACATTTACTCTAACTTCTACAGATATATCTCTAAAACTTTAACTATAGTCTATTGCAAGGGTGTCAACTCATGGCCCGCGGCCCTGGCCACTCTCACCCCCATTTTAGTGAAGGGGAAAAAAGTGTGATACATCACGTGACTGCTCTATTGTTATTGTGATATTACTCCCCTCCCACCTACCTCTTCCTGATATCATCAAAGGTAAAAATTACAAATCATTGCTTGTTATCCATGGTACATATTTGGGCTTCTAGATAAAACTGGTTTTCCTCAATGGATTCTTACTGGTGTCATTCTTTTTCCCTAAACAGCACAAGAGAGTATTGGGATCTTTGGCCACCCTACAACTCTTCAGTTTCTTCATCTGGCCAGATCTTTTGCTGACCTCCTAGCTTTACTTTCTCTATCTTCCCTATTCCTCCCCTCCCCAATTAATTCACATACAATTTTTTTCTCCCTCCTGATAGCCATATTATGCTTTTTTCATAGTTCGCAAGAGGAAGGAGTCTTCAGTCTTTGGGTGAATTGAGAATGAGACAGTGAAGATGACCAGGAGGGACTAGCATATCCTAGCTGCAGCAAGATTTTGCCTTCACAATCTCATTGGCTGGAAATTGTATTTGTACTCAAAGGCATCTGGAGGGCACAAGACTAAAATCGGATGATGCTGCCATCCATATTTCCCAGACTACAAAACCTCTGAAGCAAATTGTCACATCATTCACAAGGTTAATGGAGACACTTTTCACTAGTTACGTAGATGCGGCTTTCATAGAACTGCCACTGACTGCCCTCTGCAAAAATATCTAAAAGGTAAATTAATCTAGCATGGCACACCAAGTCAAGGCAATAAACATCCATTCTTTTCTAGACTGGATATAAATGGTAAGAACTGTTCCGGATAATCACAATTTTGAATGCTTATTGCTATCACCCATTCTACAGTAAATATTGGAAAAACATTCAAAGGTGAAAATAAATCTAATATTCTAACAAGTGAAAGATACAGAGTGAACAGGTTTTTTACATAATGAAAGTATCGCATCTATAAGTAGTTCAAAAGGTCAAATGAAATGAAGTTTGACTCATTATGCATTTTTAATGAATATACAAATGCGTGCATTAAGGAAGGATAAGCAACATAATACACTCCAGATTACTATAACTATAACTAGCCATACTAACTGGGGACTATTAAGAGTTGTAGTCCTAAATATTTGGAGGGCAACCCTTCCCCAGATCACACTAAAGCATTCTCTTTATACTCATTAGCTGTCAATGTCTCACACAGCACATTTAAGAATGTACTCGTGTGTGTATACTCATCATCATCAAGCAAGGATTTAATGGCTCTCAAAGCACATTCCTAAAGTTAATCATGTATTTAACTGCCTTAGCAAACTGAAATCTAAATTTAGGCTGTGTATTTTGTTCACTGTGGACCCGTAGCTTTTTATCCAAGATTATTCTTGGGGGGGTGGAGTTTTGACCCTTTGTTCAACTTTTCTTTCTTTAATCCAGAATATTAATACTTCCTGAAAAATATTAAAGTACACTGTTCAGACTGTTTTAGCTTATTGAAATCAAGAGATGCATTTACTTAATGCTTTCAATTGAACTATATCCCAAATAGCTTCCCTTCACTTTCAATTTGCATGTGTATAATACCTAAAATTAGCCAAGTGAATTTTTCTCAAGTCAGAAGTTCCCTCAAGCACATCTTTCTTCTCTGTCAGAAAAAAAATGCAGCAGTACCAAATTTAATAGCTATTTATTGCTTTCTCGTGATATCAAAATTTGCTGCCTGAGGCAGGTGCATAATACAATAATTTTGCATTATGTAAATGACTGGTGTTCACATACAGACCCCCCAAAATTTTTCCTAGTATGCTAATTTCTGAATACCCATTCACAACATGATGTATGTGGAAAAAAAGACATAATTTCTCTTTCCTGGAAAGCATAATCAAGACTATAAAAGTGCTTTATGTAGTATGGCTCCATAGAGGTCACAGGGACATACTAGATATTGCCTGTCTCATAAATGGAACAAAACTCATCCAACAGCATGCAATTTTGTAATCATGCCTGTTTTGGCTTATATATACAAGATGAAATCTGCTCTCCTATTTCAAGAACAAATGTGATATGATTTATGCATATCTCCATAAGAAATTGTGTGCCTTTAAATTTGATTTCCTTAGTTTGTGTAAGGTTGCAAACTTAATTCACCTTTTCTCCCCAAAGTAGTAACAAGGTTATTCTGCAATTGCCCTGTCATTTCACATTTTTCTCAGTGTTCTGATTTTTATAGTATCTGATTACTTTTCTCTTTTATGAATGAGATTATTCAACTAAGTCAACACTCCACAATAAGATGACCTTTGGTTATTTTTGACTATAATTTCCATCATCCCTGGTTGCTGTCATCCTCAAAATATTCCAAGCTACCCTGGTCATGACACATTTCCTACAGAATAAAGGTAAATAAATTATTGCATTCTTTTGGGCATTCCTCCTCACTTTCATACACTGAACTGTGGTATATCTAATCGTTGTTGCATCTTTGTCACCATTATGAGGAAGAACAGATGGCCTGGGTCAAGGTCAAACTCCTGCAAGCAAAAGGAGATTTATCCCTTTTTGCTGCCTTAAATTTAAAATATCACAATGTATATATGGTGGGAAATAATTATGACTTTAAATTTAAAGGTTATTTCAGGAGCTACTTCTGAAATCTGGAGTATATTCATAAATCAGCGTAGAGACTCCCCAAATCAGGAGATTTACACAAAAGTTAACTGTAGTTAAAAAAAAAAAAATCTGTGTATGTGTCTCATCACTTTAGGGTTCAACTCTCAGCTGCAGCTAAGAATTAACAAGTGATCATTAACTGAATAGCTGATCTATTTGCTCTAAGGCAGCAAAAGCTGCCATTGAATATAAGAAATGAAGAGTCAGAGCTATACTCATTACCAGCTGAGAATAAAATCTGTGAAGCCATATTCATAAAGGCTAGCAAAAGAATTAATTTTCTCTGAAAACAGAATATGTAGAAGGTGAACAAATTAAAATTACAGCCTTCTCCATTTAGCATTACATATTGGTTTGGCCAGGATATATGGAATCTCAATACGGACAATTGACTCATCACTGGCTGTGTGTAATTTGGATAGAAAAATTAGAGCAGGAATTATTGGAAGCTGAATTGTTACACATCTGGCAGGAAAATTTAAGCATCAAAAAGGGTCCACATATTTTTAGCACATTTACAGAATTATCCAAAATATGTGTTAATACAAAAGTTGTCATCAATGCAGAATTGCAAAAATACACTTGCATTGCTCATGCCTATATTTCTACTGGAAGTAGTCCTCCAGCTACATTCATTATCACTACCTCAAACTTATAATATTTCCAAAATGATTTTGTTTCAAAGTACCCTTGATTCTTTTCTGGAAACAAAAGGAATATACAAAGGTATACTAATTATGGAGTCTGAAGAAACTAATGCCATATAATACTGGTAATATAATATTAACTTTGTGAAGATAACTAATAAAAAATGCATTTTAACAGCATCAGTTCATCACAGTAAAGAATAGGCAGAAAAGCACTACTTGTCCAAAGAAAGACCATTTTACACAAGTCTTTCCCCTGTACACGCTTCAGGTTTTTTTAACAATAGAAAGGTACATTAAAATATACATGGAGCTATTCAAGCACAAACTTTTCATCTATGTGGCTCTGGTCTTAAAAATCACCAGCTGGTACATACCACTGGAAAAAAAAGAGCTTTAGTTCCCATCACAACCCATTCTGATTAAATTTTATGAAATCTCAACACAGCTCTGGCATTTTTACAACACTTGAGACCATATACGATCTAGGTATCTGATATTTCTCCAAGGAGCATCTTTGCAATGCAGTTAGATTTTAGATGAAACCATATCCATATATTTTATTATGTTTTCCCTTTACATCATTACCATAATTATGTTCAAAATTAAACAGCCAACATCGATGAATCTTATAAGGATGTAGCAATATAGTTGACACTAAGGACATATTCACACTTAAAGTTTAATCTGATTCTGTCCTGTAATGGTAATTTAAATTTAAACTATTTTTTTTAAAAAAAATATGTCTGTACCGAGACACCTTAGAAACAGTTTGCAAGGTATTCAGTCCAGATTATAGGCTATCACATCCTCCTACTGGACAATTCCCTAACCATTGGATCCTCCTATCTTTCTGCTCCAAGAAATCAGTTGCTTTCCTTCCTGTGGGCTGATCTTAGTGCACGTTTATTTTTATACATATTTCATATATACATATATATACATATATGTAACATACATATATATATATATATATATATATATATATATATGTAAAAATATACGTATACAAGTTTTTGCACTCCAATAAC
This sequence comes from Arizona elegans, assembly GCA_022577455.1. Classification (NCBI taxonomy): domain Eukaryota; kingdom Metazoa; phylum Chordata; class Lepidosauria; order Squamata; family Colubridae; genus Arizona; species Arizona elegans. The sequence continues at coordinate 133,269,602 of JAKOOJ010000002.1, read as the reverse complement.
AAACGTTTGCACTCCTTTTATCATCAGTTCTAAAATATCCTAGTTGTTGTTAAGACTTTTGTATGTACTTTGCTGGTTCAAAAAAAACACACAGCTGAACCATAGTTTGCAAAAGACATATTGTACCTTTGTGCACATATATAGGCAAAGTGCAATCATAGTTTTCTACCTGGCAATAAAAAACTATTAAGCTTATTTTGTTTGGTGAACTGAAATAATTTAAGTATTTATGTTTTGTCTATTATCGAACATTTATATTGTCATGTTAGCTAAATTAAATCTCCATTATCTGAGGTTTTTCTTTTCTATACGTATACTAGTGTCTTAAGGAAAAAAATATTGTTTATTATGTAGGACTACACTGAATTTCAATTCAAAATTTTTGATAAACAGAATATACATATGTATGTATGTATATGTACAGTATGTACAACATCTGTATGTAGAATATACATCTATTTAGGAGGCAAAATGCTCACAAAAATGTCTCTTTCTTGTATACTACTTCTTCTTTCTTGTATAATACACTTTCAACCAAGGCAATCCCAGTAACCAGGTAATCTTAAATATAAAAGGAGGATATTCTGTTTTTATGCGGCCAACAAAAGAAGAGCTTGTAATACAATGGACTAAAGCACTGTTATTAACATCTGCTGCTTGCAATTACTGCAAGTTCAAATCTCACCAGGCTCAAGGTTGACTCAGCCTTCCATCCTTTCAAAGGTAGGTGAAATGAGGACCCAGATTGCGGGGGCAATAATTTTTCTTTGTATAAATAGACAAAAGTATGAAGGCTATTGCTTAACGCATTGTAAGCTGCCCTGAGTCTCCGGAGAAGGGCAGCATATAAATTAAAGAAAAAAAAAAGAAAAAAGAAAAAAGAAAAGAAAAAAAAGAAAGAAATGCACATTATACTAATTTTTCTCATCCTGAGTGGACTTGTTGATATTTCATGGAACCAAATCAGACAATAAAATGCTTAACATTTCCAACAAACTTCAAGCCCTGCTCCTATTAACATTTTGAAAGTTATCCCTACCATTATTATAAATTTTATAATTAATCATCATAAATAAAATCTAACACGTATACCTTTTTGCACTTCCTATTCTTGTATGCTTCAGGAATTGAGAGTTGGCAGCACAGTCCTGTGCTGGTTCTCTTCCTTTCTCTGAGGCCAGTTGGTGTTGATTGGGCTGGGAGCAAGGTCCCATTCTCAATGTCTGCTATATGTTCATGCCACCAAGTTCAGTACTTTCTCTGCTGCTGTTTAACATTCACATGAAGCCACTGGGTGAGGTCATCCATTGCCATGGAGTGAGAAATCATCAATTCCTGATGACACCAAGTTATATCTCTCTGCCCCTGGTGAGTTAAGTGGTGCTTTTGATGTCTTTTCTCTGTGCCTAGAGACTGTGAAGGTCTGGATGGAGAACAACACTCTTCAACTAAGTACTGGAGTGTTGTTGGGTTTTATGGCTGCCTGTATCTGGAGATTTACCATACTTGGTCCTGGAGGGGTTTCATGCTCCTAATCTGACCTAAATTTGGGGGCTATCATGGATTTGCAACTCCTGCTCAAAGAGCAGGGGCAGTCATAGTCAGAAGGACTTTTGCATAATTTCATGTTGTGCACCAGTTGTGCACCCATTTCTAGACTGGGAGGCTCTACTCACAGTCACTCCTGTTTGGGTGCTAGTTTTGATCTTTAAACCTCTACATGTCATGGGACCAGCTATTTGAAGGAACACCTCTCCCCATGACATCCAGCCATCCCATCAAGGTCTAGCAGGAGAGCTTTGTTTCAGGTCCTGTCAGCTGGAGAGGTTTGTCTGGTGAATTGTAGGAGGAAACCCTTTTCTGCTATAGCCATGTCCTGTGGGAACATCAATCCCCCTCCCCAAGAAAATCTGGCACTTATCCTATTGGCATTCCGGAATCATGGTTTTGTCAATGAATGTTGGGATCCTATTATAGAATGGAGCTTGTTATATGGTTATGATTACCAATTGATGTAGTTACTCTATGCTGGGAGCCATTTTATTTTTTGCTTTAATTTAAATTGTGGTTTTATTGTTTTTCTGTATTTTACTTTTATGCATTTTGTTTTATCATGTATGCTGCCCAGAGTCATTATGTGAGATGGGAAGTTATACTAATACAATAAATAAATTCTTTACAAAGATAGCATGTTAATTTAGTTACTTCCTATCATCTACCAATTTAAATATGATTTGGAACTATGGTAATTTTTTATGGATCCTAATGAGATCATTCATATTTGTAAATGTTTATATGTGTGGCAAAATATTGTATATTGATTGTAAAAACTAAGATTCTCATTTCAGCATGAATGTAAAGAATGCAACATCAGATTTTTCAATTAACTGATTACAAATAAAGGCAATTGCAGTTATAAGAAAGCATTGAATCATATAAAGAGAAACAGATATCCTTAGTTTTGTAGCATACTATCTTTTCAATAGGCATAAGGGAATATGAAGAAGAAAGAACTAGTTTGTTTCATATTGAAGAACTTCTCTTGCCTAAATACTTATGGATCTGAAGAAAGTATTCTAGAATGAAATGTGTTTTTGGCCAGTAAGTGGAATGTCTTATCCTGGTTATTTTAGTTTTGCAACGGAAGAAACTGGAAGATTGCAGAAACCTCCTACAATCTTCAATTTATTACAACTTTCATCCATAAATTTAAGCTACTTGAAATGTCTGAATGATGTCATAGGTACAAATGGGCTGAACTACATAACTTTTAGCCACAATTTTCTGTACTTTAATATCCTGGTAAGGTATCTATGATTTTAAAGAGAAATATAAACATTTTAAATGTCCTTATTCAATATTTCTATCCAGAACTACATATCTAGAAAAATAATTATTAGAACATTAAGTAAATGGATTGGGAAGTGATATATAAATCTTGTAAATCATTGTATTTCATGCTGCAATTTATTACATCTATCAGGGAAATACATCTCTATAGGTGACACTTCTCAGGAAATGATAAAATAATATTTTTTTTATTTTTTATTAAGCTAAGTTTACCAACAGAGATGCAATGCAATGTCAGAGCATGATTCCCTTTTTCAAATGAGAATTTTTTACATTAAAATTGTGCATTATATATACCCGTGATGGCGAACCTATGGCACGCGTGCCACAGGTGGCAAATGGAGCCATGTCACCTGGCACGCCAGCTCAGCCTCTCTAGGAGTCTCTGGAGGCTGGGGACAATAAAAAAATGTCACTTCCTGTCCAACCGGAAGTTGGGAAACAGGCCATTTCGGGCCTCCGAGGGGGTAGGGAAGGCTGTTTTTGCCCTCCCCAGATGCATAGAGAGGATCTGGAGCCAGGTGAGAAAGAAAAACAGGCCTACCGGGCCACTGTGTGCCAGGAGCAGGGGGTGGGGAGGGCAGGGGTCATGCATGCATGCACAGGGTGGGGCACATAGAATTATGGTTGTGGGCACGTGCACACTCACGAATCTCCCCCGCCTCCCCTTTCTGGCACGTGATGGCAAAAAGGTTAGCCATCACTGATATATACCATTAATGAAAATTATTAATCCAGGTTCATCTATTTTTTAATTTGTGTTTACATCTAACCTATTCAAGATTCAGAGTATATTATTGCAAAATGAGAAAAGAGAAAAAGTTCAAGATAAAATTGAATTATTTCATTTATGCTATAGGGAATGCCCTATAACATACATAAAAGCAGAACAAAAGTTTAATATCCTGTTAAATGCTTATAGATTTTCTCTACAATGAAAAATCTGCTATATTCCTTCAATAAGCACAAGTCCCAGTTGCCACATAAAAACCTATCCACAAATTTTCAATTTGTTGCTCACGCTTTGCAGTCAAAGTTTATCAACTGCCTAGGGGCACTAAAGTTCAAACATTAAAGGTAAGAAATCATGAAGGTGCAGAGCATTTCTAGTGGCAAATAAAACCCTTTTTTGCAGAGCCTCAATATATCACAGTCTTAGCAGAATTTTTCTTATGCAAGTCCCAGAGATTGAGCAAAGCATGCTTCTCAATATAATTTCTAAAGATAGGAATGTGCGTAAGGAAAAAATATTCATAGATGAAACTATAGCTTCATTCACACTGCATCTCTACTTTCTTTGATATAACATGCCTAAATAGCCTGGGAAGGTCTGAATGAAGAATGTATTTAGTAAATAAGATCAGAAGTCTTTCAAAGATTTGATCCATATATTGTTATAATCTAAAAGACTGGACCATATGTATGCAACTATTTACAAAGCTCTCTTAAAAGGATAGTATTGCTTGAATTGGGCTTGCTCTGGTGCGTATGGAGTTACCAGAAAGGAAATATTAATTATGACTGGAAATCTTTTTAATTACAGGTAGTCCTTGGCTTATGACAACAATTGAGCCCAAAATTTCTGTTGCTAAGCAAGGCAGTTGTTAAGTGAACTTTGCCCTACTTTTTTGCGTAAGTGAATCACTGTAGATCTTAAGTGAATCATGTGGTTGTTAAATGAATCTGACTTCCTCCATTGACTTTGCTTGTCAAAGCCAGCTGAGAAGCTTACAAATGATGATCACATGACCCCAGGACAGTTCAACTGTCATAAATACATGCCAGTTGCCAGGTGCCAAGTGCCTGAATTTTGATCATATTACCATGGAGTTGCTGCAACAGTTGCAAGTGTGAAAACCAGTCACAAGTCACTTTTTTCAGTATTGTTGCAATTTCAAAAGGTCAGTAAATGAATGGTTGTTGAGTTGCAAGTTGAGGACTACTTGTAATTCATATTGTTCGGCCAGGTTTGGGTAACCCTTTTTATCAGGGGCGCTTTTTATCAGGCTCGCCTGATCTACCAGTTGCGTCCCTTTCTGGATCGGGATGCCTTACGCACGGTCACTCATGCCCTCGTCACATCCCGCTTGGACTACTGTAATGCTCTCTACATGAGGCTCCCCTTGAAGAGCACCAGGAGGCTCCAACTGGTCCAGAATGCGGCTGCGTGGGTGGTGATGGGGGCGACTCGGCGCTCCCATGTAACACCTCTCCTGCACAAGCTGCACTGGCTCCCAGTGGTCTTCTGGGTGCGCTTCAAGGTATTGGTTACCACCTTTAGAGCGCTCCATGGCTTAGGACCCGGGTCTTTACAAGACCGCCTTCTCCCACCGACCAGTACGCTCCCACAGAGAGGGGCTCCTCAGGGTGCCGTCAGCCAAACAATGTCGGCTGGTGGCCCCCAGGGGGAGAGCCTTCTCTGTGGGGGCACCTACCCTCTGGAACAAGTTGCCCCCAGAGATACGGCAGATCCCGGATCTGCGCACTTTCTGCCGTGCCTTAAAAACGTTTCTGTTTTATCAAGCCAGGCTGACCTGACCTAACTTTTAAAATTGTTTTAAATTTTAAATTGTTAAATTAAGGGTTTTAATATAGGGGTGTTTTAACTGTGGGCCAAATTAATTTAATTGGATTTTAATATTGTTTTAAATTTTGTATTTTCTGTATTTTATCTGCTGGCTGTTCACCGCCCCAAGTCCTTCAGGAGAAGGGCGGTATACAAATACAATAAACATAAACATAAACATAAACAAGAACTATCTTGTATTGTTATATGGCAGCAAAGATATACCCTGAAGTCTAAATTTATTGTTATTTAACAATAAATTTTATTGTTATTTAACAGTCAGCTTTTTATAGCCCAGATATAGTATCGCTAGCAAAAATAGAAATAATAGGGAATACTAAATCATAATATTGTTGTCTACTTTAAATCAGTTAATCAATAAGTATTAAGAGAAGTAAAGAAAAAGAACAAAGAGCAATAGAGTTATTATTATACCATTATATTTTTAACCCTATATAAACAGTATTATTGAGAAGTAAACTGATCATAAGAAAGGTAACCTGTTTGTTTGTTTTTTAAAATGTATCAGCTATAGTATAGTTCTTAGGTTTCACAAAGGATATTTTGTTAGGCTCATGAACTGAACACATACTGAAAACTCTCCATTAAACTGTAGGAGATTTACGATCACAACAGATAATTTTTCAGACAATTAAATGTTTTCAGGACATAAATTAATCTTACAGCTAAGCAGCATTTGCAAACTGCATCCTGCAGGTTCTTTTAGATAGGGAGGCTATTGATCACAAGTGAAAGGAGCCCCAATGGATCAGATTGTGTCCAGTGCTAATGGCCTCTGGACTTAGTCTGTGGATAGGCAGAGAGAGAAATGGTGCAATTTCAGTTTTTCTCCAGACCATAATACAATGCTTCTATATCTGGAAAGTGTTGGATATAGCACAGTCATAAAAATTTATAAATAATTATAGGGGGTTTCAATGCTACCTTTGATGCAGTCAGTTGTGCCTTGGTCTCTTGCTCTCATCTTTATAACGATACCCAAACTCAATCAAAACAGCCTGGATAAATTTTGGGCACAGGATGTGGTCATATCACTTTCACCAGGCCGCGGCCAGCATACTTTTTAGTTGTGTGTCAGGGATTATATACCAAAGGTAAACAGGTTATGTATAAATATTTGAGGGCTAATGTAGGGGGAAAAGTCATAAAATGGGGCAAAAGTCACTTAACTTTTTGTTTCACTTAGCAACATAAATTTTGGGCTCAATTGGTCATAAGTCAAGGACTATCTGTATATTGAAAAATTAAGCTCAGTAACTGAGATGAATATAAGATGGAAGACTAAACTAAAAGTTTAGAGATATTATCCTAAAGGAGAAATAAATTTCCCAGAAATATATACTTTTATTTTTATTTATTTCCTTTTACAAAATGTTCTACTGTTTCTTCAGAGGAAGTAGAATTTTTACAGCAAGTACAATAAATTTTACTTGAACCTAGAATCATGATGGTGAACCTATGGTGTGTGTGCCACCCCCCACACCCCCTTTTTGTGCTAGCAGGCCTCCCTGAAGCCTCCTGGAACAAAAAACAGGGGATGGGGGTGCGGCATGCTCCCCACCCCCATTTGGGGTTGCGCACACATGCGCAGGGGGCGGGGGAGCGCGGGGAGTCACATGTGTAGGGTCAGCATTATAGGTGTCATCCTTTCGGTACCCAAGGGAAAAAAGTTCGCCATCACTGTCCTAGAATAATTGTCTCTCTTACATGAGCCATATTTTTTCGAGTCATTAGATTGTTTCATGTACTTAGTTTGTTTCCTTAAATATTTTTTATTTCTTCTATGCCATTCTTGTGAACTTATATCAAAATGGATTTTTTTTTTCTAAATCAATGTCTGGATTAGCTCTTATGTCAATACATTACTGTTGTCATCTATTAAGAGATCCATTCGGTGACCTATTACGGCTTATATACTTGTAATATTAGGGCATTTTTCTTAATGTCATCTCGGCAAGCAGTTTAGTGGTATTTTTCCACATTTCTACTAAATTGTTCTGCATTTTGAAGAATGTATTACATATTATTCATGCAAGTCCATTGTAGTCCCTGTTTTTTTATCCTTGATAAGAATTTAAAATCTGCAATTAGAAACATAGTAGGAATAAAGAAATTAAAAATAAATAAATGATGTCTACACGGGAGAGTAACAACAAATGAAAATTAAAGGTTTCAAATACTATGGCACCAGGATATATTACTGTTCAAATCTTTATTACCGGTGCCCAGATATACTCCCAAGATACAAGAAGCTGAGGAAGAAAGCTCATAGATAAGGTCAAAAGATATCCGTTTTAAATTACCTTTTAGTATGGAAAATGTGAGAGTGCCATGTAGGGACTTTTCAGCTTAATGGAGAAAGTTGGCTTTCAAACATCTTTAGGTAGCTGAAGCACAATAAAAGGTGAGCTGTGAGAGCAGCGTTTTTTTCCTTTGATATATTTTCCTCCTGATGGAAGGTGAGCATATTTTCACTGTTATTAAGTCTTAGATCATATCCATAGGCATTTGTACTGGTCCAGAATCGATATGTATTATCATAGATAATGGACTATCCTCCATGAGGACTGGTACTGCAGAGCCACCTTTCATGTCCACAGATGAACTGCACAAGAGAGTGTCTTATTCAGACCTGACGTTCTACCATATACCTGCTGTTGGGGCAGCAGACCTGATTAACATTATGAACAGTAATGGTGCAATAGGCCTCCAATATCACAAATAATTTTTCTTTCCAATAAAAATGCATTTATTTTTTAAAATTATTTTCAATGTCTTAATATTCAAAATCAAATGCCGTATTTTTTGGACTATAAGACGCACTGGAGTATAAGATACACCAAGATTTCGAAGAGGTAAACAAGAAAAAAAAATAGTTTTTTTCCCACTCCGGCCCCCAGGAGCATTCTGCAGGCCTCCCAAATCCTCCCAAATCCTCTGTGCCCATTTTTTGCAAAAACGTGATGCATGGGGGGTTTGGGAGGCCTGCAGAGTGCTCTTGGGGACTGGGGAGGGCAAAAACATGATGCGTGGGGGGTTTAGGAGGCCAAAAACAGGCCCATAATTTGCAGAAATGGGCCCATTTTTCACAAAAACGTAATGTGCAGAGGGTTTGGAAGGCCTGCAGAGTGCTGCTGGGGGCTGGGAGGGCAAAAACGCGACACATGGGGAGTCTGGGAGGCCAAAAACGGGCCCATTTTAAAATAAGTAATAAGTAATACAAGCTAATTAGAATAATATTTTAAGGAGTGAGATTTTTAAAAAGCTTAATCAACTGGATGCAAGCAAAATTGTATTTATTCAATACAATGACTGTGAATATGAAATCTGTAAGATTTCTATTCCTCCCTCTATAACCTAAAAGGCACCATTATTAACTGCTCTATTGTGAAAATTATTATTTCTCAATGGCTTTTAATGCTTTTCAAAATATTTCAAAATATACATTTTCAAAATATATTGTATATATGGATGAAAACTACTGAAATGAAATTAACAAAGCCTGCAGCCTACCATATTATTAGTTTTCAATGGAATATTTTAATCACTTCATTCACTGCTGTTTATTTCCCTTCATATGCTACTCTGTCATTACACTTTAGTCTATTCTTTAAAAAGAATATCACATCTTTAGATATTTGTACTTTAGTAAATATTTATTCGAAAATAATTTGTTATTCAACTAAATCAACTATTATAGTTGATTTATTTCATTAAATTACAGATCCTTCCCAATCCCAAAGTTACTGAGTAGTTCACAACGTACAAAACAAAAATATTCCAAACACAATATAAAATATAGAAGATCAGTATCCATCAGAACAACTGAACAATCCTGTCCTTGAGGGGGAGTGTGCTTGTCATCAGTGAGTTGAAAGGTAATTAAAAAACAATCTGTCCATGGCAACAAATTGATGCCAATGTCCTCCAATACAATATTTATTTATTTGTTATTTATTTTCTTATTTTTTCAATTTCTATACCGCCCTTTTCCAAATAGGACTCAGAGCGGTGAACAGCCGAAGTAAAAAACAGGACATACAAAATTTAAAAACAGTTTAAAATAATTAAATATTTTGGCCGTAAATTAAAACAACCCAATTTAAAATCAATTTAAAATTTAACTCAAGCCAGCCCAGCTAGTTGAAATAAATAGGTTTTCAGGGCCCGACGAAAAATCCGGAGGTCTGTTATTGTACATATCTCTGGGGGGAGGTTGTTCCAGAGGGTGGGCACCTCCACAGAGAAGGCTCTCCCCCTGGGGGTGGCCAGCCGACATTGTCTGGCGGACGGCACCCTGAGGAGGCCCACTCTGTGTGAGCGTACTGGCCTGTGGGAGGCTATTGGTAGCAGAAGATGGTCTCGTAGGTACCCCGGCCCTAAGCCATGGAGCGCTTTAAAGGTGGTCACCAACACCTTGAAGCGCACCCAGAAGACCACCGGGAGCCAGTGCAGCTTGCGCAGGAGAGGTGTCACATGGGAGCGCCTCATCGCCCCCATAATCCCCCGCGCAGCCACGTTCTGGACCAGCTGGAGCCTCCGGGTGCACCCCAGGGGGAGCCCCATGTAGAGAGCGTTGCAGTAGTCCAGGCGGGAAGTGACGAGTGCCTGAGTGACTGTGCGTAGGGAGTCCCGATCTAGAAAGGGGCGCAACTGGCATATCAGGCGAACCTGATAAAAAGCCCCCCTGGCCACGGCCATCAAATGATCTTTTAAAGACAGCCGTGCGCCCTCTCCGTGGGGGCGAGTGATTCGCCCCCAATAGCCAGCGATGGCGTCAGCTGGCTATATCGGGACGCTGGAAGCCACTCGGTCTTGGAGGGGTTGAGTCGGAGCCTGTTTCTCCCCATCCAGGCCCGCACGGCCTCCAGGCACTGGGACATCACTTCAAGGGCATCGTTGGGGTGGCCTGGGGTAGAGATGTACAGCTGGGTGTCATCAGCGTACTGATGGAACTCCACCCCGAAGCCACGGATGATCTCACCCAGCCGCTTTACATAAATGTTGAACAGAAGGGGCGAGAGGACCGACCCTTGTGACACCCCACAAGCAAGGTGCCTCGGGGTCGACTGCTGCCCCCCTGTCAACACAGATTGCGACTGGTCAGAGAGGTAGGAGGAGAACCACTGCAGAACAGTGCCCCCCACCCCCGCCAACCGGTGCAACATGATAACCATGGTCGATGGTATCAAAAGCCGCTGAGAGGTCTCAGTATCACTTTGCAACCATCCTGAAACAACAACAACAAAAAATTTTAATAGACAGACACCAGTATTAATGGCTTGAGAAGAGTCCATGGTTACCATGGATGTCACTCACTCCTGAATTGTCCCAGACTCAATGAGGTCAGGTGGAAAATTGAAACCCCATAAGTACTACCTGCCTTAAGGTCCTTATTCCAGCCCAGCAATGGAATCCAGCAGCTGAGGCAAGGATGATGCTGGACATCAGGGAGAGTGGTAGACCAGCTCAATTTCAATCAGAGAGCCTCACATCTGGTTATATGTGGAGCAGACACTCTGACACACTTTCAGGATTCATGGAAGACAATATCCACATACACCCCTTGATTGTTGCAAGAGGCAACCTAGGTACAGTTCCAAGAGAAAGTTTCTCAGGCTCATATGGCCCATACTTCACTGGGTATCCAACCACTTCCTGCAATAAGCACTCAGCAGTCGTCTTTGGGAAGCAGGCTTCCATGGCAGGTAGCACTGAAAGCCCAGACAGACACCCCAAGATGCTCCCCAACAACTTCATATAGTAAGAAAGATCACAACTCTGAATAGTTGTGAACACAGCAGAATAGAAAGGATACCACACTCTACAAGTGGGAAAGAGTCCCCAGAAGGGTTAAATCTAGAGCATGGAGGACAGCCACTGGCATCCATATGAAACCTACAAATCACAAGGTAACACCTTAAATACCAGACCCTCCCTAGCATGGTGCTGTCAAGCACCACCCAAACACTTCCTGTTCTCCTCCAAAGCAGCCCTCCAGCACTGAACATAAAGTATTCCAGGGGTCAAGGTATCATGACCCCTGGAATCAAAGAAGACCTTAATAAGCCAGCTGTCTCACTACTGAAGCTTGGCATCTTTAGCCAGTTCAGATGGCTTTCATAGACTCGACTATCACCTCTACCAACCATGCCAACTACAACATTCTGTGAATTGCTTTTGGCATCAGCTCCAGCTCCTATTACAGGCTCAGTCCTAGATCCAATGCTATCAATTCTTCTTTGATTCCCAGCTTTGATGTCAGCTATGCCCCGGGTGAAGCTTTCAGCCTTATCTAAGCACTTTCTGGTCTTTGTGGCATTCGAGGGTTCTAGTAAATGCCATTATCTTCTCATGTCTCGCTCTTCTGAAAACTAGAGGGGCCACTATCATCACAGTAGTTGCAGAGTACAAACCCAGCCTTTCTCATGCATATAAAAAACCAGAAGTTCCAGTAACAGTGAACATTTCTACACACTATGTTTTTGTGATAATAGTTCATTAATGTTTTAATTCAGGAGTTCCCAGCCCCTGATCTACAGCCCAGTTCTGGTCCACAACCCTTTGGGAACTGGGTTGATTGTGCAAGCAGTGGGCATACACATAAAACCATGTCCTCTCACCACCACCACCACCACCCCTACACACACATACACCATTGCTGCCAGTCCACAGAGCTGGAAAGGTTGGGGGCTTGTTTTAATTGATCCTATTCACATTTATTATTTACTTACCTATCAGATCAAAAGTAAGTTAATGAAAATACTCTAATCAAGTTAACTCCAGGAAAGTCTGGAGCTAAACTAAACCCTTCCAATTAGATGTGTTGTGTGAATTGTCTCCCAGAATATTAAGCATTCTCTCCAGCTTCTGAGACATAGATGAAATCCTATTGTGCCAATGTAGAAATTATGCTTCTCCATAAAACCTACTTTTGTTTCATTTTCATTGCCTCTTCCTATGGTTGAAGTATGGACAAAGTAGAATTTCACATGGATTTTTGTAAGTTCTCAGGATTTGATGGAAAGCATGTACACCTCTATTTTTCCTGGTTTATTAACACTAAGCAAAACAAGCATCATTCCCAAGCTTAACTTTGCAAGTTAATTGATAATTGCACTCCATTGTCCTCTCCTTCCTCTGCCCATCTGGTAGAATTGAAGTGGCTTGATATTTAAAATGTAGCTTTTTCTTTATTGAACTTTCTATAGCTTAAATGTTCTGGTGGCATATGTTTGTATTCTGTAATATTAGTTTAACATGGATATATACTGCTCTATTTCTAAAGAGTCTACTTCTATTTCAGAGTTAAGAGTAGGACAGAAAAAAACTATCTTTAACCATTCTTAAAGCTCACTTTGGCTCAATCATTAAGTCATAGAACATGGTCTGTCCCTTCTCTGTCTTCTACCACCTACTCTCCTGAGTAGATTCAGTCCTATTGCTCAGTATTTCTATTCATTGTTTTTCTCTGAATCATGCCGTACTCTACCGTCCCTCAGACGGTAGAGTGTGATTTCTCTTTGAACAGAATAATACTGCCCAGTCCAAGTCAGGATGACCAGCTGTGGTGCTGTTGTTCATTATAGGTTGCAGTTATCACTTTATATCTATGTTCCCCTTTGGTTTCCCAGAATTCCTGATTTATAAGATTCTGCTTTTTCTTTTGGCAAATTCAACAACTCCTCTTTCTATCACCTATCGGGAAGGTGAAGGTCACGTTTTGGCAGTTTACCGGAACAAAGAGTTGTTTGCAATAGCCACATGATAGAATGCTAAGAAGTTATGAACAATAGCATTAAGGCCACCACCATACCCCCTTTTTTCTATGTTGGTACTGGTCCCAATCACATCACAGAAATGTGATTGGGACCTCCTTTTTTTTTTTTTTTTTTTTGCAGAGACTTACATAATTCAGAAAAAGGCCACTTCCCAATTGACAGAGTAGCCCTCTATCATGTATTTCCAGCAGGTGAAGAGAATTCAATAAAATATCTGTAAAGCAAAAGGAACAGCTAATTTACAATTAATTTTAATAGTAAAAATAATTTATTAGATAATTAAATAAGGAGGCATTTATGGGCTCTACAGTGAAGGTGCATTCTTGCCATTTATTAGGTTGCAAAAGAACTTTTTTTTTCCAGAATTGGCTTTTAATTAAACATCTAAAGATTTCAACTCTTTAATTAAAGCACAAGTCTAGTATCCATTAAATCTTCATAGCCTGTAACTTACAATACTGGAGAGGTTTCAATATATTGCCTTTCTCTGGTTCTTTGCTCTTCCAGCAAACACAGTATGTTTACTGTCTTGTTACACAGTACAACGCTGCACCTTTATGCTCATTAACATGGCATGATTAACAAGGATAAAAGCAGACTGGAAATAAGTTTGGATATATCTTTGCCCAATTTAAATAAAATCACCTTAAAGCAAGTTCATTTTGAAGATTGGCACAGTAACCAGTTTGTTATAAAGTTGACATTCTAGCATCTAAGGCATGATTTAAAAAACAGATTGTGAGAACTGACAGAAATTAGCTAGTGGCTAAAACACTGGTAGATTGCCCCTATGCCTAACTGTTTAAAAAAAATCCCAGGACATAAATACAGATAGTCCTCAATTTACGACCAAAATTGAGCCCAAAACTTATGTTGCTAAGTGAGAAATTTCTTAAGTGAGTTTTGCCCCACTTTATGATTTTTCTTGCCACATTTGTTAAGTGAATCACTTCAGTTGTTAAATTAGTAACATGGTTGTTAAGTAAATCTGGTTTCTCCACTGACTTTGCTTGTCAGAGGGCCGCAAAAGGGGATCACATAACTCTGGAACACTGCAACTGTCATAAATATGAGTCAGTTGTCAAGCATCCAAATGTAAATCATGTGAGCATGGGGATGCTGTAACGGTCATAAGTCTAAAAAATGGTCATAAATCAATGTTTTCAGTGCTGTTATAACTTCGAATGTCACTAAATGAACTGTTGTAAGTCAAGGACTACCTGTATTCTAGGTAGTTAGTATGTAACAAAAATTTAATTTCTATTATTCTATCAATGACTATAGAATCATTTGATACTCACATATCAGTTAATAGACTACAAAATCTGAAAGTGTTTATTTGTTTTGCAAAAAAATTGATAAATGCTATTATTTGCAAAACAAGAGCTATCCAAACTTAGATAATATTCACAAACCATACCATATTTTATATACAAATTTATAGTTTTATCTTTATAAATCTATATCTTTTATAAATCTATATATATTTATATATTTATACTTTACTTCATCAGGTGTAATACTGTATTGTAGATGTGCCACTTATGAGGTTACTTGAACAAGCCACATTTAAAATCTACAGCAATCCAGCTTTAAACTGTATGTTTGATTTCATTTTCTATCTTCTGGTCATGTGAGTTTAAGTGCAATATCCTTTGGAAGCTACATTTTCATTTTAGAGACAACAAATTATAATTGCAGAATCAATGGATTGTATTGTGCTTCAAGTATGAGTCTAATTTATTAGCCAATTTAGATATCAAATCAAGTATAATCAATTTAAGTTAACCATAGTCTGATATATCAGCAGTAAGCCAGAATGCATGTACCATTTATGCTAATTTCAATGATTTTCTATCTAATTCACAAATCCTTATGAGAGAGATCAGTTCAGATCTCTTTTATATGGGATGTGTCACTACCGTCTATTGCCAAGGTAAAGAAACATATAAGTGACATACATTCATACGTACATTATAGAGAAAGAAATAATGCCTACTATTCCTTGTACCTACATAAGCATTTTTTTACTTATGTGGATTGTAAAATGAAACACAGCTCTCTTTGATAATACATTTCCCTTCAGCCTTCCAATGACACAGATTGTTTCAGAAGTTTTGGGAAGAGAGGCGATGGGAAAGATGGCATCCTTTTTTGATGCAATTTTCCAAGATCATTAGTGCACAGAATTCTGGTATTCAAGATTAATAATACATGATGGAGTTTATATTATGTATTAAATAAAATAACCAACTAAAATAATAAATAATGCATAATATTATGCATCTAAATTCTTTTGACAAAATTTAAATAGGACTTGGTAGCTAATCACAAAGGCTTCGCCCGAAACTACTATACACTGTTATTCTTGTACTAAAATATTTATCAAGAGCATTTCTTGATTTTTGGTAACTTAACAAAAGTATCCCCATCCTCTGTATTTTATGTCTGATATGAGGCATTTTCTGGAACCACTCTACACAACGGAAAGTCACCAATGATCTTCCCCTCCTGGTTATCTTCTAGACTTAAAATTGGACAGTCTTCAGCATGGGATCTCCCATGATTAGCTCTATACAAAGGTAAGTAGCAAGGAGTTTTTCATGGTGGCCTCCTGGGTTCTAGCTCTGGAATGCCCTCCTTAGGGAAACTTGACGACTGCAGATTTGGTGTCATATTTAACATATGCAAACTCAGTTTAAATTGGTTTTAGATTATTTTCTTGTTTCCTAGCTGAATGAGTGCTATGCCTCTGCTGTCATAATTGCATTTCCATGCCATGCGTGGATTATGAAGATTGAATAGTTGTCACTGCTGCCAGAATGAGAGAATACAATGCTGTTACCAAGGAGTAATTTTTATTGTATGATTCCTGTATTGTTGTTATTTTTGTTTTTTATTCTATGCCAGTTTGAGCCCTATTGTGAAGTAGTATCTAAATTATAATTTTTAAAAACAAATAAATCTGATTGTATTTTTTCATATGATATAATGTATACCTCTACAGATGAAGGACTGATTCAGAAGTGGATAAGCTATAAAAAATTGAAAAGAAGGTCCTTTCTGGGTGGATAAATACAGGGTTCGATTTAAGTCAGAAATAGAGATTCTATGCTCCTTCAAATCTTGCTGAATCATAATTCCTGGAGGCCCTAATCAGTATAGTTACTGTGGGATTACTGGGAGTTATATACAGACATTTCTGGAGATCTACAGTATATAATTCCTTTCCTCAGTACTGAGGCTATGTGTCAGAATTAAAGAGAACTAGAAAAATGTCATTTCTACTGAAAACCCACAAGCCTTTCACAAATCTCATCTCATACTGTCACATTACTTATTGGAATAAACATTGCAAGAATTCAAGTGTGCTGGCCAGAGAGACATTGCATTTATTATCATCTTGCTGGCTGTCTAGATACAAGCACAAATATTGCATTGTATCAAAGTCAACAGAAAGAGGGCATTCAGAGATATAGTTCATTGCCTTTTGGTCTGCCACTAGCAAAGCGACAGCACAGAGGCTATTTATCGTTGCAAGCCCCAAAATAAGTGCAGCATTATTGCTATATTATTTCCTAGTCAGCTGCTTTTTAATATTCCAAGCACGCCCAAGAAATCCTATCAGGACAAATTATAAGTGATGAAAAACCAATTAGTTTCCTGTACCACCCAGTACAAGTGAAGCCACAGGATAAATCAGAACTATATTATTCATTACTGTATAAAAAGATTGTACAAGGAGGACCTTAAATGATTTAAAATATCATTTGGATACTCAAATGCACAGACCAGGACCTCTTAAAATCATCAAGTAAACGAAATAAAAAGGCCATCAAGCAGTGAAGACTTTACTTATTTTTTATTCTAAGCTTTCTACAATTTGATGCTTGCCCACAATATGGCATTCCAATTCTACATGATTGCCAACACCACAACCACGATGGTTTGTGACTTTGGAATTGTAATCCACAGTATATAATTAAACTGTTGCCCAATATGCTACGTAGCATGGGAGGATCTAATGCTAATGCTAATTCCAACATATGAGAAGAGCACCTGTTTTAGAGGTTCTAAGGCTCATTAGACAGATAAGAAAATTTACAAGCTCAACTGTAACATCAGAAAGAACTTGCCCCATTACAGAAACTATTATCTCTTTCACTGAAACTTTTATCCTAATAAATAATTTTAGACAAAGTGATCAAACACTTCTACTACAACAGCATGCACCTTTTGGCTTAACTAATAATTCTATTTTCTTCTTACCTCAAAATAGGGAAATAAAGTATCCAAACCAAACTTACTTTCAGCAAAGCCAAGAAATGTTTTTAAAAAGGACACTGTGTTAAAAGGCTACTTTGAATAAATATTCTTCATAAGAGAAGCACTCTAATGTTAAAATGACAAGGTTCAGAGAGAACAGTCATAGAAGACTGAACACAGTTGAAAACCCTCTAAACACAAATATCTGTGTAATAATGTAATGAGTTCTTTTCTCAGGGTAAATCATGCTTCATCAGCCTGCAAAAAGAGTATTCGAAGGCATCTAGAATCTATTTTTTAATATAATGTACAAAGATGATAACGCTGCATAAGTATGTCTCTGAAAACTGTATACATGCAAAGATTCCAATCTGTAAATTAGCAGGATTTTAATTATTGATCAGAATATTTTCAATTATTACGTTTCTATTTTGGCCTTTCTTTCATAAACCCTGGTAAAGTACTGGGAAATACTCAGATTTCTTCATCTAAATTATTAGTCTGACTGTTTAGTTTTTTTCTAGCATAATAGTCTGGAAGAAAAACAAAAGGAATGGATTTGATTCACAACCTGTTAGATACTGTTGTATAAGTACTGTTAGATACTGAGGGAGATGGGCGGCTAAGAAATACTAAATAAATAAATGAATGAATAAATAAATAAGGGGGGAAGGAAGCAAGCAAGCATAACCTTTGGGATGGACAACCAAGTAACAAGAAAGTAATCCTAAAAGATGCAGACAGTTAGTTAAGTAGTTTAGCACCTCAGGAGGAAGTGAAGATGAATTACAACAGAAGAGATTACCAGAATGAGAAGCATAATAAATTTATATTATTTATCATTCCTGCTAAAGTCTATAAGTGGTATAATATAATTAAACACATAGTTGTATTTGTATTTTTAGCATAGAAAAGGCAACCTATAGAATAGCAAAAAATAAAGACTGGGAGAGTAATGTGACTTCAAAAAGAAATTACAGAAATTTAGTTCTCACCCAATGATTGGGTAAGCCAATGTTAGGATAGAATATCAAGTATTTCTGTTCATAATGGAATAACAACTACAATGTTTGTTGATTTAATAAACTGTTTTATTTATATTTAAAAACAGTATGTCATAAGAAGTCATAAGAAATACACCAACCTGGAATTATTTTACATAAAACAAATTCACTTTGGCTATATTAGGAAATACTATAATAAAGGAATTAACTGAATTCATCCACATTTGCACATTTCCATTGTAGTTTTTGGTAGTTCACTAAACAAAAGTGAAGCGGTTCGGGAATGACGAGAGGCACAAGCAAGCAAGTGACAACAGCTCTTTAATATACAGTGAGACTTCAGCAAAAAATCAGAGGCTGCAGTCCTCCTTATATACAATCCTGGAGAGACTGTCAGCCAATCAGAAACGTAGGCAGGTTTGAAACTCCCGCTTAAAAGTATCAATACATAACACCCCTCCCTTCCCAGAAGGCACTAACACTCAAAAATTAACATATGTACAAACAAAGTCTCGCAGGT
Source organism: Arizona elegans (assembly GCA_022577455.1). Taxonomy (NCBI): domain Eukaryota; kingdom Metazoa; phylum Chordata; class Lepidosauria; order Squamata; family Colubridae; genus Arizona; species Arizona elegans. The sequence goes on along the minus strand of JAKOOJ010000002.1, from coordinate 133,250,594 downwards.
GCTTAGGCTGAGTTCTCGCCCTAGTTGACCTGCGCAGTTCAGTGTTTGGTGAGGCGTCGAGCTGGTCGGAGGGACTCTTTGTCTCTCCCGGCTCCGCCAATGGAACCTCCTGGATTTTGTCCGGGGCGTGGTTATTCCCGGCTGGGAGTGGCGACTCGCTGGGGCGGCGCTGGACCCAGGGCTTGTCAGCTAAGTATTCTCGCGGCCCCGGGCTTGAGTTAGCTGTTTTGGAGAAGTGGTCATAGTTAGGCTCGGACATGTCTGCGTTGATGTTTGCCTCGCCAACCACCCGTTTCCTCAGTTGGTCTATGTGGCGCTTCCAGAGTCTATCTACCCCCACGTCCACCGTGTATGATTTTGGGCCTGTTATCCCCACTATGGTTCCTGCAACCCACAGAGGACCGCTGGCATAATTGCGAGCGAACACCGGGGACCCGACCTGAAACTGCCTTAAGCCACAGGTCTCTCCCTTAAAGTTTTCGTGCGAATAGTTAGGGTGAAGCCTGTCCAACACGCACCGGAGCTTTCTCCCCATGAGGAGCTCTGCTGGGCTTCTCCCAGTTGCTGTGCATGGTGATGCATGCTGAACCGCAAGGAATTGATCTATCCTGGCCTGCCAGTCCCCATTGTCTAATCTGGACAGTGCTTCCTTGGCTGTCCTGACAAATCGTTCAGCCAATCCGTTGGAAGCCGGGTGAAATGGGGCTGATAGGGCATGGCGGATCCCCAGGCCGGCCAAGTAGCCTTCGAAAAGGGTTGCTGTAAATTGGGGCCCATTGTCCGATACCAAGGTATCCGGCAGGCCGTGGGTGGCAAACAACTTTCTTAGGGCCTTGATAACCGCTTCGGCCGTTGTGGATGGCATTAATATAATTTCGAGCCATTTTGAAAAGGCATCCACTACTATTAAAAACGTTTGGCCATGGAACGGGCCGGCAAAATCAATGTGGATCCTCCCCCATGGGCCTTTTGGTTTCTCCCACTCTCGGATGGGCGCTACTGGGGGATCGGGGCGAGACTCCTGGCAGGGTCTGCACTTCCCCACCCACTCGGAAATGACCTGGTCCATGTTGGGCCACCAGACATAGCTGCGGGCTAAGCACTTCATCCTAACGATGCTAGGATGCCCTTCGTGCAATAACTCTAAAACTCTACCTCGTAGTTTTGCTGGAATTACCACTCTGTCACCCCACAGTAAGCACCCCCCTTGCGTAAACAGTTCATTTCGTTTGTTGGCAAAACCTTGGTACTGCTTCCCGACCACCTTGTCCGGCCACCCTTTCAAAACCCAACCCATAACAGTCCGGATAACAGGGTCTCTATTTGATGCCTTTGCCACCTCGCCGGAGGAGATGGGCCCCAAGGTTAACGTGTCCAACAACAGGACGGAGGTTTCCGGTGTTGGGTTGTCCAGCAGGTCGGGAAGGGGGCAACGGCTAAGGGCATCCGCATGACCCAGGGTCCGCCCAGGCCGGTGGACGAGCTGGTACGAGTAGGCCGATAAGAAAATCGCCCATCTAGTTAAACGGGGGGAGAGGGCAGCGGGGGTTGGCCTGTCGCCTGCTAGCAGTCCTAGCAATGGTCTATGGTCAGTCACAAGTTCGAATTTTCGGCCATAGAGGTATTCGTGGAACTTTTTAACCCCCGCAATCGCAGCCAGAGCCTCTCTGTCCAATTGGCTATAGTTTCGTTCTGTGCTGGACAGAGTTCGGGAGTAGAAGGCAATGGGTGCCTCTAGGCCGTTCGGCAGTCTGTGGCCTAGGACGGCACCAACTCCTACGGGGGAGGCGTCGCAAACTAAGACGAGCGGCAGCTCTGCATTGTATTGGATCAGGAAACTGTCCTCAGATAGGAGTTTTTTAACTGCCTCAAAAGCGGCCGCTTGCGGTTTCCCCCAGACCCATGGTACATTCTTCCCTAAGAGTTTGTGAAGGGGATCAGCGACCGTGGCCTTATCTCTTAGGAACATTGAGTAGAAATTTAGCAGTCCAAGGAAGGCTTGGAGCTCAGCTTTGGATTTGGGGGCTGGTGCGCTTTTGATAGCCCTCACCTTGCTTTCGGTAGGGTGGATGCCTGTGCCGTCCACCCTGTACCCCAGAAATTCCACCGAGGGGACCGCTATCCTGCACTTGTTCTTTTTTAGTCTTAGTCCCGCTTCTCTGAATCTGGACAGGACGTTCCGTACCCTGTCCCCTAGCTGGTGTTCGTCTTGGGCGCTAACTAAGACGTCATCGAAATAGGGGACTACTCCCGGAAGTCCTTGCAACAGGCGCTCCATGGTGCTTTGAAATAAGCCGGGTGCGACGCTCACCCCAAATTGGAGCCTGGTGCATTTAAATGCACCCCTATGAGTCACGATCGTTTGCGCCTCTGCCGTGGCGTCGTCGACCGGTAACTGTTGATAGGCTTGGGCCAAGTCTAATTTAGCAAAAATTTTTCCGGGGCCCAGGGAGTGTAGTAGATGGTGCACGATCGGCACCGAATAGGCGCTCGGCTGCAAAGCCTTGTTGATCGTGCACTTGTAGTCGGCGCAAATTCTGATTGAGCCGTCGGACTTAACTGGGGTGACTATGGGGGTCTCCCACTTGGCATGGTCAACGGGAACCAACACCCCTTGCTTAATCAGTTTGTCCAGTTCTGCATCGATCTTTGGTTTCAATGCGAACGGCACTCGTCTGGCCTTTAATCTTACTTGGGCTACGTTGGGGTCTAAGTTTAGTGAAATAGGGGTCCCCACATACTTGCCCAATGTGTCCCCGAAAACGTCCTGGAACTCGGACAGGAGGCTGTCTTTCAGGGTTGACTTGGACATCAGGTGGACGCCGGTGAAACCCATGCCAAGGGCTCGGAACCACCCCATGCCCAGGAGGCTCGGCAGCTGCTTCGTGACGATGGTCAGCGGCAGGTCTCTTTCGTAGTCTCCGTAGGTGACCCGGAACGTGCCCACGCCTTCGAGGGGGACTCGGTTTCCCTGGTAGTCTAGGATGCGCAGTCTCTGTCTGGAGAGTTGATCCTTCCGGAACGACGGCAGGAGGGTCTTTAGGGTTGTCCACGACATGATGGAGAGAGCTGATCCGGTGTCGATCTCCATCGAGCACGGTCTTCCGTTGATCTCGACCACCGTGCTGACTTTGTCCTCGACCGTTGTGCTGGCCTGGTCGATGTGTATGCTGCGGCCATCTCGCGGTTCAAATTCGCGCCGTTTTTTCGCGCCGCCTTCTCTCGTTGGCTGCTTCTGGCGCGCTGATTCCGGTTGGCTGCGGCGCTCACGTGGTTTGAGTCTTCTGGGCAGAATGGCTCTGCAGACTCGCGCCAAGTGCCCTTTCTTCTCGCAACGCCTGCAAATAGCCTCTCTGTATTTGCAGGACAGTCTATCATGGTGCCCGCCACAGCTGGGACAGCTTCGCCGGGGGCTGCCAGTGTCTTTTCTCCGGTGCTCTGTTCGGAAGACGTCCTCATCCGACTCGGACTCCGAGCTGGATCCGGCGTCTTCTCTGTGCACCGGGGCAGACTTGGGGCTGTCTTTGCTGGTCGGCGGACGCTGTAGCGTTTCGGCGGCCTTTGTGGAGGCTTCGTGAGCCCTGGCCTCGTCAAGGGCTCCAGCAAGCGTCTGATCAGGCTTGGCGAGCAGACGCCGTTGCAGCCTAATGTCCCGAACACCACAGATCAGTTGCTCAAGCAACGCATCATCCAAGTCTCTGTAGTCGCAATGAGTTGCGGCTTTTCTCAGGCTGGCCATGTACGCGCTGACCGGCTCTCCCTCTCGTTGGACGCGCTGCCTCAGTTGGTATCGCTGCACGAACTTGGAGGGGACGGGAGCGTAGTGAGCCCGGAGGGTTGCCATCAAGGTGTCCCATGAGACTGTTTGAACCGGCGTGGGCTCACACAGTGACTCGGCCATCTCGAACACGTCCGGTCCGCAGTGGCTTAGGAATAGGGCTCTCTTTCGATTAGCCGAGAGGCCCTGCATGTCGCTGGCTTCTAGCAAGCATTCAAACCTTGTTAGGTACGAGACCCATTTTTCGCGGGTCGGATCAAAAGGCTTGGGCGGAACGTAGGCAGACATGTCCGGTATGTCTCCTTTGGTTCGCCTCGTCGCCTAGCTGAAGCTCGTGGTCTCACTGGTTGGCTTCTTGTAGCCTCAATCCCACCTTCGTCGCCAATGAAGTGGTTCGGGAATGACGAGAGGCACAAGCAAGCAAGTGACAACAGCTCTTTAATATACAGTGAGACTTCAGCAAAAAATCAGAGGCTGCAGTCCTCCTTATATACAATCCTGGAGAGACTGTCAGCCAATCAGAAACGTAGGCAGGTTTGAAACTCCCGCTTAAAAGTATCAATACATAACAAAAAGGATTGGAAAAATTGAGGTTGCCTCTTAATTAATCATAGCATCAGTGGAGCCTGTTATATCAAAAAAAAAAATGTAAATCCTGTGGATTTGATGTTTATGCATCACAAAAAGTCCATAGGTCACCAATGAGAATGAAAATACTGTACCTACCTATGAACACACAATTAAGAATAAATTTCTTATAATTTTGTGAGGACATTGGGATGGGGGTTGAATGTGTAAAAAGTAATTGTTTGTTATGGTCAAGGAATAACAAAAAATCTCAATTTAAAAATTAGGAGTATAAAAGCAAAGCAAAACTTAATAGTAAATTATAAAACTTGCTGACAATAAAGCAACAAAAGTAATATGGGGACATAAATTGACAGGTTTTACAAGCAGTAAAGTTTAACAATGACAATCTCCTTAGACCATGACATTATGGCTAGCCAATAAATAGTGAAAATAAAATGAAGTTGAGTGGCTTAGGAACTTATTAAAATGGAAGTTATAAAGTATAGAAGGACATCTTTACAAAAAAGCACAGTATAAAAAGAAATGAGTTGTTGAGATGTAGACCCAGTTTGATCTAGTGATTAAGTCACAAAGATTTGAAAGCCAGAGACTGTGAGTTTGATTTCCAGTCAGGCAGGAAAGCTGACTGTGTTATCTGTGTAATTCTCTCTCACCCAACCATCACAGGATTGTTGTTGTTGTGGGGAAAATAAGAGGAGGTTGGGTTATGTTGGGTATGTTGGCTGCCTTGGGTTATTTTAAAAATAATAAAGGTGGGATACAGATGGATCGGTGGATGGATGGACGGACAGATGGACAGACAAATAAATGTGGCTCCTACTACACAAAGACATATAGAAGCTGGGTTGCATATAACATGTTATAAAATTTCTCTTCCAATAGAGCTGTAGGTAACATTGGAAGATACTACTGTAATCATAAGGCTATTTCACAGTTTGGAACCATTGTTTGATTAAAATGTCTAGTTGACCTGATATTATAAAGATGAAATTTCCTGAGATAAATTGTAATAATACAGCTTTTTTTGGAAATATTTTCTTGATTGTATTATGTATTTATTAAAATAATATATGTTAAAACATTTGTCAGCTAATGTCATTGGAAATAGTACTAAGGGGAAAAATACTGTACATCTAACTATAAGTCAAAGATGCTTAACCATATTCCCATCTGCCACATTAGTAATACAAGCTTCTTGATGAACACCACTGTACAGTGAGAACCACTGAGCAGCTAGGTAGAAATTTTGAAGAAATTTCAGATTAGAGATTGTAGAGATGCAGAACTGACATAACAATTCAAGCTGTGCACCATAAATTAGTTATGCTTTGGCTTCCGAAGGAATAACTTTATTGCTGTAAAAATAAATAATACACCACCAGAATGACAGAAATACTGAATGGCTCATGCCAATTATGTAATACATTATCCAGATAAGTTTATTGTGTATTGGAGGCTTGAAAGTGTTTTGTTAGAGGAAAGAACATTTGTCATATATTGAAATTTTGAAAATTTTGAGAGCACAAAATGATTTTAACCAATCAAAACACTGTCTGTAATTGTTGGGAAGGATGATGTTTTTATGTTGTTTTTGTTTAAAAAAATAAAAAAACTTTTTTTAAAAAAGAAAGTGTTTAGCATTGGGTACATTAAAGACATAAAATTAAATATGTCACAATAAACAGATTTTAAAGTATTAAGTGAAAATAAAGGGATGTCAAAGAACAAGTACAATAAACAAAACATTATCTTTCAATTGTAACAGAAATGTTTATACTTGCCAATTACCAACTATGAAGTATCAGAAAGAGCTTCTCTGATTTGCAAAATCTTGATTTTTATAAGAAGTAAAACACATTACATAAAATTGTATTAGATCTGAAAAATGTACTATATTGGAGGAAAAATAGGTCACAAATGTCAGCAGGAAGATTAAAGATAAACTTAATGGGGAGATGTTCAAAAAGGATTATAATAATATACAATATGTTCTCTCTGTGTGTGTCTTTGAGTCAGTCTTGACTTCTGTTGCCTGGAGAAGTCCCTTCACCTTTCAGGCAAGATTTCAGAAATGGTTTGTCATTGCCTATTTCATAGAGCTAAGAGAAACTGACCAGCTCAAAGTCACCAAGTAGCTTTATGTCTACAGTGAGACTAGAACTATATTTTCCACTTTCTAGCCTTATATCTTAACCTCTACAATCAGACTGGCTCTATACTATATATTAGAAACCATAAATGTAAATGTTAAAATCTTGAAAGCTTTTCTCTTCATTCATCCTTTTCTCCCACCACCATTTCTCTCATCTCCAGAATCCTCTTCTATCAATAGTAATTGGTTTCTTCCTTCTCCCTAAAGATTCAGTGCTCCTGGATATTATTCCCTTTTGCCTGATAAGTAAGGCCTGAGCCTTACAAAGCTGTTAATCCCATATCCTCTTTGGAATAAGATGAAGGAAAGTGGCAGAACTGTTTTCTCTCAAAACTAACATTCAGAGGTGGGTTTCAGCAGGTTCTGACCAGTTCTGGAGAACCAGTAGCAGAAATTTTGAGTAGTTCGGAGAACCAGTAAATACCACCTCTGACTGGCCCTGCCCCCATCTATTCTCTGCCTCCCAAGTCCCAGTTGATCGGGAGGAAATGGGGATTTTGCAGTAACCTTCCCCTGGATTAGGGAAGAAATGGGGATTTTGCAGTATCCTTCCCCTGGAGTGGGGTGGGAATGGAGATTTTACAGTATCCTTCCCCTGCCATGCCCATCAAGCCATGCCATGCCCACCAAGCCACACCCACAGAACCAGTAGTAAAAAATTTTGAAACCCATCACTGCTAACATTCAACTACTGTATTTTCCAGCGTATAAGACAACTTTTTAACACATGTAAATCTTCTCAAAAGTTGGGGGTCGTCTTATACACCGGGTGTCGTTCTCCTGTAACCAGGCAGACCAGCCCGAAAGGCTCTGACGAGTCTTAAATGGCTCTGACGATCCAAGCCCTGACGATCTGCTAATCAGGCAACTCAGTTGGGATCGCCAGAGCCATGGAGAAGGGAAAAACTTTTCTCCTTTCACATGGCTCTGACGATCCAAGCTCTGACGATCTGCTAATCAGGCAACTCAGCTAGGATCGCCAGAGCCATGGAGAAGGGAAAAACTTTTCTCCTTTCACATGGCTCTGACGATCCAAGCCCTAACGATCTGCTAATCAGGCAACTCACTTGGGATCGCCAGAGCCATGGAGAAGGAAAAAAGTTTTCCCCCTCCAGCTTGCTTACCTTAGCTGCTTGCCTTGCTTCGCTTGCCTGAATCCATTCCATCAGCAAGCAACTCCCTGCCTGCAATCAAGCAGGCAGGGAGTTGTGGACTTCAACTCCCAGAATTCCTCAGCCAGCAAAACAAAGCTGGCTGAGGAATTCTGGGAGTTGAAGTCTACAAGTCTTAAAGTTGCCAACATTGGAGACCCCTGTTCTATTGGGTAAGTTTTTTCCCCCTTTGGGATCTTTAAAAAAAATAGTTAATTGGGGTTTTTTTTAGTTGTTCTTTTTTAGACCTAGCCATTTAAAGTTTTGGAAGGTTTAAATTTAGCTTTCATATAAAAATAAAAATAAAATAAAATAAAATAATATTTGTGCAGCTTTCTGAGATTTAGTATGTTTTTGTAGTGTTTCACTCTAATTACACAAACACACAAAATCTCACAGAGCTGTATGTGGAATTTTGTGTGTGTAAAGTGTGAAAGTTGGGTTTTTGGGCTTTTTGTGGCTGTGTGAGGTTTCTGCTTGTTTCAGCGGCCATTTTGGATCTAGCACAGCTGCTTTTACATTGTGGGTGAGCCAGTTGATGTTTTTTAATTTTTATTTGGTGTGCATTGGAAGAGGGGTAGTCTTATATGGCGAGTATAGCCCAAACCCTATATTTTAACAGGAAAATTCGGGGGTTGTCTTATACGCCCAGTCGTCTTATATGCCGGAAAATATGGTATATACGGAACCTTGTGTTTTCTTCCCATTTTGGACCTTTTTATTGGCTCTGAATCTATTCACAAACTCCTCGGTGCTTTAACAATAAATATATTCTTTCTCCAAGACTAAAATCTTGAATGGGGAGAAATGAAACCACGAAAGACAGTCACTAATATGTAAAAGGAAAAACCAAACAGGACAGACAAAATTACAGAATGCATCAGAAATTGAAAGACAGAAGAAGAGGAAATGGAAGAGGATTATTAGGTAGGTCTGGTGCAACATTTCAGATTCAATCTCCTAAAGCTGTTTGGAAGATTGTTGCTCCTATCTACAACACTTAACAACAATTCAACACATAAAGCACTTGCAACATTTCTTAGGAAATGGTATGATTGCTTTAAATATCGCAAACAGATATTATACACTAGTCAAAGCACTTTTTAGACATTAAAATGACAATTATTAATGGCAAGAACAAGACAATTATATGAACCCAATATTAGTGTTGTTCAAATCTATATAAGCCTCAACATCACTATGTAGAAGCAGCTATTCTGTTCTTCATGTATTCCTTGATATTTAAATCCGCCAAACAGATCCCTTTTAACATATATTTTTTAGTTTGAAAAGTGCTACCAGACTCCTCCTAATTTTTTTGCTACCACAGACTAACAAGCCTTTCAGTCTACTAAGTCCTTCTTTGTATTAACTGTCTTGTAATATAATAGCTTGACATGTAATTCATTTTTTTTCATTAAGCTGCTAGAAATAAAACATATTACTCTATTTCTAAATATGCTTTTTAACTCTGAAACAATAATACATATCTTTCCAAATTGATCAGAAACTACAGGACTAGTCATACAAATGTTTTATCTAAAGTGATAAATATGGTAAGTGAATATTTGGGAAGGGACAAGTCAGAAGAACTGTGAAGAAGTCCCAGTGATAACAAATGCATAATAATGTCACAGCAGAGCTTGCACGAACTTCATAGCTATTATTTTAAAACTTTCACTGGATATTAGGAGCATTCTATTAATAATAATGCAATGCAATGCCTTTGTAATAAGCTTACACAATTGACTTTATAGATGAACAACATGTTAAAATCAATGGTTTCTTGGATTTAGAGAAATACTATTAACATACAGTAAATCTCTAGTGGAAAAAAATTACCAATATTGAATGGGGGAAAAAATCTATTTTATTCATACTTCTCTAGTACTGAATCCATGTTTATGATATGGCAGAAAACATTTCTACACGCCGAATTTAACTTCCAAGATTTTCACCAGGTTCACAAAAGGAATTTACATTCATCTAAATAGGTATAAGTATGTATGCATGTGGTGAATGTAATCTGGATTCCCAGGAAGGAGGGGCTGCATTCCAGAGGAACAAGAGACACCAAAGTTTAGTTTGGTTGGGAGGAAGAGGGTCAAGACAGCTCCTCCCTAGAAGTTCTAAGAATATTTCTTTATTGATGCTAGCAGTTTGTTTTGGTTTAGCAAGATTTCTGTCTATAGGTGAGGAAGTATAAAGGAAGCTACTTTGGAATAACTCAGTCTGTCTTTCTTGTTTTGGAGCTTGACAGTATATAATGTGGGTGTGTGATACTACTCTATCCCCTGTGTGTGTGTGTGTGTGTGTGTGTGTGTGTGTGTGTGTGTGTTTGTGTGCATGTGTGCCTTTAAGTAAGGTGACCAACTTTTTTACAATGAGGAGGACACAAATAAATTGAAGAAAAAAAATCACTCAGAAAGAAGTGAGTCTAATGCATGCATGTGTGCCGTGTCGTGTTTCAGTAAGAAGTAAACAAAGCCACTTGCGCACAGCGCACTCTTGCGCATGGTGCTCTCTCTCAAAACAATTCTCCTCTGCGGAGCACATGTGTCTCATAATTGCGTCTCACCACATTGTACCGAGCTTTGACGAATTGTCATGTCAAATATAAATACCTCACATCACACACAACGGATCGATTCGGCATCAATCGAATACAGAGATTTACAGATTAGTCTTCAAATATGGAAAAGGAGGACATGTAGGAGTACACTTTTCGAGAGAGGATAGAACCTACAAAAGAAGGACTGTCCTCCCTAAAGGAGGACGATTGGTCACCTTAAGCCAGTGTTGATGCCTGGACTAGTCCTTGTAGTTTTCCTGGCAAACATCTTCAAGAGTTATTTGCCAATGCTTCCTTTTTAGAGCTGAGAGTGAGTGACTGGCCCAAGGTCAAATTGATGGCAAAGGCCTAGAGTTCCTGGTTTCCCAGTTTGTAGCCACAAGTCCAACTGGCTCTCATATAATGTAGTATAGTATAAACATACTGTTTCCATGCAATCATGCTCTTTATTGACTACCTTTTCACCTAACCCTGACGTGAAAAATTAATGTTATCGCCAAGTAATTTTGACAATTCTTAGACTAAAAAAACTCATGAAAAACAAAAATGAAAAAAACATTTGTTTAGCCACAATATTGTATGTTAGTAACACAGTAGAAGCTTATAGACCTATCTTAAATCCTTAGTTTTGCTAGCAGAGGGCTTAAAATGGGACAGATTTCCCCATGTGCATTAGGTCTGCAGAAGGATGAAACTGAATCTGCAGATAAAAATCTACCATCAGAAAAATTATTGCTAGTATTCCAAACATGCAGGGCTGAGACAGGGCATTTTAGAGACAGGTGGCATCTGTGCACAAATGTGTCTGCAAGCAGTGAATTCAAACCACACCAATCATTTAAAAATAGCCAGGACTGAGCCAATCTGACAAACCAAATTGAAACTGTCAGAATAAAATCTAACTATTTCTTTTCACCATTTTGAAAGGGGTGTGTGTGTGAGAGAGAGAAGGGGGGGGGGAGGCAGAAGCATCTAAAATATCTGAAAAACCAAGGACATTCTATATTCCTATACCAAAAAGTATGGTTAAAAATTTACTACTGTACAAATTCTCTCACACACCAATTTATTTTACGGTTGTGTCACTGTTCTTGTAAAGGAGCACAGAATGATGAACATAAAAGTCCACTTACTATTTTAGCTAAAACTCAACAATACAGGAGCCTGTTCAGAAAATGTGCAGAATTGGGCCATTGCTCTTAAAAGACCTTGTCCCCAATTTCCACAGAGAAAACTGTGCTAACTAGTGATATCACTACCCTGAACCTATTTATTAATCAGTTCTGCAGGGAAGGATGGCTTGTTAAATTCTTGAATCATAAGTCAATTAACTGAACAAATAGAAACTTAAATTGGTCTGAAACTCAAGGCCAGACAGCACAAGAAATTTACAGGCCTGTCACATTCTCATCTTAGCTGCCCCATTTAAAATTAGAAGCTGGATAGCAACTACCACATTGTTAAGAGGATTATGAATTGGTAAAATGCACTATATGACCCTTTCCTGATACAGAAACAAAGTAATGAGGCAAAGTTTATTTCAATTTCTACTCTGAGGAAGGTATTTTTTTTATTGTTCTATTTTCTGGAAACACAAAAAGATGTCTCTCTGTGTAATTGCAAGTCCCAGATCTATTTCATATGCTGCTCCTTCCCACTTCAGCGGGACTTTTGACCAGCCTCTCTCCCACTCGAATTTTTGGGAGGAAAAAGGTCATGTATTAATCACTCTATTGTACCAGTGATGGTCCTAGTTGTTAGAGAAAGCTTATATTATTCTTCCTTCCTGAACTTTAGCCAACTGAAGAAGGCAAAATAAGGACTTTGGACAAACCAAAGGGGGAAAGAATCTTCAACTCAATAATTCCTTGATTGTTCCTTGCCAGTGAAAGGAAGATCTGTAAATTAAATTTTAGATGGAGGGATCTAAGTAACTTTTTAAAAGTTTTCCAGAATCTAGAAACAGGGCTTGGCAGACTACAGCCTCCAGGTCAATCCAGCCTGCCTGCTTTTGTATGATTCACAACCTAAGAATGGATGGATTGGGAAGCAATCAACAGGTTTGAACCTCAGCCAAGCTCTTAGGGCAAGGGATGGGATATCCTGGGTGATGATGGCAGCCTATTACCAGCCTCCTTGCACATGGGTTGACACTATCAAATGACTACTATGCTTCTTGACTTCTGCCCCTATGAAGTCAGAAGAGGGTGGAACCTGGCCATTTACAGAAAACATTTGCCAACCCCTGATCTAGTGCAGTGGTTCTCAAACATTTTGGACACAAGACCCTTTTATAATCTTAAAAATGATTGTGGCCCCCAAAGAGCTTTGTGGGTTATATCTATCAGTATTTAGTGTATTAGAAATTAAAACTGAGAAATTTTAAAGTGTTTATTTACTATTTATTTGACTTCATGGACCCCCTAAAAGTTTTAAGTGATTCCCAGCAGCCCCCCGACCACACTTTGAGAATTGCTGGTCTAAAGCATTTGCTGTATTACACAGTTGCCAGAACAGGGTGGTATACGTGGTGACACTCCAGATATTGCTGCATTACAAATGCTAGTATCCTTAGGTAGTATGGGCAACAATGAAGGGTGGTGGGACTTCAGGTTTTGAAATTTCTTCAGAAATACAGATTGCCTTTTTCTTTTTTCTTTTTTAATCTTATTTCCCAAAATCTGATTCTAGGTAATCTGACTAAGAAAAAAGGAATCTAGCATTGCTGTCTTTCTGACTTTTTAAAAATGTATCATTGCATTTTTCAATATACATTCTCTAGAATTCTTAGTGTCACTTAGTAACAAAGCAGCAATACGGCATGTATTTAGAAAAGGATTATATTTCGCTAGAAGAAAATTGATAAAAAGTATATTTACTCATGATTATCTACCTCTTGTTTTCATTCATCCACATCCATTTGCTTAAAGTCAGCATCAATTGGTAACCCTAGCTCTTGATAAAAGATTAATGGATGGATAATGGAAATGCAAAGAAAAGAGGTTTATTTCAATATGAATAACACAACTTAGTTTTATGGTCACTTTAGTTAATATTGTTTACATTAGAAGAAGATTGAAGAGATTATGTTCTACTGATGTTTGGTGTCTTAGCTGCCATGCTGGAATTTTGGTTGCAATTTTAAATTTTCTACAAAAAAGAAAGAAGTGCTTTTCAAAGAGAAAAAAAATCATTTTCTTTTCTTTAAGGTGGCAGGTTTCTCTAGGAACCTTCTAGCAATCTTACTGAAGCTTGATCCAATTTTGAATTCTCCATTCTGAACAAATAGTTTCAATCTGTTGCCTTTATCTTTTGTTATTGGAACAAAGGACAAACCAATAATGGAAAAACAAGCATTTCTATACATGGACATCATAAATGCATAATTATTAGCTAGTTTGGAGTATCAAGTAATAAGATCCAGGTTTCATTCTTTGCCATTTCAAAATGAGTAAGAATTCATTTCAAATTGGTGAGAACTGCAACTTTCTCAATTGCTCTTTGATCTTATAAGCTCAGTATGAAAAAAAACATACATACAACTATGGGTTGACTTACTTATTTGTCCTTTACTTCTCTAACTCTCCGATCATGGCAAAGGAACAATAAAAATGCAAACCTTAGAAAAAACAAAATAAAGAGATGACTTATCACCCTAATCTATAACAACTGCTGAAAGATACTAGGATGAATGATGAATGAGGAGACTTATGACCAACTGGCTTGCAATTATGACAGCTGCAGCATGCTATGATCATGTGATCACCTTTTGTGACTTTTACTGTCAACTTCTGACAAGCAAAGTCAATGCAGAAGCTGGCAGAAAGTCACAACTACAACCATGTGCAATTCACTTAATGACCTCAACCGGAATTGCTGTTTGAAGTCATTGTGTTTTTCTGATGTCACATTTTATGATCGCAGCACTCAGCAATGAAGTTGCCAATCACAATTACTGTTGTTAACTAAGGACTATCCGAACTATATATGATTACAGATACTCCTTGCTTAACAGCCACCTGTTCAGCGACCACTGAAATTTACAATGGTGCTGAATGAGTGATACTTAAGACCGGTCCTTATACTTTTGAAAATCACAGAGTCCATGTTCTGGTTACATGTTCACAATCAGAGTGTGCAACAACCAGTTCACAATTACAATGTTGCAGTACCCCCCAGTCTAATGATCACCATTTGCAATCTTCACTTCTGGCTTCTGACAAGCAAAGTCAATGGGGAAGCTGACAGGTGATCGCAAATGATGTTGTCCTTAAAGACAGTGCAGGATTTGCTTAATAATAACAACCAGAAGTGCCAAAACTGCTATCTCTAAGCAGCGTGGTCACATGATGTCACACCTTACAATTGTATCACTTTAATAGAAATGCAAGTTCTAATTCCTGTAATTAACAATGGACTACCTTTATAAGCTATAAATGCAAGCAAGTAAATCTTTTGTACACTTAGAAGAATATGAATGGAAAATAGCTCTCTTCTTATTGTTCAGGAAGAAGGAGCACGTCTTCCTTAGAGACCAATCTTTAATACTTTATTTTAAAACTCACCCTCCTATTCAAAATTCTGAAACAGTACTAAATTACTTTAGAGTATAACTGAAGAGAAGGAACATAATTTATTCTTTTTTTAAAAAAGGCTATGCATATGAGTATCTAAATCAAGGCCTCTATGCTAATACAGAATTATTACTCCAAATGAAAAAAAAGTCATTTATTTATGTAGTTGACATTGAGTCATTTATTAATGCTGTTCCTGATACACATGTACTTCAGTTTATAAAATACAAAGCACACAATAAAATTTAAAAATTAAATAATAATAGAGTCAAAATTGGGAGGGAAAAAAAAACAGAAAGAAAAATAATATTCACCCAGACTCATCCAGAGACCATTCTAAAGGGCAGGCATCACACAGAGAAAATCCGCTCATAAGCAACTCAAGATGACACCTTCAGTTCTCAGCTAATATAAAAAAAACTCCCATAGTGAATTTCGCAATTTTATAGTGTATATATCAAAGGTATATATCAATTATCTTCGTCCTAAGTAATTGAGGGCTGTGGTGACAATTAAAATCAAACTCCTGGGATGTATGCCTTGGTGGCTAAATAGTAGTTAGCACATTTGTTTCAAGACCTGTTACATGTGTTGAGTTAGGTTTTCCAATTAGCAACCTGTACCATCTAAGAATGAGGGTAGTTCTATAGTCTATGCCATCTGCAACTTCCAAGCAAGCACAAGGATGGCCTGCAAGATGCATGTTAGTAACCTAAGGATGACAATGCATAAACAATAGTAGAAAATCCCAATCTAGGAAAGGCCACAGGTGAAATGCCAACTAAAAGCAGTAGTAGCCAATTTAAGCCATGATGGTTAGTTGAGCTTTTGACAGTACTTGAGACAGTAGTTTTGACAATTACTTGAGCTATTGACAGTAAAGGATCTAGGAGAAGCCATGAATATGAATATCTTCATTCTGAAAAATTGTGACTACACTGAGAACAGGCAAATTCCCAAACTTGGGAGCTACATAGTCACAAGTTTCAAGATTAAATCATTTCTAAACATCATCCATTGTGTCACTTCAGAATCAGATACTGTAGATACTGATTCAAAATATGTGTATCCTCTTTTAGTTCAAAAGTTATAGAGAAAAGATTTGTCATCAGCATATTGATGACACCTAATGTCAGCCCTATAATATAGACCAGACCATGAAATAGTCTCTAGAGAATTGTCTAAAATTACTTTTATTAAGATGTAGTATTATAATAAAATTGTGCAGGTTTGATAGTGTTTTATTTCCGTCTCCCTCTTATACGCCTATAAAACTATCTGAGTCAATAGGTGGTTTTGGATTATTATTATTATTATTATGAATTATTACTTGAATCAGGCTTTTCACTTCATAGTTCTGGGAACATAACTTGCTTATCTCCATCAAGGTCATTCTCATGATTCTCTACATACAACCCCAAAACTCCTGATAACAAAGCATCATTAAATAATTTAAATAACTCTGGGGATTAAAGAATTGCTCTCTGACAACCAAGAACAAAGTTGCCAGTTCATCAATAGGATTATCTAAATCAGTTGAGTGACCTGGGTCATTCACTCATTCTCAGCAATAAGAAGGCAATGGCAAAACAATTCCCAAAATCTTGCCAAGAAAACTGCAGGGAATAGTTCACACAGTCAGTAAGAGGCAAAACTGACTTGAAGCCACCAAAACAAATAAACTAACAAACCCACCAACCTACTTTTTGATATATTGCCTACAGCCAGAAGCTGCATTACTATAACAAAGTACTGACTTCAATTCACAAAGACAGGCTGGGGAATACTGTGTTTAAAAGTATCAAAAGCAGAATCAACAGTCACATTCCCTCTGTATTTCATGCAGATCCTTTCTGAAAACTAAGTTAGAATCCACACATTCTTTTCCAAGAACAACGCTACCTACACAAGAACCACACTGATATAAAGAAGGATTTTGTGACTGGGCCATTACTGACATAGTTCTATGCTTGACGACTATTTAAGAATACAATGGAGTCCATCAGTGTAATGTAGTACACATGAGAGTATACATTAATTTATGACTGGTTGATCTAAAAGTCTTATACCACTTGCATGCCAGCCATTTTCTACCCTCTTTCATTGTCTGCAAATGCCCAAAAAACTAGGGACAATGCTGGTGTTGCACTTGGAATTTATTTATTTATTTAATTTGTCAAGAACATATTAGGTAATATATATAAGTGTGAATTGAATACATAAAATAGATACAAATAGAGGAAACATTAGGACAGGGACGGTAGGCACACTGATGCTCTTATGCACGCCTCTCACAGACCTCTTAAGAATGGGGTGAGGTCAACAGTAGACAGTCTTAGGTTAAAATTTTGGGGGTTTGGGGATGAAACCACAGAGTCAGGTAGTGTATTCCAGGCACTGACCACTCTGTTGCTGAAGTCATATTTTCTGCAATTGAGTTTGGAGCGGTTCACTTTAAGTTTGTATCTATTGTGTGCTTGTGTATTGTTGTGGTTGAAGCTGAAGTAGTCATTGACAGGTAGGATATTGTAGCGGATAATTTTATGATAGTCTGTATCATAGAGCTACATGGGCATCAAAATAACTTGGTCTGGTTTCTGGGGATTTTTCTTACAACATTCAAGAATGTCTCAGGATCCGTAAGCCAAATAAGGGGCTTGATAGCTAGGTTTGAAGAGGTTTCCTGGTGAGCCAAATGATATTTGTACAAGCCACAGAAAGTCCTGGTTTGGAAAAGAAATAGAATTAAGAACAGAATTATAAGAAAGCAGAATATGCTATAGCAAAAGATTTGTCAATTGCTTCTACACAAAGTGTCTTCAGATAGGGATATTATAAATGTAAAAGAAAAATGCCGATATTTCTATGAAAAAATAATGTGGCATCTGTAACAATGATGATAAGAAATAAGTATCAGCTCGACAGAGACTAAAATATTATTTTTGCTTCCTGCCACAAATTAATGAACTTTCACATACTGAAACAACAGATAATTTTATACTGGAAAAGCACAGCTTTGGAAGAAAACTGAAAATTCATAGAAATCCAGATAAGCTTCTTGGGCCTTGGTGGCATATGTGTGAGTCTGATAACTACAGACGTACTAGCTCAAGATTGATAGCATTGAAGTACATGAGGCACATTTAGCATTTGTATCAGTAGTACATTTATGGCTGCATATATCACTAGTATGAAGCACCAACTTCAATTTTTACTTCTCTGCCAAAATACAAAACCAACAAACAAACTTGATAGACAAGTAAACTCTGATCTAATGTAGTATAGTGCAATCATTGCCTAGTTACAATGCAGTAACCCCTACTGGATGGATATCTGAAAGCTATGCATAAGAGGAAGCCATATACTCTAACATAAAACTTGATTAGTATCCATCCATTGCTTCTTGCAATGCTTCAGGTGCTTTGGACAATAGGTTGGCCCCCTCTTCTCTATGGCAGTCCGGACATTGCTATCATGTCACCCCTAGTCCTTCTCTTCATTAGAATAGACATACGCAATTACTGCAACCATTCTTCATGTTTTAACCTCCAGTATTTAAGCAGGCAATACTTATGCAGTATCCATGCTTAGATTTTCCCCTCTGAAAACAACAAAATTTAAAAATGTTAAGCTGGTGCAAGATTCTGTTATTATAATTTTATAATAAAACTAGTATTAGCAGGCAAAACTTTGTTTTCCTACTCTATTCTACTTTGAAATGCTGAAATCATTCTTTCAAGTCTGAATATGTTGCCTCTCTCCTTCCTTTTACTCTCATGAAAACTAGAAGAGATTTTATCTGAGCATATTACTCAGGTTACAGTTCTGACCCCGACTCACATTTTATCTGACCATTGTCTTGGTTGCGGTTCTTTTTGCTTTTCCTCAGGCTAATCTTTCTGCCCTGTACAACAATTTACACTGTAGGACAATCTTATATTAATTTCTCTTGTCTTCTCTATGACTTAAGGCTGACTTCTTTGATTACATTAACTATTACTATAGAGCTGACTATAACATATCAAAAAGATTCAGAAAGGCTGCTTTGTAGTTTTCTGAGTCTTTGGAACTACCGTATAGATCAGGGGTGTCAAACTCATGACCCATGGGCTGGATTCGTCACGCGCTGGCCACACCCACATCTGTTTTAGCGAAGGGGGGAAAATCATGATATGTCACATGACACTATCATGATGATGCAAGTTTGACACCCCTCATGTTTGATCAGATCCATATAAGAAAACATTTTAAAGATAACTGTTGCTGAGAAGTTGGCAATGAAAATTAAATGCCAAGATGAAGGCTTACTTGCAGTTCAGCAATCTGATGCCAGGTAGAAGACAAATGGATAATTTGAAAAGATGAGGTAATTTTAATTGAAGTAGCATAAATGTCTGGTAGGAGTCACAATGACCTCATATATCATGACATCATTACACATATTATGCATAGATTGTAACTGGCCTTAGTCTCATCTTGACAATACAATGTAAATGATGTAGATTACATACGGTAATTCACATCATTATGAAATGATATCATGTATGTGATATCATTTTCTCTCTGCCTTCCTGAAAAACCCATGAGAAATATGTTGATGAACAGAACAGAACTGAAAAGGCAATGTCCCCATAATACACTCCATTCTAATTCCATGCATTCAGATTCTAGACTTTTTCACCACTGGATAAGACACCAATAATTTTGATTGGTATTTTTCCATGTACAGATTTGACTAGCAAAAACCATCATTGTGATGTTTTAAAGGTGACCAAACAAAAAAGTTCTAACAATTATGTTATAATGTTTTATTGCACTTTTTGAATGTTTAAAAATTATTAATATATTCCAGATTTGGAGCTATGCCATAAAGCTTACTTACTGTCAATTATTACATATTGGAAGCCAACATTTGCTATTGGCAAGAACTACACTATTTGTAAACAGGTCTAAGCTCTCCAACTCAAAATCAAAAGTAAGGATGGCCAATAGATGAATACAAAAGCAGCTTTTATTATGCAGAAGTACAAAATGCAGCAGCATTAAAAATTTGAATCCAGGAAAAAAAATCAGGAAAAAAAGTCAGGTGGATCCATTTTATTTCTACATGAAAACCACTTTTGGAATTTTTGTAAAAAGCTGCAGGAAATAAAATTTTGATTTTGGGATTTGATTAGAATTATATGGGATTAGAGAAATAATGCAGACTATTGTGAACTTTACAGTAAGTGCTTGATATATTTTTTGTCTAAGAAAATTGGAAGTCATCCATTTTCTATTTTCATTCTCTTTTTTTTGCACTTTTTACTTGCTTTTTTCTTTTTTCAATTCTTTTTCTTCTTACTCTATGTTTTATTCTTTTTTTAATTTAATAAGTATATTTAAAAAATGGGGGTAAATTGGGTTGTAGACAAGTGTGGTGTTCAGTCTGGATGCATGCAATTTGTTATATATGTGGCCAACAATGGTTATTATCTGTTTTTCTGGAATGCAGTTGCAGCTATTTCTGGTGCGTGAATAAAGCTGGATATAGATTTTCCCACATCAATTGGGAGCTGCTGCTGCTGCCAATTTCCTCAACAGAAAGCTATTTTTACTCTCAGATCCCTGTTTTACACAGCCTAAGGATCATATCATTCTCTACCCTATCCTACCCTACACATTTGGAAGGGTGGCACGCAGGATGTCAGAGAAAAGAGTCAAAATGCCTTATAAAAGCAGAAATGTTTATCAGAGCCTTACCTAAATGAAGTCCTTCCACTTTTGAAAGGCCAAATTCCATCCATAGTCATTAGGAACATTCCATCTATTGGGTTACTCACTCATATTTTTAAATGAAAAAAATACTCTGAAAAAGGGCAACATACCATAAGTCAAAATTTATAATTAATATCTGAGTAGCCTATTTTTGTTATCTCAGATGAAATTTATAATCCGGTCCAATATGTGTTCAACAGCATTTCTGATACTGCTTATCTGCTCACCTTTTAAAAATGAAAACTTGCTTAGAAAAATATACACTGTTTTCCTGAAAATAAGACATCCCCTGATAATTTTGCCCAAACAGGCTTTTGAGCACATGCGCTAAAATAAGCCCCCTCCTGAAAACAAGCCCTCTCCGAAAATATTTAAACACATGCGCAGCCAGTCCCTGCCATTTCTTCTGGTTAGGGTTAGGGAGACAGAGCTGAAAATCAGGTAAGATGACAAGAGGAATCCCATCTTGCTCCAAAATAATAAGACTTCCCCGAAAATAAGGCCAAGTGCTTATTTTGGGGTTCAAAAAAATATAAGACAAGGTCTTATTTTCAGGAAAACATGGTACAATATTAATATACAAGAATACTGCACTTCAACTTGAGACAAAGCTCAACCCTATGGAATAAGACAACATACCTTAATGTTTAATCACTCAAGGTAGAAGGCCATTACCTGGCCCACTTGGTTCCAAATCGTTCCCAAAGCACTGTCCCACAGTAGTTATGTACTTTTGTACCCAGCAAGAGACAGGTAGTTGCCATGGCAACTACACTGGAAAGTTGAATATGGAATTTAAATTTGTTAATGTTAAATTCTTTGTGGGGATGCAGTGGATTCAGTGATATATTAGACTTTCAACTTGGACTAACCCTGACAATCAGAAAATCACCTGTTGCTCCAACTGAAAATTTTAAAAAGATCTGTGTTTGTTTCTGTTTAAAATTATGAGTTATTGTTAGACAGACTGGAGCCATAAATGGACAAAGAACTACTCCCTAACACAAAATTGTAAACAACTCATTTTTCTTCATCATCATCATCATCATCACCCCCATTCCTACTTCATCAATTTTTGCTTGATTCTTATTCAATTAATTGGGGTATCTAATTTTCTATTCATCTTTTTTGGTCTATTTTTTCGTTCTTCCTTTTTCCATGCTAAATACATTTACTTCAACCTTTTACTAGAATAATTCTTCAATTTTATTAAAGTATTTCCCTGGTTACTCTCTCTTATAAATCACTCATTAATTCACTTCTTATTGTTTCATTGTAAAATATAATTGTAATTGATCTGTCTTAGAGAGAGAAGGAAGAAGAAAGAAAGAGAGAAAGAGAGAGAAAAAGAAAGAAAGAAAGAAAGAAAGAAAGAAAGAAAGAAAGAAAGGTGATTATTATTTCCTTACAGTGAAGCTGTATTTTTCATGATTCATGTTTTTGAACTGAAAGCAAATTGAAATAGTTTATGACTTGAACTATTGTAAGATGGCTAAGCTCTTTTGGGGCTCATGTCCAGTCACAAATATTCTGTATTTTGATCCAGTTTGCTATGATGTCTACACATTTTAAGGAATAGGATAAAAGATCATATAGTTAACTCTCCCTCCCTCTCACCTCCAGTTTAGGGAAATGAGTGCCCAAAAACTAACACCATTTTCTATAAGCGACAGCTTCCCCGGCACCTGGATGAAGCTATCTATCTGGACCCGTACCAGTTGGGCTTCAGGCAGGGGTACAGCACTGAAACTGCATTGGTCGCGTTGGTGGATGATCTCTGGACGGCTCGGGACAGGGGCTGCTCCTCTGTCCTAGTCCTATTAGATCTCTCAGCGGCTTTTGATACCATCGGCCATGGTATCATGCTGCAGCGGTTGACAGGGTTAGGAATAGGGGGCACCGTTCTGCGGTGGTTCTCTTCCTTCCTCTCCGACTGCTCGCAGTTCGTGTTGACAGGGGGGCAGAAGTCGACCTCGAGGCACCTCGCATGGGGAATGCCGCAAGGGTCAGTCCTCTCGCCCCTTCTGTTCAACATTTATGTGAAGCCGCTGGGCGAGATCATCCGTGGTTTGGGGGTGAAGTGTTATCTGTACGCTGATGATACTCAGCTGTACATCTCCACCCCTGACCAGCCCAACGATGCCCTTGAAGTGATGTCTCGCTGCCTGGAGACCGTGCGGGTCTGGATGGGGAGGAACAGGCTCAGACTCAACCCTTCCAAGACCAAGTGGCTGTGGCTTCCGGCGTCCCGATATAGTCAGCAGGTGCCATCGCTGACTATTGGGGGTGAATCCCTGCCCCCCACAGAGAGGGCTCGCAATCTGGGTGTCCTCCTGGATGCACGGCTGTCTTTAGAAGAGCATATGACGGCCGTGGCCAGGGGGCCCTTTTATCAGGTTCGCCTGATTCGCCAGTTGCAGCCCTTTCTGGACCGGGACGCCTTGCGCACGGTCACTCACGCCCTTGTCACCTCCCGGCTGGACTATTGTAATGCTCTCTACATGGGGCTCCCCTTGAAGACCACTCGGAGGCTCCAGCTGGTCCAGAATGCGGCCGCGCGGGTGTTATGTGACACCCCTCCTGCGCGAGCTGCACTGGCTCCCAGTGGTCTTCCGGGTGCGATTCAAGGTGCTGGTCACCACCTTTAAAGCGCTCCATGGCATAGGACCCGGGTACCTCCGAGACCGTCTTCTGCCACCAATAGCCTCCCACCGGCCAGTTCGCTCCCACAGAGAGGGCCTCTTCAGGGTGCCATCGGCCAAGTTATTTCGGCTGGCAACACCCAGGGGGAGGGCCTTTTCTGTGGGAGCCCCAGCCCTGTGGAATGAACTGCCCCCGGAAATACGTAAAATCTCCGACCTCCGGATATTTCGTTGCGCACTCAAGACCCTGTTGTTCCGCCAGGCCGTGCTATCAACATAACAATTTTAAATTGGGTTTTAAAATTCAGTTGAATTTATTTAATAATTTTAAACTATTTTAACTGATGTTGTTTTGTGTTTTTAATAGGCTGTACACCGCCCTGAGTCCTTTGGGAGAAGGGCGGTATAGAAATAAAATAATAATAATAATAATAATAATAATAATAATTATTATTATTATTATTATTATAACAAAATTCTTGCTCACTTTTTAATTCTTTGTACAATTTGGTTTATAACAAGCATTCCATATCTTAATTAACACATTACTGCAATGTTTTCCAAATTCTATATATTATATAGAACAGCCACAAAATTATTTAAAATAGTCATCTTAAATAACATGTAATACCAATTAATATTTTGATACCAGATGCTGTATTTTTCTTGAATTACCAGATATGATATACCGTGTTATTGAGAAGATATATGCCTTTCAGTTTCCCTATCTACATGCTTGTAAGAAAAGCCATTAAGTTAGTCATTGTCAGCATAATGGGTTTTGAAAGTTTATACCAGGCATTTACATATTCCATGCTTTAAACATGTCTAAAATGCAAATTTACAATACATTATAATATTTCCAAAATGTCACTGCATCTCATTAGATCACCTCATGCAAACTTCTAGCCCAATATTTGGGATTTTTTCTTTATAGCAATTAAGAACAAGTTGTTTTTAGTTAACTACCCTGTTTCCCCCCTCCCCCCCAAATAAGACATCCCCTGATAATAAGCCCAATCAGGCTTTTGAGCGCATGGCAATTAGGCCAAGCGCTTATTTGAGGTTCAGAAAAATATAAGACAGGGTCTTATTTTCAGGGAAATACGGTACTAAAACCTAGTAATTCCACACTGATGTGAAGAAATACAAAACCTCAGAACAAAATAATTTGTACATGATATATTTATTAATACCCTCCTTAGGGAAAGGCAAAGGAAGAATTATGTCTGTCACAATGATGCAGTATAATCCATATGACTAACGTACCTGATATGACACCACAGCAAAAATACGGCCAGGATCTGCATCATTATATTGCAATGCACTTTTCATCATTTTTTTTAATCACATATTTGCTTATTATAAATATATAAATATAATAAGAAGCTAGAGTCCTATACTATGAATGGAAGCGCACCAATCTCCCCAGAAAAAAGACAGTTTTATGACTATAATGACCCATTACTCATAACGAGTTCTCAAAATGTGTCCAATGATCCAACTGAGGTGATTCCTCAGTTTTACAAGCTTGCTACTAAAAGTAACATGAGTTCTCTACTTGGAAACATCTAACATAAAGCAGATTTTATTTGGATTCCTCCCCACATAAAAACCTTAACATTACAGTACAGAAACTAAAATCTGGTGAGGGATTTTTCCCCCCCTGATGCTTTAATTATAGTCGTTAACAGCTCTATAAATGAACAGAGGGCAAAAAACTCAGAGAACTGAGACAAGACTTTTCTATTAAAATAATAATGCCAAAATGCTAATCCCTTCTTCCATTGAGCTCAAGCCATTAAAATGGAAAAATACTGTAGGAAAAATACACCTAGGTTTGAATCTGGGGGCTACTATAAATAGGGCTTAAATTCCAGACTTTCAAGTTACTGATTTTCTAAAGTGTTGTTTTTCAAGTATCTGCAATAAAAGTATTTCATGGCGACTGTGTCCTTGAATCTTTCTCTGTGTACCTTCTAGTCCAAGTATCTGGCCTGTTTAGAATGACAATTCTGTTCCTAATTATTGCATCTCTACTTTTTAATGCTGTGATTTTTCTGAATCTTACTGTCACAGAATTTTTTTTTTGTACCTTACTGTGGATATATCATCAAATTTACATAGGTAGACATTGTAAACTTTGGCTATGAGTCAATGTATTGAAAACAAGTGTACATAAATTAAATAATTAATTCTGACAGGGCCCATCTACTGTCAGAATTACAACTAAAACTCTTGTTCCTATAAACTTTAAGTGCATCATAGGGCATTTTTGACCCATAGTATATCAAATGGGCTAATTTATAGAATGTATCCAAAATCTGGGATCCATGATGTTTGATGTAATTTGAAAAATTTCATAAAACATTTTATGACATAAAAAACATCATAAAACAGTTTATGATATAATACAAAATGCCATAAAACATTTCCTATGCTGATGTTTGACTGTGCTATACAATTCTACATGGGCTATTTTCAAGGTAAATATATCTCTGAAGGTATCCCAACTTTTTTGATGAATGAAGTGCATTAGAAGCTCTATCACTGTTGAAGGCATTGAGGAATCTGGTAAGGATGTATCTCTGAAAGCATAACCAGTTCACAGATTGGCTAGTATTAGATATAGGCCTCAAAGCAGGTTGTTGTAAGAATGCAGAATAGCAAACACATTCTCTAAAGTCTTGGAATTTGTATAGATAATTTTATCCCTGATTACTTCTGGTGGGTTCATTAAAAAATAAAGGCCAAGAGTCATATCATCACTCTTGCTGCATGAGTCAAGAGAATTTTTGAACTGACAATTGTTACTTTCAGTCTTTCCTCTTTTTCATATCAGATCTTTATTTTTAAGTTCTCTAAAGTTAAATGTATTGCAGAAATGTTTCATATCCCAGCTGATTTTTAAAAAATGGGCAACTGATCCTTTCAAGTGCCTATTAATAATACCAAATGTAAAAATTAGTTTTATGGTCAAACTATTGAGAGAAAAGAGGAATCCACAAACTCTTTTGCAGTCCTAAAACCTCAATGAAACAATCCTTTTTCATCTTTATTTTATAATAGAGAACTGAAGCTAAGAGCATGACTAGCTTGCAATAATTTGCAGCTGGGACTTGTACACAGAACTCCATGTTCAGTTCCAATAGTCCTTCTGTTGATCTAAAATTGTTCACAATAGACTTCTTAACAAAAAACTGAATAGCTATTTAAAAAATCTGCCCCTTAAAATAGATTCTACTGTAAAAGCACTTTATGATATGTTTTAAATACCAACTAAATATAATGTGCAGATGTCCATGGCACCATTTATACTACCAATTAAAACAAACATCCATCTCATGGTAGAACTTTCCTTAATGGCATAAGAATATAAAAATAGCACTTGATAGCACTATTTTGTAAAAAAAATTCAACCAGCTGCAAAAAAACAAAAAATCACTATAATTTACATTTCTTTCAGTTAAGGAATTAAAGTTAGCTAAATGTGAATAAGTACTTATGAACATTTCAATCCTGTCTAAACTAATAACTGATTATATATTATCAGACATATTTGTACTATGTATTTAAGTACATAATTTCTGTCAAATGTTTCTTTTGTTACACAACTGCCAATAAGTCAATTTGCTAATGCAGTTTTTGTCATAGTAAGCTTATTTCAAAAACCAGGTGCTAAATTGATTTATGGTAAATTTGAACCAATATAGTTTTATTACAATAGTTGAATAAATGAAGGTGGTTATAGAGAGGCATCTAATTAGTTGTACTGTTCACCACTCATGTTTCCCTATGTAAATTTTTAAGAATACAAACCATTTTCTACAATGGAATAGTTGTTTTTTGTATCTTCTGCAAACATGCATTAGTTGTTTTCTGAAACCTCCAGAATAGGTTATTAATTTCCAAAATATCAGGTAGTCCTCAACTTATGACCACAATTGGAATTAGAACTACTACTGCTAACCAATCTGGTCATTAAGTGAATCATCACATGACTACTCTCAATTTGATAAATGTGGCTATGTGGTTATTAAGTGAAACCAGTTTCCCTTATTGACTTTGCTTGTTGGAAGCCAGCTGGAAAAGTCACAAATGGTGATCACGTGACATTAGGATGTGAAACCATTGTAAATACATGAAAATAACCAAGTTCACAAATCGCAATAACGTTTCTACTGGAACACTGCAACAGTTGTAAGTGTAAGAACTGGTCCTAAGTCGCTTTTTTCAGTGCCATCGTAAGTTCAAATAATTGCTATACGAATGGCTGCAAATCGAGGACTATCTGTTATAATAACGTATACAGGAAAAGTAATGTGAGAGATTTCATGTGATTGTATATATATCGATACCAATGTGCAATGCAAGGCATATTATTACACCAACAGAATATTCCTAGCAGTTGCAATGCTAATTGTTTAAAAACTTTGCTCTGTCAAAAGCATATTTTATTTTTACTGTAACTATCTCAAGTGGAAATTTTGTAGTACATTGCACAATTAAAAGATATTAAGGCACTGCAGTATGCAATGTTCATTCTGGATAAGAATTACATTTGAAGCATACATATGTGTCTAAAATAAGCAATAGATCACAAATGAGAACATAAAGGAAATCTTTACAAGTTTACAAAAGCTATTTGTGCATATCTTCTCAGATATCAATTGACTGCTTTGCATTCTAGATAGCAAGACAAGCACCAAATTAATGCTATCCAAAGAGTCAGCCAACAGTCACAGTAATAATTTGAGAAGGAAAGTCATTAGTTACAGCCAACAAAAAAATATGAATGGTTTAGCTGAAGCTCTGTGGCCTGTTTGCAACACAGCTCATTTCAATGACTATATACAAATGAAAGAAATCAATAAATGTTGGTAATTAACAAATTATACAGAATGCTTCTTCTGAAAAGTAAAATATATTTCTGCTCTGCTTGTACCTTTCAGATTATCTATTTTAAAAATGCTACTATCATCTGTGGGAGGATCGCTCTCTGTACACTGACAGCTGCATCTAAAGTGTTGTGGGGGGGATAGACAATGTTAGATAATGGGTACAATATAGCTAGATTTGCAGTGCTGTCAAGCTTCTGCCAAGATTTTATTATTAGACACTTGGCTGAATCTACATTCTAAGCCTTTCTGTTCTGTGTCCAGAAACAATGAAAAGAAGATGACATATTCGTATAAAATTACACATTTCAATTTCTCTTATTATTCAGATTTATATTAATAAATACTGAAGAAATTAGCTTTGCAGCACTTTAACAAAGCCAAAAGTTATTTCAGAGGACAGCAGGTGGACACTTTAAGCAGTTTCAAACAGGTTTTGCAGCTGTGCCCAGACACAGTGTTTTTACCTTTGAATCTGAAATATGATGTACCCTCAGTGATTAGGTCAAGTGAGGCAAGTATCATTGGTTAGTTTGAATTTCCTTCCTTAGAGTTGATCATGTTCCATCAAGTCAGTATCAATTCATAGTGACCATATAGATCACTTTTTTCCATGAAGGTGTCCCTAATCTGGCCTTATCAGATAGAATTGAAGTTGTTATTTTGGTTAGTTAGTAAAGGGTCTCAAATGCCAGACCTCTGAGTTACACATTAATCTGAGTTTTAAGAAAATGAAAAGAAAATTGTTACTAATCATGGATAATGGTGCCTTTACCTCTGAAATGCAGTGCTTGGCAGATTGTCTTATTTTTCAGAGTTAGAGATTTTGACATCTATTTGCCGCAAGGATCAAAGCAAGATTAACTCCTCGTTTTACTTTGGAGAAATCTTCTCAGCACTTTCTAACTTTCTTCCCCTTTAAGAGCTAGAAAACTACCTGTGAAATAGCATTTCAAATTGCTGCTTTTCAAATTTGCATATAACAAAAAGAGGCTGAAATAAAATTGCAAGATAAAACATAAAGTCATCCACTTACAGCTGAAATTGAATTTAATTATTTCAAGGAGACACTCTCAAGTAACTTGCATTATAACCCTATGGGAAGATTTCTAAGCATTAGCTAATTTATTTCTTCACTAGTTACTTCATAATAGTTCTTAGCATCCTGTCCTGGTAGTAGAATGGTATATCACAGTGATGGCTAGCCTTTTTGCTGTCGCGTGCCAAAAGTGGGGAGAGCGTGGGGGGTCGTGTGCATGTGTGCCCATATCCATAATTCAATGTGCCCCGCGCATACTCATGCAACCCCCCACACTACCCCTGCTTTTGGCACAGTGGGCCTGGTAGGCCCGTTTTTCACCCTCCCCAGGCTCCAAGACGGCCAGAAACGGCCCATTTGCCGACTTCCGGTGGGACCAGAAATCCCATTTTTTGTCCTCCCCGGGCTCCCTAGGCTTTCTAGGAGCCTGGGGAGGGCCAAAACAGGCCTTCCCCACCCCCCGGAGGCTGGAAACAGCCTGTTTGCCATTGGGCCTGGAAGGCCCGGAAATCAGATGCGTGCACTGGAGCTGACCTAGGGCAATGTTCGCGTGCCCACCAATATGGCTCCGCATGCCACCTGTGGCACACATGCCATAGTTCGCCATCATGGGTATATCATTTGGGTTTAAGATATTTTGGCATATTTCATGTTGATTCTGCCTTCCCCATTCTGTTATTCTTCAGTATGTTGGATAAGAAGTCTAAATATTTCCATTAGTCCCCACACTTGCTAAAGATCAAACTTAACAAAGGTATCCATGGAAGAGGCCAGAAAAATAAGATGGTAGCTTTGATTGTGTGATCAATGCTTTGCCCTGTTTTCATGTGTGCCACGCACATGGCACATGTAAAAAAAAGAGTGGGGTTTCTGCCAACAGTCATCGACAGCATCTTTTTTCTTATCCAGCACACACTCATACACCCCTGAGACTAAAGAAAGCCGTGTCACAATTTCTAGAAGTAATCATATGAATTTGTTGCAGAAGAAGTGTAAATACGTTGTGTCTTTAAAAACTAACGTTGTTATTAGAGCATGAACCTTTGTAGATTATAGGTACAGAGAAAAACGAATCATAGGAAAGAATAGGAAAAGGAGAATCTAGAGGAAAACAAAATGTTGCTAAGTGACAGAAGACTCTTCATTAAATTGCTACACTTTTTAGTTGATTGATTTTCTTGTGAATCTACATGGCACAAACTGGTTGTTTGTATACCATATTATTTCAGTTGCTCCTAACAGAATTTTATGTACAAGCCAGGCTGTGTTTTGTGAGATGGGCTGCTAAACAAATTTGGTGAATAAATAAATTTGATTAATAAATACACAGGAATATCCCATAGACTGGCCTCATCCTATAATAAACAGAAATTGTATGGTTTTTTTCATTCAAATGATAGGGAAGAAACAAAACTCAGTAGTTCAATCCCTGGTTATCCAGTTAAATGGTTAAAAAGTAATGAAAAATCTCCTACTAGAGAATTTAAGAAGCACTGTTTGTCAAAATATGCACCAGTACAGGTAGTCCTCAATTTATGATCACAATTCAGCCCAAAATTTATGTTGCTCAGTGAGATAGTTGTTAAGCAAGTTCCCATTTTATGACTTTTCTTGACACAGTTGTTAAGTGAACCACTGCAGCTATTAAGTTAATACCATGATAAAGTGAATCTGTCTTCCCCATTGACTTTGCTTGTCAGAAGGTTGCAAAAGGTGGTCACATGTCCCTGAGATACAGCAACAGTCATAAATATGAACCAGTTGCCAAGTATCTGATTCTGATAGCAATAGCAATAGCACTTAGACTTATATACTGCTTCACAGTGCTTTACAGCCCTCTCTAAACTGTTTATAGAGGCAGAATATTGACCCCAACAATCTGGGTTCTCATTTTACCAACCTTGGAAGGATGGAAGGCTGAGTCAACCTTGAGCCTGGTGAGATTCGATTTGCCAAACTGCTGGCAGCCGATGATCAGCAGAAGTAGCTTGCAGTACTGCACTCTAACCACTGCGCCACCATGGATCACATGATTATGAGGATCATGCAATGATCATAAGTGTGAAAGTTATGTCACTTTTTTCAGTGCCATTGTAATTTTGAATGTCACTAAATGAATGGTTGCATGTTGAGGATCACCTGTAGTTTATTTATAACTGAGAGCCAGTTTTGTGTACTGGTAGTCCTTTATTTATTATTATATTTGAGCCCAAAATTTGTGTTGCTAAGCAAGAGAATTGTTAAGTGAGTTTTGCCCCATTTTATGACCTTTCTTGCCACAGTGAATTAAGTAGCCATTAGGTGAATCACTGCAGATGTTAAGTTAGTAACATGGTTGTTAAGTGAATCTGGCTTCCCCATTGACTTTGCTTGTCGGAGGGATGCAAAAGGTGATCACATGGCCTAGGACACTGCAACTATCATAAATAAATGCCAACTGCCATGTGTCTAAATTTTGATCACATAGGGGTGATGCAATGGTCATACATATGAAAAATGGCCATAAGTCACTTTTTCAGTACCATTGCAACTTTGAATGGTCACTAAATGAATGGTTGTAAGTTGAGGACTACCTATAGCGGTGGTTAAGGCTCTGGACTAGACCTTAGGAGACTGTGAGCTCTAGTTTTCCCATATGTATGAATGCCCACTGGATAACTCTCTTTCAGCCCAACCCACCTTACAGAGTTGTAAAGAGAAAATAGGAGGTGGAAGGTTTATGCACACTGCCTTGAGTTGTAAAAATAATGGCAGGATAAAAATCAAATAAAAAACAATTCAATACAGGGTAGTATCTTATATTCATAAGATATATTTAGATCCTTATGGAAAACCAAGCTCTTATTTGTATGCATTTCATGTACTTATCAAGAGCTCTTATGCAAAAAGAAGATTGCCCTATATCATAATATAGGACTCATAAAAATTTAGACACACCAAAATGGGCCATAAGAAGAAAACAAAGAGATAGTATAAAAATATATCTATTTTAGCTTTTTTTCCTCCCAGTATTGATCTTAAGACTTACACAGGCAACATTGTAGGTATTATTTGTAAGATGCTGTATGGTATGCACTCAAATAGCTGAAATATGCCTTGTCATTGTGAACAAAGAAGGATATGAACCATTGAGAAAACTCTGATAAAACAGTTGCTTCGCTTTCCCACCCCACCCCCCCAAAGAAAAACTAGTAATGACTACTACATTTTTGTGGCTTTGTTTTCACTTTTGATATGCCAGAGATACCCATCCCACAATCGTCTTTAAAATCCATTGATCACTTTGAATATCTACAAATCCTGAGCATGGTTTAATATTTTTTTTATATCAACAAATCCTGAGCATGATTTAATTGTATCCTATATGGTCATTCCCATTGCAGTGACCCAGAATGTATTGTTTTCTGACTAAATCCAAATTTCAAAGCCAAACATAAATAGAAGATATCTGGCACAAAAGGACTTTTGGTACTCAACTGGAGGACAGAAGAAAACATTTTAACATCTAAATTGGGATTTTAAAGGCATGGTGTGGTACTCAAGAGGAGACCCATCTACCTTGCAAATTACACAGAGCATCCATCCATCTCTACCCTGCCTCTGAACTGCAAATGATAACAGGATGCCCACATGGACCCTAATGTTACTGCATCCCAGCTTTTTACACCCATGTATTCCTCCCCTAATGAGCCCTTAAATAATGAGCAAAGAAGGCTAGCTGTTTGTTTGGACCCAGAAAAAGTGGCTGTGAATAACAACGGTTTATTTATCGCTTCTGCTTCCAGAACTCCTCTAAGATCTCTCAAGTCCCCGAAGGGCTATTCCCAAACCCCACGTCCCTGATTCATTGCCTCTTTCTTCAAGAGTCACTCGAGTCCCCTCAGTCCCCATAACCCACAAATGCACCCCTTGCTTTTCCTGCCTAAAAGATTCTTGTCCCCCAACCCCCACCCCACCCCATCCCCTTTCATCTCCCTCACCTCCGCCCCCCGGATTTATTGTCCTCAACTCCTAGATAGTAACATTCAACAGGAATAGTTTTTATCCAGTCAAAGCAAAGCGGGGCAGGCAAGCCTAGTCCCAGCCTGGCTTTTTGCTTGTTTATCTCGCGACCACCCAACCCCAGAAGCGCTGCCCCGGAGGGGAAAGATCCCTCCATCCTCTTCAGCCAGCCAGCCGCTCCGCCTCACAGTCACCCCCTCTCCATCTCCAAAACCACCCCGTCTCAAGCCTTGTCTTCCCTGGTCCATGCCTGCCCAGTCCCCGGGGCCCCAACCGGCCAACAATTCCCAGGTCGCTCCCTCCCGGGAGAGGGAGACAAAGCAGCGCGGGTGCACCTGCCCCCCACCCCAGGGCTGCCTCCTCTTTCTCCTCAGCCGGCTGAGAGGAAAGGGCGAAACGCACCCGAGTTGTCCTCCTCCTCCTCTCTGCCCACCCCGCGCCTCGCGCAGCCCGAGCCCCAACTTTCCGACCTCCTCAAGGACGCAGCAACAAGCCGCCTTGGCGGAAGAAGGGGGAAAGGGGAGAACGGGGGGCGGCCGGAACAGGGCTTCCCTCCCTTTGCTTGTTTTCTTCCCCCCCTTCCCACGGCAAACAAAAAATAAAAGACAAAAAAAAAAAAAAAAAAAAACTCCGAGAGCTGGATGCGCGGATTGAAACAGGCCAAAAATACCCAGCCAAGCCGCCCGGACTAGGTTGCGGCGCCGAGCGCGCCCCTCAGCCCGCGCTGCTGTGCTTTTTGCAAGCCGGCCACCTGCCTTCCTTTCCTCCTTCAGCCCGACTTACCGTAAGGAGAGACAGCGGCGTCCCCTTTCCTAGCCATGGTCCTCCGCCGCCTTCTGGGCTGACGGAGCTCGGAGCCAGGGCGCCTCTCCGCCCGCTGCTCAGCGTGCTCTTTGTTGCTGTAATGGCATGAGAGGCGGGCGGAGGGGTTGAGGAAGAACGGCGGCGAGGCGAGCAGCCGAGCCCCAGGTGCTTGTTTTTCTCCTCCTCCTCCTCCTCTTCTACTTCCTCCTCTGGCTGCACTTCTCTGGCGCCCCCGAGCGCCCCCCCCCTCCGCAAGGCTCTCCCCTTTGTGCCTCCCGCTCTCCCGTTCAAGGCAGAAGAGCCGCTGCCGGAGAATAGCGAGGCGAGCTCTCCGAGAGGTGGCAGCGGCGGCGACGCTGGCAGCCGCAGTTGCTAAAACGCTCTCTCGGCCTTCGCAGGCATGCGGAGGAGAAGGAGGAGGAGGGGGCACGTGGGACTGCCCCCCCCGGCTTCGCCCCGCCCCTCGATCCGTATGCAGCGAGCCAGAGCGCACCGACAGCCCCGGGAGGGCGCCACAAGCTCCGCCCCTCGCGCGGGGAGAGGCTGCCGAACTTCAGGCGGGAGCGGAGACCAGAACTTCACTCCCCCACCCCCCTCTGCGGTAGCTTCGGGCTGGCTTGCAGGGTTGCCGGTGGGGATGGAAATCAAAGGCATCTTAATCCCGACGGCCTCCACTCACCCATCCACCCCTTCCTCCCTTCCGTTGGCGTCGTTTTCCGAAATTTAGGAAGGGAGGGAGGGAGTTTCGATTGGAGGCGTCGTGGTACGAATTTTCTTGCCTTTACGCGCCTTAGATTGCGCGCCGGTGACTTGGAGTGAAATCCGTAATTTGGGGACAGATCGACGGTATTTTTCGGAAGTGATCGGCCGCTTCTGGCCAATGCAAAACGAGCGGTCTTATCTGCGCCTTGGAAAATTGCCCGAGGAAAGTTTTCATTTCCACCCCTCTCCTGATTCCGGAGCTGTCCTTTGCCTCTCGTGCTGATATCCTGGTTTTTCTCTTTACACGAAGATTGCGTTGTTGAATTCTTCCATTTGCGGTCAAAAAGAGGCCTTGTCAAAATTCTATAAATGGGGTTCGATTTGTTGGGTGGCACTTACCTATTATTATTCAAAAAAAAAAAAGAAGAAGAAGTATTTCAGATTAAGCAAAGGAGAAGAGAATGATAGCAGTCTGATCTAGGTTTCAAGTGCCCTATCAGATAAAGTAAAGAAGCACTCTGGCAATTAAAAAGCTAACAAGTTTTGTTATGTGTGAAAGCTTTCTCTAGCCTGCGGAAAGTTTATGCCATAATAAATTGTCAGTTGACAAAGCTCAGTTTTGGAACTGGGCAAAACAATACTGAATTAAATGTTTAGTGTTACTTCTGAAAGTCTAAAATTGCCACCTTCAGGTACATTTAATGGATACAAGCAGTAATGTACAAAATATAAGAATATAGATATATTATATATTCTCTTCCTGGTTCTATATTTTCATTGGGCTACATTTTCTCTGTTTGTATTAGTGAGTTTATTTATTTGAACAACTTGTATTCTCACAGAAAGATTGTTTTGCGCCTTACAATTTATAAGTAGGCCACTATCCCATTACTTTAATTTAACCGTAAGAGTGAAATTAATCTGTACCTGTTGTCAGCATTCTGATGCTGCCTGTACTTTCCAGATCTGTGAAATATCCATCCAAATAAGGATTGAGTTAGAAAATATATGAACTTTTGTGTGACATAAGAAGGTTTGATGAGACATTGATACCCACTTTCAAGTGCATTAAAATCCTGGTTTTCTTCATTGATTTTATGGTTGCACTAACTTCTGCCCATTAATAATTTAAAAATTTTTTTTATGTGAACCAGGAAATCAGAATTTCCCTTTATATGTCTCTTTTCCTTTTTTGCAACCATTCCATTCCATCTCTTTTTCCACGATTTATTTATTACTCTTGCTTATTGAATTCTCTGTCTATAGGTGTAATTGATTTTACTTCCACAAAATTCAAGATCAGCTAAATTAGCTAGTAGTTCCTCTTGCACATTGATACTGCCATTTAACCCACATTCCTATTTTTAGCATTAAAAACAAGACTATACACCTGGTGATATGAAAACATAATTGGAATGTTTGCAAATGCAACAGTAAAGCATGGTGAAGTAACAGTTGCTTCGGCCACATTACATTACATTGGTGATTCTTTTATGTGAATTACAGCAAACTGCAAATAGTATTTCTATTTTCATTACTGAATGGTTGACTCCAATTGCCTACCTCAGGCAAGCAAATGTCACTGGATCTCTATGTATCAAATGCTCAATTCATCAAACTAGTATAAACTCATCCAAGTTGGGCTATGTTATATTTAGTATGTTGGATATATAATACATCTCTTAGTGCATTTTTGTGTAAGGAAATGGTGCTTGCTTGCTTTGGACTTCTCTACATTGAAATTCATTTTTTTTTCTTCCTGGTGGAAACTATGCATCCTTTATTCTTCTGAATATGTACATGTAAGGTTTTGTATCAATATATAGTAAATGAAAGAATCTCTACTATATGCAAAGGCATGTTCTTTCTGAAATCACCTGAATATTGCTATTTATTTAATTATGGTCAGTATTATTCTTCTAAATATATTAAGGCATGTATAACAGTTATCATTTCTATTAAACAGAAGAAATGTCTGTTGATATATATTGTAAAATATACAGCATATTAGCTTCACTTGTGAGTTTAATTTCCTGCTGGAGTGCCCTCTACTGTTGTTCTACAATTTTATAATGAAGCTATCTTTAGCTAGGTTTCATCCATAGGTTAGATGACTTGTGGGACTATCTTTCATTTGACTTTGAAAATAGTTAGCTTCCTTTTATCTTATTGCCCTTAGTAATAATTACTTGGAGATTAATTTATACATGCATTCTTGCATGCTGAATTATATTTTTTAAAATACACAGTTCAGATGTCCAGCTTTCAAGAAATCTGTATCGATACATTCAAAACAAAATAATTTACCAAATAAATTATTATCACTATGACCTAAGAAAACTGTTCAAAAGTTATTAATTTTAGAAGCACAGAAGAAAATTCTTCACATAAATCAAGCATAACATAGTAAAAGAACACATTTTTATTACATGAGTACCATGTTTACCACAGTAGCATACTGTGTTCAAAATATAGGGCACTTCGGGTGAGTTATTTATTGGTGTATATATACTTGGCAGTTGGATACAATCAGTTACTTTTTAATTGAAGAAAGTCTGCATTTACAGCGAAGGCATGAGAGCATTAATAACATCTTAAATGCCAGATGTTTACCAATCCTGAGATCACTTTGGGAAAGAAAACAGAAAGCAAGATTTCCCGCCTTCCTTCCCAAAAAGAGCAATAATACCATAAAGTAAAGGTAAAGGTTCCCCTCACACATATGTGCTAGTCGTTCCTGACTCTAGGGGGTGGTGCTCATCTCCGTTTCAAAGCCGAAGAGCCAGCGCTGTCCGAAGACGTCTCCGGGGTCATGTAGCCAGCATCACTAAATGCCAAAAGGGCACAGAACGCTGTTACCTTCCCACCAAAGGTGGTCCCTATTTTTCTACTTGCCTTTTTTACATGCTTTTGAACTGCTAGGTTGGCAGAAGCTGGGACAAGTAACGGGAGCTCACCCCGTTACGCGGCACTAGGGATTCGAACTGCTAAACTGCCAACCTTTCGATGGACAAGCTCAGCATCTTAGCCACTGAGCCACTGCATCCCTAATAATACCATAGCAGAATATAAAAATTAATTAATCTTCCAGCACTGACTTTCAAGGACCAGATTTTGAAGCCTTGTATTATATTAGAGTTGTGAGAAAGAAGCGCTAGGCTTATATGTGGGATGTATTCTCACTACTGGAACTATGGAGCTTCCAGGTTCCATAATGGTTACTATAAATCAGAAGTTGCTGAAGGAAGCAGCTGAGACATTATTATTGATATATACCTCAGTTTCATTCCTTGTGGCTATTTGGCTATGTTCTCTTTAGCCCTTACACATTGATTGGAGTACGTATCGATAACAATAGCCTGGCCTTGAAAGCCACACTACAATATATTTCTTATATATCACACGTAAAAGCTTTAATCTTGCAGACTTTCCATTTCTTTCCAGCACAACTGCAAGGAGATTGGAAGCTTTTACTTCAATTTTCAGCTCATTATATCTGAACCCTGAGAGACCATGGTATGAACTATGATTTAATGGAAGAGGTCAATGTTAATAATTGTGCCTTGTTTCAATAAACCCATTCCCATTTTGGATATAATGAGAAACAATAAATTAGCGGGAAATAAGTTTTGGGCCTTCTCATTACTATACAGCAGAGAAAGGAGGAAGAATTATCAATCATGTCTCATGCTCATAAAATGAAATTGTAGTTTAATGTCATATGGGAAGGAAGCAAATTTGGATTCTCCATTTTTAAGAAGGGTGAATAAAATAATGTCTACATAATCCTGTATAGTTTTCAAATTCTAAATACAAGTAAATAGTTTAGTGCATGTGTACAATAGCCTACTGTTGTTTTACTAGTGTAGTGGGATTCATTGAATTGCAAAATTGCTTTTATAATGGTTTCTAACTAAAATTAGAATTCTGTTTCTCGTTTTTTAAAATAGGTACTTTAACAATCTCACCTTCAAATATTCATGGAATGAAACACTTTAAAAATTGTTTTGGGATGAGGTGGGGGGAGAGAGTTGGATTTTTTTTCTTCCTCCAGTCTCTTCCTGAACCCATCCCATTTTTGAGAGTAATTACATCTTTCATTGGCTTCTCCCACCATACCAAACTCTCCATTTTCAGAATTAGGATCAGAGGTGGTATTCAGCAGGTTCTGACCAGTTCTGGAGAACCAGTAGTGGAAATTTTAAGTAGTTCGGAGAACCGGTAAATACCACCTCTGGCTGGTCCCTCCCAAGTCCATCTGATCGGGAGGAAATGGGGATTTTGCTCCCTGGAGTGGGGAGGGAATGGAGATTTTACAGTATCCTTCCGCTGCTACGCCCACCAAGCCATGCCCACAGGATCAGTAGTAAAAAAAATTTGAATCCCACCACTGATTATGATCCTATATGAGCCACTGTGGCACAGTGGTTAGAATGCAGTACTGCAAGCTACTTCTGCTGACTGCTGACTGCAGTTTGGTAGTTGAATTCTCACCCACTCAAGGCTGACTCAGCCTTCCATCCTTCCGAGGCCAGTAAAATGGGGACCCAGATTGTTGGGGGCAATATGCTGATTCTGTAAACCGCTTAGAAGGGTCTGTAAAGCACTGTGTATATATCTCAATGCTATTGCTATTGCTTGACAGACAGATGATAACCTCTCATGGCATAACTATTGCAAGGTGTTCTACGTGGGGCTGCCCTTTAAGACCATTTGGGAGGCTCAACTGATCTAGAATGCAGCAGCATTGGCAATCATGCCTCAATATGCCCATGTGACATCCGTCTTTCACAAGCTCCATGAACTCCTAGTTGATTTTGGGTGCAATTCAAGATGCTAATTGTGTTTTCTGAAACCTAACATGGCACAGGATTTAGTTAGTTGAGGGACCAACTATCTCCTCTGGTGTATGGCCAGACAATAGGAGCAAAGGTTGGCATGTTCTGAGTCCCTTTGATTAAACAAATCAAATCATCTATCAGGACTCACGAAGCACAGTATGTCTTCTCCCTAAAAGAAGGTTCCCCATAAAGATCCAAGTGGTTCCAATTGTAACTGTGTTCTGGAAGGCTTAAAGACTTGGCTCCCCTGCCAAGTCATGGAATAAAGTAATTAGGAATCCTTGTTGGATATGTTTGTTACTGGCAGATTCACCGTATTGTTATTTTTTTCTATTTTCTATTGTATTTTTATTCTGTGAGCAATCCAATCAGATTTGATTTAGCACCTAAATCAAATAATCAAAGATAGTTCCTGTATATAATTTGCTTCTAACTAATCTACAAGGAGGGAAGGCGGAAAGGAGGATGGACAGACATACGAACCAATTACTTCAGTTTAAAAAAAAAAATCCTGAAAGGTACTTGAAATATGGTAGGTTATGCAACACAGACCACAATTATGTTAAAATTAATATCTGTGCTTTCTAACACGTTAGCCATACTGCTTGCAGCAGCTTTATAATAAAGTATAGTTTATAACAAACTTCATTTTACACATAGATATTTGGCTATATCTTCCTTTCAACCTGTTCAGGACTAAGGGATCATCCATGTACCTACCATGTTTATTTATTTATTGGTTCGAATTATATGCCGCCCTTCTCCAGAGACTCAGGGTGGCTTACAATGCGTTAAGCAATAGCCTTCATACTTTTGTATATACAGTACCTGCTTAATAGGGCTTTCGTCCCCCCCCCCAAAGCGGTGTTCTTTTTTATACAAAGTCAGCTTATTGCCCCCACAATCCGGGTCCTCATTTTACCTACCTCTAAAGGATGGAAGGCTGAGTCAACCTTGAGCCTGGTGAGATTTGAACTTGTAGTAATTGCAGGCAGCTGGTGTTACTTAACAGCACTTTAGTCTGCTGGGCCACCAAAGCTCTTATGTTCCACCATCAAAATAGTTTTTGGTTCTGACAATGGAGTTTCTCCATTGGAGAGATGTTTCTCCAGCTGTTTCTCCAGCTAGGAAATTCTGGGAGTTGAAGTCCACAATACTTAAAGTTGCCAAGGCTCCTCTCTCCCACCCTCCCTCCGCTCTACAACTTTCCTGGCAACCAATGGTTATATTTCTAATGGAGGGGGAATGTCCTACAAGATTGCATTCAAACTATTGAACCCTGCACTACCAGCTCCTATGATGATAGTTTTCCCATTTGGAATCTTCTTGGTTATCCCAATCTCATTCCCTCTTTTATCAGCCTACTTTTCTCTCCCTCACTCAAGCAATGCAGATGCTTCATCTTCCCTTATCGTCTCCGCTTTGCTCCGCCTTCTCTTCACCTTCAATTTATTAGAGAATACTCCAAGTTC
Organism: Arizona elegans; assembly: GCA_022577455.1. Lineage (NCBI taxonomy): Eukaryota > Metazoa > Chordata > Lepidosauria > Squamata > Colubridae > Arizona > Arizona elegans. Next base: position 133,209,619 of record JAKOOJ010000002.1, on the reverse strand, counting down.
CATCCCTAATCCTGACAGCAACAGCTGCTGGTAATCACCATCCTTAGAAGGATTTGGGCACTGGATAAATGTAAATCTATATCATTCACATATAGTTTAGTAAGCTTTTATGTTAAAAATACATAATGAATTATAAACATGTTACTGATTACTGCAATAGTAACATAGTAACAACATACTAGGAAAATAATGGAAGTGTCTTAACATATGGAGATACACACACACACATATTGATAGTTCATACAAACCTATTTGAATAAAAAGGAGGATTCTGCTGCATTAATGAAGCCGTTATGCAATTTATATTCCACCCTGCAACAAGAAAAATTCTCAAAATACAAATTATATGCCAAAAAACTGAAGGCTTATGAGCAAAGTAGCCATACTCAGTTATAAGCAAAGTGTAACTAACACTGTATCTCTTGTGAGCTCTTAGGGAAAATATGGGAAGCCAGAAACTATTTTTCTTTCTAATTATATAAAATATATGAGAAAACACTAAAATACTGAGCTATGCAAAGTAGCCTTATTCCTTAAAATAAATATAGTGTTCTTTTGCTGCCTCTGCATTCCCCATGCTTGTAATTCCAAGCAAGTTTTACAAATGCAATTCCATTCCTATGTATATCATAACAATGGACTGAGCATACTTACATATTTTGCCAGTGTGTGGTTTTCTACTCAGATTTTTATTTTCTAATCATGGCATAGTTAAAGTTGCAATGAACAAGCTCTTTCCCATGGAAACTGAAAAATATAATATGACTAGACTCAGCAATGGTGAGCAATTGTTCAACTATAGTTTACTGAATTGATAGTAGTTGAATTCACGTATCACCCAGCCAACACAAAACACAATCCATTAAGCTTAGTATAAGGTGTGAATCCAGCCTATAAATTTTAGTTTAAATGGAGAACAGATAGAAGCAAGAAGTATCTCTGATCTCAAGGCCCACAGGTGCTTAAATCCGGCCCACGGGGCCGGCCTGGAAATATCAAGGGGCTGACCAGTGGTGCCTCTGGCGGTTAAAATGAGCTGCATGTGGCTCCCCCCACCCCTCATTTTCACCCTTTATGGCTTCCTGCAGCATTCTGCCAGCCAAAACTTGGCTAAAAACCATGCTGTAAACAGGGCAAAAAATGGGCTGAAAACAAGCCAAAAAATGGGCCAAAAAAGGCCAAAAAACAGCCTGAAAATGGTCCACATGGCAGATTTTCGGTCAGCAGAATGCTGCAGGAGGCCATGGAGAGCGAAAACAAGGTGCAGGGGGGCCACATGCAGACCCCCCATGCCCTGTTTTGGCCAGCAGGCTGCTGGAGGCATCCATCCCACCACCCCACCGCTTGCCCCACCACTCAGCCCACCCCAACCGCTGGCCCGCAGAGGAGAACTACAATGCTGATTCGGCCCTCGAAGAAGTCCAGTCAACCCCTGTCATAGTGGTTTCAAAGTTTGTAAAATCTGGTACAGGTAGTCCTCAATTTACACCAGTTCATTTAGCGCCCATTCAAAGTTACAACGGCACCAAGAAAAGTGATTTATGACTGTTTTTCACACTTACAACCATTGCAGCAGCCTCATAATCACATGATCAAAATTCAGATGCTTGGCAACTGGTTCACATTCTTGACCTTTGCAGTGTCCTGGGGTCATGTGATCACCTTTTGCGATCTTCTGACAAAATCAATGGGGAAGCCAGATTCACTTAACCGTGTAACTAAACAACTGCAGTGATTCACTTAACAACTGTGGCAAGAAAATGGAACAAAACTCACTTAACAAATGTCTCACTTAGCAACAGAAATTTTGAGCTCAATTGAAGTTGTAAGTCAAGGACTACCTGTATCTTCACCAATTAGCATGGGCACATTTTCCCCTTAAGATGCTGGATGTTGCCTTCTGTTGACATGTTTTCCCCTTTTGGGGATTCTCTTGTTTTACCATGACTATCGAAAAGCTGGTCAGTAAGCTTGTTTTGACTGTTTTGTTAGCTTGTTAAGCTCACACTCAAAACAAACAGATGCATGGGACAGCAGAAAAGTTCTTTCAGAATCTGGCAATACCTTTCTGCTTTATCAGACAACCCTCTCAATACATGACAATGTTTGATTGGCTTGTTTTGAATGTGAACTTGTTTATCACCAGGATGTTTATTTCAACAATGGCCATGGTCCCACACTCAAGACAAAATTGGGAAAGAGATGAAGATTAAGGATTCATGAACAGAAAGCATCTGTTGAGGAGCAACAACTTGCAATCATAGAAAAAAAGCTTAGAGTTGCTTGATACTGAGATAATTTGAATGAATGAATGAATGAATGAATGAATGAATAAGTAAAATTTGAAACAAAGGTACTGGCAGAAAGGAAAGGAAGCAGAAATAGCCACAAAAGATTAGCTACTGCCTTAAGTTCAGTATCAGTGAGAGGAGAAGGATGTGGGAAGGTTAGCATGGAGGATTTTCTGGATCCTTGTGCAATCCTGAGATAATGAACACATAATTTTTCAAGTAGTATATGTTTCTCCCCTTTGCTACAAAAGAAAAAACTTGTCAGAAAGGCTTGTCAGGAATTCTTTCCACAGAAATATAATTTAAATATTTCATGAAAGAGTTAAATAATAAATGGTCAAATATATGTTTCAGGTTTTATGTTATTCATAACCAAAATGAAAGTACAAGAATAGATATTAAATATTCTGATATTCACATGCACTTCTATATAGAATCTAAAATGCAGAAATTAGTAATGAAAAAGAAAAATGTCAAATGAATAACTGGAAATATTAAAAGGATAAATTATTTTTATTACCAGTTTAAGGGAAAAACAGACACAGGTAAGAGGCATACTTTTAAAAAAACATTTATTTAAAATCTAACTGGTAGAAATAATATTTTGAATGAAGTAAACTATATTACATTTTGAAACTGTGGATTCCATACATACATACTTGGAAATAAAGAGTTACTGAATTCAATGGATAATTACTATGTACAAAATTCATATATACATGACATTGAGATCCTGAAAACTGTTTATACTTAACTTATATTTTAATAATTACTATGAATGTTGCCAAAATAACTTAATGGAAGGAAAAAGAGATGACATTACATTGTTTCTTATTCAAGAAGCATTAAAAAAGAACATGTTAACATGTTGTGTACTAAGAGAAAATTGTAACTGCCTATAAACTGGATGTGTTACTGAAATATCTTAATTCTTTTTTCTCTTCCTTTTTATATTTTTCTGGAGCATTAATTTATCAAATTTCTTCTTTCCATTTCCCCCATTGGCTAATTTCTATCTAATGTTACCTTCAATAACCAACAATTTCTTTGGTTCCCTTCATCTTTCATTCCATTCTTTTGTTCCTCTGACACAGATAAGAATCAATCCACAATAAATATCCCTGTTAGTTCTGTGTTCACAGCCCTTTCCATGGCCTTAGATTTTGATAAAGCCAAGACAGATAAAGAAGCAATAACTTTCCAGATCAGGAAGCTTTCAAGACACAGATGTATTGCTTTTCTCGATTGTATAACTTTGAATAAGGGTCTGCTGGAATTGGCTCAAGAAACATTTGTTGTTGTACTTGTTTAACTGCTTCCAACTCTTAGTGGCTGATGGACATGATTTTGCCAGGATGGTCTGTCAGCAACTGGTTGAGTTCTTATAAAGTCATGCTAGAGTCACTGGTGATAGAATTTAACTACTTCCTCTTCTATAGGCCTCCTTTTTATTGCCTTTTTTCTAAGCATTAGGATCTTCTATGAAGGATCCTGCATTTTTTAGTATCTTGAAAATATCTAAAGTTAGCTTCATTATTCATGCTTCCAGTAAGCAGTCAGTCTTCAGTTGAACTATTTCTTGTGGTTCAAGATATTCTCAAACATGTTTTGAGAATACCTTGGACCACAAATGAAAAAAGTTTTTTTTTTCATTTTGCTTTACAGCTGTATATTACTATGTTTCAAAAAAAAAAAAAGTTGTTGTCAATCTGATGTCTTTGCATTTCAACATTTTGTCTAGACTTATCACTGTTTTTTTCTGAACTACCAGATATTTATTTTATGTCTATATTCTCCACCCATGAATTGTTGAGTTTAGGAAGACTATATCTAGTTTAATTCAATTTATTCACTCCCTAATTATATTAGGTTGGCATTAGCTGTTGATACAATCTTAGATTTTTATTTTAGTATTGAGTACTGTAGCAGAATAGTTTTTACATTATTTAATTCATGTTCAACAAGAAGCTCTTAGGGCTTTCTCATTTCCAACCATTATAGAAGTATCGTCACCATATTTGAGGTTTTTGACATTTTTCCTGGAAAATTGAATACCAATTTCTGTTTTTTTCTGATCTAATCTAACATTTCTTGAGATATGTTCTCCATTTAAGTTAAATAAAGTTAAATAAATAACTAACAGTATACAATTTGGCATACTCAATTATGAAACATTTAGTTGTTCAACATTTTACTCTTTTTTTTCCCTAGTCATCCCAAAAATAGGGACCACCATTGGTGGGAAGGTAACAGGGTTCTGTGCACCTTTGGCGTTTAGTTATACCAGCCACGTGACCACGGATATGTCTTCGGACAGACCTGGCTCTTCGGCTTTGAAACGGAGATGAGCACCGTCCCCTAGAGTCGGGAACGACTCTAGCACATATGTGTGAGGGGAACCTTTACCTTTACCATCCCAAAAATTCTTCAATAGGCAGACAAGAGGACCCAGTATAATCATGTTTTAAGACCTATTAATAATTAATTGTGGTCTACAAAATGAAAAGCAGTTGTATAATCAATGTAACAAGAAATAGGCATCATTTTGGAATTTGCCTTTTCTGTTATCCACTGGATAAAAGTTATGTTGTGCGCCAGTGATGTGTGTGGGTTGTGCACAAGTTATGCTCTTTCCTGGACCAACAATCCCTACTCAAGGTCACTCATGTCCTTGTCACCTCCCATCTTGACTATTGCAATGCGGTCTACATGGGGTTGCCCCTGAAAAGCATCTGGAAACTCCAGTTGGTGCAAAATGCAGTAGCCTGCATGATTTCGTGCAGACCTCGTTGTGGTGGTTATAATTTCTGCAGTTCAAATATGATAGCCAAGTCCAATCTGGACATTACCACATGAATTGTTACATCCACGCAAGTGCAAGACTTTGACTTTGCTTGTAGAAGCTGGCAAGGAAGGTTGCATATAGCAATCACATGATCATATCTCCCTGCATCAGATTGTGTTCATGTGAATACATGAATACTATGACTGGACCTTTGAGGATTGGTCATATGTTCATTTTTTTCAATGTTGCTGTAACTCTGAATGGTCACTGAATGAATATATGTAAGCTGAGGGCTACCTGCAGTAATTCTTATGGTTCCGTATGTCAAGACAGACACAGAGACAGAATTCCAAGAAATCCACAATACAGAAAGCAATAAATCGTGACTGAGTTAAGCATTGGTAAGCATGTTGTACAAACGCAGGCATTATAACAAAATCTATGTCATAAATAGGAACATACCTACTTTGAGATGTATCATTTTAGCATCTGCACGAAGTTGCTCATAATTAATGAACACTTGTTATATTTGAGGGATTGACTTGCCCTAACTACATCCATCCATCCCATCAGGTGCAGCAGGAGTAGTATATGGCAGATCACATCAGCGAAGAGCTTCATGCCCAAGACGAGACTTTTTCTGCCTTGGTACATTATTCCCCCCCTCCCCCCTGGTCCCAACGTGGCTTAGCTATTAGGCCTGGGGATCCCATGGAAGCATGGAGCCTTTAAATGGCTAGTATATGTTTGCACTATTCACTATCTTTTGTAATTGTAGTTTATTGTTTAATGGAAAAATTACACTAAGCATTTAGTGCTTTTTAATAGTGCATACTGTGAAAGAGTCACATGCAAGTGACACAGACAGCTATTTAAATTAATTAAATAAATAAAATAATAAGTGCCTATGTTTCCTTCTAGATACTACAAGATTCCAACAGGGTTTCAACATCCCACTAAGCTATAGTTTAATCATGGTTTATCAAGTAAGAACCTGCAATGCTTTATATAAGAAATAGGATTATAAGCTGTTTTGAAAAATAAGCTTTTACATAGAAATAAGCTAGAAGTGTCAAAACTGCAAAATGTCAGCTGTAACCGCAAGTAGGAGAGCAAAAGTTAACTAGGCTAAGAGCTGTGAAAGAAACAGGAAAAGGAGAAGGGAGGAGGGAGATAGAATGAGTGCTTAAGCAGGATGCTATGCTAAAGAACAAAGGTATACTTTTAGGAGCTTTGAAAAAGAAATGTTTTAAACAGGAAAAAGGGAGGGGGGAGGAAGTGGGGTTTTGTGTGAGTGATAAATTGATCAACTATGCTGTAACTGTTGTTCCCTTCTCCTGTTCCCTTGTTTGCAAACATGTTATTAAACTCTACTGATTTCAAGTAAAGTCTCAGGTAGTTCAATATACTATTAGAATTGTTTATCACACTTCCTTCCCTCCTTCCTATCGCTGTTTGAATTTTCCTTCCTTCCTTCCTCCTTCCTTCCTATCGCTGTTCGAATATTTCCTTCCTTCCTTCCTTCCAATCAATGTTCGGATGCTTCCCAAAATGTTCATTGTTCCTTTCTTTCTCTTTCCTTCCTATTGCTGTTCTAATGTTTCCTTCCTTCCTTCCTTCCTTCCCTCCTTCCTTCCTTCCTTTCTTCCTTCCTTTCAATCAATGTTTGAATGCTTCCCAAATTGTTCGTTTGTTCCCTCCTTCCTTCCCTCCTTCTTTCCTATCGCTGTTTGAATGTTTCCTTCCTTCCCTTCCTTCCTTCCTTCCTTCCTTCCTTCCTATCAATGTTCGAATGCTTCCCAAAATGTTCGTTTGTTCCTTCCTTCCTTTCTTCCCTCCTTTCTTCCTTCCTATTGCTGTTCGAATGTTTCCTTCCTTCCTTCCTTCTTTCTTTCCTCCTTCCTTCCTATCACTGTTCAAATATTTCCTTCCTTCCTTCCAATTGATGTTCGGATGCTTCCCAAAATGTTCATTTGTTCCCTCCTTTCTCTTTCCTTACTATTGTTGTTCTAATGTTTCCTTCCTTCCTTCCAATCGATGTTCAAATGCTTCCCAAAATGTTTGTTTGTTCCTTCCTTCCTTCCCTCCTTCCTTCCTATTGCTGTTTGAATGTTACCTTCCTTCCTTCCAATCAATGTTCGAATGCTTCCCAAAATGTTCGTTTGTTCCTTCCTTCCTTCCTTCCCTCCTTCCTTCCTTCTTTCCTATCGCTGTTTGAATGTATGTTTCCTTCCTTCCTTCCTTCCTTCCAATCAATGTTCGAATGCTTCCCAAAATGTTCATTTGTTCCCTCCTTTCTCTTTCCTTACTATTGTTGTTCTAATGTTTCCTTCCTTCCTTCCTTTCTTCCAATCGATGTTCAAATGCTTCCCAAAATGTTTGTTTGTTCCTTCCTTCCTTCCTTCTTTCCTATCGCTGTTTGAATGTTTCCTTCCTTCCTTCCTTCCTTCCTTCCTTCCTTCCTTCCTTCCTTCCTTCCTTCCTTCCTTCCTTCCTTCCTATCAATGTTCGAATGCTTCCCAAAATGTTCGTTTGTTCCTTCCTTCCTTCCCTCCTTCCTTCCTATCGCTGTTCGAATGTTTCCTTCCTTCCTTCCTTCCTTCCTTCTTTCCTTCCTTCCTTCCGATCGCCGTTCGAATGTATCCCCGTGTTGCCGTGAAACTAAGAATAAACCGTGTTTCTAGACACGCTTCCTCATGCTTTAATCATTTGGTCTGGACCAGGGCACCGAACCACAAACTAACCCCTCACGCTTGGATCCGCGCATCCCGCGGCGCTAAAAACGAGACCGATTCCCTAGCAGTTCACCACCAAGGCAAGCGCTTCAATAGCAGCCGTCCTGCCAGGCAGCCAGCCAGCTTTTCTCCTCCTCCTCCTCCTCTTCTTCTTCCCGCTTCTGTTCTCCGCTTCAGCCGCCCGGGGCCTGCGGAAGGGCCAACCTCTCCCTCCTCCTCCGTTCGTAGGAGGCGGGTCTAGGCTCGGTGTAAATCGGTGCGGAGTTCAGTCGCGGCCTGGCAGGTTCGGTGAGGAAGAGAACAAGAAAGGCTTTGTCATGGCTGCTCTGAGAGCCTGTCGGGTGAGAAGAAAGCTGGCCAAGAGGGGACAGGGGGTCTTAGGGGCATCGGGGGAGCATAGGGAGGGCGACTTCGGCTCGATCTTTCTGACTCTCCCCTGCCTTACTGGAGGGTGTCTCCGTTTCTAGAATTTGGGGGCAGCCGCCTGGGTTAGGGCTGGGGTGGAACTGGCTTGAGTTGTACTTTCCAGAGGAAAAGTCCAGGGATTGAAGAGGAGGGTCGTCAAATTTCGGCTGCAGCCCGCAAGATGACAGTCATTGGTAGTCAATTGCGGAGGTGGCGGTGGGGGGAATCGAAGTCGTTGTATTATTATTGTTATATACTTTGTTCATTAAACATGAAAGTTGGTCAACTGAACATTAACTGACTTCGGTGCCTTCCGCCGTGCCCTTAAAACTTTCTTTTTTTCAGCAAGCCGGGCTGGCTTAATATATTTTTAAAATATTTTTAATTGGTTTGTTATTTTAAATTGGGGCCAAATTAATATGTATCTTTTTAATTGTTTTTAATGTTTGTATTGTATGTTTTTATCTGGCTGTACACCTCCCTGAATCCCCTGGGAGAAGGTGAGGTATATAAATTCGAAATAAAATAAATAAATAAAATATATTATAATTATTATTATTATTATTATTATTATTATTATTATTATTATTATTATTATTATTATTAATATTATTTGCAAAATTATGGGATAGCGTATTAAAGTATGTCAAAGGTTGTCCCCCTTCTGTATTATCATTTGCAAAATTATGGGATATCGTATTAAAGTATGTCAAAGGTCGCCTATCTGTCGCCCTCCTTCTGTCCACCCTGGTAAATTGACTCCAAAATCACTTCCCCACATTCTTTTAAACTTAATCATATAAGACGAACTTTTTGAAGCAGGTAGGCCAACTCTGTTGGCACAGCAAAAAGAATAGTATTGTTTGCCATGGTCAACTGGGCTTCTGGTCAGAAACTTAGTCTCAGAATTATAAAGGTGTCTTGCTTTATCTAAAAATATATTTCTACATCATAAAAAATTACCTGATCCCTGGTAAAATTCAAAGCGTTTTTAGGATCTTATTTAAAAAGTTCATTTTTAAGTTTGTCAATTGGCATCTGTGATATGCTGTACAAAGTTCTTTCTTGCATGTAACAGCAAGGCTGCATTATTTTATCATTTAATACAGATTGTTACAGTGTCTGGGAGCTTTTGTAGCGTTTGAAAATATAAATGACAAATATATATTATAACAAGGGAAACCATTGTTCAAAATGATTGCAAACTTATATAAAAATATTTCTCTAGAAATTATTTGCAATACTTATCGTATATAATGTGAAAGTTCTTTGGGTTTATGCCAGTCAGTACTGATGCTAATATAATATGAAGAATCATCAATCATTTGGCATGATGATATATGTGTTAAATGTAGGCTAAAATGTTCTGAACAAAACAATTCAAGGTTGTGAAAATAGAACATAATGTAGTTAGTATATTACTGTCAACATTCCTGTTGCATGACTTAATTTTCTTCTAAGAAGTCCCAGGAAATTAGATCAGGATCAGGTCATTTTTACCAGGGATCAGGGTTGGGGTTTTTTTTTTTTTTTTGGTCTTTATTTACTTCTGTGCAAATGTGCACAGATTTAGGAAACAAAACAATTACTGTGAATTTGAAAAGTAAGTTATTTACCGTAAGGAAACTTGGAATATGGAATAAGCCACAATAGAATGGTCCAAACAAAAACTATTGTGATAGTCCTGGAATAAGGTGACACTTACGAACATCAAAAAAAAAAAAAAAAAAGTGCCACAAGAAATCATTTCAAATCTTGCAGAACAAGATATCAAAGGTCTGCTATACAAATATATATCAAATTACAAATATAAATGATTTTTGTAACCAGTAACAAGTAATTAACAAAAAGCTTTGCTTTCTAGTTAATATTATACTTTAGATGTTCCAGGGAGTTACTTTCAGTTGTCTTATGTAAGACCTATTTTTGTTGTTCTTCAGGTTCGCTTTGCTTATGTGTACTCATTTTTTATTGAGCTAATTGTGCATTAAGTTGAATAGTTTGGGTTTATCCTTTACTTGCCATTTAATTTGCAGTTTATATACCAAGGCTGGGTTCAAAAGACAAGATGTGAATTGAAGTTCATGTACTCTTACACATTTCTGCTTTGCTGTCTATTCAGAGAAAATTAATTGAATCAAGGGCAATTTTGGGAAAGGTTTTGTAGTTTTAGGAGATGAAATTGATTACTTCCAAGCTGCCAAAAATACAAAAGTGAACCTTTGGTTGCTAGTAGAAAAAGATTTCTGGTCTAAAATAATGCACTTGACTTTCTGTTGAGTTCCTTCATTCTTATTAACATTTCAGATATCTTGCCTAAAATTATTATTTCATATTTAATATCTAAGGGGTAATAATTATTTTCCCCAAATTATCTTGTTCATCTCAAATTATGGCATCATTTTGCAGTCTTTACTGCAAGATGTGAGTTAATGTACTTAATTTTTTGCTCAATAAATTATTGCTTTTACTTTACTTATATAGCACTTAGAACAGTGGTTCTCAAGCTTCCTAATGCCACGACCCTTTAATACAGTTCCTCATGTTGTGGTGACCCCCAACCAGGGGTGGGTTCTAAATTTTTTTACTACCGGTTCTGTGGGTGTGGCTTATTTTGTGGGCGTGGCTTGGACGTCATGTGACTGAGTGGGCGTGGCTAGCTGGTCATGTGACTGTGTGGCCATGGCTATGTGTATAGGGACTACTCAGAGGGCTGAAAAACGTCATTTCTGACAGGTCCTCGCACTTTTGACTGGTCCTCACACTTATGACCATCCTCACATTTATGCCTGTGCAGCATTCTTAACAACCATGTCACTCATTTCACAACTGCTTCTCTTCAACATGGTATAAGATAGGGCAAAAAACGTAAAATGTGAGGACAGTCGTGAATTCGAGGACTGGTCAAAAGTGCGAGGACCAGTCAAAAGTAACTTTTTCAGCCCTCTGAGTAGTCCCTGTGCACAAAAGGACTACCCAGAGGGCTGAAAAATGTGATTTCTGACAGGTCCTCGCACTTTTGACCGGTCTTCGCAGTTATCATCATTTATGCCCATTGTAGCATTCTTAACAACCGTGTCACTCATTTCACAACTGCTTCTCTTCACCATGGTGACAAGATAGGGCAAAAACGTAAATTGTGAGGATAGTCGTAAATTCGAGGACTGGTCAAAAGTGCGAGGACCAGTCAAAAATAACTTTTTTAGCCCTCTGAGTAGTCCATATGCATAAAAGGATACAGCAATAGAGAGGGATGAAGGAAGGGAAGGGAAATTAGAGTAGGAGTGAAGGTAAGAGAGGGAGGAAGAGAGGAGGAGAAGGAGAAAGAAAGAGGAAGTAGGGAGAAGAAGAAGAGGGGGGGGAGAGAAAGTAAGTAAGAAAGAAAAGACAGAGGTGGTAGGTTTGAGGAGAAAGATTGCTGTACAATAAAAAAGATGAAAGGAAACAAAGCCAACCCCAAACAAATATTAAGATATTAAGATAAAGAATGAATTGTTAAACTTTAAAGAATAAAAGAGAACAAATAGGAATAAATAGCAATAATTAGAAACACACATACAAACATACAACGTATTTTCTTTGAACAGAGTATTTGGCTGGTTCACAAATTTAAACAGTTGTAGGAGGTTAGCACCCACCCCTTTCCTAGAAGAATGAAATATTTTGGGAAATATTAAAAAGGCAGAATATTATATTTTCCTGTATGAGAAATGGAGAAGCATATTTTACAGACAAAGCAACTCCCACCTTCCTGCCCCCCACCCTTTGTTAATGGGCCAGAGGCAGAAAGTCAATCCTTTGTCAAAGGACATTTGCAACACAATAGCAACAGAAACTAACACAATGGGCCCCATCAAGCCATGTGATCCTGTCCACCATTAAACCATCTTTCCAAGCAGTCTCCATGTTTCCAGTCTTTTTCCCCACTTGGAGCAGAACCCAGAAGGATATTTCTTCTAACACAGTATTTAGTCATTTCAATTAAATTTTCAATTTTTATATTTCCTTTTTACCATATTTATTCCTCATCTATTTTTTTAAAAAACCAATATTACCCTTCATCCTCATCTCTAATCTTAATCAAATTCAATTTTTCCCTTCTATTCTATATTATACCCCTTCCCATTGTCATCTATTTTTATATCTATCCTCACATTGGTTAATTATGTAATACAGTTGTTTAATACAAATTCAACATTTTAATATAAATCAATTAGTTTTATAACTACCTTTTTTGTATATTAATCAATATGAACATGAATATTCCAATTATTTCCATTCAATCCAATTTCTTACAAATCAATTAATTATATTTACCAATAATAATAAACCAAATAATTTCCCCCATATATTCCTCCAAACCACAACTTAACCATTTCTGCTTTCAACACAATATGCAATTAATAGTATCTCAATTATTACAATTCCCTAGTTAAATAGAGCTTTTTTTCTTGTGTTTTAAAATCTTGAACCTCCTCTTGCCCTAAATTTCCCATTGTTTGCAGTTTGCACCTACCTTTTTTGGTGAGGAAAAAGAAAAAGAAATCTCTCTGCCTCATTTTGTTGCAGCCAAGACCCTGCTTACTTTCAATTTCGCTTTTTCAGCATAGCTAGGGGAAAAAAAAATCTGCTCCAGGAATTTATCTCTTTGCAGCTAGCTAGCAACAGAGCCCTCCGCAAAACAGCTGAGAGTAGGGCGGCTCTTTGAAGCCCCGCAGCAAGAATTTAAAGTTTTTTTCCCCTCTAGCCATCAGCTGGGACTCCGGAGGCAGCAATAGATTGGGAGTGGGCGGGGTAAGTGAATGGCAACCGGGCGATCCAGCAGAGGCAGAGGGTGAGGGTGAGTGAAGGCGTGGGGGGGGGGGGGCGAGAGAGGGCTTTGGCGACCCCTGTGAAATGGCAGTTCGACTCCCAAAGGGGTCGCGACCCCCAGGTTGAGAACCGCTGACTTAGAACAAGAGCACTTAGACTTATATACCACTTCATAGTACTTTACAGCACTAAGTCAGGAGTGTCAAACTCAAGGCCCACAGGCCAGATTTGACCCACAGGGTGCTTAGATCTGACCCGCAGGGCCACCCCGGAAACAATGAAGGACCGGTCTGCGGAGCCTCTGCCAGCCCTCCTGGGCTCTGTTTTTGGCTACAATGGCTTCATGCAGCCCTCTGCTAAGGGAAACGGAGCCTGGGAGGGCTGCGCGCAGGCTCCATTTTCGCTGGTAGAGGGCTGCAGGAGGCAGTCGCAATCAAAAACGGAGCCCGGCTCCATTTTCACTGGCAGAGGGCTGCAGGACATCAAGATGGCTATGCCTAGCCCAGCTATGCCCACTCGGTCCCCTGAGGTCAAACACAACCCTGATGTGGCCCTCAATGAAATCGAGTTTGACACCCCTGCTCTAAGTGGTTTACAGTGTCAGCATATTGCCCCCAACAATCTGGGTCTTCATTTTATTGAAGAAGAATGGATGGCTGAGTCTACCTTCAGCTGATCATGATCGAACTCCTGGTAGAGGGCAGAGTCAGCCTGCAATACTGCATTCTATCCACTGTGCCACCATGGCTCCTATATCTTAGATTTCATTTGCATTTTTTCTTTCCATTTGATTCTTAATAAAATAATTTTTATTTTTTATTTATTTAATTTCTATGCCACCCATCTCACTGTCCAGTAACTTTTATAACCTTAAAATAGTATTGCAGTTTCTTACTTCAATACTATTTATAATAACTGAATATTTGAGGAACCTTTTACATAAATTTCCCTTTTAAGGATTCTTTCTTAACAATTTTTCTGTTTGATTTTTTAAAAATTCCTTATTTGCATTAACTATTGTGTAACTGCAACTTGTTTAATACTTTCTTCCTCCTTTTTTCAGCATTAGCACAAAAAGTTGTTTTCATGTTTGGTCTTTTTAAGTCCTATCTATTGACTATATTACTAAGCGTAGTACATGGAATATGCATATACTATGAAACAATAATTAGTAAAACATTGACTTTGACTTTGCTGGGTCACAGTTACAAACAAAGTAACTACAACTACTGTGAGCCATAAAAAAAAAATTAATAAAGAACCAGCATTTGGAGTCCTTGATGCTCTCTGAGCTTGGTTGTTTGCTTACAAGTATTTCATTACTGACTGCAATGAAGAATAACATGAGGTAACATTAGTGCTAGTGGGTGTGATGTTTGTTCCTTGTTTATATACACTAGCTTGCCCTGAGAGTATTGATAGGGGTGTAGTTTTCTCCTTGGTAGTTCCTTAATTGTTTTCTGCTTGTAGTTCCTTAATTGTTTTCTGCTTGTTTGTGTGATATAAATTCTTGCTTATCTGGATGTTGGTTGCCGGAGAAGATGTGTTCTTTTTGTTTCCTTCTTAGCTTTTTTTTTATTGACCCCTTAGAATGGTATGCAAATGTGCTTTATGTGTCTACAGAAATTCTTCAATTTACAGTCACAATTGGGACCGGAACTTCTGTCACTAAGCAATGTGATCATTAAGTGAGTCAGTTATTCAGCGAATTATGCTGTTAAGAGAATCTGGCTTCTCACATTGATTTTCCTTCTTGAAAGCTAGCTGCAAAGGTTGCAAGTGGTGATCCTGTGTCCTCAGGATGCCGCAACCATCATAAATACATGCTGGTTGCCAAGCATCCAAATCATGATTGTGTTTTCGGATACCGTAAAAGCCACAAATCATAAGTTCAACGACTAGTCATAAGTTACTTTTTCCAGCATTTCCATAACTTTGAAGGGTCGCTAAACAAATGGTTGTAAATTGAGAACTACTTGTATGGACGGCTGATTTGTTTATATGCCAAGTTTCCAAGAATTCTCTGGCATTTTTGGATTTAGTTGGTCTATTTCTACCCATGTGTTATGAGATTAAGGACTTTGCATCATATCTTTTATTTGCCAGTTGGTGCTCTCTGCTAGTCTTCTGCCTGTCTGGCCTACATAGTGTCTGTTACAGTGTACGCTGTAGATAAAGAAACCACTGTATTTTAAAGAATGCTTTATTTCTTTAGACAGTAGTCTAACAGTAAACAGTACCGTTTTGTACTCTTTATAACAGTAAAACAAATATTCTTATATTCTTTTTCTTTTTTACTTTAGATTGTATTCATATTATTTATGTTTAATAATTGACATATGGAATTTTTTAACCATCTCTGGGATAAAAATTGTATTTCGTTAAATGTGTTGGACTCTATATCTGTACGATGTTTATGCATTGGTAATAAAGTTTGGAACATTCTGTTCCAAACTTCTGTGACACTTGGCTCTTTTTCTACATTAAATTTCAGGTCGGGCGAAGCATTGTTGCTTGTGGCTTGAGAGCACAATCCAGTCATGCTACTGCAACATCACCAAAAAGCAAATCGGCTGCTGGTTATAGCTTTGGTATGTAAAAATGTTCCATAATGCTTCACATGAAGGCCCTGAATTGGCAGCTTCTAGTATTATAAATCTAAATTAATTCATTTTGTCATTGTTTGCTATGTACTTTGTGAGCATATTTTATATATATATATATATATATATATATATATATATATATATATATATATATATATATATATTCATTCTGAGGTTTTCGCGGGTGTTTGTATGTAGGTCTTTGGTTATTCGGGTTCTCTCCCGCGTAAAATTGAAGATTTCTTGGCAACGTTTCGACGAAGTCTCATTCGTCATCTTCAGGCTGGTGTCTTCGGCTTTGTGCTTCTAGGAGCAATCAGCAATTGCTGATCCAATTTTACGCGGGAGAGAACCCGAATAACCAAAGACCTACACACACACACACATATATATATGTATATGTATATGTACCGTATTTTCCGGCGTATAAGACGACTGGGCGTATAAGACGACCCCCAACTTTTCCTGTTAAAATATAGGGTTGGGGCTATACTCGCCATATAAGACTACCCCTCTTCCAACACACACCAAATAAAAATTAAAAAACATCAACTGCCTCAACACAATGTAAAAGCAGCTGTGCTAGACCCAAAATGGCCCCTGCAACTAGCAGGAACCTCACACAGCCACAAAAAGCGCAAAAAACAACTTTCACACTTTACACACACACAACACAACACAACACAACTGGCTCATCCACAATGTAAAAGCAGCTGTGCTAGACCCAAAATGGCCCCTGCAACAAGCAGGAACCTCACACAGCCACAAAAAGCCCCAAAAAATCAACCTTCACACTTTACACACACAAAATTCCACATACAGCTTTGTGAGATTTTGTGTGTTTGTGTAGTTAGAGTGAAACACTACAGAAACACACCACATCTCAGAAAGCTGCACAAATATTATTTTATTTTTATTTTTATATGAAAACTAAATTTAAAACTTCCTAAACTTTAAATGGCTAGGTCTAAAAAAGAACAACTAAAAAAACCCCAATTAACTATTTTTTTAAAGCTCCCAAAGGGGAAAAAAACTTATCCAATAGAACAGGGGTCTCCAACCTTGGCAACTTTAAGACTTGTAGACTTCAACTCCCAGAATTCCTCAGCCAGCTTTGTTTTTACTGGCTGAGGAATTCTGGGAGTTGAAGTCCACAACTCCTGCCTGCATGATTGCAGGCAGAAAGTGGCTTGCTGATGGAATGGATTCAGGCAAGCAAAGCAAGGCAAGCGTGGCGATTACCAGCTAAGGTAAGCAAGCTGGAGGGGGAAAACTTTTTTCTTTTTACAGGGCTCTGGGCTCTGGCGATCCCAGCTGAGTTGCCTGATTAGCAGGCAACGCAGCTGGGATCGTCAGAGCTTGCAGAGTCACGTAAAAGGAAAAAAGTTTTTTCCTTTAACATGGCTCTGGCATCCCAGCTGAGTTGCCTGATTAGCAGGCAAAGCTGGGATCGTCAGAGCTTCGATCGCCAGAGCCATTTAAGGCTCGTTAGAGTCTTTTGGGCTGGTCTGCCTGGTTACAGGAGAACGACACCCGGCGTATAAGACGACCCCCGACTTTTGAGAAGATTTTCATGTGTTAAAAAGTCGTCTTATACGCCGGAAAATACGGTATATGTGTATAGTTAATATTTCGGGTTTCTTCCCGTGTAATTGTGGATATATCCCTAAAAGGGTAGAAGCGTATGAGTACTATATGAGCATATGCAGGCATGTTCTGATACATCCATTTTTTTCTTATGAAACATACATCAGCCTAGGAAGAAAAGGATAGAATATTTATATAGGATAAACTGTGAATACATAAGGCTGAAATGTATTTGTTTTGGGGCATTTTATTCACCTGTATTCACCTGTATTCCCTAATGTGCATTATCTACTGTAGCTTGTAAAGAAGCATTTGCAGTTTTTAGATTGAGTGGAAGCCATTTGTAATGAAAGATAATACATTCCCTGAATTACTTGAAATGCTTCAAAACTATACTTGGTTTATGGACAATTATTACCGGTATGTAGGGCAGACTCTTAACACATGCTCCTTTAAGGTTTAACATTGGCACATACATATTTCCATATATGTGTTTTACACATGACTTGGGGTAGAGAAAGTTTTGGATTGATATTTGTGGGTGAAGAAAAATAGTAAGTGTATATTTTAGTAGATGGGATATGGGATGCATACAGTTAAGGATGATAGTGAAGAAAGTATTTCATGTAGATTAGTCTGCACATTTTCCCAATTCTAGTCCTAGTTTAGGCATGAAAGCCAGCTGGGTGATCTTGGCCAATCACTCTCTTTCCCTTACCATTCACCTTTTGGGGAAAGTGGGAGAAGAAACGAGTATTATGTATGTTTGTTACCTTGAGTTATTTTTAAAATAATAAAGATAGGCTTTAAAAAACAATCAAATAAATAAATATGTTATGCTCTACTAATTTTTAATGCTTATTTGGGAACTTGAAATCTTATGTTTTCTAGAACTTACTGATGAACAGAAGGAATTTCAAGCTACAGCTCGTAAATTTGCTAGAGAAGAAATCATACCTGTTGCTTCTCACTATGATGTAACTGGAGAGGTAGATATACAATAAATAGTAGGGGAAGACCAGGTTTAAAATTTCAGTGAATAAGACCCTAAGCAGAGGAGCTCTGCATAATATTTCTTGTGTTTGTTTCCTTTTTAGTATCCTGTTCCTCTCATTAAAAGGGCATGGGAGCTTGGCTTGATGAATACACACATACCAGAAAGTTCTGGTAAGTAAAATACTTTATAAGCTATAAAACCAAATAAACAGTGAAATGTATGTATAAGCAATAACAACACTAAAGATATTACAGTCCAATCTGATTTTGAATATATGAGATAGGAATGTGTCTTGAAGAGATGTTATATAACATGTTACAGATGATATGTAAACATGTGAATTGACCTCATTTTGTGGTTATTCTGTTGAGCTCAAATTGTTTCTCTCCTACAATTATTAATTATAAATACAATTATTGAATACAATTAGTATTCATTATATTCTTTGATACTGTATTTAAATTGGAAAGATTTAAAAGATAGTATATTTATAAATCTTTTTAAAACCCATAGAATTAAATCTGTTATCTTTTGTGTGTGTGAAGGGTAGTATTCAGAATATATCAAATTTAGCATATCTGTTGCTTAATGTAGAACCCCTTTATTTGTAAACTGTATTTGTAAATACATAAACAGTAATAAAAATCATTTTCTGCTCAATGTACACATTTATGATCAAATTTCATGACCTGACAACAAAAAGCTTCAGTGTGAAACTGATTAATGTCTAGTGAGTTTCAGGCAACAGTAAGAGTTCTAATCAACTAATTAAAGTCAGAATGGAACTTGTTAACACATTTTTGGGAAGTTCTGGGCTGCAAGGAAAAGCAGCTCAGGAAAAGATAGCTTGGTTAAGCAATTGCTCCATTCTGCAAGGGGGCAACAAAAAAGGAGGGGGGATGGATTAAACACGGAGTAACTTTATCTGAATGACCAGCAACAACCAGGAATTTTGCAGGGTGTTTTTTTCTCTCTCCCCCTCTGTCACTTGTTCATTTAGCAGCCATTTTGCTTAAGTTGCTGGAATGGCTTCCATCACTAAATCAGAAGAGGGTGCAATAAAACATAAAATAATTAACTTTGTGACATAACCTTTATTTGTGTGGAATATTATTTGTTTTCCAAAACAATTTTTGTAGGTGGTCTTGGCCTTGGCACTTTTGATGCCTGCCTTATTACTGAAGAATTGGCTTATGGATGTACAGGAGTTCAGACAGCTATTGAGGCAAATTCCCTAGGTGTAAGTGTTTTGCTTTAATTGTACTTATTATTTACATTATTTTAACATTAGCATTAGGCTCTGTCTTCCCATGTTAAACAGTGAACTTTTTTGTTACAGCAAATGCCAGTTATAATTGGGGGAAATGAGCAACAGCAGAAAAAATATTTAGGAAGAATGACTGAAGAACCCATAATGTGTGTAAGTGTTTTTGCAATATTGATAAATGGTATTTTGATTTCCATCGTGAAAGGAATCTACAAAAGTGTATTATGTTTTGTTATACTTATGTAATAGTATGTTATGTTATTATTCAGGGTAATACATTGAACTTCAACAATATAATTTAACAGTAATAAAAATATTTATGTGAGCATGAAGTCATACCTTGCTATAATAATTACCGAATTCACTACAGTACTAACGTAAATGAACATCTGTTGTGTTTACACATAGTAGAAATGGCAGTTGTTCATTTAGACTCAGTAATGTCTAAAATTGGGTGGGTCAATGATAAAATAAATAGGCAATTTGTGGTCTTGATTCAGGAAAATACACACACACACACTGAGTGTTTTAATGGTTGCAGTGTATAGAGTTCATTTCATAAGATGGTTCTGCATATTCTCAAGAATTTAAATATGAATTGGTATCAAACTTTGTGATGAATAAAGCAATATACACATTTAGCAATAAAACAGTGATGTTTCATTAGGATTTCTTTGTATTCTCAGTAGTTCTCCACAATTTAAAAGTTTTCATAATTTTAAGTTATTAATTTCTTTATCAATAAAATTATAATGAAAGTTAACCAAATTACTGATGATTTTGTATCATGTTCATTTAGAATGGCTGGACTTAATGCTCATTCTTCAAATTTTAGTATGTGTAGTACAGTATAGTTTGTAATTTGATGTTTTGAATTTTCTTCTTTAAGGCATATTGTGTAACAGAACCTGGTGCAGGCTCTGATGTAGCAAGTATAAAGACAAGAGCTGAAAAGAAAGGAGATGAATATATTATTAATGGACAAAAAATGTGGATCACCAATGGTGGCAAAGCTAATTGGTATAGCAATTTATTTAAGCTATTTAAATAAGGCTCAGTTATACAGTATGTCCCTAACATTTTTTTTAGGAAAATGTTACTACTATATATTTATATTTTCAGTGGTGGTCATAATTTAGATATAAACATTTAAATGTGCAAAAACAATTTTTCAACAGTATTTTCATTCTTGTATCACACTTGTATCATTCTATAACCAAGCAATAGAATGTTTGAACCTGAATGATGTGCTTTTATTACATACCAATTATTATCCCATTCATTTGGTCAATAGTATTATTTCCTTAATTCTAAATCATAAGTCATTAATTTATTTAGGGAAAAAAAAGAAAAGAATTCAGTAGATGAGCGTGGGCTAAAAAAGAAGATAAATTTGTAGAAGCGAAGTCATTCCTTTACCCAGAATCAATGTATAATACTGACATATCTAATTTTATGTATGAATTGAAATTTAGAATCAAAATCATGTTAAGATCTACTGAATTTATTGAGGCATATGTCTGAATAAAAACAAAGGATTATGCTATAAGAATGTACTATCTCTTCATGAGAAATGTGTGATCAGTATTTTATATGCTATAAGAAAGCTATAAGACAGTTAATGATTTCTGATGGCCTGTGAGCAAATTTGTAAAATTGTGGTTTTATTATGTTCCAATTAGGTATTTTTTATTGGCACGTTCCAATCCTGATCCAAAAGCTCCGGCAAGTAAAGCTTTTACTGGATTTATTGTGGAAGCTGACAGCCCTGGAATACAGATTGGAAGAAAGGTAGAAGTGGAACATCTTAATGCTAATTTGAAAATTTGGTATTGGCTCTTCTTAGTTAATAGTTAAGAAATCATTGGCTATAAAATATATGTAATAAAATATTCTTGCAGTAGTTATCTTGTATAAAGCTAATTGGATATTCTTTGTGGGAATATATGGTTTAGTGAAATATAATAAAAATAGTACTTGGAAAGGAAATCAAGCTTTTAGAATTTGTTCCATTCTGTTATAAACCATTTTCCGAAATTGTTCAGCTTTGTGACATTGCCACCAAATATAGGCCCAAATCTGATTTCTAATTTTTTTTTATTGAATTTATTTTTAATATATGTGTAAGAACAAATACATAGTGGGAGGAACAGGTTTTAATCTTAGCTTTCTGATGAACCTACTTCAGTTTTGTTGAATTAAAAATAGAGTTTTCATGGTAATTATTTATCATACAAAATTCCTTTTCAGGAGCTTAACATGGGCCAGCGCTGTTCAGATACGAGAGGGATTGTTTTTGAGGATGTAAGAGTACCCAAAGAAAATGTACTTATTGGTGAAGGAGCTGGCTTTAAAATTGCCATGGGAGCTTTTGATAAAACAAGACCTCCGGTAAGTATTTAAAGTACATTCGAAAGAGGAATTCTAATTGTAGAACTTCTGCTTTGTAATATTTATTACTGATCTACAGGTAGCAGCTGGTGCTGTTGGATTAGCACAGAGAGCTTTGGATGAAGCCACAAAATATGCTATGGAAAGAAAAACATTTGGGAAGGCCATTGCAGAGGTATGTGGAATTTCAACTATGGATGTAATATGGTATGAAATCAAACATTCCATTAATAAATTTAAGCTTAATTAGACTTCCTTTTTTCTTGCTCTGTTCCTCACCCTTTATCATCTAGTGGATTTTGAGTATAGATAGAGCAATGTTTTTCAACTTTGTCAACTTTAAGCTACGTGGATTTCAACTCCCAGAATTCGCCAGTCAGCCTTGGGAACTCTGGGAGCTGAAGCCTTCGCAGCTTAAAGTTACCAAAGTTGGGAAACACTGGTGTAAAGAGTTAACAAGGAAGAACCATACCATTCAGTGGAACATGTTTCTGCTAATAGAAGCACATATTTGAATTGTTGTAGTTTGTAGGAGGCATATTTCAAATATATTTTTTTCACAGAGTGCTTATAGAGAATTTTCAATAATGCAAAAGTCTCATTAAAATCATAATAATGTCACAATAACAAAGGATTAAGAAAATAATAACAATAACAAAATATTCAATCACAATCACAAAATATACAGTTTGTTTTACCAGACTCCATTTACTGTAGATGAAGAGAATCTTATGTGCTATAAGAAATTTAAAAATGGCTTCACTTGTTACTTAAGTTACTAGGCCAGTGTATTGTATACCTGCTGATACTGCCATATGTTACATTGTATGTTTCATCTGAAATAGTGGTAGGTAAATTGTTGGTCTCCGGCAACCGTGGGTCAATGGTTAAGGGTGGCGAGCATTGCAATGCAACATCCTGGAAAGAAGCATACTACTTACCCCTTTCCAGAGTCACTCATATTTGTATTGTGCTCGTTGTTTATTAACATATGTTTTATGCATATTGAACAATAAGCCATTTAAAGACTTTCTTGTGGAGTCCTTGGTGCCCTTGAGCTTGGTTGTTTTCTTGCAGACATTTCATTACCCAACTAGGTAACATCAGTGCTAGCTTACCCTAGTTGTGAATGAAATATCTGCAACAAACAACTAAGCTCGGAGAGCACCAAGCTACAAATATTCTCTTCTATCAGCAAAGGGTTTCTTGTTAAACCAGAACATAAGAAGTCTACTGCCCAGAGTCGCAGAGTGACATATAATAAATAAATAAGACTGAATTGTGTATATTGTTTAAATACACACTAGCATTGCATATTTGGAAGTTAAGTTTTCAAGACTAACTTTTACCTCTCCCACAAACAATTCCAGCACCAAGCAGTGTCCTTCATGTTAGCTGAAATGGCACTGAAAGTGGAACTGTCTCGCCTGGCCTACCAGAGGGCAGCATGGGAGGTAGATGTTGGTCGTAGAAATACCTATTATGCCTCCATAGCAAAGGCATATGCGGGAGACATTGCAAATCAAGTAGCTGCTGATGCTGTCCAAATTTTTGGAGGAAATGGATTCAATAGTGAATATCCAGTAGAAAAACTAATGAGAGATGCAAAAATATACCAGGTAAGTAATCTTAGTCAATAGCATTAGTATATTTAAGCTAAATTTACATTTATATAATGCTAAAGAAAATGTGCCTTTTTTGATTGATCCGCATGTAGGCACTCTGAAGCAACAAGACTCATGGCAGCTATTCTATTGCCCTCTGTAAGCATGTAATATTATTTTTAATGGAAAGTTTAATATGCTCTTTTTATTCTTTTTAATTAGAATGTTTTTCTTATTTCTATTAACTAATTGTAGATTTAGTAATACAACAGATTTTATCATAGCATTGAATAGCAAATAGCACTTAGATTTACATACCGCTTCACAGTGCTTTAAGCTCTCTCTAAGCGGTTTATAGAGTCAGCATATTGCCCCAACAATCTGATTCCTCATTTTACTGACCATGGGAGGATGGAAGGCTAAGTCAACCTTGAGCCGGTGAACTCGAATTGCCAAACTGATGGCAGCCAGCAGTCAGCAGAAGTAGACTGCAGTACTGCATTCTAACCACTGTGCACCACTACGGAATAAAGAAAAGGCAGTTTTTATATGGAGGAAAGTGTAGAGTTTAGTTGAAAGTATGTCCATTTGTTGTACTCACTTCTGGTCTGATAAGAGTTGCTGGAAAGTAATCTTCTCTCATTCAGTTGTACAGGTAGTCCAACTGAGACTGGCAACTCCATCATTAAGCAACATGGTTGTTAAGCGAAATATCTTATGACCTTGTTGGTTTTATTATGGCAATTCAGCTTCAGTCATAAAGTAAACTACTGTGGTTGTTAAGCAAGACACCACATGACCACGACTTGTGGTTTTATTACCCACTTCTCCACTAACTCTCCTTGTTGGAAGTCCAACTCAAATAGCAATCACATAACTATGAAACACTGCAATGATTGTAAAATGTGTACCGGTTGCAAAGCACTCAACTAGTGACCGCAGGGATACCATGTCAGTTGCAAATTCCAGGACCAATTGTAAAGTTACTTTTTAAGTGCCGTCATAACTTCAAACAGTCATTAAAAAGGTCACTTGCTAAGGACTACCTGTATGTATTTCCAAGTTGAAACATATAACATTTCATCATACCTGCTTGTTACATATTTTCACATTAGCCAATAACTAATTAAACTTAAATAGTTTTATACAGAATAGGGATTTTAAATGTGATGTGCCATGGGAGCCTATTATTCAGTAGAAAAAGACGAACATCCTGGAAGCCCTAGGTTCAGGTCAAAAGAAGCTCTTTGGACTATCAAGTTTAGATTTTTGTTCTCTCGTGTTTATTAACACAATTATGCATTTATAATAATTTTTACATATTACCCATCATAATTTAAGATACACTGTTTTCTTTAACATTTTGTCTATTGTAACCCTATTTTAAATTGACTTAAAACACTATCATATATTTTCTCTTTTCAGATTTATGAAGGAACAGCTCAAATTCAGAGAATAATTATAGTTCGTGAACATATTGGCAAGTTTAAAGCTTGAGAATGTCCCTGATGTACATTAGCTTGATTTACAAATGTTGGACTTTTTTTCTCTGGTGCTTTACTTTTAATATTGGACAAAAATGGCATCAACAATGGTATTGTCAAAATCTAATACATGAAAAAGCTAGTCACTTAATTTCTAGAACTATCCAAGAGTTTTCACATTTTTGTTCAGCTTTATCATGACATGGTTATCTCTGTTCTTTGAAATCTCTATAGTGTATTTAAAGTGCCTTGGATTTTTGTAATTGAACAGGTCACTGACATAAATTAGATGAAGAATTTCATACCAAATTGAAGTCTGAAAGCCATGTGTAAATTAGATGTTGTTAGATCTGTATTGCAGCATTACTATGTATTACATATTGACTAGATTAAAATATTTTTGTAGATAAATTAGTTTTATTGCCTGCAGTTGGATTCATAAAGGCTATAGAAATTATTTTTGTTTTACAGAGCAGAATGAAATTTAATGAAAGTTCCTTGCTGAAAGATGCAAAAAAAAAAAATCTATCCCAATTTCCTTTCCCATGCCTTAACTCCACTGTTTGGAGTCTACTTCAATTCTCTGGGATAAATTTTTGAGGATGTTGTAAAAGGAGACAGATAATGGTGCCTTAAATGTTATGGTATTCCTTGACAGATATTCCTTGATCTATGACCATTCAATCAACAATTCCAAGTTACAGTGCCAGGTAACGAATGGTAGTTACAACTAATTCTTGGAGTTTTGGTCATCGTAGCACCCTGCTAGTCATGTGATTACAATCTGGGTGCTTGACAACCAATTCACACTTGCAGCCAGTTGACATGCAACCCACAATCACGATTGCCACTTGCAATCTTTCCTGCTGGCTTCCCCAGGCCAATGGGGAAGCTAGAAGGAAAGATTGCAAGTTGCTGAGCTAAGTGTTTCTTATCACACAGTCTTCCAGCCTCTCTGCACTCACTTTGCATTAGCCACTCACCCTCTGATTGATACCCCTGTGAACACCCCCTGACCTGCATGACACTTTGTGCACTCTCACCAACCCTCATGGTACCTCTCACATACTGTTCCTGACCCATGCAACATCCTAACCCCCTCACATCACATCATTTGAGAACACAAACTCCTGTCACAATTGCTTTGCAAGGACTATCTGTACCAGGGGTGTCAAACAGGCTGCAGGCCAGATGCATTATGCGCTGGCCACACCCACCCCATTTTAGCAAAGGGGGGGAAAGTTGCAATATGTCACGTGACGATGCGAGTTTGACATCCCTGATCTATACTCAAATATGATAAAAGATAGCCATGCAATGCAATTTTCCCCTAATAATTTTATTACATTTGCAGTATTCTTAGGAGCTGTAGTTTCAAATTACTAGTAAGCCAAAATTCTATATGCCTAAATATGACCTTTTTTATTATAATGGGTGTATATAGTTATTTTGGTATTGAAACTGAGACATCTGATTCACGTTAAGCCTTATGTGTCCTAAAGTATGTTAACCTGTCTTCCCACAAAGAGATGAAAGTTTATTTAAATAGCAAAACCAAAGGAACAAGTTTTAAAAAAAACATCTTTGGGCTGTGAGCTTGATTTTATTTCTCCAATATAACATAATGTGCTAATGTTCATTTTTTCCTCTCTCTTCTCCCACCCTTCACAACCCCTAGATCTACTTTAAGGGTCCTCATTTATTTTTGAGAGAAGTGAAAGAAATCTCATCATACCAGTGTTAATCTGTTAAAATAACATTAGATTTATAACAGGAACACTAATATTATATGCATAAGTTATGTTTGCAGAGCTATACAAGCACTGAAAGTATTTTCTTATATAGCCTCTTTGCCTCTAGTCTGGAACAGCTTCCTGTTCATTGCGGACATTAGCACAACAATCTATGCTGAATTAAGGCTATTTGGAAGAAGATTGCCATTGTTTTATTTTGGAAAATGCCATAAAATCTCCTGATTGAACTTTTTTTGGTACAGTATTACCTCCCATCTATTGCACTTGGCCATTGGGGGAAGGAAAAAGTAACTTGCTGCTGAATACACCTCTTTTGTATAGCTTTTCCTCCCCTTGGTAGCAGGGGTGAAATCTACTTAATTTCCTTACGGTTTTGGAAGTGCATGCCCCACGCGTCACATGTGCATCACTGCACACATCACGTGCGCGTGCAGACCCTCTTCACATGCGCAAAACCTGTGTATGCACAGAGGGTAAAAAACACATTACTTCCTGGTTAAAACCAGGAAGTGGGTGGGCGGAGCCTCGTGCCGCCATCGCTACCAGTTCTCTGGACTACCTGCCACAATCACTACCGGATCACCCAATCGGGTCTGAATCAGAAGCATTTTACCCCTGCTTGGTAGGGGTTCAATCTGGGGAATATGAACCTTGTGGAATATCTCATTTTTTTTTTATCAGATAGCAGTACACAATATTTATTGTCACCCAGATCTGAAAAGTGCCCAGGCTAAGTGCAGATTGTTCACTTTCCCTCTTTCTATTGGCTGTTTGTCTGCCCTACCAACGAAGCCATCATTGGTATTCCAATAGCTGCAATAACTACTATTGTTGTGAGGGCAGCAACACTGCAATCTTTGATGTGGAGCCAAAGTTAAAAACACAATGGAGACACCGATTTTCAGAAGACATACTTTCCCCCCTTTCCAGAATAGGATGGAGAGGGTAACAGTGGTTTTGAATGTCCTCCCCAGTGGAGGTATTCAGCCGGTTCTATCCAGTTCAGGAAAACGGGTAACGGCGGCTGCAGGAGGCCCCGCCCACCCGCCCGAACATCATCACGTCCCGTTTTTGACACCCCACGCGCTCACATTTGTGAACCGGTAGCGAAGGTAAGTGAATACCACACCTGGTCCTCCCTGTGTACTCAGTTTGCCTAATAGTGGAGTGGTAGAGCCCAAATTCTTCAAAAATAGTTTTGTCACCTTTTCCAGGCTGAGTGTCAGCAGCTGGTTTTCAGAGATCCTCAGAACTCGTTCTTCCAGCTGTGACACAATTCTGTATACCTGTGTTGTGAAGTTCTCACTTTTGATAGTGAAGAACCTGAATCTGCTCTTGAACTAAGGCCAGGACCTCCCACACTCACACCTAATTATCATCCCATTAATTGAAATATCTGACTAATTTCACCATCAAATGAGGGTGAGGTTTAAATACTTTTGCCACACAGAAATATGTACCTTTGGATCATTTTCTTCAATAAATGAACAAGTCTGCTTTTGAGTCCTTTGTTTAATTTGCTTTTCTAATTGTAGGACTTCTATGGAGAACAAATCACGTTTTAAGTTATATTTATATAGGTAATATCACTTTCATTTCCTTTTGGCATTTTAAGAAAATAATCTTGTACGATTCAACTTTAAATGCCCAATGTGATCTCTCTTAAACTGTGTCTTAAGGTATATTAGCAGAGGAACTAATACAGTCTTTTACAGTAGGTTTTTAATTCTGTAAGAAGTTAGCACCCACGCCTTTCCTGGAAGAGTGAAATATTTTGGGAAATATTAAAAAGGCAGAATATTATATTTCCCTGGATGAGAAATGGAGAAGCATATTTTACAGACAAAGCAGCTCCCACCTTCCTGCCCCCACCCTTTGTCAATGGGCCATTAAGGCCTGGGCCAGTCTATTCTACATAACAAAGATCTGCCTCCTTCAGGCAGAGCCATAGTAGGAATTGCCAAAGATACAACAAAGATAGGATTAGCTCTCTACACAATATCAGCAGAAACTCACCACATGTGACCTGGGAAGCACATGTGACCATCGGCTAGCTAAGACCCCCACCCTCTGGAAGTCTAACAACCAATCAGAGTACTCTTTCTGGGCCCCAGGAAGTTCAAAGCCAGAGAGAGCATAAAACCTGAAAAACTCGCTGTATCTGCCCTTTTCTGTTCAGGAACTCAAGCCATGTGATCCTGTCCACCATTAAACCATCTTTCCAAGCAGTCTCCATGTTTCCAGTGTCTGTTTCCCCACTTGGAGCAGAACCCAGAAGAATGTT
Organism: Arizona elegans; assembly: GCA_022577455.1. NCBI lineage: Eukaryota > Metazoa > Chordata > Lepidosauria > Squamata > Colubridae > Arizona > Arizona elegans. Next base: position 133,180,617 of record JAKOOJ010000002.1, on the reverse strand, counting down.
TCTTCCAACAATTCCTTATAACTTTTTGGAGTTAATATAAGATGGAGTTAATATAGGAATCACCAGTTCCTCAAATTAATCTCAAAACCGAGAATGTGGGAATCAGGAATAGAGCAAAAGCAAGTACAGTTCTTGACTTTCAGCAGTACATTTAGTGACCATTTTCAAAGTTCCAACAGAACTGAAAAAGGTGACTGATGACCGTTTTTCACTCTTGCAACCATTCCAGTATCCCCATGATCAAGTGATCAAAATTCGGATGCTTGGCAACTGGTTCATATTTATGATAGTTGCAGTGTCCTGATCCTCCTTTGCAACCTTTTGACAAAGTCAACGGAGAAGCCAGATTCATTTAACCACCCTGATACTAAATAACTGCAGTGATTTACTTAACTGTGACAAGAAAAGTCGTAAAATGGGGAAAACTTCACTTAACAAATGAAATCAATTTCCCAAAGAGAAAATTTGGTCTTGATCACGGTCGTTAAGTCGATAACTGCCTGTTAAGAAGACACGAAACACCCCTACCCCCACCCCCACCAATATCTACTTTCTATAAACGGGATCTCCAAACTTGTCAACTTTTAAGACTTGTGAACTTCAATTCCCAGGATGCCTCAGCCTCAGCAAAGCTGGCTGAGGAATTCTGGGAGTTGAAGTCCACAAGTCTTAAAAGTTGACAAGTTTGGAGATCCCTGTTCTATAAACAACAGGAACTAGATAAGATTATTAAACGAATTGATAACTCTCCCCCTCCGCCAAAGTAGTGTTCTGTGAGTATAAAACAGAACCTTTCGGAATAATTTCTTTAAATGGAAAAAAGCACCAAAATCAATAAGTAGTTTTCTCCGAACGGCTGTTGGTTAAACAACAACAACAAGAATTTTTTTTTTAAAACAACTTTTCTCCGTACTGGCAATTCTTAGCCAGCTCTAGCGGATCCATTCGGGACCCGGGACGGAAATCGACTTCTTTTTCCTGGTGAGCTATGCGCATGCGCCTGGGAGTCACGTGAGCGGGTATCGCCGATGTACCATTATGGTGAGTGTCCGCTTCCTTTTCCCGCTCTTGCCGCTTTTCGCGCCCTCGCTGCCTCTCCCTTTCTCCTCCCCACCTCTTCTGCTCCTTTCCTCGGGAAGGGCTAATAGTCGGCGGAGCCCCTTTGTTAGGCCCGTCGGCCATTCCGCGGAAGGTTGAGGCTGAGGCCGAGGCCGAGATGGTAGGAAGGGGGAAGCAGCGTGAGGGTGGGAGGAAAAAAAAACTCTTTTCGCGGTATTTGACTACTGGGGGGCGGGGAGGGAGGAAACACCCCCCCCCCGGAATTTATATTTTCTGGCGGGTGAGAAATTGGTCATGGCTGCTTAGGGGAGCCACGTTTCTCAGCTACCCGTTTTCCCAAGTGTCATTTCTTTCCCCCTCCGACATAATCTTCTGAAAAAGGCTTATCCGTCATGGTAATAATGGATGATTAAATTGAAAATGCAGCGCGCTTTCCTTTATAGTCCAAGTCGTAGCCCCCAGCTATTTGCGAGATACCGTGGCAACTTCCCGTGAATTTCTTGCTGGGTGAGTATAGCAATGTTTATAGGGCAGGAACTTTTTTCTGTTTGAAATATATATACATACATACATACATACATATATATATATATATATATATGTATATATATATATACATACATATATATATACACACACACACACACACATATATATATATATATATGATAGGTAGATATATATTTATATTTCCTATATATCAATATCTACCTACCTATCTAGGATGTGAACGTTCAGGTTATGCAAAAGCCAAAAGGTAGCATGTAGCTTAAGGAATTGCTTTGATAACTTGTGCTTTTTTATTCTGGTTTAAAAAGAAAAGTCTTGGCGATTTTCGGATTAAACCCTAAACTTCTCGATTTGCTGGGCATGTTTTTTTTTTTAACCCTCTTCAACCACAAAATCGTTAAGTAGAAAGTGGAGCGCCATGTGCTTAAGTTCAGAATTTAAAATGGCAAGAGTCAAAGGAGTTTACTATGCTTTTTTTACAAACAGCATCAAGAGCAAGAACTAAAATGAGATGATTAAAATGCATGTCCCTTGAGAAAAATTTAACTGAGCAAGATAGTATTTTTTAAAAAACTAAAAGAAGCAACCAATGGCAAATCAACATTCTTTCATTCATTAACTAGGCAGCCATCTTTGGGGAGGGACAGTTTAACCTTTATGAACATGGCATAGTTCTCTGTTGCTGACAGATTTATACTTATATTTCTGGCTTTAAAGTTTGCTCTATTATAGTGTCATTGATATGTTCTCAAGAGCAAATTTCTATTTTTTCCACCTGTAGAAAATACGTAAAGTACATAGTAGTAAAATCTACATCATTTCTGTATCCAGATTTTTTTGTACTTCTATGAATATTAGCATTTTTAAATTTAGTTTACTGACTATAATAATATATGCAATTCATTGTTTTGACATACGTTGGGAAACTGCATTATGTATTTGATTGCAACAGTTTTTTGATGAGTTTTACCATATAATTTTTAAGGGAACACCACAAAAAGATGTCATAATAAAAAATGATGCTCCATCAACATTACTGTTAGAGAAGCATGCAGACTACATCGCTGCTTATGGAACGAAGAAAGATGATTATGTGAGTATTCTGTTAACATAAATTGTATTTATTTAGCTCTCTACAGAACATGTAAATATATATGGAATATAGAAGGGGTTTTCTTTTAATATTTAATGTTAAGTTTTTATGGTGGACATCTACCCTATGAGGCAACTCTAATAAACATTGCAGATGGTTTCTTTAGGTCAATGATGTAATCTGGCATGTATTATCTGACTTCAGAGCTGTAGAAGTCTCTTTAGAATGACACTGAGACCTAAAAAGTCCACTTTTATATTAATTGAATGTATTTTTATGTTTAATACTTATTGTTTTCAAATGTTCTTTGTTTGCTTAAAAATTTGGAACAAAATAATATGCTACTTTAGCTCATTATAATGCTTAATTATAGGCAATATCAGCCCATGATAGCCAAAATCTTTCCAGGCTAACAGATTTTATTAAAAGGCATAAGCTTTGGGGAACCACAACTCATTTAATCAGATGCATGGAGTAATTAAACTGATGTAGATTTAAATTGGATGGGATGGGGGATGGATGAGGAGGGAAAGACAGGATAATTATACAAATGGCGATATGAGACAGACTACCAGTACTTAGCATTTAACAATTGTCAGTTGTAAGGATTTATATATTCAGAATTGTTAGTTTAGTCAATGAATATATAATTGGGAATTTTTAGTAATTTGCAAGACATTCTAGGTGCAAAAAGAGTTCCATGAACAACTCATCTCAGACATTTCTGTACCTGAATGAAATACTTGTTTTAGGCTCTTCTATGCTCGTAGATTTAAGGAAGAATCCTCAGTGTATGCTTGGTAAAGAAAAAATTCCTTGGGAATTCTTTTCCTAATCATCTAAGTAAACATGTTACCTTTTACATTTATTATTTCTTTAGATTCTTTAAATATTAGAAATTAATATAAATGTGATGCTTATTTCAGGAATATTGCATGTCAGAATATTTAAGAATGAGTGGCGTCTATTGGGGATTGACAGTAATGGATCTCATGGGGCAGCTTCATCGTATGAACAAAGAAGAAATTCTGGCATTTATCAAATCATGCCAACATGAATGTGGTGGAATAAGTGCCAGTATAGGCCATGATCCTCATCTTTTATATACATTAAGTGCTGTTCAGGTAAATACATACATTATTTATACAGAGTTGATAACGGCTTATCCATAGTGTTAATGTCTGTGAACTGTTTTGTAGATTCCAAGATACATTTTTTTAAAAAGTAATTCCTTACATTTACTGAGCTTTCTTTATATTCAGCATTATTCATTGTTAGCTAAAAAGTAATACCCTTTTTTGTTTTCTCAAATAAATTCTCAAATAAATGGTTCATCTTATTGTTTTGTCTTAAATTGGGAAAATATAAAGTACAATTGAGTGTTTGATTGATTATTAATTGATTTGTATGTCAACCCATCTTATGTAGCATAACCCTGAACCAGTCATAACAGTGATATGACCAATCAACTTTGACAAGATTAAGTAACTTCCTGTAACTAAGAATACTGATGCTTTTAACACAAAGCATTATAGCTTCTTGGGTCAGTGATGAAATAATGTTTATCTGAAACTGTAGTTGATGTGGTTTAACACTCAGCTCTAGAATTACTCTGAGACCTGAGAACTTATTTTAAAAAAATAATTTATGTATTAGATTTCTGGATTCTATCAGAGCAATCTAATTCTTGAATCTTAATTCAAAACACCAGAATATCTTAGACCTGGAGAAATAAATCAACTGCCTTCCAAATTATAGCTCATATCATATTAACCAATGCAAACTATAGTAAAGTACATTCAAGCAGGGTGGATTTGATTTAAATCATAGTTTTCTACATAAAGACTAATTCTTGCTGGTATAACTTTAATATGCAAGTAGATGAAGATTTTTTAGAATAACAACTTTTCATATTAGTTTTTTTATCCCCAGTTTAATAGGTTAATCATTCATATTTGGACAACTTTTCTGTTGTACTTAGGAAGGAGAAAAATAATCATTATCTTAATAATAACAATTTAAATAGATTTATTGAACTGAAACAATAACATTACAGCATATGTTATTTGCTTAAACAAACATCCATGTTTGTTAACTAATTTGGCTAAACAAAATATATATATATTTTAAGAAACTTAGACTGTCAGCCCAGCCTACACATGAAAAACTTAAATACTGTCCTCTTTGGCTCACTCGTCATCTTCATCTTCTTCTTTGTTCATAATCTGGAAAAGAAAAACAAGCTTTCCTGCTTTATCGGGTCCCAAACGATTTCTCAATTTAGAATGAATGAGTCCAAAGGAAGAGAATATTCTTTCAACGCCTGCAGAAGAAGCTACTGCTGTTAAAAGTGAAATCATTACTTGAACAGTCTCTCAATCCAAGTGCTTAAGTGACTTCCACCAGTTCACTGGTGTGACTTTCTTTAAAATATCTTCAGCAAACATATATTTCTTGAATGGTTCCCCCTTAGCTTTGAAGTTTATTATAGTTGGCATTACGGATGGATGATTGCTGGATACCCACGTCATAGCTAACTCCTCTTCCTCAGCACTTAAGTTTTGACCCTGATACTGGATATTGACAATATTTGCCAAAAAATGAGCTGGAGACAGTACTTGACCCATTTGTTTTTTTAATGCTTGTAATTTAATTCTGTCCATGTGTAGTTCTGTTTTTAAGTGTACACTCAGTTCCCTCCAAATTTCAACAGCATCAGCAATAAAATAGCTATTTTTGTTTAAAGCTTCAGAGATGGGTTTCAGGATGCTCAGCATATGTTCAACATTTGTCTTAAGCCCAATGTTGAGGATTTTGGCCGTGACAGTGCCATCTATTTTATCTCGATTTTCTTCACAAACTGTCATCAGAACAAGCCAGTTCTTGATACACTGCTCAAAACAGTCCACCACAGAGTTCCATCTAACATCTTGTGGGAGCGTTAGCTTGGTTCCACCCATCCTTTTCAGAGCTGCTGCAGCAAAATGATTGTTACGGAAGTATTTAGCAATTTCAACATCATTAGTCTTTATTTCTGGAATACTAAATCTTTGGCTAAGAGGTGCAGCAAATGAGCACTGCAATCATATGTTATTAGCTTTGTATTCCCTTCCTGCTCTTCTAAATTTCTTCTCATCTTGGATACATTTGCAGCATTGTCTGTGACCAAACTGCGTACTAGACATATTGCCAGACTGGGTCTCTTTTATGGCCTGCTGCCATTATAGGTTTTTTCCTCCAAGGAAAGAATGTGATAAACCTCAGGTCATACACACAAAAAGATCCAAAGACTTGTCTGTCTGTGGCTGTGCAGTATTGTGCTCAGAAAGTTTCACTTTCATTTTGTACTGCTTGTCTGCTTGCCCCTTCCTCCTCACACTTAGTTTCACTTTCTTGTGCAGATCTATTCTACTCCAAACAATCAGAAAAATATTGTTTCTATTCTGTTCACTGAACTTCTTGAAACTTAGCACTGAAGGGGTTGATTCTGTATTCATAGATTTGTAGAACAATAGGATTAAGGTCTTTTTCTCAACTCTGTTCATGTTATAACATTTTTGCTGTGAAGAAGAGGCATGTGATCTCTGCTGAGTCAAATTCAGTTTTGAGAAGTGCAAAAGTAAACCAAGCATCTGTGATAATATCTTGTAGGCAGAGAAACTGCCCAATAATCTTACAAAAACCTCTGGAAGAGCATGACATTGTGAATGGATTAATGGAATTTATTTACCAAAAAAATTATATACAGCCTTATTCTACATAATTAAAAAACTAATCTTTATTTCATGATGGAATAACCTTTGGATGGTAATATATTTTCCTCAAAAAGCATTTTATTTAAAAAAAATCCAATTTAAATAAAAAAAAATCCGATTTAAAACAAAAAAATCTGATTTTTTTGATTTTTTTAAAAAAATCATTGATTTTTATCCACCCTGCATTCAAAACAATATAGTAAATCATTAAGTTCTATTAAGTTAATCAGATGGGAGCTGCAATGATCAGATGAAATCCCACATTCACATAAGAGAAAGGGAAGGAAATGTAGATCTTATTTGTCTTTGATCTTTCAAAAATTATATATGTCTTTTAATAAATTCTATTTTACACTCTTAATTGTTGCATACCTGCACATCTAAAACATGGTATAATTTCATCATACAAATTGTTAACTATATAATTAATAAAGCTGTAAATCATGGTAATCTGGATAAATGTTTATAGTATTGGAATTATTTACTCTTAATTAAAAAGACAACTTAGGTTGGATCCGGTCTGCCATATGCAAAGTCATTGAAAATAGTCGTCTTAATCATCCCTAAATTTCCATTGATTCACATAAGTCTACTTTAAATGTAATTAAATATGACTTATAATTCAGCATATTTTGAACATAGTTGGAAACTTAAAATGTAATGTACCTCTAGGTATTTTATATTGGAGGTAGAATAAAATAGAATAGGATTGGATTTTTTTCTATATTTCAGGCTAGTGAAGTAAAATAACATTCTAATTAAAATAGTTTTGGATTTTTTTCAAATATATAAATAAGTTCTCAGGTATTGTTATATTCTAAAATTTTAATAGTTTCGGTTTTGTTTTCCAGATTCTAACCCTGTACGACAGTCTGGATGTTGTTGATGTAAATAAAATTGTTAGTTATGTAAAAAGCTTACAGAAGGAAGATGGATCATTTGCTGGAGACATTTGGGGTAACTTGTAAAAGTATATTGATTTCCATTTTCTGATGAAAGATTTAAAAATAATTCAAAAGGATATGTGGTGTTATTTCCACATTTTTTTCTGAGCTTTAGCTACTTAGATCTATGATGAGTTTTTATATACATCTGATTCTAAATGTGATGTGTTACCATTTTAGCTCTAGAATTACTCTGAGATCTGAGATATATTGCTTAATACTAACTAATTTTTGCATGAGTACAATTACTTTTTGTCAGTCTTATGAAAATATAATTGGCTTCTATGTAAAATTTAACAGCAGTAAGATGTCTTTAAATAGGAATCTATAGGACTGAATCTTTAATTTGTTAATATATTTAGTATATTTACTTTTAAATATGATTATTTCTTAAAAGAATGTTCTTATCTTATTTGGGAGTATTTATATAAACAAGCTAACCTTGTCTATAATGTTATTTGAATCGATTCATAAATGTCTTATTTTTGTATTTTTGAGCCTAACTTAATTTTGTAAACTTTTTTCATGTAATGTATATAGCTGTTTTTATTTCTTCCTCTAGGAGAAATTGATACTAGATTTTCATTTTGTGCAGTAGCAACTTTAGCCCTTCTGGTAAGTTCTTTGAACCAAATATATATATATATATATATCTGAAATGGTCAAGATATGTTTTCAAATAATCTGTATTTTGTTTTATTGAACATTTTTAAAAAAACCTTCCAGAATATTATTAGGTATGTAACATTTTAAAATATTCCTAGAGTGGAAAACTGGTATTAGCTAGGTTAATTCTGGCAATTCCAAGAATTAAAGCTCAACAAAATTGAAGATTCCAAGTTTGAAATTTGTATTATCTTCAGTTTGAAGAAAAAAGAATAAAGTATTATAATGAATTAAAAAGGCTATCTTGTCTTCTGTCCTTTGAGTACATTGTTAACGTTAATTAGTTTTGACAAATACTGTGTTCTACATTTGAAGTTACTTATTCATTCAAGCCCTGGAAATTATGAATTTGCTAAATAGTAGAGCAGTGAATAATGGAAATCAATTGAGTTGACTTTTGAATGTTTCTCTAACTATAGATATGTCAAACTGAGTAGAAAGCTATTTTAGAAGAAGCACCTCACTATTATACTCGGCAGATAACAGTTGTGTTTTCCTCTGCCACGTTGAATAGACATCACTGCTTAGTTGGATTTTGCCAAAGAACTAATTTTCAATTTGCTGCTTTTCAGGGGAAGTTGGATGCAATTGATATGGACAAAGCAGTAGATTTTGTGTTATCTTGTATGAATTTTGATGGAGGATTTGGTTGTAGACCAGGATCTGAATCTCATGCAGGACAGGTAAATTATAATTAAAGCTTGGTAATAACATGCTGAATTGTCTTTGAAGTTTTTTTTTAAAGTATTCATTAGTCTCCTAAATATTAGACATGCTAAATCTGTTTGCATAATGTTATCAAAAACCTGGGTAAGGAAAATCTTTCTAAGAAGAAAAGTAAGATTATGATATTAATTAATATTATCCATTGATCCTGTGCATCGCTATCAATAAATTTAAATTTTATTTTTTAATGTTACTAGGTTAAATTAGTTTCATATTTTAATACTTAATTGTAAGTATGATAGCTAAAAATTGAGAGATTTAATTTGTTGCATTTATTATATAAGTAATTGATATCCCACATTGTATTTTTCCTTTGCTTTATCTGAATAGTTTTCTAAAATAGACATGAACTTTATATCTGTAATTTTAGATCTATTGTTGCACAGGATTTCTGGCTATAACTGGCCAGTTACACCAAATAAATGCTGATCTTCTAGGATGGTGGCTTTGTGAACGTCAGTTGCCATCTGGTGGCCTTAATGGAAGACCAGAAAAGGTATAATTTGTGTGTGTTTTTCAGAATTCTGTAGTTTGAGAGGAAGCAGAATTTTGTAAAAAGTGACTGATTGGTTCTAGCATGTGTAAGATTGTTGTAAGACAACATTCGGAATTCATTGATACTTCCATTAACACTTAATATTTTTAGCAAGGATTCTTGATTCCTTATAGGTGGTTATTTTCTTTATGCATTTGCAAATAACTTTGAAACATTATCTAGATCAGACCTACACAACATACTAACCACCAAGCAGCATTGGTTATCTTCTAGACATTCAGCATAATAAGGGAATAGCAGTAAAGTCATTTTCTCTTGCCTTTGTCCATTGGAAAATATCATGAGGCAATGTTTGAATGGTGTATTATACATTGTTTTGGGGAGTAGACTTGACAGATAAACTATTCCTTAATGTAGCAAATTTGTCAAGACACTAGAAAGCTTATAGGTCTACCTCATTAATGTGCTATGACTAGAAACTGAAATCATGGAGTTTCCCCCTATCTTACTGATACTATATACTGGTTTATTATACTTAGACTAATATTTCTACTTTTTGTAGAAATCATTTTTTTATCTTTTTCAAATTTAGTATCCTGTTTCTTACTAAATAACCTTTTTATTAGTTGTAAAAGCTGTTCATTGTTATTTTCTATGCATTTGCAATCTGATGTTCTTTTTCTTTAAACAGAAAAAATCTAATCTATACTTTTTAGAAACTGCAAGTCCATGTATGTGTACCTTAATGCATTCACATACCACAATAAAATACTTTCTCACCCTGTTTAAAACAATAGCTGAATTACACAGAGCACTAAGCTGCAAACACATTCAAACACAGTCATTGTGAAACATTTGTAATTCTAATTAAGATTTTTGAAAATAGTAAGGCAGCAAGAATATTTCAAGATTCACTGTAAAATTGTGATGTTATGCTTTTTAAAAATTTGTTTTAATCTGTATTTTTATCTGTATCTTGTTAACTATGGACATAATAAACATAGGTCAATATTACATGGAGGCTTCTCACAAAAATTGCTGCTAGATGAAAAATAGCAAGCATAATAAAATAATTTTAAGGAAACTTTGTATAGCTTAAATTGTGCATGTTTAATAAAAAGAAGTTTTTATTATTATTATTCCCAACTTTTTCTGTTCAGTGGGAGAAGGAACAGAGTTCTCTTGTCTTGTTTAATTTTTATGCAGGGAAAATATTTTATTTTGACTTAAATCACATTATTCTTGTTCTTAACAATCACCTAACATACTGTGCTGTCATTTCATTTGTCAGTTACCAGATGTATGTTATTCATGGTGGGTATTAGCATCCCTGAAGATAATTGGCAGGTTGCACTGGATTGACAGAGAGAAATTATGCAATTTTATCTTGGCTTGCCAGGATGAGGAAACTGGAGGATTTGCTGACAGACCGGGAGATATGGCAAGTAGTCTCAAATAGATTTGATTTTACTAAATCATAGCAGTATTTGATGCTTAGAAATACATTTGCATTTATTTCATGTTTTCTAGAAATCTATCACAAATGATGGTGTTCATTAAAGGATTTTTTTTCTTTTCAAATTAGATTAGTTCCACTTTAGTGGATGATCTGAAGATCTTTAATCTTCATGATTAAATGTTGTTTCTAATCATAAGTAGTTACTACTAGGGAAATTTGTTACCAGAATCAAGGGTATAACTAATCAAATACTTTGAAAATCTTGAATCAGTTAGAAGAAATCTATATAAAGAACTTATGAATAAAATATCTCTTGAAGATGTAACACCAAGACTTCCAAATAAATGCTGGTAGATATAATAACCTTTAATCCTTGCCAAGATTTTATCCTAATCTGACTTTAGATATTATTTTAATTCAGAATGAGAAGTGGGGATACTGCAAGGAAAACCACTAGCCTATAAATAAATATATTGTCAGAAATATGTGGGGCCCTTAATAAAGATGATGGACATAGTTAGCTTCACATTTAGTGTAGAAGTACATCTTCCTGTTCAGAAAAAGTACAAATTAGGTTAGATGACTAACAAATCTCCTTTTGAAATACATGGGTAGCAGGGAATAGTGTTTAAAATGCCATTTTAGACATTTTGTGATATAATATGGCTCGAGCCATATTATAAATAGCCAGTACTGCCACAACATTAAAAGTATACATGAAATGGAAAATACATTTCATTCAAGCCTAAAACAAAGTACAAATAATCCTCAACTTATTACCATTTGTTCAGCAAGCATTCAGAGTTTACAATGGTGCTGAAAAATGGAACTTATGGCCTGTGCCTAAAGTTACATCCAGTGCCAAAGCCATCATGCATCAAACATTATACCCGTGTTTTCAATGTTAAAAGTATTCCTATCAGTCTAGGAACCCATGCCTTTAGCTGCACTGAATTTGAAGTTCAGAGGTGATGGGTAAAATGACAAATGATGAAGACATTCCCTACCATAAGATTGGAATATAATAATTTCAACCTATAGTGGGTATAGACTTCTCTGAATTTTAGCATTATCATACTACAAATGAAAGTACAATGTTATTTTTCCTCAACATATTAAATTATATACCTGGGAATGAAAAAAAAAAGCTACAGTATTGTTGATACATTGTATTCTGGCTAATTAGTTTGCATTTCCTTTAATTAAAATCCTTTAAACTTTTCCTGGTTTTCTAAAAATGAGTAGTTAATAAGATGTGCATTACCATTGTTCTTTTTTTAATTTGAATCTTCAAATTTATTTAGTATAGAAAACTGCCTAATCTTTTAAAATATCTCATCTCATGGAAAGTAATGTTTTCAATAAATATACCTTAATATATTCTAGGTGGATCCATTTCACACTTTGTTTGGAATTGCTGGATTATCATTACTGGGTGAAGAACAAATTAAGCCTGTAAATCCTGTGTTTTGTATGCCTGAAGAGATCCTTCAAAGAATAAATGTACAGCCTGAACTTATTAGCTAGGGTACAATATGTATTAAATACTTTAATAAGCAGCTTTGAATTTTTCCATCAAGGCATTTCTAAATGTGTTTACATTATAAATTGCCACTTTACTGTAAGCACTATCATTTTGTACATGTTACTGTAAACAAAGTAAATAATGTGACATGTACTTGAGGTTTTCAGTAACAGATATATGTATTTAAGTATTTTGCCTTCAGTGCTGCTTCACTTTGAAAATAACATACTGTGTTAGGTGCAGTAGATATATACTTGAATTATGATTATGATACAATCATTCATCCATCTGGGTGATAAGCAACAAGTACTAGATAGTAAATTGTCCTAGGCATTTCTTCTGTTGATAGAAATTTACTTGTTTATTTTGCAAGTGACACTTCATGCACTTGAATGCCCCTTCAGGATATGCGATAATTAAATCCAGTTTAATTTATTTGTCAAACCATAATTGAAGAAATACAATGGTATCCAAATAGTTATTCTCTATTAGTGACATTCTTTAACGAAAACACATAATTATAATGTAACTTGGTTTTAACTAATGGCCTTGCTGAATTTTACAAATTTCTTTGCTCTAAAATATTTATTATACAATGTGGCTTGAATCCCAATTTTAGTAAACTTGGAATAATTGTATATATTCAAGAATAAAGTTGTATAAGATTGTTTTCTGCAAGAGAAAATACTTGTTTCCATTAGAATTATAGAAATGTCTCTATTTCATATGTCACAACTGCATTTGTAAGTTGATTGAAATCAAAGTATAAATAAATCTGTTTTGCTTAAAACAGATTAAAGTTAATCTATATATAAAAGCGAAAACCACTCATGCTGTAATCACGAAATCTCTAGAACCGTAAAGCCTACAAACTTGAAATTTGCCATGTATGTTCCTCTTGGCTTCTAGGTGCTCACTAAGAAAGGATTTTTCGAAATGACCACCAGAGCATTAGTGTTTCCTATATTATTAACACGCTCTGATGCTAAGGAGTTCTACTCTCCCTCCCCACCTGAAAAGAAATCTGTTCCAAATGCAAAACACAAGCAGAGGAGAGGAGTTTCAGTTTTACTTTCACAGCAGCAAGCAGGGATAGGATAGGGGAGGCTTCTGTGGGGCAAGGCTGAGGGAGAGAAGGGGAGAGGAGAGGTCGATGTTAACTACTCATTAATTTTCAAGCTTTAAGTGTCAATTTATCAAGCCCCATCACATAGTTTCGTAGCGAAGGACGGGTACCCAGCTAGTTATAATTATAGAGGTATTTGTCCACGGGCCACTGGAAGTAAGAAATTTTCAGGTTTGCATTTTTTGTTGCATTTCTGTTTTCAAAGAAGTATCAAGGGTTTTTTTTAATCAAATATTTAGGTTCTAGCCTTTATGCTACATATGACTCATGCATATTATAGCTAGAAAGGCAACAATTGTTAAACCAGAGTTGTTCATATTATGTAAAAGCAAAATAATACAGGTGGGTCCTCTGGTTACAATTACGTGTTCAGCAACAATTCAAACTCATTGCGAAACAAGTGGTTTTGACCAGTTCTCAGTTTTCTGGCTACTGCAGTGTATCCACAGATATGTGATTGCAATCTGGACACTTGGTGCCGTGTTCATGATCATGATTTCCAACATTCCCTGCTACTTTCCGACAAGCAAAGCCAATTGGAAAGCCAACAGAACGTCGGAAGTTATGGCCATGTGAGATTATGGCAACCAGAACTGCCATTGGGAAGCAGCATGGTCATAGGACATCACACTTTGCAGCCACATCACGTAATGACGGCAATTCCAGTTTCAATTGCTGTAAACCAAATACTAGCTAAATATTTTCAAAGTGTTGTATTTGATTTTTAAAAAATTCCCAATAGTTAAAAGCACAGCAAGATGGGGAAGTAGATTCTTGGGGTACTGAATTCTGGGCTTGCGCCATGTGCAACTACAAAATTAAATATTCAGGTCCATATCAACTCTGACCTTTACTGATGGAAGATTATCATTTGCTTTCAATCTGTGGACAAAGATGGAATATTAAAATGGATACAAATTACACCAATTCCAGCCATACAATCTCTCCATTTTTTCATTCTGTGCCATGTGGAAGGAGAAAGTAAAATGGCACTTAAAAAACAAAACTCTCTTCAATCTTTTCTGCAGTAGTCACTCAAATTTCTAAATTTTAATTTTTAAAGAACTATATTGAGTTACTTCAAGTGTGACCTAAGCACCAACCAAGATGGCTGCTTCCAATGGAATTGAATTTTATTAGGTTATCTGGTCAAACAAGATTATGTCATACAAACATGCCCATTTTCTGAACTGATAACGCTATAAATCAACTTCTGGTACTAATTACTAAAGTATACTGCTGTTAAACTGGCTTCAAAGAATCTCAGGAAACCCCTATCACCATTTATAATGAAGAAAATGTCCATTCTCCATTATCAGTCAATTTGCAACTGCTGCATTTCTAAATTTTGGTTTTCTTTATCAATGTATTTGGAAAGTTGTTCTCATTTTTCCTAATTTTATCTACATCTAGCTGGATTAGGTTAGTCCAGCGGTCTTCAACCTTAAACACTCAAAGAGCCGTCTGGACCTGTTTCCCACAGAAAACACCGGGAGCCACAAAGCCCTTCCTGTGCCTGACTATTTCTTGAGCAGCCACAAAACTAGCATATGTAGTTGAATTAAACGTTCTGTTTTCTTCTGAAACTTTTCTTTTCTTGGATTTATCCATGGTTGACCTACCGGGGGTTGAAAAGCTCAATAAATTGTGTGCCAACGGGTGTCGCATATTGGCGGTTGTGACGCATATTTTGAGTGATGGAGCTGCAGCAGAGAGGTGAAAGAGTCACATGCGGCTCCAGAGCCGCAGGTTGCTGACCCCTGGGTTAGTCTGAAGTTGCAAGCAGGAGTGTGAAATTAGAGCTTGAATGTTGTATGTAGTGCCAAGAAAGGATATATGCAAGTAAATATTACACTATTACACTATTGCATAAAGATCAGTATTTAGATTCATAAATAAAAATGCAGTGTGTTTTGGTAGTTCTGTCACCTTTCATCTGAATGCAAAGTAAAGCTCAATAGGAATACAATAGTAGCTCTTCAAAATGGCATTAAAGGAATCCTATTGCAATCCAAATTGCAGATTTCGTTGGTTTCAAGTTTGACAGCTGCTGTCTCATCATTTATAACCATTCAGTTCAGGTTTAATTAAATCCAGCTTTTCAATATGATGAATACAGCATTTTTGCTTCACTTCATCAAAAAGTGGCTGAACTAAGAATATGCAAGCATCCACCGCAATGTTAACAGGTTACTGACACTCTGAGAAGAAGATGTTATCCTGGACGAAACAATCTATAATTATACATATCATTTCCCTTAGTTCTAAATTGCATTTTTGCTACAAATGAACTGCAGTGTCAACTGCCTAGGAAGTTCCTTTTTTTAAAAAAAAAAAATACTTTTTTAAAAAAGTACAACTGTGGGCTAGGATTCCTTAACCAAAGTCTAAACTGTGTGGACTACAGTTCCCATCATTTGAAAGCGATGACACGTGGCATCAAGTTTGGATAACCCGATGGGGAAAAAAGGAAAAGAGCTGTCCTGTTTGAAGCCTCCACAGTTAAGGGTGCTTTTTCCTGGTGGGTTGTACAATTTTGAGACAACGGCTGAAAATGTTAAGGGGGAGGGGGACATACTTAAATCATACTCTCTAATGTTCACCTGCGTAAGAAAGTTCCTCCCCAAGGTTGAGGGAGCTCGTATGAGAGTTATTTTTTGTCACTTGGCGAAATCAATTAAATGGGAGACACCCCTCTTGTCTTGCTTGAAATAGTACAGTCCGCTGTCTCCATTTGGCGCAGCTGAGGCGCGGGCTGACTTTTTGAGGCAAACGGGGCGGAGGGTTTATTAAGCCGTCTGCCTCAGGCTGGGATTTGTTTTGAGGCGATCCCCCGAAACAGGTGGATCATGGCGGAAGTATCGGCTGCTTCTACCTCGTATTCGGGCCGCTGCTCGTCGTCTTCTGGCCCCGAGCGTCAGCCCCGTTACCAATTCGGTCTTCAAGAGACGCCGGGTTTGACCGACGAGCCCTCTCACCCTCAGCGGGGGAAAACGGCCATCAGGGTCCCCAATGGCGCCTTGGCCTTCCCTCCGAAAGGGTTGGAAGGTGGGCATTTCCCGAAGGAAGTCCGATCGCAGCCCCCGAAATAGTGAAAATAACGCTCTCTTCTGGACGGAAACTTTAATCCCCAACTCACCTTTCAAGGCTTCTCTAATAATAAGTGAATGGGAAGCATTAGCGGCAACTAACTCTCAAAGTTTAGGTTTCTTTAATGACAAGTTTCGTTTACCCAGTTTTTGAATGGGCAAAACTTCCATTCTTATTTATGGAATAGACTTTTATCCCACCTTTGTCACTTCATTAGTACAGGTAGTCCTCGACATGCAGCAGTTCGTTTAGTGACCGTTCAAAGACAACGGCATTGAAAAAAATGACAATTACGACCTTTGCACCATCCCCATGATCCTGTGATCAAAATTCAAATGCTTGGCAACTGACTCATATTTATGACTGTTGCTGTGTCCCAAAAGGCCATGTGATCCCCTTTTGCGACCTTCTGACGTAAACAAAGTTAAATGGGGAAGCCGGACTCAACAACTGATTTACTAACTTATCAACTGCAGCGATTCACTTAACAACCAAGACAAGAAAGGTCGTAAAATGGGACAAAACTCACTTAACAAGTGTCACACCTAAAAACAGAAATTTGGGGCTAAATTGTCATAAGTTGAGGACTAACTATAACTTAATTTGGCAGACATACATAATACTTCTCCCTCCTATTTTCTCCATAACAACAACCCTATGAGATGGGTTAGCTGAGAGAGTCACTGGTCCAAAGTCCTCCAATCGGGTTTTTCAGCTTTTTCTGACTCCTGGCTATTAAGCATTTTATTTCTTTCACATCCTTCCTTTTGGTCAGCAGCTCAAAGAGTTATGTATAGTTTCCCCTCCTTTCTTTGCAGAACAGCCCTGTGAGGTGGCCTAGAATCACTTAGGAACATTTTCTGGCTGAGGAAGGGGCTTGGTTTTCTTTTATGACAATCCCACCTCTTAAATTTGCTCTACCGGCTCTCTAAATTGATCTGATCACACATCTGACTTGTTAATCCTTTAATGTTGAATATTTATCTGAATTTTGGAATAATTAATTTTATCTTCGCAAAAGTATTCTTGAAATATATTCTCGAAGATAGCTTTTTCTATTATTTTTAATCATAAGTAAATATAGATATACATCTTATATATTAAGATAACATATGCTATATGAGGGAAACCAACACATTTTTACAAACATGGATAAATATATAATTAGTGGGTGATGCATTCGACAACTTGTAACACTATTTGGTGGGGTTAAAATTCTGAAGTAAACTAAGCCATATTAAATATATGATAAATAATAATTTATTAAACATACATAATTTAAGGCTATAATTATAAATATGCACATACACTTTAAATGAATGACTAATTGTGGATCTGATAAATAAAAAATAAAAGGTGGAATTCAAAAGGACTTTCTAAACTAGGACATTAAAACTAAAAGGGCTTGGTTTCTTTCTAAACAAACTTGTAAATGATTAAGCACGAAGAACGAAGATTCTGCTCAGTTATATTAAATTACAGTTATTGACTCAAATACAAAATGTGTTTTTATAAGGCGTTATAGTTTATATGTGATGCTAAGTAAAATACATAGATTTCTGATTATTGCAATTTAAATTAGCTTACCTGTTTGTTTGTTTGTTTGTTTTGTTTTGTTTGTTTTTAGTGGATTTATTCTAAACCTGGTTCCAATCCATAGGATGATAACCAATTATGACATTCTAGCATAAAATTTTTACGGCTAATGGAAATATTTTCTCTCACACAAATGTCATATCTAGTCTTAATCTTAATGTAAGACTTAATGTAAGCATACACAACTTCTAAATAAGCATGCATAGAATTGTTCCACAAAACAAGGAAAAGTACATATTTTCTACAATATTATTGAAAAATATAAAATAAAGAGGTATAGTATCAGTGGCCTTGTTCTATTTGTTCAGTGAAACTATGTTTTCTGCAGTATCATAGATGTCCCCAATTTTTAAAAATGTAGGTAAAAATTATCTTGAAAAGTTTAGAACTTTCATGAGATGGTAGATGAGTTTCAATTTATACTATATTTAAGATATATTTATATATAATATTTTAATGTTAGATATCCCAGAGCATCTAAGGGTGGGAATGCTATGGCACTCACAGGCACCAAATTTCCAACATCTTGTTTAAAAGAATTAAAAATGTTATTACTAAATAATGTTTCAAATAACTGCCTTAGAAATAAAGAAATGTGATCGCTTTATATTAATTACTTTTAAAAAATGTTATTTTTATTTTTATTAGATTCATATTTTGGAGACAAGAGTTCTTATGCAGAAAACATTAGCACAGTAAATATGACAAGCCCTTCTTCCACCAAGGATATAAAGATTTCTAGAGTACGGAAAACACCTCTCTCATCCAACCGACCAGGATGTAGAAACTGGACTCCTTTCATGGGATATTCAGGTAAAGAAGTTGGCTTACTTCATTTCAAAAGAAATATTCATACTAAATAGAAAACTACTTGGACTTCTATTGAATCCAGATTGAAATTAATTTCAGTTAACTGACTTGTATGTTACAAAGTGATTGTAAAGATCTCTAGAAGAATCAAATTGCTAATATAGAGTAATTTAAGTACACAAGGTCCTCAACTTACAACTGTTCATTCAGTGACAATTCAAAGTTACAACAGCACTGAAAAAAGTGACTTATGACCGGTTTTTACACTTATGACCACTGCAGCATTTCCATGGTCATGTGATCAAAATTCAAATGCTTGGCAACTGGCGTATATTTATGACAGTTGCAGTATCTGGGGGTTATATGTAATCACATATTGTGACCTTCTGACAAGCAAAGTCAATGGGGAAGCCAGATTTACTTAACAACTGCAGTGATTCACTTAACTTAAGAAAAGTCTTAAAATGGGGCAAAACTCACAACAACTGTCATGCTTAGGAACAGAAATTTTGGGCTCAATTGTGGTCATAAGTCGAGGTCTACCTGTTCAAAATATGCACATTAAGAGAAACAAAGTAATTTTGCATATATGCTGATTTAGGTCTGAGCTAACTATGACTAACCAGAAAAAAGATCTTGGATTTATAGTGGATAACTCCATAGTTTTCTTCCTATGGATCATAGGAAGAGAGTTGAAAATAAAAGCAAACAATACTGTAATGACATACACATTTATTGTAGAACTGTATCTAGAATGCTATGCCTGTTTGCCACATCTGCAAAGCAGTATTATAAAGATGGGAAGCGTAGGAGATAGCTGTCAAATTTGCCATGGGGTTTGAACTCTCCTGTGAGAAAAAGCTAGAACGTTTGGTTAAAAAAAAAAGTGACTGATGGAGGCAGTTGTATAAAATAATGCATTATTTGGAGGTCTCTCTTTCCAAAGTGTGCTGAATGGAATGAGATTTAGAACAGGTAATTAAAAATACTTCTTCACCTTGTGCATTTTTGAAAATTAAAAAAAGTGGTGATAGCTACTGACTTTGATGGCTTTAAAAGGGAATTGGATAAACTCATGAAGTACAAGCCTTTTAAATTAGCTCCAGGTTTTGGGGGCTGGAGGAGGCAAGATATCATTTGCAGGAGAACAATAGCTGAACAGACGAATCCTAGAGGTGAACACGGCTTCTTTGAGACACCAATTATGGTAGCAGAAGAAAGGAATAGGTTGTTGCATAAATCCAGCAAGGTAGCCAGAGCCAAAGGACCCTTCTGTGTGCAGTCTCTATTGGCATGGGAATAAAAATGTTTCTGTAGGCCACAAGTGGCTTTTTTCAACTAAAGAACATACGCACGTACACGCAGACCACCCCTCCATGGCACTTTATACAGATATGTTTGTTCGTTTTATGTTACAGAAATATCAAAAAATTCAGTTAAAAATAATGGCTGATTTTCTACATCACATTAAGCCATTACTGTCCTATGGCTTACTGAATAAGACATTATTAGCTAGGCCATTAATTCTAACTATGGCTAATATATTAAACACCTTCAAGATCCTGAGGTTCAAATAATCCCCATTGATTTAATGAAAATAGTTTAATGAATATAAAAGGGCAAAATGGAAGAAATAGGCTAAATCTAAAATGACATTGCCAATCAGCATTGTCCAACTAGCATTTTTGCAGTGGGGTTTAGAAGCAAAAGTTGAGAAAACAACAGGAAATAAAAACAGCAAAACTCCCCAAGATAACTTTGGTATTTCAAAGACTGAGGAGAGTGTAGAAAATCTAAGAAGAAAGCTAATAGATACTTATAATGGTCATAAACAAAATAAAGCATAAGGTACCATCTTGACATCTTAAGATTTTCATACAAAGCAAGGGACCCCCTGAGTCACAAGAAACCACTGAGTGCACAGCCTATTATAAAATGCGTGCCCAATCAGTGTGAAGAGACCAAAACAACATCTGGCAACATTTCTCTTCCTGCTATGGCCTCTTAGGCATTGCCTGCATACAGAACTCACTTTAATGAATCCTTGAGTGCTGGTAAACTCTTCATTATTTAAAAGAACCATTTCCAAAGGTCTATAATAATACAAACATTTTAGAAACTTATTATGCAGCCATCTGTAAGCCTGATGTGCAAATCCAATGAGAATAGTTTTTCTATTCTTCAACCTTAAATCAATGTCAGATATACCCGCTTCCTTCAGCAGAATTATTTAGGATCAATACTTGTAATTGGCCTTGCTTAAAAAATGAAATTATGATTCATGAAGACTCCAATACCCACTACCAATGCTGCAAGATTCTTGAGCAATGGTTCTCACAGATCCCATCTATATGGAAACTAGAAATGGCTTTACAAAGCAAGCCAAGCTTTTGGATCAAGGGCTTAATTAATATAACATTGACCTTGGCTCCCTCTAACTTGACCTATAGAAGTTGCAGAGACTATTATATGTATTTAGGTGATGGATAGCATTAACATTTTCTCTCTAATATCAACCTTGAAAAATCTGATCTTATGCTGGACAGGTTGTTGAATATATAGAGTGTAGATTAAATACCTCAGTCCCAACCTACCAATGAACTAGTTCATATTTGTTCTTACTCTGTCAAGGATCAAATTATAGATCTAATTCAAGATATTGATAAGAAACTTCATCTTAGCCAAGTGATTCGCTATAGATTTATGTTGAGCACAAAAGTACAAGAATTCTTTTGGGGCTTTTTCAGAGTAGGAGATCAGTCAGTGGTAGAGTAGGTTTAATGCACAATATTTTAAGCATCATTGAAAGTAATGGACTGAACAAGTCAAAATTATAAGGACAAGCCTGTGATGGAGCTGCAAATATGAATGGATTGTAATCTAGTCTTTAAAGTAGTAATCTAGCATAACAACAAAAACTATATATTTCCACTATTCAGTGACTGATGCTATATTATAAAAACTAATAATTTTATAGCATATGATGTATGCTCTAAAGTTCCCAGAATTACCTTGAGGTGAGATAGGTAGCCCATAAGTTTTATAAATAGATAAAAATGAATTGCATTTACAATAATTTTTCATATAGTATCAAATTATGGCATTCACTATTGTACGTATCAGTAGGCCAGGTAGGGAAAGGATTATAGGAATGCTACTGTATTTGTTATTATAACCTAATAACCTAATCTTAAACATTTGCCAGAGTTTCCCTCTACCCTTCTTATACCAAACAGATTTGAGGAAGGAGTTTCTTACTCACAAGAAGGTGAAAACGACGGAAAGCCAAACCAAATCCCCCACCTCAGTCTTGGCACCTTCTTGCCCATGGACATCTGTGGCACACTCATATTGGTGCAAGAAAATAGATGCCTGAGTTCTGGAGAGCAAGATGTGGGGATGATCTAGTCATAGACTCTCTAATAAGAGGACTTGTCTATGGAGGGTTGTATTAACTTGTTGTCTATGGAGATTCTCAGTTATCCAGGTCATGGTTGCCTCAAAGGTGATTTTTTCAAGAGGCAACTGGACTTCCTTGTTTTTCTTTGAAGACGTTTCACTTCTCATCCAAGAAGCTTCTTCAGCTCTGACTGGATGGTGGGGAATGGAAAGATTTATGTTGTTTTTGTTGTGATGTGATGTTATGTTACGTTACATTAAATCCTTCCATTCCCCACTATCCAGTCAGAAACGAGGGAGCTTCTTGGATGAGAAGCGAAATGTCTTGAAAGAAAAACAAGAAAGTCCAAAAGCACCTTTGGTACTAACTTGTTGCAGGTGAATTCTGCAAGAGGCAACAGTTAAACTCAGTTGACCTATTTTAAGAGATATACCATCTTAAGTATTGGTCAAATCATTTATTCACTCTTTCTGACTACCTTTCGTAGGTCAGAAGATCCAAAGATGACATTAATTTGAATTCTAATAGTGTTTTAGAAAAAAAAATTGTTTTCTCCTCAACCAATGAAAAGTCCTTGCCAGGAATAAACACAGTTACTTTGCTGTGTTTTGCTCAGTGTCAGGCATGGCAGGATGAAACATGGCCCTCGACATCTGTTCTCACTCTCAGCCACTCGAAGTCTCTTGAGAAACCTGAAGCAAGGTTTTAATTCTCCCATGTATAGTAATTCTATTGTCATGGCATGGTTGCAATATTTCTTCTATTATAGGAAGGGGAGCATGTGAATTGCTGTTATGAAACAACTATCTGTCATTCATAGAGAAGGGATGAATCATTGGGGGGGAGGGGGGCTCACTAGAAATTATCCATCCAAGCCCTGGTGTTAACCCTTTGTGATAGTCAGATTAGGAAACAGGCATCCCAAGGATTATAGGAATACTACTTTATTGTAAGGTATAATAAAAAAAATGTGGAATGCCCATCAATACAAATAACCTGGTTTTGAATGTTAATAAAACAAAGGAGATCATTGTTGATTTTAGAAAGAGCCGGCATAGTCATATTCCACTTTGTGTCAAGGCTGCAGCTGTGGAGGTGGTCAATAGCATTAAGTATCTGGGGGCGCAGATAACAGATAATCTGACTTGATTTCTACATACGTTCTCTTTAGTGAAGTGTGCAAACCAACATTTGCATTTCCTGCGTCAGATGAGGAGACTACATCTCTCTCCTTCAGTCCTGGCCACTTTTTACAAAGGAGCGTTTTAACAAATTGCATCTCTGTTTCCTTTGGTGGCAGCAGTGTCTCAGATAGAAGGTCCATACAGAAAGTGGTAAGGACAGCTGAGAAGATTATAGGAAGCTCGCTTCCCATTATTCTTATGCTTATAAGCGCTATGTGCTTAGAGCTCGAAGTATTGTTAGAGACCACATCCGCCCACTTCACGGTATGTTTCTCTTGCTTCCCTCTGGGAGGAGGTTTCAAAGTATCTGTAGCAGGACTACTAGATTCTGTAACAGCTTTGTTCATTATGCCATCCGTCATGTAAATTCGCAAGGTTCTTTTTTCCCTGCCATGTTTATGTATACATTCTAACTAGACTGTGTTTCTCTGTATTATATATGTGTGTATAAGTGGTTGTCTTTTTGAGAGCTGAATACAATGAAATTTCATTTTAATGTCTGTGATTAGTGTACATTTAAAGTGACAAAGTTTATTCTGTTCTATTCTTATTCTTATTCTATTTCTTTTAGACCCCTGTTCGTAGCAAATAGCATCGTGGCAGGTTCTTTGTTTTCTTCCCCCTCATAGCTCCTTTCACAGGACTGAGTTCTGTTTAGTTTTTCCCAATCTGTTCATTCAAGGTTATCTCTGTGCTCCTCTATAATATAATACCTTAGTAGAAAATTATGCTGAAGGCAGTATTATTAAGATAGTCAGCATTCCTCTGAAGCTCTTGTAGCATTTCATTTTTACATCAGAGATACTAACAAAGATCTTCATTTTTTTTTTTTTCATTTTATTAAATTTGTATACCGCCCTACTCCCGAAGGACTCAGGGCGGTGAACAGCCATAAAATAAAACATATAGATACAAAATTTAAAATGGAGATAAAACTAATTAAATAAATTTGGCTGAAACATTTTAAAACCCCAATAAATTTAAAACCAAATTTAAAATTTAAAATTCCATTTTAAAAAGAGGAAAGGTTTAGGTCAGGCCAGCTTGATGGAATAAGAACGTCTTAAGCGCGCGACGGAAGGTACGCAGATACGGAATTCTCCGTATCTCCGGGGGCAGCTCGTTCCAGATCGTAGGTGCCCCCACAGAGAAGGCTCTCCCCCTGGGGGCCGCCAGTCGACACTGTTTGGCCGACGGCACCCGGAGGAGCCCCTCTCTATGGGAGCGTACTGGTCGGTGGGAGGCTATTGGTGGCAGCAGGCGGTCCCGTAAATAGCCAGGTCCTAAGCCATGGAGCGCTATGAAGGTGATAACCAGAACCTTGAAGCACACTCGGAAGACCACCGGGAGCCAGTGCAGCTCGCGCAGGAGAGGCGTTACATGGGAGCGTCACGTCGCTCCCATCACCACCCGCGTGGCCGCACTCTGCGCCAGTTGGAGCCTCCGAGTGCTCCTCAAGGGGAGCCCCATGTAGAGAGCGTTACAATAGTCCAGACGGGAGGTGACGAGGGCATGAGTGACCGTGCGTAACGAGTCCCGATCCAGAAAGGGACGCAACTGGCGAATCAGGCGGACCTGATGAAAAATCCTCCCGGTCACGGCCGTCAAGTGCTCTTCTAAAGACAGCCTTCATTCTCATGGGAAAGAGAAATTGGTTAATAAATCAAGATCTCTGAAATGTAAATGGAGTATTTCCAGTTTGTATTTTTGATCAAACTCTTTTGACTACTGCAAAAGAGAACTGCAAAACATAAAACAGGTTCTAAACTTTTATATTACAATCCTATTCAAAATTGTTACATGACCGCCAACTGACCTAAGCAAACATACAGAGCTTTTCAATAAATTACAAGATGCCAGAGATCAATACTGTACAATATAGTGCAGGATGTGCTTTGACAATGGCCAGTCATGGGAATGTATCTCAGAAATGTCAAAATTCATGGGTGAGGATCAAATATCAACATCTGCAGAGAACATATACTGTACATCAGTGGGCATAGCCTTTCCTGCTTGAATAAAATAGTTTTTGAATGTTATACTCTATAGCCATTAACCATGGTATCAGCAACTGATGTTACTTTCTTGTATTTATACATCTGGAGAACTTAAGAAATACAGTCATGACATTGGATACACTTCCATGAAAATTGATCTCATTTGATAGTGCTTTAAAAATCATAAATAAAGGAAATGGTAGAATGTCTTTGGATAGAACACCATACTCGGTCATCAAATATTGTTGAAGTTTGCCCTGATTTTTTAAAAAACAACATACCTTTTATAATGGCAATTGCAGTTAAGTAATTCTTTAAACTTAAAACTGTAGAAAACAATGCAATGGAACATACCACAAAAATAAGAATAAGCTGGTTGGTGCTCTCAACTGAGAATGAGGATGCCAGAAAGTGGGACACTGAAGATAGTCACTACTATGTTTGCAGAGTAAAAGACATAGCAGAAAAACTTTTGAGTAACCCTACACTCCCTACTTGCAAACAACAAGGATAATGTTGCTGGGCCCTGATTACTGACCCATATGGTTTGTACAAAGTTGTGCTATATCCGAGACCACACAACATTCATATGCAGTGTGGATGCTCTGACAAGCAAACCAGATAAGCAGAAGAAAAGGAAGGAGAATGGTATACCATTGCCTTGCCTGCATAGAAGGCAGCCTCTCACTGTTGCTGTTTCTAATTTATCAAGATTTGGCTTGACATCCTGACATGATGTTTTATTTACTATTATTGTACTCGGCGCACGCTGAGTCTCAAGTCTGCATTTAAATTTTTTTTAAACCAATTGAGTTTGGTTTACTGCTGAGCTTTGTATGTTTATGATAGCATTCTGTATATTAGTTCACCACTCTGTGGTTTAGACTGCACAGTATGATGATCTCATTTTGTTTTCTTTGCCAAGAGCCCATTTCAGCCTAGCTGCACCCATAAATAAAGGTCCCAGCTTAAACTGAATGGGCATTCAGTTTAACATTGATAATATCAGTGTTCCCAAACAGTTGCTGAACAATCTGGTGCCCCTCACATATGCTAACTATAATTCACTGATTATTATATAATCTACTAGGTAGTTGTAGTAATTGCTCTTGCTGTAATAATTGGTCCAAACTGTTCTAACAAGAACAGTTTGGACCAATTTTTACAGCCACCTAATAGATTGAAGGATCTCACCTAGGATTGAAGAATTTAGTTCTCTATTTTTCCAAGAAGTTTCCTTAATTTTAAGAGGCATTGAAGTGTGGTCCAGTCAGTTGTCAAATTACTTTTTGAAATAACCACTTGATGTACGCTTGCCACTTCAAATGGACAAAAATACAGAGAAAAGCTTCTAAACTGACCATGCTAAATAAAACAGCTTTCCTGAACTTCTGCCCTCCAGATGTGTGAACTGCAATTTTCACTATGTTCAGCCAACATAGCAATGTCAGTAGCATGGAGAAGGATGATGTTACGACAAGCAATCATGAAATAATACCTATGGAGTTTACAAATTCCTGTTTAAAAGTACATTTTTAAATAATAGGAAAAACTCATTGTTTCCTGTTATTTCAAACAACTAGAAAGCATATGTTCAACATCCTAGAGATAATTTACAGGAACCTAAATATATTAATAATTTGTATGGCATTTGATGTTTTTGATGATTGTTGTATTTTTCTTCTTTTATGTAGTTGTTTAACTGGACAGCAGAGGGCAGTATAAAATTGCACTAGAATTTTAAAATTATTTTTATTGAAAGAGCTAGAAATATGATGTTAGTTAAGGTATAAAAGAACTATAATTGAATAGCACCTGCAGGAGAGGAGAAAAAAATGAAATAAAATATCTTACGTTGGGATTCCAGTCAATGTTTCTGAACTAAAATGTTAGAGACTTCTCAGGTACATAATCCTGAAAATATTACATGATTGTTTTTTTAAATAATTTATACAAGTTCTATATTCAGATTCAACAAATACCTATATAGAATTATAGATATGGGAAGGTGTTATTTAGATTATCAAGTCCAATTCCTGTTCAGTACAAGAATACAATTTAAAATATTCCAGATTGATTACAGTTTAGCCTTGCTTAATACTTATGTCAGCCAGCCCACATTTAGTCTTGCAAATAGGCATACCATGAATACTTTTACAGAGATTTTGTTGACATATCATATATTATTTCCAGAATTTTCCCCAAATCTATCAAGGAAGATATAATACATTAAGGAAGACAAAATAAGAAATTAATAAGGTTAGGCTTCCAAGATAGTTACAGGATGATCTCTTTGTGATTTTTATTTAGATGTCAGCATGACTACCTTAAATTATAGATGTCAGAGACATCTACCCTAAACCTGATTCTTTAGGATCTCGATGCAGGGGAACAACCCAGGAGGCAGTTAGAGTCAAAATGGTGTCAAACTTCCAGAATGTTTATTGGACGTACCTTAAAACATATAACTGAATTTTAAATAGATAATTTTTATTGATTGTTTTAAAGTTTTATATTGTAGTTTAATTTTGTGACTGTAATCCGTCTAGAGTCGCCTCAGTGAGATGGGTAATATAGAAGTTTAATAATTTAATAATAATAATAAAAATAATCACATTTGCTGTTTAGTAGAAGAGCTTGCTAAAACCTTACTTTGTAGCATCCATACCTCCTCAAATAGTCATTCACTAGATTTCTTCAGAATGGTAAAGGGATTATTGATGTCTGCCTTGAAAAGTAGTACCGGAACTCTCAAAGGCTTGCTGTGCGAGATTTGTGAGGTGCTTTTATTGCTATATCAAGGTGGTTCAGTATATGAAGTAACAGGTTAATGCATTAAGTAAGTGAATACATTTCTACAGTTCCATTTGCCAACCTCTTTGCAAGGTACATCAATAAGCAATGGATTTCAATAAAGGAGTGGGATGCTATCTTTTTTTTTTCTCTGATTCTGGGATGGAACATTTCCATGAAGATAGTATTTAATTAGCCAAGACTGCAGAACAATCCAGTTTGCTTCCATTTAGTCCCTCCCTTTAGGCACAGCTAGGTAATTATATGTATTATGTGCAAAATGAATAGGTGTGAATTGAACATATTTTACTAACATTCATTTTCATGTTAGAGATAGTCTGAGTTATAAAACAATTATAATTACACAAAAGATGTTCTGAAACCTGTGATAATGGTATTTTAAGCAAATGGAAATGTTTACATTTAAATCCTATTGTAAATCCTATGTAAAGAAACCTCAAGAAAATATCTCAAATGATTTTTTTTTAAAAAAAAACTGCTGTTCTAAGGACTGTAGCAACATAAACACACAATTAAATTGCAAGACCCAAACACTGACCTAGCAAAGACTGTGAAAGGAATTGACAGGAAGTTAATAGCTCAATATAAAGAACAATGTTTAAAGACTGGAAAAATAAGTGAAGATGTGTGTTATTTGAAAAACATACTCTAATTCTGCCCAGTTTCAGAAAGCAACCATACACAGAATATAATTACATTTTGGGGATATGTTTGTTTTCTATAAATTGATAATAGTGTGATGAAACAATGAGAAGACAAGCATGTTCCAGATGTAAAGACTGCATTCTTCCAACAAGAGGAAAAAGCCCCCCACGTATAAATTTAAAGTTTAAGTATTAAATGTAAATTTAATAATATAATCTTTCAAGGAAAATCAGAATTCATATTCAGTTGTTTCCTAATTGTTTGCTTGTTCAATTGCTGAAAAATATAGTTGGTTTTTTAAAATCAAATTACAATTTAATACATTTATTTTTTTGAATAGAATAGAATTCTTCATTGGCCAAGCATGATTGGACACACAAGGAATTTGTCTTTGGTGCATATGCTCTCAGTGTATATAAAGAAAAAATAAAATATATTTGTCAAGAATCATAAGATATAACACTTAATGATAGTCATAGGATACTAATAAATAATCAAATCATACTAGGAAACAATATTTATTTATTTATTAATCAAATTTCTATACCGCTCTACTCCCGAAGGACTCAGGGCGGTGAACAGCCAAGATAAAATATAGATAATACAAATATTAAAAAATCCCTTAAAATTATTAAATAGTTTGGCATTGAAACACAGATTAAAACACCCAATTTATAAAATCACGAATTAAAATTTAAAAGAGGAGAGTTAGGCCAGGCCAGCCTGCTGAAATAAAAAAGTTTTGAGAGCACGATGAAACGTGCGCAGGTCCGGGATCCTCCGTATCTCTGGGGGGAGCTCGTTCCAGATGGTAGGTGCCCCCATAGAGAAGGCTCTCCCCCTGGGGGCCGCCAGTCAACACTGTTTGGCTGCCGGATCCTGAGAAGCCCCTCTCTATGGGAGCGTGAGAGGCTATTGGTCGGTGAGAGGCTATTGGTAGCAGAAGGCGGTCTCGTAAATACCCCGGTCCAATGCCATGGAGCGCTCTAAAGGTGGTAACCAAAACCTTGAAGCGCACCCGGAAGACCACCAGGAGCCAGTGCAGCTCACATGGGAGCGCCATGTCGCTCCCATAACCATCCGCGTGGCCGCATTCTGGACCAGCTGGAGCCTCCGGGTGCTCCTCAAGGGAGCCCCATGTAGAGAGCATTGCAGTAGTCCAGGCGGGAAGTAACGAGAGCATGAGTGACCGAAATTAACGTAATAAAAGCAATATAAGTTGTAAAGATACAAGCAACATGGATATAGCCATCAGTGGGAAGAGATGGGTACTAGTAAGGATGAGAAGAAAAATAGTAATACAATCTTAGTAGTTAATTTGACTGTTGTGGGAATTAGTTGGTTAGCAGAGTGATGGCATTCGGGAAAAAACTGTCCTTGTGTCTTGTTGTTCTGGTGTGCAGAGCCATATAGCATCATTTGGAGGGTAGAAGTTGCACCACAAGGCTAGTTGTTCAACCTCCCATCTGTATGCAGATTCATTGTTGTCTCAAATGAGACTGATCACTGTTGCATCATCTGCAAACTTCAGTATTTTAACAGAGGGATCTTTTGAGATGCAGTCATTGGTAAATAGAGAGAAGAGAAGTGGAGAGAGCACACAGCCTTGGGGGGCTCCTGTGCTAATTGTACAGGTATCAGATGTGATTTTGCCTAGCTTCACCTGCTGCTTCCTGTCTGTTAGGAAGCTTATGATCCATTTAGAAGTGTGGTCAAGTACAGTTAACTGATTTAGTTTAGTTAGAAGAATATCTGGAATTATGGTATTGAATGCTGAGCTGAAGTCTACAAAGAGGACCCTTGCATAGATCTTTGGAGATTCAAGATGTTGTAGGATGTAGTGCAGACTCATATTAACAGCATCAACTGCCGATCTATTTGCTCGGTAGGCAAACTGCATTTGCCTACTTGTATTTTTTGCCAAGTATGCCAACTTTTAAAGAGATCTGGTGTTTCTAGGACAATTATTTTAAATACCAGTGACAATCACCAACTGCCACTTCTTGGTCCTTGGTGCTCTCTGAGCTTGGTTGTTTTCTTGCAGACATTTCATTACCCAAACTTGTAATATCATCACTGGTAAGTGGTGCTAGATGATGCTAATACTGATGATATTACCTGGTTTGGGTAAAGAAATGTCTGCAAGAAAACAACCAAGCTCAGAGAGCATCAAAGTTCCCTCATTTCAGCTCTAAACTACAATATTCTCCTTTATTGACTTTTGTAAGACATTTTCACAGCAGGTCTTGGCTCAGTCAGTACTCTAAATGTATCTTTCACAGTTACATCATCTTCAGCAGTCTCCATTCACAGTATTGCATCGGTTATCGTGGCTGTAATAGAAGGGAGAGGATTTGCTAGAGGTGAAGTGGGAATGGCAAGTATTGACTTAAAAAATCCAGAAGTAGTACTATCCCAGTTTGCTGATAATACAACATATACCAAGGTAAAATCTGAATACTATAATCTTCTTCGTGATATAAACAGCTAAGATACTTGCACTGAATCAGCAGAATTATGTATAGCCATTGTTCTGGCCAATTGCATTAGGATTCTAAATTTTTCTGATTTCTTTTTATTGACATTGGAATTGAACTTGGTTGATTGCAAAATCATTATAAAACTGTAAGTGCCAAATCCAAATAAACATATTGTTATATATAACGGTTTACAGGTAGCAATAACAATAGCTCATAGTCATAGAAAATAGTGGTTCAATAGCACCTGCTCATCCAACAAGATCTGGTAGAAAGGGCTCCCTACATATTCCTTTGTTCAGGAAAGACCATTTACAGAGACCACAAAATTATTCTCCCCAATTGCTGTATCCTTTCTATATAACAGCTTCTTCCCAATTATCCCAGGCTTTGAAAGCCTGAATACTGTGAACTTATGTCTGGCCATGAAAGATTTATTTTAGTTAAAGAAAATGGTAGCTATATGATTAATGTTATATGTGTTGGTTATGATATCAATTAAATGGTTTTTTAATTGCATTGCTTTAATGGGATTCATTAAAACTCATTAATGGAAGGTGAGATGTATGTTACTCATTGCTATTGGAATAGTCTATGAACCAATAATGAAAGAAAGAAAGAAAGAAAGAAAGAAAGAAAGAAAGAAAGAAAGAAAGAAAGAAAGAAAGAACATTTGTGGTTTTAAGCACTATGGAAACTTATCAGGGTTGAGGCCAACAATGAACGAAACCAGAGTCCATTGGGTATTGAAAGAGAGTGTAGCCTCTAGAAAGTCTGGAGAGATAGGCAGTAGTAATGGCATTCTGGCATGAAGGGTTGAGATCTTCCACTGCTTGAAATCTACAGTCCAGAGCAAAAGAAGTTTCTTCTCCAACTGATGGATTGGACCAGACTTCTTTTTTTGTTATTTGTGTCAGAAATAAGGGAAATTTACGGAAAGCATATTTACTGCAGTACTGCCTGACAGAGAATGCTGAAAAATTGATATGGGGTTATATTCAATGGAAGCATAACAACCATATTTTATGAACAGCTTTAGTAGAACTCTAGTTTTCATCACGTGGAAATGTTTGCCTTTGCTTTCTTCCAAAATAATTGTTAACGCCTGCTTAGCATTTGGTGATTGGCCAAATTTGACTGGATGTTCCCATCTACTACATAAAAAAACAGAGTCTATATATATGTAATAAACTCTCAGTCTTTCCTGTATATATTGCCTCTAGTATCTAAGTCTAGATGCATAAATGTGTTTATTTTACTGACATTATATGAGTAAATACAATATTTCTTTTTAAAGAAAGCTATGTGTTCTGAACATTATTCAAACAGACCTTTTTAACTAAACTGTCTTGTACATTTTCTAGGTTATCACCAAACTCAGAATTTTAACACCCTTAGAAATAATAATGTCAAATACTGCCTGTGATTCAGGAAATGCAACAAAACTGTACACTTTGATAGCCGAAAATTTCAAGGTATGTTTAAAACTCCTTACTAGTTTATTTTTAAACATTATACTGTAGTTATTTCCCAATTTTATAGAGCCTTTGATTATATCCAGATCTGGAGGCACTCCGGCTGGAAGGCAGAAAGTAGAAATTCACTATTCATTTATCGTTTCATCACACCATGTAAAAAGATATAAATAAATGTATCTCAAGGATAGCAGTTCTACATTAGTTTGGATGCATCTGAAGTTGCATCTAGTTTTCTATGGTTGAAGTCCTTTCTCTGATTTAGAAAGACAAGACTGATAAACTTATGACCCCTAAGGGCCATAATTGACTCTGTGTGAATAGAAATAAAATTATAATTAAATGGTTAGATCAGGAGTCCTCAAACTTTTTAAACATGGGGCTAATTCATGGTCCCTCAGACTGTTGGGAGGCCGGACCATCTGGGTGAGTGTGACTAGGTGGTCATGTGATTGGGTGGGCATGGCCAATTTAGCAGTCCATTAAACAATACACACAAATTAAACTTTAATTTGTTATGCTCCTGGGGGTGGAAAGCAGGTTAGTGAAGGGATGTAGCTGCCTTTGGGGGGGTGGGGGGATGAGGGATCTCTGTTTGTGTGTGTGTCTGTCTCCCTCCCTCCCTCCCTCTCTCTTTCTCTGGAGGCTGGGGAGGCCAAAAACGGGGCTGTTTTTGCACGTCCCGTTTTTGGACTCAGCTTCCAGAAGGCGGGTGGGGACTGGCGGGTAGGTGGAGCGATGTGGTTGGGGCAGCCTCATGGTCCCATGCGGGCTGGATTAATGGCTTCAGCAGGCCATATCCAGTCCGTGGGCCATAGTTTGAGGACCCCTGGGCTAGATGTAATAAAGATGAAGTACCTTTTTCTCTTAGTCATTTATCTATGATATGCCAGATCAATGCTTTTATTTGGGATTATATTCTAGATAATAAATGTTTCACAAGCATACTGACCTGGCACTGAAGAACAATTTTAATTTCATAGGTCACTTTCCTTTCCTTTTTTTATTTACATTATAAAATGAAAAGAGTGCTCTATTTTCCAGCAATGACCAAGTCACAGTGTCTTAGTGTCTCTCCTCTCTCTATTATTTCTTCAAAATTTTCCTATTCTTTCCAATCTGCATAATGCATAACTTAGTCTTTATCTTTATCTTTATCTTTATCTTAACTGAGAGCCACGGTGGCGCAGTGGTTAGAGTGTAGTATAGTATAGTATAGTTTACTTTATAGTCATTGCACATGGTACTACGAAATTAAATGCCATCTTCAGTGTACATTATAACTATAAAAATAAAAACACAAACATACATCCTTTACATTCTATATAATTGAAATTGAAAACCCAATATTGCACTATACTGTAGAATTCAATATGGTTATTGCTCTGGGATAGAAGCTGTTTTTCAGCCTATTTGTCCTTGTTTTTATTGACCTGTACCATCTGCCAGATGGTAATAGTTCAGAAAAAGGGTGCCCAGAATGAGATGGATCTTTAAGAATGTTTTGAACTTTCTTAAGGCAGCAGGAGTTATAAAGCTCTTCCAAGGAGGGAAGAGTACTGCAAGCTACTACTGCTGATTACTGGCTGCCAGCAGTTTGGCAGATCAAATCTCACTAAGCTCAAGGTTGACTCAGCCTTCCATCCTTCCGAGGTTGGTAAAATGAGGACCCAGATTGTTGGGGACAATATGCTGACTCTGTAAAACCACTTAGAAAGGGTTGGAAAGCACTGTAAAGCAGTATATAAATCTAAGTGCTATTGTATTGCTCTCTGACTAGTAATTCAATTTCTTCCCCCATTAATAATCCCACACATTCTGGTCCAGGTGTTCCTCGGCTTACAACTATAACTGTAAGTTGTAGTAGTTGTTAAGCAGGTCACCATACGGCCATGTCCAATTTTACAACCTTTTTTTTCCAGTGGCTGTTAAGTGAATCACTGTGTGCATTAATCAAACACTGTGATTGTTAAGTGAATGCAGCAATCATTAAGGAATCCATTGTCTGCAATGGGTGGGGTGTTTTTTTTTTGCTGGAAACCAGAAGTAAACACCAGTTTCTGGCAAAAAAATAATGTCACAAATCGTGGTTATGACTGTAGGGTGCTGCAAATGGCCGTAAATGTAGACAAGTTGCCAAATCCCAAAATATTAACGTATTACTGCAGGGTGGAGGAACTTTGAAACCTAGACATAAGTAGCCCTGGGAAGTTCTATTGTAATTTCAAACAGTCACTAAACAAATAAGACTATTTGTACAGATCTTGTACAATATAAATATAAAAAGTCTCAGATTTGAAAGTTATGCATCAGGGCAGTGTCAACAGTGTGAGCCCTGCAAAGAACTAGCAAACTATCATGAGTTTCTTGGAAACTGTAAGCAAGAGCAACACTGAAGCAGAAAGCAAGATGGGGAATTGTTCTTGTCTTTTCCTATGTCCAGGCAAGATAATCTTGTGCTCTGCCTAACTTAATCGTGTTTATACAATAATAATTTCCCTTAAAAAGAAATGTAATTGTATATCCATGCCAGAATTGTCACCTATGAGCTGCACAAATATAGACAATCACTATAAATCAACTTGATCGGATTGATCATCTGAATCAATCCGATAGCAAATTCCTATTTTGCCTTTTATCAGTATTTGAACCTAAATAACTTAGTTTTTTACATATTGGTAATACATTACAACTGTTTTTTGTAATGACGCCTTTGCTTCCTTTTCAGAATGTGACTTTTACCACAGTCCAGAGAAAATATTTTAATGAAACCAAAGGTTTGGAATACATTGAACAACTATGTACACCAGAATTCAGCACTGTTTTAATGGAAGTTCAGTCCAAGTATGTATGTTCTAAAAATAATACATTCACTTTAGTTTACTATTGATCATTTTTCAATTAGTGAGCTGAGAACACTACCTATAAGTCTTTGCCTTCTATTTGACTCAATAAGTATTTTTAAATATAACATCACGGGTATTAACTTTGACCCAAGTTGTATTTTATACTGAAATGGATCCAAGGAACATGAATAAAAATTTCAGTAGTTGCCTTTCTGTAGGCCTCTTGGGACCATGAAAAGACATGGGATGTGACATGCAAGGATACAGTGAACATGCTGGATAATCAACAAATGAAAGCTTCTATATTTCCTAGTTTAATTTAATTTAATTTAATTTAATTTAATTTAATTTATCGAATTAAATTAACTCCCAAGTTACTCTGGGCGGCTTACAGCAAAAAATAATACAACAAAGAACATAGGAAAATTATTTTAAAAACATTTTAAAAACATTTTAAAAACATTAAAAACCCATGCACATCATTCATGGCCGGATCTCGCAAGATTGCAACAGTGAGATCAACGGCCCCAGGCCTGCCAGAAAAGCCAGGTCTTCACCATTTAGTTTAGTTTGGATTCAGCTGTTACTTTGTAATTATTTTCCTAGCAGATGATTCATTTATGAATTCCTCTCCTTTCCTTTGCTGTCACCATGACTGTGTCTTAGTTCGCATGAAAATATCATTGTCAGGTGCAAAAAATCAGGACCATAGTTGTTCAAAGGAATTCAAGTTTATTCCATGCTAGTCCTAAATAAGAATCTGATGTACTAGCAGTCAAGGAAAATTGGAGGTAAGAGTCAGTGGAGTTCAGGGTCTTGGATCTCTTCTGGGTGCAAAGGGACTCCAAACAGATGATGTACTTGGGTTCAGCCTGGTCATCTCCTACATTGATTCTGCAAAATAATTATTATTAGCTTAATAAACCCTTATTCTATGAAATGGGTGATCATATAAATATGATTTATAAATAAAATTAATTTTCCAACAAGATAGATATTACCGTATATATCTATCATCTATTTTATAAACTATGCATAAGTCATCTTTATTTTTCCACTTTTATGTCTTCTTTTGAGTAAGTTTTAATTTTCCTTGAGTGTTGTGCTTATTAGAAAGATTCTGGACTATATCCACAATTTTCTGCCTTAAATGTATTTATTTCACTTTTATCTCCCCTTTAAGACATTTAGAGTACGATTTAGGATTCCTGACCATAAATTGCACCAAATAAGAGTGAATTGCTATGCCAGCTCAGTGAAATTCATGTCTGGAGATGGATTTGAATTGACCTTTTCACATTTAAGTGCAACATTCTAAAAAAATATGCAGTTCATTGAAGACTTTAATGCATGCATAAATTTTCTAGATTGGAAAAAATCCAATTGGATACTATCCAAATTGTTTGTACTTGTTGTTACTGAAAGCCTATTTATTTTATTTATTAAGATGTCTGTGGTGACAGATGCTTTTTGAAAATTATCTGATTGTTCACAAGGAAATTGTAAGATTACTGTAGAATGGAAAAACATTACAACTTTGCTTGCTAAATTTATTAGGTCTTTTGTCATATTTGCTTTTGAAGATAGCAATAGCACTTAGCCTTATATACCGCTTCCCAGTGCTTTACAGCCCTCTCTAAGGTTTACAGAGTCAGCATATTGTCCCCAACAATCTGGGCCCTCATTTTACCGACCTTGGAAGGATGGAAGGCTGAGTCAACCTTGAGCCGTTCAGAATCAAACTCTTTGAGTGAGCAGTAAGTTAGCCTGCAGTACTGCATTCTAACCACTGTACCACCATGATTCTGATCAGATCAAGATTCCAGTCAGAATTTCTGGAAAGTCCTCTGTTTAATTAAGTAATAACCTTAGGGCAAGGATATCAAACTCGATTTCATTGAGGGCTGCATCAGGATTGTGTTTGACCTCAGGGAGCCAGGGTGGGTGTGGCCAGGGTGGACATGGTCGCTCGACCTCACTCGTGTTGGGGGCGCCTGTGGTGGCCCAAGCACTGCCAGCGAAAACGAGCTCCTGAACTCCGTTTTCGGCTGCGACGGCCTCCTGCAACCTCTGCCAGCAAAAACAGCTCACATGCCAGCTCTGTTTTCGCTGGCAGAAGCAGTGCAGGCTGGTCCTTCGATGTTTCCAGGGCAGCCCCGCAGGCCAGATCTAAGCACCCTGTGGGCCACATCCAACCCTGGGTCTTGAGTTTGATACCCCTACCTTAGGGGAAACCTTCCTTTCCTTCAGATTTTGTCTTTCAAAATGGAGCACATTTTTATTTTCCAGAAGTCAATAATAAAAATTTTTGTAATAAATCTACAAAAAGCTTCCATCTCATATGAGAGCTAGTGTTATATAGTGATTAATGTGGACAAGCACTGAAGAGATTGCAGTTCAGGTTCACTCTCAGTGGTGGAAGCTCAATGAGTGACTTTGGACCAATCAGTCTCTCAGATCAACCTATCATGCAGGGTTGTGGCTGTGAAGAAAAAGCTGTAGAAAGAATATAATTATTTTAAGGTCCTGAAGAAAAGCCAAAATATACACCTAATAAATAGATAAAAGAAATTATCCATGTGATATTTTCCGTGTTATTCCCAGCAAAATTAGTGGCCCTAAATCTTAAAAGCTATGATAATATAATATGTTATTTAAATTGTATTTTCATTCATTTGATTATCATTTCTTAGGTATTACTGTCTTGCAGCTGTTGCTGCCTTGCTGAAATATGTTGAATTCATTCAAAATTCAGTTTATGCGCCTAAGTCACTTAAGATTCGTTTCCATGGAAGTGAGCAAACAGCAATGATTGATTCAACATCAGCCCTAAATCTTGAATTAATTACTAACAATAGAGATCCAAGGTAAGATTTTTGTTTCAAATTCTAAAGTATGGAGAATATATGACAATTATATTTACAGTTATGATATACATAATTGTATCCAATTATGTATATCATAATACAAGTCTGTGCTTTAAAGATAGTGAACATACATTTTCAGTCCTTAAAATATTTAAAGGAAGATGATAGAACATAAAAAAAGGTAAAGGTTTCCCTATCCAGTCATGTCTGACTCTAGGGTATGGTGTTCATCTCCATTTCTTTGCCAAGGGAACCAGCATTGTCTGAAGACAATTTCCATGGTCATGTGGCCAGCATGACTATTCGCGCATGGAATGCTGTTACTTTCCCACCAAAGTGGTACCTATTAATCTATTTGCATTGAGTTGCTAGGTGGGCAGAAGCTGGGGCAAGTAATGGGAGCTCACCCCGTTGTATGGAGCTCAGGTCCAAAACATAAGGATTCATTTATTAGAGTTCTGAAGATCAAGAGGTAGCTCTACACTGAAATATCTTTGAATCCAAAGAATGAAAACATACATGCATTCAGAAATGATGCTTAAAGAATCAGTTAAGGTAGGTAACAGAGTTTTCATCGTGGATTGTGTGATGACATGCACAGATGAGTAGAAGGCTAACTCATCAGGAGTTGGATAGGCATTTCAGTAGCAGTAAAACCTTGGTTTGTCATTGTGTGTTCCTAGAGTTGAGAGAAAGTGACTGACCCAAGATCACCTCTTGACTTTGTGACTTACGTAGGACTAGAATCCAGGTTCAGATTAAACTGGAACTGGTTTGTTCATTGCGCCTTTCGACTCAGTGGTTCACTGGCTAAGACACTGAGCTTGTCAGAAGGTGCAGTTCAGCAGTTCAAATTCCTAGCGCCATGTAACTGAGTGAGCTCCTGTTACTTGTCCCAGCTTCTGCCAACCTAGCAGTTTGAAAGCATGTAAAAAATGCAAGTAGAAAAATAGGGACCACTTTGGTGGGAAGGTAAAAGTGCTTTGTGCACCTGCGGCATTTAGTCATGCTGGCTACATGACCACAGAGATGTCTTCGGACAGCGCTGGCTCTTCAGCTTAGGACCGGAGATGAGCACCGCTCCTAGAGTCGGAAACGACTAGCACACATGAGCGTGGGAACCTTTACCTTTAAGAGAGAATGACTGGTCCAAGATCATACAGCTGGCTTTGTGCCTAAGGCAATACTAGAAGTTATGCTCTCTTGGTATACTGCTTCCCCCTCCCCCCCAAAAAATCCAATATAGCAAATAAAAAACATACAAGAGAAAAACAAGATCATTAAAACAAAGTCCCATGGGGTAGGGAGGACTGTCCCATGTACAGCCTAGCTGCTGCATTTTATACCAGCTGCACCTTCTGAATCATCTCCAATAGCAGCCTCAAGTAATTATTACTGCAGTAATCCAACTGAATGGTGATCAGAGGATCCTGGTCTATAGCTGGAACACTAATTTGCCAACTGAGTTATTGCTGAAATCAAACTGTTTCAGAGGCCATTCAGTTAACTCAGTAGCTACATCTGCAATCTCTCTTGAGTTTTCTTCCTGGTATCTACCAGACTCCCATGTAGTTAGAACCTCCCACATTTATCCAATACTCTGGTCATGGATCTCTGGTCATGGCAAAATGTTGCTTTTTGTCAATGCAGTTTTGTTTTTATTGAAACTTAAATGCCTACCCAACCCCCAATGAGATAGCCTTCTATTCATCTGTTTGTGTGAATCAACTGTTTTCTGTAAAAAAACAGATTGCCAACCTGTAACTGATTCTTTAACTTTCATTTGTGAATTTGTTAATGTCTAATATTTTCCTGCTTTGGAGGTCACAGATGACATACGTACTTCAATTTAAGGCTACCCTCTAGATTAGGGTTGTTAAACTGGCAGCCCGTGGACCGGATGCATCATGCGTAGGCCATGCCTAATCCAGCTCTGCAAAGGGAAAAAACATTGTGATACATCACGTGACGGCAACGTGATGCCATGAGTTTGACACCCGTGCTCTAGATCTTCAGAACTGAGGAAAATAGTAGAAGCTCTATTTATACATACATATTTCCTACAAGAAGCTCATGATAAAAATCCCAGGTTCTAGAATTCTGCATCTCTGCTACTGTACCAAGGAAGAATTTGTTTGGATTCATAAATGACCACCTGAGTCACATTTATATAAGCAACCAATTGTTTAGGGTTTTTTTAAATACAATTTTTATTAAAGGTTTTAAAAGCAATTAGTTCTTATTATTGCCTTTAAAACCAATTGTTTAGTTTTAATGATACATATAAAAGAAGGGAAATTGGTATAATATAGTTGGATAACAATTTTCCCCACATTATTCCTGCATTTGGTTGATTTTATTCCACATGTTTCATTAAACAGCCTGCATTGGATATTAGCTGCAAAATTTATCAAGATTTTAGGAACTGTTGTCTTACTCATAAAATCTAAATCGGGTCTGAACCATCAGGTTCAACCATTTGTGATGAGAACTAGACTTCCTAGGGGCTAACTATAATCAACAATTGACCAGAGACAGTTTTATTCTATTATCATTGCTTTTTGTTTTTTTCAAGAAGGTGGTTGGATGGTTCTTGGTGTTCTTTTCCTCTGCTTAATCAGTCTATAATAGCTATCTAAATTTAAACATTTAAGCAGCTATTTAAACTGTTTAGCTGCTTTAATTATTCATCTGAGTACAATTCAGGATACCCAGCTTTTAGTGAATGGGGAAGGAATTGTTTATTCAGCTCAATAAATTGTTTATTGAGTTGGGGTTTCTGCATCTTCAGCCTCCTCATTACCTGAAAATGAGAAGAAACTATCTCAGTTGAGCTCATTGAAAGCCTCTAAATAATCAAGGGTAGAGACTTTCTTACCAGCAAATGGTTCCCTTCCTCTCACATTAAGCAATAATTCAAGAAGCAACAATAACTTGGTACCAATAAAGAAGAATAGCTCAGGTTGAAAGGAGAGGTCCTTGGTGCTCTCTAAGCTTGGTTGTTTTCTTGCAGTCATTTCATTACCCAAACTAGGTAATCACTATCACAAGCACTGAGATTACCTATTTTGTGTTATGAAGC
The DNA here is from genome assembly GCA_022577455.1 of Arizona elegans. Lineage (NCBI taxonomy): Eukaryota > Metazoa > Chordata > Lepidosauria > Squamata > Colubridae > Arizona > Arizona elegans. Next base: position 133,138,975 of record JAKOOJ010000002.1, on the reverse strand, counting down.
ATCTCCAAGAAAACAATCAGAGAGCACCAAGGACTTTTCACTGTAACTTGGGTCAGAAGAATTGGAAGGTTGTATATCTCTCCCACCCTTACAATACTACACTCCTGCAATACAACTTGGCTTTTCTACACTACCATCTGAATACATATGCCAATGTCTATATTTAAGCCAGCCAAAGTAACATTGTTAATATAGTGGCAAACTAGTTCCTTTTTTAAACAATGTATGCAATGGCTTTGATCTTTCAGGTATTATCTGCCATTAAGGACACATAAGATGAAATACAATCTTCTATGAACTGCTTTGCAAAAATAGTTGACAGGGTTATTTCTGCTAGTGATGAAATGATCTCTGTGTTGTTAAATATTAAATGTATAGGTTTCCAGATATAAACTGTTGTCAAGAGAAATCTTGCTTCTTTATTGTCTGAAACCTTTGGGCAACTTTGAGTTTTATGTTTGGAACAAGTTTTGTGATATGTTGAAAGCATGAATTCTGTACTGTAAAGAGAGATGGAGTTCAAGAAAAGCAACTATCTACAATATACTTAGTTGCAATATTGTCACCTGTCTTAAGGTGATTTTGATAGTGGAAAAATAACTTTTGAGTGTTCCACTATTGCTCTTAATTTAGGGTCAGGGTAACTCTATCTTCAATTATCTCACTTCCTAAGGGATTGAAAATCTTGCCTATGAATACAGGTAGTCTTTGACTTAAGACCACAATTGAGCCCAAAATTTCTGTTGCTAAGCAAGACAGTTGTTAAGTGAATGTTGCCCCATTTTACGACTTCCCTTGCCATAGTTACTAAGTTATTAGCACAATTGTTAAGTAAATCTGGTTTCCACATTCACTTTGCTTGTCAGAAAATTGCAAAAGGTTGACTCCAGGACACTGCAACCGACATAAATATGAGTCAGTTGCCAAGCATCTGAATTTTGATCACATCACCATGATGATACTGCAATGGTCATAAGTGTGAAAAATGGTCATAAGTCACTTTTTTCAATTGTAACTTCAAATGGTTACTAAATGAACTGTTGTAAATCAAGGATTACCTGTACTGTTAGTAGTCTGCCCTTTAGGAAGTCAATAATCTGCCTTCTGGATGGAAACTGTGTTTCTCTCTTAATTTATTACTATCACCTAAGAACTCTTTTGCCACTAAGTGGGAGCTGCCAGTTTCTCATCCATAGAAATTTTGATGGTGTAAATGAATGGTGACTCATACATATCACACACTACATTCTGTCAGCAATTGGCCATGCTACTTTTTTTATACATCTGTATTACATTCTTGTTTGTTTGTTTTAAGTAGGATGTGTGCATAAATCAATCTGGTTAATATTTTCTTTACTAAAACACCAAATGTTTATGTATAGTTATTGCTTCGCTTAAAACTTAGCAGGTGGTTATGAGGAGTTATAATCCTATAGAAATAAATGATGGAGAGGATAGAACATAGGAAAGTAAAGAATAAGGAAGTTTGCTGAATCAGGCAAACTGGATGTCACGAGTGTTTCCAGGATTGCTGTGGCTATCTGCCTACTCACAAACAGTATGGTTTTAATCAAGCCATCTACTGTTGCCAATTACCTGCAAGCCTTCCCCGCCCTGGATAATTGCAGGTTGACTCCTTACATAAGCAAGGACCTTTCGCTTGCTACTCGGGCCTAGTCTTCTAGGCCTAAATGCACAGCTCCTGCAGGAAGCTTGGGCAATGCCGCTGATGGGAGAAGAATGCAGATAAGGACTCCAGACGTCATTACAGAGAGACTCCCACGGATGCTTGCCTTTTGCTGTTTTGTAGCACGCAAGCTATCATCGGGACTGCTGTTGCTGGACCTTCTTCCTCCCACAAGCTTCAAACAATGTTTGCTGTTTGAACTGTTTTTACTTCAGGTGACTTTCAGCTGTGAGGCTCGTGCTGCCCTCGTTATGATTGCCTTGATGATGTATCGACGCCGAAGCTGCTTACCTTCATGCTAGCTTTATTCTTTTGTGAACTGTTTTCGGTATTGTGGAGAGGGATCTAGGGAGATAGCCTTGCCTCACATACCCAGACAAGACTTTGTTTTTAATGTGTTTTCATAAAGACATAGTGCTTTTTAAATGTTTTAAAGTAAATTATATTTTTACACAAGACGCCTCTGTTAGAATCATTTCAGTCTCAGTGTGTTTACTCATGAGCTGGTTCACGGTCCGGGGTACCCCTCAACCCCATTTCGTCACAGTTGGTAGCAGAGGATGGTTTAACGAACTTACGCTCATGTGGTAACGCGCTAGACTGGAATGTCTGCAGTTGAATAGATGTTGACTAGGGCAGCAGCAGCAGTAAAAAGTATGAAGTCACAAACTGGACTGTCCGGGGCTCAGGCCAAAAAAAGTTTTGGCTGAAAAACCCCAAACTCTAATTGATTTAGAGAATAGTGGAGCTGTAAGTTTTGGAGCAGAGGCCTCAACTTTTGAAGGGCCCAAGATAGTGAGTAAACCATCATCACCTAAAGAAGTAGAGACTGGAAGAACGCCACTTCAGGTCCTGAAAACAAATACAGAGGTGGATGATGAGTTTAGGAAGGCAATCCTTCAGCTTTTAGGTTTGCCCACAGTAAGTCAGAACCCGACTGCTGATTCTAGCGGATTATTAAAGAATCCAGCTGCGAAAGGAAAGAAGATCGAAGTCCTACAAAACACCGGATCGGTAAGAGACTTTCAATCTTTTCTTAAAACCCCCACCTCAGACCATAAGTGGAGAATGGGGGATAACAGACTGCCTGATCCGAATGTTCCTGCTTCTTTGTTAAACCAGCATGGCCAAGTTGATATTGCGCCACCTGCTGTTGAAGCCATCATAGATCAGGCCATAAAGACTTTAGCTCCCTTGATGACATCAGTGACTTCTGCTAAAAATTTAAGAGACTCTCATGTTGAGCGTAAGGTTGCAAGTGTGATAGAAACTTTGGCAACCATTTTAGGCGATGGTTTGCAGGTACCATCGGCTCAACAAATAGTAGCTGCACATACCAAAGCACCCCTGATGTCTGCAACTAATTCAGCGCACACCACGAGTGGGACATATCCATCCGTGATGACATCGACATCCAGGACGGTTCCGGAGGCTGCCTCAACTGAAGATAGGAATTTGGGAGCGCGTCCAAAAATTCCTAGAGATGTGCACCAGAGAGGACCCTCAAGTTTTTGTGATCAAACCAGGATGAGCTTTGCATCCGCACAACCTGAAGTTTTAATCCCTCCCATTGGGGAGGAACGATTGTCAGAATGCCAGATAGAAGACACTGTGCTGTGTGCTTCCATTCCAATGCCTTATTGCCCGTTCCAGGATGGACCACATTTTGAACATCAATTAATGTCTGTTTCCATGTTTAATAATGTACAGGTCCTTCCTCCTAATTTTAAAAGTTTAAGTGTGGGTGGAGGAAATTTTAAGGAATGGGTTAAGAGTATTCAAGTAATTTTAATGAGAGAAAATGTTTTATCGTTGTTGTTAAAACCCCCACCTAGACCATGGTCCTTAGAAGTTGATCTTTTACATCGTAAGGCCTTTTGTATTTTATTGATGTCCATTGACCCTGCACTATATCCCAGTATACCTAGTAACCTGACCGTAACAGAAGTTTGGGTGAAACTGCATAAGTTATTTTGTTCAAAAAGCTCCCATGTTACAAACAGAGTTTATAGGGAGTTCTATTCCGCAAGGTTGAAGGCGGGAGTAGATATTAATGAACACTTATGTGACTTAAACAGGTTAAGGCAGGAATTGATGTTGATGGGGGAAACAGTGTCTGAACAAACCCTCATTACTGTTATACTCAATTCCCTTGACCCTAGCTGGGATAATTTTATATCGCAATTGGATAATGTTAGTTGTAATAACTTATCTTTAGAAGTGTTATCTGGTAGATTGATTGCAGAAGATAACTTGCGAAAATGCAGGGTGGCTTTTCACAAAAAGGAAAAACCTTTAAGAAGGCCCGATAGTTCAGATAGAGCATATGCTATCGGGGAATGCTTCAATTGTGGTTCAACAGAACATTATAGAAGGGATTGCCCACAAAATGTAAATGCTAGGGCAAGTGTAAAGACACCTTCTGATAATAAATGTAAAAGGAGGTCACTTCCTCCAGGCAGAAAGCCAAGTGGAGACGTTCCTAACCACAGAAGGGGTAAAAAGCCGAATGAAGGCAACAAAGGGAACAAACCCAGGTTTAATGATGGCTCTGTAGGTATAGTGGAAACTACTGAGTCAGAGCCTACAAGGGAACAGCGAGAGCAACTATGGTTAATGGACAGTGGAGCCAGTAACCATGTTGTCAGTGACCGAAGGTTGTTTGTTAATATGAGAAGGCACCAATCCATGGTCAAAGTTGCAAACGGTAAAAAGGTCAATGTTGTTGGCATTGGAGATGTTTATATTCCTGGGATAGGAAAGATTCATGGAGCATTGTATGTACCAGAGATAGATCATAATTTGCTAAGCCTAATGAGGATATGTGAGAACCCCAGAATGGAGATTCTGTTCTCAGGAGGAACAGCTGTGATCAAAAACAACAAATGTGTGATTGGGGAGGTTTTGAAGATAGGTGGCTTGCCTTATTATTCCCCCAATACGAATGCTGAGACCTGCAGTGATAGCAATTATACTATCTCAATTGGTAGTAACAATGAATCACAGTTAGAACTAGGTGATGAGGATCAAGACTTTCATCAGAGGAAGCCTTGTAAAGACAAATGTAAAGTTAATAAAAAGTTTTTAAATTTTAACTTAGAGTCAGATAATAGGGAACCTGAAAATGCTAATGCAATTCCTATAGGAGAGCCATTGCACAATGAATGTGCTCACTTGATGCATCGCAGGCTAGGTCATGTGAGTTTTCCTATAGTGAAAAAGGTAACCGAACACTCAAGGGGAACCAAGATCAATGACTGTAACACATTCCTAGACTGTTCAATTTGTAGGAGTGCAAAGTTGAAGGTAAAATCTGCGCCCAAGAAGTCTCAGAGGTACTCTGAACACCCGTTTCAGCTCGTCCACATGGATTTGGTGGGTCCATTCGCACCTTCCGTGGGTAAGAGACGGTACTTTCTTACCATAGTAGACGACCATAGCAGATTTGGATTTGTTTTTCCCCTAATGTCCAAGAGTGAAACGTTGACTAAGTTTAAGGAATTTTGTAACTTAGTCCAGAACCAGCATAAGGTCAGAGTTAAGAAAATCTTAACTGACAGGGGTACTGAATTTAATTCCAGGCAGTTCTCCAGCTGGTTGAGGAGTAAGGGCATAGTCCACTTACGCACCGCGCCTTACTCTGCATTTCAAAATGGCGTCGCAGAACGACGCAATGGCGTGTTACAAACTATGATGCGGTGCGCCCTAGAGGATTCCAGATTAAACTTCGCGTATTGGGTAGAAGCAGTTAGATACGCGAATTACACCTTGAACCGAGTATGGTCTAGCGTAGTGCAGAAGACCCCATACGAGGTGCTATACGGCCATAAGCCTAGCTTGGCACACCTCCACGTTTTCGGAGCGATGGCCGATGTTCATGTCCCGAAGGAGCTCAGGAGAAAGGGAGACCCAATCTCTGTTAAACTGAGATTTGTTGGTTATGAGCAGGGCTCCAAGGCATTTAGGTTTGCCTACCCTAACGGGAAACTAATGATATCGAGGTCTGCCACCTTTCACGAAGGGGCCAATTGGAGTAAGATCCATGCCAATGAGATTCTTACTCAGAACCCTTCCCGTAGTTGTCATAGGCGAGCGGAGGATGTATCGGAGAACCTACCCGAGGATAGGGATACATCTGGTTCTGGGAAGCATGCATCCCAGGCACCCTTGAAAGGGGTATTGAAGCGTAAGATGGGGGTAGCCAGGAAGGATAGGCACCCAGCTTCTGAGACGCATAGTGATAGTCACGAGGTAGATGACTCATCGGACAACTCTGATGTCAGTGACTCTCCTAAAGGCAGACCAGTTAGGGTTACCAGGGGCAATAAGCCTAAGAGGTACAACGACTTTGTTACCTCAGTCAACCAGGTTTTGGCCACCCCTCAGAGATATGAGGATGTGTTGGCCTTACCTGACCATGAACGACAGAAATGGCTGGCTGCCATGGATACGGAATTAGACAGCCTGAGAAGGCTGGACGTATTCACGCCAACGAGATTGCCCAAAGACAAGAGGGTGATCGGCACCAGGTGGCTTTTCAAGCAAAAGCCCATTGAAGGTGGGGGTTTTGTCTATAAAGCAAGACTAGTAGCGCAGGGATTCTCGCAGAGATTCCCTGACGATTATGAGGACACCTTCTCGCCCACGGTGCGCCCTGAGAGCGTGAGAACAGCTCTCACCATCGCTACCATGCGAGGCGAACATGTGTATCAGTTCGATATTCAGACCGCGTACCTGCACGCCCAGTTAGACAAAGAGCTGTACGTGAGGATTCCTCAGGGAGTAAGCCATCGGGAAGATGATGTGTGGTTGTTGAATAAGAGCCTATACGGCTTAAAACAATCTGGTAAACGATGGTACGAGTGTCTCACAAAAAGCCTGAGAGAGATGGGCTTTTTACCATCGTCAGCTGACGAGTGTGTTTTTGTCAAGGAAGATCAGGACATTAGGGAAACAGTACTGTTGTACGTTGATGACATACTATATATTTGCAGATCAGAGAACAGGCATAAGAAGTTCTCTGAGGACCTAAGTAAGAGTTTCGCTCTAAAACCACTAGGTCACATTAGCAAATTTTTAGGGGTGCAATTCGTAAAAACCGAGAAGGGGTTTCGGCTTTCTCAGGAAGATAAGATTCAGGAATTGCTTAAAAAGTGTAGCATGGTAGAGGCGAAGCCATGTGATACCCCTATGGCAACAGATTTCCTTAAGAATATGTACACTGAGAGCACGGAGTTTGAGGATAAGACCCTTTACAAGTCCGTGATTGGGTCGTTGTTGTACATTGCAAATTGGACTAGACCGGACATCAGTCTAAGTGTAAATGTGTTATCTAGATATTCTGAACATCCTACACAGTACCATTGGAGCGGAATCAAACGACTCCTGAGATATTTAAAAGGTACTGTGAATTATTCATTGTTATTGGAACCAGAAGCAACTAGAGAATTAAGATTGAGTTGTTTTTCGGATGCCGATTGGGCAGGGGATGTTAGATCTAGAAAAAGTACCTCGGGGTACATTGTATACCTAAATAGTAGCCCCGTGTATTGGTACTCTGGGAAGCAGAAGTTAATTGCAACCTCCACAGCGGAAGCTGAGTATGTGAGTTTGTCCAAAGCTTCCAATAACCTAGTTTGGTTTGACGATCTTCTGGTAAGCTTATGGAGGCAGCCCATGCAACCTATAAAAGTCTATGAGGATAACATGGCTGCCATTAACATATCGGAAGCCGATGCTGTAGGCCAGAGATCACGCCATATTGATATTAAAATCAAACATGTGAGGCAATTGGTGAAAACAGGTTTCATTAAGACTGTGTATTGTGAAACCAAGGAACAGGTAGCGGACGTGTTTACCAAACCGCTGCCCCGTGACCAACACCTCTATCTCCTGGGTAAAATGTCAATGGCTATGTGAATGTACTTCCCATTGATGTATATATGTACCCAATGTAGAATGTATGTTTGTTAACGAGTCAAATAGCCGCAGAGAAGGGGATTGTCACGAGTGTTTCCAGGATTGCTGTGGCTATCTGCCTACTCACAAACAGTATGGTTTTAATCAAGCCATCTACTGTTGCCAATTACCTGCAAGCCTTCCCCGCCCTGGATAATTGCAGGTTGACTCCTTACATAAGCAAGGACCTTTCGCTTGCTACTCGGGCCTAGTCTTCTAGGCCTAAATGCACAGCTCCTGCAGGAAGCTTGGGCAATGCCGCTGATGGGAGAAGAATGCAGATAAGGACTCCAGACGTCATTACAGAGAGACTCCCACGGATGCTTGCCTTTTGCTGTTTTGTAGCACGCAAGCTATCATCGGGACTGCTGTTGCTGGACCTTCTTCCTCCCACAAGCTTCAAACAATGTTTGCTGTTTGAACTGTTTTTACTTCAGGTGACTTTCAGCTGTGAGGCTCGTGCTGCCCTCGTTATGATTGCCTTGATGATGTATCGACGCCGAAGCTGCTTACCTTCATGCTAGCTTTATTCTTTTGTGAACTGTTTTCGGTATTGTGGAGAGGGATCTAGGGAGATAGCCTTGCCTCACATACCCAGACAAGACTTTGTTTTTAATGTGTTTTCATAAAGACATAGTGCTTTTTAAATGTTTTAAAGTAAATTATATTTTTACACAAGACGCCTCTGTTAGAATCATTTCAGTCTCAGTGTGTTTACTCATGAGCTGGTTCACGGTCCGGGGTACCCCTCAACCCCATTTCGTCACACTGGAAATAGGCATTCTATCACTCATTGCCAATCTATTCAAAGATGGAGTTTGGTAGGACAGCAAAGAGATTAGTAGGAGAAGATTGGAGACATCAGGAAGTGAAGTGGCTAGATCTTCCTTCACAGAATCTTTCTTTTGAAAATCCTTAGAATGGAACAACATCTCTGCTCAACAAATTGTCCTTCTAATAGATTCTTTTGTCCATATATAGCCAAGAGCTTGATGCCCTTAATTTCTAATTTTAAAGTTGTCCAGACCTATAAGTAATTACAGTTTTCACACAACAGATATTTGGATCTGTCTATGTGTCAGTGTTTTTCTTTGCATCTGACTCTTTGTGTCACTAGTTAGCTAAGGAGATCAGGGATTTGAGGTTTAGGTTGTATTAGTTATCTGTAAGATCTTATAAGGAATGTAACAGGAAGAAGGAGGAGGGAGTTGAAACTTTACAAGAAGGGAAGAGGTTTCAGATCTTGAAAACTACAGTGAGATGAAGCAAAGGTTCAAGCTTTGGTTATGCTTTTTAAACATGATTTTTGTGCTTTTTAACATAGCATTTCTTACAAAAGTATATTTCTTGACCTATCAAGAGATTGGTACAGAATGTTGCTAACATTTAGCACAGAACTATCTCTTTACATGTTTTTTTTTAAAATGAGAAAGCTCTTAGCTGTTTTTTAGCTTTACTTTTTCTCGTTTTTATGATAGTGATATAAGACCCTGATAACTGTCTTGAATTATAAGTTTTGCCTTACAAACAGACTCTGCTACAAGCATTGCATCTAATAAAGAGATACTGAGAAGCAAGAGTAAAGAGTGTAAGACAAGCTTAAATTTTGTAATACAAATGATTAAATCTTAATGAGTAACTTTAATGGTATTTCCTATGAACTGCTTACTCTCATTCTTTTCCTAGGACTCTAAGGATCCATCTTTATAGGTAATAAAGGTTATTCTAAAAGGCCACCAAATTTGGCCCCGTACTTTAAATGCACCCAAAGTTATCACTATGTAGTGCTCACCAGGGTGCCACTACCAAGGTTTTTTTTCCAGTGTTAACTAGATTGTTATGAAATATCACCTCTCTTGTCTATCAACTCAACCTGACAGTAATAATCTCCTACTCATTATGAAATGCAATCCTACGCTGCATTAATAAAGAGATAGAATCAAGATCACATGAAGTTCTAGTACTGCTTTACAAAGCCTTAGTATGGCCATACTTGGAATACTGATCCAGTTTTGGTTACCACAATACAAAAAAGATGTTGAGACTCTGGAAAAAGTGCAGGGAAGAGAAACAAAAATGATTAGGGTGTTGGAGGCTAAAACGTACAAAAAATTGGGTGTGTCTAGTCTAATGAAAAGAATGACTAGGAAAACTCTTAGCACTGTTTCTATATTTGAGGGGCTCCTAGAAGGATGAAGAGGTCAAACTATTTTCCAAAGCACCAAAAAGCAAGACAAGAAACAATGGTTGAAAACTAACTAAGGAGAGAAGCAACCTAGAACTAAGAAGAAATTCCATAACAGTGAGAGCAATTAACCAGTGGAATAGCTTGCCTTCAGAAGTTGCTCCATCACTGAAGGCTTTCAAAAAAAGACTGGATAACCATTTGTCTGAAATGATATAGGGTCTCCTGCTTGAGCAGGGGATTGGATTAGAAGCAGGGGTGAAATGCTCCCGGTTCGACCGGCTCAGGCGAGTAGGTAGCGATGGTGGCGGGCAGTTCGGAGAACCGGTAGCAAAAATCCCTGCCCCCGCCCCCCTAGCTGAGCCACGCAATCATCAGAGCCTTTTTTTTCTTTTAAATGGCTCTAACGAGCCAAGCACTGACAATCCCAGTTGCCTGCTAATCGGTAGCAAAAATCCCTCCCCCTCCCCCGTCAGCTTGCTTACCTTAGCTGCTGGTCGCAACGCCTTACTGTAAGCCCTGCAATCCACTGCATCAGCAAGCAACTGAATCTCTTGGTCTGCAATCAAGCAGGGAGTTGTGGACTTCAACTCCCAGAATTCCTCAGCCAGCAAAGCAAAGCTGGCTGAGGAATTCTGGGAGTTGAAGTCTCACAAGTCTTAAAGTTGCCAAGGTTGGAGACCCCTGTTCTATTGGGTAAATTTTTCCCCCTTTGGGAGCTTTAAAAAAAATAGTTAATTGGGTTTTTTTTTAGTTGTTCTTTTTTAGACCTAGCCATTTAAAGTTTAGGAAGTTTTAAATTTAGTTGCTTTTATATAAAAATAAAAATAAAATAAAATAATATTTGTGCAGCTTTCTGAAATTTAGTGTGTTTCTGTAGTGTTTCACTCTAACTACACAAACACACAAAATCTCACAAAGCTGTATGTGGAATTTTGTGTGTGTAAAGTGTGAAAGTTGGTTTTTGGGGCTTTTTGTGGCTGTGTGAGGTTCCTGCTTGTTGCAGGGGCCATTTTGGGTCTAGCACAGCTGCTTTTACATTGTGGGTGAGCCAGTTGTGTTGTGTTGCGTTTTGTAAGTTAAAAAAGGGCAAAGAAGTGACATTGACTTAGCCACACCCACCTGACCAACAAGCCACGCCGTCCCAGTCACTTTACCACCAAGCCCTGCCCACTAATTAAGCCACACCCACAGAACCCGAGCAAAAAATTTTAGATTTCACCCTTGATTAGAAGATGTCTGAAGTCCCATTCAACTCTATTATTCTATGTTCTAAATCAATCAGAAATGCTCAAATTTACAAACAAGCAATTCACTTGGATAATCCTTCCAGGGAAAGGGTTTTGATTACTTGCTACATCTAGGAAGTAGAGAATGCTGTTTACACTTGTTATATTTAGTTTTCACATGGTGACTCTTGTATTTGTACCAAGCAGCCTATCATAGCTGCCCCATCTAACTTTTTAAATGCTAATTAGCTATGTCCTGGTGGTGCTATTGGGTCAGATCCAGGGAGCCAAGCCTTTACCAATTTTTTTGTTTGTCTATGAGTGCATTCAAGCTAGGACTAGTTTTTAGAAAGTATGTAATTCCCAGTTCAAATCATTCATGAGATTTTTTTGGGGGGGAGGGGAGTACAGAGCTCTGTTTAGAAAGAAAATAGAGACCCAGAAGGTAATTGACAGACATTCTTCTAGATTACTGATGAAAAAAACTCTACTGATTTATGATGATTTATTGCAATCCCCATCTCCTTTTTTCCACAAAGCCTCTATTAAGTCTCACTACCTCCTTACTCCTGAGACGTAGGCCAAATATTTCCATACTCTGTTCAGCAATGCACCAAATACTATGCCATTTTTTGGTCTTTTCCCTGATGCCGTAGCAAATTGACCCCTCATGTTTTTGCTGGAGCCTTCTAAATTCATTTTACAACTTTAAAATGGCAAAATAGTTAGAGATAATCTGATATAGACAGAATATATAAAGGCAAAGTTGGATTGGTCAGCTTTAGTCCTGGCATCCTGTTCACAAATTTTATTTTTTTCCTTTGTGATTCCCACAGATTGATGTAGATTCATCATAATGCAAGCATAGAAAAAAAAATGGGGTTATGAAAGAAGCCAACTAATTTCTAACATATAGATTGGATAATATAGGGGAAGAGAATTGATCCAGTTTCAAGAAAGGGAAATGGCTTACTCTTCATATTATAGAAAAATATTACTCCATGAGGTTTTTTTATGTTGCCTTTATTGACTTGAGCTTTGTTGGCCTTTGCCCAGATCCCTTCAATTTTAGGACAATTTAACTGGTGTGGCCCTTCAGAGGAGCCTTGATGTTGACACAGTGATGATTGTGTGATTGTATTAAATAAAAAGACTTACTACACCTGGATCTCCATTTTCTTCATGCAGTTTGCTCGAAGTGCTTATCTTCTTCTCACTATAGGCACAAAATTTAAATTTGTGCATTAATTTGTTGCATTAATGTCAATATATTGCTGACATAATTTTTTTTGCTTGACAGAGCATACATGTTTTGTGTAGTTTCAGTTAGATCACGATAAATATTTAACATTTTGTCTTATGTGTTCTAATCACAGCATTAATTTGACAGATTGAGTAAATTATTTTCTTTTCACTAAAAAACATTCTTTTTTCTAAAGAAGCTTTTTGATCTGTTTAGTCAGACATTAACAGACAAAATATACACTTGAATCATTAATGCATATTTTTATGCATTAATTTATTCACTCAATTTGGCTGCCACCAGTCTCAAACCTGCTTTAATGTATTGCATAATTATCGTCTGAAATTTCTATCTTCCTGTATGCAAAGTTTTGGAGCAGCTCCCTATAAGTATTGCATAAGCTTTTTCTGTTCCACAAATAGGCTGCTGTTGTACCGGATGTGCTGTGATATAAAACACAACTTGCTGCAGGCCCAATACTTTATTTCTTTAAAGCACAAACTACTTTCTCTCCTAAACTGACCTATCTAGGGACTAGAAGGAAAAATGTTGGTCTATATTTCAACTTTAATTAGCACTGCTTTTCTTAGCTAGAAGTGAAATAAAAAGGCAAGATACATATTTTCCAATTATAAATGCACATCCTAGAAAATAGACATTTAACATAATTAGATCTACTTTAGAGTACACGTGTAGAATTTTACTGTACGTTTGCTTGTTTCAGCAATGCAGTTCTTCTGTTTAATCATAATGAAGTCCTATCAATGTTTCTTTCCCATGTTATTAAAAAATTCTATTTCTGGAATTTTCTAAATTGGTTTACCTTGTGTACTATTTTTCTATGAAACTGATAGAATATTTTTTTTCCTCCAGTACTAATGTCATTAAGTATTCTAGTTGGAGTAGAGTAGATGTAAAATGCAGCCTAGATTTAAAAAGAATAGAGATAGTCCTTGATTTAACACAGTTCGTTTAGTGACTGTTCAAAGTTACAACGGCACTGAAAAATGTGATCTATGACCGTTTTTCACACTTACGGCCGTTGTAGCATCTTCATGGTCACGTGATCAAGATTCGGTCGCTTGGCAACTGACTCATACTTACATGGCGGTTGCAGTGTTCCAAGGTCATGTGATCCCCTTTTGCGACCTTCTGATAAGCAAAGACAAATGGGAAGCCAGATTTATTTACCAGCTGAATTACTAAATTAACAACCGCAGTGATTCACTCCACATGTGTGACAAGAAAGGTTGTAAAGTGGGACAAAACTCACCTAACAAATGTCTCACTTAGCAACAGAAATGTTGGGCTCAGTTGTGATCATAAGTTAATGATTATCTTTACTCAGCATAGGCAAAGTAGCTCAAGTACAAATGTAAGGCTATAACAAAATATGGTTACAGTGTTATTTGCTGGTTGGAAGCCTGAATCAAATGGGCCATAGAATCTGATACAACAATTCTGCCATTTTTCGTGTTTCAACTTTTTGCATCTAGATATTGAATGTGTAGCATAGTCTTCATTTAAGGGGGACTTCTTAGCCACAACTATAACATCAGATCTAAAAACAAAGAGACACCTCTTTGTAAACTAACCATTAAATCTATTTCTAATCAGCAGGAAGAAATAACAAAACATTATTACATGTTACATCATTAGGGGAAAATAAAATATTTTTAAAAATAATTGACATGATTGGATAGTCTCGGCCTCGCTAGGCTGCCAGTGCGGAAATGCAGGGAACACACAAGAATTGAGCTGGTGAATCAATCCTGGTTTAATATCTGTTACACAACAGCTATTACTTGTTGCCAGATTGCTACTGTAATATAAAGTCAGCACTGAGAGCGTCCGCTACTCAGTGCCTTTTAACTATCTCACTGTGTCTCCGGAATCACTTTCAGCTGAGGTTCAAAGTTGCCACCACCGGGAGCAGCTGGGTCGCCGGAATGTGACGTCACCGTTCTCCGCTCCCTCGTCTGCTGGAAACTCCATGTCGTTGTTTGTTGGATTGAATCCCACACGATCCCTCTATGCCCAGCACTGGTGATGGATGGCCCTAACTGTGGTCCCTACCCCTGTCACTGTCACCCATGCCCGTGTTCACCCTTCCCTCCCCCCTGCATCCGGGTTGTCTATCACTGTTGTCAGTCCGCGAGGTGTCGAGGGTTGCTTGACACTCGACAGATAGCTGATAATACTTTCCAAATTCACCATAACTAATAAATACATAATGGATGGGCATTGTAGAGAAAGATCTAGTGTTAAAGCAATTTAGGTGATATGATTTTTTTTATAACCAATAAAACAGAACATAGCATTGAGTTTATGCAACTTTGATAGGAGTGGTTCCACCCTGTGTTCTCTGCCTTTGGTAAGGCTTTGTGATTTGTGCACATCTAGTGTTGCCTGTTTTAAAAACTGAACTATTAGTATATAAATGTACACTTACATTTCCATTAACTTTATTTAATGAGATTGTTTTTCAAATCTGCATTGTTTTCAAAGGAAAGGCCATACTCTGTTTGGCATTCTAAATTATACTAAGACACCAGGGGGAAGTCGAAGACTTCGGTCTAATATTCTGGAACCTCTGATTGATGCTGATAGTATCAACACAAGATTGGATTCTGTTCAAGAGCTTCTTCAGGATGAGGAATGCTTTTTTGGTCTTCAGGCAGGTAAACAAATTCTGCTTTGTAAAAGGAATAAAATAGTTTATGGTTAGATTGGTGCAATGTCCAGGTAGTCCTTGACTTATAGCAGTTCAAAATTACAACAGCACTGAAAAAAAGTGACTTATGACCATTTTTCACACTTATGACCATTGCAGCATTCCTTTAGTCACATAATCAAAATTCAGACACTTAGCAACTGACTCATATTTATGACGGTTGCAAGGTACTGAGGTCAGGTGATTAGCCTTTATGGCCTTCTGACATGCAAAGTCAATGGGGAACCAAGATTCACTTAACCATGTTACTAACTTAACAACTGCAGTGATTCACTTAACAACTGTGGCAAGAAAGGTCATAAAATGGGACAAAATTCACTTAACTGTCACATTTAACAACAGACATTTTGGGCTCCATTGTGGTCGTAAATCGAGGACTATCTATATCATTTTACTTTTCAAAACTTCTGAATGTATTAATTCATATCATTAATAAGTTAATATTGTAAATAAGTTACCCAGATGTAATAAGTTATCAAGTTAAATATAGGACAGGCATTTTAAAAATTATTTAACCTATGTTTAACTCCAGCGCGGAATGAGTGGCTTTGAGGAATGCCCCCATTCCTGGGAGTGGCCTATTGGCCTAGCAAAGGCCTACCTTAATGACGGGTCTTGGGACCCTGAGAGGTGGCCTACAGGCTTTAAGGGTTTTTTTTAAGGGGACACTATTGTTTTTTAACTAAATTTTTAAGGGGAGGGGGAGGGGTATTGCCGCCGGGTGACTGGGGGGGCTCCGTCGGGCCAGTGGCAGTCCAGGCTTTGGGGGGAGAACGGTGGAGGGGGGGAGGATGGGGGCCCCCTGGGGCCCTAAGGGAAAGGGTGGGAGCTCATATTCCAGTTGTGATTGGGAATGGAGGCAGGTGGATGAATGGAGGACCGTATCAAAACTCGGGAGCTCGCCCCCGCTGTCTTCAAACGGTGGCATGTTCCGACCCTCCTGGTTCCATCCCACTTCCTGGAGGTTTGAGAGAGGAGGACACTGGGCTCCGGTTGATCTATTTTAATGCCAGGTCTGTGGTTCACAAAGCTCCCCTCATTCGGGATTTGATTGAGGAGGAAAATGCAGACCTGGCTTGCATTACGGAAACCAGATTGGGCTCAGAGGGAGGTGTCCCTCTGACTGAGCTTTGCCCACCAGGTTTCCGGGTGCTGCACCAACCAAGGCCCAGGGAAGGGGAGGTGGGGTGGCGGTTGTTATCAGGGAAGCCCTTAGTCCGCGGGAGGTCACTGTTCCACAGATAGACGGATGTGAAACCCTCCTCATGAGATGGGGTCCACAGGGTCAGTTGGGCCTGCTGATCACGTACCTATCTCCCAGCTGCATGGCAGCAGCCCTGCCTGGCCTACTCGACACCCTGTCGGGGTTGGTGGTGGAGCTCCTCAGGCTTATGATGCTGGGGGACTTCAACGTGCCTTCCCTGGGCGGGGTGGCGGGGGTGGCTCAGGAGTTCATGGCATCCATGGCGGCCATGGACCTGACTCAGATTATTCAGGGACCGATTCATGAGGGAGGGCACACACCCGATCTTGTTTTCATCTCGGAGCAGTGGCGTGTTATGTTCGGTGGCGGAGTATTTGTTGCTTCCCCCCTGTCATGGACCGACCATCATCTCCTCCGGTTGGACTTCCAGAATGCTGCCCCACTTTGCTGGGATGCGGAACCGACAATCTGGTTCTGCCCCAGGCGCCTGATGTACCCTGAGAGGTTCCAGACGGAGCTTGGGATGATTCCTCTCTCTCCCACACCCCGGTCGAGACCCTGGTGGAGGCCTGGAATAGGGCGGCTGCTGGGGCTCTCGACCATGTCGTGCCTTTGAGGCCTCTGACCCGGCGCAGACCCCGGCTTGCTCCTTGGTATATTGAGGAGCTTCGGGGGATGAAGCGCAGGAGGAGAGGCCTAGAGAGCCGTTGGAGGATTAGTTGTTCCAAACCTGACCAAGCCCAGCTAAGATCGTTTACATGGTCTTACCTGGAGGCGATGGCAGCGAAGCACACATACTTCTCCACCCTCATTGTGTCCACAGATAATCGCCCAGCTGCCCTGTTCAGAATATCCCGCTCCCTCCTGTATCAGAGGGCAGGGGAGGACCCTTTGCAGGGGCGAGCCGAGGAGTTTAGCCAACATCTGTGGGACAAGATCGCTCAGATTCGGGATGGCTTAGACTCTTAACTGGGCAGGGTCGGACGGTGGGGAGGCGGCGGGTCTTGTTGTCTGGGAAGAGTTCGATCCTGTTATCCCAGAGGAAGTGGACAGGATCATGAGGAAGCTGAGTGCGACCACTTGCATACTGGACCCGTGTCCCTCCTGGCTGGTTTATGCAGCTCGGGAGATGACACGCAGTTGGATCTAGGCAGTGATAATGGCATCCTTGGATGGAGGGAGTTTTCGTGCCGCCTTGAATGAGGTGGTGGTTAGGCCCCTCCTTAAGAAACCTGCCTTGGATCCAACCATTTTGGGCAACTTTCGTCCGGTCTCCAACCTTCGCTTTTTGGCGAAGGTTGTTGAGAGCATAGTGGCACGTCAGTTTCCGGTGGCCCTGGATGAAGCAGATTACCTCGATCTGTGCCAATCGGGTTACAGGCCCAGTTACAGCACGGAGATGGCATTGGTTGTGCTGGTGGATGTTCTCTGGATGGCTCAGGACAGGGGTCATTCCTTGGTCCTGGTCCTATCAGATCTCTCGGCGGCTTTTGATACAATCGACCTTGGTATCATGCTGCGACGCCTCAAGGGGTTGGGAATGGGCGGCACCATTTTACGGTGGTTCACCTCCTACCTCTCGGGTTGCATGCAAGCAGTGTTGGCAGGGGGACAGAGGTCGGCCATGAGGCCCCTCACTTGCGGGGTGCCTCAGGGGTCGGTCCTCTTGCCCCTTCTGTTCAACATTTATATGAAGCCGCTGGTAGAGATCATCCGTGATTTTGGGGTGGGATATCATCAGTACGCTGATGATGCCCAGCTTTTTATATCCACCCCGAATCAGACCAGCGATGCCCTTGACGTGATGTCCTGGTGCCTGGAGGCAATACGGATCTGGATGGGGAATAACAGGGCTTTGACTTAACCCGGCCAAGACTGAGTGGCTGTGGATACCGGCATCTCGGGCCGAGCAAGAGGTTCCAACGCTGTCTATTGGGGGCGAGGGTTGCCCCCTGTAGATAGGGCACGCAACCTGGGCATCCCTTGGATTCACAGCTGAGTCTGGAGGGTCATATCACGGCTGTGACCAGGGGTGCGTTTGCCCAGATTCACCTGGTGCGCCAATTGCGCCCATACTTGGACTGAGATGCCCCACACACAGTCACTCATGTGCTAGTCACCTCCCGGATCGACTACTGCAATGCTGTCTACCTGGGGCTACCCGTGAAGACCACCCGGAGGCTTCAGCTGGCACAGAATGCGGCCACGCAGGTTGTTGCGGGAGGGACACAATACTCCCATATTACACCACTCCTGCGCGGCTTGCATTGGTTGCCGGTTGCCCTCCGGGTGAGATTCAAGGTGCTGGTGTTAACCTATAAAGCCCTTCATGGCTTAGGCCCAGGTTATTTGTCGAACCACCTGCAACCAGCGTCAACTTCCCATTGCCCGGTGCGCTCTCACAGAGAGGGCCTACTCAGGGTGCCGTCGGCTAGACAATGTCGGCTGGCGACTCCCAGGGGTAGAGCCTTCTCTGTGAGCACCCCCACCCTTTGGAATCAACTTTCCTTGGGGCTCCGGTTGGCCCCTGACCTTCTCACCTTCCACCGTGAATTGAAAACCTGGCTTTTTATGTCCCCCGGCCTGGACTGATGGGGTAGTGTATTTATTTATTTATTTTTTTTAAAAAAAACTTTCTTGATTTTTATGTATATTTGTTGTTTTAACAGTCGCCTGGTCGACTGTCGTTGTGAGCCGCCCTGAGTCCTTGGAGATAGGGCAGCATACAAATTTTATGAAATAAATAAATAAAATAAATAAATAAAAATAATGTTTAATTATAGTTCAAGAACAGCAAACAAAGAAATACAAGAGGCTCAGTAAATAAAAAGATAAAGTTATGAAAAAATCCAGATACAGTGGAAATGAGGTATCAGAGAATTTCAGAAAGGATTTTACAACCTTCTTGGACAATTGATTACGTAAAAGAAAAGCAGTTACTGAATAATCACAGAAGCAATGAAAATTATTGGCCCTTTTCAATTGCCATTGGGTATATAACAAACATTTTAATAGCATATGTGATATAGATTCAACTTCTCTATCGGAGCACAAGCAAGTGCAGGAATTTAATCTATCTGACTAATTGTCATCCTAATTGGTAGTACCCCAGTTCATGTCAAAGTAAAATATCCAATGAGGAGCATGAAATATATTTTTAAAAATGTAGACTGAGGAACAAGGGAGAGATTGCACTGTAAAAAAATATGAAAAATACTAGCTCTATCAGTCTGAATATCTAAATCCCAAATTCTCTGCTTCAGTTCAGCCAGAGTTTAATCAAAGCCAAGAGCAGAGAGTGCTGACAAGTAAGGGCTGCAGTACACCAAATCATTGTTAATTTGTCTCCTTAGGGTAGATCTAAACCTAGCTGGTGATGTGAGATTCGCTCAAAGACTTCCATTAGCCAGAATTTATGTCAGCCAAATTGGACCATTATGTGCACGATCAAAAGGAATATTTATATATCTGTAAAAATGGTGGGGAATAGCACAGTGGCTCACATACAGAATTTAATTTAATTTATTTTTTTTGACAAAATTAAATGTTTATCAAGGCTTTTACATTTCATCAATTGAGAAAGTCATTTTTGAACCTCGGAAGGTGAAACTGGAGGTCATTCAGAGAGAGATTCATCAAGAAGCTGGACATGGGCTTTGTTGCCTTGGGATACAGTAAATTACCAAGAAAGTATGTAGTCCAAGTCTCTAGAGATTTGGTATTATTTTCAGAGTTAACTCTGGCTGGAGTTGAGAAGCAAGACTCCAAAACAGAATAATTTTTATTGATGACAGCCCACTGGATGCTTTAGATTTTTCAAATTTGGTGTGTGTGTGTGTGTTTCCCTTTAAAAGCTTCTTATAGCCCTTCTAAAAGAACTAAAATGTTTCATGTTAGGGAGAATCATTATATATATATATAGGCATTTTTATAAGCTAGAATTACATTTTGAGTCAAAATTGGATCAGTTGTTAAACTGATGTGAAGAAGATTGCTGGGCAGGTTGAGTGTACTTTTTGAGCAGGGTAATGATTCTTTGATAAGTAGAGATTATTTCATGGGGGTTGACTGACTGCACACGGATTGTTTTAGGAGAGTAGCTAATGGGGCAGCAAAAAACAGAAAAAGTGCCATGGACAATCTACTCATCCAAATCGGTCTGTTTCCTGTCCAAAGGGATGAATCATTGAATGGTCTTGTTGAGTAGCTAGATTCAATTAAATGAAAAGCAAAGACACCTGTTATTTATATGTGATCATTCTCTGGACAAAGACTGTAAAAATGCTGGAAAATATTTACAGGAAAGGGGGAAGATGTTTGTAATTAAAATTGTCAGACCTGCAGAACACCGCAATAGCATCAAAACAATCACCTCACAATGGTATCTATGTCCATTTTCTTGCTTGACACTATTCCCTAACCCCCACATCACGTTTATAAGGTATAGTTATTTCATGGTATAACTGGAGAAAGGGAAAAGGGAATGGAGGCAGATAATTTTACATTCCAGCAAATATACCATAATTTCCACAGATACAGGAAACAGGCCTCGATCTCAATATTGATTATGTTATCACAAATCTAATTTCTGTCCTTTTAATAAAAACAAGAAACTTGAAATACACATATCTTAAATTCAAAACATTTTGAATTTGAATCATTTTGTACATGTGCAGAAATAAACCCTAGAATTTAAGCTTAATTGGTTTGTGGATCAAACTAAAAGTTCTGTTTGATTTTTTTTCCAGTTGTAGGAAGATTTTTGGACACTGAACAATTACTTTCAGTTTTAGTACAAATTCCAAAGCAGGATACGGTAAGTTTATAAATATTTTTACAGAATACATTATAAATATCTATCAATTATCTTTCTCTATTGCTTGTCTGTTTTAGAGAATTCTGTTCTCATAGAAACTATGAATCAAAACCATTTTCTAAAAAGATTTTCAGATATGAATACACATACATATATACTGTATATGGAGAGATGGTATTTTTATCCTTTGCATTGTACTAGAAGTGTTGGATTCTCTATAATTTATTTATAATAATTTTTAGCTTGGCAGAACCAGTTACAGTATGATATTACTATAATCTAATATGCACGATAGAATTTATAGTTAGCTGTTTCATTTTCACTAAAATAAATATATGATTTAGTTTTAATTACACAACATTAAACTCTTTTAAGATTTTTTTGGTTTTTTTTATCAGTAATCAAATGGTTAATTATTTAGTATTATACTGGACGTCTGTAAAATTCTCTATAAATAATTAGTAGGAAATGACATTATGAAAGTCTTTATTTAAATGAGTCAGAAGAAATACTTGTTGCTCAACTTGGAAACCACATTGCTCTTTTTTCCTTCCCCTTATTTTCTTCCCATTTTTCTTCAGACGTTGACAGTATGAGATTACCCAGTGTTAATACCAGAGGGATGCCCTGTATATAACACTGCCAAGCTAAAGGCTCTAAGAACGAACAATTCATTGGAGAAAGCCAAAAATATCTTTTAACATTTCTAACATGCTAGCTCTGATTATTGTGCTTACAAGGAAAATAGTCATGACAGTTAAGCACAAATAACTATGATAATAAACAGTATCTAGGGCTGTTTTTTATTGTACCAACAATAACCTGATGTGTTTTTAAAATAGGTTAATGCGTCTGAATCAAAGATAACCAATTTAATTTATCTGAAGCATACTTTGGAACTTGTGGAGCCTTTGAAGGTATTATATCCTAAAATACTATGTAAATCCCAATTATGGTTATAATTTCATTAATTCTCAAATCAAGGAATATACACTATTAAGTCAGGACTTTACACTATACAATATACCCCAGTACACAGTCACACACTATACTCTCAGATTGTCCAATCCCTGTATATTTACATGCTGCACTGTTTACTCATTGCTTGCAGCTATCTGATAACCATAGGTTTATATATGTGTGCATAAGAAGACAGATTAAAAATAGGTGATAGGAAATTCAGAATCTTTGCCCAAAACATATCAAATCAGGTGGTCCTTGATTTACGACCACAAATTTTGGAGCCCAAAATTTATGTTGCTAAGTGAGACATTTGTTAAGTGAATTTTGTCCTATTTTATGATGTTTCCTGCCACAGTTGTTAATCACTGCAGTTATTAAATTAGTAACATGGTTGTTAAGATAATCTGACTTCCCCATTGACTTTGCTTTCAGAAGATCACATGACCCCAGTACACTGCAACCATTATAAATATGAACTAGTTGCCAAGTATCCGAATTTTGATCACATGACCATGGGGATGCTGCAACGGTCATAAGTGTGAAAAATGGTCATAAGTCACTTTTTTCAGTGCTGTTGTAACCTTAAACGGTCACTAATGAACTTTTGTAAGTCAAGGACTACCTGTATTCTCTTGTAGTGAAAATGGTACATCATAACTACCCCTCCATTACCAATATATCTTTTCCAAGCTGTCAAACTGAATTCTTTTATATAGCAAGAAGGCTATCTGTTTTCTTCAAAATGATCATATGGAAAAGTTACATACCGTAATGCTTCAAAGGCATTTTACAGATAATATTGTTCATATATTTTCCATAGAAGCTGGGAAGAAGTGGCCTGCTTGCATATAGAGAATCTTTGATTGAAATTCTCTATAACCTTTAGAACCAATCTGTTCTATAACCTTTATGCTTGATTCTTGTCATTCATGCTTGCTTAAAAGTTCATACTTGGAGGAATTATTATCTGGTAAATAATTAATACCTCCTTCAGGAAAGGAATAGTCACTTTATAACTGCTGTAGTCCTGATCACTCTTGTGGAATATCTTTGCCAGCAGAACATCAGATGTGGAATCTTTTGATCATGTTTTTAGCTGCCCGTGCAAAAATATAAGCTTAGCCAATTAGCCATGTCCTAATAACATATAGATAGAGCTACTGCAATTGTTTGATAATTTGCTCCTATGAAAATTCATAGAACTGATTTTAACCTTTTAAAATTCTAAATAGGTACAGAACTATCATTGTGCGCACATACCTATCAGGCAATTAATAAATCTATTAAACTATGATATATATCAAAACTATCTTTTAGAGTACCTGCTTGGAGGGTCTTCATGTCCTGAAATAAACTGGATAGTAACAACTATCAATATTTATGAATCAGGATGTCTTGTCGTGGCATTCACTTCTTCTGCCAGGACTCAGTGTTATTTTTCTTAGTTTAACACATGAAAGCTTTGTCAGGGCATCAATTAATCCCATGTTTGGCTCTGGGACTAATGACCCTGGTTTAGAGGAGATGGATCGTGGCTTATTCCAACTTACAATATTCTGATAAAGAAAACGCGAAGAAAGGTTTCTAATAAAACTCATTTATTTGTTATAAAGAAAATAAAACACCTCACTAACTAAGAAAAGTAATTGTTACATTTTGGCAAGCGAGATCTCCTGCCAGTCCAGCCGGACCTCTGGCAAGAGAACAAAGGGAAGAGTGTGTGAAGCAAGTGAAGGAATGCGGACATGCATAGTAAAGTACTGATAAGGAACTTGGCAAAACTACAGTAAGTCTATTAGTCCAAAAATAATGAAGCTCAGCTGGGAAATAAAAAAACACTGTGACATTCCCCTTCTTTGCCAGTTGAGCGAATATCAGTACATCATCAAATAAGGCACATCTTCTCACGCAGATACTCGTGTTGAGCTGCTGGAAGTGGTTTGTTGAGCATATCAGCAATTTGATCATGTGTAGATACATATTGCATTTTGACAAAACCTTTTTTCACTAAATGTTTTATGTTTTGATAACGGATGTCAATGTGTCTGGACCTAGAACCTGTGAAATGAGATTCAGAAATATAAACCACCGATTCATTGTCTTCCATCACGGTGATCGGTCGGATCGGGTGTGTCCAGATATCTGTGACTAAAGCATCAAACCAAGTTAGAGAATTGCATGCATCTGAAACACAAGCATATTCAGCTTCAGTAGATGAACAAGAAACAAAATTCTGTTTACGTACTTGCCAATAAACAGGACATCCATCATATAACCTGAAGTACTTTTACGTGATTTCTTATCACTTGCCCAATCAGAATCTGCATAACAACATAATTCTGCATAATCAGTATGTGTTGGTTCTAACAATAACTTCAAATGTTTGGTGTATTTTAGGTATCTCAATAATTTCTTAATACATGTCCAATGAAACTGTTTTGCCTTACCTACGTGTCGTGATAAGAGATTAACACTAAGTGCAATGTCGGGTCTGGTCCAACTACTAATGTATAACAGTGACCCAATGACTGAACGATAAAGTGTTTGATCCTCGAACTCAGGACTTTCTTCTTGTGTCAAGTTGTGAAAATCTGTTTGCATGGGTGTCTTTGTTGTGTTAGCATCTTTCATGTTGCAATGATGCAAAATTTGTTCAATTTTATCTTCTTGTGAAAGACTAAACCCCTTCTGTGTTTTTTCAATCTGAACACCTAAATAAGTGCTAATGTGACCTAATGATTTCAATGTGAAGTATCTCTGCAAAGCTTTGGCAAAAATTTCACTCATTTGCTTATTTGGACCAATATAAACAATATCATCAACATAAACAAGAACTATCTCATATGCATTGTTAGATCTTTTTGTGAACACGCACTCATCAGTTTCGGACTTAATAAAGTCCATTGAATTTAGTTTGTCAGTAAGACATAAGTACCACATTAAACCAGATTGTTTCAGACCATAAAGACTTTTGTTTAGGAACCAGGTATCCCCTTCTTGCTGTCGGAATCCTGGAGGACTTCTCACGTAGATCTCTTCATCTAGGTCTGCATGTAGATAAGCCGTGTCAACATCAAACTGGAAAACTTCTAAACCAAGGATAGTTGCAGTTGCTAAAGCAATTTTTACACTCTCAGTTCTGACTGTCGGTGAGTAAGTATTTGTGTAGTCCTCAGGATAACGTTGAGCGAAACCCTGAGCTACAAGTCTGGCTTTGTACAATGACTCACCATTTGGTTTCTTTTTGATTCTGTAGACCCATCGAGTGCCAATGACCTTTTTGTTTGCTGGAGGTTTTGCAGGTGTAAATACTTTAAGTTTCTTCAGACTGTCCATTTCAACCTGCATTGCTTCATACCATTTGTCTTGCTCTGAATCAGGGAGCTGCTTGATTTGTGTGAAATTATCAGGTGGAAGTGTAACATTGCAAATCAAAGGCAAGGGTGCTTTTGTCAGTTGCCAAGAATGTTGTTGTAGAGGGATTCCTTTTGTGGCCCTCTTGGAACGTCTCGGAACAACTGTCCAGTCTTCTTCTGCTTCGTCCTCGTCCTCACTTTCGTCGCTAGCATCAGCATCCGTGGCTTGCGAAGACGGAACATCGGGTTGAGAAGAATCAGTGGAATCTTGATCATCAATCTGCGTAGCATCAGCGGTATCATCTCTAGGAAAATAAACTCCAGGATCATTGGAATGATTCCTGGACCAGTCAATATCTTCCTCAAAATTAGCAGATTGGGAAATCACAATTGCATGTTTAGAGTCAATAAATTTGCTCCATTTTGAGTTATCATCAATACCCATAAATCTCAGTCTCTTTGCTGTTGGACTTCCTTTTCTTCTTTGAGCTAAGGGAATGTTCACCATAGCATATGAACCAAAAATATGGATGTTTTTAAGATCGGGCTTGTAGCCATACAACATGAAGAAAGGAGTCTGATTTGTTACACTGCTCCAAGTATGGTTTACAATGTAATTTGCATACTTGATAGCTTCACCCCAGTATATCTTACCAAGGTTGGCGTCTTCTAGGAGACAACGCATCATGGTTTGCAGTACCCCTTGTCTTCGTTCTGCGACTCCATTATGAGCCGGTGTGTAAGGGGCCGAAGTCTGATGAATAATTCCATTCTTACGCATCCAGTCCTGGAAACGCTGAGACATGAACTCGGCACCACGATCACTCTGGATTCTGGCGATGCGAACTTGGTGTTGGGTAGAAACAAGGGTTGCAAAGTCTTTAAAGATCTGAAAAGTCTCTGATTTTTCTTTCATAGGATATACATATCCATATCTAGAGTAATTATCAACAATTGTTAGAAAATATTTTCTACCACCAAATGATGGCGGGAAAGGACCAACTATGTCAATGTGAACCAAATCAAAAATGCGTGTTGACAGGTGTGTAGCATGTTTGGGAATGGCTGCTGCTTTGGATTTGGCCTTTTTGCAGACAGCACAATCCAAAAACACCTTACACCCCTTTAGATCCAAACCTTTTGCGAACTCCGGCATCTTCCTAAGAACACGGAAACTGGCATGCCCCAATCTTCTATGCCATTTATGGATACACCTGGAATGCAAAGGTTTACCTGTTAGTGAATTCTCAACATTAACATTTTTATGCGGAAACTCAGGCTTGCTCTGAGCAACCTGTTTACCAATTCTATTTTTGTTGGCTTTAGGAGCCTTAGGGGTAGCAACAGGATCTCTCTCTGGAGCATCTCTCTCTGGGCCTGCGCTCTCCCTTTTTGGAGTTTGCATACTTGCCTGTGTTTGTGTTTTAGGCTTTGGCTTTAAGTAATAAACACCACCAATTAATATGGTTTCAGCAACAATATCTCCATCTTTAACTATGTAACTTGCTTTTTCAAGGTGGTGAACTTGGAACTTTAATGCTCTAGACAAGTGACACTGACTAAGCAAATTACTGGTTGCTGTTGGTATGTAATAAACATCAGGAATGAATGCATCGAGCTCTTCAACATAAACAGTTCCTTTTCCTTTGACCTGACAAGGATGATTGGAAAAAGAATAAAGTTCACGTAGTTCAGGTTCAGGTTCGTGCATCTCTGTGAAAAGTTCCTTTCTGTAGGTAACATGCAATGCTGCACCACTGTCCAAAGTCCACAGGAGTCGTCTGTCGTACTCTGGTTGAGGTTGTGGATCATTGGTTAAAGCCAATGTGGCGAGTGGAGTTTGTGGATCATGCCGGGGACCACGACCTTGTCTTCCGCCTCTGCCTCTGCCTCTGGAATCTGTTCCTCTGGGCTGGTACGTGACGGGAGCTGGAACTCGTTGGGGACAATCCCGGGTGGCATGTCCCACACGGTTGCAGGTGTTGCATCTTGGCATCCTTGGAGCGTAGGTCCTTCCTCGGAAGGGGCGCCTAGCTGGAGCTCTTGATGCGGGTGGTCCTCTCAAATGTGGCGTGGCCAACATGAATGCCTCTTCTTCAATTAAAAGTCTACAGACATTGTCCACTGTGCGTTGAGCAATTGGGACTTGGTTAATCTTTGTAACAGCATCTTTCCATTCATAATTCAAAGAGTTAATAATGATGCTGATCATTTGAATATCTTCAATGTTGTGGCCTCTTTCTCTCAATTCTGTTCTCAGTCCCTTCAGTTTGGTCAAATGTCCTCCAATTTGTTCACCGGGTTTCAATCTCGAACCGTGGAGTTCAGACATGAGTAAACATGAAGATTCAATTGAGACAGGCCTGTAACAATTTTCCAATTCAGCCCAAATTTGACGGGCTGTTGTATTTGGTGGAAAAGTGACCTGCAGTTCAGTATCCATGGACATCAATAATGTTGTGCGAGCCCTTATCTCTAAATCTCGTATTGCAAAATCCCATGGTTGTGCAGGAGGGTTAAATACCATATAGTGCGTGCCTTCTCTAAGAAGCAATAGTGTAATCTCACTGACCCAGGCTTTGTAATTGTGTCCTGACATTTTTAGTTTTGACTCACCAGTTAGTGGAGAGACAGAAAATGTCTGGTAAGGAGCCTGCACATTTCTGCTGTGCTGGCAGAAATGCCTGTGGTATTTGCTGTGCCTGTTGTGGACCTAAA
Organism: Arizona elegans; assembly: GCA_022577455.1. Classification (NCBI taxonomy): domain Eukaryota; kingdom Metazoa; phylum Chordata; class Lepidosauria; order Squamata; family Colubridae; genus Arizona; species Arizona elegans. The sequence continues at coordinate 133,110,882 of JAKOOJ010000002.1, read as the reverse complement.
AATGGTCTTGGCTGTGCCATTGGAGGTGGGCCAGGAGGTGGCCCTATTTGCACTTGTGGCTGGGGCACATATGCAGGCATTTGTGGCTGCTGTGGCTGATGCACTGGAATCTGCTGTATTCCAGTTGCCATTTGTGCTTCAGCTGCAATATTGGCATGACCTGCTGGAGATGCAGTCATTTGCCTTTGCTTCATAAAGCGTGCCTGTGTTCCATCTAAAAAGACACCAACACCGCCAGGGGGTGTTTGAGTTTGGGCCTGTGGAAACACTTGTGGCATTTCAGCTTCCTGTAGTAAATTACTTTTGCCAGCAGATGGTGCTGCACCTTTAGCTTCGGGCAGCTTTGCACTTACAAGGAATGATTGCGTGACAGGTTTATATGTAACTTGATCAGGGAGACTTTCATGTGACGTATGCAGTGCTCTTTGCCTTAATTGGCCTGACACAAAATCCACCAGGGGGAGTGTCTTTGGCTCCGGAAAAGAAGACAATATGGCGCTTTTTGAAAATCTTAAGTTATCGGGTTTCCTTGTCTTCGGCGACGACGGTGCCTTCTTAAGCACCGCCAGCCCAGCCGCTTGTAGAGCCGCTTCCCGACCGTGAAGCGGCTTGAAAGCTTCAGAATCCCCAGGATTTTTGAAGAAGAGGCAGCAGGGCACAGGTCGAGCCCCTGCAACCCCCCCAGGGAATTGTTTCTGGGGAGGAAACAGGCGCGGCTCCCTCCCAACCTGCTGAGACTCTGGGCGGCGTGGGACGTCTCTGCTTTTGCAGAACAAGCCGGATGCAGGAAACTTCAAAGAGAAAGGAAACAACCCAAACAAACAGCTGAAATCTACTTGAACCCTGAAACTCTGAACTGCAAGTATTAGCACTTTGCTGATCTTTTATTTTGAAGGGAAAACTTCTGAATGAGTGAAAGTGACTGGAAAAAATATGGCGTTCAGCATTAGAGTAAATGAATCAGCGAGTGTGGATTGGTGAAGTCATCTTGCTTTGTTACAAGTTAATAAGTTGCTACAAAGTTGCTTCGGCTGTAATAACAGGAACAAGAGGAAAATCTCTCCCTTTTATTTGACTTTGCTTCACTACAGTTTTGTCCTGATTAAATCTGGGGGACTTTTTTAGAAGGCTTTGTGGAGGTGGTAGAAGAAGAGGAACCTCCCTCTTCAGAAAAGCTAGCCTACGTGGCAGGATGGCTTCAAAGAAGCAGGAAGACAAAACAGGGGGGGGATCCCCCACACGCAAACAGGATACGCAGTCACAAGCTCAGAAAAAAGATTTTGATATGGGAGATTTAAAAGAATTTATTTCAAAAATTCTGGATGATAAATTTCAAAAAGCTCAACAAGAAATAGATGATAAAATCCAAAAGTCTCAACAGGAAATTATGCAGGAAATGCAGCAGAACCAAAAGAAGGTGACCAAAAAAATAACAGATGTGGCGTCTGGCCTGGCAGGATTTATTATGAAAGTTGAGTCAAAAGTGGATGAATTTAAATCAGAAGTTAATGCTAAGATGAAAAATAATGATCATAATTTTTTTGATGTTGATGATAAGATGCAGAGAGTTGAGAACGAGATTGTCATGATGCAATTCCGGGCAATGGAATTCGCTATATGGCTTCGAGGAATTAGAGAAGAGGAGAGACAAGATTTGAGACAGGTCTGTGCTGAAGCCCTAGCTGTGATCTTAAAAGCTAACCCTGATATGGTTTTCTGTAAAATAGACATAATTTACAGAGTCAATTCCTGGGTGGCCAGACAAAGACAATTGCCTAGAGATGTGGTCATATATTTTACAGATAGAGTAATAAGAAATGATATCCTGCAAAAATCTTTTCTTACTTCTGTGCAAGTCGGAGGATCGAAGATTACAGTTTATAAAGAGCTTCCACCTAAGATGTTAAAATCTAGAAAAGACTTTGGCTTTCTTGTTAAAGAACTGCAGAATAACCAGATTCCATTTCGTTGGGATGCTCCAACTGGCATAATTTTGAAATATAAGGGAGAGAGACACCGTTTGAATACTGTGGAGAAGGCGGAGCAATTTTATACTGATATCTTTAAAGAAAGAACACCATCCCCACGTACATCCACAGTTTTGGAGATTAAGGAGAGTGATAAGAAGCAACTTCAAGATCCGCAACAACAATCTAAGCAGGAATTAGAGGAGTTGAAGGGCGCTGAAGGAGGTTTCCTGGATGAGCCTTTGCTGGAACCTTCTCCAATTTTGGAGCCGGTCTGGATGGCTGAAGTCAAGGACCAGCGTATAACCCGAGCAAAACTCAAGCAATTTAAAGAAAAGTTACAGCAGGAAAGACAAGATGAAAAGGAGGCAAAGGCGATACAAGAGCCTGGGGCCGTGGGGAATGCAGGACAGAAGATTTCGGATGAAATCCGATTATTCTGTTCTTGGCTCCAGAAAGAGAATAATGATGATTAAATGTTTATCTTGGAATGTGAATGGGTTGAGTGCAACACAGAAAAGGAAGAAAGTATTTGCATATTTAAAACAACATAATAATGACATAATTTGTTTACAAGAAACACATATTACAGTTCAAGATCAAAATTATTTGAAAAATTCCAAATTAGGAACACATTTTATATCTTCAACTAACCAAAAAAAGAATGGTGTGGTTATTTATGTAAATAAAAAATTAACAGCCAAACTTATAGAAGCTGATCAAGATGGCAGGTTTGTAGCAATCGAATTACTTTCTGCTAATAATCAAGTTCTTCTGATAGGAATTTATGCTCCCAATCAACAACAGGATTATTTCTATAAAATGCTACATACTAAAATACTACAATGGGATTATAGATCTATTTTAATTATGGGAGATTGGAATGGAGTAATTGATTCTAAATTAGATAAAAAGACTTTGGCGAAGTCAAGGATTAGACTACCACAGACTTTCTTTGATATGAAAGAAGATCTGGAGTTAAAAGATATTTGGAGAATACATAACCCAAAAGAACTGGATTATACTTTCTTCTCTGATAGACATAGATCCTTCTCTAGGATTGATTTCATTTTGTTGTCAGATGACTTACTTGTTAGGACAAAAAGAACAAAGATTCTGCCAAGAACTTTGACTGATCATAGTCCTGTGTGGATAGAAATTGAGACATGCAAGACTGAGAGACGCTCTTGGAGATTAAATGAAAACTTGTTCAGATATGAAAAAAATATAATAGAACTTAAAAAGTACTTGAAAGAGTTTTTTGAAATGAATTTGAATAAAGGCACTCCATTGGAGATTGTGTGGGACGCAAGCAAAGCTTATATGAGAGGGGTGCTTATTTATATGAACTCTAAACATAGATTGATCCGACAAAAGAAAAGACTTGAATTGGAAGCAGAAATAAAGAATAAAGAACAGTTACTCATTAAAAATCCAACAGATGAAAGAACACGTGGTGTCATAAAACTTTTGAAAGATCAATTTCAAATGCTTATAGCGGAACAAGTTGCAACAAATTTACAATATGCGAAGCATAATAGATTCTGCAACGCCAATAAACCGGGCAGGTGGTTGGCCTACACATTGAGGAAAAAACAGAGCTTACGGACTATTGATAGTATCGATATCGGAGGGAAAGAAGTTGTTCAACAGAAATTAATTAAAGAAGCCTTTCTTGAATATTACACTAAACTATATGCTAGAGAGGAGGTGCAGAATGGACTTATAGAAAAATATTTAGACAACAAAAGAGTTACAAAAATTACTGAGCAACAAAAGGAAAGAATGAATTATCCTATAACAGAGGAGGAGATAATAGCAGCAATAAAACAATTAAAAACAGCCAAAGCTCCTGGAACGGATGGTCTGACTGCAGTGTACTATAAAACTTTGCAGGCAGAAATGGTGGAACAACTTAGAGACTTATTTTGTAATATACAACAAGGGGGAAAAGTACCCCCATCATGGACTACAGCTTACATTTCTTTGATACCAAAAGAACAAGCAGGTCCCAAAAAACCGGAGAATTACAGACCAATATCTCTTTTGAATACGGACTATAAAATTTATGCAAAAGTACTAGCCAACAGACTGATGCCAGTAATTCAAAAAGTGATCCATGATGACCAAGCGGGATTTATTGAGGGTAGGCATATGAATGACAATGTAAGGCAAGTAATAGACTTATTGTAATATCTTGAGAAGAATAAACAGATCCCTGCAGTGCTGGTTTTCTTGGATGCAGAGAAGGCCTTTGATAAAGTGGACTGGAATTTTCTACTAAAGACTTTAAAAAAGATGGACTTTGGGGACCAATTTATACAGGCGGTTGCAGCAATTTATCAAGAGCAAAAGGCTCAGATTATTATTAATGGAAGTTTGACAACAGAGTTCAAAATCGAAAAAGGAACAAGACAGGGATGTCCGTTGTCCCCATTGTTGTTTATTTTAACATTAGAAGTCTTGTTAAATACAATAAGGGACTCTAATATCTTGAAAGGTATAATGATAAGGCAAGAGGATTACAGAATAAAGGCATTTGCAGATGATCTGGTTGTTACCCTAACACAGCCAATGGAATCAATAATCCAGATGAAGGACATTATACAAGACTATGGTAAAGTTTCAGGTTTTAGATTGAACCAGAAAAAAACCAAGATGATAGTCAAAAATATGACACAAGATCGTAAACACGAGCTCGAAAGGAGGGCAGGTTTTGAGATCGTACCAAAGGTAAAATATCTAGGAGTTCAGGTTGCAGAATCAAATATGAAATTGTTTCAAAATAATTATGAGGTGTTGTGGCGAGAGGTGCAAAAAGACATGGAGACTTGGAAAAAACTGCAGCTGTCTTTACTTGGAAGAATAGCAGCAGTTAAGATGAATATTTTGCCAAGATTTCTCTTTTTGTTTCAAATGATTCCGGTGCTTAAAAATGATAAACAACTAAAAGTATGGCAAACTGGAGTGAACAAGTTTATCTGGAACGAGAAGAAACCAAGAATAAAATTGAAAATTATGCAAGATGTTCCAGAAAGGGGAGGTCTCAAACTTCCAAACCTACAGTTATATTATGATGCAGCAGCTTTGACTTTAACAAGTGATTGGTTTGGAGGAAAAAAGACTGGAATATTAAATGCAGAAAGTTTTGATTTGGAATTTGGATGGCATGCTTACTTATTTTATGACAACAAAGTGGATAAAGCATTTAAAAGCCACATACTTAGAGATTCTTTGTTGAGAGTTTGGAAGAAGCACCGACTCAAATGGGATTATAAAATACCGCTATGGCTGGATCTTGGTCATACTTTGTGGAATACAAATATAATGTCACTTGGGGGGTTTTTATACAAAGAGGTTCTTTTTACAGATGCGGGCAGATGGCAGCTGAAGACATTACAGACATTGTTGGCCGAAGGGATTAATCTAACTTGGTTACAATATAATCAATTGCAATTGAGATGGAAAGAGGACCAAAAAACTGGTATTATGATGTATGAGGAAGAATTGGTCAGACACATAAAAGAGAAAGGTCCAATGCATATTAAAAGACTTTATAATGTTTTGTTAGAAAGGGATTCAGAAACTGAATTAGTTAAAGATTGTATGATTAAGTGGGCACAAAATTTTGAGGAACCAGTGATGTTGGAAACATGGAAAAAATTTGGGTTCAGAATGTTACATTTACACAGTCGCAGAATTTGAGGGAAAATTTTTATAAAATGTTTTACAGATGGCATTTAGACCCCAAAAAATTGTCGTGTATGTACCCTAATGTGCAGCCTAAATGTTGGAGATGTGATTGTCTAGATGCTACATATTATCATGTTTGGTGGACCTGTAAGAAAGTTAAGGCTTTTTGGATAAAAATTTGGTGGGTCATGCAGAATGTTCTGAAGAAAAAAATTCAATTTTCTCCACAATTGTTTTTACTGGGTATAGTTAAGGGTTTTACATTGGGTGAAACAAAACTGATATTGCATATGATAACAGCAGCAAGATTGTTGATAGGTAAATACTGGAAAAATGAAGCGCTGCCCACGATTGAGGAATGGACTTTGAAGATGGCCAGTTTTGCAGAGATGGCGAAGATTTCAGCATATTTAAAAGATTGTTCACAAGAGACTTATGAATGGGAATGGAAAAAGTGGATAGATTATGTGCAGAACAAATATCAAACCAGGAAGTATCAAATAGCTTTTAATTGAAAATGTTATATTAAGATAGAAATATTTTAAGGTAATGAGGATGAAAATTTATTTTAAAATGTTATATTAAGATAGAAATAGGTTACTGTAAGGAAGATGAAAATTTATAAGGGGGAGGGAGGGGTTCAAGTTTTATATATAAAGGAGGGTTTTTCCTTTTACTTGATATGAGTATAATGTGTGGAAGTCTGGGGGGGAGGGGAGGGTTAGGGTGGGTTAGGGAGGTTGGGAAGTTTGGGGTGGGATGGGGGGGGAAAAGGGGTGAAAATGTAATTGTAAAACTTTTGCAATAAAAAAAAAAGAAAATCTTAAGTTATCTCCCTTATCTTGCTCAAGCATAGATATAGCCATTTTTGCCTGGGATAGCTGCTGTTCATAGAGTTTTATACGGTCACGATAGGCTTTCATAGCCAGCTCATCCAGGGTGAGCTTAGAGCTTCGAGGAGAATAATGAATTGTTTCTCTCTCTGTGTGGGAGTAATTTTGCTCAGTAGTTTGCTTTAGCCTTGCACCGAGCGTTACAAATTCAGAAGGTTCTGGGGAGACAGGTTGAGAGCTGGCATAATTAGAAGGGGGAGTTACTGACCTCGGTCGTAGTGCTTCTCCTTCAAAAACAGCTTCTGTCTTATCTGTCTCCATTTCTGTTCCCACGGCTTTTTCTTGTTCCAGGCGTGTGGCTGTAGTAAGGGGCTGGAAATCTGGAAATCTCCTGTCTGCCACCTCTTCGTTGGAAAGATCAATCAAGTCATTTACGAAGAGTGGTCTTAGTTTCATTTTGCCTTTTTTCTTCTGTTTCGGCATCTTAGCAAAATAATTAGCGTACCTCAGTAGCTAAAAACTAATTGCCTATGCGCTCTTATCAGAAATAACAAAACAAGGAAAAAGCCATAAATCAACCGTCCGAGTGCTACCAGATGTCAAGGGCATCAATTAATCCCATGTTTGGCTCTGGGACTAATGACCCTGGTTTAGAGGAGATGGATCGTGGCTTATTCCAATTTACAATATTCTGATAAAGAAAACGCGAAGAAAGGTTTCTAATAAAACTCATTTATTTGTTATAAAGAAAATAAAACACCTCACTAACTAAGAAAAGTAATTGTTACATTTTGGCAAGCAAGATCTCCTGCCGGTCCAGCCGGACCTCTGGCAAGAGAACAAAGGGAAGAGTGTGTGAAGCAAGTGAAGGAATGCGGACATGCGTAGTAAAGTACTGATAAGGAACTTGGCAAAACTACAGTAAGTCTATTAGTCCAAAAATAATGAAGCTCAACTGGGAAATAAAAAAACGCTGTGACAAGCTTTTCAATATAATTTCATTAAGGTAAACTAATTAACAAACTGAAGGTATGACTGACACAACAGTAATGCAAACAACAGGAATAATGTAACTTCCTAGCTAATAATATGATAATTTACAAAGAAAAAGGGGAGAGTCCTGGAAATTTTTTTTAAAATGACATATTGCTCAGAAGCCATCTTCTTTCTTTTATCAAAAAATTAGCTCTTCTAAATGAAAATTGACAGAAGATCAGTTATTTTCTGCAAATCAGGTGCAGATTTTGCCTTTGACAGTTGTATGATGATTTTTTTTGTCAGCTCCTGAGCTCCTGTTTTGATACATTCCAAATACCAATACAGTTAGTGGTATATCTTATGATATAGCTAAGAATATATGCAACTTTAATAACAATAGCACTTATATACCACTTCACAGTGCTTTACAGCCCTCTGTAAGCTATTTACAGAGTCAGCATATTGCCCCCAACAAGCTGGTTCCTCAGAAGGATGGAAGTCTGAGTCAACCTTGAACTAGTGAGACTTGAACTGCCAAACTGCTGGCAACCGGTGATCAGCAGAAGTAGCCTGCAGTACTACATTCTAACCACCATTAATATGAGTCATTTTACTAATTCATGCAGTACTACATTCGTCACCATTAATATGATTCAGAGTCATTTTACTAATTCAGTTGATACCTACCTCATATAAAACAATACTAGAACAAATCAAAATCATGTATTAATGTTCTAACACCTGAGTTGCATTTCTAATAACGAGGATTTTAAGCAATTCAATACTGTTTTCTTCAACATATCATTGATTTATACAGATATATTTTCTTCAATTTATATTTTATTATATTGATATAGATAATATTTTTAGCAATGTTTTGGTTTAGGTAATCATTTTTGTGGTGAAAGTGGCATGAATCAATTTTAAAAAGTGATTACTTTTTAAATTACTTGGTTGATACTATTTAAGCCAATTCTTTTGTGCATATATTTATTATATTGTAATTTTTGATTTACTTATATTTTAAATAATTTTATAAAATAAAGTTATATTTCTTTCCATTCAAACCTTAGTGAAGTAAGATAGTAGTACATTAAAATTCCTGTACTCTTGTTCATAGAGATTTTAATTTTATTTAAACAGGAAGCCTTAAAAAGCTATAAGACACCATTGTTAAAAGCTTATTATAGCTCTTTGGAAGATAGCAGGTACTATATTATAAATACATTTTTATATCTAACATTTTACATTAGACAATAAGAGTTAAAGTTACTACTCATTGTAATTGTTGCTATTACTCATGTCAAAAAATATAGTAGTATTTAGATTTAAGTAAGTAATTATTAACTTGTTTTAAACATATCTATCACAATGAAACTTTAACTAACTAAAGAATCCTGACAAAAATAGTATCATTTGAAGAAAAATAGTTTTTCAGATAATAATGAAAAATAAATATTGCATTAGGCAATTCAACCTATATGAACATAGTGAGATTATAAAAATATATTATCTGAGTTGGGATAAAAAATCTTTTAGGCAGTTAATACAGTGTGAAATATAACTGTCATTTCCACAATTATGTATAATTTCTCTAGGTTTGGGATCATTCTTGAAAAGATTAAAACTGTTATTAATGATGATACAAGATACACAAAAGGATGTTTGAATATGAGAACTCAAAAGTGCTATGCGGTGAAACCTAATATTAATGAATTTCTTGATATAGCACGAAGAACCTACACTGAAATTGTGGATGATATAGCTGGTATGGGAAGACAATTTAGAACAATAATTTACTAGAATATATTTGTTTGTTTATTTGTTTGTTTATTATTAAATGTACTTGCCACCATCTCGCCATGGGGCTGGCTTACAACAGTAGAACGTAAAATTATAAAACTTTAACAATGAAACAATAAAAATAAATATTGAAATTACAGCAATATATACTCTTTAATAATTTACAATATAGTTCGGAGTTAGTGCATTCAGAAGTATGTGCCTTACAAATAAATATATGAAGGTATATTTAAGGAAATACAGTCTTAAATTTTAAGTGTTTATGTCAAATAAGAAAATTATTTAAAGATTATAAAATGTTATTCACATTGGGCAACATCTCCTATAATATTCTTCTTTCATTACTATTTTGAAATAAATGGGAATTGTCTCATTGGTCCTATGCAACCAAAGCTTTAAGAATTTCTTTATATTTGTTACCTAGCTGACAAATGAAAAAAAGTGATATCAGAAAGAAGCGAGCATAGAGTAGGTGATAAATAGAGGCATATATTAGAATAGAATAGGAAGGAGAGTTGTGAAGGAGAAATTTACATGTTAGATAAATTTGTTTTTTATGGATCCTTCCTTCCTTCTTTCCTTCCTTCCTTCCCTCCTTTCTCCCTCCCCCTATTTTGAATTTATTTGCGGGAAAGGGTTGTCATATGAATTTTCCTTATGTGGAGAAAAAATACAAAAAGACTTTTCAGGATTTAACACCTTTTAAAGAAGAAAGCTGTTTACATATTGTATAATTATAAAGAGGAATAACTCATGAATTACTTCTTGAATTATAATTACTAATTGTCCCAAGGAAAGTTCTAAAAGTTCAGATGGAAGAAGTTATGTACTTGTTACTATTTTTTTTAATTACTTTCCACTCATTTTTATGACATAATACTAATACAATGCTATTTTGCTATTTTTTAAAAAAAATACATTATTTTCTGATATTAATATGAATTAATATACTGATTAATTTTAGTGCCCATACAATGTGGTTTACTGTCATAACTAAAATATTTATTTATACCTTGCAATTAAGGAATGATAACACAACTTGCAGAAAAACATAACCTTCCTTTGAAAACAAGCTTTAGTTCAGCTCGAGGATTTTTTATCCAGATGAGTGCTGATTGTGCAGCAGTACACAGTGGTCAACTTCCTTCAGAATTTACCAAGGTAAGCAGTTTGACAATGTTGGATCTCAAATCTATTATTTTATTTTTATTTATTTGATTTTTATCCTGTGTTTAGTACTTTATAAGTAATTCAAGGCAGCAGACATACATAATTCTCCTTCTTCCACCTATTATTGCCACAACAACAGCCTCGTGAGGTGGGTTGGCTGAGAGAGTGACCGGCCCAAAGTCACCTAGCTGGTTTCTATGCCTAAGGCACTAAAATTATAATTTAACTAATGTATTTTTTTCACTAAAGAATACTGTTGATTTTTATAAAAATAACTATAATGAAACAAATTGTATTTTTATTTTATTATTGCCATAACCAGAGTAATTTGTATAGACTGAATTGTCTTTGTAGTCTGTTTTCAGTATTTGTGTAATGTTATAGCACAGTTTAATAGAAGGTACTGACTGAATGTTGCTGCCTTTGTATATCAGGACTGGAATAAAAAATATTTTATCATTTATTACTATTTATTTTTTAATAATGAACAGTGTTACCATCATAACTTACTAATGCTTTACTTTTGTGTTCTTGCTCTGTTACTAGTATAATTAGTTGAAAGTTTAAAAGTAATCAAGATACTTCTATTTTATTTTATTTATTTTATTTTTATTTTATGATCATGATTATGATTTATCACTTGTTGCTTGCATGTTGCTTGCATGTCCACTGAGAGCTTATGCACTGGAGACAAATTCCTTGTGTGTCCAATCATACTTGGTCAATAAAGAATTATATTCTATTATAAAGAATTCTATTCTATTCTATTGTATTTAATCACACACTTTAGAGATAATTTTTGGTTGATTTTTGGGAATTAGGAGTATGACTATTCAATATATTTAATATATTTTAATGTTCAGTTTGAAAATTTCCCACAGATTACTAAAATGAAAAATGTATATAGTTTTACTTCACCCGATTTAATGAAAATGAATGAAAGATGCCAGGAATCCTTGAGAGAAATCTATCACATGACTTACTTGTGAGTCACAATTATATTGATTATTCTAAGTAGAATCACTGTGTTAAATGATCATTTAATAATGAGGCTTTTAAAATTATAGACTATAAAGTTTTTAAGACAAGGACTATGCCTCAATTCTGGAACCCAAACATCTGGCTTTTTAGAAGTTTTAGGACCCTTTCCTGTCTTTATGATTCAGTCTCTACTTCAGCCTTGAGCTTGTTGTACAGTATACATAATTTAGATGCCTGTTAATTAACAGATACCAAAATGTTGCTACATATAAGCAAATACAATACTGTAGGGTCTCGAGTGGGGTTCATCTGGCCTTCCCAGAAAAAAAAAATATTTTTTGTTATTTATGTTTTGCATTTCTGGACTGGCCATTTCCCTCAAAGAGGAATTCTGGCACTCTTTTATCAGCAGCCTCTACCAAAGAAATGAAATATTATTGAAAACTTAGAATTTTGAAGGCAAGAAGTCTCTTTAGAGCCACCTTGTGTCATCTGTACCAACTGTCATTGGTCTTGTGGCAAACTGTATAACAGACACACAAGTGACATATCCTTGTGTGTGAGTATGTGTGTGTGTGCATGTGTTTATACACACACAAACACTCCAAAATTAATTTAAACACAAAAGCAATAAAATTTAAACAGTAATTTAAACAGAAGCAATAAAAATAGAGGTTTTGTAAGTTTGGTTTCCCCTTTTAGAACGAAAAGTTTTCTTTGATAATTAGATCAATTAGATCAATTCTTAGTGTATTTAGGGAAGAGTGCATGTGCAACTGAACATTTCATTTATTTCTTTATGATTTTAGATTATATTCCTTGGTACATTAACCCACGAACCCTAAAAATGAATTTTGCACTTCAGATATTTGAATCTGAAAATCTCTGATAGTAAAGTGTAGTTTCATAAGATAACCAAACCCCTTGTATACCGGTACTACTTAATTTCTAATATTTGCAAAATATTTTCAGCCCTAATTGTTATTCAGTTCTGATAATGTATGATATAATAATGTAGTTATTTTGTGCCACATAAATTATATTAACAATTTTGTTTAAATATGTAATTTTTTTCAATTATGTAAAGAATTTTTTTTAGTATATAATGATACGTTTACTAATAGTAAATTACTTTAAATGGTAAAATAATACTTATCCTTGTTTTCAGGATAGTGTGTAAACTATTGAGTGAAATCTATGAGCATATCCATTGCTTATACAAACTCTCTGACACTGTCTCTATGCTAGATATGTTGCAGTCATTTGCCCATGCTTGCACACTGTCTGATTATGGTAAGTAATTTCGTTTCTTAAAACAACTCCCACTGAAACTTATACCACTTATTTTTTTTTTTAACCATATCTACAAAATAATTAGCTACAATAGTTCTTGTTTTTTAGCAACTGCTTAGTGACAATGCACAGTTACAATGGTGATCAAATTTAAAGGGTTTTTTTATGCTCAATCTTCACATTTATGGCCATCACAAGTATGCCCCCCCCCCAAAAAAAAAGCTGAAGTAAGATCATAAGCACAGTTGCAGTTCCACTTAGTGATCACTTTGCTTAACAATTTGCTGGTCTTAATTGTAGTTGGTAAACGAGGACTACTTGTAATAACATCTAATATAATGCAAAGAACTACTAAAGTAATGTAAAATAATTAAACAATAGTATCGAGCATAATCTAACCGCCTCATTGAACAACTGCATCAGCATGCAAGTTCCTAAGATGTATTTTACAGTACTTTCCTATTATGACAGCCCATACCTTAACTATAGGAATTCTTTGGTACACAGATTAATATTTGGGTAAAATACTATTGTTCTATTATAACAAAGTTAAAGATAGAATACATAATATTTGAAAACCTTCTTGGAAGGATCTTAATAGTGTTGATAAAGGTTGAGGTGTGAACATATTGCTCTCCAGCTATTCCATAATTCTGTCATTGGAAGTCTCTTGGAATATCGTATCTCAAAAGAAATATATTTCAGAACAGCAATTTCCAATCGTTTTGTTTGATTGTATTGTATTCCTGCCACAGCTTCTGTGTTCTAAAATTACGCAACTGGCAAATTATATAGTTAGACTTATTGAATTAATTAAGATTTAAATTTGAAGATCTTGCATATATGTTAAAGTACACAAGTTTCACTTTTGTTTAATTTAGGTGCAGGCAGTGGCGCACCTAGCATATTTGATACCTGAACTGGATCATTTTTAACAGCCCCTTCCTTTATTATTGAGAGCCAATTTGTTGAGAGCCAATTAGCTAAGGTGTCAGACTAGAAACCAGGAGAATATAAATTCTAATCCTACCTTAGTTATAAAGCTGGCAAGCCATTTCTGAAAAACGCTGCCAGGAAAACTACAGGGGACAGTTGCCGATTGCGACTTGAAAGCAATTTTCCCCCCTTCAACTCTGTTGTGCTACCACCCATTGCCAAACAGCAGATTGGCATGAAGGCAGTAACAACTCTACACCCGCTGCTAGCCTCTTTATGTTTCAAAAAGCATTCCCTTTATTGCCTGCATCCAGGGTGAACCACACACACATGGCCCTCCTTGGCACACTACTGGCTGGAGGGCTGTGTAATTTTGTGAGAATAAGTTTTAATGAAAAAAGGCACTTGTTTACCTATATATAGGATTGCATTACTCCTAAAATTTTACATGTTCTGCAAATGGTAATATTAAAAATGTAGGAATAGTGCAACTTACACATTGTTTACATTACATAACATGTACATTTCTGGATGGTTCATAAACCAGCTTGTGTTACAATATATTTGTCAATAATAAATGAGTATTAAAAAGTTTTATTATATTTCTTTCTTCTAGTACGTCCTGAGTTTACAGATACTTTAGCAATAAAGCAAGGATGGCATCCAGTTCTTGAAAAAGTACATTTTGAGAAACCTGTCCCCAATGATACCTATATCACAGAAGGAAGTAATTTTATAATAATTACAGGCCCAAATATGAGTGGAAAATCAACCTACCTAAAACAGATAGCCCTTTCTCAGATTATGGCACAAATGGGTAAATAATAGCTTCTCTGAATATATAAGCTAAAGTGAGTTCAAGTGCAGTAAACCTATGAATATCTGGCATTTGTTTTGTTCCTCTATTTAATCTGCAGGTTCTTTTGTTCCAGCAGAATATTCTTCTTTTAGGATTGCTGAACAAATATTTACCAGAATAGGTATGGATGATGATATAGAAACAAATTCATCAACATTCATGAAAGAAATGAAAGAGGTATTCATTTGATTGAGTTAGAGATTGTTAGTTACTAAATGGCCTTGATTCATATTTAATTGATTCATAGGATTTATATTCATAAACAGATGTTAGATGCAGTTAGATCAAAATGATACCACGTGTATCATGATGTCACCATATAAATGTGGCATATGTGATATCTGTGTCCTTTTGCTTCATTTGATACAAAAAATGAATGAAAGCGAATATATGTGTCTCAGAATAATGTTGCAGGATCCAATCTGGATTGGTCACAGCACACACTCTTCTAGGGAGAAGTTCCCTGAAGTCGGGCTTCAGCATGAGTCCAAAAACTCAGAAGCAAAACCTCTCATCCCAATCATCCCGACCCAGATTGGATCCTGCAATCCAAAACAATGCAAATATCTTAACTACTATTATTAATATTAATATTAATTTTAATAATATTAATATTATTAACTACTATTGTTATTTTTTGCTTTATTATTTTAATGGTAGTAGTTTGTTAGCCATACAGACTCATCTCTGGACAGGATGGGTGGCACATAAATTAAATAACTAAATTGGTGTAATGAATTACACATTTGTATTGCTTTGTATCATATTTGTGTCATGACATCATGACATAGATAGCTTTATGACCTATTTACTTCCCTTACCTACAGTCCCTTGTCTGCACCCTTGAAAATAACTTTTTCAGCTGATTATACATATTTAATTTTATTTTTAGGAAAAATGTTTAAACAGACACAAAACCTCCAAATTTTGTAGGGGGTACAAATCCATATGTTAAGGTATAGTCCAGGAAGGCTTCCCATGTCTTATGGAAAAGATACAATAATGAGAGAAACAGCAAGTAAAAAAACAGCAATCACAATAGCAATCAAAATGGAGCATTCTTACCTACTACACACAGATATGTTATGCTTCTCTCAGCATTCCTCCTTGCCTCCTGTTTAATAGCCTAAACGTATTTATTTATTTTATTTATCAAAAACTTTTTTTTTAATTTGATTTATATGCCGCCCTTCTCCGGAGACTCAGGGCGGCTTACAATGCGTTAAGCAATAGCCTTCATACTTTTGTATATTTATACAAAGTCAGCTTATTGGCCCACAAACTGGGTCCTCAATTTACCTACCTTAGAAAGGATGGAAGGCTGAGTCAACTTTGAGCCTGGTGAGGTTCGAACTTACAGTAATTGCAGACAGCTGGTGTTAATCACAATGCTATCAGTCTGCTGAGCCACCAGGCCCTATTTGCTGCCCATCTCTTGGTTCAATGTGACTCTGACAAGCATTGGATTCTGACAAGCTACTTTTCATCAATCTTGGTATGCAATCTTGTTATGATTTAGAAAACAGTTTGGGAAGGAGTCTAGTTCTTGAGCAGTTTTAGATTATAGAAGTTCATGCCCAATTCTTGGTACCTTTATCCATCAGTCATACTTTGATTTTCTCCTGATCTTTGACATATCATTGTTCTAGTCCACCTAAGCATACAGAGTCCCTTTTAATGCTGTGAAGCATTTGGATTGATTATATGCACTTTATTAGATTGAATATTTTATCATGTAATTCATTAAGCTCATTATCCATCATAATCACTGGAAGGGGTCATTTGCTGGGCAAACCTGCAAAGTAGCTACTTTCTTTTCAAGCAGGTTTTAATGGTTCAGTTAAACCTTATTTGCATTCAAACTACACTTTGAACAGGTTTAATACATACAGCATTGAATCCTAAATTTTTACTTCAGTCTTATTGTTTGAACTGTGATCTAACTTGCTGGAAGTTGCTTCTTACATAAATGTGAGTGGAATATATGATTATCATGATTTCTACATTGATGATGTCTCTTTTTGAGGATGTGTCATGAATTTAGAAATTTAGATCAAGCACAGATCTTGCTGAACCCACCACTACATGCAAAGAATTAATCAAAGATGATTGCTGTACTGTACAAGCATTTCTTTTCAATTACTCCAGCATCGCAAAAGATCGGCGTACAGCATAAAGTTATGCATGGCATTTGCTTTTGTGAAAATTGAAACTATTGTGAATGCAAAGAACTTTAGAATTGGGCTGTTTGTGCTGATTAATGATTTGTTTTTTAGGTGGCAGCTGGTTGACTGTTACTAAACTAAATTTCCTGACTGGGGTTTTGAGCAGGAAATGAAAATATCTATTAGCAGGATTTATCCACACATGGAATATTAATAATGAAATTTGATGTCTCTTTCATTAGGTAACATACATCATACAAAATGCTAATGACAGATCACTTATCATAATTGATGAGCTTGGCAGAGGTACCAGTCCTGAGGAAGGCATCGGCATATGTTACGCAGTCTGTGAATATCTTCTAAATTTAAAAGTAATATTAATTTTTAAATCACTTTTTCCTATATCTTCTGCTATTTTTCCCTGTTTCAATAATTCAATTCAGTTGTTGTTTCGTTTTGCAGGCATTCACACTCTTTGCTACTCATTTCCTGGAATTATGTCAGATTGATAATTTATATCCCAATGTGGAAAACAATTACTTTGAAGTGCAGCATGTAAGAAGCAGTTGTGAAATTAGGGAGAAAATTGCTTATACTTACATTCTTTCTAAAGGATGCACAGAGGAAAAAAATTATGGTAATAGTCCTGATTCATTAAGGTTTATGACAACACACACAAGAAGGTTTCAGTATATGATTTGCATATGCGGAAGGGATCATCTAGCATAAGAGTTTGCACATCCAATTTTAGCTATATTTGGAACAGTATGCTTTTATTTAAAAAAACAAGACTATTAATATTTTATGATGTGTTCCTTATTGAGTCTAGCGACTGTTATTAGCCTCTCCATTTTGCAGGATGTTTTATTTCTTGTCATTAACCAATATTTTTCTCACTGTGGCATTCAAAATATTATTGGGAATAGATGAATTTATGTTAGGGCTCCATAAGTTTTCATGGGCCAGGGTTAGGGTTAGGGTTAGGGTTAGGGTTAGGTTCTAGTTCCATCAGTCTAGTTCCATCATTCTGTTTTATGTTGACATGTATACATACAAGAGTTAAATTTGTTAGCATTTAGATTAGGAAAGAAATGAAATGCATGAAATACAAGCTGTAATAATTATGCTGTGCGTGTTCTGTTCATTTTCTTGTCTCTTGGTCTCAGTAAAACAGGTGTCTCTCAAATCCATAACAGAGTTTAAGTTGTAGAAAGGCTGCTGATCTGGAAATTGCTATAATATTTAATATATTTGAGCCTAGGTAGTTATTCTATAGGATTCAGAATATAATATCACAACTCTGATATGGACAGCTATATAAATTTGATAAATAATTAAATAAAATGGGTTCTTGGCAGATTATAGTATTTAGAATGGAAAATGGAGAAAAAAGAATATGTAGATTTGTTTTTAAAAATATAGAAATCTGTTGTCGGCATTGTGCTTTTGAATTCATAAACATGATTAAAAAATAGACCCATAAAAGTATGTCATGTTGTTTAGTATTCTTGTCTTCCCGATTTACTTGAACTCTCACTTTAGTTTAAAAAATGTTCTTAATTCTGATCTGCAAGCCTACTTTAAATCCTGTTTAAAAAGGAAATGTGCCAAGATAACATTGACTCATGGTTAAGATTAATAATAGGAAGGAAAGAGTTTGAATTGCATTTGATCTGGTGTTTTCAAATCAGACATTTTTATTAAACAGCCTTATCTTTCACAGTAAAGAAAATGGCTTCATTTTCTTTTTTACATTTAGGCTTGAAAGCTGCAGAGGTTTCCTCTCTTCCGTTATCAATAATATTGGATGCCAAGAAGTTAGTAACTCTTATTGATAAACAAATGATGGTATGTATTATTAGCACATACAGGGTGGGTTTTTTTCATTTTATTTGCTATTATTAACATGCTTACTTTTTATTGAATTTTGTTGAAAAAATATTTTGAAATGTGCTCTCTACATTTTTTGTAGTGACATGTGAAACAATATACAATATGAATAAAACCACAGAAACCACAGACATATCAGTAAATCTGGCAATAAAAGAAAAATGGCTTCATATATATTTAGCCACAAAGTGTTAAAGCCTTAGATTTAAATCCTAACCTGTACTAAACTTTGATTTGTTTAATCATGTTTCCTCAATGCACTAAGCATAATACAGTTTGCAGATCAAAGGCTGGATTCACTCAACTCAACAAATCATATTATGTTTCAATACAATAAAGGCAGGGAGGAATATTTGGTCCTCATCCAATCCAATTCAGTATTGCATTGGCATTATAGGATGGAATGACAACATCTCTGACAGATGGCTCTATAGAGTCAAGACTTCACAGGCAGTGCTTTTCAAAGCTAAAGATTCTTATTATTAAAAACCGTTTTCCAATGTTTAACTGAAAACTACTTTCTTGTAGCTTCAGTCCTATAGTTTTACTACTACCTTCAGAATCAACAGAAGGTTTGGTACCTCTCAGATTTTTAAGACTGCTATTGTATTTTCCTTAACTATTCAGGCTAAACCTACCAAGCACTTAAAATCATTTCTCTTAGGACTTGTTTTCGAACCTCCTTTACCACTCTGTCCATCCTTTTGATGTTTCTCAGGTTGTCATTGTCTGTCTTGTAACAGAGTACAACAAAGCATCTGATTGATGGAGAAGAGAGCAGAAGAGATATCATTGTCCATGATCTGAATATTATGTATTTTGTTTATGTATTAACATTTTTAGCAGCTGCTGCTGTTTCTCATGTACTGCTTCCAATTTATCAAAACTCTCACGTTTTGTTTTTTTACATAACAAAATACAATGGCTTATTTTCAAGTCTTGAATTTTATTTCTGTTTTATTTTGTTTTATTTTTATTTTGTTGATTTTAGATCAATATTCTAGGATCCCAAGATCATTTTGAATACTATTATTTCCTACCTTTATTTTATCTGAAGTTCTGACAAACAGCCCCTCTTTTAAATCATTTAGAAAAATGTTGTCAATCATAATCTTGCAAGCTTGCATTTAGATAGATGCCCAAGCTGGCAACATCCATTAACAAGCGGATAAAACTAAATATTCTCTAATCATAGACTAATCCTTCATCATTACCTTTTCTTGTCTGAATTAAAGCTCAAATGGTTACAATCAGTACTGCCATTTATGCTGGATTAAATACTGCTCCTCTATCGTGTGAAAATGACATAAATCTTTGTCACAAATATGGCAGCATAGAGCTTCAAATCCACATTTATGTGTTTACTCAGGAAATTACCAGCCAGAAGACTATATCGCATAATGTCAAAACCTTGCAGCACAATCTTCTGGCAGGAAAGTTATTTTGATAACATGCTAGTTTTTTTTTCTTTTTGTTGACAAACTATCCCTATCAGATAGAGCAGTCTAATATTTCAAGCTTTTCTATTAACCAATCACCCGCAACCCACTTAATGACTTTAAAAAAACTTTTAAACTTTTCTGTGAGAATGCAGGGCCCTCTTACTATTGACATGGCAAAATTTTGGTAGTTGTATCAAGTAATCACCTTTCATTATTTTGACAGAATGTGTTTATTTTTCACAGCTCATTAAAAAAGGTGGACATCATGACATACTTATAGACCAAACAATATTATATAACAAAAATGGGAGGATTCCCAAATCATTATTTGGGAGCTCCATCATTACGGGAGCTCCCCATTACTCCTGGGTAACACCTCTCCTATGCAAGCTGCACTGGCTACCAGTGGTCCTCTGGATCCGCTTCAAGGTGCTGGTACTTACCTTTAAAGCCCTACATGGCTTAGGTCCGGGGTATTTGCAGGACCATCTCCTACCCGCTTCCCACCATCCTGTCTGCTCTCACAGGGCTGCCCTCCTCAGGGTACCGTCGGCCAGACAATGTCGGCTGGCGACGTCCAGGGGTAGAGCTTTCTCTGTAGGCGCCCCTGTCCTCTGGAACAAGTTACCCACTGAGCTTTGAACGGTGCCTGATCTCCGCTCCTTCCCTCGGGACTTAAAGACTTGGCTTTTCCAACAAATGGGTTGACCCTGATCCTTATTTTGATTGTTGTTGTTTTAATCTGGGTTTTAATCACCTTACTTTTTATTATTGTATGTTTTTAACTTGTGTTCGCCGCCCTGAGTCCTTAGGGAGAAGGGCGGCATATAAATTTTTGGTAAATAAATAAATAAGTAAATAAATTATTTCCAGCACTGTTGCAGTATCTATATTTGCAGGAGAGAAAGAAAGCAAGCTGGCTTTCCCTCCCCCCTCCCATACTCTAGTTATTGTCTGCAAATGGTTGCCCCATAAAAGTTTCTCAATATAATATAGGAGCTGGAGATTCTTGTAAATAATAATAAAAAAATGGATACCTAAGTCAGCCAATCTTCCAATTATCCATTACCATTCCTGCTGGCAATTCTATTCAACTAGAGTTTTGAAGGATAATATTGGCATCTTCTTTTTCCTATGTAGACCACATTCATCACATTCTCCATGACTGGAGTACTGCCATTAGTATGCCATACAGGTAATCCTTGGCTTACAACCATTTGTTTAGTGACCATTCAAAATTACAACAGCACAAAAAAAGAAGAAGAAGATGACTTATGAACATTTTTCACATTTATGGCAGTTGCAGCATCCCCATAGCCACGTCATGAAAATTTGGATGCTTGGCAACTGATTCGTTTTTATGATGGTTGCATCGTCCTGTGTCATGTGATCACCTTTTTGTAACCTGATAAGCAAACTCAATGGGGAAGTCATATGCAATTAACAACCATGTTTCTAACTTAATATTGCAGCGATTCACTTAAGTGTGGCAAGAAAAATCATAAAACGGGGTTAGGTTAACAATTGTTGCTTAGCAATGAAAATTTTGGGATCAATTGTGGTCATAAGTCAAGGACTACTTGTATTCAGAAAAGGGGATAAGAGTGCTTCAATCAACTAATGTCCTCTAGCTCTGCTGAGTGCTATTAGCAAACAGGTATAAAATTTGGCTAGAAACAGAAACAATTTGGAGCAATGAGCTAGAAGGTTTTCATCCCAGCTATTTCCCTTCAGATCGTGTCTTGTTCCTACAAACTCTTACTCTAAAGTTTAGCGGCAAGAATAGATTTGCATCTTCTACGGTGATTTATATACTGACACTGTGAGCATCCTAAACATTCAGATTTTAATATGTGTATGTCCTTTTAAATAAACAGCAGCAGCAAAGAACAGATCCTGAAATATTAAAGGAGAAGGCTATGTATCACTTAGCAAATAGATTGATTCAGACTGCTCGCAACTCTCAACTGGATCCAGACAGCTTGCGAATATACTTGAAAGGTTTGAAGAAAAAGTACGAAACTGATTGCATTGCCTCTGAACAAGTAGCTGCAGATGTTAGATGACCATAAATCATGTACACACCATTCTGCAGAATTAACTAATCCAAATACAGTTAGAACTAAAAATATATCTACATGACCATTATTTTTTATAAGTAACTGTATATCTGGAGAATTCGTTTCTAATATATAGTTGTTATATTTTAATTGCACAGTAAATGCATTCTTAATTAAATGGAAAATATTAACCAGAACATATAATGAAATTATTACTTTAAATAACGGCACAAAAATTAAGATTAACTGAAAGCTTTTATCTACAAAAGATCTCATCACATTTTTTTAAAAAAACTGTATTGATCCATTAACACCACTTATAAAAAATGCAGTATTAGATAAACAAAAGAACTGTTTTTTGTCCAAATGTAGGCTGAAAGAGAAAGAGAACAAAACAACAATTTGCTAATCACTTTATTTGAGACTTAGAGATATCTGTTCATTTTAGGCAATCTAGATGTGATCACTTAATGAATATTTCTGTTGGCTTTTTTAATGATTTTTTTTTACTTTCTTGTATTAATGTTAAAATAAAATAAAATAAAAATGTAAACAAATCTGAACATTTATATAATGTTCATATTATATAGTTTTATTAAAGTTTGATTGTGACCTTACCATGAGCTTCATTATCCTGTTTAAATCAATTTTTTTACTTTACTCCAAATTTTGTAGAACCATTTGTATGTTTCAATAGAAGAGAACATTTGTAGTTTAGGGTTGATGATGTTACCTAGTTTGGTAATGAAATATCTGCAATAAAAGCACTAAGCTCAGAACACCAAAGACCTAAGATTTATTTGATTGATGGATTTCTGTACCTACCCATCTCAACAAGTGAGTCTTGTGGCAAATATTGTAAAAAACAATTTAAAACATTAAACAATACAAAATAAATATATATGCTCACTGAGTAAAACTTAATGTTTTAATGCAGACAAGAAACAAGCCCCTTAACATATTGGGACCTCAGATATTTCCTATAACTATCAGGAGAATATTAAGCAGCTGTTTGAAATATAAAAGCAATATCTATATATTTTCTGCATATTTTGTTATAAAAATGTATTTTGTGGATACATAGAGGGTGATCTTCTAGGAAGCAGATTATACAGGAAGCAGTAATACTTTTTGTTATGCTTAGACCTTGTGGCAGGATTAAAATAAGCTCTTTTCATATTGAAGTATCATAATAGCAGTATTTCTTTGAAATACAATTATGGGAAATTAAGTGCATGCAAAGAAAATAGTGCTGCCTCAGCTGTTTTTAAATGTGAATATGAAGCACACACCAGAAATACAAAAAAAAATTGGAAATATTAAAATTCAGCTTTTTCTTTTTACAACAAAGCTGTATGACTGTAGAATATGTTGGCTGCTCTGGGCAGGTATTAAACTTCACTAATTGTCTGTATACAGGAAGAATTATGATACTTCAAGATTGAAACACTTCTTTATTTTATAATACATAGAAGTTGGAAAACTGCCATAAAGGAGGAAACACGAAAGATTAAGGGAATACAGCGCCAAGAGTACATGCAGGGCAATGTGTCATCTGCTTTGTGAGTGTGCCAGATGTCACTGTTAGAATACCTTGTTAATACAAATCAAGAAAATATAGCTTAATTTATATCTTAGATTGGGACAGTCCAACAGTCAGAACAGTAAGAATAGGATCAAGTATGCAATGATTAAGAAAAGAATTAAATTTTACATTATCACACCGTTTATTTAATTCAGCGGCAGGTTGGTTATGTGCTTGCACAGCCGGCGCGTGGACCAGAGCAGCTCATTCAAGAAGGAGAGTGAGCGACTCCGGTATCTTTTGGGCGCTTGCCTTCCCTGGCAGCCAGCCGCGGAAGAAAGGTGAGCAGTAGGAGTTGGGGAATGGTACATTCCCCGACTCCGGGGAATGGGGCGGGTGGGCAGAGCTGTGAGAGAAAGGGAAGGACACGCCGGCAGAATAGAAATTTAAAAATTTTTCCCTACTGGTTCTGTGAGCGTGGCTTGATGGGAGGGGCTCTTGTGACTGAGTGGGCATGGCTGTGAGTGACATCGTGTTGGCCACGCCCACTCAGTCACAGGACACCCCCCCACCAAGCCACGCCCACAGAACCGGTAGGGAAAAATTTTAGATTTCACCCCTGCCGCCCGGGCTCTGTTATTGCCCGGGCTGCAGGAGGCTGTTGCGGCCAAAGATGGAGCCTCAATCAGTGATGTCAAGCTGGCAATACCCACTGGCCATTGCCCCCCAAGGTCAAACACAACCCTGTTGCAGCCGTCAATGAAATCGAGTTTGACACCCTGGCTCTTAGCATTTGGTTGCCTGTTACAAACCTAGATGTTTTCGCCTGTCAGTGGCCAGCCCCTCCAGCAGCTGAATCAGAGGAGGAGGCATGGGAGTCAGGGTCAGGGCAACCTGGGAGCTCCAAGGGGGAAGAGGGAATGGAGCTGGCAGATAGAGAGACAGAGGCAGAACCTGGACCATCCGTCAGCCCTCAGTTGGAGGGTAAATAGTCCCCAGGTTTGGAAGTGGTTGATGAAGAAGAGGAACAGCTGGGTCCAGTGCCTGATGTGCGGTTGCGCAGAGGGCAGAGAAGGCGAGAGTAGTGGAAAGCCATGGGCCGATCCTGGGGAAGGAAAAGTCACCACTGCTAACAAGGCCCACCCTAGCTCTGGGGATAAAAGGCAGGGGTGAATATGAGTAGGTGTGGCAGACCACTATTCATTTTCCAGCTGGACGGACTTGTTAGCCTGCGAGATCAACTTTTCGCCGGGACTGCCGGCATTCCTAATAAAGGAATCTTATGAGTTCATGTTAGAGGGTTTGCCATGTTTGGGGAGCTGGGTCAGAACACTAGAACATAAGATAAAGCTAGAATACAAATCTAGATTACAATAGCATTTATTGTTGTATCCACTGAGGTCTCAGAAAGTGGCAAGTGCATGATTGTACTTGTTTGGAAACTAAGCAGGCTTGCTGGTTAGTTCTTGGATTGGATGGGAGATTTTCATAGAATTCCAACGCAGTATGTTAGATTGGAAAATTGGGGGGCAACAGCCCAGAAGAAGACAATGATAAATCATTTCCATAAGATTGTCAAAAAACCCCCAATATAAATGTATAATTGAAGGTACCAGAATCAAGCTTGACTACCAGTAGATATCACTTCAACCTCTCTGCTCCAGGTGTTAATTCACAGGTAGACCAAATACAGTCTCCATTGGTAAACACAATTTTCAAGCTGGAAAAACTTGGGTGCATGGCCTGTATCTCAAACCAGCCTTAGTGAGTATTTAATGTTAGTTAAGAAGTTTTGT
This sequence comes from Arizona elegans, assembly GCA_022577455.1. Lineage (NCBI taxonomy): Eukaryota > Metazoa > Chordata > Lepidosauria > Squamata > Colubridae > Arizona > Arizona elegans. Next base: position 133,085,491 of record JAKOOJ010000002.1, on the reverse strand, counting down.
ATTATGATTGATTTAGTTGGTCATATCTTCACTTGTATAGGTTTTTTAAAATTTGCTCAATGTTTTTACCTTTTAAAATAGTTTTTAGGTTGTGTGTGTGTATATATTTAAACCATTTTTTTTATTTTGTCTATTTTTTTTAGCTTTTAAAATTATTAATTGCTTGTATTTCACCATTCTTATGCTGGTCTATTACTGTAATAAAAATCTGATGGATTGATCAATGTACAGAAGCTTGTATATCATACACATAAACGTTTCAATGGATTGGACTGTTTCATCTTGTTTCCTTGTTCATAAGGAAAATCGACACTTACTATATAAAAATCAGTTGGCTTTCATAGTTTAAAAATTTTGTAAAAGTGGTAACAGGGTAGATCTGAGCAGTGTGGTGGCCTAATGGTGAAGATGCTGACCTGCCATTCGGAAGGTTGAGAGTTCAATCCTAGGTAGCGGCAGATGCTTCTCTCCTAGGCTGCAAAGAAGAAAAATTCTACTGTGAACTCTGCGTAGGTGTCTGGAAGGACATCTGTAATAAATGCTCAGCTCCATTTAGCCACCCCGACTGTACCCAGAATAGAACAGAACAGAATAGAATAGAATTTGTTATTGGCCAAGTGTGATTGGACACACAAGGAATTTGTCTTGGTGCATACGCTCTCGGAGTACATAAAAGAAAATATACATTAGTCAAGAATCATAAGGTACTACACTTAATGATAGTCATAGAGGAACAGTCAATATAAGTCTTAAGGATACCAGCAACAAGGTTACAGTCATAAGTAGGAAGAGATGGGTGATAGGAACAATGAGAAGATTAATAGTAATGCAGACTTAGTAACTAGTTTGACAGTGTTGAGGAAATTATTTGTTTAGCAGAGTGATGGCGTTCGAGAAAAAAACTGTCCTTGTGTGTTCTGGTGTGCAGTGCTCTATAGCGTTGTTTTGAGGGTAGGAGTTGAAACAGTTTATGTCCAGGATATGAGGGGTCTGTAAATATTTTCACAGCCCTGTAAGGGATTACGGGATTGTAAAAAGGGAGTTAACAGGGTAGATCCATATGCTTCTCTAGTTGTGAATGGCATTCATATATAGGTGTAGTTCATAAAATGGAAAATTTTATGAAATGACTTCAACACATGCAAAGTTGCCTTGCTGTTCCCTAGAAGATATTTACAGCTTCAAAAGAGAATGGTTTTGAGAAATACTATCCATGTTCTTTTTGGATGGTTACAATGGTTAAAGTGACAAGGATACAATTATCCAAGGGGCAAACTAGTTCGATACTATCTTTTGTTAGGAAGGAATATATTACTTTTGACAGCAAATCTATTCAGTACACCTTGTTCCAATGAAGTCATAAAAATTGCAAGGTCACCAAACTATGAAAAATGGTCTGTCTTGGTTGCTTTTCTCTAACATGTTTAACTAACAATAGTGTCAGAAGAAATGAGAATGCAACTTTTTGTCCTTCAAGTATCTTCTAGGGCTTGCCTAAGAAGTAACCACTGGTCAAAAATATTCAAGAAAAAGATTTGAAATGTAATCATGGTTTAATACTTAACAAAAGGCTGCAAAGGCTAATCATGGGACAAATAGCCTGCTGCAAAGAAAAGATAGTTTGATGGGACTAGATCCAGGGCAGTCATTCCCAAATGCCATGCTAGTGATACTAGAGTAAAACAAATTGAGTTTAAAAACAGACAGAGATCTGATATAGTTGATACTGATTTCAGATTTCCTTCTGCCTTATGTTCTCTGACCGTTTTTATTCAGATGCAAATCTCAAAAATTGATTCCTTGAATAAAACACACTGCTTGAAAGTATTACTATTTACACTCAAGATTTATAAGCAATGTAAAAAAAAAAACCATTTGTTACAGAATATCCTGTTTGAATAATTTTGTTTTTCCTAAACAAAACTTTCTTAAACTTAGGAAAGCCTCTATTCTTCTGAAAAGAATAGAAACCCTCTGAAAGAAACTGCAGGGACTTGTCCAAGCAACACTTGCTGGATGCCACATTCAAAAATCATCTGGAACTAGTAAGCGCATTCAGTATCTTTCATCAATATTTCTGTGATTTACATTTCCAAGAAATAAGTCTATTAATTTTTACTGCATTTTAATCTTTAATTAATCATAAATAATCCTAATTAACTAACTTTAGCAAAGCCCTATTCCAAATACTATATGACAATAATGATTCAGAAGGACTTTCTAATGGTCATAATGTCCAGTTTATCAGCTCTATTTCATGGAACATCCAGATAATATCCTTTTCTCGTTTTATATTTTTCTACCTTTCATCCATCTTTCTTCAAGTGTAAATATACCATAATGAAAGTAGAGTATAAATATCCAAAAATGTGAATATTCCATTCTGTTTTGCTCCCATAACTTTTTAAGAGGGGGAGACGAGAGACATTTGAATGTCAGCTATGATACTTCTAGTCATTCCTCCAATTATTCCCATGAAATCCCAATTATTCCAATTATTTGCGAGCATTTATAAAGGAGTTGCACACATTTGTGCACAAACATTCAATTTTTGTTTCCTTATATTGAAATTTGACAGTACTACAACAACAAAAAGAAATTAGCCATATCACACTTAACTTTCCACTTTGCATTTTCAAAAACAAGTAAATATTTTTCTGTATATGAACAGAAGTACAGGAAATAGGCTACCTAAAAACAGAAAATTGTCTGTCTTGTCCGAAAATTATGTATCCAATAATTGTTCAGGGTGAAAATTCCGAGGTTTTTTTATGTAAGTAAAAATAATGGGCATGTGATGAGGGATAAAAGAGGCAAATGTGTAGATTAAATCTGTAGAAAAGCATAAACAACCAATTAGAGAAGAAAAGACAGAGCGGGGCGGGGGGGCAGAGTTAAACCCGTCATCAGTTTAGTTTTTGTTGCATTCCCACAAGTGCTCTAAGTCCAACTGCTCAAATTCTGTTGTCTCTTCTCTGTCACCAGTTTAGTGTTGAACTTTAGTTCACCAGATTCTTGTGTATAGGCTTGAAAAAAATCTTCTATGCTGCACCCTTATGAATGGTCCTGATTTTTTGCACGTGAAACAATCACAGGCTGCTAATTTGTGTGGATAACATATAGTGGAAAAACTGAAAAACAAAACATTGTATTAAGAAAATTAATTGTATGGAAGTTAGTAGACCCCCAAGCCATCCACTTCCCCAAAAGCACACAATAATCTTGGGGAAAATGAACCTTGCATTTCACCAGGTCTGCAATTGCCCTACTTCATTTGTAATTTGTATGCTGATTCCCATCTGTTTTGCTCACGAAATGGAAACCATTTCTGGCATTCTGGTCAGACACAGAAATGTACTGAAAATATGAAAAAAAAAACATGTTTTCAATAGAAACAACTTCTCAAAAGTTATTTGAAGATTTTTGTTTGAATAGAAATTATAATTCACACTAATTTTCTGCATAGAAGAGATCTAAATAAGTCTTTTTTTCTAAGTATCTCAAAGAAAATGTGTCAGTTTCAGTCACAAAAATATGGTAAATAAAACTCAGGCAGTTTCACTTCTTTACTAAGCTCTCATCATTGATAGACACATCATAATTAATTCACATTATATGTATGCTATCTAATCAAGACTTTTAAATACTCTGCAATATTTATGGCTGCTAAATTGAAAATCATTAATGGTAACCTCTTTTATGACATTTAAGTAAGTACAGAAATAGCTAACCTTGATTAACTAGCATTTATATTGGTCATGGAGCTATTAAAATTCTAATTATTTGACTGAACTTTCTCCTTTTACAAAGTTTATATTTGTACATATGGGCTCCGCCTTTCCTAGCAAACCATTTTTCCAATCTCTTCCTAAAATGCTGTGTCTACATTTTTTTCATGAATGTATGCATGTATGTTCACATTTTGAAAACGATTATTACAAAATGGATTTGGGACTTTGTACTAGCTTTACTGTAGCAAAATTAACATTAAAAAGTAAAAGGTTTCCCTTGTTCAGTCTTGCCTGACTCTAGGGGGCACTGCTCATCTCTGTTTCCTATAGATCCGAAGGAGTATTGTCTGAAGACACTTCCGTGGTCATATGACTATACACCAAGGTGCACAGAACGCTGTTATCTTTCCACCAAAGTGATACCTATTTATCTACTTGCATTTGCATGCTTTTGAACTGCTAGGTTGCCAGGAGTGGACAAGAATGGTGTCTCACCCGTGCTTGGGTCTTAAACTGCCAACCTTCTAAATGCTAGGCCACTGTGCCCCATAAAATTAACATTAACTGCTATTTAAATTACCATCACTTTTCAGGTTAACACACAGAAACCTGAAAAAAGGTTGGTTTAAGTCAATGTATAGTAAAGGTGCTTTTTCAGGAGTCAACTGAACTTCCTTGTTTTTTCTTTGAAGGTATTTCGCTTGTCATCCAAGAAGCTTCTTCACCTCTGACAGGATAGTGGGGGATGGAAGGATTTATATTCCTTGTAGACAGCTGGTCATTTGCATCCTTTTAGAGGGTCATTGAAGCACTTGGAAGTTTATCTGTGTCCTCAGGGCCACCTGAGTAGTGCTTCTGGTTCCTGTAGTCTGCAATTTTTTTCTTCTGGAAATCCATCCCCACTCCCACACCATTCAAAGGGTGTTCGTCCCAAATTGTATAGCTAAAAGTCTGTAGAGATTCTCAGTTATCCAGGTCATGATTGTCCCAAAGGTGCTTTTTCAGGAGGCTTCTTCAGCTCTGATAGAATAGTGGGGAATTAGCTATACAACTAGCTGTCTGCAAGCAATATAAATCCTTCCATTCCCCACTATCCTGTCAGAGCTGAAGAAGCTTCTTGGATGAGAAGCAAAATGTCTTCAAAGAAAAAACAAGAAAGTTCAGTTGCTTCCTGAAAAAGCACCATTGGGACGACCATGACCTGAATGACTGAGAATCTCTACAGACTCAATGTATAGCAGGTTTTGAAATTGCTTCTACTCTGCCCCTTTATCTGCTACAAATTAGTTATCACTGGAGTGGGTTTTGACTTTGCCAAGCTTTGAGATGTCCACATTGAATGAACTCAAATTATGCTTTTATACTTCTATGAGTCATACTGATTATTTCACGATTAGTCATCTAGTCATGGCAATCAATATATTGTCCTTATTAATAACAATCATCATCATCAGGGCTATATATTTTCATCCTTTGTCCAGGTTGGTTCTATTGTTGTTCCTGTTATGTAATAGTATGAAGGAATGGCTTTGGGAAACAGCCAAGGGAAGGGTCATATAAAAGACAGTTGAGCCCCTAGCACAGGGGTGTCAAACTCAAGGCCCGGGGGCCGGATCTGGTACTTAGATCTGGCACATGGGGCCACCCTGGAAGCAGCAAAGGACTAGCCCGCAGTGCCTCTGCCAGTGAAAATGGAGCTGGGGAAGGCCGTATATGGGTCCTCCCGAACTCAGTTTTCTCTGGCAGAGGGTTGCAGAAGGCCCTCGCAGCCGAAAACGGAGCTCAGGAGCCTGTTTTCTCTGGCAGAGCACTCGGGCCACCACAGGCGCCCCCAACACAATGGTCAAGATGGCCACACCCATTCCAGCCGCCCGAGGTCAAACACAACCCTGATGCAGCCCTCAATGAAATCGAGTTTGACACCCCTGCCCTAGCAGAAACATGGGCTGTCAAACTCTCAAAGTTTCTTGGACTATAAAGAAAATGGAGGGAGAGATGTATTTCCAGACTTGCAAGAGTCTGTTAATGTATCTTTACAATAAAGTAGAATTAGGTTATCTGGTTGTGTGTCCTGTGTATATGGACATGTGGTAATAGATTCAATTGTGTAATGATGCTATGTGAAGAAGCTACTTCTGGAGACTAGAAGCTTGAAGGATCTTATGTGCAGTGCAGTATGTACTGTTATTCTATCTATGACACTTTGAGTAAGAAAAAATTGCTGGTTGCTGGAAATTGCTGGAAAAAATTAGCTTTCTTATCTGCTTGCTAAACAGCTACAAATGTTGAACTTTTTTTTCTGCTTAAAATCATATCATTGCATTACTGAAATACATTTGTCAGAGAGGAATTGACCATTTTCTGGTCTTAGTGTGATTTCATAATCACTGCTGAAGGGAATGGGGTTTGGTTTATAAGACGACTATTGGAGAGCTACAGATGCATTACATTGCATTTTTAAAGAAAATGTTTGTGTGCGTGCGTGCGTATCAAGTAGATCTTTCTTGCCAGCAATGAGAATGAGGCTATGTCTAGGATTCCCTTGAGTTCCAGCTCATCTCTTGGTGACTATATAGACACCTCCATCAGTGGTGGGATTCAATTTTCTTAATAACAGGTTCTGTGGGCGTGGCTTAGTTGGGGGTGTGGCTTGGCAATCACGTGACTGTGTAGGCGTGGCTAGCTCATCATGTGACCGGGTGGGCATGGCTATGTGCATAGGGACTACTCAGAGGGCTGAAAAAAGTCATTTCTGACTGGGCCTCGCACTTTTGACCGGTCCTCATACTTATGACCATCCTCACATTTATGTCTGTGCAGCTTTCTTAACAACCATGTCACTCATTTCACAACTGCTTCTCTTCACCATGGTGACAAGATAGGGCAAAAACGTAAAATGTGAGGAGAGTCGTAAGCAAGCTGTCTCAGGAATTCTGGAAGTTGAAGTCCACAGGTTGTAAAAGAGCCACAATTGCCTACCCCTGGCTACAGTAGGCTGGCGCCGTGCGGGTGGGAGGCGGGGCGAGGGGCGGGCGAGCCAGCAATTTAACAAACGGTTCGGTGTGCTGCGGGGCCAATAAATTACAAAAAAACACCGAACCGTTTGTTAAATTGCTGGCTTGCTCGCCTCATTTATTGGGAATTAATAGTAGTGCGGAGGGGCGGGGCAAGGGGCGGGGCGAGCCAGCAATTTAACAAAGGGTTCGGCAGAACCCCCAGAATCTCACCACTGACCTCCATGCAGTTTCCATGGCAGTGATATGGAGGTGGATTGTTGTTGTTTTATCTTTGCCTCCTTTGAAATTATTTTAACTTCCAGGTCTAGTTTTCAGTTCTGGGATCATCTAGTGCTCTCTGATCCAAATATCAAGCAGTTGTAACCCTGCTAATTTTTTCAAGATCAGCTAAAATTGACCAGGTCTACTTATGTGTTAACTTTTGCTCCTTTTTGGGACTCAGATCTTAAATCCGTAGTTACGTCTTTATTTATTTAACAATTTATTAGAATTGGAAAGCTGAATATATATTTATCTTTCAGATTTAGATCTTAAGGTCTTCGATCTGAGATTAACCATTATATCCAGTTTTACAATAAGTGTAGGTAAAGAAATAAATCCATATATCTTTAATATCAAGACTTCTTTCCACATTGGCTGAATGCCAGCTTTGATAAGGCTAGAGTTCTTTATAAAATATCGTATTTCATAGTTTTGGGATATAATTCAGCATCCCATCTGTTTCTTTAACTACTATGTTTTCCCCCAAGTTTTTATTAATGTATGCATTAACTTGGGACCCAAAGAAGAACATGAAGGAATACATCCAAATTATAGGATCAAAGAGCTGTACGCTTCTTACAAATTCAGCACAAAAATTCTAATATCCAACCTTTTAAAATAATTCTTTGAAGAGTCCAATAAATTGGAATAAAATTTGCTGAATTAACTTTATTGCTAAGCCATAAAGAGAATATTTTATGTTTCCCCAAGATTGTATTAATGTATGTATTAACTTGGGCCCATTAATTTTCCAGATTTGGGTGTTTTAATTTCTTATTCCATATATCATATATATTATTAATATTAACCTTTTTCATATTTTTATTTAATGTCACATAAAAGTGAACTGTTGGTTTTGCTTCAAATGCAACATTTCTTACCCGTCCAGATATTTTAGTTATTTCTGCAGCTGCCAATACATCTGAGTTATGTTTTAACTGTAAATCGTGCCAGGCATATGATTCAGATAAGTTGTATTCAGAAGTAACCTTTCAAAATGCTTGAAATAGCCATTACTAATGAATTGATTCAAAACATTGATCCCTTGCTTAGCTGAAGTCTTTCAATAGTGTAATGATGAAGAAGCTACAAACATGAGAAGAAGCTACAAACATTTTCCCATTCTTTCTTCAAATTGGGATTACTTTATTACATCAATTTCTCACGTGATTCCAAGTCGAAGTTCAGCTATTTCCCTAATAAGGCTCAACTATGTCCAGCAGCTCAAAGATGGGAAAGTTAGCATCTATACTCTGAGTTGATTTGCTAGGATTTCAAAGCAGTCACATATCGATTCTCTGAGCAAGCCCAAAGGCAGTATTTTTTTTAAAAAATCTCATTCAACATCAATGTAATTGTTATTATAAAAGTCTAGAGATAAAGTTAACAAGTTGGGAGTTTAACACCAACTGCACCAGTCAAGCTCCACTGAACCAAAGAAAACTGAACGTCCTTGTCTTACCATATGAACATTATAAATAATTTATTTATTTATGCAAAATATCTCCAAAGAATTAATATTGAGGGCATGATATTAGCTAGTGCAATAATAAATAATGAGATACTTGCAAAACTGCATCCAACTGTAATACATAAAACAATAATCTATTGTTTTATGTTATGCTGTTTCATCCCCATCATGTCAGCCTGTCCCACAGGGTTAGGTAGGGAAGGTATGCTTGGTTAAAGAAGGGTCCAGGAAGTGGGCTTCCTCTGTCATGGCTTCTTTTTGGAATAATCTGGTGGGACCAGGAAGAGCCTTTTCTGCTGTAGCACCAACCATATGGAACATTCTAGCTCAGAAAGGCACTTTTATTCAGAACAGCTTATGTCCTTTGACAATACCTCCAACACCATCAAGCATCAACATCTGCTATCCCAGGTCCTTGGGAAAGACTCAACAGGTGAATAAAAATGCCAAATCCAGTCTGGCTGACTGTGCAATTAACAACAACAACAATAATAATACTCTCCTTCAGAGGTGAGGCAGCCCTCTCGAGGGTTTGTGGGGGGACAGACATTGTATGTTTAGATGGTTTTGGGGTTTTTTTTCTTTTAAAAGTATACCACCACAGCCTCACTCTGTGAATGACATGAGTAGTGTCTAAATTCGACAAATAAATAAGCACTGCCTGTCTTATCATGCATTATATTATGATCTGGATATTTTCTTCTGGTAGGGTATCCTATGTTGCTGGCCTTGCACCATAATATATTTAATTAATTTATGACAAAATGAATGAATTAAGGGTGATATTTATTGTATCTCCTAGCAAAGGTTAATAATATGCTAAGAGTTGAAATTCATGTTGCCTTGTCTTTTGGCAAATTGTATATGATGCTTCATCTGTGGGTCTCCATTTCACATTCCACATAAAGCAAGCTATTGTGGCAATTTTATATGGTCTTTGACAGCTTCCATTTCATTGCTTGCTGGTATTAACCCCCTAAAGAGTCCAGGGCCTAGGACCACAGTGTCTGAAGAACACTTCTTCCCTAGGGGTTAACATTTAAAGCCTGGGATTTGTATACTGAGATACAATGAATGGTGGCTCTTACATCAATTCAGTCACTGAGTAATAAAGTAAAGTAAGTGAATGATGTAAATCACATCCTAAGCATCTTTTATGTAATGATGCCATTACGCAAATGATGAAAATTATATAATTTCCATAATGTTACAGGAACTGATGTTATTATTTAAATGAAAAAAATTATGTGAGTGTAGTGTTAATATACTCCGCATGAAAACAAGTTCGCAGATGACTCAATACTTATCTTAGTTTCTTTCTGACACTAAGCAAAGACATATTTATTCCCCCACCCTTTAGTATATTATTAATATGTAGCTTATTGGCTGGTAGGTTGGGAGCTTTTTTTTTTTTTTTTTTTTTTGCATTTTACTTGAGGATATATCCAAATGTTAGACTGCAAATAATCCAAAAGTGTATGCAAGCAGGTTTTGTTTGAAAGCACCATTTTGGGAATGAACCATAACAGAATTTCATAAAAAGTTCTGGAGGACCGAAACAGTTTTGGCTTGCAAAAAGGAAATCAGAAAGAATATTTGCAAAGGACTTCTGGCCTACTAGCTTTAATCTCAATATAAACTTATTTCTTAACTTTATATTCATAATTCCAAAACCTTCTTCTTGGCTGACATTCAGAAGCATGTGCTACAAATATGGTTTACCAATATTTTGACACAACAACTGGTTGCATAACCTTTAAAGTCATAAGACTAGTTAAAATCATATGGCCATTTAAATCGGACAATTCAAGGTTTTGTTTTCCAGATTTATGAATTCTAAGAAACATTTCGTTTATCTTCTTCTAATGCTCTGCTGAAATAGTCTTACGTCCTCTAGCCAGAGTTATTATGGTGTAATGAATTTCCTTGATACGTGGGAAAACGCAGACTAAAATAATTTATCCCTTAACTGCTTAATGTGCCGAAGAAGAATACTTACATAGAGTTCTCATAATTCAAACCATTTAATTTATCTTCAAATTAAAAAATGAATAAAACCAACAGCAAAAGGACACTGGAGTTCTTTGTGAGCATTTTTACAATTGTACTATTTTTTCAATGGCAAAGATAATACTTAAATATATATATATATATTGGTCTGCTTTTTTCCTGACCTTTTGCTTAGAAAAATGCACATTCTTTGTATAAAAGAGCTGAGGTTGACTCAGCATGTATAAAAGAACAAACATGTCTGCTTTGCCAAAAAAAAAAAGTGTTTTCCATGTGTAAATATATTTTATGATGTGTGAAATCCAATCTAATGGAAATCATTTCAGAATGAATTAAAAGCATTATTGATTTAATTTATCTGAAGACACGGCTTTGTCCTGGAATGGGTAATAGGATCCTTTATTATTATTTTTTTGCAAAGATAATTGATACAATAAAACTCAGTTGGAAATGTTTGCTGGAGACCATAGTAATATTTGCAATGCCTTAGTTGTATTCCTGCTTGTTATTTCCATGCACTCGTAAAATGTTCCAGGCCTTGAAGATTGTATAATATCCAAACTTCCTGTCTGCTAACTGGAACAAGGTAGCGAAATTATACAATGCCTAGGCTAAAAACCATCTAAACCAGTTGCTAGTTGCTTTTGGGTACCATTTAAGGCAGGGTGTCTAGCCATGGCCACTTTAAGACTTGTGGACTTCAGCTCCCAGATTGGCTTGGGGAGAATTCTGGGAATTGAAGCCCACAAATCTTAAAGTGGCCAAAATTGGACATCTCTGATTTAACGTATTGATATTAACCTTTAAACTTCTAAATAACTTGGGAACTGACTCTCTGAGATAATGTCTCAACTCAAATCTGTCTGCTTGTTAAAATTAATGAGAGAAGCTCAGGAATGTCCATAGGTACAGTAACTATTATGGCACTATGTTCTGCCCTAAGTCCCTAGCTCTTCTGTATCTTCAGATAGAAAGGCAGTTATCAATAGAGATTAATAGTAAAATAAATAATCTGCTTTCATAATATTTGCACACAACAACATTAATTAACCTTCATTGATCATATAGATGTTTAATCTTTAATTTTATACATAAATACATATACCCTGTTTCCCCCAAAGCTTGGAAGGGCAAACAGATTGCCTATTTTAACTTTTCAAATCTCTGATTCATCTGCTTTTAAAAATCTCCACCCTTATTAGGAATGATCCCCTTCAATTCCTATTTGCTTTCTGAAGTTACAGTTCAGGACTCCAACACATTTTTTTATATTATTATTGATGGGCACATCTTTTCTAACATGTCTAGCCTAGGTTGCTATTTTTGCCCATTTTGTTCTTTTAAAAGAGAAGATGAGTGCACTTGCAAACAAAATGTTATGCTTGCCCACTTTCCTGCTAGGTCAAGAATGGTTGGATAGCGTTAAGGTTGGTAGAAAAATGATGATAGAATTGAAGTGCAAAAATTAGGCAAGTGACATAATCCCAAAGGGAAAATATATTCTAACAGCATCAAAAAATGTTAATCCATTAGAAAAGTAGAATTTTAAAGCTCTTAACAATCCTTTCCCCAAATCTAATTATACTTTGACTTCTCTCAGTGCAGAAAAACTGACACTAAGTTATGTAATTGAGACTTCTGTCTAGCACAAGGCTCTTCCCTAATAAACACACTTGGAAAGACCCAGATGAACTCAGATAAGGATGCTCTTGACACTTGGCCCAAGGACAAGCTTATGGTCAGAACAAAGTGAGATTTAAGAATAAAAGGCAGTCAGAGACACTTGCAATTTTGAGGGCTTCAGCATAAGCCATATGGATAGTATGCTATTCCCTGGACTTGCTGGGGTATTGTCTGTTGCCTTGACAGGATCTCTGGCAGCAGAAGAAGCATGCTTTTGGTCATATTTCTTTTAAGCTTCTCCAAGTAATTTAAACCTTACAACAAACAAACTTTTAGTGCATTGCCTTAACTTCCTAAGTGTGGTTATTGTCTCTGAATCCTAAAAGAACCTTTTGGCTTGGCTGGACACCTATGCCAAGACACAGGCATTTACAGTTTAATTGGTTGTAAGAAGTCTCCCTCATGTTGCATTCAACAGTGTTTGTTGTCCTGCTTCCCTCCCTCCCTTCTCAAACACTGAAGCAGACTTCACTGACCATATTAGTTTTTTCATGATCAACTAGATATTGCCACCTCCTGTGGAAGAAGTACATTATTATAAGAAACTGCAGAACGGATTTTTCTCTAGATATTTATGTGTTTTATTATTAATTCTTTATCTATGGAGAAAATCAAGTCCCTTTCCCAATCCAAAATCCAAATATTCCTTTGTTTTAGAACCAGCCTATATCTATCTGCCTGCCTGCCTGCCTGCCTTCCTGCCTGCCTATCTTATCTATCTATCTATCTATCTATCTATCTATCTATCTATCTATCTATCTATCTATCTATCTATCTATCTATCTATCATCTCTTTCTCATTTGGACATCCAAATATCACTAAGTGAAGTTCCAGAGATTCAGGATGAAAAGCTTAATTTCTCCAAGCTTCAGTTCTCTTGACATATTTAACTATGCCCTGTCTCCAGATGATAAATTAGATATGCTTAAAACTTCCTTAGTTGCATCTGTATTAAAATAGGGCTACATCAAGATACACTGTATAAAAACTGCTAGCCTTTTTCACATATGGAGGGAAGTCAGGTGACTGCATAGTGTGAAAGAAAGGCAGTGGAGAAATCACCATGGGGTGGGGGAAGCAAATTTCATGCAATATAGTTTTCTGGGCAGTTAGGTATGAATGGTCAATCCTATAACTTGGTAGTGGGAAAGGGCCACTGCAGTATGTTCACGGGTGAAATCCAGCAGGTTCTGACAGGTTCTGGAGAACCGGTAGCGGAAATTTTGAGTAGTTCGGAGAACCGGTAGTGGAAATTTTGAGCAGTTCGGAGAACTGGCAAATACCACCTCTGGCTGGCCCCAGAGTGGGAAGGGAATGGGATTTTGCAGTATCCTTTCCCCAGGAGTGGGGAGGGAATGGGAATTTGGCAGTATTCTTCCCCTAGAGTGGGGTGTGAATTGAGATTTTACAGTATCCTTCCCCTGCCATGCCCACCAAGCCACACCCACCAAGCCGCACCATGTCATGCCAACAGAACTGGTAGTAAAAAAAAGTGGATTTCACCATTGCGTATGATGTGAGGAACAAGAACCATAGGAATTAACTTGAAGGTCCTCTTATTTTTCTTGGCAGAGGTGCTACATTAACTCAGAAAATGAACCGAATAATAGGAAAGATAATGGCAAGAAGACCATCCATTGATGGGAGACCTCACTGATGGGAGATCTTACCCAGGACCCCTGAAAAAAAAATCTTTATAAAATTCCTAGAAAAAAGTGTTACAAATATTCAATTAACTTGGAAACTTATTGTTTCCATAGTCCAATTGAAATCTTTTTCTCTGATTTATTTTTTCAATCATTACATATGCACTACACAATAATGGGTCAATTCTAAAATTAATATAGCCCTGTTATTGTTTTGCAAATAAAGAGAGTATATATTTGGTTTGCCAGAACAAAAGTTTTGTAGTATCCGATAATGATGTCCACTGCAGTTGAGATTATTTAGACATTTTTGCAATAAATTCTCAAAGAGGACTGCTATAAGAGGATTGTAAAAGAAGCCAATATTTGCTTAGAAAGCTGTGATTATTTCTGAACAGTCTGCAAGATAGTCTTATACAGCCAAGTGGGTGGTATAAGATTATTTTTCTCTCTCCCCCATAAAGGAAATTTATGTGAATTATGAGCAAATACCATGTAAGCAACAGCAATAACCAGCTGCTTCCCATGCTGGCTTCCGAAGCACAATGTTCACTCAGTTGTGAACAAACTCCTGACTCTACAGATATGATAACTTTGTTGAAATAAACAGAGACAAATGTGCAAATTACTATGATCTTATTATGATGAACATGATATGCTATCACGATTATAGAAATAGACTCCATGCATTCTTGTTTACAATATGCAATTGAGAAATAGGAGCCAGACAGCAAAGAAATTAAAAAATGAGATGGACCAAAACTACTTATGTGTAGTTCAAATCCCGGAATGGCTACAAACAGGTAGACAACCCAGCTGCTTAAAAAAGCAAATCATGCCTTTATTTTGCAACATGCTGGTACTAATAATGTGTTGACAGGGGGGCAGAGGTCGACCCCGAGGCCCCTTATATGTGGGGTGCCACAAGGATCGGTCCTCTCGCCCCTTCTATTCAACATTTATGTGAAGCCGCTGGGTGAGATCATCCGTGGTTTTGGGGTGAAGTACCATCAGTACGCTGATGACACCCAGCTGTACATCTCCACCCCAGACCACCCCAATGATGCCCTCGAGGTGATGTCCCGGTGCCTGGAGGCCGTACGGATCTGGATGGGGAGGAACAAACTCAGACTCAACCCATCCAAGACCGAGTGGCTGTGGTTTCCGTCGTCCTGATATAGTCAGTTGGCGCCATCTCTGACTATTGGGGGCGAGTCGTTGGCCCCCACAGATGGGGTTCGCAACTTGGGCATCCTCCTGGACTCACGGCTGTCTTTTGAAGAGCATATGACGGCCGTAGCCAGGAGGACTTTTTATCAGGTTCGCCTGATTCGCCAGTTGCACCCCTTTCTGGATCGGGACTCGTTACGCACGGTCACTCACGCCCTTGTCACCTCACGCCTGGATTATTGTAATGCTCTCTACATGGGGCTCCCCTTGAGAAGCACCCGAAGGCTCCAACTGGACCAGAATGCGGCCGCGTGGGTGGTAATGGGAGCAATGTGGCGCTCTCATGTAACCCCCCTTCTGCGCGAGCTGCACTGGCTCCCAGTGGTCTTCCGGGTGCGCTTCAAGGTTTTGGTTACTATCTTTAGAGCGCTCCATGGCTCAGGACCAGGGTACTTACGAGACCGCCTCCTGCCACCAATAGCCTCTCACCGACCAGTTCGCTCCCATAGAGAGGGACTCCTCAGGGTGCCGTCGGCTAAACAATGTCGACTGACGGCCCCCAGGGGGAGAGCCTTTTCTGTGGGGGCACCTACCATCTGGAACGGGCTTTCCCCGGAGTTACGAAACATCCAAGACTTACGCATATTCCGCCGTGCCCTGAAAACATTTCTATTCCAACAAGCTGGTCTGGCCTAACTCTCCCTTTTTAATTGGCTTTTAAAATGGCTTTTAAATTGGGTTTTAAACCTCTTTAGATAAATTTGGATGTTCTTAATCTTTGAGCCTAAATTACTTAATCTGTTTCTTAATAGTTTTTAACTTCTATATGTATTTGTATTTATTATGGCTGTTCACCGCCCTGAGTCCTTCGGGAGTAGGGCGGTATACAAATATGAAAAATAAATAAATAAATAAATAAATAAATAAATAAAGGAGGGAGGGAGGGGACACAAATATGGTCTGCTCTGCATGGAAAGATATTTGTGCTGATCCTCTAATGTAACTGGTAATATTTTAGTTGGACAAATTGCCATGTTGTATATAAAACGATTCATTGACATACACTTAGAAATGGCAGTATCCAAAACTCAGTAGGAGAACATTTCAGTTGTCAAACATTTTTATGCTTATCTCAAAATGGTCATCCTTGAACAAAATAATGAGGAAGAGGGCTCCATTGCAAAACAGCTGAACTTTAGCTCATGAATAAATTCAGTTAGAGAGTAAGTTGCTTGTCACATTAAAGGTGTTCCATAGCTATTCAAATGCAATAATGGTAGCATCATAAAATTCATATTTGTCTCTCACTGTAAGCCATCGTTTCCCTCTTTTCTTTTTCCTCCCCAAACAAGACCTGCAGATGTACACAGGTAGTCCTCAATTTACAACCATTTGTTTAGTGATCATTCTAAATTACAACGGCATTGAAAAAAGTGACTCATGATCCTTTTTCACACTTATAACCATTGTAGTTTCCCCATGGACACATGATCAAAATTTGGATTCTTGGTAAATGGCTCGTATTGATGATAGTTGGAACTTCCTGGGGTTATGTGACCCCCTTTTGAGACCTTCTGACAAGCAAAGACAATGGGGAACCTTTACAACCATTTTACTAACTTAACAACTGTAGCAATCCTCTTAACAATTGTGGCAAGAAAGATAGTAAAATAGAGCAAAACTCATTTTAAAGCTGTCTAGTTTAGGTACAAACATTTTGGGCTCAATTATGGTCATGTCTGGGATTACCCGTATAAAGAACTGTACTCATGCATCAGATGAAATGGATTGTAATCCACAAAGGTTTAAGGGATAATACTAGTGCCAACCTTAAAGTGTCACAAAGCTCTTCAAAAATGCAGGTACCCATTGCCAACACAGTGCCTGCATCTGCTGGGCTCCTAATACTCCTCTTCATATGGATTTTGATCTCTGAAACAGCTCCCTACCAACTTCTTACAACTATATTCTTTATGGTGTAATGACCACCGCCACAAATCTTAGGATACATCTTGAGACTGAAAACTTCTAAATCAAGTGATGTCCAAATACAAACTGTGTTCAGATGACCATCCTGAATGACATGCCAGCCAACAACATATTGTATGAGCCCAGCCTTGTATGTGCTTAATTTATGGCTCAGTGTGTTAGATAAGCCCAGAAAATTAGGCTAATCTTGTAAAGACTATTCATTTGAACACAGAGGAGCGTGTAATGCAAACATAACTATATATATATACTTCTGATCATTCTATACCCAGAAGAATTTGTCTCAGCTATGAATAGCCTTAAACAAGCTATTAAATAGAATGGCAAGAAGGGAAGGATTTAAATTAATATAATTAGATTAAAATTAGTCAGTTGCTGATTTCCATCTCTTTGATCCCACATACAATATGAGGATAATAGCACTAATTAATCTTCTAAAATTAGGATTCTAGAGCACAGTTGAGATGGGAAAAAGTATAGGAGTCGCATCTCTGAACTTCTCATATCTTTGTTCCTTGGTCCAATATGATTATGAGTGTGGGTGTATGTAATGTAATATTTTAATAGTGTTCATGAAATAAATACATATTTTCAAATATATTTATCGTCTATCTATCACATCGCTGCACTCCTGGAAGAGAACTGTTTGACTGTAAGTCCCTCTTACATCCTATCTGGGCTGTCAAATTCCAAGTGCTCTTCAGGTTGTAGCAGAGATTTTGTAAATTTTTTGCTACTATTTGATGGTCATGAAGATCTTTGCATGGAGATCCGGTCAGTTGGTCCATTGTGTACACATATCCCTGGATTTGATATTTCACTTCCATTGCTTTCACTTCCTATGAAAGGTATGTGGGAAAGAAACTAGGCAAAGAGATGCTCCCAAGGGAATAGTCAGATAAGAGACAGAATAGCCCACAACTGTATAATGGGTGGGGCAAGAGGCTCAAAAAAGTCTCTCTAGTTTCCCGGATTATAAAAGACGTGGGGAAAGGGGAGAGTTGTACTTTCATACTTGCATGATTCAATCAACGTAGCTTTATAATAAAGTAGAATTAGCTCCTCTGGTTGTGATTCTTATGTAGTTTGCACTACAGGGCTGAGATCTTCCCTCCATAAAGGTTCATGAAAAGATATTGCTAGCAAATCTGCACTGGACAAGATGGACACACAATTCCTACAATTCCTACTCAGAGAAGGAGGTATTCTAAGTACCTCTGTGCCAAACCATGTAGACCTTTATGGATCCAAATAAAGTGCACTTTCCGTTGCATTCTAAAATGCTAATCCATGCCGCAATTGTCCCTTGGATTCAATAATATAAAGTCATATCTGTCATGCCTGTACATCACACAAAACCATCATTCATTTTGCTTGTTTTTGATTTAGTGCGTTATCCCGTAAACTCAGTTACAATTAATAAATCATGGCGTAGGATTCAGATTGTTATGTCAGCTAAGCAAGTTCAGCCTAACATAATTTATTATAAACCCAGGTTTTCTTTCTATATGTAAATTGACTCCCCCTATATCATCAAATCATATTGCAAGTGCGGAAGATGAAAGTGAGATTGGCTGGGCAGAATATTCACTGATTAAGAAAGGAATATCTGTTTCAAACTAAGAAACATTAGAGTAAGCATGATGCGTTGTAGCATCTAATCAACTTGGGCTGATCTCAGAAAGCTAAGCAGGGTCAGGCTTGGTTAGGCTACCATATCTGGGCTGCAAAAATCTCGATGGCTAATATACACAAAGTTTTAAAAAAACTTGTATGGGAGAATTTTAGGAAATCCCAGGACTAGAAGCAGAGGAAAACAAGCAAACAAATATAAAACTTTGGAAGAAGGCACTTACAAGTCACTTCTCTTCTCTGTGATTGCCAAGAAATATGCAGATGTTTTTGTAAAGTCACCAGATTTGAGCTTGACTTGAAGGAGACTTTAAGTATCAATTACTGCCACCGATTAACAAAAACCTATATAGGTAGTCCTCAACTTAATGACCACAATTGAGCCCAAAATTTCTGTTGCTAACTGAGACATTTGTTAAGTGAGTTTTGCCCCATTTTACGACCTTTCTTGCCACAGTTGTTAAGTGAATCGTTGCAGTTATTAAGTTAGTAACACGATTGGTAAGTGGATCTGGCTTCACCATTGAATTTGCTCATCAGAAGATTACAAAAGATGATCACAGGGCCCCAGCAGCCTAACTATGAGTCAGTTTCCAAGTGTCCAAATTTTGATCACGTGACCACGGGGTTGCTGCAACAGTCCTAAATGTGAAAAGCAGTCATAAGTCACTTTTTCCACTGCATTTGTAACTTTGAACGGTCACAAAATGAATTGTTGTAAGTCAAGGACTATTGTAAAAGTGACTGCGTGATCCCATTCCCTGTAAAGGTTGGACCAAATGTTCCCTCCACTTACTAATTTTCTTGAATTGATTAATATCCACTTGCCCTATAGTGCATATGGGGAGATGTATATCCAATTCACCGCCACTTGTATCACTATAGTGCTAACATGATTTTAGCTTCCCCTGTTTACACCACTAAGCATTTCATTAGTATGAAATCACATAAGGCCCTACCATTCAGTTACTTAAGATGCTTTGATTGCCTTCTACAAATGTTTGTTTAGTGAGACGCCAATTGAAAAGACCTGTGTGAATTTGAGAAGCAGATACTACAAAGATTATTTAACCAATCTTAATCAATTTAAAGCACAAAAAAAAAAGGACTTCACATCCTCCTTTGCTAGTGTGAATTCAACAATCACACTGGCTGCGCAGATGTCCTGATAATTTTCTGGACAGAAAAACTTTTCTATAAATAGAACTTAATATGGTAGCATTGATGTGTACTAGATGAAATGCAATGAATTGGATCCAGGCAATCTTGATTGTATTAGACTACAATTAGATTAGAATACAAATAATTGTATTAGCTATACTTATAAATGTAATTGGATGAGATTAGAGCACAATTAATTGTATTCAATTGAAATTGTAATGAATTCAAGTGCTTGAATGCCATTGATTGCAAGAGAACTAAATTCAACCACCTTAATGTTTTTCTTCACCAGGAACGTACATCTTTATCACATCTAGCCATTGTTAAGGTCATTTAAAACTTGCCCTTATTGCTATTTTATTAGCACCAGCAGCAACCATCGCAAAGTTGTCAGTATCAGCAAAATGGTGGAAAACTCATACAAAAAGGGTGAGGCTTTTACTGTAACATTTGCCATCTTGCTGATTATGGCAGCCCCTTGGATGCCCATGAGCATACAATGATTAGGAAATTTTATTCTGGAAGACAGTATAAAATGGAACTCCAATGCAACCCGATTTTGGTTGCTCACGAATAATAATTCCAATTTCTATTCATTATTCTTTGGCAGTCGCCCACATGCTTCTTCTCTATGATCACAGTGAAAGGCAAAAAGATTTGCTAGATTACTTCAACTCATATCTTTCAATAATATATAATTAAAAAGCAAATTTACACCATAATGATTTTGGCATAATATCTAAGAGAAAACTAGTTAGATGTTGGCAATTCGATAAATAATAGCCAAATAACCCAAAACGTAGCATATTGTATGAAGTAAGCCTCAAAGATACATAGAACAAGAATCTACACCATCAGCTCCCATCATGATGCTCAGGACTAACAAGGTACCCATCAACATATTTCTTGCTGTCTTTCAATTCTTTGTGTTGGATGCTTTTAATAGTAATAAAATAAAGAATAGGAAACTAATATCAGTAAACTGCCAACTTCAGTCATAATTTGTATCGCCAATAATTCCTCAAGGCTTTATCTGTCTCTCAAAGGCGTTTTTACAAAGATTTAAATTGTAGACAGCTCCAGACAAGCTTTTCCACAATGACAATCATTTTGTTAAGAGTGTCTACAATATGCTCCTAAAACTCCAAATATGCCAGCTAACACTCTGGATGCCCAAAAGGCCAGAGCCCCCTAATTTAGTATATTTTATTATTTTTTAAAAAACAATAATTCTAAAGATGCAGTGGTTTACAAGTACTGGATAACATAAGCACATAAGCTGAAGCACACACAGCTGTTTATTGCCTTATGGCTACTACTTGTCAGTATTTTGAAAATAATGTTCAGCTCATCCATTCAAATTTTAGTGAGCAAGCAAGAATGCTTTCTCAGCAATATACTTCATTCTTTTTCCAGTCAGTTAATAGGCCAGGTGTATGTCATAACCTCCCTTTGTAAGCCGTGAGCTTCTGAACTATACTGGAATTTGTTGAATAAATTTATTAAAATGTAGAGCAGCATTTAGAAACCCCAAAAACAATGCCATACATTGTGTGGTGTTTCACTCCATATTTGGAGCTGAAAAAATATTTATTTGCCCTTTCTTCAGGGAAATAGGTAGGGAACGGAGAATTGTGTTGGCCTTGATAACTAAGATTGACGTCTCAGCTCTCTGGCACTAAAACAATAGATTGGACTTTTAAGCACTAGGTAATTGTATAAGCATTTCCCATCGCCTCTCCCTACTTTTCGGCTGCAGAGGAAGGTTGTGGCCCAGGGATGGGTTCTACTTACTTTTAATACTGGTTCGCAATGGAACCTTCCTGATGACGTCCGGGTCGGTGGGCGGAGCCTCCCGCCAGTTTTACTATCAGTTCTTGCGAACCAGTCCGAATCGGGGGCAACCCACCACTGCTGTGGCCCCTGCTATAAACAGCAACAACAGAAAAGGGAATTCCAGCTTTTGGATAAAAACGAGATGATTTCTCAACTGCAGCAATAACTCCCTTCTATTTGAATAATTATTCAAGTTGCAGTTTTTAAACTATGATCAGTGTAATAATCCACAAGGACTGTAGCAAAAGTCAGGTCAGAAGAAGGTGAGGTAAGGTTGTATGCCCAGTTAAAGCATTTGTCTGTTATGATACTTGCCTTCTGGAACAATATCCCCTCTGATTCATATGACTCTCATCTTGTTGATGTTCCCACTTTCCCATGGCTTTGGGTAGGGTCATTGATGGACCCTCTCCATGTCAGATATTGCCTGCATATGATGCACCAGAGACTAGAAGAGGTTAAGTCTTTACAGACATCACATGTGACTATATCAGCCAATGAACTCTTTTATTGAACTCTTACCTAGAAACCACTTGGACATTCTTCCCCTTTTTTTCTCTCTCTCTCATCTATCTCTCAGCAAGACAACACGTAGACTTCTCTCTCCTCTCAACATCTGAGTCATACAGTTAAGGTAAAAATGTAACAGGACATCCTGTTCATTATTGTATGCATGTATATATTTGTAAATAATAAAAACAACTTTTTGAACCTGAAGCTGTATTGACCAAATAACTTTCTCATAGAACCAAATAAGCACAACCATCAATATATATCTGATACTCCATTTTTCTTTTGTGGGTCAGATATGTTTTTTTTTCCTGAAAGTATTGTACACAATATTTTATTTTATTTGTATTTTATGTTATTGTTCCTTTTTAAAAAAAAAAATGCAAGCCACTCAGAATCATTTAGAGTCAAGCTACCTCTGAATTGGAATAAATACATTTAAATATATATGAGCTGACCATATTTTTCTTTGCTGGCCAACGAAAAGGGTCCCAGAAGTAAAAGTTTGTTTCTGTTCATGTTTAAAAGAGTGGTTTTTTTTAAAAAAAAAAATCTTTCTGAAGTCTCCACTGCTGGTGGTTTCAATTATTCCTATTGCTTTTGTGTTTGCTTTTAATTAGAGAGTTTGCTTGGTTTGGAAAGAAATGTTGAAAAACTAGAGACAAAGGCCATTTCTATGTCTTAGTTGCCTGTGAATCAATCAGTTTGCTTAAAATTCTCAAAATTATGTTCTGTCTCCAGCCTTCCTTTAGTCATAATAACAGTAGAAAACAGCTACAACTCTTTGGAGAATGCACCATTTGCCTCTCTCTTGTGCCCTGATTCTCAGAGACTGCCTGGAAAAGTCCCCTAAGTTGTCTTAGCAAGGTTTTTCAGAAGTGGTTTGCCATTGCTTCCTTCCTAGGGCTAAAAGAAAATTACTAGTTCAAAGTCGCCCAGTTGGCTTCATGCCTAAGGCAGGACTAGAACTCACAGACTCCTGCTTTGTAGCCTGATGCCTTAAAAACTGCACCAAACTGGCTCTTGTATCATGAATAGCAATGGCTTTTCATGGTCTTCTCCCTAATTTTCTTTCCATTGCCTTGTGAGTCCATTTAGCATAATCTTTGATAAAATGAAGGCAGAAATTGAATTGTACTGGAAGTGAAAGTACAAAGTTCATGGTGGTTAATTACTGTAAAGGAAGAGCCCTTGCTAGACAGTTGTAGCTAGGACTATTATGAATTGCACTTCTTGGCCAATACTGTTAAATTGCTTGGGAATCACAATGTTTGTATGCTTTCATACAAGTGATCTGTAGACCAGCATTTTGCTCTTTCGTGAATGCACCATGGATGTTTGATCAGGAATAGTTCTTGCTTGATGTTATTATCACAAATTACCTTGAATCTGATTGATTGTGATGGCTATAAATTTGATAAATAAATGAAATGCACGGGCTGTCACTTTGTGATTATACATGGACCATTTTTCAACCTGTTGCATCCAGGTATGTTTGATTTAAGCTTCCATAATTCTCAACTATTTGAGCTGAATGCATCTAGAAGACTCTTAAGTTGGTCAATTGCTTCTCTGATCAGATGTTCTCTATACTGAGTTCAAATTAGAAGAGGAAAGCCACTGCCACATGCAATAGACCTAGTAATCAACCTTCAAATGAGGTATTGAAAGAACAAATAAAACAACAAAAATTATTAATTGCAATGGAGGATTGGGATCTATTGAGCAATAGATCCTTTAATGTTCTATGGTAGGGGTGTCAAACTGAATTTCTTCAAGGGCCGGATTAGCATTGTAGTTGATCTCCATGGGCCAGTGCGGGGGGGGAGAGACGGGACGGAAAGCAGACAGAATGGACATCTCCTGCAGCACTGCTGGCCAAAATGGAGGACGGAAGAGCCGTGAGCAGCCCCCACACACCCCATTTTCACTGGCAGAGTGCTGCAGGAGGCTGTCCAGGCTGAAAACGGGGCACAGGGGGCCGCACATGTCCCCCCATGCCCTGTTTTCACTAGCAGAGGCACTGTGGGCCAGTCTGTGCTATTTCCAGGCTGGTCCCGTGGGGCAGATCTAAGCACCCTACGAGCCAGATCCGGCCTTCAGGCCTTGAGTTTGACACCCCTGTTCTGTGGCATTGTATATGCCTCTAAATTAGCCACTCTTTCCTTTGAAACCTAATAGGGGAATAAAATTGGGGAAAAGGCAAATTTTAGGAAATAAAGTAAGCTTTTGGTGCTGTGATCATACAACCATGTTGAATAAAGCATAGTTTCCTTGATTCACATAAAATACTAATCCATAATTCATGGTTTACAAATCCTAATGGCTGGCAGTGCCAGCATTAGACATTTTGGTGCCCTAGGCAAGGTCATATTCTGGTGTCCCCTACAGTTTGGATCATCTTCTGATATTGTTAGGAATTTCAGAACAACACCTTGTTTCTTTTTTTTTTCTTGAAGTTTTTGAGCTTTATTCTTTCAATGTTCTTTTCTTGGACATTTCTACTCTGTTTACTGCGAATAGCAGTAAAACACAGTAAATAATTCATTTACAGTACACAGTAAATAATTTTACAGTAAATCACAGTAAATAATGTAAATTACATATAGTGTTGACATATGGCAACAATCCTGTGAATTTTTACAGGGTAGTCCTCAACTTACAACCACTCACTTAGTTACAACCAGTTGAACTTATGGCCTTCCTGCAAAAGAGAATTTGCAACCTGAATCCGAAGTTCTGACAGTCAGCCCCATGACCACACTTAAGCATTTGGCAACACAGCCACATATATGACTGTTTGTGGTGACCTGTGGTCATATGATTCCATTTTGCATCAGTTTTGATGAAAATCAGCACTTGCTTTTGTTGTGTGAAGTGAAACTGTGCCATAGTGAACAATGGGTTCATTTAACGACCACAGCATTTTCTTAACAATTGCAGCACTTGCTTAATGACCATGGCGTTCACACTTACAACTGCCATGCTCACTTAACAACTGCCACAAAAAACATTGTCAGTCACATGACCAAGCTTTTCAATGACCATTATAACGTGCAACTGTAATGGCCAAGCTCCACTACAATTGTAATTTAAGGAATACCTGTATTTAACTGTCATGTGGGTGCACTGGCACTTCAGAGTGTAACATCACTGTTTTTCCGGGTACAGCTTTGACAGTTGTGCAATTTGCTCACTCTCTCCCTTCCGAATGCCAGACATTTGTTTCTCTTGCTTCAGTAAGATTTCCAACTTCCTGAGGCCCATAGCTGTAGCAATAATTTCTTTTCTTGACTTGCAGCGTCTGATTTGTGTGCTGTTCGCTACCACTTAACAAACTTTGTGGGTAAGTGTCTTCAGAAAGAATAGAAAAAAAAAAGCCCTCTAAAGATGTGAGGAAAGATTATCAGATTTTATACTCATATTGTGTGTTTTGAGAGCCAGTCTGGTCTATTGGTTAAGGCCCTGCCTAGTAACAAGAAGACTAAAGAGACACCTTAGGCAGTGACTTTGGGCCAATCATTGTCTCTTAGCCCATGACAGCAGGCTTGGGTGACAAACAGTTGATCCAGAAAAAAAAAAAAAATGGAACAGGAAAATATTAGAAAGAAAAAGAAATTGTGTCTTTTTTGGAAGGTTTTCCCCCCCTAATTTTGGCACCCCCTAAAATTTGGCACCCTAGGTGACTGCATAGATTGCTTAGGCTTAGAACTGGCCCTGAGACTGGGTTCACACATTTGGCTTAGTATGACTTGTGAACCCACAGAAAAACTATCCTTTTTTAATTAAAAAAAAAAAAAGAATTTGTTTGAAATAATGAGCTCTTCAGAAAGTGCTATTTCTTAATACCAGCAGTCCGGCTCATAATCCTTTATACTGGCTCTGGAAATACTTCTCACAGCAAGCTTTATTCTACAGGGAATAGAAAGGTGTCTAGTGTTATATCATAGTTTAATTAGTTCAAAGTTGAGGTCGATGATGCCAACGTTTAAATCCAGAGCACTTATAATAGCAGGTTATATAAGGTGTAACATATTTTGAATAATTCCATCTTCTGCTCTTGTTTTGAGAGAGAGAGATCAGCTCAAATATTATTTGGGTCAAAACTCCTCTATCCTCATTAAAATAAATTGGCTAGTATTCTCATCCTTGTGCACAACCTTAACTGCGAAAAGCCAACCAAATAATTCCTGGTGTTTCTTAAACAAATAGCACTCCCCTCCCGCCGTCCTGAATTGGCTTTCAAAGAGCATCTGCAATGAGATTTTCAGTCCTAGTAGCAAAACGCTCAGGGAGTTAGTACCGCTACAAGGAAAGCCACATACTAATTCCGAATGCATTTGCTGTTTGGATTTGACCAGTTTTCCTTCCCTTTCTCTCCACCCCCTCCCCCCATCTGAATGAAGCTTTCCTGCAGTGTCCCAGGGGCTGCGCTGAAGGATGTGACCAGCTGTGCAGTCTTGCTCAGTTAACCAAGGCTGAAAAGTGAAAGAACCTTCTAAACAAAACTTTTACAGTGAATTGTGACTTTTTAATGGAATCCAAAATAGTTTATAATGAGTGAATGAAAACTGAGATGACTTAGCTTGATGGGTATGCTTTTTAAAGAGGACTAATTATGGATTTATTTGAATGGGGCTCTCTAAATAGACACAACTAAGGAAGCAAGTCAGATAAAGGCAATTGAATTTGCAGCAGGAAAATGGGTGGGGCAGGAGGCTCGGAAGAGACCTTCCCTAGTTTCCTGGACTATAAAGGAAACAGGAGGTGGGGTGTGGGAGAGAGATACTTTCTGACTTGCAAGATTTTATTAATGTAACTTTACAAGGAAGCTGAATTTGCTCATTTGGCCATGTGGTCTACTTTATAAGGCTGAGAAAGTGCAAGCTGAGTTCTGCAGGGCAACATAAAGCATGACACAAATTATAAATGTGTTTATCCTGATGTTATTTCCTATTGTAAGCAGATTAGCTAGAATGTGCTAACTCCCCTTTTCTAGATGCAGATAAATTATCTAGAATGGTTTGCATACTTAATTAGAATTATTAGAATTAGAATTCTTTATTGGCCAAGTGTGATTAGACACACAAGGAATTTGTCTTTGGTGCATATGCTCTCAGTGTACATAAAAAGAAAAGATACATTCGTTAAGAACTGTAAAGTACAATACTTAATGATAGTCATAGGGTACAAATAAGCAGTCAAATCATACTAGGAAATAATCAATATAAATCGTAAGGATACAGCAACAAGTTACAGTCATACAGTCATAAGTGGGAGGAGATGAGAAGATTAATAGTAATAGTAATGCAGACTTAGTGAATAGTTTGACAGTGTTGATTATTTGTTTAGCAGAGTGATGGTGTTTGGGAAAAAACTGTTGTTGTGTCTAGTTATTCTGGTGTGCAGTGCTCTATAGCATCGTTTTGAGGGTAGGATTTGAAACAATTTATGTCAAGGATGTGAGGGGCCTCTAAATATTTTCACAGCCCTCTTTTTGACTCATGCAGTATACAGGTCCTCAATGGAAGGCAGGTTGGTAGTAATTGTTTTTTCTGCAGTTCTAATTATCCTTTGAAGTCTGTGTCTGTGTTATGACCAAGGCCCAAGTAGTGATTACCAAACACAATTCAGTCCTCAACAAATTTATTTTATTAAAATAGCTGAGAATTAATTCATTTGCAGCTTAGTCCAAAACAAAATGCTTAATAACCAGTCCGTCGGCCTTATTACCAACCTTTGATGTCTTTGGCAACCGGCCAATGGCTTTTCTTGGAAACCCCCCGCCCTCCACAAAGTTCAAGAGACACTGACAAGAAGCACAGGAATCAGTGTTGCTTTTCTACAAAGAACCCAACGGCTCGTTGCTGCTCTTTTAAGCCTTATGGGAGTGGCCAATCATCTTCTGGCCTTAGTCCTGAGTTATCCTTTTTTTCTTCAGCTGCTCTTGCCTTCTGGCAGCTCTTCGCATGCGTGCACTAGGAACAGGCTCCTCCTGTTTCTCTGCCTCTCTGCTGTCTGCCTCTGGAGGCTCCAGAGTCCACGCATCACCCCCAGATGGCCCTGGCCCCATCTCGGCCTCCGATGCAGAGCCCACATCCGGGCCTTCCCCTGACTCCATGTCTGTCCCATTGTCCTCCCCAGCCTCCTCACTGTCTGACTCTGTTGCCAGGTCCACAGGCTGCTGGCAGACCACAACAGTCTGTCTTGTTGGGTTTCAGAACCAAACCAGACAGTTATAGAGGTCCAGATGACAGACTCAGTAATTCCTCTGTATTTCAACCTTACCAATTATAGGGACTTTAGGGGAGGGTTGTAATATTGTAGTAATGAACTCGTCTTCTGGGAGGGCCATCCTCTACTAGGGTTGCAAATACTTTATTGTTTGCCAATGGTCATGTGTCTTTGTTTTGCAAAAGTGTATGAACACTATACCCATTTGTCTATTAGGGAGTTTCAAATTGTAATTTAGTCCTGAGAGAACACCTCTTTGCACTGCACAGAATAACAGGCTGCAATTTCCCACCTTGTATGATAATTAGCTACTCTGCATCTGGGAAAAACAAATCCAGCATCTGACCAGGACGATTCATGGCTTGGCTAACATTCCTTTGTTAACTTTTGGGCCTTAGGCTCAGGATGTTTGTTTTCTATTTTTCAGTTATATTTCAGAACTGTTTTCCTTCTGGACTAATACTTCTTAGAATTTTGAAGATATAATGGGCAACATTTGAGTTACAGTTTATGGTTGATATAGAGGTACCATATTTAGGCAAATTGGATTATGGCATTGCTATGATTTGTAGTCAAACAGGATATTGTAATTGGGCTACTAAATGGCAGCAAAGTGATACAGGAGCAATGGCTACAGAAAGCTGCAACATTTTGATTCCATCTACTGGTTGTCCAGATTTTTGTAGCCTAATATGGCAGGCCTAATCTATTTTTACATGTGTTGGTGTGGGAGCTTTGGTTTCAAGGCAATGCATAAGTCAACACAAGGAAATAAACCAGGAACTAGCAGCAAAGCTCCAATAATTTATTTTTTCCAACCAGCATGAGGTGGACTGACTGACTTGAACTTTCATATTCAACTGACCTCTTCAGTGGTGGGCTCCTGCCAGTTCTCCCAAACCATATGTTAATTTTTGAGCAGTTTGGAGAACCGGTTGTTGGAAGAAATCTTTTCCCATTTTACAGGGCTATTCCTGCAAGGATCTCAGGAAGGAAAGATTCTAGTGTGCCTGTATTTCTAGCCTAATACTTATCTTAATTGCTGTCCCTGCTGCTTTAAATGTTTTCAGAAACTGCCTCTGGGTTAAGCTTTGTTACTTTGTAACAGCCTTAATGGTTCTTGGCAGTACGCCTAGGCTTTCTGTCTGTAGCTGAGCTTCTCCAGAGTGCCCCCCCCCGGGGGGGGGGTTTGATTCCTGGGGCTTGAACAGCTATTTACAGAAGGGTTTGCATAGCCATAGAAGAAATGGCTGAGAGGCAGGATGCAAGCTTGGCATTCTATCTGATTTTTTTTACTGCCTTTCTGAGGGCATGTGATTTTTCTTAAATCTGGATGATTACCTTAGGATATCTTGTGAGGTGAGTGAGACCAGCTGGTATCTTTAAGTGGTGCAAATGGATCTAATGATTGCTTCTCCTTGGTGCTTTGTCAGTTCACTGACCACAGGAGTCTATTGTCTATGGGGATTCTTCAGTCATCCAGGTCATGGTTGCCCCAAAGGTGCTTTTTTCAAGAGGCAACTGGACTTTCTTGGTTTCCAGAAAGTCCAGTTGCCTCTTGAAAAAGCATCTTTGGGACAGGAGTCTCTTGCATTGCTTCAGAGTGGCCAAGCTACATGATTGCTCATTGATAATAAATAGATCCTCCTTCCAATTTGTTATAGTTTGCTCTCATGATAATATGGCATAGTGATATGGCACCAATTGTAGAAAGTTAGCACCCACCTGTCTCCTAGAAGAATGAAATATTTTGAAAAATATTAAACAGGAAGAATATATTTCCCTGGATGAGAAATGGAGAAAAATATTTTCTTAGAGGGAGAAAGCAGCCCCCACCTTCCTTAATAGCCCACAGCAGATGTCAGTACTTAAGAGATAAAGAGATAGATGGCTATATTCATAGGCAAACATTCCCTGAAGCAAGGTCTGAGCAAAGACAGAATGGGATTGGCCCTCACTCAATATGTTAATTTATTAATTTGTCTCTTTAGCATTTTATAGCTCAAATATGCCCACCCACTTTCTGGAGAGCTTAAATAACCTCTCTGCTAAAGGGTTTTACTTTATGAGCAAGAATTGGCTGTATTTTAACTATTTTAATTCCTCAATGTGCTCTGGCACCCTGCCTGATTTGTAACTTTGGGTTGCAGGTATTGCTGAGGAAAAGGAAGTTAGTCAGACAGAATGGTTTAGCTTTCCATGACAGCTGTAACTCATTGATCTTCAGTGTGTATTCCCCCATTTCTAATCTAATGATTGGTATTTAGGGCAGCTTTTTGCAAGCAAAGAAGCTTTTGGTATTTTTGTAAAGGTAATCCTTGATTTACAACAGTTCATTTAGTGACCATTCAAAGTTACAATGGCACTGAAAAAAGTGACTTATGACTGTTTTTCATAGTTATTTTATTTATTTTATTTTATTTTACTTCAAATTTATATACCGCCCTTCTCCCTAGGACTCAGGGCGGTGTACAGCCAAGTAAAAACACATAAATACATAATACATAATACATAGATTAAGAACAGATTAAAAGGAAATATCTCAATTGGCCCAAAATTTAAAAAGACAAACAAATTTAAAATCATTTAAAATCATTTAAAAGGATTTGTTAGGCCAGCCTGGCTTGTTGAAAAAGGAAAGTTTTAAGGGAACGGCGGAAGGCACGAAGGTCTTGGATTCTCCTTATCTCTGGGGGCAGTTGATTCCAGAGGGTGGGAGCCCCCACAGAGAAGGCCCTCCCTCTGGGGGTCACCAGCCTGCATTGCTTGGCTGATGGCACCCCGAGGAGGCCCTCTCTGTGGGAGCGCACGGGTCGATGGGAGGTCGTCGGTGGCAGAAGGCGGTCTTGAAGATAACTAGGTCCTATGCCATGGAGCGCTTTAAAGATGGTAACCAACACCTTGAAGCGCACCCGGAAGACCAGTTATGACTGTTGCAGCATCCCCATGGTCACGAGAGGCCGGGCAAGACTAAGTGCCCCTCGATGTGAGTGACATCAAGTTGGCCACACCCACTCAGTCACATGACCACCCAGCCACACCTACCTACCCAGCCACACCTACCCAACCTGTCATTAGGGCAGAGAACCAGTTGTTAATTATTTGAAGCCCACACCACTGGTCCTCTTAGATGGCAGGAAGGAAAACAGGAAATGGCAACCCAAGAAGAATCAGATGACCTCAAAATGTAGACTTGTCATACCATCTCTGTGACTAGAGCATGACAGCTTCACAACCTGTGACCTCCAGGACCTCAAGGGTCCATAAAAAATCCTGAATAAAAGCTCCAAGAGATACTCCCAAAATTATTGCCAAATTCTTTTTTAAAATAACAGAAGGAGGAAGTTTTAAAATTCATAGTGAATAATCATCCTAACTGTTTTAATTATCAGAACTGGATTTTAATTGCCTTTAAAGTTCTGTCAAATTAAGTGCTTGTTCTTGCCCTACCCAGAAGCTAAGAGCAGTCCTTGGTCTGAAAAAAAAAAAAAGATGCATTCCCTTTTGCTAAATGTAAATGTACTCATTTATGCCAGGAGACTTGGCTTTTTTAAAAAATAGAGGTCCTTCTCTAGATAATGTTTATTATATAAAGTTTGGCAGGTGGTTAAAGGGACAATCCATTTCATCCATGGTGCTTAGTCTCATCTGTTGCCCACTTCAAGGAATTGAAGCCATTAGGTTACCACAGGCTGCTTCTTTCAAGAGGTTTCGGGTTTTAATAGTTTAGTCAAATAATTGGAGGAGCCTCTAGTTGGTATATCAGCTGTATGATTGTTTTTATATTGGGTTTTCTCCATTCCTTTGCTTATCCTTGCTACATTTTTAGTTTTTAGCTTGTACTGCTTCAGAAGAGTTGTTTTAGAAAATGCAGAAGGAGATATGTAGTGCCTTCTTCAACTTTTAAATCCAAGAGCTTTATTTTTTTTTAAAGTGACAAAGACTAGGCTTTAAAAGGGATTTGTTTGGTTAAACATAAGGTGTCTCCTAAGTTTGCTTTCACACTCCGCTACTCCACAACATTTCCCTCTTTCTGTTAGCTCCTTGTTTGATGAAAATGGAATTTGATTTCCGTCATCATGCCTTCTGCTCTTGGCCAATCATACGGCTGACATAAAGTTTGAATATCAGTAGATTTCATTCTCTAAAGCTGTTGGGCCCGGATAGTCACCTTTCAAGTTGATCCGCCTTAAATTGCGAACTATAACTGCCTCAAACAAAGGAATAAAGGCAGGATTAATGTTGGCTTTCCTCCTATCTTCTTTTTCCAAGTAGATAATCGTGTTTATATCACCCAGATGTAATGTTCACAAAAGTGCAAGAAATTCATTCTTGGAAACAGAAATAAAGGAGGACCATTACCGGAATGTCAATGCCAGTGAAGTCATTCATGGGTCAATGAGACAGCTTGGCAATTTCAGATTGTGTTCACCTTCCTTGGGCACTTTTTCTGGAGCTGGCATTAAAATTAAAACAGCCGTGCTGCACTTTAGGTAATGCTCACTATTTCTGTCTCCATTTGCAAATGTGATTGGACAGAAATGTGTGACTTTGTATTTACCAATTTCACTCTGATGCCATTCTGGTTAAATGAAATGTCAGTCAACTAGGCTGCGGTATTTACCTCTCTGTCTGGAAGGCAGCTGCTCCAGCAGGAGAAATTGTTGACTGTTGAGGTGGAGCTGGAATAGTGTGTATGTGTGCGCTTAATAGCATAACATAAACAATACACATCCGTGCTTAAACATTCTGCATGGTCCACGTTCTCTGTAAAGTCATTATGCTCAACATAGCCTTTGTTGGTTTGGAGGAAGGAGAGATTACCTTGCTTCTTGCCCTAACGTTTTTGACTTGATTACATTTTGTAACAATTGACAACAATCAGACAGCCAGTTTGGCATAATGGTTAAGACCTAGGGCTAGAAGCCATAGATTGTGAGTTCCAGTTTTGCCTTAGGCAGCTGGCTAACCTTGGGCCAATCACTGTCATTCACCCCAAGGAAGACAAGGGCAAACCACTTCTGAAAAACTCTGCCAAGAAAAATGCAAGTATGAGTCCAGGCAGACACAGAATTTAAAAAGGAAAAAAGAAAACTGACTTGAAGGAAGGGGAGGGGAGGGAAGGGAAGGGAAAGGAAGGGAAAGGGAAAGGGAAAGGGACTCCATGAATTTGAGAGTTCCAAAAATCCCAGAATTCCACAACAGAATTCTGTTGTGTTACTGTGGCTGATCCTAATACAAATTATGGATTTTGGATCCCTCCAACTACCTCCACTAGAGTAACAAGGCAGGATTATTTTCCAGATTTCTTGGAAGTTAGTGCATTAGCTCAGGGTTTTCCAAACTGTGACCTGTGGGAAGTTACGATTGCACAAAAAGTTGATGATTTCTAAGGGCAAAATAGTAAAATAAAATATTTTTTTTAAAAAAATCACTCAAAAGCAGCCCATTTTCTATCACTACAACTTTTTTTTTGGTTAGGGGTTCTGGGATTCTTTTAACTAACAGCCTTAAAACGTTTGAAACTCTCTGCATTAGCCCAGAGAGTTCTTTTATACTGCTGGAGGAAGCACAGTATGAATCAGCCATATGCTCTCTTGACCATTATTCCACTTAAATTCTAGTCTCCCCTTCCTCTTTCACACTTTATCTACAGTAGGCTGATTATGTTTGCAACAACTCTGGGTAGTCCACAAGTCAAGTTAGCAAGCCTAATTCAAACTTGCCAAAGCCTATGTCTCCTTCTTCGTTTTTATTTTCTGATATAGAAAGGACATTTCACATTCTGAAACCAGAAGTGAAAAGGTCATTCTGGGTAAGGCCATTGCAGCCTGCTATTCTTTAAAACTCTGATGGTTGTTAAAACTCCTTAACACTAGCGCATATCAGTGCATATCAGAATTCACATTTGCAAATCATAAATATTTACAGGAATGCGTCCAAGGTTCACACTGATGAAACTCTTAAGAAATTACCTGAAGATTGCCAAGTTAATGAATGACAATGTTATTTCAGAAATAATAGTTTTCCACCCAGTTACAAGGGGTAGAAAAGTTGCAGTATTATCCAGC
Organism: Arizona elegans; assembly: GCA_022577455.1. Classification (NCBI taxonomy): domain Eukaryota; kingdom Metazoa; phylum Chordata; class Lepidosauria; order Squamata; family Colubridae; genus Arizona; species Arizona elegans. The sequence goes on along the minus strand of JAKOOJ010000002.1, from coordinate 133,051,068 downwards.
TTCCTCTTTTTTATGCTTTTTCAAATCTTGCTTGAATTGCTACTGTATTACCTTGCATTTTTGTCAGAACAGCAAGATTTCATCCTTTTGCTTGATTAAGAACTTGTTGAAACACTAATTTTTTGGTTATTTATATCCTGCCTTTATTATTTTTACAAATCAGTCAAGGCGATGAACATATCCAGTACACATTTGAGGCATAAATGATCTGACTCAAATTAGCCCTAGCAATGACTTCTCTGGTCTTTGCAGGAATGTAGCTGTGCAAGAGTTCAAGAACAGAAAGCAATGGTTTTCTGGCTGGCAGTGATAAGAAATGTAATATTAATTTTTGAGCCAATGCATTGGATACCAGAAAGTTTCCAAGTTCAGTTCAAAGTATTCTTGTTAACCTATAAACCCCAACATGGCCTGGCTCCTCTTTAATTGTTGGGGTTGACTTCCAACACAATATGTTCATCTTGTATGTTTTCTCCAAGAACTAATAGTTCATGTCCCTAACATGCAGGAGATGAGATAAATAAAGCTACTATTAAAAATTACTACTAGAGGGACAAGAGCCCACCTTTTTTTCTGTGGCTGCCCTTTCTTTGTCCTTTAGTTCCCAGATTGATAGTCTTCAGAAAGATAGTCAAAATGAAATTATTTTGTTTGACTGATGTTTGTTGGCAGAGATTTAGGGAAGGGCAGGGACACCAAGTCTGCAACAGAAATGCCACCCTTTTATACATTCATACAGATGGGTAGAGTTTCAACACATGGATTCATGCTGAACATCCTGTTTTTATATCTTGGAGATACCTGTGTTGCCTGGCTTATTTTCTGTTGAAAAGGGGAAGATTGATCTTTCCATTGTTCTATTCATCTTCATGGTACAATTTTAATTTTGTATGTTTAAGAAAAAATGGATTATTCCCATCACCTCTCAATCTTTTATTGTTTTAAACTGCCAAGTGTCTGGTGATGAGGTAGTATAAACAGTTTGAGAATAAATTAACAGATTAGTTAATTACAAAGAGATACCTTTTCTTTAAGGTCAATTTTGTCTTTTGATTTTGTTTTCTCACAGCAGTAGCATTTCCCCCCCTCCGCACGGATATATAAATCCATTACTATATAAATAGTAATGGAGACAAAGGGCATCCTTGTCTTGTCCCTTTTCTGATATCTATTTTCCCTGTCATTTCACCATTTACCATCACCTTTGCTGCTTGATCTCTATATATAGTTTGGATCATATTTATGAATCTGTCCCCAAAATCCATCATTTTCAACTCTTATATCATAAATTGCCAATTCACATTATCAAATGCCTTTTGCGCATCTAAAAACAACAATGCTATTTGCTTCTCTGAATGTAATTCATAATATTCTTGTGTATTTAATGTAATTCACATATTATCTCTAATTTGTCTTTTTGATAAAAAGCCATTTTGTTCCAAATGTATAAACTCATTTAATAATTTCTTTAATCTTTTGGCCATTTGGGGGGGGGGGGGGGCTCAAAATGAATTTTCTGATCTCTGGATCTATCTAAGGCAGTGATGGCGAACCTTTTTAGCACTGAGTGCCCAAACCGGAAGGTGCATGCATGCTCGCACCGGAGCCCCAGAAACTCGAAGACCAGCTGGCCTGTGCGTATGCATGCACCAGCCACTTTGTCTTCTGGTTCTGGTGTGTACATGTGTGCTCCCCATCTGGTCTTCATGTGTGCTGGAGCACCAGAAACGCAAAGACCAGCTGGTCTTCAGGTTTCCGAGGCTCTGGCACACTCGAAGATCAGGTGGCCGGCACACATGCATGTGCCAGAAACCAGAAGAGCAACTGGCAATGGTGTACGTGCCCATAGAGGGCCCTGCATGCCACCTCTGGCACGTGTGCCATAGGTTCGCCATCATGGATCTAAGGTATAGAAAGCTCCTAACCAGGGGTGAAATTCAGCAGGTTCTGGAGAACCGGTAACAGAAATTTTGAGTAGTTTGGAGAACTGGCAAATGCCACCTCTGACTGGCCCCACAGTGGGGTGGGAATGGAGATTTTGCAGTATCCTTCCCCTGGAGTGGGGTGGGAATGGAGTTTTGCAGTATCCTTCCCCTGCCACGCCCACCAAGCTGCATCCACCAAGCCACACCATGCTCACCAAGCCATGCCCACAGAACTGGTAGTAAAAATATTTGAATTCTACCACTGGTCCTAACTACCGGTATGTTTGCACTGAAAGCATGCTTAAAATATTACACATGGCTCTAGAATGGGTGGCTTCAGATGGAAGACACATTTTTCCTTAGCATAATGAAGAGAATGTTCCATGTGTCTCACTTCCCTGAGATTTAAAGCTGAAGACAAGATCTCTGAACTGGTGATTATGATTCAGCAAAAATTATTTTCTAATAAGGATGGAAGTTCTCGAGAGGTCAAGCTTTTCCAAATGGTACTTAAAACAATCATTTCAAAAACATTTTTAATAGCACAGCAATTTCATTGATCAAGAAGTACAGAAAGATAAAATAGTACTGGCAGGTTGTCAGGAGGTGAAATAACCGGGAAGCTTCAGAAATAATCAAACCAGTTCTTTAGCTATGCTTCAATAGCTACATAAATGTCAGACCAATGCTGAACTTAACATCTGATAATTTCCAATTTAAGGAGCAATTTTAAATAACTAATTTTTCTCAATAATAAACCATGACATTGGAGTGGAAATAACAAGAGAACTTACACCTGCCAGTTGTAACTGAAAATCATTCTTTGGGATTAATGGAAGAAGAAAATCTAACACAGTTGAAGGTAAAAGCTTGGGGAAATGTATTGTAGAGTATGAGTGACTGCCCTGTTTAATGACCATTTGTGGGCAGTGGCAAAAAAGTAATTTTGCAACCAACCTCACATTTACAACATTTGCAGATCTGTAATGGAAAGGAAAGCTGAAATAAGATAACAAAGTTATGAAGTTTTATTTAGTGACCAACTTTGTCAACAACTGAGTTGTTTGTCTGAATTGTGGTTGCTAAATGAGGACCACCTCTATATGTTCAACAGGGCACATATATTTTCTGATGAGTATAGTACCCAGCACACATACAGACTCTGTATATAATATACAGTACACTTTATTTATAAACACTTAGCTACAAATAAATTGTGATTAAACTGGAAGGAATTACATTATTGGGATTCTAAGAAAGAAGGAAATCCCTCCTCTTTGTGCTTGTGAAAAAGGCTAAAACATACAGTTACAATTAAGTCCAGATTTCACTGAAATCCAATATGCAAAATCTTATGGGGTTTTTTTTTCTCTCCTTTCCATCCTAATATGACGCAGGAACAAGAGTAAGTGCCTCAAAGATGTAATCTTAATAATAAATTCCAGCTTGTTTCTGTATTCAAATAACCTCCACTTAAATAAGAACAGATTTGATACTGCGTACATGGATTAATTAACTTTCTTCTTCTTGTAGAATTTTATAGTTGCTTGATTCTCAGTGAGTTGAGTCGCACTCCCAATCCTCCTAAATTATTCAATATTATCTGATTTCTATTCTTTCTAGCCCAATAGGATGTTAGAAAGAAGTTATGTAAAAAAGGTTTGGAACTGTCTGTCCATCAATACCCTTGAAAAACAGAATGAAACCCGTTCAAATTTGTGTGGGAAGAGAAGCCAGAAAAATCCTTCACAAAAAAGAATTGGAAACTGTGAAGAAAAAAATCCAGGCAAAATTATGCAAATGCATCTCTGCAGAAGAGTATTTTTCAACCTTGGCAACTTTAACATGTGTGGACTTCAGAATTCAACAGTGCTATAGGAGAAGTGGTTGGGTGATGGCTCAGAATGTTATTCACTGCTCCATTCTAAGCCTATCTATTTCCCAGTCATTTAATCTAGAACAAAATTATTTTTAAAGAGCGGTAAAGGGTTCCAGTTGCGATGCTCTTCATCCTTTCTCTACTGAACTTATTTTTACAAGAAAGCTTGCAACCATATATCAATGCCTCATGTATGTATCCAAGTAAGTGTCAAATCAATATTAGTAACAAGGTGGGGAATACATGCAGAACACGGTTCCTGGGATTCTTTCCAACCCCTTCAGAACTGTTCTGCCTTCAGCCACATGACCAAAGGGAAGAGAGTGGATTACTGCCGTGTTTCCCTGAAAATAAGACCCTGTCTTATATTTTTCTGAACCCTGAAATAAGCGCTTGGCCTTATTGCCATGCGCTCAAAAGCCTGATTGGGTTTATTATCAGGGGATGTCTTATTTTGAGGGAAACGGTACCAGTAATTGACGCCCTGGGTGCAATCCCAAAACATCTGAAGCATCACAGGAACACCATCAGCATTGACAAAATCATTATCATTCAATTGCAAAAGGCAACTTTACTTGGAATAGCTAACATGATGCGATGATACCTTAACATCATCAAAAAAACATTTGCCTATCCCAGGTTCTTGAGAAGGACTTGATCGGTGGATAAAAATGCCAAATCTAGACTAAACATCTGTCTGACTGTTACTAACCATAACATGGTTAAGATAGCTCATGTACCTGTGCAGACATGGAGAGGCCTGGACTTGAGGGATATGTTTTCGGGATGGTGGCCGAAACTACCTGGATTACAAGCAATTGTTAGGTTGATTGGATTAATAGCTGCAGGTTGTGTTTTACTTCCATGTATCTTACCCGTTTTTGTCAAAGCCATTTCTAATAGTCTATCCTTATTGGTAGAGAGAAAGGCAACAGCTCAGGTAATGGCCATGTGGGAATATCAAGTACTCCAACTTAGGGAGGAACCTGAATACGTGACTCTTCTGGATATGTCAGATGAGTCACGAAGGGGGGAGTGAAGAGGACTAGAGTCGGGGTACAGACATAATCTTTGGTTCTAACTTGAAGCCGCAGTAATAAAGGCCTGAAACTTTGGTCAAGGCTAAATATTTCTCTCCCTGCCAGTAAGGAGTTGCTGAGATGACACAAGGTATTTTTATCTTAGAAGAGCAGACTGACCCAGACAGATGCATCCTGTTGTTCACTTCTGCATTCCACACTAAATGTCATGTATAACATATGATAGTGTATGCAACTCCCTGTATATGCATGTGACTCCCTTTTTATTGCTTATCTGTGACCAAAAGTCTGGACTAGGCGTCTTTCGGTTCCTCCTAAGACCAAATATGTCTAAATGTAACACCCAGACAATGTATACGTATTTTAGAGTATAAAAACAACACCTTTGTACGCCCTTCGGGGTTCAAACCTTTTGCTGTGTTGATGCTGTTTGAACCTTTATTCATAATAAACCTTTCCTGCATTGAAGTGCTTGGCCTGGTCCCGTCTTTTCCTACAACAGTTCAACCAATCATAACTATCATGTATTAAATGCAATTATCTCTTATAATATATATTGGGGCAAATGTTCTGCTTTTTTTCCTCCAGAGCCTCTGGCCAGTTTTGAACTTGTTCTTTCTTTGCTGGTTTCTCAAAATACACTAAATTTGATCTGATAGTTTTGTTTTGGGAGAATTGTCCAACTAATGAACAGACAGGGTCTTGTATCTCTTTTTCATAATTTCTTTCAAACATTCATTTGGATTGGAAAGAATGAAAAAGAGAAGGTCCTGCTTCATCCTGTAATTTTACAAAATGTAGTCTCCAGCCACAGCCATTTACTTCACTGATTCTTTATTGTTCTCTATCCTATGTCTACCTATTTAAAAATTGTGAGTTCATATTTCACGCACGATCAGCAAGCCCCAGAGCACACAGTTTAGTCTAAATTCTAATTTTAAACAAAGAGTTTAGAGAATCACTGGTTGCATTTCAGTCCGTCTTTATCTGTCACTCAGCCTGTTGAACATAGACATGACCCAGCTTCCATTTGGAGCACCGTTTAATGAGGATGAAGTAACTTGGCTGGTCCTTGCACCTTCTCCCAATGGCTTTTCAGTAAAGGATTTAGGGTCAAGTAAAGCCATGGGAGAAGAGACAAGGACCAGCAAAGTGAGCTCTCCCTCACTAAAAGGTGGTTTAGGAATTCAGGAGTTGAGAGGCGTGGCTAGCGCTGCAGTGATATGACGGGACTCCATGGGAATCATTGAAATCCCCCTGCCTGGGGGTTTGTAGAGACCCTAGCCAACCCTATAAGGGTTGGTGAAGAAGAGAGGACACTCTGCGAACCACAGAGAGTCCGCAAATCGTTGTGGGAGCAGAGTAAAGCCTCTCAGACCAGCAAGGAGTGACAGGCAGCCATTTACAAGCTGTCAGAAGCCAGACCAGAAAATTAAAAGATCATTGTTGAGAGGTGTGTTTGTTCTAGGTGAGATTTTTCTGACGTTTCCCGGCATTATTTTCTTCTCTATCGCATTCTGTATGCCATGGGTGTCAAACTTTCCGTGTCATGTTGATGTCATGTGATGTATCTTGCCTTTGTGGAGCTGGGGTGGGAATGGTCTGTGCATGACACATCTGGCCCATGGACTGCCAGTTTGACACCCCTGCTGTATGCAGATGCTAAGACCTTTCAATGCCTTTCTTTCATTGCTGTATTGGAAGGGAGTCTTCAGGAACTTAATGTTATGTTTCCATCTCTAATGGACACGAGCTTGTTTTAGTTGCATTCTACCTCTTCCCTCCACAGCAGTGTTTCTCCACCTCATGAACTTTAATGCATGGACTTCAACTCCCAATGTTCCCAGCCTGCATGCTGATTAGGGAATTCTGGGGGTTGAAGTCCACACATCATGCTGAGGTTGAAAAACATGGCTGTCAGTGGTCTTTCATGTAGGAATTTGGCCACAGTGACGTCCAGGCCTACCATAGGCATGAAAGCCAGCTGGGTGAAATTGAGCCAGTCACTCTTTGTCAGACCAAGCCACCTCATAGAGTTATTGCTGTGGGGAAAATAGGAAGTAGGAGTATTATGTACGTTCACCGCTTTGAGTTACTTATGAAGTAATAAAGACAGGATAAAATATCTAATAAATAAATAAACAGGCACGACTGCAATGATTTTCCAGGCTTTAAAGATATTTATCTTTTGGGGATTGTGATTTTTCATGTATTTTTCTGCTCAAAAAGATTTTTATTTATTTATTTTATTAATCAACAGGAGCAAAATGCAAATGACTAATTTCCATTCTTAAAATCTTCAAGCTGCCCATAAACTAGCATGACAAAAATCCAGTCATTCCCTTTCTCCCTGGTGTTGGCAGTGTAAATTACAAGCTGTTTTGAGGAATCTTTCTTCTAAAGGCTTCTCTGTCCCACTCCCCCGCCCCCCACAAAAGGGAGGGGATCATCTAAATTTTGCTGGGAAATGATCACCTTTCCAATGATGTCACTTGCTGCCTTTAAGGCAATTGGAGACTAAATTGCAGCCTCCAGATCTGGAAAATTGCTCACCCTTCAGCTAGGATGACAAGTAACTGAATCCAGTGTGAGACTATGTTCCTAGTTTCAAGTGTTATCTGGTGGCGAAAGTGGTGGACTTTTCTAGAAATTTAAGCAGGAACAAATAATATCATGGAAACGTTTTCTGCAAGAAGCGAGGACAGGCCTCTGTTCTGGATGGCTTGTTTTCAAAGTGAAATTAAATAAAATAATAGGAAAAATAAAATTAAAAGGCATGCCTTTTTTAAAAAAAGTGTGAATAGCATAACAGGCATTGGGACCTTAATATTGTCAGGAAATAGCTTTACCTGAAGCTATTAAAAAAATAAGCTGTTTTGAAATCTCTACTCTATGAATATGTCAAGATTTGTATGCTATATGCTATTCTTACACTAATAGGTTGGGCCTGTAAAATAATTCCCTCCCTACTTGCTATGTAAATCCCCTCCCACATGGGATGGAAGGAGTTACAAAACCACAAATGCCATATACCTTTCAGGATGTCTTCTTAATCATTTCCTGTGGTTTTCCCTCTCACCAATTAAATGGAGGATTTAGAATGGATCCCTCCCCTCCCCCTCCGTTTGTTTGTTGCAGTCAAAACAATAAAGTATATGTTGGCACCTGAAAAACAAACCCATCAATTATGGATGGAGTGAGCGGTCTGCAGGTTTCCAAATATATTTTATTTTTAAACTAAAACTTAAAGGTCCCTTTGCAGCAGAAAAGGCATGAGTGCCACAAGGAATTTAGATGGAGGGATTTTTCCATACAGGTAGTCCTCGATTTACAACCATTCATTTAGTGACTATTCAAAGTTAAAACAGCACTGAAAAAAAGTGAGTCATGACAGTTTTTCACACTTAGGACGGTTGCAGCGTGCCTGTGGTCACATGACCAAAATTCAGGCAACTGGCATGTATTTATGACGGTTGCAGGATCCCAGGGTCGCCTTTTGTGACCTTCTGACAAGCAAAGTCAATGGGGAAGCTAAATTAACCGAGTTATTAACTTAACAATTGCAAGAAAGTTGCAAAATGGGCAAAATTCACTTAGCAACTGTCTTGCTTAGCAGCAGAAATTTTGGGCTCAATCATGGTCATAAATCAAGGACTAGCTGTACTTTCACATAACCTGGGGACAATCACACCCTGAAAAATATTTTGTTCTTTTATGGCCCATGATGTTTCGTCTCAACTCATCTTATTGCACTGCATCCTCTTCACTTGAGAGAGACAGGATTAAATTATCCTTAATTATATTAGCATTAAAGGAATGTTTTCCCTCTAATTCTGATAGCTGTGTTGGATACTGCCTAGACCAACTTTCTGTGGCTATGTGGCTATGTTGAATTTAATCTAGTGGTTAAGGCACGAGATTCAGAAACCAGGAGACTGCGAGTTCTAGTTCTGCCATCTGATTTTGTGTCAGTCACTCTCTCTCAGCCCAACTGACCCAATGGGACTGCTGTTGTGGGAATAATAAAAGGAGGAAGGACTTTTTACTATAGTTAAGCTAATCACTGCAGTTATTTAGTAAATCATACAGTCAATAAGCAAATCTGGCTTTCCCCACTGACTTTACTTGTCAGAAGCTGGCCTGGAAAGTTACATATGGTAAAAGTACATAAGTATATGCCAGTTACCAAATACCTGAATTTTGATCATGTGACCAAGGGGAACACTCCAAACAATCATAAATCAGTTTTTTTCAATGCCGCTGTATCTTCAAACAGTCTGTAGAAAGAAAAATCCAGTCCAGTTCCAAGCTGGGAGGAAAACAAACCCCAATGGAGCTTGACGACAAGGTGTTTATTTTGGTTTCCAGAAACTTCAGTGACACCCCAGTTTCTGGGGTGGCTGACAAAATGGCTGAGTGAGTGGATGGATCTTTATAGAGTTTTGGGGTTTTGTGTTTGAGATGCTCCAGGGAGTTGTGCAATGTAGTGAGCCTTGTGTCTTTTGCTCTTCTAATGGTGATGGGTAAATCCTATTATGTCCTAAAGGTCACCAACCTTTCGGACCTCAGGGAACACTAAATTCATAATTTTAAATCCTGCAGACCACTAATATGAATTTTTTAAAAAGAAATATTTAGTGCAATATAAAAAATGCAAATAACTTTTCTGCAGACCAGCAACATTTTTTCACGGACTACCAGTGGTCCATTGACCACCAGTTGGTGACCGCTATCCTAAAGGTCATGTCCTGTCCTTAGAATTTGGGTGGGAGGATGTAGATTTTAATCCCATCAGTTCCAACCTTCTGTGAGGGTTTTTTTAATGAATAGATTGATCCAATCTAGTCCTGAACAGATACAAAATCTCCATTCCAAAAGACCAGCCTCTTCTGCTTGAGGCTGTTTTTCTATGCAGGAAGACCAGGGCTGCTTTCTGCCTTTTAAGAACATGTTTCTCCACTTCTCCTTTGGGGAAATATAGTATTCTGCCTCTTTTTTTAATACTGAGAATAAAGAATATTTTAATCCGGGGAGGGGGGGGGCTTCCTAAAAGTCACTAAAGGAATGGTTGTAAGTCTAGGATTACCTGTATTCCAGAAGACTAGTAAACCTGCATCCAAAGGGAGCTGAACACACCCTATTGCCAAAAAGCCAAAAAATCCTGACTAACATGTTAAGACCCACTTGGTCTGTCTCTAATGGCCAGGTAAAAGTCATATCAAGGCAGCATAGGAGGAAAGGATGCAGCAGGGACATCACTTGTGTGTGTGTGTGTGTGTGGGTTTAGATGCAAGAAGGGAAGGGTCTCAAAGAGAGCAACAAGTAGACCAAGCCACAATGCGATCCTGTGGATTATGTGCAACGTGGGTCGCTCTTTTCACCTCCAAATTTCAGACAAAAAGAGAGAGAGAGGGAGAGGGAGAGAGAGAGAGAGAGAGAGAGAAAGCTGTTCTCCAGACTTCGAGCCTACAGCGGGGCATCGGGGATCTTTCTGTCCGTTATTAAATGTTGGGCAGGGGAAGGGCTTGGAAGAATTTCTCCTACCAACTTTAATTCGGCCTTTCTGCGCCGGAGATTCCCGATCAGTTTTCTTTTTAAGAATTGGAAGGGTAGGGAAAAAGTAACGCCAAGTTTCTCTCGCCTCTCACCCCACCCACCCCGAGAGTCTTTTCCAAACCGCGGCGCATCTTCGGGCATAAAAGTTTTCTTTCGCATACCGGAGGAGGAGGAGGAGGAGGAGGAGAAGCATCCGATCGCTTCCTTCTTAAAAAGAAAACGAGAAGAAAAAGAAGAAGAAATAAGCCGGGGGTGGGTGGGGCGGTGGAAAGAGCCCAGATCAATCACGTGAACGAAGGGGGGGTGGTACGGAGCTGGCTCCCAGCCAGTGGCAGAAGCTTGATGGGGAGGAACAAACGGAGCACGAAAAAAAAAGAAAGAAAAAAAGCCAACATGACTAACGGATCGCGGAAGGGTGCGAGTCCTTATGTGCTGGGATCTCCCGGAATGTAAGCGGAGGCAGCAGCAGCAGCCCCGGCGGCTCTTTCAGCCTCCGAGAGTTGGATCTCTTACTCCCAAAGCAGATCTCTGCTGCTTTGGGGGGAGGGAAAGGGAAGGGTTAAGGAAGGATAGAACATGGCCTGCATTTTGAAGGTAAATCTCTATCTGTTGCTTGGATTGTTCCAAAAAGAAAGGAGAAAATGATGATAATAATAATAACGCAAAGCTTCTCCGAGCCATGGTGATCGCCCCCCCCCCCCCCAATCAACCCCTACCCCGGCTGCATTTGAATCGGAAAATATCTTGCTTTTTTTTTCTGGGTGCCTCTTCTCCCCGACCAAGCAATCTCCCTCTGGAAAATGCCGAGAGGTTCTCAGCCGCGCCGCCGATCCCTCTTCTCCTTTCCCGCTGCTCTTCTTCTCTTCCTTGTCACCGTCGCTACTGCCATCTCTCCAGCTCTAGCGGGGATGGGGAAAGAAAGAAGGGGGAGGGAAAAAAAAGAAAAGAAAAGCAGCACGGAATGCGGCAGGAGGAGGCAAGGGACGGGGAGGGAAAAAACCCGCTGGCCGATTCCTTCCAGGCATAACCTTACCCCGGCCGGGCAGCCTTGAGGATCCGCGGCGGCGGGTGGGGGTGAGTGAGGGGAAGAGGATTCCGTCCTTTCTCCTCCTTTTTGGGAAGCTCTGGCGCGAATCTCGCGCTGTTTTCAGATGTACAAGTTGCTCCAGAAGCGCGCACACAACGCACATTTCTCTCCCCCCCCCATTCCTCCTCTCCCGATTTCAGCAGAAACCAAAATGTGTCCCTCACTCGTCCTCCGCAACCTCTGGTTTTTCTTCTGTCCTCCCTTCCAGAAGGAGAGAAACGAACCATAACCAAAATCTTTCCCGCTCCCCTATCATCATCCCTTTGTTTCCGCCGCCTCTTGCTTTTGGACTCTTTTTATATATATATTTATAAATGTAAATAACATATATTTAATATATATATATATATATGTGTGTGTGTGTGTGTGTATGTATGTATATGTGTGTGTGTGTGTGTGTGTATATATATATATATATATATGTATGTATGTATGTATGTATGTATGTAAATAAAATACACACACACACACTCACACACACACACGTGCTCACAATGTATATTTAGGTCAGCAATAGGTTGGCACCCCAGAAGGGAAACATTTAATTTTAAAAAAGAAAAGAAAAGAAATAATAGAAATAAAATCAGCATTAGAAGTGCTCTATCTCTCCTTACAGATCTCATGTTAAAAAGTATCCCAGTTAGGGTTAAAAGGATTTGAGTCCTGTACTTTGGGGCCTTTTCTTTCCTGCTTTGCGTTACTCCCAATAGTTTTCGCCCAGCACACTCAGCTGAGGTGGACCTAACAAAAGCAGATTTCTTGATCAGTCTTTAGAATTTCCTACACAAAGCTTTGGATTCCGTTCAGGAGAATTGTTGGTTGAAATAAATATAGGTTGGTGTTCAAAAGGTTTTTCTTCCAGATATGGATATATTTTAATACTAGGAAAGTTTTGTTGGTCACTAGATTCATATGATGAATGCAGTGTCTTATTTTCACAGGCCATCAGGGAGTTCCGAGAGGCCCACTTTATTGCAGTCCTGCTTAGCAAATGCAAGCTAATCTGCAACAAAACATTATCTGGTGCTTTTAGTGACCCCAGTTCTATTTTTGGTTCCCTGTGTTTGCAAGTTACTTTGGTGGGTTGTGAGAGGTTGTATTAGAATCCATTTTCTTACAGATTTGGGGGGGTGGGTGGGTTACATTTTGGGATTCTCCTTCAGCCTTCTTTTGGTGGGTGGTGACAAATTGGCTGTATTGTTTGGGATGCAGAGTTGTCCCATTGCAAAACACTGCTCTGTTTATGGAGACACACCACTTGACTACAAGCTCTGGGTTGCAAAAACTGTAAGACCAGTGGATGGCAGCAAAGAGTTGAGAATTTTCTGTACAGTATTACTTTGCAGCCCTCTAGTAGGCTTCCTGATTTTGACAGCCTTAGTTTAGCTGGAGTTTCTCAGCTCAGTTAAATTTAGTGATTAAACTTGGATTTTCCACCTTTAGACATAACCTCTTCATTGAGGTAGCATCAATAATATACTTCAACAGCTTAGAATCCACTGTTTGGGATTAACCAGAAGATTTGTCTCTGCATTGAGTCTACTTGGGCAAGACACCATTGCAACAAATACTTGGCAAACTGTATTCCTAGACTCTTTATTTTAGGAGGGGCATCCAAGGTTCACAAAAATGTCCCCACCCAAGTAGTTCAGCATTTGAAATGATCAGATAAATCAGTACATTTCATTCAAGGCAATAAAATTAATCATACTAATAATATCTACATAATAATCTACATAATCTCAAATGTAGCAGCCTTAATCTAAATTCAGGCTATCTTTCAGCATTCCCAGACACTTCTGTTTATTAAGCCATTGATTTCAGTGGACTCCCTCCCCAATAAGAAAACCATATACTACAATAAGAAGAAAATTTTGTTTAGTTCTTTTAACCTCTGCCTCTCCCTAGGGTAGAGTTCAGGTTCCATACTTAAACCATTTATGCTTCGATGTGTTTAATATTGCCTAGATGAACGGTATGATGATTATTTCCAGAGTCAATACTTTGAGAACTTTTAAATGTAGTAAAAACTAGACACAAGTATTTTTAAAAGATAAACAGCATTTCCCTAATTACATCTCTTTCCTAATCCTTATATATTACATTTGGATTTTAAAATATGAAGCCTGTTCACGGATTTAATTAATTATAAATTAGCCTACCTCCTTCCATTGAGATTTGGCCTCTCCCAAATGTTGTGTCCATTTGTTTTCTATATTATAAAAGAAGAGGAAAACAACAAGTTGGACTTGTTAACCAAAGTTATTAGTTAGCTTATCTTGTTAATGCAGAAAGATATATCATTTTTAAAAAGAAGAGATATTGGGAGATCAGTTTTATCAGAAAGCAAGTTGTACAAGTCCAGCAAAATTTGTTCCACAGAAATCAAATTTTGTAACTAGAGGAGTCTCATTTGTATCATGATCTTCTGATAAGCTAACCTTTAAGTTTTCATAAATGGATTTTTTTGCAACAGAACCCTTGTTATTTCTCTCAGCTGAGTAAGAAGGCAGTGGCAAATCATTTCGTAAATCTTCCCATGAAAACTGCAGGGATTAGTGTAGCCAATGACCAGGAGTCAACATTGACTCAAAGACACCCAATAAATGTATTACGTACTGTATGTATGTCAGTTTTGACCTAAATGAAATTTTGACCTCCAATTTGGGTTCACTGGTGAATGTTGAACGTGAATGGAACTAAGCTACGCTTGGTTACTCTTAAGTTTCTTTAAAACTTTCCAATTAGAGAAGCCGGTTGAATGAATTAACATTATTAATAAGCAATGATGAAAGGAAAGGAAATGTTTAGCTATAAATATTAAAGGTTCTGAAGAGGATCAAAGAAGCGGCTGATCGATGATTCTTTGAGTGAGGTCCTCTTAAAGATCAGAGCAAATCTGCCTTAATGTTTCATGCCACTCCAGTTGCCTTCTCCACCAGTAAGCTACTGGACATGCTGGTGTAGGCTGCAAATATAGCATAAAACACCTTTTCCAATCAAATTGTGTAATTTCTTTACTTTGGTGAGACAAGTAATGCTGCCTTTTGGACAGGAAAATCTAGTCAGGCCCACCTCTTACACTACAGGCTAATGATTGTAATTCCCATGAGACATTGTTATTGGAAGGGGAGGAGGAGAATCCAGATGATCTATCTAAAATCCTTCTAAGAAGCCCCTCTTATTTTGAGCTTGACTCCCCATGATCCCTGTGAAATTTTCTTGGTAACAATTATATTGGACTTATGTTTCTACTCCTGCATGACAAATCTGAGAAATAACCAGCTGTAGGAAGTCCTTGATTTAGAACCATTGAGAGAAGCCAGATTCGTTTAACGATCCTGTGATTTTATTAACAAACACAGCAAAAAAGTCATAAAATTGGGCGCAATCTTCTGATGACAATGAAAATTCAGATCTCAACTGTAGTTAAAAGTTGAGGCTTATCTATACTTTGCAGACACTATATTCAATCTCTGTGAATTTGGTCAATGATTGGTTTATTTTTAATTTCTGTCCCACTTTTCTACTCAATTTAAGTATTCAAGGTAATTAAAAAATAACACAGAAGACAACAGTTTCAGAACATAAAACAAGACAAACATCAATGACAATTTTCTGCAAAATAAATTAAACACCAATTGCCATTTAATTAAACAGTACTGAAACATGCTATTGTGTTTTTTTTCCTGATTTTTTTAAATGTCTGCCTCTGGATCTCTGAATTGTGTCCAGTGAGTTGACAAGTGTGAAGGGAGTAATTTTCAACAAATTCTCCTTTAAACTATGATCACAATAAAATATTTGGCACAATCCTTGAATTTGTCAGCCAATCAAAACTGCACCATAACTTTATAATTTCATGTGAATGCTGTTTCTTAATATTTATATAATTCAGGATGATGATAGCACATCTAATGTTTACAGGACTTCACTCCTGTAAATTCAAAAGCCAAACCCCTCTAATGGCCCATTCCAGTATTATATTTCTTAACTTGCATTTTATAAATATTTATCGAGAAATGTTTGCAAAGGTCACTGCATAACAGCATTTGCTTGTACACTGTGATGGAGATGCTTGCAACAAAGCCTTGCCAAATCAGTTTACACTCCTTTAATTGAAGGACACACTACAAATATTGGTGCTGATTTGAATTATTTTTCAGACAATAGTTACATGCCTTCCTCTCATTATAAATGTATACATACTGTATATATCACCAGTATGTTAAATTCATTGTTTTAAATGCAAGAAAAGAATGTAATGGCAACATTGACTCTTTGCATGGTGACAGACTGCATAAGGTACAAAGAGGTTAGACAAAATCTTGAGTCTCCCTTTTGTACTGTATTATTTTCCCCCATGGCTAATGTGAAGATGGTATAAATAAAAGAACCATATCATTCTCTAGATCAGGGGTCACCAACCTTTCCGACCTCATGGACCACTAAGTTCATAATTTTAAATTCCGCAGACCACTAATATGATTTTTTTTAAAAAAGATAAATAGTATTTAGTGCAATATAAAAAATGCAAATAATTTTTCTGCAGACCACCAAAATTTTCTTGCAGACCGACCACTGCTCTAGATCTTCTTGTATGAATACTTATCTGTAACTATTGTTTGATTATTTAGGGAAGTGAAAATATAGTAATGATTCAAACAATGATCTTTCTCATTATTAATCAAAACACCATTGGGAAATAGATACTCCTTCATTCTGACATGGACTCATCACCCCTTGGCATAAACAAATACTTCTTAACCACAGATGCTCTCATTCTTGGCATGACCGAATACAAGATAAGATAGACTTGTCCTGGCCAATCTCCAGGGAGATAAGCCTGGTAGCTTACCCCAAGGAATGG
The DNA here is from genome assembly GCA_022577455.1 of Arizona elegans. Lineage (NCBI taxonomy): Eukaryota > Metazoa > Chordata > Lepidosauria > Squamata > Colubridae > Arizona > Arizona elegans. Next base: position 133,034,711 of record JAKOOJ010000002.1, on the reverse strand, counting down.
AACATCAATTCAAACCTAATGGTAGGGTGCTTCAACTTTCTGGATGTCTCTGACTGACGAAAGAAGGATATAAAGTCTTTCTGTATTTTCTTTGACTGCTGTTTCATGTTATTGTGTCATTTTTTTTAAATACTACCTTGAAATAAAGCTATCTCAAATCAAAAAGAACTTTTGACCCAACTCTGCTGAGATGACAACAGAGTAATACACTCACATTCTGGCTTATTAAACGAGAGATGTATTCCAAATTTCAAATGTGGGGACTGCATGCTTGAAAAGGTATTACAAAATAAGTATATGAAAATGTAGTAGGATTTCATAATTCAAACCTATTACATGGTTTGAAATTCAAACTGATAAGCACTTAGGACAGAATGCAGCAGACGTTGACAATGGTAGAAAGTAAGAGTCAGCAAACTAGAAAATTCCCAGTTTGGCTCTGCCAAACTTGCAGAACAAGTTACTTACAGAAATGTCCACATTGATGCCTTCATTAAAAGGATGAAAACTCTGTTGTACTTCGAACTCTGTCCATTTTTAATGTATGTACAATATCATAATATACAGATACAAAACGGGGGGTGGGGTGGGGGGAAGGGTTGTATGGTAATAGAGTGGTGGTGTTTTTTTTTTATGTGTGCCCCATTAGTCATTCCATTGTCAAATCTAAAACTGGTATGTGATGAGAGGAGAGGAAATGCTATAGACTGTTTTGCATCGTATAGTTTATTGTGATGGTTTCCCAACTGTGGATCTTTTTAAAGGAAGTTGAATTTATTTCTGCATTATCAGTTTACGAAGTACGGTGCAAATTCATGCTAACTTCTCAAGAGCCACGTGTTTCTATCAGATATTCTATTGGTGGAAAGGTTCGCTGTGTATTCTGCTGCCTCTTCAAAATCATCAGGCTAACAATTAGTGCCTGCATAGGGCACAGATAATTGTGACAAATGGGGTTAAGTATGCCTTCCAAGTGCTTACAAATCCCTAAGAAATATAAAGCCCTTTAATGGCCAATTCCAATTGCTATAGCTTTGGAAAGCTTGATAAGGGCTAAGTAACCTAGTACAGGTAGTCCTCAACTTACGACCACAATTGTGCCCAAAATTTATGATGTTAAAGGGAGAAATTTGTTAAGTGAGTTTGCTCCATTTTACGACTTTTCTCACCACATTTGTTAGCGAATCCCTGCAGTTCTTAAATTAGTAATATGGTTGTTATGTGACTCTGGTTCCTGCATTGACTTTGCTTGTCAAAAGGTCACAAAAGGAGATCACATGACCCCCAGGACACAGCAACCATCATAAATGTGAGTCAAGCATCCGAATGTAAATCACGTGGTCATGGGGATGTTGCAATGGTCGTTAGTATGAAAAATGGCCATACGTCACTTTTTTTCAGTGGCTTTGAACTGTCACTAAATGAACTGTTGTAAATTGAGGATTACCTGTACTCTGCAGGTATGGGGATTCTTCCTTAATCCTTAATATAATCATCCTTAATCCTTTGCCAGTAGTATTTCTGTCTGAAGATGATGTGAGGTGGTGGATACAAAGATAGAGTATCGCTTCTTGAATTGGTCATGTACAATTTGTGCAGCCTGTTTATAAGTATCTATTTTCAAGATGCAGAATATATGAAGTTGCCTTTACAATCAGGCAATGCTACAGTTGTGGCACTTAATATTCCTTGCTACTTTTTAACATAAATTATCTCGATCTGATTGTATGTATTTTGCTTTTGCAAAGAATATATCTAAGGAGAATAATAACCTTTTTAGTGGAACATGATACAGCTTATCATTTTGTTTTTAAATAAGCACTGATGCTTTCCAGTCTTGGAGCCTGGTCAGAATAAGGAAAGAAAGAAATGTTGATTAAACACTTGTATGGTGTGAATTGTTCTGAAAATGTATTAGTCAAAAACAAAAGTAATCCATGATGCTATCATAAAGAAACCCAGCTGGCATGGTATCATCTAGATATGAGGGTATTTTTTCGTAGACGGCGATCTTCCTTTTCCAAGGTTAGCATTGCCTGTTTTGTTCCTGAGATGTCAGTCTTTCATAAATACAACATGCAAGTTATTATGTGAAATTAGATTTTTGATTTCAAATTTCTACACATGCAGGAACTGCATTAAGAATCCAGAATAGGCTTATCAGATGTGTGTTGCAAAATTTGGACAACTATGAGATGGCAGCAAAAAGTTAAAGACTGAATTTCTTTGCCATCATTTTCTTTTCTTTTCTTTTTTAAATACTTTTTATTTTTTAAAACAACAAGACATAACAAACAATAACATAAAACATACTCCTTCTTTACAACAGTTTTGTAACGGTTATCCTCTTATTATTTACATTTTCCCCTCTACTTTTCTTTGATTATACTTACAGTACATAATTTGCCATCGTTTTCTGGTCCACTAGTCATTTGTAGTCCATATCTGGGAACAGTGATCTAGAAATATATTTCTATTATGTGCTCACTAATATTTCTTTATCATTAATTAATTAAAACAAGTAATGTTTAATTAATTAATACTTTAATTAATACTTATTAATTAATTAATTAATTAATTGCATTTGAAATAAAAGAATAATTGCTTTACAATAAGATAGCTGTTTTATTTGCGACTCATGCAAGAACAGTGTAGAATTTTGTGGCTCCTAAAAACTAGAGCATAGCTTTTCAAGGCTACATCTGATTGCTACGTATACTATATCTGAGTATAAAGTATAAAGTATACAGTATTTATAAAGTAAGCTTTATCTTGATAGAGCACTGCATAGAATCTATATGTAGCCAGAGCATTAGCGGGTTGGAATAGGACTGGAGAGACCTTCTTAGGTCCAGCTTCAGCCATGGAAATTCACATTGGGTGACTGAGTCACTCTCTCAGGTCCAGAGTTATTATTACAGGTAGTTTTCAGTTTACAACCTTTCATTTAGTGACTGTTCAAAGTTATAACGGCACTGAAAAATGTGACTTATGACCATTTTTCACACTTACAACTGCTGCAGCATCCTCATGGTCACGTGATCAAAATTCAGACTCTTGGCTCATATTTATGATGGTTGCAGTATCCTGGGGTCATGTGATAACTTTTTGTGACCTTCTGACGGGCGAAGTCCATGGGGAAACCAGATTCACTTAACAACAGTGTCACTAATTTAGCAACTGCAGGGATTCACTTAACTGTGGCAAGAAAGATCATTAAAAATTCACTTAACAAATGTCTCACTTAACAACAGAAATTTTGAGCTCAGTTGGGGCTGTAAGTCGAGCACTACCAGTGTAGAAGAAAATATTCTGTAACTATATGGGACAGATAGCTTGAGTTATCTGCAGCTTTATAAAAGAAAGATTGCTTAAATAATTGTTCTCTTTTCCATCTACCACTTACTTTGTAATTCTGTTGATTACAAAGATTTTTAAAATATATTTTTGAATAAAAGCTGATTTTCTATTTTTGGACTTTTTCCTAAATCTTGGAGAATCTTATGCAACCTAATGACTCTATTTGCATACTAGTTTTCTGAAGAATAACTTTAAGGAATATCAGCTACATTTCCCCTCTTCTGCCCTCATTTCCTTCTCTCTAGATTTTAACTTTTTTTTTGCCTACTGAAGAATTTTGGACACTTGAAAGCTTGCGAATGTAAAAAGTGTAGACCTTCAGCTGACCTAATAAAACTATTATCTTAATATGAATTCTGGAGCATAAAATTGAATGTCAAAGAATTTAGCAGCAGCAGCAAAACTCCCATTTTTAAAAAGCAGAGAGAACAAAACATTCTCCCTAGTGTAGAAATGGGAGGTGCCAGTCTGGGTATTCCTTGCTCTAGCTCTATGTCCTGAGCTGAAAAGTTCTGAAGATCCGCCTCCCTGGTGACGTCTCTTCAGTTTTTTTCAGCTCAGCACAGCTCATGGTTGCAAGATTTTAGCTCCTGAGCTTTGAGCCAGTGTAAAAACCATTTTTTCCCTGGAATTTCTTTTACTTTATTTTTCTTTCTTTTTCCTTTGGAAGCTGCTTTCCCCTTGTTACTTGCTTACAGGTATTGTTCAAAAGGGAGCTCTCCGGTTTTGGATTGAGCGTGTGGGGGGGTGGCTGTTGTTCTCCCCTCAATCTCCCTTAGCGTGTGGGCGGCTGTGAGGGGCTAGCCGGCTGGCTTTCGCCCCGGTCCCTCCAAATATTCTTCGGAAGCCTCCCAGGCTTCTCAGACAGCCGCGGGAGCCGCGCGCGCCATTTTGTAGGGCCGCGGCATCCCTTTGATCACCGCTCGTCAGCTGGGAAGCGGAGCGGCGTTTTTTTGATTTATTTGCTGGTTTTGAAGCCTCCTGACTCTGCTGCAGCCGCGCCAGCTGGAGTTGGCTGCTGGTCCAATTTCTAGGTACTTGGGCTGATGGTGTGAGCCGGGCGCTGGGCCACGCTACATTCTGGCGGGCAATGGCGGCCTGTAAGTCGCGGCGGCTTTCGTCCCCGCGCATTTTTTTGGCGCGAATTGGGCCAGGCGGCTGTGATCCCCTGGCAACCATTCGAATATAGAGCTGGTGTGTTTACTTGGGAAGCAGAGGAGAGTGTGAATTTCTGGCCAGCACATTTTTTATCTGCGGGTTTGCCTGGCGGCCTGACCTGGTATGGCTTCTGATTATGGAGAGGGCCCCTTCCTTTTTTTTTTTTTGAACGGTGGCAGTTGAGGAGCGGCCATTTTGAGACCTGGGCGCCATTTTGTATTTCCTTTCTAGGCCAGAATAATTTTTTTTTTTTATTTTTCTCTCCTTTGTTACTGTTTTGCAGAGTCTTGGAATTTGGTTTCCTGTGACTGCCATCTGACTTAACATCATGGGGGATGCTGACAGGCAACCATCTTTCTCTGCTGAGGGCTCCTGGTCACCTCTACCTGACAGGGGTAGGACCTCTAGGCCACGAACTGCCAGCCTTGCTGCAGCCAATAAAATTAAGGCCAAGGCTAGAGCTCGCCCCGGGCGTTCCAAGGCTGAGGAAAAGACAGCTCAAGTTAGGCACCGTGCCTTGGACAGAGAATTTGCAAAGGCCGCTGCCATTATTAAGGCTGCTGACCCCCCTCAGGCCTCTGTGCCTGCGCTTCAGCCATCAGTTCAGACTATGGAAGATTCTGTCCCTCAGACTGTCCACTCTCCTACCTTGGCTGGGCCATCCAGGGCATGGTCTCCAGAATTGCAGGTCGAGCCCCAGCAATGTCCAGGGCCTTCTGGGACCAACAAACACCCTGAAGCCACCTTTACCCCTACAGCGGCTGGCCTTCGCCAGGATGAAGGGGGGGAGCAGGAAGTTCAGAATTCCATGAAGTCTTGGGTGGAGCAGGCTATTAGACAGGGCATTGCAGAAGGGATGCAGCTTCAGTCACAGATGTTTGCCCAAATGTATGCCCTTAGACCTGAGGTTGAGTCCCAGGGATATCCTGCCCCTTCTGAAGATTACCTGGGACAGGTCTCTCCTTCCCATTCTGAGCTAGTTGACTATGCAGAAGACTTTCTGGAGGAGGGGGAGATTTCGGATGGGGATCAGATCCAACCACCCAGGCCCGCTTTCAAGGGTTTATTTAATCCAGCCCTTTTGAAGCCACTTCTGATTAAGGCCAGGGCCACTGCTCGATTGGGTCCTGACCCAGCACTCCCTGGTACCTCGGGTGCTGGAGAGCAGGATGATTATCTTTTCACAGAACAGGCAGTGGAGGCTGATACTATTCCTATCCCGAGAATGTTTCTGGACATGATCCGTAGACAGTGGGCGGCCCCAGCTCTTTCCTCCAGGGCCTCAGGGCTGGACAACCAGTTGTTTACGGTGGATGCGGACATGCTTAACTTGCTGGAGGTTCCAAAGGTGGACGCTCCGGTGGCGGCTCTCACTTCTTCTTCTGTTCTACCACCTGATGCAGAGGACGCCTTAAAGGCAGAAGATAGGCGAGAGGAGACGGCACTTCGTCGTGCGCACCAGGCGGATGCCTGGGCTGTAAGAGCTTCTTCGGCAGCATCCTTTCTCACCAGAGCATCGGTCAGATGGCTTCGCCAGCTCCAAGGCCATTTGGCACCGGAGGATGTTCGGGCCCACCAAGACCTTTCTAAGATTTTGGCTGCAGCTGAATACACGGCTGACGCTACCTTAGCAGCTGCCAGGTTCTCTGCCAGGGCCATGGCTTCGTCTGTCACCGCTAGACGTATGCTATGGCTACGCCATTGGCGAATGGACGGAAAAAACAAGTGGAAGTTGGCTTCCGCTCCCTTTGAAGGGGGGTTTCTTTTCGGACAAGCCTTAGATCCCCTACTTATTGAGACAAGGGATAAAAGGAAGGTCCTCCCGTCCCAGAGTAGGCGAACTGATTTCCGCTCATCTCCTTACTATAGGCGGCCCTCCTTCCGCCAGGGGGGAGCCGGGGCAGGCTTTCCCCGTCAGCAACGGCCCTTTCCCTCCTTCAGACCTAATTATCAGGCAGATAGACCAGCCTTTCCCCGGGGTCGCCAACAGTCGTCCAACAAGCCCTTTAGGGGCTCCGGTGGCAGAGGGGCCAGGAGATCTAAGTGACTATCCGTCACTGGACCCTCTTGGGGGCAGGCTCGGCCTGTTTGCAGACCGCTGGGACGACCTTACTACAGACAATTGGGTGAGGGGGACAGTAAGAGCAGGGCTCTCCCTCGAATTCCTTTCACCCCCTCCGAGGCATTTCCTCCGCTGCCCCGTTTCTGGAGACCCGCTCAGGCGGGAACTCATGGAATCAGCTATCCAGCATTTGCTGGATATCCGGGCCATTCAGCCGGTTCCACGGAGGCAGTGGGGGCGCGGGTTCTATTCCATCCTGTTTATCATCCCAAAGGCCTCGGGAGGGTGGAGGGCAATTCTAAATTTAAAAGGCCTCAACAAGTTTATAGTTTACAGGAGGTTCAAAATGCACTCCCTGCATTCCATTTTAGCCGGAATCAGGGAGGGAGACTTCCTAGCCTCCATAGATTTGACCGAAGCCTACCTCCACATCCCAATTCGGCCGGAGCATCGTCAATACCTGAGGTTTTGCTATTCAGGCCGTCACTTTCAATATCTTGCCCTGCCGTTCGGGCTGGCCTCCGCTCCCCGGACGTTTACCAAGATTCTCTCTGCCTTGGCGGCGTATCTCAGGTCTCTTCCCATCAGAATTCAGTGTTACCTCGACGATCTGCTCATACAAGGGTCCTCCCAGCGGCGAGCGGAACTGGACTTGGCCACAACAATACAGGTATTGAGGGACCACGGGTTCTCGGTGAATCTGGCAAAGTGTCATCTCGTACCTTCTACAAGGTTAGTTCACCTGGGGGCCCTGATAGACACGATAGCGGGGCAGGTCTTCTTGTCCCCGGACAGACAGGACAGTATCAGGGCGCTGATTCAGTCCATTCAGGGATCCCAGTCAGTTCAGGTAGCCCAGCTATCCCAATTGTTGGGGAAAATGATTTCTTGTATGAACATAGTTCCCTGGGCCAGGCTCCATGCGAGACCACTACAGTGGTTCTTGCTCCCCTTTCAGAAGGCAGGAACGAGCTCATCCAAGATGAGGGTTCAGGTCCCCCCTCGGGTCCTACGATCCCTGACCTGGTGGACGTCAGGGGCCATCCAGAAGGGGTGCTTCTTCAGGGAACCCCGCAGGGTGATAGTAACGTCAGATGCCAGTCTGACAGGCTGGGGGGGCCATTGCGGGTCTCAGGTGGCCCAGGGCCGCTGGTCCTGCCAGGATCTAGTCCATCAGATCAATTGGTTGGAGCTCCGGGCTGCCCGTCTGTCTCTTCAGACCTTTCTACCGCAGGTGAGGGGGAAGCATGTGCTCCTTCTCACGGACAATACGACGACGAAAGCCCATATCAACAGGCAAGGGGGAACTCGTTCCGGGCCTCTAATGCGAGAGGCGGAGACCCTCTGCCTTTGGGCAGAGACTCACCTTTTGTCTCTGACAGCGGACTACATCGCGGGGACGGACAACGTGGAAGCCGACTGGCTGAGCCGAGCCATTGTGGATCCCTCGGAGTGGAGGCTCCATCCCAACTTGTTTGCGGAGATAGTCGACCGGTTCAGCCGCCCGGTGGTGGACCTCTTCGCCTCCCCAGCGAACGCTCAACTTCACCTTTTCTTCTCCCGGTTTGCTGCCCCAGGAGCGGCGGGGGTGGACGCTCTGCGGACCCCGTGGCCCAGGGGCCTCCTTTACGCTTTCCCTCCCCTACCCCTAATCCCGGCCGTCATTCGGAAGTTGATACTGGAGAGGGCGGAACTGGTTTTAGTGGCTCCCTATTGGCCCAGACGCCCTTGGTTCGCCGACCTGGTCGACCTGTCGGTCGCCACTCCCTGGCGGGTTCCCCCAGACAGAGTCGCTCTCAGCCAGGGCCCGGTTCAGCATCCGGACCCACAGAGACTGCAGTTAGCCGCTTGGAGGTTGAGCGGGGCCTCTTGAGGCGGGAGAACTTTCCGGCCAGGGTCATCAGGACTATGCAGGCGGCCAGGCGACCCTCCACCACAAGAATATATGAGGCAACATGGAACAGGTTTGCCGGGTGGTGTGTCTCCAGACAGTTGAGCCCGACCTCAGCATCAGTGGTGGAGGTGCTGGAGTTCCTACAGGACGGGTTGGACATGGGACTTTCCACTAACACTCTACGGCGACAGGTGGCTGCGCTAGGCACTGTCTTGACATTTGGGAGGTGGGGCTCCCTTGCTAACCATCCGAGGGTGAAGATCTTTCTGCGTGGGGCAACTAATTTAAGACCGCCGCCTCTTCACCGTTATCCCACTTGGGATCTCACTAAGGTTCTGCAAGCCTTGACTAAGGCGCCCTTCGAACCGTTGAGGGAGGCTAGTCTCCGTCTCCTATCGTGTAAGGTTGCTTTCCTTGTGGCCGTCACGTCTGCCCGACGGATCTCAGAGTTGGCGGCTCTATCGGTGCGGAAAGACCTCTGTATTTTTCATTCCAACAGGGTGGTTTTACGGCTGGACCCTGCCTTCCTTCCTAAGGTCAACTCCTTGTTCCACCGAGCGCAGGAGTTGATCCTGCCAGACTTCTGTCCTCGGCCCCGGCACGCCTTGGAGCAGAGCTGGCACACCTTGGATGTGAAGAGGGCCCTTCGTATTTACATTTTTAGAACCTCTTCTTTCCGAAAGACGGAGGCTCTCTTTGTCTCTTTTCAGCCGTCGACTCTTGGCCACAGGGTGACCTCTTCCACGGTGGGACGCTGGCTTAGGACGTGCATCTCATCTGCATATGAGCTTCAGGCTCTCCCGGTGCCTTCTGGGATAACGGCCCACTCCACCCGCAGTGCTGCCACATCTGCGGCCTGGTCTACTCAGGCGTCAGTGGAAGACATTTGTAGGGCGGCTACATGGACTTCTCCCACTCCCTTCATCCGTCACTATAGAATTGACTCTTTCGCTTCGGCGGAGGCGGCCTTTGGGAGAAGGGTACTGCAGCGGGTTCATGAAGATCCGGGGTCGTCGGCCCAGGACAGCTCCCTCCCTTAGGGCTGGTCAGTCTTTGGTATATCCCAGACTGGCACCTCCCATTTCTACACTAGGGAGAAGGGACGTTGGTCTTACCGTGATACGTTCCTTCTCGTAGTGTAAAATGGGAGGTGCCAGCCCCACCCTGCTTGTGGCTGTCTGGACCGGCTCCCCTGGTGGAGCATGTTGTTTCTATTTTTCAGTCTGCGTACATTGACCTGGACTGCGTACCATTCGCTTTCGCTTCGCTGGCAAAAAACTGAAGAGACGTCACCAGGGAGGCGGATCTTCAGAACTTTTCAGCTCAGGACATAGAGCTAGAGCAAGGAATACCCAGACTGGCACCTCCCATTTTACACTACGAGAAGGAACGTATCACGGTAAGACCAACGTCCCTTTTCATGAGGCAGGTACATACTGAGGATATTTTCCAGATTCATGCAGGAAACCAAACTGCTTGCAGTGAAAATTACTTTTGGGAGGGAAATATGTATGCCTGCATACACACACACATATATACTGGTAGATGCATGCATATGCACATATACAAAAAGCAATAAAGTGCGACACCATTTATTGGGTACAATATTATATTTTATAGCTTCTTAAAAGATAGGGTGGTAATAACCCTTAAACAGTTTTAATTCTGAGAAATTCTTTTGAATCAATGAAAATAATTTTTGCAACTTCTTTAAGAATAACTATCTTGAATTCAATCACAGAATGTTCTGCAAGGTTAAAAAAATAGCAACAGGAAAAGAAAATGTTTCAGAATTTTATCATTTCTGATATTTCTAAAAATGACATTTTTGAAAACATCTCTGTATTGGCTTAATCAGTTGTATAGCAAATGGGCACTTTGTCAAATGTAAAAGATAACAGAACATTGTTTTTGTTTTTTTTTTTTTTTAATTTGATTTATATGCCGCCCTTCTCCGGAGACTCAGGGCGGCTTACAATGTGCTCAGCAACATTGTTGACAGATGATGACATAGATTATATGGAAGAATGTATTTGTCTCCTGATTTTATGGATATATATCACTGGATTATAAGAGTGTTGCCAGAAAAGATAAGGTAGTGGAGTTGGGATCTTCATTTACCTGATTTAATCATGACATGGTCTTAGAATCTCCTTTAGGTTTGGAAACTTAAGTAAATGAAGACTTACCGCACGTATGAGAGGGAAGCATTTTTGTCCAAGATCAATTACTGGGTATAACTTGGAATGCTTGTATTGAGAAGTACAGAGGTGATCTTTTGTTACTTCTTTTATGTTTTCCTATAATATATTTGTCCTGAAAATCTTAGTGGCTCTGTTGATTTGTTTTTAAAGTTCATTTAAATATCTTTAAGTGTGTATGGCTGTATTGAAGGACTTTAAATGTCTTTAAATTCTAGAATACTCCATAAAGTTGGCTAATTTTCTGGGTACTGTCTTATTTCATAACAGTATCCAAAAAATTAGCCAACTTTATGGAGTATTCTAGAGTCAGGTGATGAGAAAGTTATTAAATCCTGATTGAACTTTGTCAAAGCCTCTTGGCCATGAGTCCAGATAAAGATTCACTGAGATCAATGATTCTCAACAGGGTGGATAAAAATCAATGATTTTTTTTAAAAAATAAAAAAAATCAGATTTTTTTGATTTAAATTGGATTTTTTTTATTTTTATCGAATTTATTTTAATAAAAAACTTTTGGGGTAAAAATCTATCGTAAGATAGTTTTCTATTTAAGATACATAAATAATTTAGTTTATTCAGCATGAAATGGAGCTTAGTTATGTAGCATGAGGCTGTATATTCTGCAACACTGGGACTATCGGTGAGTCAACAGTGGGTCAAAGGAGTAGCAGAGATGACAGTTGCTCTTTAAAAATTATGATTTAAATCGAGTTGATTTAAATCAAGCCTTTTTACTAGTGATTTAAATCATGATTTAAATTGTGATTTAAATCAACTCGATTTAAATCAAATCCACCCTGATTCTCAAGTAGAGTAGTTTTGGGGTGGGATAACTTATCACTAGAAGCTAAGATTATCAACCTAGAGGTGTATTATATTATTATATTGATCGTATCGTGTATTCAGATTCCCTAGAAAAATCAATTATACCAGCAATGGTTGGAGGTGCTAGAAAGCATTTTTAAAAATCCACCATAAAGGTCTTATGATGACCAATGGCAATCCTATCCAGGATTCAATTTCCCATGAACTTTATAAAGGCTAATTAATTAACTAGCTAAAAAAATGTCTTCTAGTGGAGCTGCTATTTCTGATTATTAAAATGTCCCCTATATATCAGTTATGCTGGGGAATATTCAGTGGAGTCCTAGTATTTTTCATTATTGACAGAGGGATAAAGAAGATAAGTCAAAAGATGACTGACTAACCCCCCACAAGGGATCTCCAAGAAATATACTTGCTGACCATGTCTTGCTCTAGAAGTCTTTCAGGTTTCAGTCAATTAAGTGAAGTCTCTTGTGTGCTGGTTGCAGGTGATTCTCTACCTGATACAATAGGTCAAAAACAAAATCAGAAGTCAACATCTTCCTTTTTGTTTCTAAATTGTCTCAATTGTAAATAATACTTTTCTATGTAATTGTCTTTGCAGTATACTTAATTTTAAAAGCATTTCATTACTAACATCATATGATAATGTAGGGTTATTAGATTGTAATAGAGCAGTGAAACCACCCCACACATCTACTAATTGGTCCACAAAAACATCCAAGTATTTAAAACAACTATAACAGATGCACCTCAAGAACAAAAAGAACAGTTTTATGCGAATATTCAAGAAGTGCTATTACAAATGCCTATAGGGGGAGTTTTCAAGACTAAAACTGCATTCTGGCTACAAGTAGTTAGTGATCCAAGTAAATCAGGTAAAGTCTTAATAAAAATCTCTATGTTTTTCTATCAATGGCTGCTTATGATATAATCCCATGATGGCGAATCTATGGCACGCGTGCCAGAGGTGGCATGCAGCGTCCTCTCTGATGGCACATGAACTGTCGCCCCAGTTCAGCTCCGCTGCGCATGTACGCGTGCTTCCCACCAGCCAATTGGTCTTTGGGACTACCACACATGCACTGGGGGCGGGGAGTGTGTGGGGGCCATGCGCACATTCATGGGAGGGTGCATGCGGGGGCCATGCTCACATTGCATTTTGGGGGTTTAGGGGTACGCGCATTTAAGTGTGCACATGTGCGCTTTGGGCACTCAATCCAGAAAACGTTAGCCATCACTGATATAATTGATATGGCAACTGTATTTGGCAATGGATAATATGCCCAAGTAGCATTTGGGTTGAACATACACATGTCCTCATCCAATTTTCTTGATAAAACTGCAGCAAGTGTCACCATTTCATTTCTTCCAAATCTCCCAACCAACGATTTTCTACTTCTTTATTATCAATTTTAGTAAATTGAAATCTCCCTATATCTCTTACAGACATTTATGGTGGCATTTCTGGATTGTCAGCATAAAACTGTTCTATGATAGGACATTTAGGCTTAATATTAGTGGGGTAAATTGGGAAAATATTGGAAATTTGTGTTAATAACGTAAGTCTTTCAATCATTCTGCAGGATGATGTCCAAAATTCCTTTAATGTCAGAAAGATTCACTGGTTTGAAATGTGTCTACCTTTGCCTTGTTATTTCAGCTCAGGCAGTTTTGAGGTTAGCAGCAAATTGGGTGGAGTGGTTTTGCAGGTTGGCAACTCAGAATAGTATCAATGTCCAGATGGAGTGACTAACCCCTAGGTGATGACAAGTTTCCTGCCTAAAGTTTTCTCCTTAACATATTTTTGACTATTTTGCAAGCTGTAGCTTATAACCAATGAGAGTGGAAAATTTGTACTTTCAGACTTGCAAGAGTGATGTCAACCCTTTCGGGTAAATCATACAAGGAACATGGCTAATAAACTAATTCTATACAGTATCAGAATCTTGCAAGTCTGTAAATACAAACTTCTGCCACTCTTTTTAACCACTTGATCATTTAGGGTGAATTCTTTACATGTTTCTTTCTCTGACTGTTAAGCCATTGGGGGCTTCTGACTCGCCAGGAACATGCATTCCATTACAAATTGTGAAAGTTGGATATATTTTTTTAAAAAAAGCAAATAGAAAAAAAAATCCCTGATGTCTTTGAATAGCAAAAAACAAAACAAAACAAAACAAAAAACAAAAAACCCAACAAAAAAACCCCACAAACAAACTAGAAGATTTAGGTTGTATCAAGACAGAAATATTACTGGAAGCTAAGATTACCAAACTAAAGCTGTTTTATTTTGATTGTATCGTGTATTCAAATTCCTTAGGAAAATCAATTATGTCAGCAGTGGTTGGAGGTGCTAGAAAACAAAGCCAGAAAAGAACACAGTGGGTAGACACCGTCAGACAAAATGTTATTTTAAACCTTGAAATATCAAACATAGTTATAAAACAGCGGAGCGAAGGGAGGGAACTAATCTATAAGATCTGAAATGCAAATGCAACTAAGCAGATGAAGAGATATATATTTTGTATATTCTATTGCCTATGGGTGACCTTGAAAACTAAACCACGGGATTGAAGAAAAGTTTAGAAGAAGATGCTTCACAACATGGGAAGGATAGACAAACATATATTTTGTATTAGAGCAACCACCTCTAGCTTCCTCTAGAGCAGGGGTGTCAAACTAAGGTGGCGCAGTGGTGCAGTACTGCAGCTACTTCAACTGACTGCTAGTTCAGCAGATCAGTGGATCAAATCTCACTGGCTCAAGGCTGACTCAGCCTTCCATCCTTCCGAGGTGGGTAAAATGAAGACCCAGATTGTTAGTGGGCAATATGCTATTTAGTATACTGTCTTTGGTGTAAGCCTCCCAGAGTCCTCAGAGAATGGGCGACATAGAAATATGACTAATAAAATAAATAAATAAATAAATAAAACTCACAACGACACATCGCCACGTGACGTATCGCAACTCTCCTCCCTTTGCTAAACCAGGGGTAGATGTGGCCAGAGTGTGACACATCCGGCCCATGGGCTGCAAGTTTGACACCCCTGCTCTAGAGTTCTACAGCTGCTCTCTGAGCTGTTCTTGGCTGTTTCCACACACGGATGCATAGACAATTTGACAAACTTTTCCTTACCTTGTGTGGGCCTAAGAAAAATATCAAATAAAATCAAGGAAACAATATAATACTTCATTTTAAATGACAGACTTTATTTTCTTATGCCTTCTTTCCTTCTTATGCCTACTTTCCCTAATCTGGTACCTGGCAGGTGTGTCTGAATTGCAGGATCTAGAAATCCCAGCCAATTCACACACATTTTTGAATGTATCATCTGAGCCAGTACAGTGCATTTGTGAAAGTTTCTCTATGAATTTCTTTGGAAATGTTTACAGTTTGCCCTGTTCAATGGGCTTATTTTTGAGCGATCATGTAAAACATTACATAAAGAAGTAATGTAGTGGCTAGGTGCTCCATTTATAAATCCCAGGTCTTGTAGCTTTATCTGTTCAATAAAATGCCTCCTATATCCAGGTGAGACTCAAGCTCTCACTTTACAAGATTTTCTTCACTTTATAACTCTCAGTTATATTGAGTGGCTTGATTATTCCCATCTAAAACCTGAAAAATCTCTCTCTCTCTCTCTCTCTCGCTCGCTCGCTCTCTCTCTCTCACTCACTCACTCACTCACTCTCTCTCTCTCT
Organism: Arizona elegans; assembly: GCA_022577455.1. Classification (NCBI taxonomy): domain Eukaryota; kingdom Metazoa; phylum Chordata; class Lepidosauria; order Squamata; family Colubridae; genus Arizona; species Arizona elegans. The sequence goes on along the minus strand of JAKOOJ010000002.1, from coordinate 133,019,503 downwards.
CTCACACACACACACGTTTTATTTCTCAACTTCTCTATATGGGACACATATATTAATATATATAGGATTATGCTTTAAATTGTCTTGCAGAAGTTAACAGATATCAAGTGCTTGTGTCTTTGTTGCATTTATTCTGTATATCATCATTCTGAACATGATTTTAAAAAATCCTAAAATGTTGATAATGCAGAGCTTATTTGGGCAATACTGTAGCCTGGGTTACAGTTAACTACTGACAAGTTTGGGTTTTTTTATCTCTGTGAAATCATGATATTTTATGCCTGGCTTTCTAACATGAAACCTCTATGATTGGGCTGGAGAACATAATGAACTATAAAAGGGAACAAAATAGGGGTGGGGAATTGTGGTGGGTGGGAGTGCGTTTGGGGATTGTTATGTGTGGGGGACCTGGTCTTTGGGTGTTAATTGAATTTTGTTGTATGGGTATACTGTGTATACATGTACAATGAGTATACACGTACAATGACAATAAAGTTGTTGTTGTTGTTGTTGTGTGGAAAACTGATGCTGAATGTTTATTTGATGGAGTGTGTTGTTTCTTGTGTTGTTGCCAGGCTAGATTAACATATGAGATGCAGTGTTGGCTAGCTGTTTTTAATCAGCTTTGCGTCCTTGGGAAAGAATGTAGAAGCTTTCAAGTTCTGTTATTATGTTCGCTTTCCATGTTATACCTTTTTATCTTTCATCTCATTAAAAATTAAATGTGGGATTTGCACGTGCTGAGACATTCATATTTATAGATGCGGGCTACATTAATGTTTAAACTGTTATGTAATGGTGCAAACAGAAAGAAATGACTTAAATATAATTTAACATGAATTCAAGGGTTTTGTCTAGATTGACTGATGCAAAGAATTGGTTATTTCAGGAGAAGTCTGGATGGAAATTTTGTCAGTTGCATTCAATGTCCGCTAAATGGGGATTTTTTTTTTAAAAAAAATGAAGGCGTACTGTACTGCTAGCAGTTTTGGAGTATTTGGAACTGTGGGCAAGATATTATAATTAATTTGGAAAATCAGGAATTCGTTTTCTACAACAGGCTGGTAAACAACAATATTAGGTTAAATTGCTTTTCGTTACAAACTTTGCTCTTTTCGTTGTTACCTGTTACTTGTGCTGATCAGCTTGGTAATGTTAAAAACGTGCTGTATTTTTTGTTAGTTGTATGAACAGTGTATTTGTTTACTTTCCCAAAACCTCTATCTCTTCTACACAGAGGACATGAACACAAGTTACAGTTTGACCATAGAGCTTCAGCAGGTCCATTCAGCATTGATAGCAAGAGCTGTCAACCAGTCTCTTATTCCCCCTTTCCTCTTTAGTTATTACACTTTCCAAAATCTTACAACAAAACCATAAAATACTTCCTAAAGTTAATGAGCATTTTCCTTTCCTTATCACCTGGTGTCCCCAGTTGGCTGTGTCTATCAGGAAAAAGAGCGTAGTTTCTTTTCAGAACAGCATGAACATATTGATGGGAAAACGGAAACAGAAATCAATTATTGTTGCTTTTTCGCTTTTTCTTTTTCCCAAACCCTCAGAATCTTCTTTACTTTCTGCTGTTGTTGTCTGTATGGAATAGGGGAGGCCAGTGATGGCTACCCTTTTCCAGATCGAGTGCCCAATGCGTGTGCGTGCACCCGAAAATGCAATGTGCGCACGGCCCCCCATGTGCCCACCCTCCACACATGTGCCCATCCCCCTGTTGTGGCCCCGCCCTCTGAGCCTGTCCCATCGGAGGAAGAAAGCTCTGAGCATGAGGAAGAGGAGTCAGCCAGGCCTCCCTCTCCAGGCCCCTCCCCTCTGGCATTGTCTCAGGTGCCGGCCGAGGGAGAGGAGATCAGCAGGGAGACAGCTGGTTCGTCTCAGAGTGATGAAGAAACATCATTCCTGGACGCACGCCTCCAAAGGCATGATAAACGATTGCAGCAGTTTAGGAGGCGTGCTAGGGATTAGAACTGAGTCACTGGACCACACCCCAGAGACTATATAATAGAGGGTAGTGGTCAGGGATCCTTGTGACGAACAAAATTAAACCTTGGATAGTCACTAAAGCCTTGTCCGGAACTGCTGGGAGGAATATTATTTCTGCTTGGACTTTTTTGTACGTTAGTATTTTATCCTTCTGTTTGTGAAAATAAAGTCACTTGGCAGACGGTATGTCTATCACTGCCAAGTGGGAGATAAGACCTGGGTGCGTTCCAAAGTGTTTTCTTAACCCTCGGCTGGCTGTGTTTGTGTGTGTGTGGGGACGGGGACAGATCACCCCCCATACGCCCCGCCCCCACGTATGCATGGCAGAGACCCAAAGACCAGCTGGCCGGCGGGAGGAATATGTGTTTGCACGGTGGAGCTGAACTGGGGTGACAGTTCGCATGCCATCAGAGAGGGCACTGTGTGCCATCTCTGGCACACATGCCATAGGTTCGCCATCACAGAGGTAGGCCATTGAGAAAGGAAATGTGTCTGCCTAGATAGCTATATAGGAAGTCCTTGACCGATGGCAGTGATTGGCACTAGAATTTCTGTAGCTAAGTAATATGGTTGTAAGGCATCACTTAGCAATGACAACCCTAGAAGTCCCGGTTGCCATCATTAACTGAATCCCATGTTGTTAAGTAAGGGAGCCTCCTACTGGTTTTTCACAACCAAATCAAAGGGGAAGGCGGTAGGAAATTGCAAGTCCCAAATGACAGTGGGAAAATGCACAAGAGGGTTTGCAAAGGTGTAAGGTGTGAGTTCAATGATAGCAAATTTGTGGCCAAACAGACTTCAGGGGAATGTGATTTCAAAACTTAATAAACCCATTAAGAAAATTAGTAAAATTTTCTAGCAGCAGAAAGCAAGTTCACACTCCATAAGTTGTGCCCCTGACATCAGTTAAAGTAAGGCCTCTATGTCTTTGTCATAGGTGTGCAAATTATATCTTTGTCATAGGTGTGTAGACTTCCACACATACAGCTGACTGCAGAGAATCTGGTGTCGTATGGAATCCAAGGAGTACAGCTGCATGTGTAAAGACTTCCAGAGCGTGACCTTCCACATTATACTCACAGAGGGAGGTTTTTAATTGACATTAGGAGTACAACCTCCCCACAAAAAAAAGTGAAGTTGCTTACTGCTACTTTAGTAATGCCTTGAAAGAGCTAAAGGTGTTTCAGTTGGCAGTGTGAAAATTGGAATAGGATACTCGGGCCAGGCTTTCTTTCTTTTACTAAAGAAAAAGAGCAAAGGGGTGACTGTCATTAAATTAAAAAATGTTATACATGCCCAGCACTATCAGCAGATGGTAACAGAAAAGTTCTATAAAGACCTCTGAACTGCATTCTGTTGGACTGGGAGTACAAACTGAGACAGCCAGTTTGGTGTAGTGGTTAAGTCATCAGGCTAAAGTTTCAAAGTATTTCTAGTAGAATTATCTGATTCTGTAACAGCTTTGTTCCAATGCCATCCATCTTGTAAAGTTGCAAGGCTTGTTTCTCTCATCATGTACATGTATACATCCACACTAGACTGTGTTGTTTCTCCATGTCATATAATATATGTGGGTCCGTGGCTATATGCATATGTATGTATGTATGTATGTATGTATGTATGTATGTATGTATGTTTATGTAGTGTATATTGGAGGTTGGGGTTAGATCCTTTGAGAGCTGTATGCAACAAAATTTCATTTTAATGTATGCTGATTAGTGTACATTCAAAGTGACAATAAAGTTATTCTAAGTCTAAGTCTATTCTAAGTCTAAGATAGGGGTGTCAAACTCAATTTCATTGAGGGCCGCATCAGGGCTGTGGTTGACCCTGGGGTGGGGGAGCGTGGCCGACTGGGCGGGTGTGGCTAGCTAGCTTGACGCCACTCTCTAAACTGCTGGCATGTTTCCTCTTTGCCGAAGCCACGTTGGCCTGATCTTTCCTCTTTGCACTGGGTATACTGGGCCCCGATATTTCCTCTTCGCATTGGATAGACCAGGACAGCCCTGCGGGCCAGATCCAACCACATTGGGACCTTGAGTTTGACACCCTAATCTAAACTCTATAACCCAGAGACTATGATGTCTGATACTGCCTTAAACATGAAGCCATCTGGATCACATTCATCCAGTCACTTTGTCTCTGCCCTAGGAAGGAGGCAATGGCAAGCCACTTATGAAAAACCTTGCCAAGAAAACTGCAGGAACTTGTCCAGATTGTCTCCAAAAATCCAATATGATTTGAAAAGGGAAAAAAAAAAAGACCCTTCCATTAATGCCGGGTAGTTAATTTTAGAAAGGATGACAATGCATGGCAGACGTTTCTTTCCCCATTTTCATGACCAAGAAGGATAGAATATATTACAATGTGTGCCTACATAAATGTAATTGCATATTTTTATTATTATTATTATTATTGGACTTATATGCCGCCCTTCCTCCACAAGGACTCAGGGCGGCTCACAGCAATAAACAACAACAAGTCCAATTAAAATTCAACAATTAAAACTAAAATTCCCATTAAAACCCCATTCAGTCCAGGCCAGCTTGGCGAAACAGCCATGTTTTAAGGTCACGGCGGAAGGAGCGAAGGGGGGCTACCCGGAGCTCCAAGGGGAGCTGATTCCAGAAGGTATCTCTGGATTAATTCAAATGTAAGCTACTCTGGCTAGTTTTGAAAGCCGTGTTAAGGTTACTTCATGGATTAGTATACTCTAGACATGGCTTGATGTTCATGTTCTCAGTTTTTATCAATGCAGTTCAGCTGTTCAGTTATTTCAGTCCACAGTTCTGCAAAGATTGGTGCATGTTGCAGAGTTCAAATGGCTACTGCATTGTAAATCCAGGAAGAAAAGTAATTGCTCTGATCCAGAATATGTTTGTGTTCCTTCTTGGCTGAAGTAAATATCTTGCTGAAAAGAAGGAGAAAGAAGAGGAAAGGGAGAAGACTGCTTTTAAAGGATTGAACGTGTGGTTGCTTTTGCTTCCTATTGTTTTCATATTCGTCTCCCCCTCTTCTTTGAACTGTATACTTGTGGAATCCATAATTGTTGGTTTTGTTGTAATTGCAACAGGTGTGTTACCCAGAGCCTGTAATTCATTGTGGTGGTCTTGAATGTGGAAGGGACACAATACAGGTGTACAGTTGTTAATTCATCATTAGGAAATAAGATACAGAACTTCTTCCCTTTTTCTAAGGATCTACTGTTTAGATATGCAAAGGAGGGCTTCTTATTTAATCCTGAAAGTAATTTGTGGGAGCATGTGCTTAGTAGCTGTTCTCTTTCTAACTGGACTTCTTGTAAGCTCAATTTTTCATGTTAAGTCACAAAAGAAAGCAATGAAATATAATAGATGCCAGTCTCTGTTGGAAAATCCAAGAAAATTAATTTAATTTAGCTGATCTTCTTTCTTTGATGCGGGATGGCAGGTTCAAAGCACTGTAGCAAAGCTAGTTTTAAAGCAACATATGTTTTGAAGCTCTGGCTTCAGAAATTCATAATTAATAACACATTTTATTTTATTTTTTTAAAAAGTAGCTTGTGGCTAAAACTTTCTTCTTGTACTCTGTAAGAAGAAATAATGAGATTCAAAGCTTGGGTTTAATTTATATTTTTAACTACTAGAATTCTTTAACTAGTCCCCATGAAATCTCAATAGTCTTAAAGTGATGCTTATAATTGGCTTCATCTACTACTTGGCTTTTCTGACTTATTGCATATTTTTTATGTCAGGATGGCAACACATATAAATAATCATTGCAATAATTTTGTTCCCAGTCATTTATTTTAGAATTAGCAACCTGGAGAGGCTCTCCTTTAAAGAATTTTATTATATGGAACATCTTTAGCATCTGGAGTCAATCAGTTTTTCCATTTAGAAGGCTGGAGAAACTGCACTAATTAGGAAAAAAATTAAATCACAGTTACTCACAAACTGCTGCTTGACAGGTGTAGAGACTTTGTGTTTATCAAACTGCTAAGAGATTTCAGAACTTGTATGAAGAGCCTAAACTAATTCTGCAGCACAGAAAAGTGTACTGATTTTCTTTTGTTTATTTTATACAGTGAAAACAAAGCCATGCTTAATACTTGCATCGTATTTCTGCTGGACCTCAGAACTTATTTTTTGCTTGATATTGTTTTTATATTAATGTTGGGAGCTGTCCAGAGTTTGAGTTTAAGATGGGCAGCTGTACAAGTATTTTAAATGAATAAATTAAATAAATTTGCTCAGTAAAGTATTTATGTAATGACTGGATAGCCTCTGATGAAAGGTTATAACTATTTTCTCCTGAGGCTGTGTGTGCCATTGTTAGATTTTTTTCAAATATTTAGCTGAACGTTGCTTTCCTGTAATTTCGGTCCATTTGTTATTATTCGACCTCCTGGACCAAGACAGAACAGCTCTTCTGCATCTTAAGATGTATGAAGAGAGCTATTATGTCATGTTTTAATCTTTTCTTCTCCAGGCTAATCACCTCTAGTATTTTCTCCACAGATCTTTGTTTTCTCTCACCATCTTGTCACTCACCTGACTAAAAATACTCAGGACTCTATTGCAAGAAAAGGTATATTCTGAAAATATGCAAATTACTGCTTTGAATAGACTGAGGTTATTGCCATGATTGCTGAGCTAATGTATATGAATCTCTTGTGAGATTTGAAATACGGTACCTAAATCCTTGACAAGAAATGCATGAACAGGAATATATTTTAATATTGTGCAAGATACATTGATTTTTACTCACTTATATTAAACAGATCAAAAAGAAACAAAATAAACTAATGCAAAAATGCATTAAAACAAAGTGCAAAAAAGAGAGGAAAAATAAGAAAAAAATTTACACACACACATAGAGAGACACACACAATATAGGGTTATAGAAAGCTGCATGAACACTAGATGGCAACAAAGACTTAGACTTTTGTCTATCTTTTTATTGCCTCCTAGTGGCCATGCAGCATTTTGCAGCTGAGATCTGCTGGATGTACTGCATTATTGACATATTTAAACCCTTTAGACTGCTTTTCACAAGTGTGTTGGTGATGTGCTGAGAATTACTAACATTTTTACATACAAATGTTTGTATAAATGCAAGAAACAACTCTTAGTATCCCTGAAGAGAGCATACAGGAAGTCAGCATGGTGCAGGACATAGGTCTGGGCTTGGATATCAATGAGATCAAATCTCCCCACACAAAACTCAGCAAATAATCGAAGGCAGTTACTTGACTCCTTTTTTATATGGTGGTTCAGAAAATCAAATTAGTTCAGGTATTATAATCTCCTCTTAATCCTTAGGTTAGGGTAGGTAAAGAAGGAAATCTGCAGAAGAATTCATTAAAAAGAACTAGTATTTATGTCTTGGAATCAGGCAGATTGCATTTTAAAAAACCCAGTAGCTTCACTCTGTGGCAGCTTTGTTCTTTGCCAGTATAACTTTTTGTGCTTTTTTGGAATCAAATTGCAGCCCATCTTCTGTTCCACCATTCTGAATGCATGTGATTATTTCAGAACAAGGGAAAAGATGCTACAGTTTATCAGTTCAGATCTTTGAATTAACATGCAGCTTTGTTTGCTGTGGCTGGAAGCCAACTTTAAGCCATGGTTGCTTGAGAGTGGTGAGACTCCGCTTTGCTCTGCTTTTTTTCATTTTGGAGATGGGCTCACTGATTTGTAGCTAGAAACGGTGTTGATTTTCCCAGGAGCCCCATTGTAAGCCCATATTCAGGTTGATTAACATTTTTGTAGAGAAATGTGTGATTATAGAATAGCAACTTTGAATGCAGGAGGTGTGCACAGCTCATTAACGATAGACTATTTCCACCATGTCTTTATAACAGAAAGCAATGGATGAAGGAATAGTTTATGAATAAGGTATTTTTTATTAGAAATAAGAAAGTGATGAAGTAGGAGGAATTGCAGCTTTTTTCTTTCTTTCTTTAAATGTTGAATTTTGCCAGTAAGATAAGTTATGGCAGGATACAAGTAATCCTTGACTTACAGCCGGTCACTTAGCAACCATTTGAAGTTACAGTGGTTGCCATAAATGATATTTACGGTCTGGATTTAAAGCTCTGATAGAGGGAATGGCAGCTGTGGTCATGTGATCACATTTTTTGCACTTGCAAACATACATACATACATACATACATAAATACATACTATATATGGAGAGAGAGAGGAAGGGAGGGAGGGAGGGAGGGAGGGAGGGAGGGAGAGAGAGATTTATTCTAGCATATTAAATTATCTTGCATGCTGAAAAGTTGAAATAGAGTTGTATTCCTTATAATCTGTGGGAGGAAAATAATAGCATTTTTGTCTAGTTCTTCTTTCTTCTTCTGGATCCCCAATGGGTTTTTTTTGCACACTTTGATTAGTATTTACTGAAGCTGGTTGAACACCGATAGTTTTTGAAAATAATTGAGCTGGTAGAATGATTTACTGCTGCCAACCAGTAATAATGTCTACAGTAAGTGTTTTTTCAGCTAATCCAGGTTTGTAAAACAGAATGACAGTAGAAACAGAAGCCGGGTTTAAAATGCTTGAAATTTCATGGCTGTTAAGCAGAAGTGGGTTTCAAAGATTTTTACCATCGGTTCGCTGCGTATATGCATGCTTGCTTTGCACGTGTGTGCCTTCTGCACATGTTCCTGGCCTTTCGCACGTACGCTTTGCTCATGCCTTCTGCACAAGCGCCCCACCTTCCACACATGCACTTTGCTCACACATGTGCCTTCCGTGCATGTGTCCGGCCTCGAAAACTTGGCTAAATAGGACAGCATAGCGCCCGGGTGGGCGGGTGGACAGGCCCACCCGTGATCTCCGCTGCCAGTTCCCTCGAACTGGTATGAACCAACTGAATACCACCACTGCTGTTAAGACATCTTTCTGCATCAAGTAAATCTTTATAATATTATTTATAATAATTTATAACATTATAATTTATAATATTATTGATAGCTTATCAATAATATTATTTAGCACTTAGTGATATGATTATCATTAAGTGCTGTATCTTTTTATTCTTGATGAATGTATTTAATTCTCCTTATGTACACTGAGAGTATATACACCTAAGACAAATTCCTTGTGTGTCCAATCACAGTTGGCCAATAAAGAATTCTGTTCTGTTCTGTTCTGTTCTGTTCTGTTCTGTTCTGTTCTGTTCTGTTCTGTTCTATTCTATTCTATTCTATTCTATTCTATTCTATTCTATTCTATTCTATTCTATTCTATTCTCTATTAAAACAATGTGAACTGTGAAACATCTCCAATAGTAGCAGAGATGTATCCCTTTTTAAGGCCAATCAGTTTTTTGATAAGAAAGCTCTCTCCAATGTTCATAACCCCTTGAGTTTTTATATTCCTGTAGGTATAGAAAAGTGTGTGAAAATGCTTTGAAAGGAGCCTTTTCATCCTGTTTCAATTAGAACAAGATGGAAAGCACAGTAGATGCTCTGACACTTGAGTTTTTGTTATCTATTTTGAACAGCTAAATTGATAAATGTCATACATTTACATAAATTGAATGTATGTGACTTGACTTGCTTGTGTGATTGTGTGTTTAAATTTTGAAACCATTTACCTCAAAGCCCGAAATATTTGTCTTCATTTTCAGCTCCCCAACTAGTATTCTTATTCTGTTGCACAGTAACCTTAAAGAGACTAGTGCCATGAACACACACATACACAATTAAAGTTTAATTCATTTTCCTCATTCCTCCTTTATTTTCTCCCAACTGCGTAGTATTATCTAAAAAAAGAAATTCATAGTATATTTTAACTCTGTCTCTAGTAGCCTCTTTCATTCCATTAGTTTGCCATAGAAAATGCAGGAAGTGCCAACTGGGGTTGGAACTAATTCACTGAATTAATAAATACAGTTAAACGGATGATGCATTTTCTTCCATTTTAATTAGAATAATTGCTCCATTATCTTAGAAGTACAGAATTCTGATGCTTACAGTGGAATGTTGAGATTTCATTTCAAAACAGAGACCAGGCCAGATGTTGAAAGATGGGCAAAATAAGGGTGAAACTACATTGAATTAAATTAAAAATAATTTAATTGGAACTTTTAATATTATTATTCCCCTTGAATTCAATAGTTTCTCCATTCTAATACATAAGGGAATGTATTTAATAATACAGTTAAATTAAAAGGAATCAATTCATGGGCACCTGCTGCTACATATTTACCATAAAAAGATTATAGCAAGATTTAATTAAAGGCTTACCTACAGATCTTACTTACAGCATAAAGTTATGTAGTATGGGAGAAAAATAGTGGAAAACAAAACTGGAATATGGTCCAGCAAACTTTGTTTATGCAATGTAGGTTACAATTTATCACTTTTTAGGATAAGAATGTTCGAATTGCTTTAGGTGCATAAAATAAAGAAAACATTCCTTATAATCTTGACCCTGCCAGTCTTCAAGAAGAAATACAGAAGCATATACTGTAGATAATCCTCTTTAGAATATATATGTTTATGTATTCTCTCTAGAATAGGTTTGCCTATACTTCTAGATTGGTAAGAATAGAATAGAATTCTTTATTGACCAAGTGTAATTGGACACACAAGGAATTTGTCTTTGGTGCATATACTCTCAGTGTACATAAAGAAAAAATAAAATATATTTATCAAGAATCATAAAATACAACACTTAGTGATCGTCATAGGATACTAATAAGCAATCAAATCATACTAGGAACCAATAAAAACAATATAAGTTGTATTGTAAAGATACAAGCAACATGGATATAGCCATAAGTGGAAAGAGATAGGTACTAGTAAGGATGAGAAGAAGAATAGTAATACAGTCTTAGTAGTTAATTTGACAGTGTTGTGGGAATTAGTTGTTTAGCAGAGTGATGGAGTTCAGGAAAAAACTGTCCTTGTGTCTCGTTCTGGTGTGCAGAGCCCTATAATGTCTTTTTGAGGGTAGAAGTTGAAACAATTTATGTCCAGGATGTGAGGGGTCAGTAGATATTTTCACAGCCCTCTTTTTGACTCGTGCAATATATAGGTCCTCAATGGAAGGCAGCTTTTTTTTAAAAAAAATTGATTTATATGCCGCCCTTCTCCGGAGACTCAGGGCGGCTTACAATGCGTTAAGCAATAGCCTTCATACTTTTGTATATTTATACAAAGTCATTTTATTGCCCCCACAATCTGGGTCCTCATTTTACCTACCTTAGGAAGGATGGAAGGCTGAGTCAACCTTGAGCCTGGTGAGATTTGAACTTACAGTAATTGCAGACAGCTTGATGTTAATAACAGTGCTTTAGTCTGCTGAGCCACCAGGCTCCTAGTTTGGTAGCCTTCCATTTCTGTAGTTCTAATTATCTGTTGAAGTCTGTGTCTGTCTTGTTTGGTTGCATAGCGAAACCAGACTGTTAGAGAGGTGCAGATGACAGCCTCAATAATTCCATATTCTCAATAATAAGGATAAGAACTTCCAGAATTCTCAACTGATACAACCAATTGAATTCTAGGAAGAGTAGCCTCAACATTCTGGATAACATCAGGTTAAGTAAGACTAGTCTAGAAATGATACAGGTTTTCCCATCTCAGATAGTTGGACCTCTTTAAATGGTAAATGTATGAAACTACTATTTTGCACATTTTGAAAAGGTTCAGAAGAGGTGTTTTGGATTTGACACAAGAACACCACTGTTCTATTCACTTTCCCCAGCATTATGAATTTTTCAAAGAAATTGGTTCTTTGCATAATGAGTCCAAATCTGATAATTTGAGTCTGGTCATTTGTGCCTGAGGAAGAACTCTGGATTGGTTTGCTCAATGAGCCATTCATTTGTTGTTTATGGTATTCTCAAGCGTCTCCTCCAATATCAAAGGTCGAAAGCATCAACACACTTTATATTCTACTTTTCCAGCGTTCAATTTTTGCCTTCATAGAATGTCACCATGGACATTCCATCGCCTACATGATTCTGATCTTTATAGACATCTTTCCCAAGGCCTTCATTACAGCTCTATGAAATGCTAGTCTGTAGCATATTTCTTTACTGCTGGTTCCCTTTCTATGAGTAGTCAGTCCAAAAAGGCAGAAGATATCTATCATCTCAGTGTCCTCATTGCCAGTTCTAAGGCTGGTTGTTATATTTGTTATCATTAGTTTAGTCTCCTTTACATTTAATCATAGTCTCTTTTTCACTGTGCCTTTCATTACTGGGGTTTTCAGATTATTTTCATTTTCATCAGAGTAGTGTCAGCCGAATAGGACAGGTTATTGATGTTTTTTCCTCCAGCCTTAAAACCATGCTCAACATTTTCTAATCCAACTTCCCTTAATATATATGTTCAATCTATAGGGACCCATTATTTTTCACTGTATTGTTAATCATTGCATATTATCTACCCATAGTTTTCTTGGAAAAAGTACAGGAGTGTTACCATTGCCTTCTTCTGTGCAGTACAAATTTATGCATTTGCTGTTGTCTCTACAGTGATCTTCCACCTCCAGCATCTTCCTATATTACTGCTGCCCAATACAAATGACTGCTTGCTTTCACTGGGTAGCTGGGATAACCTTCATCTTGGATGACTCTCTGGGAACTTACATTTGAACTGGGAATTTGAGCTGTGGTGGTGCAATGGTTAGAATGCAGTATTGCAGGCTAACTCTGCTTCTGCTGCCAGGAGTTCGATCCTGACTGGCTCAAGGTTGACTCAGCCTTCATCCTTCCAAGGTCGGTAAAATGAGGGGACAATATGCTGATTCGGTAACCGCTTAGAGAGGACTGTAAATGCACTATGAAGCAGTATATAAGTCTAAGTGATATTGCTATTGCAATATCTATTGCAATGCTCTTGGTGTGCATTTCCAGATTTTCTTGGTTCAACACTTTCAAGAGCGCTCCACTTTCCGCCACAATAAAACATCACAGCTATACTTGAGGATGGGTCAGATTCAGTACAGGAGCATTATAATCATGTGAGACCTGAAGTTCTCTTGATATTTTTTTTACTGCACCTCTAGCTCTTACAAGAAGGCTTTTTGCTATTTCAAAGGATTGTCGCAGAATATTACGCTGTAGCAAAACAAGTATTAATTGTGTCAGGCTACTGTCCTTTCTAACTAATGGCAGCTGTTAAGGTCTTAAGCAGAACTGTTTCCTGGCAATGCTGCCTACCTACATTAAAGTTTTTAATCCATAACAATTCCTCTTGCTAAATTTTAAGAACGTTTCTGAAGTTTCAGCATTCTTTTTTAATGAACCACAATTATTATTATTTTTACATTCATAAAGAGTGTGTATTTCTGCACTGAAGCATTTGTCTTCAGATTGATGGGTGTTTGGGTGCATGTGAAGATTCATGTAACTATGTGATTTTTTTGTCCAGGGTAGCTTTATCTTGGTTCACATGGAAATAATTGGTCAATTCTGCAAGACTCTCATTTCCCCAGATATAAAAGAGACGTTGCTTCCCAATATTTATCCTTCAAAGAATAAATGTTATTTTCATGTCTTTGTGCAGAAGATTTTCCTATTTCTATTAAAAATAATAATTGTATGTATAATAAAGGAGACAGATGCTACAATAACTGGAAATGGCTATGCAAAATTATCCATGAGCAAGGATTGTAATGCTTTGGGAAGACTCCAGCTATTACATGAATCAAATTGATGAGCCCAGCCTGAAAACATCATTTGGCTATCCTGTATTGTACTAACCAAGAAAAGGGTGGGAGGCATTTGATGTCTCTCTGTTTCTTGTTAAAATATAATTTCCTCTAAGCGAAAGAACAAGAAAATCCAATATAAATAAAAACAAAAGATGGCCGTAAAGGGGATATGCACAAACTGGAGTGGCATTTTTTGTATTTGGAAAAGATTTCTCTGATAATACATGAAACATTTTGCAAAAAAGGCTAGAAAATGGCTACAAAGGGGAACATATTTCAATACTGCAAAAGTGGTGACAAATGGAGCCCTTTAAAACAGTGACTGGGCTTTAGGCTGGGATTAAAGTCAGAAAAAAGTTTGTGGTTGTGAATGCTAGAGCAAGGAGATATAAGACTTCACGGAATGTGAAGCTACAACAAATTGTTGCACTAGAAGCAGTTTCAGTACTATAGAAACAAAAGGCTCAGTGGAAATGGGCAAAGCAGCTATGGGCTACTATATGAGGATGCCAAAAGGGTTGTCCAACAATAAATGGAGTAACTACCATACTTTTCGTAGTATAAGACACACTCCCCCCCAAAAAAGAGAGTGGAAATGTTGGTGCATCTTATACATCGAATACAGCCATTTTCGGTCTCCCGAAATCCTGCCCCGTGGGTCCCGTTTTTGTGAAAAACAGGGTGCGCAGAAGGTTTGGGAGGCCTGCAGAGTGCTCCTGGGAGCTGGGGAGGGCAAAAACTCTTTTCTTCTTGTTTACCTCTTCAAAATCTTGATGCGTCTTATACTCCGGTGCATTTTATAGTCTGAAAAATATGGTAAGTGCTCCAAAATTGAAGAGAAATGAACATTGTAATGACAGGTCATTGCATAAAAAAATATTTGTGATGCAGAAAGAAAAAGAGAACATTTTTTTAAAAAAAAATATCATTATACCTGTTTATGTGTATTTTATGATAAATATTTAATCCTAAATTACATTTTTAGATTATGTGTTATTAATATTTAGGGGATTGCCTCCAATGTTTTTTCTTTAACTGTAAATCTATTTACAGGTAGTCCTTGACTTAAAGCAGTTCGTTTAGTGACCGTTCAAAGTTACAACGGCACTGAAAAAAGTGACCTTATTTTTCACACTTATGACCATTGCAATGTCCCTATAGTCATGTGATTTACATTCGGATGTTTGACAACTGATTCATATTTATGACAGTCGCAGTGTCCCGGGGTCACGTAATTCCCTTTTCTGACCTTCTTCCAAACAAAGTCAATGGGGAAACCAGCTTCACTTAACCAAGTATTACTAATTTAACAGTTGCAGTGATTCACTTAACAACTGTAGCAAGAAAGGTTAACAAATTTTTCATTAGCAACATAAATTTTGGGCTCAATTGTGGTTGTAAATTGAGGACTACCTTTATTTCTATAGTAAACAGTCACCGAGGAATAGAAAAGTATAGTTCTTTTAGTGTTTTATTAGAGTTGATCAATACACACTTTAGGCATATACAGTATTTAGACCATTCATGAAAATCCTAAGGGCTGTCCATGTCATTATAGGTAACTTACTGAATTGCCATGAAGACATTTTAGAGAGATATACTGCCTTTAAAATAATTCATTTGTACATTACAGATACTTTCAAAATATCTAGCAAAGTGCATCACCTTTTTTTTTTTTTTGGACAGCTCTTTAACACTTGTTATTTTCAAGGTAATCCTTGAATGTACAGAGAGTACTGGCAATACTTGATTTTGGACGTTTTAGCATGGTCTTCATTGCCTTGAATCTATGTGTTGCCTTATGCAGAGCCTGAGATTTGGAATGCCAGTAATCCCTGGCTTCTTGAATGGGGTAGCAAGACCTAATTTTTATTTGAATTAGATATTAGTTACATGATGCCAGTTGTATCTGGTAGCAGTCATGATGATGTCTCCATGCAAAATAACAAAATAACAGGCCTGAGTAGCAATAGGAATGAGTTGCATTGGCAATAAACCAGTTTAATTGGACTTTTATGCATGGACCTGATTTTTTGCACCTGACAATCATAGTTTACATCAAACAATTGAAATTGCTATCTCTTGGGCACTAGGTTGTAAAGACTAACATAAAATGATTCTACGTATTATACATACAGGTAGCAAAGAAGCAACAAGATGTAACCATTAAGGATCCTTTAAAAGTGAGTTGAAAGAAGGAAGTTATTAAGGAAGTTGACTCTTAAAGGAACAACATCTTTTTTCAGGCTTGTATGGAAGTCTGAGATAGGATAAGCTCCTTTTAAGAACAGCAAGGTGGTATGCTTCCACATGTGAGTGTGTTTGCACATGTTATAACTGTCCTTTTGAATCATTTTCAAAGGATGCACAACTGGAGCTACCAGATGTTGGCTGCAAAATTTCAGACAGTGATTTGATGGAAACAAAACTAGCATTTTCTGTTTGTTTCTGCTACCATTTATTGCTTGATTTTTGCATCCCAAATGTGGTCACTTCCTACTTACTTTCTGTACCATTAAGAATTTTAACAGAATAACAGAATTCGAAGGGACTTTGGAAGTCTTCTAGTCCAATCCCCTGCTCAAGTAGGGAACCTTATACCATATTTCAAATGGTTGTCCAATCTCTTCTTAAAAACCTCTAGTGTTGAAGCACCCACACTTTCTGGAGGCAAGTTGTTCCACTGATTAATGGTTCGGTCAGGAAATTTTTCCTTAGTTCTAGGTTGGTTCTCTTCTCGATTAGTTTCCATGCAGTGGCTTTTGCTCAGTGGCTAAGACGCTGAGCTTGTTGATCAAAAGGTCGGCAGTTCAGCGGTTCAAATCCCTAGTGAGCTCCCATTACTTGTCCCAGCTTCTGCCAACCTAGCAGTTCGAATGCAAGTAGAATGCAAGTAGAAAAATAGGGACCATCTTTGGTGGGAAGGTAACAGCGTTCCGTGCGCCTTTGGCGTTTAGTCATGCCGGCCACATGACCACGGAGATGTCTTTGGACATCGCTGGTTCTTTGGGTTTGAAACGGAGATGAGCACTGCCCCCTAGAGTCGGGAACGACTAGCACATATGTGCGAGGGGAACCTTAACTTTTACAGGTGCTTTGGATAATGGGTTGTGGCAGTCCCTTAGATATTGGAACACTGCTATCATGTCCTTCTTTTCATTAAACTTTACATATCCAATTCTTACAACTGTTGTTTATGTTTTAGCTTCCAGCCCCCTAATCATCTTTGCTGCTCTTCTCTGTTCTTTTTCTAGAGCAGGGGTGTCAAACTCAATTTCATTGAGGGCCACATCGGAGGGCTGGGGTGGGCGTGGTCATTGTGGGCGTGGCCATGGTGGGCATTTGACATAGACTCAAGATGCATATTTTCCCCTTTGCATTCAAAACAGCTTTCCAGACAAAGGGAGATTTACTTTCTGGCACAAATAGTCTCAATTCCATAATGTAGAGATTAAAGGCATGTAAAGTCCCCAGCTGCTATGGGGCTGGACCCTTTTGTATAGGAGCAGATTTGAATATGTGCATAATATTGTCAAAATAGAGATGTTCAAAAGCCTAATGTAAGTTAAGACAACCTAAAGAACATCCATTATATTTATACTTACTGGGTTGAATGATAAATTAACATTTAGAACCTTAAAATACTTTTAAACAAAACAATTCATTTCTCTTTAATTCATCCATATCTCCTTTTTTGTCTTCATCATGTATTAATCGGTCTGCCTTATTTATGGCATTTCTCCATCCCCAAATAATAAAATTGTACACTCTTCATTATTGCTTGGGCAATATCAATTCAGGTTTCCCTTTTCCCTGTTGAATCTATCCTTTGAAATATTAACTAACTCTATGTAGAATATTTTAGCTGACCCTCCCATTTTTCATTTTTAATAGAGTTCTTTGAAAACATTAAAATTTTATTCCAGATATTCATTGTAAAGAGGAACACTGAACAACACAACAAAATCATCACAATATATTACTAAATGTCTAGAAAGATTCAGAAAATATGCATGCTGTGTGGAAACATTTCCAGGTCCATTTGGACTACAACTGGATACACAATTAAATCTCACTGACTTCACTTGAGTTTATGCATACCTGACAAAAACTACCTTCTATCTGCTAAATTTGCACACTATCCAGTCATAATATGATTTGATTTTGACTCTGTATGTTCTGTAAATTCAGCCATTTGTGATTGACACAGTAAATCACAATTTAGAAAAAACCACTGGATATTTTCATATGACATACTGCATTAAAAAAAATCTTATAGCTTGTGCATATTACCATATCCTACATCCAATCATGGTCTATATTTTAAGTTTTTAGGCTCACTATATTGTTTACAAACCATTATGGGGGAGATAACACAATCCAGTTGTAAATCAAAACCAAGCAAATTGCATTACAGCCACAGATAAGTGAGCAAACTTTGTGGATTAGGCCTGTTCCATATTTTTTAAACTGGATGAAACCAGGAATTGTGTAAAGCAGCCAAAGGAAGGAAGATAAGAGTGCATAGGGCTGAAAAAGAAACATAAAATGTGCCCCCTGTTGCCTGTTTTTGGTCGCCAGACTGCTGTAGGAAGCCGTGGGGGCCAAAATGGGCCCTGTGGCCTGTTTCAGCCGCCCAACTGCTCTAGGAGGCCATGGGGGCCAAAAACAGTCCCCATGACCCATTTTTGGCCATCAGACTGCTGTAGGAGGCCATGGGGGCTGAAAACAGCTGCGCTTGGCCCCCCTCAACCCATATTGGCCAGCAGAGGCACTATGGATCAGTCCTTTATTATTTCCAGACCAGCCCCGCGGGCCAGATTTAAGCAACCCGTGGGCCGGATCCGGCCCGCAGGCCTTGAGTTTGATACTCCTGTTCTAGAGTCTCCACATCTTTTTTATATTGTGGCGACCAAAACTATGCAATATTCCAAATGTGATTGTACCAAGGTATTATAAAGTGGTATTAACACCTACATTGGAATCTAATGGAAGTTCTTATAGAGATTTACAACATAAGCCTATAGTGTTCCTTTTTTTTATTTTTTTTATTATTAAAATATAAACACAGATATAAAGACAATACAATAAATACAAAGACAAACAAAAAACCCACCACCTACAAACCCATCTAACATTTTACATTTACGCTTTTGTCATCAACAGAGTATATGTCATTGAGCTTATATAGTTTAATAAAGAGTAATTATTAAATGTCTAATTCCAATGTTATAAATTTCACTACAAATTTACATTTCTTACGGGTTCATGTCCTTGTGCAAGTCTTTACCCTAATTTCTGTCCTCTACATTTTTGCTGATTTTCCTTTCCAGGCATTGATACCATTGGTGCCATACAAGATAGTATTCACTTTCTTCCTTTTCCTGGAGTTCCAGCGTCAATCTGCCCATTTCAGCACACTCTGTTATCTTTGCAACGATTTTGTCTTTGGATGGGAGTTGGTCTGATTTCCAGTTTTGCGCAAACAGTAGTCTTGCTGCTGTCAAGATATGTATGATAAGATATTTCGTTTCCTTAAGATGTTGTGCCGTTATCATGCCAAATAGAAAGAATTCTGGACTGTTTTCTATTTGAATGTTCGTTATTTCTTCAATAATATTTTTTATATCTTGCCAATAGTGTTGGGCTTTCCTACATTTCCACCAAGTGTGATAATACGTCCCCTTTTTTGATTTACATTTCCAACACAATGCCGAAGTGTTTGGGTGTATTTTGGCAAGTCGGGCTGGTGGTAAGTGCCATCTATAAAACATTTTAATGAGGTTCTCCTTGTAAGATGTGGCTCTTGTCATTTTAATGTTCTGCTTCCATAATTTCTCCCAGTCTGCCAATTGAATATTATGTCCTATGTCCCTGGCCCACATTGTCATATTATGTTTAACTGTTTCTTCTATTAATTTGTCTCTCAAAAGGTAGTTATATGTTTTAGTAATCATTTTCTGGTCTGCTCCTAATAAAATTCTGTCCAGTTCGTTCAGATCTTTTGCAATTCCATATTTGATTTTATCCGCCTTGTATCTTGAGTATATTTGAGTGTAGTGCCACCAATCAATATTTATATCGCCATTTTGGAGTTGATGTCTTGGAGTAAGTTCTCCTTCATGATTCAGTAAATCTTGGTATATCTTGGTATCTCATAATCTTTCCGATTTCAAGGGTGTTTGGAAATATCAATGCCTCCATCGGGGACCACTATTTTGGTATTTTAGTATAATAAGTTTTCTTAATTCCCTGCCAAATCTTGAAGAGTGAGGCCCGAATTATGTGTCTTTGGAAGTACATGTGTTGTCTGGTCCATCCCATAGGAACGCGTGCCATCCTCGTATGAGATCAAAGCCTTCTAGATATAACGTTCTTTTGTCATCTAATCTCATCCATTCTTTGATCCAGGTCAATCCGGCTGCTTTATAATATAGCTCCCAGTCTGGTACTGCGAGGTCTCCTCTGTCTTGTGTGTCTTGTAGCGCTTTAATCTTAATTCTAGCCTTCTTTCCCTGCCATATATAGGTCATTGTAATTTTGTTGAGATTTTTGAAGAAGTCCCTTCCTGGATGTAATGGTAAGCCTATAGTGTTCCTGTGCTTTCAGGACACATTCAGACTGAAAGTGGAAATTTCATCAGAATATTCAGAATATTGCACACCTACACGCAACATAATGTTTCATTAAAATATGATGTTTGCAATTAGAACTGTAGTACCAGAATCTATGAACCAGTATTGAGTTTTCTAATTTTCTAATTTTCAGAGTATAGAGCAAGAGCTTCAGTCTCTTCCTCTTGGTAGTATCCAAGGGTGAAATCCAGCAGGTTCTGACAGGTTTTCGAGAACCAGTAATGGAAATTTTGAGTAGTTTGGAAAACCTGCAAATACCACCTCTGGCTGGCCCCAGAGTGGGGTGGGAATGGGGATTTTGCAGTATCCTTCCTCTGGAGTGGGGTGGGAGTTGAGATTTTGCAGTATCTTTCCCCTGCCATGCCCACCAAGCCACACCATGCTCACCAAGCCACGCCCACAGAACCGGTACTAAAAAAATTTGGATTTCACCACTGGTAGTATCTAAGAAACATCCTAAGAGTCTTTGATGACATTGTTTTTATACTAAAGAGCAATGGGATTATTCCCAAGAAAACATATTTTTTGATGTTGAGTTTCCAGACCTTGTTCTTAAAAATGATGCTTCCATTTTTTGCACGTACTCATTTAAAAATCCACTTTGCAGTCTAGTCTAATTTTAGTTTAGTACAGTATAGTGGAAAAGAAACGAGGAAGAAAAAGTCTGCAGAGTTTCATGCAGACAATTGAGTAGTTATTATTTTTGTCCTTCAAATGATCTTGGTAAGCATTACACTGTATGTATGCTGCAGTTTCCGAGTTGGGAAATGTGTTTTTTAATGCAAGCAGTGTGCTATATACCTACCTGCCTGGCCTATTTTGAAGCCAGTTGCTGTTTCCATGAAAATAAGGTCTGAAGGAATAACACTGAAATCTTCAACCCCCTGATGTGTTTCTTAATGGTCATGGGTCTTTAAAAGTCAATCTGGTAACATCCAGACTTTTACCTACATGAACAAATACTATTTGTCTCCTGTAGCCTCTTAACTGAGGTATGTTGACTCTGAATTGATTCTTGAAACAACAGGAAGCTGTAGATGGTGTCTGGCTATATTCACTCCAGGGTGTCGGGGGAGGGGGGGGCGGGAGAGGGGAGAGAAAGAAGAGAAGTGAGTCTCTGTATGTTGTTCAGCTTTGTAACCTGCTAATCAAATGATCCGGGAACTGCAGCTCCCATCTGTACAATTTTCTATAAATTTACAGGCTACAGTTTCAAGCCACCATGAAGATTTATGAAATAGAAACTTTTAGAAAAATAGCAGGTTGCCTATTTTGTTAGGCTGCCTATTTGGAAGTGTCATTGAAATGAGTGCTGAAGTTTAAAAAAAAAATCCAAGAACACATGTAAATATAATGCATAATTTAAAATGCATAACCATTTCAATCGTGGAGAACATCCATTTATGTGGTCACTTGGAGTTGAAAGTGACTTGATGGCACATAATCAGTGAATCAATCAATCAATCAATCAATCAATCAACCACTTTATATAAAATATCTTCATATCTTCCCATTTATTATCTTTAGGCCAATAAACCATAATCCTTGCTACTCCAATGCAGAAAGTCTCGTAAAACATTTGTCCAGCTTTAACACAGTCTCTATATTCTCTCTATATTGGAAGTAAATTAGTAGTGAACCTAAGTTTAATGACTGCATCAATTCTCTCAATAACTACCACAAAAATATCAGAAAAGTGAATCCAGTTATGTTGGTGCCCCAGTTTATGATTACAAGGACTTATGACTGGATTTCAGGTCCTAATTATTATTGTAAATCAAGGACTACCTGTAGTTATTTGCAGAAGCTTTGTGTAAAAGAGAGAACAAAATTTGATTTGGTGATTTGATTTGAATATTTGCCATTAAGATTGTGTTGATTCTTTTTTTTAATTTTAAAAAAGTTTTTTATTAATAATACAAAATTAAAAAACATTGGACATAGATATGACATCACTGGTCTCTTTTACAATAATATTAGTACTCTTATAAACATATAGTTCTTAAGCTTTGTTCACTATTTAAGCATAATATATGATATTAATACTTTTTCCCTTATTTCTGTATATTTATTTATCTATTAAACATACATTTATCTATAATAACATCTATTTTTTTGTTCTAACACTATACATTTGTCTTGGCTACCCTCTTGTTATCTATCCAATCATAAAATTGTTTCCAGATTTTGTAGTACTTAGTTTCACTTTTATCCTTGAGTTCCAAAGTGAGTCTGTCCATTTCTGCGCAGTTAAAGATTTTCAGTAATATTTTCTCTTCAGTTAGAATAACTTTCTCTTTCCATTTTTGAGCGAAGGCTATTTCTGCAGCTGTGAGTATATGCAGTAATAAATAATTTGTATATTTCTTATATTTTCTTTCTATAATTCCCAATAAGAAAAATTCCGGTTTGACCTCTATATCTGTTAGCAAAATTTCTTCCAGCCAGTTCTTTAGTAAATTCCAAAATTTTTGTGCCTTTGGGCATCCCCACCACATGTGGTAGTAATTCCCAACGGTCTCTCCACACTTTCAGCATATCGAGGATTTCCCCTTATTCATTCGTGCTAATCTTGTGGGGGGGAGGTGCCACCTATAGAACATCTTATAGAAGTTTTCCTTGTAGGAAGTTGCTAGTGTGATTTTTAAATTTTTTCCCCATAAACTTTGCCAATTGTCCAAATCGATATTGTGCCCAAAATATTTACACCAAATTATCATCGTTTCTTTCACCTGTTCCTCAATTATATCTTATTCTAATAAATATCGATATAGTTTACTTATGGTCTTGCCTTCCCTGCTAAATAAAATTTTATCTAATTCTGATGATTCTTGCTTTATGCCCCATTCCTTTTTATCTTTGCTAAATTTAGATTGAATTTGGAGATACGTCCACCATTCCAATTCGATTCCTTCTTCCTTTAAAGTATTTCTCGCTTTTAATTCTCCTTTCTCATTCAAAATAACTTTATAGGTGACAGCTCCCCCTCGTTTTGTCAAATTTCTAATGTTGACACCCAATTAGGAATTTCCATATAATTATTTCTTTTTGTTTTTTTCCAAATATCCAATAGTGCTCTCCTAATATAATGCCTCTGGAAGTACTGATGGACTAAATGTTTTTCCTCCCATAGAATACCATGCCACCCTGTCTGTAAGTCATGACCTTTAGTGCCAATAGTCTTGTGTTTTTAAGATGCATCCACTCACTTAGCCAAACTAACGCCGCTGCCTGATAATACTTTGTCCAGTCTCGTAGGCCAAAATCTCCTCTTTCTCTAGCATCTTGTAATAATTTGAGTCTGATTATCGGTCGTTTCCCTTGCCATATGAATTTTGAAATGAGTCTGTCCAAATTTGTAAAAAAATCTTTTTTGAGCCGAATTGGTATGCATTGAAATAAAAACAACATTTTCGGAAGAACATTCATTTTGATGGTAGCTATCCTGCCCATTAGAGATAGCTGTAATTTTCTCTATTTTTCCAAATCAGACCTAATTTGCCCCATTAATTTATCATAGTTATATTCTTTAAGTGTAATGCATCTGTCAATTGAATTCCCAAATATCTTATTTTTTTCGTCTGAATATTTATCTTTCCCTCCAATTCTTTTTTTTTTTTTTTTTTTGCTCTTCAGTCATGTTTTTAACTATCATTTTTGTTTTATCCTTGTTTATTTTCAGGCCTGCTACTTCCCCATAGTCCTCCAGCACTTCCATCAGCCTAAAACCAGATTGTACAGGCTCTTCAATAATAAATACAAGGTCGTCCGCAAATGCCTGTACCTTAAAATTTTCTTTTCTTACTTTTAAACCTTTGATTTGTTTGTCTTCTTGAATTGTTCTAATTAAAGCCTCTAGTGATAAAATAAAAAGCAGTGGTGATAGCGGACAATCTTGCCTTGTGCCTTTTTGGATTAAAAAGTTATTTGTCATTTTCCCGTTTATCACCACTCTGGCTTCTTATCTGGAGTAGATTGTTTTAAACATCTTTATAAATTTTTCCCCAAAATCCATACATTATAATTGTTCTAGTATGAAGTCTCATTTGATGTTATTGAATGCTTTCTGCACGTCGATGAATATCAACGCCATCTGTTTTTCATTGCGGACTTCATAGTATTCTATCGTATCCAAGATAATCCTTATATGCCATCCGGGAAGAAAACCGTTTTGATCAGTATGAATGAAATTCTTTAAAATTTTCTTTAGTTTGTCTGCATTAATTGTCATGAAGATTTTAGAATCCGAGTTTAGTAGGGATATCGGCCTGTAATTTTTAATATAAGTCAAATAGGAATTTTCTTTGGAAATCAATGTGATTGTTGCTTCTTTCCACGATTCAGGCATCTTAGCTTCATTAAGTACATCATTGTATACCTCTAATAAGAGTGGTCTTAATAATTCCTGGTGATTCTGGGCCTGGACCTTTGTTACTTTTTAGTTTTTTGATTGCCTCAAATATCTCCCATCTCAATAATGTTATCTCCCATCTCATTAATGTTTTCTCATTTTTAAATAATTTTTTACCTTCCTCCGAGATTCTGGGCAATTCTGTTTTTTGTAGGTATTGCACTTACCTTCTTCTATCTTCTCCTTATCCTCGTATAGGTTTTTTAAAAACTCATACACTACCTTCCTCTTTGCCTCATTTTGATAAATTAACTCTCCGTCATTGTGTAATTTACTAATCTGGTTCTTTTCTTTCCGTTTTCTTAGTCCATAAGCCAGCCATCTTCCCAGTTTATTTGCATTCTCAAAAAAATTTGTTTAATGCTTTTAATTTGTTGTGCCATATTTTCCTTTTCAATAATATTTAATTTGTGTATAATTGTGTTTATTTGTTGTTTCAATTCCCGTTTTATGGGTTCTTTCTGCAGCTCTTTTTCCAGTTAGCTAAGATCTTCCTCTAAATTTTTTTGCTGTTGCCTTTTTTGTTTGTTGTCTTTGGCCATGTATGATATTGCAGTAACCCTCATAAAAGCTTTTGCCGTGTCCCACAGGTTCTGATTGTTCGTATCCTCTTTTTTATTACTTTGAAAAAACGAACTCATTTGATCATCCATCTTTAATTTAAATTCATTTTGATTCAAGATTGCTTTTTTTAGGGTCCACCTCCTTTTCATTTTTTTTGTCCTTTCCATTTAATGAGATTGTGATCTGCCCACGAATTTATGTCAATATTAACTTCCTCAATTCCCAGATTCAAATCTGTCGATGCCCAAACCATATCAATTCGAGACCAAGATTGATATCTACCTGAATAATAAATATATTGTTTTTTATCCCCATTTCTTTCCCTCCAACAATCCTTTATGCTTAATTCTTCCACCATCTCGAAAAATGAATTAGGTAATATCCTTCTAACACCCTTCTTTCATCTGTCATTTTTATAGTCTAGTTCTCTATCTACAATTGCATTGAAATCACCAGTTATACACAAATTATCACATTCTAAGTCTCTAATCATGTTATACAGTTTCTTATAAAATAGTTTTTGGCCCTCATTTGGCACGTACATTCCAACTAACATCAGTTTTTTCCCATCCACCATTAAATCTATTATCAATATTCTGCCCTCTTCGTCTTTATACATCTGCTCGCTTGCACATATACACAGTTACCCTCTTTTACATACATTACAATTCCTCCTTTCTTCTGCTGTAATGAAGGTATGAACATCTTTCCTAACTTAGAGCATTTTAATAGGTACTGATGCTGCTTTTTTATGTGCGTTTCTTGCAGCACTATTATAGCCACATTTGTCTTATACAGTTTACTAAATAAGTTTTTCCTTTTCCCTGGAGAATTTAACCCATTAACATTTAATGATAGAATTGCTAATGCTTCTTGAAAACCTCTACTTATACTTAGGTCTTGTTGTCCTCGTTTGTCTGACTTCTTTATATTCCTTACGTCCACCATCATTGTCTTTCCTGTTATCCACATTCTCTCCTTTCCCATTCTCTTTTTCCTTGATTTGGGATTTCCCCGTCTTTGGTGACTGTCCTCCTAGTTCTCCTTCTTTCTCTTTCCTCCAATTCAACCTCATTACCAAAATTTTGTCTGTAAAACTCTTCTACTTTGTCCACCGTGTCCAATCTCAACCTTCTTTCTCCCCAAGATACCATAATCCCTTCTGCAGTCAGCCACCGAAAATTTACGTTTTTTCTTGTTAGTTTTGCTGTAAGCATTTGGTAGGGTCGTCTTAAGTCTCTTACCCTTCTCGGGGTAAGAGGAAGACACCACAAGCTGTCTTCCTCATAACTCTAGTGAATCTTCTCTGGTCCTATGGATAATCTCGTTGTGGATCGATTTTTTAATGAATCTAATATGCACTTCTCTAGGTAGATTATGTCTATGTGCATAATTCGTGTAGATTCTATAAATTTCATCCATTTCATTCCTTCATTTCTTCCTTTCCAATTCATAATGCTTCTGCCAATAGCTCTGCCATCATCTCCGGAATGTCCTCATTCTTTTCTTCCCACACATTCTGAAATCGTAGAAAATGGGCAACCTTATCTATTTCCAATTGGATTATTGTCTGTTCGAGATCTCTATTGGCTTGAATTAATCTTTCTTCCATCTCTTCCACTTTTTTTCTTCCCTTCCCATTCTATCTTCCATCTCCTGTAATTTTTGTTCATTTTTTAGAATTTGTTGCTGGAAGCATTCAAATTTATCATCCATCGATCTCATCTTTTCTTTCATTTCTCCCATGTCACTCCTTACTTTTCCTATCTCTCATTTCAAATCCTCATGGTTCTTTAACATAACCTCCTGCATTGTTTGTAGCATCTGTTGTAGATCCTTAAATGAGTTTGATCTCTCTCTGTAGCATTCCTTCAATAGATCTTTGTCCTGCTGGACTTAGTTCCATTGTTGTACTTTGAGCACCTTGCCTCCTTCCTGCACCAATTCTTGTCAAATTGGGGACACTTGTCATTTTCAATACTGCTTTAAATTGATTTCCCCACTTCCTTATATTTCTCTTAATTTCCTCCAGCACCCTTCAACTATCACTCTCTCAACTAGTTAATTCTCAATGCTTAACTTTGCAACTTTCACTCTCTATTTTATGTTTTTAAATGTCTCTTATGTATTCTTTAACTTCTTTTCTTGATCTTTCCTACCCCAACTACAGTCTGCAAACCTTCCTCTTAGTCAACAATTAATTAATAACAAAATCTATAATTAAATTACTTAATAATATCAATAATTAATACAGTAGGTGGTGGAGCTAATAAAATAGTAGTCCAAAGATTGCATAGAAAGAACAATAATAATTAGACAGATGATTTCCTCTTGAAACATTCCACTACGACTATTTCATTAAACTTTTCACATCCAAATTTACTCCTTAAGTTTCCTCATCAGTTATTGGCAGGCCATCCAAAATAGGTCTTGTTTCTCTTTAAATTTCCTCTCCTTACTTAAATTGTCTCCATTTTTTCCTTGATCATTAAGTGTCTCTTGCTCCCTATTTTCCTAGTTAACAGTCAGTCTTACTTCAATATGCCTGCGTTCTCCGGTTAGTCAGCACTTTTGCTCACAAGGTAAATTGTCTACTTAAATCAGCAACAACGGTGAGTTTCCTCTTCCTCTTTCCCCTCATGCTGCCAGTGATATCTATCATGTTGAAATGGTCTCTTTTTTTTTTTGGCTCACACTTGCTGTTCGCCACTTTACTACGGAGGAAATTTCCTCCTTCCTTGGGCCTCCTTCTGACTC
This sequence comes from Arizona elegans, assembly GCA_022577455.1. NCBI lineage: Eukaryota > Metazoa > Chordata > Lepidosauria > Squamata > Colubridae > Arizona > Arizona elegans. The sequence continues at coordinate 132,991,481 of JAKOOJ010000002.1, read as the reverse complement.
TTCCCTCTTTGCAATCCCCTGAGAAGATTTTCACCCCAGGTCACTCACAGAAGGCTGCCAAGATCACTGTCGCCCAGGTCCGTCTCTTTGTTGTCCAGATAGTCCACTGCTAATGTTGTCCAGCTGCCTGTTGTTGTTTCTTCATGGCCACCATTATGGGCCGCCTTTCTTCCCCGTTTGACTTCTCTGATGCTTTCCTGCCATCTGCACTCTCAACTACCGCTGAGAGCTGCTCTGCAGGGCGCCCCTTTCTTCCGATTCCCCTCCAAGGAATCTGGGACTCTGAAGAATCCGCTGATCGGATGGAAAAAGCTGTGTATTCAACTCTCTTAAATGGAGAGGCGTTCTGCACAGCTTTCACTCTTGACAGCTGGCCCCGCTCCCAAGATTGTGTTGATTCTTAATGACTACACAGATAGGCTTTTTGATTATTATTTTTTTACAATACACATCTGGTGAATTTCCTTTACTTCCATAGTGAAATAAGTTTTAAATATAAGTTTAAGGACAGATTTAAAAAAAAAAATAAACAGAAAAAGGGTTATTAGAATGCTGATTTTGAAAAGTTATGAATGAACTAAGGGTCTAGATGAAATCAAAATAAGTTTTTGAAATTAATCATAAGAATTCTTCACATGGGAAAATGCTGCTCTTTGAATTCATAAAATGAAACATGATAGGATAAGAATTTGAATGTTGGACATCAGCGGGAAGCAGAAGAAATTAAAGATTACAATGTAAGAGAAGAGCACTTAAATTTGACTTACACATTATGGAACAAAATACTATTAGCATTGAACATGTTGAATTAAATATCAAGCTTGTTAAAAGGAAGGAATGTTGGATTTGTTTGATCAAGATTCAAATAGATTGTGATTATTTCTAGTAATCCTTAATGTAGGGGTCCCTGGACTGACACTAGTCCGCGGCATGCCAGAAACCCAGCCGTGCAAACAAGTGAAGCCCCATCCATGGGATGCAGGCAGCACATGAAACCACGCCCCCTCCAGTCCACAGAAAAAATTTGCTCCACAGAACCAGTCCTTGGTGTCCAAAAGGTTAGAGGCATTAATGGACTTTTGCTGACCAGGGCTGAACAACAAGGCTTTAAAGGCTCTATAAACGATACAAATAACAAAGCTTGACAGGCTGTCCTTGGGTTATGACCAATCATTTAATGACTGTTTGAAGTTATGACAATATTGGAAAGGGCTTCCAGCCTTCATAAAATGTTGCACCATCTCCTCTGTTTACATGATCACATTTCAAGCACTTGGCAAACAACTTGCATTTATAATCACTTGCAGTGTCTCACCATCATGACAACAATTTGCAATGTTATTTTCCCATCTTTGTTTGGTTTTTTTTTTTTTGTTTGTTTGTTTCCAGCAGGAAAATGGATTTTCTTAATGGACTTTCAACTGTGTGATTTGATTAATGATCATCGTAAAAATAGTTTCAAAATCGGGTTCAGCTATGTGAGTGTCTAGGTCCTCTTTGTTGACGATTATTATTTAATGAATTAAAGAATGAACACAAACTGTATTTTAAAACTGATACAAAATAATTTTGGTGTAAAAAAGTTATAATGCATGAAAATAGTGATCTGGATGGAATTGAAATTTTGATAATGCTAGCATTTGGAATAAACCAAGCCAGAAGAGCAAATGGAAAAAAAATCACCAATTGTCCAAGGAAGATTCTATATACCAGTGTTGGCGAACCTTTTCGGCACTGACTGCCGAAATGGGAGCGCGCGCACACGCATATGTGCATGCTGGAAACCAGAAGTGTAGCCCCCCCCAGTGCGCATGTGCACCAGCCACCTGGTCTTCCAGTTTCTGGCGTGCATGTGCACTCAAAGACCAGCTGGTTGGTGCACATGCATGAGCTGGAAACCAGAAGGTCATCTTCCCGGCACGCACATGCGCACCGGCCAGCTGGTCTTCACATACATCTGCTTTTCCGGTTTCTGGTGTTCCCGCATGCATGAAAACCAGCTGGCCAACGTATGGAACCTGGAAGAACAATGGGCAACGCCTCACGTGCCCGGAAAGATGGCTCTTTGTGCCGCTTCCAGCACGCGTGCCATAGGTTCGCCATCACGGCTATATACCATGTATTCTCTTTTAGGTCTGGCAAAGTGCCATTGTTGTGATCTCCTATCTAGCTCCATGGAACTAGTTAGTAAGAATGGAATTGCAATAAGTTCAATTGGAAATCGGTTCCTCCTTTCCCTATTTCTTGGACCATCCACTAAGAACTGTGCAACTTTCAGAGGAAAAATTACATGGTGGCCTTTATATTTTTATACTTGGTTCTGCCCTTAAATAGTAATAAATTAAATGATAAATATGCATTAAACACATATTTTAGTTTTCTTTATCCTCTTCAAGTCCTGTATCCTTCCATGATGTACAGTATTTTGATTTTGTTCCTTTCCTAGACACTGTTCATGTAAATAATTCTAAATGTGTATTTAAAGAGTAATTTTGACTTCTTACCTTATCCCACAGTCACCCCTAGTTCTGGTTATAATTTCTAAATCTAAAAGCATATACTATTTGTCTAGAATTATTTACTTACCAAATTTTCCAGTGCGCTGCTTCCTACATTCCATGGCAGGGACTTCACTTCCTTGTAGCTGATTACTGGGTGTTAGATATTCAAATTTTTTACTCTGGTCTCCGCCCCCTTTATGCTGATTACTTCAGTCTTTTCACTCAGTAGCTGAATACAGTGGTGTTTTGGTTTCTCTCTGTTCTTATTCATGAGTTATTGTGTTATTTATTTAATTTATTCAATCTATTTAATTTATTTAAGTTCATTTAAGTTAATTTATTCACTTGATTAATTATTTGATGGTCTTAATTCATTTAAGTTGATTTAATAATTCATTTCTAGTTATGCTGGGACTGTATTTATTCTTGCATTGGACAATTACTGCTGCTACTTATAGGTTTGGATCCTTTATATGTCCACAAACCTTGGAATTCTTTGAATGCCTTTAATTCAGCAGCCATTTGAAGTCAGTCCTGTTGGGCTGCTATGTGTATGTAATTTGCCGCAGGCGGTGCTGCTGGGCAACCGGTGAGCCGGTTCATCCGCTCCCGCCTCAGTCCCAGCAGGGTTTCGTTAAAGAGACCTTCAGAGCGGCTCCGGAGTCCATGCCTAGGCTCCAGGCATACTCTGATGTGTTCAAAATCGGGCGGCCGCCATTTTGGAGAGGTTTGGGGCGGTTTGCATGCTGCGGTTCGGCAGCAGACTAATTTTATTGAAATGAGGTCTGACCTTCCCTGACTGGAACGTTTATTTATTGATTGGGGAGAGCCGCTGAGCTGCGGGAGTGCCCTTGGAGAGATATTTGCCTGTGTTTTCCTGGCGGCCGCCATTTTGTTTCACCCTCGTGGCGGCCGCCATCTTGGATTGGCACTAGTGACGGGCGCCATTTTGTCTGACCCTTGTGGCGGGTGCCATTTTGTTTCACCCTCGTGGCGGCCGCCATCTTGGATTGGCATTAGTGACGGCCGCCATTTTGTCTGGCCCTTGTGGCGGCCGCCATTTTGTTTACTAGTAAAAATGGCAACTTTAAAGTTAAAATTTGAAATTGTGGAATTTCCCTGGCTCTTTGAGCTGTATGTGAGAATGGAATGGTCCTTATTATTATTTTTACACTGCCTTGCCACCTGCTCCTGCATATTTAAATGTAGGCCTATTGCAGGATGGACTTTATACCAGGACTTATTAACAGTGCACGGGTCCTTATATATATTAATGATTGTTTTGCCTCACTATTTTACAGAATCTTTTGTTCTGCTGACATGGCTGATCCTGTCATTTCTTCTGAATTGGAAGAAGAAGGCAGTCCACCTAGAGAATTGCCAGCATCCCCCCCCCCAGGGGCTCTAAGGCCAAAGACAAGACTAAGGGGGCCAGATCTCGCAGACCCTCTAAGAAAAAGGCTCCTGCCAAAGATAGATATGCTCTTAGAAGGCATAATGCTTTAGAACGCCAATATAACAGGGCTAGGCAGTCTTCTCAAGTGAGATCTTCTCCTGATTTTCCTGCTGATCCTGTAATTTCTTCTCTCCCTGTCTTTGGGAATTTACCTCATCATCTTCCTCCAGAGATGTCTAGTGTGATCCAGGAAGCTGGTGATAGTCAACAAGAAGTGACCAGACCTTGTACCATGGAAGTCCCTGTTATGGTTCATCAAGCTCAGGAGGCTGAACCTGAAGGGGAAGCTGTATCCGTTGCTTCGCATACTGAGCCTTCACCAGCTGTGTCTGCAGGACCTTCTACTGTGACTGAGCCACAATTGAATGTTCAGGCTATGTTGTCAGATGTTTTGGCAAGAATTCTGTCCACAGGATTGCAGCAAGGTGTGCAGCCTGGTCAACATTCTGTTCCACCACCTCTGCGAAGGGGTCATTTGTCTGAAAGGCCTTCTACATCTGTGCATCATGGCTATGATTCCAGTGATGAGTCTGAGGTGGAGGAAGAAATTCCTGAGGAGATGGAATTGTCAGAAGATGAGGACTTCGTTCCTGAGCAACCAGTTTTCACAGGCCTGTTCAGACCATCGCTTTTCCGATCTCTCCTTCACAAGGCCAAAGTGACCACTAAGTTTGGCTTGTCTTCTGTTTCTTCTGCTGATGCCTCCAAAGAGGCTTCCGTACATGATCCTTTATTCCAAGTGTCCAAGCCAGATAAGGATGTTATTCCTTGTCCACCTCTGTTTGCTGAAGTAGTTCAAAGTGGCTGGGCTCAACCTGGCTCTTTGACTGCTCCTAGTGCACTTGATAAGAAACTTTACTGTTCTGCTCCTGAATTGGAGAACATTTTGGCTTTGCCTTCGGTTGACGCTCCTGTTGCAGCTCTAACTTCATCCTCTGTCATTACTACAGACATTGTTGATGGACTTAAAGCAGAGGATTGGAAGGCAGAGTTGGCCTTTAGAAAGGCGCATCAGGCGGTTGCCTGGGCGGTCAAGGCAGCCACCTCTACATCCTTCTTCACTAGAGCTTCCTTGCTCTGGCTACGCCAATTACAAGAGAGGTTGCCTCCTGATGACATCAGATTGCACCATGATGTTAACAAACTAGTGGCTGCCGCTGAATATTCAGCAGATGCTTCTCTGAATGCTGCTAAGTTTGCCTCTCGCGCATTGTCCTCTGCGGTGACCTCTCGTAGGTTGTTTTGGCTGCGTAATTGGAGAGCTGATGCTAAGACCAAATGGAAGCTGGCGTCTGCACCTTACTCATCTTCGAAGTTGTTTGGAGCGGCACTGGACCCTTTACTGATAGAGGACAAAGATAAGCGCAAGATCCTTCCATCATCCTACAGGAGACAGGAACGCAGGTATGCTCCATACGGGCAGCGACATTCCTTTCGTCCCTTCACTGGATCAGGGATGTCCTATCATCAAAGACCTTATTCACAAGGTTCAGATCGACCTTCAGACAGACAGTCCTTTCGAGACAGAGGCAGGCAGCATCTCCAGTCCAAACGCCCATTCCGGGGATCCGGTTTCAGGCCGTTCAGACGAGGCAAGTGACTCAAGGCCGTCGGCTCCCATTGGTGGTCGTCTCCAAGGTTTTCATCATCAGTGGGAGTCTTCCAGGTGCGAACAATGGATCCTTCGCACCATGACTTTTGGTCTGTGTCTAGAATTTCTCTCCACCCCTCCAAGTCGTTTCATCCGTTGTCAGGTGTCACCGCTTCTGGAACAAAGAAAACTAATGGAGGCAGAACTCCATCATCTCCTCTCCATCAATGCCATCGAATCAGTTCCCGTGCCCCAGCAAGGGACAGGCTTTTATTCGACAGTGTTCCTGGTGCCCAAGTCCTCGGGAGGGGTCAGGGGCATTTTGAACTTAAAACTTCTCAATCAATTCATCCTGTATCGACGGTTCAAGATGCAGTCTTTGAAGTCAATTCTGGCATGCGTCAGACAAGGCGACCTTTTGCAATCTGTGGATCTCAAGGAGGCATACTTGCATGTGCCTATCCACCCAGCACATCGCAGATTCCTACGCTTCGAGTACAATGGCCGTCATTTCCAATACTGCGCAATGCCCTTCGGTCTCTCTTCTGCTCCACGAACATTTACAAAATTAGTAGCAGTTGTCGCAGCTCAGCTCCGCCTGATACCAGTGAGAATCCTCTGTTACCTTGATGACATTCTCGTCCTTTCTTCTCACCCACAGCAGGCAGTCCGAGACATTACAGCTGTGATCACCGTGTTCCAACAATTCGGCTTCACCATCAACTTTCCAAAGAGTCATCTCACGCCCACCACTCGCATTCTTCATCTGGGGGCGATCATAGACTCCAGCAAAGGTCAGGTGTTTCTTTCACCAGACCGGATCCGCAGCCTCAGAGATCTGGTGTCTCAGGTGAGATCTCTCAGGGCGGTGTCTCCTCTGCTGCTGTCCCAACTTCTGGGGAAGATGGTGTCGTGCATAGCTATCGTTCCTTGGGCACGCAAACACTCCCGTCAATTGCAGTGGTTCCTGCTACGATTCCAGAAGTCAGGGAGAGGCACGTCCAAGACACCTGTGTTTCTCCCACCTCTAGTCCAGACATCACTCATCTGGTGGCTGTCACCGGCGCTTTCAAAGGGATGCATGTTTCTGGAACCAGACCGGCTCGTGGTGACATCAGACACGAGTTTGCAAGGGTGGGGTGCTCACCTGCTAAACGAAGTGGTGCAAGGTCTTTGGTCTCCGGAGGAGAAGATGCACAACATCAATTGGTTGGAACTGCGAGCGGCGCGCCTGGCCCTCCGGCGGTTTCGTCCTCTCCTAGAGGGTCAACATGTTTTGCTCCTCACGGACAACATGACAACGAAGGCCCATGTGAACCGAGAAGGGGGAACTCGATCCAAACCCTTGATGTTAGAGGCGGAGAAACTGTTGTCTTGGGCAGAGCGCCACACGAAGTCTCTTCGGGCGGACCACATTTCTGGAGAAGACAACCTTCGGGCAGATTGGCTCAGCAGAGAACATCTAGATCCGGCAGAGTGGCGCCTTCATCCGGAGACATTTCGGGACATAACCCAGAGGTTCGGGACACCCCTGGTGGATCTCTTCGCCACGCCTCAGAACGCACAGCTTCCCAGGTTCTTCTTCCGGTTTCCCTGCCAAGGTGCGGAAGGACACGACGCCCTTCGTTGTCGGTGGCCCCTGGGCCTGCTTTACGCATTCCCTCCACTGCCTTTGATCCCGAAGGTCATCAGGAAGGTCCTGAGGGAACAGGCCGAACTCCTTCTCGTCGCCCCTTGTTGGCCGCGCAGGGCTTGGTACGCAGACTTGGTGAATCTTTCCACAGCTCCCCATTGGATTCTTCCTCTGCACAAGGTGTCGCTCTCCCAGGGAGTCATCGCCCACCCAGACCCCCAGTGGCTTCGGTTAACCGTGTGGCGCTTGAGCGGGTGTTCCTAAAGAAGGATGGCCTTTCAGATGATGTGATACACACCATTCAATCGTCCAGGCGGCCATCGACGGTGCGTATTTATGAGGCTTCTTGGAAAGCCTTTACGGTCTGGTGCTCCAAGCATCATGTTGACCCCACATCGGCCGATGTTCTGGAGGTCCTGCAATTTCTTCAAGCCGGTTTGGATAAAGGACTGGCTCTGGCAACGCTGTGGAGACAGGTCGCGGCTCTGGCCACAGTCTTGTCTCGCGACCCTCGTCGGCCTTTGTCTCATGATTCCAGGATTCAAGGTTTTCTTCGGGGGGCGACTGTCATCTCGCCGCCTATTGTACATCATTATCCTTCCTGGGACCTGCCTTTAGTTCTTCAGCCTCTCACTTCCGATCCGTTTGAACCTTTAGCCTCCATCAGTTTGAAGTTCCTGTCGTTCAAGTTGGCGTTTTTATTGGCCATTACGTCTGCAAGGAGGATTTCCGAGATTGCAGCGTTATCTGCCCGCAAGGATCTTTGCATCTTCCACACGGACAGAGTTGTACTGAGATAGGACCCTTCCTTTGTTCCAAAGGTGAACTCATGGTTTCATCGAGCCCAGGAGTTGGTCTTGCCTGATTTCTGCCCGGACCCTCACCATCCCCACGAGAAGCGCTGGCATACGTTGGATGTACGCAGGGCTCTGCGGAGATACCTTAAACGAACGGCTTCCTTTCGACAGACTGAGGCCCTCTTGGTGTCCTTCCATCCTGCTTCCATGGGTCGTAAGGTGTCGTCTTCAACTGTGGGTCGTTGGATCAAGGCGTGTATTTCGATGGCGTATGAACGCCAAGCCAGACCGGTTCCAGGCAGAATTTTTGCTCATTCTACTCGCAGTGCAGCGACAACGGCTGCGTGGGCTACTCAGGCTTCCATTACTGACATCTGTCGTGCTGCTACCTGGTCTTCAGCTTCACAGTTCATCCGTCATTACAAGATTGACTCTTTTGCCTCGGCTGAGGCTTCATTTGGCAGACGGGTGCTTCAACAAGTCCATTCTGCCGGGGTGGCTGAGAGCAGTCAGCCTCCCACCCTATAGTTGAGTTTGGGTATATCCCAGCCATGGAATGTAGGAAGCAGCGCACTGGAAAATGGACGTTGGCTTACATGAACGTCCTTTTTCAGGGCGCTGCGACTACATTCCATTTCCCGCCCTTGTTCCGGCTTCTTGCTCTAGCCGGCTTGTTGTTGGTGATGTTTGTGTTTTGTTGTTTGTTTCCTTTCTTATAGATTCCTGGTTTCCAGCTCCTTTGTGAAAGACTGAAGTAATCAGCATAAAGGGGGCGGAGACCAGAGTAAAAAATTTGAATATCTAACACCCAGTAATCAGCTACAAGGAAGTGAAGTCCCTGCCATGGAATGTAGTCGCAGCGACCTGAAAAAGGACGTTCACGTAAGCCAACGTCCATTCTAAACCACACACGATAATCCCCTTATATTCAGTGGGGCTTACTTCCACAACATGAATTTTGCATTAAAAATTAATTTCCAGTGATTGTTTTCTGAATATTTTCCAATATAAAGGCATTTTGGTTGTAGCTCCTTACAAAACAGTGGGGTTTTTTTTTCTGAATTCCCCTCTAAAGGTATGCATTTTGCATTACAAAAAGGATGGTTGTGTATTGTCTTGCAACATAGGGCTGCATTTCTGAAAGACAAATGGCTGGAAACAGCTTTAGTTCATAGATCCAGGTGTTTAATCATCCCCAAGCAACAGGAATGCTACAAACAGGGGATTTGCATTAAATTAGAGAATGAAGGACATTTTAGGACTTTCTCAGCAATAGATCAGAAGCAGGGCAGTCTGCACGATGATGCAGTGCAGAGAACTGAAGGGTGGAAAATGCTAGAAATGAAATATATCTATAGAGCTTAGGTCACTTCCAAGGTGTCCTTCTGGCAGCAATGTGCATTGTGTATTGGGATTTCGATCTCATCCCATCAGGTTCTCTGTAAAAAGCTCTGAAAATTCATCGTTTGTTTAAATTATGTACAGTCTGTTTTTCAGTTCTGTTTGAACACGGCATATCTAAGATACTTTTGGAAGAAATGCATTTTGGTAGCCTTTAGGATCTTGCCAGATCACTTTGTGATGAAAACTGCACAGCTGTATGAAAGGTGTTGGTGGGTCAGGATTATTTTGTCTACTGAAATGAGATATGGGGATATGTTTATTGTCGTTTTGCCCAAGAGTTGTACGGCATTCTTTTTTATCTGAATCCAAGCTCTTGAACTTTGAGGATAAGAACCTGTCCACAAGGAATAATTCCTCAGGTTGGTTCATTCTTGCTCATTATGATAGGACTGAAGTTTAAAATAAAACGTAGTTGCTGATAGCTTTTCTTTTTTGAAAAAAGTTAAATGGTTTTCTTAAATTTTATTAAAAGTTTTAAAAAGGAAGATAAAAGCTAATACAAACTAAGGAAGAAAAAAGAAAACTAAAAGTGCAAGAAAAGAAAGAAAAGGAAAAAAGTAGAAAAGAAAGAAAAAAGAGACAAAGTCATGACTTGATCTTTTTTTTCAGCAGTTATAAGTGCAATTAAAAATTTACCTCTTTTTCTAAAATTGCAGCATGTCTCTTTTTTATATATAACCTAAGCATCCAAACCATAAATCATAAGTTCATTATTTTTTGTTTTCTGGAAAAGGTCTATGGAGATTCTCAGTCATCCAGGTCATGGTTGACCCAAAAGTGCTTTTTCAAGGGGCAACTGCACTTTCTTATTTTTCCCTTGAAGACGTTTTGCTTCTCATTGAAGAAGCTTCATCCAAGAAGAGAACTGAAGAAGCTTCTCGGATGAGAAGAGAAACTACTTCAAAAAAAAAAAAAACAAGAAAGTCCAGTTGCCTCTTGAAAAAGCACCTTTGGGAGCTCCATAAGAGGTTTCCCAATACCCATAAGCAAAGGTGTGCTTCACATAATTTAACATAATTTGTGTTTGCGTGCGCACACTGTGTCAAAAACACGGCGATTGTATAGGATGGGATAGCTTTGCTCACACGTGCGCCTAGCAGCTGGCCGTAACTACCGATTTGCCAGAACCAGCCTGAACTAGCTGAATCCCACCCCTGCCCACAAGGAGTATTGTCTTTTCTTTTATGAAAGAAGTTATTTTGGCCATCTTAGCAAATTTCATCATCTCCAATCATTCTTTCATTGTAGATATTGCCAAATCTTTCCATCTTTGTGCATACAATAATCTTGCTGCAGTTTGTTATACAAAAATAAAATCCCATGATTTTTTTTCTCCCCAACTGTTTGTCCATCAGTCTCAGAGGAAAGACCTCTGAGATTCCTCTGAGATTTATTAATCTTAAAAAACCTTTCAAATCAGTGTACAAATTTGAATTCAAAATTTTCTAGCTTTTTTACACATCCACCAAGCATGATAAAATGTCAGGACTGTGCGGAGATGGATAAATTAACGAACGAAATAAAAGAAAAGGAAGACACAGAATATCATCAAGTATGGACTAAGTGGTATGATTGGCTCGAGATTAGGGAAAGTAAAAGTGAATAAATGATGTGAAAAATGTGTAAAACACTGTAAATGAATAAAACTGGAAACAAAGGGACGATAAAGATAAAAATAATAAAGGATGAGAAAAATGAGAAATGTAGAAAATAGAAAGTAAGAGGAACGAAACTGATACTTAAAAAGAAACACATATTGTGTGTTTGAAAAAAATAAAATAAATAAATAAAAATGTCAGTTCTTACTTCCAACACGAATAAGTGCCTTTATAGGCACTTTGAGACAATTTCTCTGGTGACATATAGCAACAATAGAAATTTTTTACAAACATTTTCTTTGGAAATATAACAGCTTCAGTTCTTTCAACCACATATTTTCCCATTGTTCCATATTAATATAATTAAATTTTTATTCCACTTTATTGTATATTCTTTCACTCCTTCTTCTCATTCTTACAAAGTTTAAAACCATAAGCTCTTATGTCTACTTGAAATCTTTATAATAAATGTTTATAAGAAAACCATTGACAACTATGTCCTTTGACCACCAATTCTTCTCTTGATTTTATTTTGTTTCTCCTTGACAAAATTTTAGTATCTCACAATAATTTAGCCATTTGTGTTTGCCATTTATTTCTCATCTGTAAAATATTTCTTGTGCAGGGAGCTACAAAGATGTTTTTAGGCACAACTTTGGTCATCTATTCCATATTCTCAATATGGCATGCCTAACATAAAAAGTCATACAATAATTTTATCAATTTTTAGTTTTATGGCTAACATAATAATTTTTAAGATCCACATTAACCTTGACTTTGTACTGCCACAGATACCCATGTTATCCAAATCTCAGGTCTTGTCTTTCCAATTCCAAAAACCTTCTATTTCTCAGAAGCACCTACTCTTTTGTCCAAACCAAATCCATATTCTTGACTTCGTTGTTCATCTCCTCTTTCATCTTTACAAATCTTTCATCCCATTCAACTTTTTTCAAAAGTTGTCAATTTAATATCCAGTGATTTAGTAAATTTATTATCAAATATTCAGCTAATTTATTGCCCAATTCTTCAAACATTTAGTCATCTAGTCCCATTTCTTGTCTGGTACCCAAGAGAACCAAGGATAGTATAAGGGTGACAATGAAGATCTCCTCTTTTAATAAGATGAATTGTATGGAGTACGTGATAGAATTGGTTGTTTGTTCTATGTCTCCATTTTCATACTTGCTCATTCATCCATATTAACTCTCATTTTCTTAAATGTTAAGCTTGAAACAAATTGTGAATGTATTCACTGATTTGATCCAACTGTTCTGTAAAATAGTTATTTTGAGGCTTTAACACTTCTATTCTAAATTGGAGTGAAAGTTGACTTTCTTTTAAGTTGTACTCTTATTGTGATAATGCCCCAACATATGTAATAGGAGTGGTTACACCCACACAGTATAATCCATGGACTGAGCTTGCTTTCTCAGTTCTGCAGATCAATACATTCTTAGATGAAGATGTTAAGGAATTCGCAGAGTAACCCTTGAGTAGCAAGGATGTGCACATGAAAACGATTGAGAGTAGTTACAAATAAACACACCGAGGTACACTGAGTTGTGTTTACTTTCAGGAAATAGTAAGGCATAATCCAATAAACAGTCCAAGTCATACACATATAAAGCAGGAGATAGCAAAACGACAGTCCAGGGATAATCCAATAACAAAGTCTTCTTACCAGTCGTCGTAGTCATTCACAATAAACAGTTCTTCTGGATTTGCAAACAGTAGCATACAGAGATATCAGAGAGCAAGAACAGCAAAGAGAACAAACCATGTTTCTAGCTCTCTCTTAAGGACATTGGCTACAGAGCTAACCAATCGGGACACAGTATGATGCAATATAGCAGTCTTAAAGCTATATTGATGGTTTATATATTGCCAACCTAACAAGTTAGGTAATAGTCATTTTCTAACAGAAGATACAAATGAATAGTACCAGTTTACCATGTCAAAGGAGAATATTATTTCAAAATGGTAAAAGATGCATCAGAGTCAATATATATATTCTGCAGTTCGAATTCCTCTAAAATAGGTATAACTGATACATAATGATTTAATAATCCATTAGCAAGATGGCAAATGCCTTTTACTAATCTGTGTATTCTAGTGTTCCTGCATACTATTCTAAACATGCAAATGAGGTAAATATAATCTTACATTCCTCGAGATTCTGATTTAGAGTCTGGTTTAGATTCTGCTTTCTTTCACCATATGCCCCCTGACAGTTTCAAGAAATGTTTTCCCAGGAATTTTTTCCGTTCACTCATATTGCGTGGGTAATTATGATAGCTTCCGCTGAAATACGCGCGCACCTGCTTCTGCAAAGCTGGCACTGCTTTTGCTAGGAACAGTTGTGCGGGCTAATGAGCACCTGCAGCTTCAAAATCCATGGCATTAGTCAATATGTTACCTCCGGCTACCGCTGCTAGCCTTTCAGTTTTCATTTTCCTTTGTGCCAAATGATGCTCCCTTCAGACATCTCTGAGTAAATAGCCCATTATCCCCTGGAAATTGTGCACTGAACCTGTTTGAGATAAAGATGGGCAGCAAAGGGCCAGGGAAGCTTTTCAGTTTATTTCTCTTGTCTAACATATTTCCTGTTCACACACACACACACACACAGAGAGAGAGAAAGAGAGAGAGAGAGAGAGAGAGGGATTGATTTACTCTGTTTTCTACTGAGAGCTAGAACATCAGACTGAGCATATAAGAAGGATGACTTCACCATGCTGCATTTGATGGGAGACAGTTGAGAAAGTTCTTGGTTGTCCAGGGAGAGAAACCATACAGAAGAAAATGATTGCAAATTATTCCCCCTGACTTCTCCCTGTCATTCATTCACACTTGTGGAACTGTAAAAATACAGCTTGGGCAGGGGGTGGGAGAAGTTCAAGAACTTGTATTCGCATGCCGGGAAGAAGTAAAAATGTGAACTCAGAAGCGACATTCTGAAAGAATGTCAATTATTTTTCTGCAAGTATTAATAAGGAGGTAGGCATCCTTGTAGGTGACCTATTCTGAACTTGCTTCCACAAGAGGGAGCTCTTGGAACTTTAAATGAAGGATTAAGCCGAACTAATTCAGATTTCCTGCACTGTGATTTCTTCAACATGGTGGAAGCAGGCCGATTAGATTAATTAGGCATTGCTATGAGGCAATCCCTGTACATTTCCTGGAAACTGTAAGCCTTCGTAGCGCCCTTTTATTTTCTTCTATGAAGTATGTAGTGTTAGTAATGAAGGACAAAGCCTGCACCACGTTTGAAGTGAGAAACCCTTCAGGTATTTCAGAAAGGAATATGTGTTGAATTTATTGAGTATATGTTGTTGCTGTGACAATTGCTGCCTGCAGCGGGCTTGCCTGAGCTGCCTCTAAGCTGCTTTTTAAGACTTGTCTTCTCCTTAACAATAAAACTGACATCTCATGAAAATAATTGACCAACTGCTGGTGAGACGCATCGGGATGATATCTATCATCAGTTAGCTGCATAAGTTCCTTCTCCGAGCCTGTCAATTTTCAACCATAAAATCAGGAAGTGAACTTTTGTTTCAGTACTTGCTGTCCCGAGACTCGTTTTCTGCACCGTTTCCCAGACGTACTGTCCTCTCAGAGGACTGAGCAAATATTCTCCTCCAGCTATAAAATTGCTATTCTGAACAAGAGCGGTACATTGAGGGCCTTTCAGGTCATTCTGAAAGTGTCAAGAAATTAAAATAAATGCTGAATGCATAAGTTTCATTTGGCCGCCTTCAGTGCAGCTTCCTTGCCTCATTTCAGCAATACTGTTGTTCAGCAATAGTGTTAATATCTGATGTCCCTATGGGTAAATCAGATTAGATGTCGCTTGCATTTTTCGCACTGGAGAAGATGTTTCGCAGCTTGGGTTGTTTTTTAAAAAAAAAAAAAACTTGCAGCACTGATTACAAAATGAACTTTTAAGTTTCTCTGAATTGGAGCTGGTTAGTTGGTTTGATTTAGGTCTCCAGAGCTTCAGCGAAACCAGGAAATGTCTACATGCTATAAACGGGTTAATAAATATCTGATTTCAGACTGGGAATGATCAAAGAGTTTGCCCTGAAAATATCTCACATTTTTTGAATGTGTCTGATGTTTGAACATCCTAAATCAGCCTTTTTTTTTTTTTTTTTTTGATGTGGTACCTTCCAGGCTGCAATGGAGACTGCAACTCCCAGCATTCTTAGCCAGGTTTATCTTTCTAGAGGTTGTAGTCCCAGCAGATACTACTAGATTGAGAGGGTTTTTTCAAAGGGTTGGTTTTTTTCATATTTTAAGGGCACGATCTTGTGGCCTGTTTGAAGATGTCAGCCTCCTGTGGATATTCTGCAGTTTCTTCTTATCCCTGGAAAAATGTTCATTTTGGGATGGATTAATGTCAGGCACAAGCTATGAGAAGCACTCATGGATAGTCTCAAGCAGAAGTTTTATTGTTAGTCACCTATGTTTCAAGAATCTTGCTAGGCTGATTGCATTCCCTTGGGAACAGTCTGATGAGGCTTCAAGGATTTTGGGGGGGAGGTCAGACCTGTCCCGCTTTCTGCAGTGCAAAGACTCTAAGCTCACCCCCTTCTTAACGCCTCCCTCCAGTCTAGCTGAAGATTCCATCACAATTAGTCAGTACAATCTGCAATGATACAGAAGTAATGAAATGTATGTGGCGGCATTGTGACACATGTCTTGTATGGGCACCTGGATGTTGCATACAAGTACATAAGACAAATGGTTTAGATTGTGACATACATTTTGTCATTTGTCTCTCTTGCCTCTGCCTACAGA
Organism: Arizona elegans; assembly: GCA_022577455.1. Lineage (NCBI taxonomy): Eukaryota > Metazoa > Chordata > Lepidosauria > Squamata > Colubridae > Arizona > Arizona elegans. The sequence goes on along the minus strand of JAKOOJ010000002.1, from coordinate 132,975,698 downwards.
TGCGCCTGATGGGATTGGGAGAAGGCAAGCTTTTTTTGCCTCTAGGGCTGCTAGGATTGAACTCTAAATACCCTGGACCCTAACAGGAAATTTCATTACAATATCACTTCTACCAGTTATTCCCATCATTGCTGGAAATGTTGGGTTGACGATTGGCCTGTCTCTTGTTTCTATATCTTTATTGGGGTAAAAGGAAGACAGGGTTACAAGCATCTTTCAGGCATCTTTTGGATTAGCATAAATGCTTGATTTGACCGACCAGTTGCAGGGGAGATATGGTCAGTTACCCAATTCTTATAATGGAAGGAATATAATTGTGGCAATTTATGCCATTTGCCTAGAAATTGCATTTTATATCTGCTACCTATAATGGAAGAATGGATGGTTCCATGCTGATGGAACTGGCTGAGATAGTAAAATTAACAAGTAGATTAGAGGAAAGGCACTGATTAATTTTAATGCTGATTGGAAATCCCTTTTGGACTTTTTGCATGAAACAGTAAAAAGTGGAATTATGAAATATGGGTTTGAGGATTAGAAAAAATAGTAGATAGAAAAAAATGAGAGTAATTATGTAACCTTAGAATAAGAGGTCAATTTAAATTTATACTGTATGCTAGAACTTTTGTGAAAGAAAATTGGAAGTCATTTCTTTATTTTTTTTTCTTTCTTTCTGCACTTTTTGGCTTTCTTCTTTCTCTTTACTTTTTTCTTCCTCTTACCTTAATTGTTAGTTCCTGTTAGTTTTTTATCTTTTTAGTGTAAAAAAATCTAATAACATTATCTTAAAAACATAATTTGATTCCAAACTAAAGGTGATTGATTATATATTTAGAATATTTTCTTGGAGGCTTTCTATATTTCCTTTTTCAGTAGAAATACTTGAACAGAGAAACAGGTTAAGTAATGTGGACTAAACTAATATAATATCCTCTTAGCCTACATTATTTCTAAAGGCATCGGCACATCAGTGGTTCATCATTGAGAAATCGCTGAGATTCTCACTGAATATATCTATCTCTCTTCACTATTTTTTAAACATTGCTTGAATTTTATAGCTCTTTTTTTTAAACTTGTTTTTTTTTTTAAAAAAATAAAAAGATTACAAGAAATATCAATGTTGGTCATAAAAATATATAGGCAGTGATTAAAATTTCCCCTTTTGCTTTGAAAGAAAAGTTCAGCCGCGTGGTGAAATATTGGCTGTGCCTGGTGAACTGTTGGCACCTTCATTTATAATTCTGTCAGCTATTTATGCCACCGCTAATGACTAGAGAAGAGATGACACTTTGCTACTGGGCGGGGTAGAGGAAGACTAAATTATGCTTCAGAAAGATTGATGCCAATGCAGGAAGGTTCCTTAATAGTTCTTTTTATATTGATAGGAATTTGCATTAAAGATGCTACATTTGTTGGTCAATACAGGATTGTAAAGTTTTCTTCATCTGGCTGAAGAACTAAATGGGGTTACACCATCCTCCTTCTGTGCTTAGATGTTACAATTCTCTCTCATATACTTTTGCAGATATACTGTCATTTCTTGTCCTTCTAAAAGATTTTTAAAGAACTAGGCATTTTTTGGAAGTTTGTTTAGACAAGTATTTAAACTTCTTTCTCTTGGGACCCCTTCCCACTTTTTAAAAAATATAGAGGACCCCCAAAAGAGCTTTTCTTTGTGTGGTTTAGATCAGTGGTGAAATTCAATTTTTTTACCAGTTCTGTGGGCGTGGCTTGGTGGGTATGGTGTGGCTTGGTGGGCGTGACTTGGTGGGCATGTCAGTGGAACGATGGTGCAAAATCTCCATTCTCATCCCACTCCTGGGGAAGCATACTGCAAAATCTCCATTCCCACCCTACTCCAGGAAAAGGATACTGCAAAATCCCCATTCCCTTCCCACTCCTGGGGGAAAGATATTGCAAAATCTCTATTGCCACCCGACTCTGGGACCTGCCAGAGGTGGTATTTCCCGGTTTCCGAACTACTCAAAATTTCCGCTACCGGTTCTCCAGAACCTGTCAGAACCTGCTGGATTTCACTTCTGGGTTAGATGTTTACTATATTCAAAATTAAAATTAATGCATTCTAATACTGCTTCTCACAATTGCTTGATGGGATTTTAACACTGTATTAGTTTTTTTATCATAGGCTGGCAAATAATTTTAAGGAGCGTGGTTTAAGATACACTGGTTGAGACAAACTAACCACAGTTATAACATTTTATCTCTTCAATGTTTATTTACTATATTTCCTTCTGGCTGGGGAGGATTTCCTTTCCCTTCATTTTTTAATTTTTTTTTTCTTTTAGTGTTGACTTTGACATTTCCGGTTGCTTTGGCCCTCTTTTGCCACTTTGCTGATCTTTTCAACTTTTTATGTGGCTAAATAATCCTCTCCTAGGGATACAGCTTTCACCCCTGTTTCTGGTTGATGTTCTTGGACCCAGAATCTAAAACAGGCTGCCAGTACTTGGAGAAATTATTCTTACATGATTGCATCCAATATTAAGTATTTTACATGTATTTCTGGTTCAAACAATTTTCTTCCTTAAATCTGCTAACTATAACCATACAGTTAACTGGTTGTTAAATGTCTGTACAAAGTTATGACAGACTTAAAAATGCTACTTGCAAGTTGCTCTTGGAAGTTAACAACTGTTCCTCTCTGCCATCATGTGATTGTATTTTGGGCATTTGGCAACCCACTCATATTTATGATTGGTTGAAATATCCCTTGGTCCTGGGACCACAATTTGGAAAGTTTCTGCTGGTTCCTGGCATTTTTTGCCTGTTTCCCACCAAAAAAGCCCATTCAGAAGATTGGATTTGCTTAATGACCATGTGATTCACTTAATGACTACAGTGCCTCACTTTATGATCATCATAAAGTCGATCATAAAATTGAATCTAGACAAGTGGTGTCTCAGCCTACAACTGCAATGAGTTATGACCAAAATTCCAGTCCTAACTGTGGTGGTAAGCTAAGATCTACCTGTAAACATTCTCCCCACTTTCTTTGGGGATATTACCTAAACCTTGGGCAATAGATAATAGTTACTGATATAATACAGCCTCTTTAACTCAGTTACAGTTGGACACCTTTTGAACAGGGAGCCAGATAAAAGTTCTAAGGAACTAGCTAATTCTTTGAATCTCTTGGGTATAGCTATAATACATTCAAATGCTAGAAAACAAGTTATTATTTCCTCCTCCTCCTCCTCCTCCTCCTCCTCCTCCTCCTCCTCCTCCTCCTCCTCCTCCTCCTCCTCCTCCTCCTCCTCCTCCAGAATTGTTAAATATTTAGATTCTTCACTACGCACTGTTAAATTTTTCTTGTAGGAAGGCCAGAATATTTTGCAACCTAATTCCAAGCTTTCAGAGCATCAATCCATGAACACTTTCTCCTTTCTTCAGTGATTGGGGTAATCTTGCAAAGACACCCTTTTCCTTGAAGTGAATAAAAATGTCAAAACATACAGGGCCATCCTATCTGGGTCCATGTACTTATTTTTCATCAATTCTTAATTGTACAAGTTTGCTAAATGTATGACTTATTAAACAGCCACACAGCATTTTCAAGTCTGCATGTATTCATACAGACACATGGCTGAAGTACTGTTTTTAGAAATATAGGAAGAAAGTACTCTGAGGCTTTTTAAACTTGTTTACTGAATTACCCCCCCCCCCTTTTTTTTTTTTAAAAAAATTGATTTATATGCCGCCCTTCTCCGGAGACTCAGGGCGGCTTACAATGCGTTAAGCAATAGCCTTCATACTTTTGTATATTTATACAAAGTCAGCTTATTGCCCCCACAAACGGGGTCCTCAATTTACCTACCTTAGAAAGGATGGAAGGCTGAGTCAACCTTGAGCCTGGTGAGATTCAAACTTACAGTAATTGCAGACAGCTGGTGTTAATCACAATGCTATTAGTCTGCTGAGCCACGAGGCCCCGTGTTTCCTATGTTCACACTGTAAGTTGGATCTAGACTGAATAGGCTGGGCTGGCAAAATAAAATACACAAACACCCCTAGCCCAAGATCAATTAATCCAAGGATAGGGTATAATATGAATAATGGCCATTAGGTCTTTAATTGGCTTCCTTAAGCATATTATATAGACTCAACCATGGAATAGCAATAGCATTAGCACTTTGACTTATGAACCGTTTCACAGTGCTTTTCAGTCCTTTCTAAGTGGTTTACAGAGTCAGCATATTGCCCTCAACACTCTGGGTCTTCATTTTACTGACCTTGGAATTATAGAAAGCTGAGTCAACCTTGAGCCTGGTGAGATTCGAACTGCCAAATTGCAGTCAGCCGGCAGTCAGCAGAAGTGGCCTGCAATACTGCATTCTAACCACTGTGCCACCGTGGCTCTGAAATCCTGTTCGATCTATCTGCATAAATCTCCCAAGATGAGTTAAAGTTTATTATAACTAATTATATAAAGGAAAGATTGTTTTTTCCATTAATGTGGATAAATTGGAATTGGTATTAATCAAAGCTAGCCTGCTTTTGATAAATGGGGCCCTTTCATAGGCTGAAACAAATGGGTTCCAAAACATGGAAATATGCAGTCTTTACCTATCAACTTGGAAGTTTGTATTTTCAGCCCCTTTAGATAGCATTTGGCCAGTCTGTCTTGATACAAAATATATCTAGTATACATTTCAGTCAGTGAAGTAGCATGTAGAATTTCAGTTAAATCCAGGGCCAGCACTAATGTCAAACAAGGAAGCTATTGATTTAAGCAGTAAACCAACAAATTTGGGTCAAGACCCTTTCCATTGCCCTCCCATCCTATTTCCAGAGTAGGCCTGATGCTTTCTTGGAATGCTTATTAGCAACATAGAACTAGGTCTGGAGGATGCCATGACCTATGTCACAAATGGCCATAGCTAATTCAAGTTGTTGGTTTAGGACTTTGTTTGTCTTGTTCTTATATAGAGTGTCCATAATTTCAAATCTTTTCTGCAAATCTATCTTCCTCCTTTGTTTGCTATTGAAATTGGTTTTAAGTAGATAGTCCTTTCCGTACAGTAAATCAAAAGCCAGCAAAAGTTGTTCATTGTGAAGAATAACATGGCCTCTTCTAGTTGCTGTATGACCTTGAATAGTTCATTTATTTCTAATTTGCCCCATGTATATTTTTCAAAAGAAATTCACTGTTGCATTCTATTGGCATTGTATGGGCTGATTAGTTAACTTGTGAACAGTACTTTGAATGCACGAAGTGCTATTATTTTGGAAGCTTGAAATGTCAATCACTTAATATATATATAGGAAATGAAAATTAACCTTTGAAATCTGAAAGCCACCTTGGTTACTGAATAGAATTTTGAGCATTAAAAGTTTTGTTCCATTCAGGAGTCATTTAGCAGGGACAAAAAAAAAAAAGAAGATCTCTTAGGTTGGAATGAATGGCATAAATTCAGGTAATATTAGTAATAGTTGCATATATAAAGGCTGTTCTCTTTCAAGGTACCTTTGTGATGGTTTAGCACAGAACACCACTAATAGAACTAACTTGATTAATAATGTAACTTTAAACTTCAATATTAAATATATTGTAATGTAAAATGTAAAAAAAATACTTCTTTCCTTCCTACCTATATACCATATTTTTTGGAGTATGAGATGCATCTTTTTCCCCCCTAAAAGGAAGTGAAAATTTAGATGTGTCTTATACACCAAATGTAGCCCCGCCCACCCACTGGCCTCCATCCTTTGGCCTCTGCCTCGCAGCAATTACCTCCTTGCAAGCAAACAGCAAGAAAAAACAGCTCCTTTCAGCTTCAGCACAGCCTAATTAGCACAACTTGATTGGATCGGCCTTCCGACTCTCAGCTGATTTTCTCTCAGCTGTTTTGCGTACGGCTTTGCTGCTTACTGCAAAGAGGTAAATTGCTGGAGCAGATTTTTTTTCCCTTGTGCTAATCAAGCTATACTGAAAACGAAAATGAAAGTAAAGCAGGCTGTTTGCTGTTTGCTGTAACGAGGCAAGATTGTCAGAGGCAAAGGGAGATTTCTTTTTCTTCTTTTCCTCATCAAAAAAGGTAGGTGTGTCTTATACTCCGGTGCGTCTTATACTCCGAAAAATACGGTAAATGAAGAGATTCTGGAAGTACAGAAAGGTAGATGGAATAAAACATAATACCAAGATAAGACACAAAGCCAGGGGCATAATTGCTAGGTGATGCACAACTACCAAACTGGGACTATAAAATCCAGACCACCAGTAAATGGCAACATAGAGCTACATTTTTCTGTACCTCTGCTGACATGTAGTGGTCATTCAGATTTTTTGTGGCCTGTATATATGATAGTCCCATTTGAAATCCACATTGAATTAAAGAACCAGGAAATGATTAAGAGAGGTAAGTAAAATAATGCAGAGAGGAGCCATCTAAAAAATCAGAGGACTGATGGTTTTCTTTAACAAGAAATGAAACTATGGAAGAAGGAGTACAGCTGACCTATGGACCATACACCAAGCTATGTGTTCTGTGGGATTGGTTCCCTGAAAGCATCTGATCTCTGTGGACAGGAAGATTTATACTCTGTGATATTCTCATTTTGGGTTCAAACAGCTACATTTCCTGCCATGGCACAAGAGCATGATCTTTCCTGAAGGTCTTGAGATGAACATCACTGTACAACCATCACTGTAATGAAAAGAATGAATTTATCGCCTGTAATACATAGAGTTGCTACAAGAAAAATGAATGGCCAGATGGAATTGAACTGGTACACTTTACTGGATCTATGGGGATACGTGTTACTTTTAATCAACTCATTTTTGATATTTTTCTGATACATGGTTCATAATAATGTCATTTTGGTAAGCAATTTTTTTTTTTAGCTAAGTGTCAGTAACTATTTTTTTTTCCTAGTTTAAGGTGGATTCTATAAAAAAAGATTGCCAATCTTGTGAGGAAGTTAGTCAACTTTAAATCGGTAAATGTGGTAATTAAACCAATTAAATGTTTCAGTTCTTATTTTCTACCTCAGGTGCACCATTTTGTGTGGCGTTAAGGTTCAACTAAATCTTAGTCCTGGTTCATTACTAAAAAACAAAAAAATCCAAAGCATTTGAAATTGTGACATGTTTTATGTGACACGACCATTCTCAGTGTACTTAGTGTGATTACTCCGCTACCATATATCATGCAATAAATACCCTGGATGATAAGTCGTGCTACCCTTAATATGCTTTGGTTGAAATATAGCTCTTGATCTGATCTATGAGACATCTCAAAGGGGATTTCATTAGATCTTCTTTATGTGACAATGGCAACAAAAATAAAACAAAAATTGAACGCATCTCTCTCTTTTTCCTTTCATGTCCCTTCCTAGGTAAAAGGCTCTTAATAGCTGGGGTGTTTTTTTTGGAGGGTTGATACCAAAATTAAATAATTGGTTCAAATTCAGGAAGATATGCCACTGATGTTGTCACATGTGACAGGAGCACCAGTCTGGAGAAATTCTGTGAGATCTTTACAGTGCTACTTACAATTATATAGTTGGCATTATGTGCTAATTAGAAAAGTGTAAGAAATTCATCTATGTCATTGTGTGTGTGTGTCTAAAGTCCAGCTGCTAACTCACCGCATATATTTCACTGCAGTGCTTTCTTTATCAGACAAAATGCAGAAGAAAATGCAAAAGAAAATGAATATGTCACCCCTGTTTCTTCAGCCTGCACATTTTTGAAGCAACCAAGCATTTTTAATTCAACCTTTCTGATCTTCACCATGCTTACCGTACCTGTCAATCACTTATGCTAATTCCTGGTTTTCTGAGCAAGAGGATGGAAGGATCAATATAGATAAGACAAGTAAGACAGAAGAAAATCTATACAATTGCATGGGACAGGATGCTTCTGGAGAGAAATGCTTCCAAAATGAACTGTAATTTCACTACAGTGCAGAACAAGGGATCGAGAGAGAGTTCCTACAAACTTCCTGGTTCCTCTTTTTTTTTTTTTACTTCTTTGCTTGTTAGTTTCCTACAACCTTTTTTGTTTCATTCTGTTCTGAGGAAAGGAGATTGGAGAAGTGGTTCTGTTCAGAGGTGGGTTTCATCAGGTTCTGACCAGTTCTGGAGAACCGGTAGCAGAAATTTTGACTAGTTCGGAGAACCGGTAATAAAAATGCTGACTGACCCCACCCCCTATTCTCTGCCTCCCAAGTCCCAGCTGATTGGGAGAAATGGGGATTTTGCAGTATCCTTCCCTTGCCACGCCCACCAAGCCATGCCCACCAAACAATGCGACGCCCACCAAGCCACACCCACAGAACCAATAGTAAAAAAATTTGAAACCCACCACTGGTTCTGTTACTTTCAAAATGCCACTGGGAACCTGAAACTATAATTTGTTCGAAGGATGTGTGTCTCTATGTCTCTCTGTGTCTTGTAATAGCATTTCCAAGCCAGGGAAAAGGAAAAGAGCAGTAACCAAGGACTCCTTTGCTTATATAATTGTTGGCACTTGTATGATTGTTGGCAGCAGAGTAGAGAGACAAGTGGAGGATTCAAGCCTTCATAGTAGTAAATATATTACAGTATTGGAAACCCTTTGGGAAAAGTGTATTATCTAAAACTAGCTAATAAAACTACTTTTTTTGGAGTAGTATCATAAAATTATATATCAATGGAAAGATAATTTAATCAAGAATGTAATGCAATAACTTTTATGAAGGATTTGCTATTAGAATAGCAGTTACAGTATAAAGAAGAAAAGTGAGACACATAGAAAAAATGAGATATACAAAAATTATCAGGTCAGTTAATACTTTGTTAGGTAACCTTTAGCATGAATTATGGCCTTACAAGGTCTTCCCATGGAGTGAACCAAGTCTTTTAGTTCTGCAGCTGTTATAATGTGAAACCAAAATTGAATGATTGCTTCTATTAACTGGGTTTTATTGCTGGGTTGCTTCTGACTAACAAGTTTCTTTAGTCAGCTTCATAGATTTTCAATTGGGTTAAAGTCTGGGCTATTCCCAGGCCATTGCAGCAGTGGGATGTGATTATCTTGAACCTCCAAAAAAAAAAAAAAAAAAAAAAAAAAAGTGGTATTATTAACCATCAAACCTCAAAAATACACTTTCCCCAAAAGGTTTGCACAATTTTGGCCACTACTGTAGGTAAGGTGGGATAATGGAAACTAAGGGGTAATATCCATTCATATATACGGGTAGTTCCTGTTTTGTGTGCTCTTCACTTATTAATTCCTGTTCATTTCACAGCGCACTGGGCCAAATCTCTGTCTAAAACCATTGTTCGAATGATAAATAAGAGTTAAACCCAAATGGTCAACCCTTCGCGGGTGCTGTGCGTGACAAAGAAGCTGCAGATCCAGACAGGTTTCAGAAAGCATCCTTGATACTACCCAGGGGTAAAAAGCATGATCCTGAAAACTATACAGTGGGAGTTTGCGGACATCTGGTAGGCCAGGGAAAGCGAGGAGCTTTTGAAATATTTCTTTCTCATGGCCTCCTTATCTGGCCTGGGCTGTCCCTTCTCATACGTACTGGTCAGCTTTCTTGCCTGCTTCCTGCAGGCTCTCATGACAAGGCCCTGCTACTGTCAGCTTGCACCAAATCAGGTAGAAGGCCTCCTTCAGACCCGTTGCCCAGGTTTGACTCTGAGGAAATTAATTTAATTATAAAGTCTTTTTCAGATGTAAAAATGGGCCCAGTAGACCAGAATCTCAGGAATCTGACGCTAATCTGCCTCTGTACAAACATTCTCATCTTAATTTGCTTGTGGCAGCAGCTGCTCCGATGATTTTGAAAACAGGGAGCGCAAAGGGAGATTTCATTTATTTCTTCTTTAAGGTGGAACAGCACCTGTCAGGACCCACAATTTCCATTAAATTGGAATATTTTTTTAAAAAAATTGATTTATATGCCGCCCTTCTCCGGAGACTCAGGGCGGCTTACAGTGCGTTAAGCAATAGTCTTCATACTTTTGTATATTTATACAAATATTTGTTATAAAGAAGTTAGATTTCTTTGCCATACAAAGAATTTCTTTTTTCCCTATTTGTAGAAATAATCTTACTTTTGTTTCTCTACTTTCTTGTTTTCTACCCTTGTATTATTCAGCAATTTATATTTCTTTGGTAAATGGACAAACATCTAAACATATCACGTTAAATAAATAAATATCTCCCCATTCTGTAATTTTAAATTACTGCATTTCTTATTCGATTCTTAGATTGGCTCTAATTTTTTCTTTGATTTAACCTCATGTTTTCAGGCTGTTGCTGTCTTCTTACAAGCTCCTGTACCCATTATCACTTGCTAGGTTTCTGCTGGATGGATGGCAGTAGTCATTTGAAGAAGCTCTTTTCTGAAAAAAGCTCACTGCCTTTTAATACTTCATTTGGGTAGAGATGGCCACCTTCTCCATAGTGTAGAAATGGGAGGTGCCAGTCTGGGTATTCCGTGCTCTAGCTCTATGTCCTGAGCTGAAAAGTTCTGAAGATCCGCCTCCCTGGTGACGTCTCTTCAGTTTTTTTCAGCTCAGCACAGCTCATGGTTGCAAAGTTTTAGCTCCTGAGCTTTGAGCCAGAAAAAGTAAACCTTTTTCCCTGGATTCTTTATTTATTTTTTCTTTCTTTCTTTTGCCTTGTATTGGAAGTTACTGCTGCTTTCTCTTCAGCCTTTGTTTCTGGATTTCCAGGTACTGATTAAAGGGGATTTCTCCAGAGCTGGATTGAGCGTGGGGGGGGGGGTGGCTGTTTTTCTCCCCCCAACCTCTCCTATCTTGTGGGCGGCAGTGAGGGGCTAGCCGGCTGGCTTTCGCCCCAGTCCCTCCAGATCCTCTTCGGAAGCCTCTCGGGCTTCTCTAACAGCAGCGGGAGCCGCGCGCGCCATTTTGGCCTGCTGCGGCGTCCCTTTGATCACCGCTCGTCAGCTGTAAAGCGGAGCGGCGTTTTTTTTGCAATTTTTTTTTTTCCTTTTTGCTGCTGGGAGGCTTGCTGCTGCTGCGCCAGTCTGGATTTGGCTGGTGGCTTCAGGTGCCTTGGCTGAAGAGTGCGTGACTGGCACAGGGCCACGCTACACCCTGGCTAGTAATGGCGGCCTGTAAGTCGCGGCGGCCTTCGTCCCCGTGCATTCTTGGCGTGAATTAGTCCAGGCGACTGTGATCCCCTGGCAACTTTTGGGCACAGCGCTGGTGTATTCTACTTGAGCAGCAGAGGAGAGTGTGGATTTTCTGATCAGTGCTTATTTATCTGCGGGTTTACCTGGCGGCCTGACCTGATACTGCTGCTAATCATCAGAGAGAGATTTTATTTAAACTGTGGCAGTTGAAGAGCGGCCATTTTGAGAACCGGGAGCCATTTTGTTTTTTCTTTTAGTTTCATGGCTAGTATAATTTACTTATTTATTTATTTTTCTCTCTCTCTTTTATTATCTATTTGCAGAGTCTTGGGATTTTGGTTGCCCTGTGATTACCATCTGACTTAACATCATGGGGGATGCTGACAGGCAACCATCTTTCTCTGCTGAGGGCTCCTGGTCCCCCCCACCTGATAAGGGTAGGGCCTCTAGGCCACGAACGGCCAGCATTGCTGCAGCTAATAAAATTAAGGCCAAGGCTAGAGCTCGCCCCGGGCGTTCCAAGGCTGAGGAAAAGACAGCTCAAGTTAGACAACGTGCTTTGGACAGAGAATTTGCAAATGCTGCTGCCATTAATACGGCTGCTGAACCCCCTCAAGCCACTGTGCCTGCGCTTCAGCCATCAGTTCAAACTGTGGAAGATTCTGTCTCTCAGACTGTCCATTCTCCTATCTTGGCTGGGCCATCCAGGGCATGGTCTCCAGAATTGCAGGCTGAGCCCCAGCAACGTCCAGGGCCTTCTGGGACCAAACGCCCTGAAGCCACCTATACCCCCACTGCAGCTGGCCTTCGCCAGGATGAAGGGGGGGAGCTGGATGGTCAGAATTCCATGAAGTCCTGGGTGGAGCAGGCAATTAGGCAGGGCATTGCAGAAGGGATGCAGCTTCAGTCACAGATGTTTGCCCAAATGTATGCCCTTAGACCTGAGGGGGAGTCCCAGGGCTATTTGGCCCCTTCTGAGGATTATCACGGGCAGGTCTCCCCTTCCCCTTCTGAACTAGTTGACTATGCAGAGGACTACCTGGAGGAGGGAGAGATTTCGGATGAGGATCAGATCCAACCACCCAGGCCTGCATTCAAGGGCTTATTTAATCCTGCCCTTTTGAAGCCACTCCTGACGAAGGCCAGGGCCACTGCTCGATTGGGCCCTGACCCAGCACTATCTGGCACCTCAGGTACTGGAGAACAGGATGATTATCTTTTCACAGAGCAGGCAGTGGAGGCAGATACTATTCCTATCCCGGGAATGTTTCTGGACATGATCCGTAGGCAGTGGGCGGCCCCAGCTCTACCTTCCAGGGCCTCAGGGCTGGACAATCAGTTGTTTACGGTGGATGCGGACATGCTTACCTTGTTGGAGGTTCCAAAGGTGGACGCTCCGGTGGCGGCTCTCACCTCTTCTTCTGTTTTACCACCTGATGCAGAGGATGCCTTAAAGGCAGAAGATAGGCGAGAGGAGACGGCACTTCGTCGTGTGCACCAGGCGGACGCCTGGGCTGTAAGAGCTTCTTCGGCAGCATCCTTTCTCACCAGAGCGTCGGTCAGATGGCTTCGCCAGCTTCAAGGCCATTTGGCACCAGATGATGTTCGGGCCCACCAAGACCTTTCTAAGATTTTGGCTGCAGCTGAATACACGGTGGACGCTACCTTAGCAGCTGCCAGGTTCTCTGCAAGGGCCATGGCTTCATCTGTCACCGCTAGACGTATGCTATGGCTACGTCATTGGCGAATGGACGGGAAGAACAAGTGGAAGTTGGCTTCCACTCCCTTTGAAGGGGGGTTTCTTTTTGGACAAGCCTTAGATCCCCTACTTATCGAGACAAGGGATAAAAGGAAGGTCCTCCCGTCCCAGAGCAGGCGAATGGACTTCCGTTCATCCCCTTACTATAGGCGGCCCTCCTTCCGCCAGGGGGGAGCTGGGCCAAGCTTTTCCCGTCAGCAACGGCCCTTTCACTCCTTCAGACCTAATTATCAGGCAGATAGATCAGCATTTCCCCAGGGTCGCCAACAGTCGTCCAACAAGCCCTTTAGGGGTTCCGGTGGCAGAGGGGCCAGGAGATCTAAGTGACTGTCCGTCACTGGATCCTCTTGGGGGCAGGCTCGGCCTGTTTGCAGACCGCTGGGACGACCTTACTACAGACAATTGGGTGAGGGAGACAGTAAGAGCAGGGCTCTCCCTCAAATTCCTTTCACCCCCTCCGAGGCGTTTCCTCCGCTGCCCCGTTTCTGGAGACCCGCTCAGGCGGGAACTCATGGAATCGGCTATCCAGCATTTGCTGGATATCCGGGCCATTCAGCCGGTTCCACGGGGGCAGTGGGGGCGCGGGTTCTATTCCATCCTATTTGTCATCCCAAAGGCCTCGGGAGGGTGGAGGGCAATTCTAAATTTGAAAGGCCTCAACGAGTTTATCGTTTACAGAAGGTTCAAAATGCACTCCCTGCATTCCATTTTAGCCGGAATCAGGGAGGGAGACTTTCTAGCCTCCATAGATTTGACCGAAGCCTACCTCCACATCCCTATTCGGCCGGAGCATCGTCAATACCTGAGGTTTTGCTATTCAGGCCGTCACTTTCAATATCTTGCCCTGCCGTTCGGGCTGGCCTCCGCCCCCCGGACGTTTACCAAGATTCTCTCTGCCTTGGCGGCGTATCTCAGGTCTCTTCCCATCAGAATTCAGTGTTACCTCGACGATCTGCTCATACAAGGGTCCTCCCAGCGGTGAGCGGAACAGGACTTGGCCACGACAATACAGGTATTGAGGGACCACGGGTTCTCGGTGAATCTGGCAAAGTGTCATCTCGTACCTTCTACAAGTTTAGTTCACCTGGGGGCCCTGATAGACATGATAGCGGGGCAGGTCTTCTTGTCCCCGGACAGACAGGACAGTATCAGGGCGCTGATTCAGTCCATTCAGGGATCCCAGCCAGTTCAGGTAGCCCAGCTATCCCAATTGTTGGGGAAAATGATTTCTTGTATGAACATAGTTCCCTGGGCCAGATTCGATGCGAGACCACTACAGTGGTTCTTGCTCCCCTTTCAGAAGGCAGGAACAAGCTCATCCAAGATGAGGGTTCAGGTTCCCCCACGGGTCCTACGATCCCTGACCTGGTGGACGTCGGGGGCCATCCAGAAGGGGTGCTTCTTCAGGGAACCCCGCAGGGTGATAGTAACGTCGGATGCCAGTCTGACGGGCTGGGGGGGCCATTGCGGGTCTCAGGTGGCCCAGGGCCGCTGGTCCTGCCAAGATCTATTCCATCAGATCAATTGGTTGGAGCTCCGGGCTGCCTGTCTGTCTCTTCAGACCTTTCTACCGCAGGTGAGGGGGCAGCATGTGCTCCTTCTCACAGACAATACGATGATGAAAGCCCATATCAACAGGCAAGGAGGAACTCGTTCCGGGCCTCTAATGCAAGAGGCGGAGACCCTCTGTCTTTGGGCAGAGACTCACCTTTTGTCTCTGACAGCGGACTACATCGCAGGGACGGACAACGTAGAAGCCGACTGGCTGAGCCGAGCCATTGTGGATCCCTCGGAGTGGAGGCTCCATCCCAACTTGTTTGCGAAGATAGTCGACCGGTTCAGCCGCCCGGTAGTGGACCTCTTCGCCTCCCCAGCGAACGCACAACTCCACCTTTTCTTCTCCCGGTTTCCTGCCCCAGGAGCAGCGGGGGTGGATGCTCTGCGGACCCCGTGGCCCAGGGGCCTCCTTTACGCATTCCCTCCCCTACCCCTAATCCTGGCCGTCATTCGGAAGTTGATACTGGAGGGGGCGGAACTGGTTTTAGTGGCTCCTTATTGGCCCAGACGCCCTTGGTTCGCCGACCTGGTCGACCTGTCGGTCGCCCCTCCCTGGCAGATTCCCCCGGACAGAGTCGCGCTCAGCCAGGGCCCGGTTCAGCATCCGGACCCGCAGAGACTGCAGTTAGCCGCTTGGAGGTTGAGCGGGGCCTCTTGAGGCGGGAGAACTTTCCGACCAGGGTCATCAGGACTATGCAGGCGGCCAGGCGGCCCTCCACCACGCGAATATATGAGGCAACGTGGAACAGGTTTGCCGGGTGGTGTGCCTCCAGACAGTTGAGCCCGACTTCTGCATCGGTGGTGGAGGTGCTGGAGTTCCTGCAGGACGGGTTGGACGTGGGACTTTCCACTAACACTCTACGGCGACAAGTGGCTGCGCTAGGCACTGTCTTGACATTTGGGAGGTGGGGCTCCCTTGCTAACCATCCGAGGGTGAAGATCTTTCTGCGTGGGGCAACTAATTTAAGACCGCCACCTATTCACCGTTATCCCACTTGGGATCTCGCTAAGGTTCTTCAGGCTTTGACTAAGGCACCTTTCGAACCGTTGAGGGAGACCAGTCTCCGTCTCCTATCGTGTAAGGTAGCTTTCCTTGTGGCCGTCACGTCTGCCTGACGGATCTCAGAGTTGGCGGCTTTATCGGTGCGGAAAGACCTCTGTATTTTTCACCCCAACAGGGTGGTTCTGCGGCTGGACCCTGCCTTCCTTCCTAAGGTCAACTCCTTGTTCCACCGAGCACAGGAGTTGATCCTGCCAGACTTCTGCCCTCGGCCTCGGCACGCTTTGGAGCAGAGCTGGCACACTTTGGATGTGAAGAGGGCCCTCCGTATTTACATTTTTAGAACCTTTTCTTTCCGAAAGACGGAGGCTCTCTTTGTCTCTTTTCAGCCGTCGACTCTTGGCCACAGGGTGACCTCTTCCACGGTGGGACGCTGGCTTAGGACGTGCATCTCATCTGCATATGAGCTTCAGGCTCTCCCGGTGCCTTCAGGGATAACGGCCCACTCCACCCGCAGTGCTGCCACGACTGCGGCCTGGTCTACTCAGGCGTCAGTGGATGACATTTGTAGGGCGGCCACATGGACTTCTCCCACTCCCTTCATCCATCACTATAGACTTGACTCCTTCGCTTCGGCGGAGGTGGCCTTTGGGAGAAGGGTACTGCAGCGGGTTCATGAAGATCCGGGGTCGTCGGCCCAGGACATCTCCCTCCCTTAGGGCTGGTCAGTCTTTGGTATATCCCAGACTGGCACCTCCCATTTCTACACTATGGAGAAGGGACGTTGGTCTTACCGTGATACGTTCCTTCTCGTAGTGTAAAATGGGAGATGCCAGCCCCACCCTGCTTGTGGCTGCCTGGACCGGCTCCCCTGGTGGAGCATGTTGTTTCTATCTTTCAGTCTGCGTAACTTGGCCTGGACTGCGTACCATTCGCTTTCGCTTTGCTGGCAAAACTGAAGAGACGTCACCAGGGAGGCGGATCTTCAGAACTTTTCAGCTCAGGACATAGAGCTAGAGCAAGGAATACCCAGACTGGCACCTCCCATTTTACACTACGAGAAGGAACATATCACGGTAAGACCAACGTCCCTTCCATAGGGTCAGTAGGATAAAAGACAGATGAAATTTTGTCTTGCCAGTAAATCCTAAACTGCCTTAACTAAAATATTTGGTTTGTTTTCCAAGATTTTTTAAAAAAATTGGTCCTTTTATAGTTAGGTGTAACTATTGAAAGGAAAAAAAAGCTTTGGGATAGTTTTAATGCAGTACATTTCCTCTTAAGAGTCCCTATCGTTATAGTTTTCCAAAGTTTTATTTTGTAATTTTTGTGGTTGAACATTGCACTTTTGTAAAGAGAAAGTCTGGCAGTTATTTTTTTTTTATTATTATTTAATAGAAAAGCAGTTACTTCAATTACATACTGGCATTTATAGGAAAGGCTTTTCTAGTGGTTATTTAAGGAATGTTATTATGTGAAAGAAGCTTTTAAAAAAGTTTAAACTCACCCAGAATTTGGACAAAGGAAACTGCTAATAGTAGAAAATTGAACTCTACATACTTCAAAAATTATTTGGAAGAAGTGCTTTGGACTTCATGCAAGCATGAACACATTGTGAGTCAAATATTTGAAGTTATGACCTTCACACCAAGGTTTTCAGTCGCTGTATGACTTCTTTCAAACAGAGACATGGTTTCAAATATGGTATACCCTTTGTATCCTTGATCTACTGTCCTTCAGTTTAGTAGTTTTTTTGGTGCCACAGATAAAATTTGTTCACTATTGTATGCTTACATAATGCCACTATATGCATGTGTAAAAATCTTTTTGCTGCTTAATAGACATTCAAGTGTAATGGAAACCCTTCTTGCTACTCACCCATTAAATTGAGGGTTTACAGTTTGTCACTTCCAGTATACCTGTTTGATGGATAGAAAGCTTGTGTGATGAGAAGGGAAGTAACAAGACTAAAGACAGGGCTTATAGCTTTGAAAAACTAATACCTTGTCTCTTTGTAAATCCAAGAAATGATTTTGCCTCAATCATCTATCAAAGCTTTGCAGCAGAATTCTAGAAATCCCAGACTAGACAGAAGTGCTTGAACATCCTATCAGCAGCAAGGTCTAACATTGTGATGGTGATCCTATGGCACGTGTGCCACAGGTGGCACGTGGAGACCTCTCTGCGGGCACGCGAGCCATCGCCCAGTTGAGCTCCACTATGCATACGGGCACGCTTCCCACCAGCCAACTGATTTTCAGGTCTGCCCTGCAAGTGGGAGATGCCCGCGCGTGCGCGGGGGACCTACCTTTCTCCTCACTTTCTGCTGCCTATGCCTTCCCTCCCAGCCATTTTGGAAGGCTTTCCCACCCTCCCAGTCATTTTGGGAGGCTTTCCTCCCCCGGCTGTTTTGGGAGGCAAGGCTTTTTTTCCTCTCCCAGCCGTTTTGGGAGGCGAGGGTTTCTCCCCCCCTCCGCGCTGTTTTGGGATGTGAGGCCAAAAGGGGGGATTGCACGCACATGTGTGGGGGGACGGAGGGGGGTCACATGTGCATGCGGAGGTCGCATGTGCGGGGGATTGCTCGTGCATGTGCAGGGGGCGGGTTGTGCAGGAGGGGCATTGCATTATGGGTGTGGGGATGTGAGCACGCATGCATACGCTCTTGGCACCCAAGGAAAAAGGGTTAGCCATCCCTGGTCTAATAGCAAACTTAAATAAATATGAACAAATTAACTATTGGATGTTGAGAAGATATAACTCTGGTGAAGGATTAATGTGTTTTATGAAAAAGCACTGAAGAAGCCACTTCTGTCCTTGGAGGTAAAGCAGGAAAGGCTTTGTGTTTCTGTTGCTTTGCTGCAATTAAAAATAAGTTAAAATTGAAATCTTGCTTCTCTTTCACTTCTGAAGAGTTCTTCAAACTATTTTTTTTCCTTCATGGACCAAAAGAGGCACAGTTGCTTTTTAATATTCAAATAGACAATTCAAGAGTGTCATTCTATTTTTAACTTGACCTGTCATATACATTTAATTATGCCGATCACATTACTTATTTAATTGTATTTATGTGCATACAGGAAGGCATAGATATTTGGTCTACAATAAATCAGAAATGGTTCTGACAGGTATTTGCCATTTGATATGGACAGTTGTACTCATTTTTTAATATTGTTCATACTGTTCAATTTTCTCTTTTAAGGTTTGATGGGGAAAGCTCTTTATTTTTAAGATTGATTAATTGATTACAGGTCATGACCTTCAAAATGAAACAATCAGATCAATATGTCAAAGTAAACCTTACAATGATTGTCCATTTTCTAATTTGCAAACTGCTTAATTAAATCCCTGAGCCAAACAGAAGAAACAAAACATACAGAATGAAATTACTTTAGCTCTAGAGTTGCCATATGGGGAGTGGGATCTTATCCTAACCAGAAGGTTTTGCTAAAGCGGTTTCTTTTTACCCCCTATCATTTAAATTCATGTCTAGGTGGTGATTTAAAATATATATATATATATATATATATATATATATATATATATATATATATATATATAATGATGAATAAGATGGATTCACTAAGATAGATTTTTCACATCGGTCAGAATGGAAGCCTAAGGCGTGTCTATATTTTGCATAATTAGATTTTCATTTTTTTAAAAATGGGTATCTTTCTCCGCTGCTGCAAAAAATGTTTATTATTTGATAAGGGACAAAGCAATCTGACAAGTATTTGATTTCATCAAAAAGTATTTTGGATGATTGGATTATTTAGGTACTTTTAATTGGTATTAACATAATAAACATTCTGCTTGTCTTCCAAGACTGCAGTAATTGTTCTCACCTGCCCTAATGGTGTTTTTATCCACTAGACTTAGTGATGGTCTACATCCCTTTAAATCACGGATGTCAAACTCGCCGCATCACGTTACCATCACATGATGTTTCACGACGTTTTCTCCATTCGTGGAGCTGGGGTGGGTGTGGCTGGTGTGTAACTCATCCGGCCTGCAGGCACCAGTTTGACACTCCTGCTTTAAATGTACATTACTGTATGCCACTTCAGCTGTGAACTATACATATACTATGCTTCCTGATTAGCCAAGCTCTCTGTCACCTTTAAATGTTATGATTGCAAGGACAGTAGCATAAAACAAAAAAATAATGATGTGGAGGATTTTTTCACTAAACTGTTTATCCCAGATTCTATCAGATTGATTGCTGTCAACTGATTCATAATCCTATAATTGTAAGCTTTAATAAGATGCCTTTATTACATTACCGTGCATAGCAGAGTCATATACAGGACTCCAATTAGGGTATAGTTATCGGAAACAATTATCAGACAATCATAAAACAGCTGTATTCTAGGCAGAATAACTTTTATACACCCATACATACGCACAGAATTTTAGCTATTCCAATTAATGGGTGCCCATGCTGTGCTGAGAAAGCTGTGATGGTAATTAAAGCAATAATTTGATGCTAATCAAATTATAGAACTGTCCGAACTGATAAACAAATCCAGAATGCTAGCCCGCTTTTTTATTCATAAACCACCTGTTGTCCTTCAATGCCTGACTTCTGATTTTTTTCAGAAACACAAGATCTGGTCAGAAACTAGTTTGTATTATAATAGTACTCCTATCTCCCAAGTGTCCAATGAAGTTCCAGCGGTTATCAGTATTACTGTTAGCCTGCTTCAAAACAGTGTCTGAGAACCCATAATATTGGGCATAGGCTAGTGTGATGATCCAGGGTGTGGCACGAAAGCAACACAGCCAGAGAACAGGTCTAACTCCCCTTTATTGCTCCAACTTTGCCCCCAAACATCCCCACGTTTACTACGAGTCCTGAAGCAAAGCTCTCACAGGCACCTTCAGCAGCCTCTGGCTGTGAGTAGTCCAGTAAACCAGGTTAGCCAAACAGTTACTAGGGCCAGCAGTCCAATAAGCTAGGTTAGCCAAACAGTAACCAGAGCAAGAAGTTCAGCAAAGCAGGCAAACCGGGCAAGCCCCACAAGACAGAGCACAATAATTTCCAGGTGTTGCCAAGTGTACACAAGGCTCCACAGATTCAATGCTTGTTCCTGACAAATGCCCTTCCCACCGGCACCTCCTTACATTCAGTCCCCAAGTATGCCTTGTGAAGGAGGGCAGGGCACTCTCCTCCTTTGTAGCCGTCTCAGTCTGTGTTGGTCTCGCCTTCTCTCTTCTCTCCATGCTCTAGGATCAGGAGGAGGTGGTTCTTGCTCTTCGCCTGCACTCTTGTCTTTCCTGCTCCTTCCTGTCTGCAATCCTAAAAAGTCTTGCCCAGACTGACTCTGCTCTTCCCCAGTTTCCTCCAAGGCCAACGGAGTTGCCCTCTCAATCTCTGTCTGCTCTTGTTCCAGGTCATCTTCCCCTGCAGATTCAGATGGGGGCATGACAGGCTCGCTCAGTCTCTATGGCTGTTAGAGTATATAGTTTGTCTGCAGTTCAATCAATATATAGTCAGCAGCACTGAAGATGTTGGCTGGTATAATTGTAAGCTGTTCAGGGTCAACTTATATGGGAGATGGGCGCTATAAAAAATTGATAAATAATAATAGTTTAGTTATTATTGCTTTGTCAGTGAAAGGCCACCTGCTTCCTACTGACCTTCAAGGATGGTCTGTTTTTTGTTTATGATTCAAGGTTTAGGCATGAAACTCAGAACTTGACCACAAAAGATGATCTTCATTGGATAAAGTTTGGTCTGTCAGTCTAAAGAAGCATTCTTTTGTATTTTCACCTCCACGATCTATGTATCCCAAGAATTTTGAAGAGCATCAGGTTGGAGAACTATCTAAATCCTTCATAGTAGAGTGTTATGATGAAACACAAGTGATTCATTTTGGCTACAGTCAGGAAGGATTAAAGGAGTATAAACAGTGTAGAAATAAACATTGTGAAATTTAATCTGAGTGTTGTCATTAAATTTCTGGATTTGACTGGGGAAAGCCAAATTGATATTCATACCCAGATATGGAGCTCATTGGGTGACTTCAAGCCAGTTACTCCCTCAATACAATTTAATTCATAGAGTTATTTTGAGGATTAAATGATAAAGGAATTTAGTGTGTATATTGTTTTGAGCTTCTAGAAAAAAACCATAATATAGACAGGTACTATTGCCTTCACCCTGTAGAGATTTTTTAATTAATTACTACCTTTAGGGCAAGTTATTCAATATCACTGGATCAGAAAGGTTTGTTTCTTCTGAAAAGTAGAATACATTCTCCACATAAATTGTAAATATTTAAAACAGAAACATTTTATTTGATTGATAGAGACAAAGTCATTAGTATAAATTTCAAATTAAATCCCAGTGGAAACGGACATTTCTTTGGTAAATACGTCCAATCATGATATATTTTATGCTTGAAAGAATTGAGAATTAATGCAGGCATTAAAACCTCAATCTATACAGGTTGAGTGACAGATTAAACTCAAGGGACTTTCAAATAGTTTAGAATCATAAATGTCTACATTATTTCACATCAGAGTTCTGAATGAAGTTGTCTTATGCCTCACATAAGAAAAGAGCTGATTATGTTATATAAGATTCTTGGCTGGCCTGTCATAGTCCATTTTACGTGAATCACTTCATTTCTAGAAGGTTTTTCTTCTGCTTGGAGAATCAGATTAGCTGTAGACTCCCTCTGTGTGGGAGATGGGCGGTTTCTCAATTCGATAAATAAATAAGATTATGAGGTAGTAATGGTGTGGTGATATGAAATGCACACAATGCTATACAAGCAGCTTATTTGTGAATGTAGGATTAGGTACAGATCAAGTCCTTTCTGCACAAGAATTGGAAATCTAATATATTACCTAACTCCTTTCTCAGTAAATACTCAGGTATTTGTATATGTGTATATTTGCACAACATAGGGTGAACATTTATAAGCATGGATTACAGGAAGTCCTTGACTTACGACTGGAGGCTTAGTGATGGTTTGAAGACTCCAAAAAAGGCATTTGCAACCCAGATTGAAAGATCTGATGGCTGATCCCCACCTTCACCTCACCCCATGGTCACATGACCTCATTTTGGATACTATGTAACCAGTCTGGATTTATGGCTATTTGCAGCCTCCCATGATCACATGGTCGTGATTTATTTATTTATTTATTTTTTGGTGGAACCCAGTATTCCGTTTTCTGGCAAAAAAACCCCACCCTTTTCAGTCATGTAACGACCACCGTGTTCTTTTTATAACTGCCACCTTTGTTTTACATTCACTGTGTTCACTTAACAATCGTCACAAAAAAAGTTTGTAAAATCAGGCATGGTCACATGTTGACTCATTTAACGAGCAGCACAAGTTATGACCATAATTCCCGGCTCATTTACGGTTGTTAATTGAGGACTACTTGTACTTCCTTTGCCCAGAATAGCCCTCAGTAACTAACAACTCTCAAGTACACTAACTTGGATGCTTTTTTCTAACCCTTGTATAGAATAAAGTGTACCTTTGAGTAGAGCAAATTATTTTCTTTAAGACATCACGCTCTGTTTTCCTACACTTTCAAACCAGCCTTTGAATAGTGAAAGGTTATGTTTTAATTTCTCCCTCTTTCTTATGGCTTTAGATTTATAAAAATGTTCATACATGGAAAATGAAATGTAACATCGATCAGAAATTAAATATTATTCCTTTAACAATTTGACACAAATGCTTAAAGAACTTTACCTGTATTTTGTTACTTTAGCAGCTGATCTCTTTTATGATCTATTCTGGAATCTTCACAAGTATTGACAGCAGATTGACTGCTCCTTTTTACTTTTTTTTTTTTTGCTCTCACCTTTATAGTCATTTGGCATTTCAACAGTTTTCTAGGACTTTTCAAAGACAATCCCTATGGTTTGGACAGCTAGTTCCTTTAGAACTCTAGGATGAAATTTGTTTGATCCAGAAGAAAATTCCCTGACCACTTTACTATCAAACGTCAATTCTATCCTTCCATTGTTTTTGATGGAAAAGATTGCATCAAAATATGATTTAAATAGTTTTGTTTGGACTTTATTACTTGTTAATAAATAATTTTTCCATTATGATTCAACATTTGGTCTACTGTTTTTTTCCTTTCTTTTTAATTAGAATATATTCTCTTTTTTTTCTTATACTTATTCCTAAAATGCATTCTTGAATCCATTCTTCATTTTGCTGACATCATTTCTATGGTTTTTGTCTACCTGTTCATATTCTTCCTTTGTGATCTTTTCATTTCCTAGATTCTTTTTTGTTTGTTTGTTTGTTTGTTTCCATAAACTCTTTTGTTTAAGTGCAATGGCATTTTCGACTGCCTTTCATTTTCCCCTGTCATTAGATTTATTTGCACTTAAGTTCCTATATCCTTTAGCTTCTTCTACATAGGATCCTAATTCATATCGTTCTGGGTTCATTAAACCCACTTTTTTGAGATCTAAGAAGCAGATTGAATAACTAAGCCCAGTAAAATTCCCATAAAATCAAGAGCTTCAGCAGCACATGGTAACTTTGTTCCAGTGTTTCTCCTACTTCTACTTACTTAACAAAGGATTTCCTATTGATTAGTATCAACTATCAAGATAACTACCTTCTATCCTCTGAAGAAAGTTGTCAGCAAGGCAACTCAAGGATTTCCTGGAACTACCATGCTTGGCAGAATTTGTCACCTGACAGATGTTGGAATAATTAAAGTCTTCCAGCCTATGATTTCATGCTTCTTTGGAAAATCTGCAGTTTGTTTCTGAAAGGCATTATTAACATATTTCCTTGGTTGAACTCATGATAGTAGACACAAGCAGTGACCCTTCTTTCATTTGTTTTAACTCAAATACTCTGTAACGTCGCAACATTATTTCATTTGGATTTCTGAGCATGCATTGATGCTTTTAATATATTGGACAACTCCTTTAGGCTTTCTGCTGCATAGTTCATTTTGAATAAAATGTATCTTTTAATAGATGTATTTTAGTCATAAGAGTCATCCTGATGGGGTTTTATATACATAAAAGCCAGGGGTGAAATGCTCCCGGTTCGGACCGGATCGCCTGATCCGGTAGCGATGGCAGCAGGTGGTTCGGACAACCAGTAGCAAAAATCCCTGCCCCCCCCCCATGCCCAGCTGAGTCGAACGATCATCAGAGGCTTTTTTTAAAAAAAACTTTTAAAAGCATTTTTTCTACAACCTCTTCTGACGAAAAAATGCTTTTAAAAGTAAAAAAAAAGTGTCTGATGATCGCATGGCTCAGCTGGGATCATCAGAGGCTTTTCAAAGCATTTTTTCCTGCAACGTCTTTGCCGAAGAGGTGGTAAAAAAAAAGGCTTTTAAAAGTCTCTGACGATCCCAGCTGAGTTGCCTGATCGGCAGAGGCTTTTCAAAGCATTAGAAAAAATGCTTTGAAAAGTTAAAAAAAAAAAAAGTTGGCCATGCCCACAGAACCGGGAGTAACAAATTTTACATTTCACCCCTGATAAAAGCCACTTGCACATCAACTAAATAACTTAGGCCAAAGTCCCATGTACTCTCCTATCTTCATCATTGGTATAGTCAATCATTATTTGTTAACTTCTAGTTTTTCCCATAAATTGGAAGGTTGGATAAAAATATCACTTGGTATCTCAGGGTCTTGTATATTCTTCTGAATTTTTTTCATGTGGATAGCTGGCCCTTGCAGTATTGTTTGTCCTGCAGGTGTCCTGATAGCAAGGGATAATTGTCAGTGGATTTGGGAATTCTCATGTCTCTGATCTTTGCTTCTGACATGTAATGCACATCAAAAGTTGATGGACATGGTCAACAGATGATATTTTCCCCCTTTCTTGCTAGTAGTGAGTAACTCTTCTCTTTGTCTTTAATATGGGACAAATACATTTGCCCTGTTTTTTTAAGGATCGACTATCTCCTCTCCAATTCTGGAGTGTCCCTTTTTCTTCTTTCATCTATAAAGGTTTATTTTTGTTTATTTTAATTTTTTTGTTTTTTTATTTTGTCGAGTACATATATATATATAAGTATAAGCATGAATTGAATACATAAAATGAATACAATTAAAGGGAACATTAGGACAGGGACGGTAGGCACGCTGGTGCACTTATACATGCCCCTTACAAACCTCTTAGTATGGGGTGAAGTCAACAGTAGACAGTTTTAAGTTAAAGTTTTGGGGGTTTTGGGATGAGACCACAGAGTCTGGTAGCGTATTCCAGGCATTAACAACTCTGTTATTAAAGTCATATTTTCTGCAATCGAGTTTGGAGAGGTTCACTTTATCTATTGTATCTATTGTGTACTCGTGTATTGTTGTGGTTGAAGCTGAAGTAGTAGTCTGGAAACTACTGCTATTCTTCAGTAGTGAAGAATAATTTCTGTTGTTTTGAATTCTAGTGGTTACTCTCATTCATCGGACTTCTTTTTTGTGGAAAGCTTTTTCCATTGTTAGTTTGTGTCGCCTTCCTTTGAAATAATGAATCCTTTTTTTTCTCATCAGCTGGTCATTCACTATTCCAATACTTTTTTTTTTTCAAGGACTGCTACAAGCTGTATTAGCTGAAAATATATGCCAAATTGTTTTCAACAGGAAGACAAACATACCACCAACATTATAGATCACAACTGCAGATTTCTGCCCATGCATTTTCATTCACCTTTACTCACTCTATGTGTTATAGTTGGTGGTGCACCAGAACAAGTGATAACACATATAGTTCAAGAAGGTCTGCTCAGGAAATTTCAAGGCATCTGGGATGATCTCACCACAGCCATACCAGACGCAGTTAAATGATTAGCTTTCTTAGATATTGAATTAAAACATTTAACCAGTTGCAATTCTATGGCTTCATATTATGGCGATTTTATTATGGTTTAATCTTAATTTAATATATTATTTCCTGTAGTGTATTATCCACATACCTGCATTTTGCTTCCTACAATACCACTGGTAGAAAGACTTAATATCTGCCTATCCCATAGGGGAATAGGGGAATAAAATGTCAAATCCAGTCTAAACAATGCCTGACTTGTGTGACCAACTGTAATAATAATACTAAATTGTTCTTTTCTCAGATTCTTGAGTTAACCAAATTCTTGTCTTAAGAAAAAAGTTCTTCTTGATATTGTCTAATCTAGGTTATTCAAAGAAAATAGCTGATTAGTAACTTAGATATTGACATGACATTATTTATATAAACAAATTTAATATAGCGATCCAAACCAGAAGACTCTGGGTGGGTTACAGAATCAGAGAGACAATTAAAAACATGAAACAAACAAGGCAGTTTAAAAGCAAACATTCTAATAAAAACATTTGCATTAGGCTACTAGCAAGTATCAAGTGATGTAAAATTTACAATAAGTATTGTAGAATTTATAAATCCAGTATATGTGTGCTTTGTACTGTATGGCTAGAATCCACTTTAATTATTGAGTTCCCTTTAGAAAGAATAATTGCTGAGCGTGATACTGCGAAGCAGCTCTTCTCAAACCATCTGATGGTCATTGCTTCTGTGGATATGTGGGTGAGGGGTATCTCACCTACCAAATATGCTGTATATTTGACATATATAAGCAGCAGTGGATTTGTTTCGCAAGAGTAGCCTGATCTGACCTAGACTCCCTTAAAAAGCAGGAAGCAGGAATGGGTCCCGGCAAAATCTCTTTTATTTACACGACTGTGAATTAGGTTCATTCACAGTCAGCAAGGTTTGTCCAAAATTTTTCAAAGGAATATTTCTCAACTCACCTTATCTCATTTGGCAAGCTGCCAAGTAACTTGTTTCCAACCACAGTACAAGGTAAAACTTGGCTGATTCCAATAAAACCGGGGAAGAACTTTTTCAAGGACTTTAACAAATTAATAGCAGATTATATATGGCAGGGGAAGAAAGCAAGAATTAAATTAAAGCACTTGCAGGACACAAGAGAAAGAGGAGGACTGGCACTACCAGATTGGGAAACATATTATAAGGCATCAGCATTAATTTGGATCAAGGAGTGGATGGAACTCAAAAACCAAAGACTACTGAATTTGGAAGGATTCGATCTCCAGCGAGGATGGCATGCCTTCCTATGGGAGGCACAGACAAAAGACACAAATATTTCCAGAGACATACAATTAGACATGCATTATATCAAACATGGCAGAGTATTAAAAAGGCACACTACAATAAGATTCCGGAATGGTTGTCAACAATGGAAGCCCAGATCTATCCAAACGCCATGGATTATAATAAAACGAAAACCTATAAAGATCTACTAAATAACCTAGGGGAACTAAGAACGAGGCAATAAATTACCGGTGGTCTTCCGGGTGCGCTTCAAGGTGTTGGTGACCACCTTTAAAGCGCTCCATGGCTTAGGGCCGGGGTACTTACGATAAACTGGACGTGTATGTAAATTGGTGTCTATATGTTTATATGTTTTGTATGTTTTACTGTTTTGTTTAGTCTGTATTTATAAATAAAAAACTTTTATAAAAAAATAAAATAAAATCTCCAGGTTTGTGTCTTGCCCAATCTGGTAATGTTCTCCAAAAAAAAAAAAAAACCAACAAGGCAAAACTAGGCAGAGTCTCTCAGAGTCATGGAATGAACGAATTGTTTCCTGCAAAAGCCCACTCCCTGTTCACTCCTCTTTTATTTCTTATGGGAGGGGCCAATCACCTCCAAGGTGTGGCTTACTCCCAAGTCGGCCATGCTTTCTGAGTTGTTCTTGTCTTCTGGCAGCTCTGCGCATGTGCACAGTGGGAATGGGCTCCAGCTGTTCCTCTCCCTCACTGCTGCCTAACTCCCTCTCTGCCTCTGATGCAGAGCTCTCAGCCGAGCTTTCCCCAGCCCGCAGGACTGACCCAAGTTTCTCCCCAACCTCCTCACTGTCCGATTCTGCTGCCAGCTCTGCTGGCCACTGGCAGGCCACAACACCTGTTATAGGCTATGTGGATCCATAATTATTTGGCTCTGAAGGGATTGCCAATTGGATGCATGGTGTGAAGACACTAGTGTAACCACCTTTAACAATTGAGGAAGTTTGAATTTTTTGTTTCTTGTGTGTGTGTAAACACATACATACGCAATATATATGTAATACACACACAAACACATACTGGTACAGACTGTATGAAGAGTTATGTATACCTATAGCAGGAGTGTCAAACTCAATTTCATTGAGGGTTGCATCAGGGTTGTGTTTGATCTTGGGGGACTGGGGTGGTGTGGCCAGCTCAACGTCACTTGTGTCAGGAGGGCACCTGAGGTGGCCTGAGCGCTCTTCCAGCGAAAATGGCCTCCCAAACTCCATTTTCAACTGTGATGGCTTCCTGCAACCCTCTGCCAATGGAGCTCTGAAGTAGCGGTCACCAACTGGTGGTCCGTGGACCGCAGGTGGTCTGCGAGAAAAATTTGGTGGTCCGCAGAAAAATTATTTGCATCTTTTATATTGCACTAAATCAGGAGTCCTCAAACTACGGCCTCTGGAACGGATACGTGCAATGAACACTTGTGTTGCTGCAGAGAGTCTCCCCCTTTGGGGTCTTTTTGTGTGGGTCGGAGGGGGGCAGAAATTCTGACTTGGGGTCTGATTCAGCCTCCTAGTGTGGGGCTTTGGGTGAAGGCTGGAGGGAAGCGCCGCTGCTGGCGAAGAGCCGGAGGGCCTTGTTCCAGTGGGACTGCATCATTGCCTGGAACTGGCTGACCATCTTAGACGGCTGAGCCTCCAGTACCTGGTACCTGGTCTTGCACTCCTGCACGTCTTTCCTCTGCTTGGAAAGCCTATGCTCGTAGTCCTGAGTGAGGTGCTTCTGCTGAGCCTCCTTCTCGGCCAGATCCAATTTGAACTGAGCCAGCTGTTTTACTAACTTTCTCATGGTGGCTGCTTAGCTCCAACAACTGTTTCCTGTTGGGGCCCTAAGGAGCCCGGGCAGGCAGGCAAAGAGTGGCTGGGAGTGGAGGGGAGGGGCAAGTAGAGGCTGTTGAGGCACTCTCAACATGAGTTGGCCATGCCCACCCAGTCACATGCCCACCTAGCCACACCCACACAGGTGGTCATTAGGCAGATCATATTAGTGGTCCACGGGATTTAAAATTATAAATTTAGAGGTCCCTGAGGTCTGAAAGGGGGACCCCTGCTCTGGAGGACTGCCTGTGGCCCTCACGAGCTCCATTTTTGGCTGTGACGGCCTCTTGCAACCCTCTTCCAGTGCAAACGGAGCTCTGGAGGACCACGGGTGGCCCTCCCAAGCTCTGTTTTTGCTGGCAGAGGCACCCCGGGCTGGTCCTTTGCTGTTTCCAGGGTGTCTCCATGGGCCAGATCTAAGCACCCTGCAGGCCAGATCTGGCCCATGGGCCTTGAGTTTGACACCCCTGACCTATAGGATGGCACATGGTACATCTCTGCTCCATGAGCTGTATTGGCTGCTAGTTTGCTTCTGGGTGCAATTCAGATGCTGGTTTTGGCCATTAAAGCTCTCCATGACATGGGATCAGATTATTTGAGGAACCCATCCCATCAGGTCTAGCAGAAGAAGTATGCTCTGGATCACTCTGCTAGGGAGCTCCATCTGCCAGAACCTAGGAAACATGGCTTTTCTGTTGTACTCTCCACTCTGTGTAACATCGTTCCCCTAAACCCAGTCTTCAGGAAAGCCTTGAAAATTTGGTTTTTCCATCAACCCTGGGGATCCTATAGCAAGCTTGCAAAGTGGCTGAATGAAGATAAATGACGGTTGTCTCCTCGCTGTCTTGAAGTTCTTTTATATATTTTTTTTTAATTTTTTATTTCTGTTACTTATGTCTGATCTGTTTTATAGTTGGATTTTTGATTCTTACTATGTTTGCAAGTCGTCCAGAGTCATTCTTTGTGAGATGGGTGGCTATATATATAGTGTATTTGCTAAATAAATAAATAAATCTCCGGGTGTTTTGTCAAGGAATAAATACACATATTTTATACACTTGCACATATACACATACAGAAAGGACCATTTTCCATGTGCTGAATTCTGATAATGCAGGAAGATGCCTTTTTGGAGAGATGAGACCATCTCCTCCCTTCTAATAGGGATCGACAGTGTCAAAACTGACAGTTTCCATGATTTGTTTAGCAGAGAAGGTCCTTCTTACACTTATCAGCATGCCTGCAGCTTGTAACTACACTTCAGAATCTCTGGCTTGGAGCCAGCCTGCTTGCAGAACCTAATGTGGCTGGTGATGATATGCAAGGATAAACTCGATCGTGATTTATATGTCACAATGTTTTGAAGTTGTGAAGGATCCAGAAACAAAGCCGTGCCTTTTCAAAACATAAAACTGACCTCTGAGATAAATGCTTTGCTTTTGCTGACCTTTAAAGCAGTTCTGAACTACTGCGTTTTTGTCCCAAAAGAAGGCCGGGTCTTATTTTCTTTTGAAACACACCCCCCCACCCCAGAAAAACAGCTAGGCCTTCTTTTTGGAAGTTTCTAATTATTGACTCACCTCGCGGTGGTGCCATCGACAGCCCAGTCCAGGAGGAGCCCGCTGCTGGCCCACTTCTTCTGTGGCCTCTTGACGCCATTCACATGCATCACCCTGGCCTCTGTTTTGCCTTTAGATGTCTGCCGGAAGGCATCTGCAGCCGATAACAGAGCTCTGGATCGATCCAGAGCTCTGTTATTGGCTGCAGATAACAGATGCCGACAGGCATCTGAAGGCAAAATGGAGGCCAGGGCGATGCATGCGAGTGGCGGCAAGTGGACACAGAAGAAGGCGAGGCAGGTGTCGGGGTGTGCAAGGCCTAGTAAGTAGGGCAGTTCAACCCCCCCATCCCCACCCTAGTTTATTTTTTACCTGTGCGCCTCGTCCCACCCCGTGTAACCCCGGGGTGTGCAGGGTCTTAATTAGGGTTAATTTATAGGTGTGGCTTAATTTGATTGCATGCACTCAAAAATATGATAGGGCTTCTTTTCAAGGTGGAGCGTCTTTTTGGAGAAACACGGTACTGCTAATTTTAAGAGCACCAAAAATGAGCCTGGTTTTGTGCGGTAAGCCGAGCCAGTTGTAGGGGAGACAGAAGTAAGGGAAAAGTCTCACAGAAAATGTATTGTGTCCCATTATAAAGAATTGGGTAGGTGTATCTCCATTTTTCTCTTGGTTCCCATGCTGTTACTCTAATATTTACTGCCCTTGAGCTAAACAGTGTGAGATCCTGATTACCAATGGGGACTCTGTCTTATGAATCATGGTTCCTTGGAGTTCTTGTCTCTGTCAATGCCTTTTTATGACCATGGTGAAAAATGTTTGTAGAAGCTCTTTTTTCCCATTGCCAAGCAAGTACAAAGAAGCTGAGTGAATACTTTATTAACTTTTTGGGGGATAAGGAACCTTGTTGCTGTTGTAATGGAACTTTCAGCCTTTAGTGAGAAATAGATTCCCGCCCCACTTTCTGGGAGTCTGAAAGGAACAAGGAGCCAAACAAAATAGGAAGATTTCTATTCTTGAGTAGCTGTAAATCTTAAGAAAATATGTGATATGTATAACCTTTTCTGCATTTTTAAGTTCTTGAAAATAGACAGATATCTTTATCACAACCAAAGTCTAGCCGCAGCACATAACATAACAATAAAACAATAACAATAAAACATAACAATAAAACAAAAACACCTGTACATTTTTAAAAAAACATCCATGGAAATTTTTTAGCATAAGTAGAAGGAGTGAAGGGGGATGCGGTAGCTCAATGGCTAAGACACTGAGCTTGTCGATTGAAAGGTTGGCAGTTCAGCAGTTCAAATTCCTAGTGCCGCATAATGGGGTGAGTTCCCATTACTTGTCCCAGCTTCTGCCAACCTAGCAGTTCGAAAGCATGTAAAAAATGCAAGTAGAAGTATAAGGACCACCTTTGGTGGGAAGGTCACAGCGTTCCATGCGCCTTTGGCGTTTAGTCATGCCGATCACATGACCACAGAGATGCCTTTGGACAGTGCTGACTCTTCGGCTTTGAAATGGAGATGAGCACCTCCCCCTAGAGTCAGGAACGACTAGCACATATATGTGAGGGGAACCTTTACCTTTATCTTTAGAAGGAGTGATTCCTTTTAATAATATTTTTTCAAAGGATCTCAAAGATTGTGAGAATATGAAGAAAAGTCAATAACTCAATCTGAGCACAAACCAAGCGTGGAGGACATCAGCAACAGAGTGAAAACAGTAAATCACTGAAGAATTCATTTTAAAAAGTTTTTTGGCTAAAAGAAGTTATTTTCAGACAATTCCAGAAATAAAGTCAGTAGCGTCTCCCTTTCTCAGGATTGGATTTCACCAATGCAGTTTATCACTTGAAGTGCTCAGCATTTTGAAAATTTCCCATTGCATTTGATTTAGAATAAAATAGATTGCAAATATAGGCTTGAAATCACCACGGTTGATGTATAGATTGAAGCATAGCTTTCCCCAGCTGATGTAAAGATCAATAAGAAAAGTAATTTGATTGAACGCATAATGGAAACTGAAAAAACTTGGAAGTAAAGTTCCTTATTGTATTTACCACTATCTGTCCATATTATCCT
Source organism: Arizona elegans (assembly GCA_022577455.1). Taxonomy (NCBI): domain Eukaryota; kingdom Metazoa; phylum Chordata; class Lepidosauria; order Squamata; family Colubridae; genus Arizona; species Arizona elegans. The sequence continues at coordinate 132,942,720 of JAKOOJ010000002.1, read as the reverse complement.
ACCCTTTCACCTTGGCAGCCACATTACAGCAATAAAAAATAAAGGTAAAACAGATTCCGTGACTTCTCCGATAGCCATCAACAGGGGGGCGAGGAAGGTAATTGTCTGCTTTATCTTAGATACAATTTACAGTCGCTTAAAATGTGCTTTTGCAAAAATTAGATGGTGTGAGAACAGTGTGGGAAGGGTTTTGAGTTAAAAACCTACTTTTCTGAGGCTGGATGAACGAGTCATAATCAATATTTCATTTGTGACAATTGAGGAGCAATATTGTAATATTTCTTTCAGTAAAGCATTCAGTTAAAGTGGGAAAAGGAAAGTGTAGTTTAATTCTGATGTTGGGATAGGACTCTTATTCACATTCGAGTGAAAAAAAAGTTGGTTCGTAGTATCCATTGATTTGGAAATAATTTCCCAAGCTAATGTGGGTGTGAGCCATGCTAATAAAAATACATGAAAGGAACTATTTATTGGCACGAGATGACCTTTAAAATGTTGCTACTATACTATTATTCTAAAAGTTAATCTGTGTTATAATAAACTGTTGTATGTTGAGCAACTGCTTTTCTTGGTAGCTCATGTCCAATTATTTATTTCTTCCTTCTAATTTAATGACTTTTTCTTTAGGTTTATGATTTTATAATAGCTTATCTATTCCCTCTGGCGAGTTTAGCTTCTATGATAATGACATTGGCTATGCAAATATTTTGTTGTTCCACAATACCATAGCTAATTACTAGCAGAAGACTCATTATTGGTTGCATGGAGAGTCTGATCAGAGATGGCTACAATGCAACATTACTGCTGGACGCTAATGTTTGTTTAAAGTTTTGTTGCTTTAGGCAAATAATTAGAAAACTAAGATTCTAAGCATAAGATAAGAGCTCAGTTTTCAGATACCTTTTCAGAGCTTTCTATTTGGATGATAGGTGTTACTTTGGCATCCTTTACATTAGATAGCCCTTTATAGTTTTAGGTGGTTTAAGAAGAGAACCCAGATTAAGTTATTTGTGATAACAGATTTGAAAATTTAATTTAGTTATTAAATTATCTTGTTAATTCCCAGTTAGAACTATGTGCCACTAAGTTTGTTTGATTTCAGAAGGCAAATTTAATTTATTGGATTGCTCTACTGCACGATTGTGTTGTATAATGCACCAATCCTAAAATGGTTCGTTAAGCCACTTAGCATGATATGTAAACCCAGCCATCAGTCAGTATTAATTTGATCTGTCGCTCAGATTGAATCAAGCCATTGTGCCTTATTCAAAAGAAGTGATTAAAATAAACCCATGCCTGATTGTGATCCATGTTTTTTAAGATGTCATAGAGAAATAGATAGAGAAATAAAACAATGCATTGTGATCAAAATGTAGGTTTTTCCATTTCATATATATTTAGTTGCCCTAACCTGAACGTCTTCAAGTTTCTGAACATAAATTATAACAATTCCCAAGAATATACACCTGAAATGCTTGAAGTTGAGTCCAAACATCTGAAGGGGTTCCTAGAATGAGAAAGGCTAATTTATGTAATACAAGAAATTCTTCAGTAACATCTTGAAAGCAATAATAGTACATTATTAGTAAGATAGGAATGTTACATACTGAAGATTCTGGCCAGGAATATAAAAAGCTACCTTTGACTAGAGCAGGGTTATCAAACTCAATTTCATTAAGGGCCGCATCAGGGTTATGTTTGATCTCAAAGGACTGGGGTGGCCATGGCCAGGCTGGGCATGGCCAGCTCAACGTCACTTGTGTTGGGGGCGCCTGTGGTGGCCTGAGCGGTCTGCCAGCAAAAATGGATTCCCAAGCTCCATTTTCAGCTGCTATGGCCTCCTGCAACCTCTGCCAGTGAAAATAAAGCTTGGGAGGATCACCCACAGCCCTCACAAGCTCTATTTTTGCTGGCAGAAGCACTGCGGGTCGGTCCTTTGCTGTTTCCAGAGCGGCCCTGCAGGCCAGATTTAAGCACCCTGCAGCCCGGCTCCGGCCTTGATTTTGACACCCCTGGACTACAGCTAGGAAAGAACTGACAATTGGGGGCTACTCAATATTTTGTGGGGGTGGGAGGGAACGGGGAGGAGCAAGAACCAGAAGAAGTGAGAATCAGAGTCTCCAATGAACTATAATATCAGGTTTATCTCTCATTTACACCAACAAAATCAACTTTACACCCAAATCTATAGATGTCTTTATATGGTTTTACTTTAAGGGATATTTGCCTGTACTTTTGGATTTTATAGCGAATAAAATAGGCCACACTTTTGCAAAAGCTTTAATGGAGCCAAATTTGACACTAGAACTCAAAAAGAGATAAATGCCGAACATTTTAGCTTCCCTGGACATTCCATTACAAATGTCAAAATAGCAGTTTTAGAGTAGCAACAACAACAAATTTCCGTGTCAGCACAATTGAGCTTGAGAAGGTAAGCTCATACATCAGTAATTTTCAGGCAATCTCAGAAGGCTTGAACAAACACAGTGGAGTTTTTAACCTATTACAATTGTAAAGTACTTGTAATCTGGCTCACATATAAATGCTCTCTTTCCCCATCCCTGGGTATTTGAGTCCTACATCGCTTAAGCCATACCGTACATGTGATGAAATGAGGGGAGGCTTATGAAGCCTAAGGGCTTATCATAAAAACTTTTAGCTTTAAATGGTGCTGCTAGACTCTTTCATTTTTTATGGTTCTTCAACAAGGGATGATGACGACGACAACATGAGTATGCCTGTTTCTCATATATAAATGGGTTAGGGTTAGAACATTTTTTTTTTATCCTTGTTCAGGGCAAGAGTATTTTGCTTTTTCAAACCACCTTTTTGTTATATTTTCCCATTTTTTGTTCCCATTATTTGGTTAGTGATTAAGATATAGGGCAAAGAGTAGAGAGAGGTAGATTTAAATCCATCAATAGGAATGCATGCTGAAGCATGGAGTGGGCAGTCACAACCTATTTTACCTCATGAGGAAGAGGGAACCGCAGCTGGAGGAAATGTAATATTTATTACCTTGAGTTTCTTCAGGAAAGGTAGAATATACATTTAACAAAGGAAATACTTTTTTGCCACTGGGGTGAGAGCAAACCATTTGTGAAACACAAACTTAATATTCTCTTATATATGGAACTGCTTACTGGATCTTTTTAGGCCCGATAAAAGATTTTAGAATATTTATATTGATTTTTAAAAATGTAAATATTTACATCCTGCTTTCCACTAGACAATTTCTCTAAAACAGCTTGCATTAAAACAGTTAAAAGCAGAGCTAAGGACTGCTAGGCTTTAAATCAACATTAAAATAAATTCTAAAGGGTTTTTGGTAAATAATGTATTCAGTAGGGGATTGAAAATAAAATAGAATATATTTCTAGATGAGCTTTCTGGGATAAAATATTCCATAGTCAGAATGTTTATAGACTTAAAAGCCCTCTCTTTGTCATTGTTGTCTCATTCCCAGTGTATGCCGAACACACTGGAAACTGTTGAAGGACATTTTTCTACCTAGGAAGTTGATGCTTCAAGAATTTATCTTTAGGGACTTCTATGAGATTTGATTAGAAGTTCAGTATTCTCATGTTTTGATGTCATTCAGAACTTCTTAGTTCCCCTCAAATATTTCAATGCTCATTTTAAAAGCATAAAAATCCAAAGTGGTGAGAGCAGGGCTGGTATATGTGGGGTGTTGGATTTAAGTGAGGGACAGGCTAGCATTTTCTTTTTCTTTATATGCATACAGTTCTCCTTTTAATATGTTCTGGGTTTTCTGGGGCTCACACGAGTCCTACTAAAATTTGTGTATATTTTAAATTTTGAGAGTATAGGAAGAGGTGGCAAGAGAAGAAATTCCTAAATAAAATGATTTTATTAGCGAGGTCATGTGGGAAGTACACCCCAAAAGGACAGTGCCAGCTGTCACCCCAAAAGGACAGATACCTCCCAGCACCAGAAACCTCAGAAAACAGTGCCAAGAGACTCAAGCTAGCCATTCCCCTTTTAGGAAAACCAAGAAGAAACACTTAAGTAGAGCCATTAAGATAAGGGGAATCACATTAAAAATAAACTTTCCAAGATAAACCGAAACTCCATTTTTCCTGCCTCCCTGACAGGTTTAACTCCTAAAACAGGAAAAACAAAAGACCTGGGACTAAGATTAACCCAGTAAAACAGGAAAACAAACCCCAGGGTTATCGGAAACACATCAAAACCCATCAAGCTACAGGTGCTTCAAAGGGGAATTAAGCATAAAAGGCAAACTTGGAAGTTTGCTTGCAAACCAGGAACCCTCCAGCTGTGTCACTACTTTTCTTGCCTTCCTGAATTAAAGAACCTTGCTTTCTGGCAGCTCCCTTCTGTGTCATTTCTTCTCAGCATCGGTGACTGCTTCCTACCTGGGAACGAACCAGGAGTTTTTCTTCCAACAATCACATGAAATGGTAGGAGAATAATTACATTTAATTGTGAATTCAGTGAATCTGGGTTGTTTTCATATTTCAGTGGGAAATATGACATAGGAAGGCCAATATATCCTATTCATTCCCCAATACATTTTAGGATACATGCCAAGATGAATTTTTGTTCCACGTTTATTAATTATATTACAACAACGTAAACACAATTATGGTTTCCTTTTTATTATTTTTTAGGTATTCTGATTGTACCAGTATGGTGTAGTGGTTAAGTCATCCAGCTAGAAACCAGGAGATCACGAATTCTAGTCCCACCATAGGCACAAAGCTAGCTAGTGGACTTTGAGATAGTCATGCTCTCTCAGCCGTAGAGGAAGACAATGGCAAACCAAATCTTCCCCCAAAAGTCCCATAAGTACTAGTACAAGTTATCACAAAGAATTAAAGCTAACTCAAAGGCAGTATTAATAAAAACCACCTAGAGCAGAGTTCCTCAACCTTTCTGGGTTGGTGGCCCGAAGGGGGGAGAGGGGCAGGCACCTTTATGTGTGCTTATGTGTGCACAAATGAGTTGCGAGTGATGCAAATGGGGCTGTGAGCATGCGTGCAACACTCACAGTGACACTAGCGCCAGCACAATGCTCATGGCAACACTAGTGTGAATGGGAAGATGTGCATGCGTGCACTGGCCAGCCACTCATATGGCCGAGTGGCCACGAGGCTACAGCCTGGTAGTGGGCTGTGGCCCACAGATTGAGAACTAGAGTCACTATCAGTGAAATGGGCAGCATAGAAATTTAATAATTAATTAATTATTATTTTTATTTTAAAAAGGACAAATTTAAAGAGTACCAAATGCATTTGATACTCTTTCACACAACTGGATTGAAAAATATCTCATCATTTTTGGAATCAGCAGAAACATTTAGCAATTTATAAATATTTTAATGAAGTTTTGGCTAGCAGAAATGAAAACTAATGGGAAAGAGTTAGGAAAAGTCAAATACAAACACGGAATTTTCCATAGTGGCTCATTATCATCTTTACACTATATATTATCAATGGCCCCACTGTCAATAATTTTGATCAAGACAAATTGTGAATATGAATTGGCCAAAAAAGGAGTAAAAGTTTTTCATTTGCTCTGTGTGGATGATTTAAAATTATTTGGGGGGGGGGGGGAAGACTGAACTAGATTCCTTATTAAAAAGCACAAAAAACTTCAGTAAAAAAAAGGAATATGATTTGACATTGACAAGTAGGCAACTATAGCCATAGAGGTAGGCAAAATTGTTGAAGATAATAGAATACAGCTTAAATATGAAGATTTGATAAAAGTAGTAGGAGAACCTGGAAGCTTCCAGTTTATTACAGAATAAAGTCAAAGAAAATACTTGACAAAATATATCAAATGAGTTTGGAAAATTTTAAAATCAAATTTGTGGAAACATCATTAAAGCAATTAATACTTGGGTTGTCTGTTATTTGAAATACATCAGGAATGATAATTTGGATGTTTTGCACCCAAAATAATCATACTGATCAGCTGTGTTTTCCAAGAGCGGAATGGAGCAGATGACTTCAGCAGGTGAAACAGACTTTAGAAGGAAAAGAAAGCATGACCTGAATGAATTAAGAAAAGTCAATAATCCTTGCTAAAGAAAGTCAATCAAGAAAAGCTCTTGAAACAACAAAGAGGAAAGTTGAATATAGAAAAGAAACAATTGAAAACCATTTTGTTAATTTTTTTTTAAATTTGATTTATATGCCGCCCTTCTCCGGAAACTCAGGGCGGCTTACACTGCATTAAGCAATAGCCTTCATACTTTTGTATATTTATACAAAGTCAGTTTATTGCCCCCACAATCTGGGTCCTCATTTTACCTACCTTAGAAAGGATGGAAGGCTGAGTCAACCTTGAGCCTGGTAGGATTCGAACCTGCAATAATTGCAGGCAGCTGTGTTAATAACAGGGTGCTTTAAACCACTGTACTACCAAGGCTCTTGGAAGAACAAACTAATACATGGTCAATACCTGAAGGATATAGAAGGAAAAGCTCATAAGACAAAAACACATGGAATTGGTTAAGATCAGAAGTATTAAAGAAAGAAACCGAAGACTTTATATAAGAACAAGTTTTGCCAACAAATTGTATGAAGGCAAATACTGTATGTTACAAGCAACAGCAAATGTAACCCTTGTAGTAAAAAGAACGAAACAATTGACCATTTGATCAATGACTGCAGCAAAAAACTGATTACAAGCAGGGATGTGACCAAGTTGTCAGAATTATTCTTTGGAAACTTTGCCCAAAGTTTGAATCTGAATGTCATAAAAAGTACTGGGACATCAAGTTGAGAAGGTTTTGGAAAATGAGTGGGCTAAGATCCTATGGGACTTTAAGATCCAAATAGACAGGCATATTGTCCATAACATGCCTGATAGAACAGTTCCATGATGTTGGTATTCTGGATGATGATAGGATTGAGGAGGAAACAATTGGAAAAAATTATGAAATACCAGGACTTGCAGATTGAAGTTAAATATTTACGGGAAAAAAAAGTTATTATATCAATGGTGATTGGAACCCTCAGATCAATACCTAAAAGACTCCCTTGATTTCTGGAAATACTGAATTCATCAGACCTGAACACCCTAATTTTGCAAACTACCCTTCTTGGAAATCCCTATATTCTTAGAGGCTATGTTAATCGTTTTTAGATCCTTGGTTAGGACTTAAATCACTTCCGCCAGTCTTAGACTGTAAATCTAACTGTAGTTTACCTACACAAAACAGTAACAATTCTGATTATGGACACCATTTCTGTTTTGATAAGATGTGGGCAGCAATATGTTGGCTTGGGAAGTATTCTAAAATTAGAGATCCTAGCATAGCCCAAGCATACTAGTGATATCTCTGGCATTTCATTGTTTTTGTGGCAAATTGGTCAAATGTGCCCAGCTGACCTGAATTTCTTAACATTAGCAAGGGATGTTAGCATACATATTGCTGGAGTTGGTAACTTAATCTTCTCTATATCTATAAACTTAGTCCTTACGGACAGGAAGCAACAAGTGAAGCTAGGCAAAATCACATCAGATACCTGTACAGTTAGCACAGGAGCCCTCCAGGGCTGTGTGCTCTCTCCACTTCTCTTCTCTCTATACATCAATGACTACATCTCAAAAGATCCCTCTGTTAAAGTACTGAAGTTTGCAGATGATACAAGGACGAATCTGCATACAGACGGGATCTATAAACAGAAGCCCCCTACCTTTCGGGCACCAGGGACCGGTTCTGTGGAGAGAAGTTTTTGCGCAGATCAGAGGGGAAGTGATTCCGCATACTGCCTGTATCCCACAGATGGGGCTTCACTTGTTTGCATGGCCCAGTTTCTGCAAGTTGTGGTGCCGGTGCAGGGACCAGAAGTTGGGATCCCCTGTTCTAAAACATATTACATGAAAGGCATTACTAACCAAAGGCACGATGGGTGGTAGAGTTACATACCTATGGCATGTGAAAGATTGTAATTTAGAGTGCAAGAGGAGTACATGGTAATAAGTGTGAATGAAGAAATAATATTAATGGAAGAAAAACATGTTGGTGAAACGAAGACAAAAGGAAGGCTAGGATAGGTCTCAGTGAAGATTGCCTAATTTTGTGGAGTTGATGAATACATGCTTCCCTCAACACCATAGCAGTAATAGAGAAAATAAAGAAGAGAAGATGAATGCATGCAAGGAGATGGGAATGTAAGATTCCGTATGAATGAATGGACTAAAATTTATGTCAGAAAATATGAATTGGATTCATCATTCATTATGGGTCCAAATAAAAATATGACTGTACAAACTAATAATTGATTCAAACTACATTCCCATAGATGGCATTGATGGAAGATGGGAGTTTTGGTGGGGGGATGTTCAGAATTCTAAATGTAATTTTATCCTCTCTCTCTCTCTCTCTCTCTCTCTCTGTGTGTGTGTGTGTTTGTGTGTGTGTGGAGTTATTCTGCTAGGTTTGGGGAGAAAAACGAACATGGAAGAAAAGGGAAGATATAAAAAAAATTGTAGTGAAAATGGAATGACTGCAACAAGAGGAACTGCAAGTCCTGTATGACAGAGTATTAGAAAATAGATTAATCTTCCAACAAAATGAATGAGGAATGGAAAGAGGATGTAGAAGTTGTTCAGAATACAATGAAAATAATTATGTAGCAGAATGTCTCAGAATTACAATAACAGAAGAATGATAAAGGAGGCTTGATGGAATAATGAAATGAAAAAATATTACAAGAAAAAATGCACATAAGGGAATGATTACAGATAGAAATGAGGATGAGAAGGAGTTATTCTATAATGTATGTATAGAGAAAAAGATACCTGCTAAGACCGTATAAAAGAGAACAAGTAACAATTAAGATGAAAGAAGTACTATAAAATATGAAAATGATATTGATGGATAGAAATTATTTTGTAGGGGTGAAGAGGTTAAATGAACCTCCTGTAGAATGAATGGAATTAAAATTAACTTATTGGGATGAAACTGAATGCAGGAAGAAGTATTTCAGAGATTCCTCCGGAAACACCAAAATACTAAAGGGAATATATACATTCAATGTTATAAATGTATAACTGGAAACACTTCTGGGGGCTTCAGCTGGCTGTTTGAGAGGCCTTGCGGGAGAAAGGCTGGATTGAGTGAGCAGAGGAGTGGTGGAGGTGATTCCAATGGGAAAAGCACTTCCTCTCACTCAGCCAAGCCTTCCTCCTGCAAAGCCTAGCAAAGAACTAGTAGCTTCCAATGTGTGTGCTGTGCCTCTGGGAAGACCTTGTCCTTCCCTCTCCCTCCAATCCTGTCACCACCCCAAACAGCACTTCTCGCACACCTGCTGTTTTCACCTGAGGAGCCACCACTGCTGCATTTTTTTCTCTTGCCCAGCGATGAAGTGCATCTCATCAACCCAGTAAACTGTACTCTCCACCGTCTGTGGGGTATTGCATTTCAGATTAGCAGCAGAAGTCAGGACTCCCCTTCTCTCACTGATGCCCTGTCTCCTTCGCCAACTCTGTCCTGTTGGCTCTTCTCTGGCCAGGCTCAGCAAGCTACTTTCAGCAAACAGTGCTCCGCCATACTGCTGTGTTTGCTACGTATAGCCTCGGGTTCTGCCCTTGCCCAGCACATGCATCTTGGGCTACCAACAGGAGAAGAAGACAGCAAAGGTCAACTGGGGACAGTGATGGCCGTGGGCAGTAGGGGTAGGTGGCAGAGTTCAGGGCAGCCAAATGGATACAGATTGGTGGAGATAGGCAATTTGATCATGAGACTTCAATGGCCAAAACTCAAGGATTGTTCATAACCGCCATTTGTTCAGCACCATCATAACTTCAAATGGTTGCTAAATAAATGGTTCTTAAGCAAGGCCTACCTATAAGCAAAATCTGGGAAGAGCAGAGAAGCATCAAATGACTGAAGGAACGTTCACAAATTCCACTCCTTTGTACATGTGCCATTATGTCATATGTAGGCATGGAGGGCTATGAGCTTCCATTGTAAGTAATTATTCCTTTTCTGCGGTCTGCATGGCACAGTTTTAAACAGAAAAAAACCCTTTTGTCATCTTCCCATTAGAATATGAGTTAGAAAAGAAATGTCTCAACAGGCAGTGGTGGGATTCTACCAGTTCGGACCGGTTTGGGCGAACCGTTAGCTCCGACTTTCAGCCGTGAGTGAACTGGTTCTCTCTTTCTTTGAAGTGGGCCTGCGCCCCCTCACATTATACTCACCTATATTTCTGCTTCTGAAGTCCAGCTGATTGGGGCAGCAGAATAGATTGCCGCTCCTCAGCTGTTTTCCTTGCTCTCAGCAACGCGGAAGTTCAATTTTCTGCAAACTGCACATGCGCGCTCAACGAATTGGTTGTTAAACTGGTAGGAACCCACCCCTGTCAACAAGAATAAAATCTTTTTCATCTCCTTCTTCTTAAGAGTGAATAATAGCCTGAGTACAGTACGTACAGGTTTTTTTCCACGAAGTTTAAAAAAAAATAAAAATAGACCGTATTCATTGTGAATTGTCATTAACACCAATCTCTTCCCCCTCAGTTTTTTTTTCTGCTCCTCCAAACATCAATCATTTCATATAACTCAAACTTTGATGAAGACACTCATGAACATTTCCTGTCAAAATTGATTGATAGGATTCTAGAAAAGAAACTATTTTTTTAAACTGCCTCCGTTAAAATCAGTGATAATGCTCCGATTGAGTTCAACCAAAGAAAGATTATTTTAGTGTAAATAGAAGAGTTATCTCATAACACTGTTGCACCAATTGTTTTTACCCAGGACCAGGATTTCCACAGTTCGAATAAAAAGCAAATTAAGTTACTGGAAACTTTTTAAAAAAACGTATTTATACATTTATGGAACTTTTCACTTTAAGTAGGAACTCTGGCTTGATTTTAGTTTTGTTTGTTTTCTTCAGAACATTGTAATGCAGCTGGCCTGGTTCCAAATAGAGTATTGGATTTTTCAATTTCTGTTCCTTTTTTCAGTTGGCAGGATTATAGGAGAAAGTTGCAGAAGATAGTCAGGTTGTAAAAGCAACAATCCATAGATGCGGGGTAGACCAGAACATGATATGACATACAAGGTAGGGGTGGGTTCTAAAAAGTTTTACTACCAGTTCTGTGGGCGTGGCTTATTTTGTGGGCGTGGCTTGATGGTCATGTGACAATTCTTTAGGATTTAGCAGAGGTACTGGTCTACCAGGTTTTTAACTGCTTGCAGAGCTGTACCGGTCTACTCATTTGTTTTTGGAGGCACCAATTTACCCATTTGTTTTTGGAGGCACTGGTCTACCCATTTATTTTTGCAGGCACCGGTCTACTCATTTATTTTTGCAGGCACCGGTCTACTCATTTGTTTTCTTTTAACACTGATCAGCTGTAGGGCGGCCCTTTGAAGCCCCGCGGCAAGAGTTTAAACAGTTTTTTCGCTCTAGCTGATCAGCTGGGACTCAGGAGGCAGCAATAGATTGGGGGTGGGGCCAAATAAAAGGTAAGAATAATGCGGGAGGCAGGAGGGCAGAACCTGTTCGGTGATGTCATATCGTCACCGCTACCGGCTTGGTGGAACTGGGCAGAACCGGGAGGAACCCACCACTGATACAAAGGAAGAAGACTGTAGATAGTCCTCAACTTACAGCTATTCATTTAGTGGCTGTTCAAAGTTACGACACTGAAAAAAGTGACCTGTGTTCATTTTTCACTCTTACAAACGCTGCAGCATTCCTGTGGTCACATGATCAAAAATCAGACACTTGGCAACAACCATGTATTTATGTTGGTTGCAGTGTCATGGGGTCATATGATCTCCTTCTATGACCTGACAAACAAAGGCAATGGAGAAGCCAGATTCATTTAACAGGTGTGTTACTTGAAATGTCTTTGAGTATTAGTAGTTTGGGTTGGTCGTTACCGTATTTTTCGGCATATAAGACAATACTTTTTCTTTAAAATATTCACCTAAAAATGGAGGGATGTCTTATACACAGGGGCCTGAGAGGAGAACCGCGTCGCAAAACTGCCAATACCGTATCTCTACAAACTAGCCTCACAACCAAAACTTCCAATTGCAGAGATGAGCTAACAGGTTTCCTACAATCGTGAGCCTTATGTAACTGACGTCAGATGATGCTGTGGGAAATGTATAGCCAGTGCCAAGATGTGACAGGGAACAGTAATATTGGAGCATTCTGAGCCCATAAAAATGTCAGAAAACAAAAAATAAATACCGATACCGGTAAGTAAATGTCTCAGTCTGCAAAATAAATGTCTTCTATTTAATGTTTAAAATATTGATTTCTGAATTTTGGTTAAGAAAAGGGGGGGCATCCTATACATAGGGGCATTTTATAGATGGAGAAATAATGTATGTTGTTGGTTTGAGCTCTGAGCTTGGCAATTGGTTGCAAAGGTTTCATCCCCATTCAAAGAAACATCTTCAGTGCGTCTCCTCAAATGGGGACAAAACCTTTGCAACCAAATCGCCAAGCTTGTAGCTCAAACCAACAACATAGTTGTGTTGTGGTCGCCGGCAGCCTGCGGAGCTGGCAGCAGCTGGACAGTGAGGAAGCTGTGGAGGAACATGGGCCAGTCCTAGAGTCTGAGGAAGGCTCAGACAAGGACTCTGCGTCGGAGGCAGAGATGGGGCCAGGGCCATCTGGGAATTATGTGCTGATTCTGGAGCCTCTAGAGTCTCAAGGCAGAGAGGCAGAGGAACAGGGGGAGCATGTTCCCAGTGCGCGCATGTGCAGAGCTGCCAGAAGGCAAGAACAGTTAAGACAAAAGGAGCAACTCAGGAGTAAGGCTTGGAGATGATTGGCTCCTCCCATAAGACATAAAGGAGGAGCAAAGGCACCTGAGCTGTTGCAGGAAAAAACTTTGTTCATGCTAGTTGGTTTAAATTCTGAAGCTCCATTTTGACTCTGTGTTCTGTGTGGCCTTGCAAAACTAATTGCCAATTAGGTCTTTGGCAGCGTGTCAAGAGATAAAGGTGGGTGCTCATCAGCCTTATCCCGAAGGATTGTGGCAGACTTCTGTTGGACTCTTTACAAACTATCATCACAGGCTGTGAATGAACAAAATTCACAGCTGTTGAAATAAAAAGAGGGTTTTTGAGACGAATTGTGTGCTTTTTACTGTCTCAGGAAGCCTAGGTCAGAACAAGTTGTGTTACTAACTTAACAGCTGCAGTAATTTAACAACCACTGCAAGAAACTTCATAAAATAGGGCAAAGCTCACTTAACAAGCGAGCTCCACCCTTAGCAGTGGAAATTTTGGGCTCAATTGTGGTTGTGAGTTGATGATTACCTGTATGCAGGTTCTTTTTGGCAATGAGGTAATCAGGCTGCAGAATCAACCCTAAACCAAAGTCCTGTCAGTTCCCTAGTAACTTGCAATTTTCTCTCACTTTTCCATTGCAAGTCACTAGTTTCTTCTGCATAAGAGTCGGCTAGTTCAACATTATTCTGCCACCATAGACCATCATCGAGGGACTTTATTTTTAAAGGAGTAAAGACCTTGAATGAGATTCCTTATTGCGTTGTTTAGATAGGAAGTTGTTGTACGTAAACAGATAGCATCGCCGTAATTTCAAATGGCGAGCAGATCACAAAAGGATTTTTTTTAAATGTTTTGATTTCATGGCAAAAAGAAATGAAGCAAGTTTTCATTTGTATAGTCTATTTTTATTAGTGTTGGCTTATTTAGCATAGGTCAATTTAGTGTGAATTTGGAAATACTTGTTTGCTTGAGGAAAAAGAGGCTAAAGTTCTGTTGGTATGCTCTGTAAGTGGAGCAGAGAAGGTACTTGCAAACATTTTGTTTAGATGCCTCGACATGTTATTTTTCTTTCTTTCTTAAGCTGTTACCTTTCTGAAAGAAAATACAGATTGCAAAATAAAACATTAAAAATGAGCAGTGGAAAAGTTACCTTTTGGCACATTGTACACATATTCTTGCCAAGATTTCTTTTGTTGGGCAGTTATTGCCTTTTTATTTTCAGGTGGTGAATATACCACCATTCTTCAAATAAATAAAGCATTGCAGTATTCATCTTCGTAACATTCTGCTCCAGTATCACAATTACTGCAATTCAGTAAAGGATTTTTAAAAAGTACTATAGTTTTAAATGAGAAGAACAAGGGGGAAAAGTCCTCAACTCATTGTTTTAAAGTATTTTGCATAGTTTTGATCTTTTTTTCAAGTAAGTAAGCCACACAATGTGCATCTAATTATCTCAGTTTCTGAGCGTCTATATTTATTTCTTGTGAAAGGCTAATCAAGTTCCTTTTCCATTTGCTGGTATAAAAGCAGAACAGATTACTTTATTGGTGCAAATATATTATGCCTGCCCTGACATTTATGTTTTCAACTGTGATTGCTGAATTATTTCAATAGATGTAAATCATGTACACAAGACTAATGGGGTAAAACCACAAGAGCTTATTTACTCCCTTTCTTATAGGCAGTGGACACTTTACAATAGTTTTAAATTTAACTTAATAGGCTTTCTCCCACTTGGTTTCCAAGAAGCATTAACCTTAGGTTCAAATACAAAACATTTTTTGTGACAGTTGGGAAATTTAGGTATTCAGTGCAAATGCTATAAGGTTTTGTGTTTACTCACAACAGATTTGTTAAACTTTCTGATCCTAGAGCAACTTCATGCTGGAGGGCACGTACCCCCAAATCATGTACCCTTTATCATAATTAACGTACTTTTCGGAGTATAAGATGCACTTTTTTGCCCCCTAAAAAGGGTGGAAATGTTGGTGTGTCTTCTACACCGAATTTAGCCATTTTTGGTCTTCCGAAGCCCTGCCCTGCATGTCCCGTTTTTGCAAAAACCAGGCTGGGGAGGGTAAAAACTTTTTTTTTTTTTGCTTACCTCTTCAAAATCTTGGTGCGTCTTATACACCGGTGCATCTTATAGTCTGAAAAATATGATAAATATTGTCAGTACTATTCTTCAGTCATTTAAGGTTTTTTTTTTTTTCCACTTTTGTCATATGGAAAATTAGAATTTGATATCATAGTTATCTTTTAATTGTTCCTGAGAACATTATATAATTTTTATAGAAATATTTTCCAGGTTCAACTCCCAGAGGTTATTTTGTTGGAAAGTATTACATTTGAATACTGCGTGAGAAGCTATGTTTAATTGAAATAATGACTAATTTTCAACTGAACTTTAAATTACAATTTTGGGTTATTATCTCATTCACATTCTTGCCTTAAATGTACAAGTATATTTTAAATTAGTTATCGTGTCTAGTTATTTTCTCCTAGCTGAGAAGTAGGTGGATCAGGTGCCGTTATGTAGCCCCTATAAATTTGATCTATGAATTAATTGTTTAGGCCAACTGTTTTCATGTGAAAGTCTGACAATTCTATCCTAGCTATTAAAATACAAGTACAGGTAATGCTTGACTTAAAACTACAATTGGGACCACAATCTCAATCACTGAGTGAAGCAGATGCTACGTGACCACTTTGCCCAATGACCGCAATCCCTGCTCTCCCGGTTGCGGTCATTAAGCATATTGCATGGATTGTCAAGTGGAGTGCCAGGGATAGATTCACTCTCTGTCCTACCATATCTAGTGGGACCCAGCCCCTCTTCCCATCATGTCTGGTTCTTTCACCTTTTTCTGCAGGCAGGCCCATTGTTGTGATCATTAGAAATTGCACAATTTGGAGAAGGGGCCTTTCAAACTAGCAGAATAATTGCATTCACTAGCCTTCCGGGCCTAAGAAGACTAGAAAACTAGTGAACATAATCATTCTGAAGGCTAGGAATCTCCGTGTGGAGAACATAATGCCTCTGTCAAACTGCTGAAATCAGGTTTAGATCTTTAAGGTCCAAGCCCTGTTTCTGCAGCCTGGCAGAGAGGTTGAGTTGCCCTCTGTTCACAGAAGAGGACATCTCTGCTGGGCTACAGGTACAGGCCTCGGATCTTCAGGGAATCATTTTAGCGGGTGTTGTCAATTGTAACCTTCCCATTGGCTTTAAGGGGAGGCCAGCAGAAAAGATTGAAAATGGCAATCACATGACTGCAGGGTGCTTGGCAAATGGTTTTAAGTGTGTATAGGTTGCCAAATGCCCAAAAATGTAGTTTTGTGATCATGGAGGGCAGTGCTGCAATGATTGGAAGTGCTTTATGGACTGTAAAGCACCCTTTCCGAGGCAGTCATAACTCTGAACAATCATTAAACAACAGGTTGTACATCAAAGATGGCCTGTGCTGTGAATGTTGTCATATAAATTGTATTTATGTTTGCTAAGATTTTTTTTTAATGTTAGAGGAATTGATTCTAGGAATTACATGCTAGTAATAGATGGATTGTAATATTTAAGATACAACTTTCTGAAAGAGCAGTATTGACAGGAAGTCTCCAATAAAGATCAATGAACTCATACAGAGATTTCCAATTAGCAGTACCATACAATTTGAAACTATTGAACTTTATTGAAAATCCTATCTTAATGCATAGTAATGTACCTCTTTCATGAAGGACACTTGTAAAAAAACCAAGGAGAGAATAATTCCACATTATTGTCAAAGATTCTGGAGATAACCTTGATTTTCATGATTAGCAGACATGGAGAAATCCTATTGCCAGTAGAACAGTTGAGGAAAGCAGTTGTATTTTTCTGGTTTTAATGTCATTATTCCAAAGTATTTGTTGCACTAGTGCCTGATATTTCAGAGTTATTTTTTATATTTTTGCCGAAGAAAATTATAGGTATCTTCTCTTCCAAAAGACCCGCAACAAAAGTTTAAGTTCCTTGTGTAAACTAAATGACTGTTCTGAAGAGAAGCATTTTCTAGAAAAGAGGGGATACTTAGTAAGTGTTATATTCAGAATGAGTACCTTCCTTGGGTCATTATGTTCTCTCCAGCTGCTAGGTGTGCAATTTGCCAAGGATAGTTTAATGGACCACTATGATTTTATTCTTTGACCTCTTCACCTGTGCAATGCATAAGATTGGGATGGCTTTGGTTATCTGTTCATTTTCTGATCATCTGCAGTAATGTTCAAAAGGATAAAAGTTCATCTGAAACTAGTACTTACTTGATTGTTGTACACTGGCCAGAGCTACTTCCATTGAGATGGGTGGCTTCATAAATGACTCATCATAGTTTTCTCTAATGAAGTGTTTTGAACTAATTTTGTGATGTAGAAAAATACCCATTCCCTGTTACTACAAAGCAGCCATGTTACTCTTAATGGAACAGCAAAAGGTGGATTGTGTTGCAATACCTAAAGCTTCACAGCCCGGGATTTATTGTTTAAATTTATTGATTAAATTATTGTTCTGGTCCAGTATCGAAATTATTTAATGTACTAATGGCTACTTTATTAATTTGTTTAATGTTAAACCATTATGTTAACCAAGTACCTTAGGCATGGAAGCCAAAGAAAGCAGAACTGATATACCTACCCCATTGCATTGACTGTTCCCTTCCCAACCTTGTGGTAATATATATAGGCAATTTCTAATCTGGAGGACTCGCACGGAGCTTTGCAGAACGTAAGGACATATTTGAACTACTAATGTTAACACTAAATATCAAAAAGAATGTTGGAAATAGATTTTAAAAAGGCAAGAGACAATACATAATTAGCTCATGGTATTCAAGTAAAAGTGATTGTCATGATCTTTGATAACTATAGCTATAGTTATAATTATAACTATAATTTGACAGTTTAAGTTTTTAAGTTACTAACTGTGCCATACATAGTTTAGAATAACAGGAGTTAAAACAAACTAAGAGAGAGCACTTCTTTTGAGAGTTATTTAAAGAGATTTGTGTAATGTAGATGCCCTTATTGGGTTAAATGTTTCTTTTGATTTTGAAAAAGAAGATTTCTTATTTTGTAAGAGATCTCAAAGCCCACCCTATATTACATTCCAAATCATCCCTATTTAACTCATGAAACATACACACACACATATATAGGCTTTTTTAAAAAAAATTACATTGTCCATAAGTCTTATTTCAAGAGTTAACAGTAAGAAAATTGGGAAAGGCAATTTCAGTTCCGGAAACAATTTGACGGTATCCTCATATGCAATATTGTTGACCTATGAGAAACAGAAAAGATGACCAGTTGGTTGAAATTATAAAAAGGGGGTAGGAAAAGGGAGGAACAAAGGCCAAAGTAGTAAAACATTTTACTAAATGTCAGTGAATACATTAAGACATTAAAATTCAGAAAATGTTTCCTTCTCCCCCCCCACATCTTTTTGAGATAAAAGAAAAGAAATGGCATGTGAATTTGTTGTAAGATTAAGATCAACGTGGCAAACTTTTTACTTAAATACATAATATTGAAAACCTGGTATATCCCTCTAAAGAAAATAGTTTTCAATTAGGAAGGTACATCAAACAGCTGCCTAATAATGTGGGATGTGCTTTGTTTTCTTTCTTTGTGGAATGTGTAGAACATCCAAATTGACTCATTAAATGCTTTGGGGCACTGATACAATACAATAATACAATAATTTTATTTCTATACCACCCTTCTCCCTAAAGTCTCAGGGCGGTGTACAGCCTATTAAAAGCACAAGACAAACATCAATTAAAATAATTTAAAATTATTAAATAATTCAGCTCAATTTAAAACCCCAGAAATTTAAAACACCCAATTTAAAATTATTATGTTGATAGCCCGGCCTGGCGGAACAGCAGGGTCTTGAGTGCACAGCGAAATACCCGGAGGTCGGACATCTTACGCACTTCCGGGGGCAGTTCATTCCACAGGGCTGGGGCTCCCACAGAGAAGGCCCTCCCCCTGGGTGTCACCAGCCGACATAACTTGGCCGATGGCACCCTGAGGAGACCCTCTCTGTGGGAGCGAAGTGGCCGGTGGGAAGCTATTGGTGGCAGAAGTCGGTCTCGAAGGTATGATAGTATCATTGGAGTTTTAATTTTAACACTGTATTCAAAACAAGCATTCTCACTACCACAAGCAATAACCTGGGTAGTATCTTAATCCAATGGCGCCACTAAGGAAAATAATTTCTTTATGGATTGATAACCTACTTTTCTCCTGCCAAATGGAGACTGTCTATTGTGAGGAACACATTTTACATTTCCACCCCAAATGAATGGCAGTGAGCGAACAAAGCAAACAAATAATATGAACCAGGAGATGATATTTATGGAACTGAAGCACAGTCAGAATAATACACAACATTGGTTAGTACAACAGTTAGACCTGTTCAAAAAAACAGACGTGGCAAAGTTAAGAACACTACATTTTGTGATACTATTAAGTCAACAGTATATTCACATATAGCAGGGGTGAAATCCAGCAGCTTCTGACAGGTTCTGGAGAACCGGCAGTGGAAATTTTGAGTAGTTGGGAGAACCGGCAAATACCACCTCTGGCTGGCCCCAGAGTGGGGTGGGAATGGAGATTTTGCAGTATCCGTCCCCTGCCACACCCACCAAGCCACGCCCACCAAGCAACACCAAGCTCACCAAGCCACGCCCACAGAACTGGTAGTAAAAAAATTTGGATTTCATCACTGACATATAAATAATCCTCCACTTACAACCATTCCTTTAGTGATTGTTTGAAGTTGCAACTTACATGAAAGGTGCTGAATGAAAGGTCTTACAAAGCTATGGCTGCTGCTGCACCCCCTGTGGTCATGTGATCAAAATTCAGGCACTTGGCAGACCACCCACACTTACCACTGGAAGGGTGTTCAATCTAACTGTCTCCCTGTACATGTTCTTATGGTCTTCTGCACCCTTCAGCCCTTGCCACCCTAGTTGACTTTTGCCATCTTCTTGCTGTTGCTGCTGACCAAGCATGTCCAGCTTGTCTTCTCCAGATCGCACTGCCTGGTTTTTCTTGGGAGACCTGGAGAAGATGCTGCCTTGAAAAAAAGGCTAAGGGAAACCAGCCTTGTTAGCACTAGGAACAAGAAGGTCACCTAGGGTGGTGAAGTACAAAATGTCAGGGGTCTTAGTGTGCAGGATGACAATGGTGACTGGGCTGGGTTGGCTGGGGCTTCCTGAGATGGCTGTGGCTTCACACCATGATGCTGGATTGTGACTTTGCACCACAATATTGGTGCTTCCTAGGATGGTTGTCTTTTTGTGCTGCACTGTTCAGATTTTCTACTGTGGTTGGGGCTTTGCACCACCCTTCTGGTCTGTGGCATTGTACTCATGTTGCTGAGACTTCCTAGATAGTAAACGTTCATGCTGTACCGTGGCTCAGGAGCTTCTTGCAGATCCAGAGGCATGGAATGCCAAGAAAGCCCTGACCTGCAGCTTGGCAAGCAGCCCCAGAGCCAGTTATAACCAACTTAGCCAACAATTTAAATAGCCAAAGGACTTGCTGGACATATTTTGTAGATTTAATTGAGAGGTCAATGTGTTCCATTTATTACCTTTAACCAAGAATAACCAGAGTGTGTTCCATTAAATTAGAACAAAAGTATTAAAACAGGAGAATTCAACTATTATAATGGACATTAAGCTAATAGCAAACAGGCAATTATAAATGTGATTGTGTTTAAAGCAAAGTATGCAAATTTTCTTCTGATTGGTGTGATGATCTGAACTGTGTAAGCTTGGCACATGGCAATTTTAAATTGCTCAAAGTGCATTTTAATTAGCATCCTCTGCATGTCAAAATCTCTAATATTTTCCTTCCTTGTACACTCCATTAGAAAAATTCTAAATACCCTTTATAAAACATTAAATATATAGACTCTAAGCCACACTTTGAAATGAAATTGTTTTCGTGTTTTCAATTGGATGTTGGATTTAAATCAGAACTGGTAACTGCTTTGTGAATATGTCACAATAAAATAACTCATATTAAATTTTATTCTTTTTCAAAGAGACTGGGAAAACTGCAGTTCATATTTATGATAAACTAAACAATTAAAATAGTATATTAAAGCCACCTTATGTTATGGTATCTGCATAGAACAAATTCTATCCTATCTGGCTGAATGTCTCATTAATCTGTATAATGCTAACTCTCATTTCCCAGGATTTAGATATAAAAGTTAATATGTTACACTGAAGCAAAATGGTAGGAAGATATTATATTTCATTCTTTGGTTCTGTTCCAGGTGGAGAGAGGCTCAGAGTTCTAGGTTTGGTGTGTCTATGTTATATATTGGTTTGGACCTATTTAATACAATCATGCAGTCTGCTATACTACAGTGCATAGACCCGTGATGGCAAACCTATGGCACGCGTGCCACAGGTGGCACACGGAGCCATATCTGTGGGCCCGCGAGCGTTGCCCTAGCTCAGCTCCAGCCTGTATGTGCGTGCTGGCCAGCTGATTTTCAGGCCTTCCTGGCCCACCGGAAGTCAGGAAACGGGCTGTTTCCGGCCTCCAGAGGGCCTCCGGGGGAATGGGGAAGGCCGTTTTTGCCCTCCCCAGGCTCCTAGAAAGCCTCTGGAGCCTGGAGAGGATGAAAAATGGGCCTACTGGGCCCACTGTGCCATTACTTGCCAAAAGCGGGGGTTGTGCATATATGCGTGGGGGGCATTGAATTATAGGTGTGGGCACACGCGTGCATGACCCCCCCACACTCCCCCCGCTTTTGGCACATGACAGCAAAAAGGTTAGCCATCACTGGTATAGACACTGCAGTGGAACCTACATAGACAACATTTAGGGTGGGACTTGTTTCTTGAATGCATTCTCCTGTCTAGCTAGCATGCTTTTTAAAACCAGTGGGGCAGTGGTGAAATCCTCCGAGGATCCCCACTGGTTTGCTGCCCACGCATGTGCGCTGAGTGCCAAAAGCGTGCTGTGTGTGCATGTGCATGTGCACCAAATGCGCACTTGACGTGGAAAAAGAAGATTTCACTAGGTAAGTAGAACAGTGAGAGGGGGGGAAACAGCTGTGCCGCGTGATTTAGCTTCACTAGAAAGTAGGATTTCCTGCTTTCTAGCAATTTTAAATTGCGCAGCACAGCTGATCATTGGAAATACCAGTTCAGACGAACTGGTAGCTTTTTTTAAACTACCGGTTTTCCTGAACCGGTAGCTTTTTTTTTTTCTACCGCTTCGCCTGAAGTAATAGTTTTTATCACTACTTGTTTGCCCGAACTGGGGCGAACTGGTAGCATTTCACCCCTGCAGTGGGGAGTCTCTCACTTGGTGCTCTCTGAGCTTGGTTGTTTTCTTGCAGACAGTTTATTACCCAAAGTAGATAACATCATTAGTGCTAGTAAAGAGTGGGATTTGCATTCAGTTTATATTCTAGTGGCTTGCCCTGTCAGTGTTAGTGGAAGGGATCTTGGAGGTTCTTTGGTTGGGCTGTTTATTGTTTGGCAGTTCCTTGATGAAGTATTGTTTACTTCTTGATTGGTGGTCTGATGTTAATCTTGGAGTTAAATCTATGTTCATCAGAGAATACCAAGGATCCCTTATTTCAACCTTGAGCTACAAATATCCTCCTTTATTGGTAAAACCAATGAACCAAAAACACTACATCGTACATCGGCAGCAGACAGTACCTGAATAGAGTTAGAACAGGGGTGTCAAACTGGCGGCCCATGGGCCGGATGCATCATGTGCAGACCATGCCCACTCCAGCTCTGTGAAAGGGAAAATGTTTTGATATGTCATGTGTCATCAACGTGATGTAGCAAATGTGACACCTGTGGGTTAGAATTATAAGGAGATGGAACACTTTAACTCCCAATCCCACCATATTCCATCTGGAATCTTTTAAGTTCTGTAATAGAAAATATATTTGTAGCTGAAGAAACCTTGCCTCTTTCAGCAATGATTGGTTCCAGCCATTGGCTCCATTGTAATTCTTTTCTTGAAATTTTTCGGCCTGGTTCAACTTGTCAGAAAGGTGTTGGCAAAATAAATTCATGCTCTGGACATCTAAGGAAAAACAGTTTTTTATGGCTGATCTGGAAGACAATTTAATCCGATCAGTTTACCTGTTTTAGAGACTTTATTTGTTATCTAAGCTATGATAATCAAGAAAAAAAGCTTCAGGCAGACCCCAATGTAAAACATACATTCAGTTAGAATTAGGTAACAGATTTGATCTAAAACAATGTTTTAAGTCTACAACTTAGTATATACAGCAATCATCCTTAATTAGATTTACATTTAGAGTATTGATGTTGCTTTATCTGTTGATTTTGAATAATGGCTCGTGATTGAATTAATATACACTGGTTAGATTGTTTGTAAATTTTAATGGCTTACAGAGTATATTTATGTTGTTCTTTCTTTGTAAAATAAAATAATACTGGCTTCTTTTTTCTACTCAGATAGTATAGCACCTACTGAAATCCTTATGGATCTGACAAAAATAGATTCCAACTTTATTCAGTTGAGTTATCCAGAAAATATCTGATAGAGTTTAGTATAGTTCCTTTTTCCAATTTAGGCATTCTAGCAGAACCTTAATTAGAATTATCACTACCGAGTACATGTTTTTTCAATATTCCACATTAAAAGATGGGTGCTTTTCATGTAGCTGCTGGTAATTGCAGCATTATACAGTTTATTAATGATAATAAGTGAATTTATGAAATAAGGTGAGAACAGCTGGAAGATTATTTTCTTTGGGAGAAAGTTTTCTTATTGTTTAGGTTTGCTTAAAAAATCAGTTCCATTGTGAGCACAGGAAGTAAGAAACTAATGAATTAGTGTCCCCTTTATAACCTTTGGTTACCATCTACTGTTATCTATGGCTCAAGTAAAATAAAATTAGTTTTACAAGCATTATGGCTTTATTCTGTGTATTTCTCTTGCCTTTTAGAAGTGCCTTACTGATGCTTCTGCTTCAAACGTGTCATTTTCTATAACCAATAAATGAAATGTGTATTGTATTTCTGGCAAGAACGTCTTTGTATGACGGAATCACTTCATTTGCAGTTTCAAAGAGCAGATTTAGCTGGGCATAATGTATCTTTCAGAAGATCCATCTATTAAGCAAAAACTGTAAATCCCTTAATCCCAAAAGCCCTGTGAAAATGGAATAATGTATGTCATAATGTCATGTCAATCATACGTTTATGATTCAAAAGAATTCATGGGAGCCCAATTCATTAAAGGCATATCTGGGCAACGATACACATAGAGAAAACCTACTATAGTTAATGTGTCCTATCAGATGAAAGTGAATATTAAACTATGTCCTTGTGCTAGATAACAAATTGTATGAAAGCACTAAATTAATGCACAGGGAAGAGAGATACAAGTTTATCGTGCATACATTGCACATTCTATTTTGGGGGTGGTGCTGTTTTCTTCAGTACATGTCCTTTGTGGTCACAAATTTTCTCCAAGCTGACATGAAAAAAAATCCTATATCTGGATAATATCATGGTGTAATAGTTTTAACATGAACCTTCAGCTTGTTCTGGGACCATTAACTCAAATAATGTGTACTATTTGGAATTTAACGCACATCTGATAGAGCTTAGAGAGATGAGTGACTTATCAAAGATATTTGCCTGCTGGCATTATACCTCTAACCATAATTCTGGGGGGAAGTTCTTCCATAGCAACAGTCACCTGGTCATCTCTTTCCAGGGGAAAAGTTGTATACTATGTTAATAAATTAGTTAATTAATAATACAAATCGAAAGTTTAAGGTAGAACTTTTTGTTCTGTTTTGTTGGAAAAATAACACCAGGCATCTGATTTGGAATATGCTTACAATTCATAGTGAACATTATACTATATTTCTGTGAAAAATACTATCCCTTCCAACTCTTTGTCCTTCAAGGTTCTGCAAAAGTACTGCATAGGTAAAGAACAGATGCCATGATGCAGTCAAGATTCAGATCCTCGTTGTCTTCTTTTTTTTCAGAATAAGAAACTACTTTAAGTAAGCTTTCCCAATAAAGTTTGAATCTTTAGACTGACCCAAGGATGTGTTTGAAGACAAGAAGTTTATCAGTATTACCTTTAAATATTTTGAACTACATATTTGGGGCAGAGGTGGGTTTCAGCAGATCCTGACCAGTTCTGGAGAACCAGTAGTGGAAATTTTGAGTAGTTCGAAGAACCGGTAGTAAAAATTCTGACTGGCCCCGCTGCCTTCTATTCTCTGCCTCCCAAGTCCCAGCTGATTGGGAGGAAATGGAGATTTTGCAGTAACCTTCCCCTGCCACGCCCACCAAGCTATGCCATGCCCACCAGGCCACACCCACAGAACCGGTAGTAAACATTTTTGAAACCCACCACTGATTTGGGGGAAGATTTTAATGTGAGGTAAGAACCCAACGTTGCTTAGAGGCTAAATTTACAGTACACAGTTTTTAAGCTTGAAATGTCTTGAGCATTATCTATGAGACTCAAGTTCTGTATATTAACAAAAGGAGCTTCTTTTCCAAATCTGAATTCTTTAACCTGACAGTCATATCCAGTGCTGCTTCACAAGTGTTCTAACATCCTTGGCTGCTTCTTACTTAGTGGTTGAATGCATCTTTAATATTTATAAGAGGAATAATTCCCCACATGATAGATTTTCCACCTTTCTTTTTCTTAATTGGTTGTTCACAGCTCAGTGATGTCACCATAAAACCAGCAATTCTTGGCCATTACAGACGTAAATTCTTTTGAGTGTCTTTTCTTTATTCTGAGAAAATAACTTATAAAGATGAAAATAATTTAAAAATGGTTCCAGATTGAGTACAAATTGTTTGTTCAATTTATTAATTTTTTATTATATTATTTTTTTATTTTTAATGCCTGCACCGATTAGGGTTTGCTGCAGGGGTGGGTTCTAAATATTTTTACTACCAGTTCTGTGGGTGTGGCTTATTTTGTGGGTATGGCTTGGAGGTCATGTGACTAAGTGGGCGTGGCTAGCTGGTCAGAGTCATTTCTGGAAGGTCCTCGCACTTACGACCAGTCCTCGTACTTACGACCCAATTCATTTGTTTGCTTTTAACACCGATCAGCTGTAGGACGGCCTTTTGAAGCCCCGCGGCAAGAGTTTAAACAGTTTTTTTCCCTCTAGTCATCAGCTGGGACTCAGGAGGCAGCAATTGATTGGGGTTGGGACCAAATAAAAGGTAAGAATAACGTGGGTGGGGGTGGGTGGGTGGGAGGGCGGGGGGAGAACCGGTTCAGTGACGTCATATCATCACCGCTACCAGCTTGGCCGAACCGGGAGGAACCCACCACTGGTTTGCTGGACAGATGGACAGATTAAAGAATCTGCAAGGAATTTGAAAACAGTAAAAAAAAATTAGGATCTGAGTAAATAAAATATATAAAAGCATCTATCTCAATATAGTGCAGGCAATTACAACACAAAATAAAGGAGCAACATTCAAAAGGCCTGGAAGAAGGTGAAATGTCTTAATATTAAATATCAAAAAGACAATATTATGTGTACCAGAGGAACTTTAGAACTTGAATTAATGATAGGTAATTTTTAATCTGTGATTTGAATTTACTCACCATTAAATCTGTTTTACCGCTATTTTTCATCAGTCTACAAATTGATGGATTTTTGTATCAATAGAAACAAAATAGGGCAATAGGGCATTTTCAAGATTTTTAAAAACATTTTATTTTAAAATAAAAAAAGTAATACACTCATATTTGTAACTTTTTTTTCAAAGTGTCACCTACCTGTATCTTTTGTCTCTCTCTAATTAGTCCTTCTTAACTGATTTATTTATCTTCCTTGCTTACTTTTATTGCTGAAATATTTGTTAGCCAGCAGCAATCTTTCAGATGTCCCGGGAGCTCAAAAACATGAAGCAAAGTGTTTTCACTTAGTGTTTGATTGTTTTCCCGATTTCTCTTATTTTGGTTTATATTTTTCTGAACATGAAAACTCCAAGCTATAATCTTTGCAGTTGTAGCATGTTAGCTAGTTATGAATTAGTGCAGTATTCCCTTTAGATATTTTAAACTACAGTTCCAAAAACAATATTTGTTTGAACAAGTTGTAGTAAGCTCACTTGTATATCACGCTAAATCACAATGGAGGGTTTGCATCAAGCTGTGATAAAAACAAATAAGTCATTGTAGGAAGTTAACACCCAGCCCTCTCTTAGAAAATGAAATATTCTAGGAAATATTTAAAAAGACAGAATATTATATTTCCCTGGATGAGAAATGGAGAAACATGTTTTTTAGGCAGGAAGCAGACTTACTCTTAATAGCCCCCACCCTCCTCAATGGCCCACAGCAGATATCAGCACTTAAGAGAGATAGCTACAGTAGGTCTATTCATAAGCAAATGCCCTCACCTTAGTTCCAACAAAGATAGGATTAGTCTTTTACCCTTCTAGCAACAGAATTCACCACATGGCACTTGGGGAGATTGTATCACCCCACAAGGCTCAACCAAGCCTGGGACTCAAAAGACAACCTACAAAGTTACCCCTGCATGGCCCCATGGGACTACCAATCAGAACACAAGCTCAAATTCAAAGCCCAACAGAGGGCATAAAACCCAGGCACTCTCACCATCTTTGCCCCCTTTTCTGCCCAGGATGTCAAGGCATGTGATTCTGTTCATCAATAAATTTCTTTCCAAGCAACGTCCATGAATCCAGTGTCTTTTTCCCCACTTGGAACTGAACCCAGATGGATATTTCTTCTAACAATTCATATAGTTGTGTGACATGATATATAGATCTCTGTTTTTAGGGTAGGAGCAGATAATGTTTTATAATTTGCAAAATGTGATCACTGGCCCTGCTAGATGAGGCTAATGGGATTTTTACTTCAGCACAGCTGAGGAGCGTCAGATTGTTTATTTCCAATTTATAAAAACTAAAAAAAGAAGAAGAAGAAAGATGGGTTTGGAATGGCAAGGCTGCACTTTGCACTCTGTTGTGGATTTTTTTTTTTTTAAAAAAACTATTTTTAAATGTCTCATTTCTCAAAATAGCAAACAGTGTTTTTGTCCCAGGAGATATTTGATGTGTTAAGAATTTGGAAACCCCAAATTATTTACAATTGATTGATGGTAAGGATTTCCAGAATCAAATCCAGGCTTGTTCACTACTGTTAATCTAATCGCCTTATCCTCTAGAATGCCAGGGTGCTACCAGATGTAACAAAGTACCAATAAATTTCTTCTTTGGGGAAGAAAATGAGGAAGAAAAAATGAGAGATCAAAAAGTGTTCCTAGTGATTGAGGTTAGATATCACATAACAAAAGCAGAATCAAATCTACTAATAAGGGAATTTGTCAGACAGGACAAACACGAGCTTGCAATAGCACATAATAGGACAGGAAGAAAACCCGATTCAGAATGAAATCCTGTAATAAAAGAACTGTCGGGTATATAATGAGCCAAACCAAGATGAAAAATAAAGAGCTTGGAAAAGTAAAGATTGCACCTCTTTTAAAGTCTGAAAATAATCAAAAGGAATCTCACAAAGTAAGGTTTAAGAAAGAACGATATCTTTGCCAGATAAAATAGCCAGGCAAATTTTTCATACATTCATGAATACATTCATGTATGCAACAGGTGAACTGGTGATACTTTGGCATTAAAATACTGAAACCTGGATTATAATTTTTTGTAGAACTGTTCAGACAAAAGCTTCATTATGCAGAATATTAAATCCTGATTTCTTTTAACCAGCTTTGTTAAACTATCCAGAATCAAACTTGTAGATGAGCAAAATAATCATGATTTCTTGGCCAATTTCTAATTTTTGTTTGCTTTGTACCTCTTGAACTTAGCTAGAAACTTAGACAGTGGAGCACAAATGTAAGTCAGGAAATCACACTTTCCTACATCATCCAAAGTTGCAACTAGTGAGCCAATTGTGGATATAGATAATTATTCCAGACCCTTAACCTTATTTATTCACTGCCTCTAGGACAGTAGAAAGGGAAGGACAACTCCTATTTGTTCCCTTTTTGCCGTTCTGTTGTACCTAAAGGTAGCTTCAGCGGTGCTCATAGTTGTGTGTTACAGTGCAGACTGCAGAAATCGGAGTGGTTTACAAAGTGACAGGCAGTTCTCACTGGTTCTATGCAGGTACTTGTGCATATCTTTTCACTTAATTTGGTATAAATTAATGAACTGCATAATTAAAATGTGATGTTTCTGTTTCTTTTTTTAATAAAAGTATTATTGGATATTGCAACTTGGAATCCTTAAGAATCTTTTTCTCATGGACTTATTCAACCATAGTTGCTTAAAGTTGTCATCATATAAGTGTAGGAAATATTTTCAGTGAATCTGAAATATGGTCCTTTAAGGCATTCAGAACAGTGCCCAAATGAAGGGCTGGTGTGGCTGTCTTGAGCCAGAGACACTCCATTTCTGTTTAAATTCGATTTTTGTCTCTGTTTCCCTTATGTGTCCCCTTACCCAGCCCTGCAAATTCCTGGAAGGATTAATTTGTTAATTCCCCTTCTTGTTGTTGTAATTTCCTTCTTGTACATAAGTTATTTTGAAAATGATTTATAGTCAGCCTATCAGTTATCAGTTAGGACAAGAGCAGGATTGAAAGACACTTTATCGCCAGTAAATGATTGGTGTAAATGACCAGAACATTCAATATGATAGCAACGCATTTCAGAAATGAAAATTTCATATATTAATATTGGCATTTCTTTTTAGAAATTAGGCTTTGCTTTATAAAAATAAGCAACTTTCTAGCCATATTATCTAGTGTGGGTGAATGGGTGCATGGTTGTGTGCAGGTAGTAGAAACACACCACCATGTAGAGTTCAGAAATACAGGTATCTCACAAGGCCAGAAATGCAGATATATTCAGTAACTTAGCTGGAGTGAGACCAAAAGAGATTTGCTTCCAGTTTAAAATAAAGTCTTCTTTCTCTTCAGAACAAATGACTCTCTAACACCACTCTCCTAAAGAAGCAGAATTAAAAAGCTTTTAAATAATGTAAACCTTTGGTCCTAGGACGATAAGAGTAACATTTGGAAATGAAGTTTTAAATGTGTAGAAACAAAAAATGTTAAAAGTGGAATCAAGCTACCCTGTTTCCCTCAAAATAAGACATCCCCTGACAATAAGCCCAATCGGGCTTTTGAGTACATGGCAATAAGGCCAAGCGCTTATTTCAGGGTTCAAAAAAATATAAGACAGGGTCTTATTTTGGGGGAAATACGTTATTTGGGGTGCTACCTGCTTCTAGAGAGGATAAGGGGAATGCCCATAGAATGATATCTTAAGGATTAATTGTTTTTATGGTAATAGTGAATAATATACAAGATTGAAATGCTAAATAAAAAAAGAATCTTATCGTGACGGCCTAATCTAACCGTGGATCCGTTTCACAACATCTATTTCTCTGCACATCATCATCATCACATCATGTTTCTCTGCAGTGAAATGTTTATGGCTAGCAGGGCCATCTCACAAGCATTTCATTATAGGACTGTATATGCATTTAAGTACAATTTGAAGGCAAATATCTAGCAGTGAAAGAAAAGGCAAGGAAAATCAGATCCGACAGAGTTAAGTTTGAAGATGAGCTTCAAAAATTTCATTTTTAGTTATGATAATACAATTTTGAAAATCTTCCTACAGCTAAAATTACTAACACATGAATTTCACCATACCTACCTATTTGAGGGTCTCCTACAAAGACGAGGTGGTCAAAACTATTTTGCAAAGCACCAAAAGGCAAGATGAGAAACAATGGATGGAAACTAATCAAGGAGAGAAGCAACCTAGAACTAAGGAGAAATTTCCTAATGGTGAGACCAATCAATCAATGGCCTTCAGTAGTTGTGAGCACTCCATCACTGGAGGCTTTCAAAAAGAGACTGGACAATTATTTATCTGAAATAGTATGGGGCCTCCTGCTTGAGCAGGGGTTGGCTAGAAGACCTCCAAGGTCCCTTCCACCTCTATTGTTCTATTTTGGTTATGTGGTTTTTTTGAAAGGAAATCCAGAAGTCACAAAGATCACAAGTACACCACAAACACTATGGTTGTTGGAAGCACTAAGATCTAAGGCAAGATCTGATGCCCAACACATTTTAAGGACACCAAGTTATGAAAGACCTACACTCCTATATGAAAGCACCATAGTACTTTGCAGCTTATGAAGAAAAGACATGTAATTCTGCAAGATATGTCTTAGTCCTAGAACACAGATGGTATTGGATCAGCTTGAAAACCCATCTAGCCCAGCTATTGGGTTCCTTTACTGCCCTACCTAATTTCTTTGAATTTCTGATGTGCTGGGCGTGAAAAAAAACAACCCATACTTTTTTTTCCAGTATACGTCTGATGTTCATTCTCAACACATATTCACACACATGTCTATAATTTATTTCACATTAATCCTTTGATTGATGGGACTGATTCGGTAGACATGCTTTACTGCATGGAGGGAAAAGGGAGGGAAATTTATGTGCACAGTTTTATACAGTTAGTTGACAGAAGTTATGATTACTTTGACAAGTTTGACTGCCATTATTGTCTTTAGAAAATTCAGAAATAGAAGTGCTTGTTTCAGCTTTCATGGGCAAAACTAAATGCAGAGCTTTAAAACAGAAATGACTTAGGAAATCTTCTCAATATATTATATTTTAAAATTATTTTTAAAGTTATGGGCACAATAATAATATTGATTTATTTGTCTAATAATTTACTATGGCAATATATAAATTATTCTACTTGGTATATTGGATATCTATTTTTTGGAATTTATTATGAAAACAGTTAATTTCACTTACCTTGTTTGGCAGTAAATTACATGGTCTAAAATGAAACTAGATAACTTCAATATTTTATTACTGGTATTTGCATTGAATTACTAGAATAGAGTCCTGATTCTGGCCAGTACTAAGCCACACACTTCACTGAGTCCATCTCAGTGAAAACCTCACCTGGAAAAACAACACGATCCAGGTGATCAGGAAGGCCCAACAGAGACTCCATTTCCTTAGGGTCTTGCGTAAAAACAGGGTGGAACAACAATTGATGACCTCCTTTTACCGGTCCACAATAGAAAGAGTCTTCACTTATTGCATCCCAGTATGGCATGCTGGTCTGACAGCCGCAGATATAAAAACATTACAGAGGATGGTGAGCACAGCACAAAACATGGTGGGCTATCCCCTGATACCACTAGATGAGATCACTAGGGCTCGCTGCCTTAGAAGAGTGAGGAAAATTCTCAGGGATGACTCTCACCCTGGTCATCACTTCTTTACCCTCCTACCATTGGGAAGGAGATACAGAAGTATAGCCAGCCGTACAAACAGGCTGAAGAACAGTTTTTATCCATGGGCTGTCAGACTCCTGAATGAGAAATAACATCATAACTATGTTCACACTGGTACAATAGGACTGGGTGTTTTGTTAATATGAGTTAGGGATTTTCTGTCTTCACTGTGAGTTGTATTGTGTTGTGGGGGGTGCACTGAGGGACATCATTGCACATACATTGTTGCACTGACAATAAAGATTTGAATTTGAATTTGACGTACTATTTTAACTCATTTTTCTCTTCACATTCACATCACATGAACCTCTCATTGATGAAACGTGAGATTTTATTAAATAGAGTGAACATTTTTCCAAATGAAAACATCCAGATCCCCCAAAGCAAAACAGTCCTTTATTCCTGAAGTTAACACAAACACAATCAAGAACTGTTATACAATTTTCTTTTCTACAGAAAGCAGAAAAAAAATTCCTTTCACTGATTTTTTTTTTGAAGTTATCTTCACAACCTTGATGTTAGAGCCTTTGAAAACCGACATAGTTTCAATCAATTTCTTTTATCAAAGCGAGTCTTTTAATTTCTGAAGCATGGTGGGTGTTTGTTTGGCGTTTTGCCACTAGCTGAAGTGTAAAAAAAGGTTTTATATTTTCTTAAAAAAGCTTCTTTTTCCTTATTTGGTATACATCACAGCCAGCTTGCACATCTAATGTATGATTTGGATTCATATACTGCTCTGTATCTTCTGAAAATATTTTTTCCTTGATGCCAGCAGTTTTACAAATCAGAAATGTAAACTGGTAGGCTGTAATCCTTTAAGACAGCTTTCACAATCTTCTGGGCACAGGTGTAATCAGCTGGACTTTTGTGAACATGGCAAAGCTATTGTAAGCATGCTTTCTGCTACGTACAATTGAAGAGCTGGTATTTTGATCATTGTTGTAAAAATGTTATATCAAAATGTTAATTGATCAGCATCAACTGTTCTGCTCCTATTTCATTGTCTTTAAATTCGTTTTAATTAAAAAAAAAAACCCTGCTAGTCAAGGCTAGGTAATATAGCAGCACTGTTTTTGTTTTTCTTTCATTAATTCAGTCGGCAACAGTGTTAGCATTTCCTTGTTTGAACGGGATCGGCAAACATTCTCAACGTGTTTTAATGCTCAAGGCATTTGTAAATGTGTTATTGGCTTGCAAATGCATTTGGAACCTGCATGGAATATCAAAGAAACTTGTTCAATTTGTATGCTCGGTTTGGCCGCAAATTGAGGATTTTTTAAAAAATGTGATTTTTCTGATAATCAGAGTTTTACAGAAATATACTTGTCAAACTCTCTTCAATCAATACCTGTCAAACATTTATACAGTAGTATATCCCAAAGGTGCTTTTTTCAGAAGGCAACTGGACTTTCTTGTTTTTTCTTTTGAAGATGTTCGCTTCTCATTCAAGAAGCTTCTTCAGTTCTGCAGGGTAGTGGGGAATGGAAGGATTTATATCAGTGGTGAAATCCAATTTTTTTTACTACCGGTTCTGTGGGCGTGGCTTGGGGGCGTGGCAGGGCTTGGTGGTGTAGCAGGGGGAAATCTCCATTTTCACCCCACTCCTGGGGGATGGATATTGCAAAATCTCCATCCCCACATCCTTTTAGAGGATTGTTGAAGCATTTGGAGATTTACCTGTGTCCTCAGGGTAGTGCTCCTGGTTTCTATGATCTGCAATATTTTTCCTCTGGAAATCCATTCCTACCGCTACACCATTCAAAGGATGTTCATCCCACCTAAAAGCTAAAAATCTTTTAAAAAGCACCTTTGGGACAACCATGACTTGGATGATTGAGAATCTCTACAAACATACGGTAGTATAGTTTGTGCAAAATCATTATCTAATGGAAAGGCTAGTCCTGCTTCTACATCAGCTATCTTGCCTTGAGAAGTTCCCAGATTCAATTTCTGATATCTCCATTGGGACTAATAAAGGTTAAAAAACTAGTGGTACATTCCTGGTCATTAATTCCAATTGAAATATAAACACAGATCAGGGATCAATTTGTTAACTCATAGCATCATTGTGCATCTAGTTATTCAGAAAAAAGATGGCTTGAATCAAATTATAGAATAGAACATAGAATAACAGAGTTCAAAGGGACCTTGGAGGTCATCTAGTCCAACCCCATGCTCCAGCAGGAGACCCTATACCAGGGGTCTGCAACCTTAAACACTCAAGGAACCATTTGGACCCATTTCCTACAGAAAAGAAAACACTGGAAACCACAGAGCCCTTCCCATGCCTGACTATTTTTTGAGCTGCCACAAAACTAGCATATGTAGTTGAATTAAACGTTCTGTTTTCTTCTGAAACTTTTCTTTTCTTGGATTTATCCATGGTTGGCCTACTGGGGGTTGTAAAGCTCAATAAATAGTGTGCCGGCTGGTGTCGCACACTGAGGGTTGTGATGCATATTTTGAATGACAGGGAGCCACAGCAGAGGGGTGAAAGAGACACATGCGGCTCCAGAGCCACAGGTTGCTGACCCCTGCCCTATACCAAGGGTCCCCAACCCACAGGCCACGGACCAACAGCTGATCATGAAAATCAATATACTTTTGCATATCACAAATGTTCAGGTGTAACATGCACCATATCCATTAATTTCAGGTTTTTACTGTGTAACTCATTGCATTACATGGTAGAAGTTGTCTCTCACTGACATAAATCAGTACAGTGTTCTAATACTAGGTTATGTCATTATTCCATGCTCTCATTTGAAGTTCCACACAGTGTACTTACGTAAGTGTATTTAGTTGGAAATACATGGTGTAATAATTTATGTTTTTATAAATATTCATTATTTGCCACCCTTAGATATTTTTTGAGAGGGGCGGTTCTATTTCAAACATATGAATCTGTGCAGCCTTTCTCCATCCCTTCCAAGTCTAATGGAAATTGAAATAGTTAATGGACTGTATATCACAGTCTCCTGGGGGATGGAATTGAAACACAGCTTGAGCCAAAATTTTGGAGCTCTGCGTTGTAACCCTGAATTGGGTCACCAGAAAAAATGGGAAGAGCAATAGTTTGATGGACTGAACTCATGCCATTCTTGAGCTGCTGCACATGTTACTCATTTTCTTTTGCTACACCTTGTTTCTTTGGGTCACAACAGAGGCCACAAGTGGTCAAAGGCAAATCAAATTTTGTTCAAGGTTTAAAGTGCTTATACAGGAGAGATTCCTGTGGCTTCGCAGAAAAATAAATCCTGCTGAAAATGCCCTTATATACTTCATAAAAAAAAAAAAGATTACAGAGCAAATTTAGAGGCTGATTTCCTTCAGTATTTGAAACAGTGGAGATTCTACATCTGTTTTAAATGATTTTCAATCTTTCCCTCTATAAATTTTCCAGTTGGAATGTGTAAATTTATAAAGTCCAGACATGAAATCCCAAAAAGGGGTATGACAATAATGTACTCATCAAAGGGTTCTGCTGGTAGAGCCTTGTGTTTTGACCATTAGTAATAACACTTAAAATAATATGATAATGACAAGGAGGAGGAGGAGGATGCAGTCTTTATGCAAATTGTTACCTACTATAAATAATCCACACCTGTACTTAAGGTACCTGGATATTTCAAATGAGAGCATAAGGTTGCCTACCATTTGTCATCATGAGCCTTGGTAGTAAATTCTTCATAGTGCAAAACCAATCCTATGAAGATGAGAAAGGGAATGTGAAGCACAACGGTGGTTTCAGGGGGAAAGTAAACTTGTTCATTTCTTCCTTTTACTGTTACATTATTTTACTGTTTACTTTTACTGTTAATTATTTTAATTTTTGTCTTGTTCATATTTGAATGTATTTACTCTTTGTTTTTATCTTACATTAAGTAAAAACCTTCAGGTTACCAGCTTACAGAGTAAATCACCACCATAAAAAATATTTTAATAAGAAGGCAGACTGAGTCACCCATCTACTTTGGAAATTATGACTTCTCAGTTGCTAATCCTTTCCAGGTAGGGAAAGATAATCTGGTGATGAAAAAGGTCAACTTCATGTACTTTAAATTTTTATCCCACTTGCTAAAGTTTTCACTTCAAATTTATTTTATTACAACTCACTTTGATCCAAATAATGACATACAAATAATGCTAGAATAAGTACTACTTAGCCTCTAGGTCTTAGAACTAGCTTTATAGTGGGCAAGGTGGAGACATCCTTTGTTAAAGCTGGTGAAAATCTGGCATGTCAAGAGTCCACTACTTCATTAGCCCCATGGCAGGAAGAAACAGTATCTGTTCCTCTAATATATAGATTGAGCCACATCAAGTAGATGAACCAGGACTGTAATGTACATATTAACTTGAAAATCCCATTTTTATTTTTATCATATTAAAAATACCTTAATATTTGATATATCTTAAGGAGAGGTTAGTACAAATCTCTCTGTATATAAAAATAGCTTTGTATTTGTATGTGTGTGTGTATGTTCCAGCATAACTCTGGAACGCTTCGAGCAATTTCAACCAAACTTGGTACACAGATGACTTACTATCTGGAAAAAAAATACTGTGGGGGTAAGATACCCATAACACCCCTCAGAGTGTGTGTTCTGTTAAGATACAGCCAGTTGTGTCTTAAAATGGTTTCTACTGTACAGCACAGTAATGGCTTCACAGTACTCCACAAGGAGCTCCCTCTGGTAAAGTGGAAAATCCAATATTAGAAATTACGTTTGGTCCGGACACTTTCAACAAGGCTTTGATTATTCTTGAGGACAAATATGTGGCCATGATCACTAAAACATTACTGCAACTTGGCCTGCCTGCACCACTACGAGACCAACACAACATACTTCATGCAGATTACATACAAGAAAAGAACTACAACGTAGAATAGTTTAATGCATATATCACAGACAAGAAGCCACTTCTAAATCAAAATCAGAAAAAAAGCATACCAAATGATCATGGATCAGCTAGCAAAACAACAAGGTGGTATCATTTTACTTGACGCTTCTGGGGATACAGGGAAAACATTTTTAACTAATTTAATTCTCACTGAATTCAGGCTCAGGGTGAAGTTGCTCTTCCTGTCTAATACAGGATTGGGATAAATAAATATCCGTGCAACGCCTGGTTATCAGCTAGTATTCAATAAAGAAGAAAGATTTTACATTGTCACACCCAGGCAAACAGATCCATACACATAGAGTTCAAACTAACTACTTTATTGTATTCTGCCTACAATACCAGAGAGCCAATTTTGTCTAGTGGTTAAAGCAGCAGACTTGAAAGTGGGAGATTTGTGAGTTCAATTCCTGCCTTGGCCAAGAAAGTTAGCTGGGTGACTTTGGGCCAATCATTCTTTGTCGGCCCAAGACATCTGGAAGTTGTTGTGGAGAAAATAGGAGGAGAAAGGGTTCACTGCCTTGAGTTATTTGTAAAAATAGTAAAAGTGGGATACAAATAAACAAATACAGGATAGATAAGGGTGCTGGGGTGTGTGTGCTCAATCCATTCTTTTTCAAGGCTAATTCTCTGCTTGAGCCCTTCTCCTTGTCTTGATGGTTATTTCCCAACATACATGGAAGGAAGCATCCAAAATATTTTAGTAGATGAGAAATTACACCTAAGCTTAACCATCTTGGTCTTTGAACCTTCTTTGGAATAGAAACGTGCCCTTTCAGTTTGTTTTCCTGTGCAGATTTTCTAGATATAAATGGATTGAAAGCAACTCGTGCAAGTATGAATCAAAGACATTTCCCTTTTTATTCTGACTAAGTTTTATAGATTTTTTTTTTGGTCTCCATAAAAGTGAGTTAGAGCTGACAATACATTATAATATTGTATGACTTTATATAACATCATTCTGGTGAAAGGAGCCCGTTCAAATTAAATCTCAGATGGGTATTAAAACCTACTTTGATGGAATGGTAATTACTTTAAAATCTCATTCCAGTGAAGTTGGATGGTTTATATTTAGGGAAGAGACATTAAAGATGAACGGCTCCCATGCCATTAATTATCAGAGAATATCATAATTAAAGCATTGTTCATACTTCGGCCTTGAAAATAAAAGTGGAAGGTATTGCCAATCTTTTTCTTCCTGGTAGGAATTAACATCTGCCTGACAAGCAAAAATATAATCAGATGAACTGCTTCAGATTTGTTAATAAAAAGATGAGAATACCCCATTGCATCTTTTGAAGTTTAGGAGAAGACATTGGCTATCCCACCTGTATCAACCATTCACTCTGGCGGAATTTTCTACACTCTTGAATAACTAACCCTTTTGAGTTTAGTTTAGTTTAGTTTATTGTCATTGCACATGGTACAACGAAATTAACTGCCATCTTCAGTGTACATTATAACTATAAAAATTAAAACACAAATATAAATCTTTTACATTCTATATAATTGAAATTGAAATTGATATTGCACTATACGGTAGAATTCAATATGGTTATGCCCTGGGATAGAAGCTGTTTTTCAGCCTATTTGTCCTTGTTTTTATTATCCTGTACCGTCTGCCAGATGGTAATAGTTCCAAAAAAGGGTACCCAGGATGAGATGGATTTTTAAGAATGTTTTGAACTTTCTTATGTCCTATCTGCTACTGTGCAATTTGCAAACCATACACAGATGCAGAAGTATATGTCTAGTTATTATGTTAATTCAGCCTTTCACGATGAAAAGGAAAATATAAAATAATAACCAAGGACAAGTTCAGGCATGACACTCAGTAAACGGAAGGAGAGACAAAGTAATACAGAGCGTTCTTATATCAAACATCCATATGCCTAAGTAAGTAAGTAAGATGAGAGATACATTCTGCAAAAAGTAGTTGGTTGACTAGAGAGCTCTAGGAAATTCATGTATTAAAAAATGAGTTGATAAGAAGACTTAGATATCTGTAGTACTTGGAACTTATTGCAATGACAAAAAAGAAGAGGAGCCAGAGTAGATCTGTGCATATTAGTAGAAGTGCTGTCTAAGAGTTATTGTTGGGTCCCTAAACAATGCCAGCTCATGACGGTTCTGTGTATTGATACTGCAGAAGAAACACATTATTTAAGATTATGGAGTGTGAGTAACATGTAACTAGGATGAGTGAGAGAACAATCTAACCATGGTATGAATTAAATTACTTTAGATTTAAGTGTCAGAAGTGGTTTAAAAATATAATTAGAAAGGATAAAGGGTAATCTTTTCATGGCTGAGGAGCACATTATGTTTGAAGGACACAGGCCTTGCATTGAGGAGGAACTTTTCACACATGTGGGTGTGCCAAAAATTTTCCTTTGTTTTTTGTTTCTTGCTTGAAAATGGTGAGAAATTGAATTAACAATTTTCAAGAGTCTTAGTCAGACGTTCTACAGGCCCTGCATGTGGGGCCTAAGGGCTGCATGTGGTTTAGGGGGTCATGGCCTTGCCTGATCTAAAAGCTAATCATGTAGAAATTAAGATAACAGTGAAAAAAGAATGTTTTAATATGCAGGCTTTAGCTCAGTTCATCCATGGGAAGATATGGTTCAAACCCAAAAGACTAAATAAGAAAAATCTGCCTGAACTCTGTTTATAGAAGAATGAATTTAAATGACATCTGTATGTATGCTTGATAATAACCGGGGTGGGGGCGAGGAATCACTGTGGAAAGTACAACCCATTCTTTGTCAAAGTAGATTATTTGAGATCTTTATGAAAGACTATTTTCTGGCATGAGTCATGTTTTTTCATCTATTGATGTGTCTAATATAGAACATCCAAAGAGGAATTCACTTGGATTTTTAGTGCTTGAATGAATGATCATTGTAACTCTTTGTAACTCAGACTTTCCACCATCTGTTCACAAAATAAATGGAGAGGTTATTTTCCTATTCCATTACACAACAGTGAGTTTAAGGAGCTAGTTCCTGTTAGGCAGAGTAGGTGTGAATATCCCTTGGGACACCTTTCATACTTCTTTAACCTCCGAAAGCAACATTACAGCTGATCTGCAGATAGACAAAATAGGATATAAGTTATTTAATACAGACTGCACTGTGACTGAAATGCAGACTGTATTTTGACTTGAAGCGTGCTATTCCATGCTACTCTCTGCTTGACTTGTTTCCCGGGGAGCTTTTCAAAGCAACACAGATGTAGGTAGTGACAAGATGTTCCTTGGAGTATTTTCTAAGGTGGTAAGATGTATAAAGGGAAATATTTTAGGAGGATATGTGAAAAAAGCACATCATCTTAACATGACATTAAGATTACCTTAAGAGCAAGACAGAGGTGAAATCCAGCAGGTTCTGACAGGTTCTGAAGAACTGGTAACGGAAATTTTGAGCAGTTTGGAGAACCAGCAGCGGAAATTTTGAGTAGTTCAGAGAACTGGCAAATACCACCTCTGGCTGGCCCCAGAGTGGGGTGGGAATGGAGATTTTGCAATATCCTTGCCCTGGAGTGGGGTGGGAATGGAGATTTTGCAGTATATTTCCCTTGCCATGCCCACCAAGCCACGCCCACCAAGCCACGCCACGCCCACAGAGCCCGTAGTAAAAAAATGTGGATTTCACCACTAGAGCAAGATTATTCAGAGTATCCCATACCCAAACATTTCCTAGCTAGAAGTGTAGCGCTTTTAAGTCTTTGACTTAAAATCACAGTTGAGCCCAACATTTTGGTTGCTAAGCAAGACAGTTGTTAAGTGAGCTTTTCCCCATTTTGCAACCTTTCTTGGTACAGTTGTCAAGAGAATCACTGCAATTGTTAAGTTAGTAAGAGCTGTGATGGCACAGTAGTTAGAATGCAGTACTGCAGGGCTAACTCGCTGCTCACTCCAGGAGTTCAATTCTGAGCGGCTCAAGGTTGATTCAGCTTTCCATCCTTTTGAGGTCAGTAAAATGAGGACCCAGATTGTTGAGGGCAA
Organism: Arizona elegans; assembly: GCA_022577455.1. Taxonomy (NCBI): domain Eukaryota; kingdom Metazoa; phylum Chordata; class Lepidosauria; order Squamata; family Colubridae; genus Arizona; species Arizona elegans. The sequence continues at coordinate 132,901,662 of JAKOOJ010000002.1, read as the reverse complement.
TATGTTGACTCCTTAAACTCCATAAACTGCTTAGAGAGGGCTATAAAGCACTATGAAGTGGTATATAAGTCTAAGTGATATGCTATGGCTAGTAATGTGGTTGTTAAGTGATTCTGGTTTTCTTATTGGTTTTGCTTGTCAGAAAGTCACAAAAGGTGATCACATGAGCCTGGGACACTGCAACTGTCATAAGTACACGCCAGTTGCCAAGTATCCAAATTCTGACCACTTGACAGTGGGATGCTGCAATGCTCATTAGTGTGAAAAATGGTCATAAGTCACTGTTTTCAGTGCCTTTGTAACTTTGAACGGTCATTAAATTAATGGTTGCAACTATGAATCTACCTGTATTTATAGATTCCTGGAGGAGAAGCCAGGACTTTCTGTATTCCTCTGTCTGTGAATTGCTCTTTTAACTTTTCTACCATTGAAATGTCTGCTTTTATCGATATTTTGAATAGCAAACTGTTTGCAGCTTAGATTGTGGATAGCATATAATTCAATACATTTAAGTCTTATGAAAAAAACCATATTTTATTCATAGTTGTTTTTGCATGTCTTATGTTTATCTATAAAAAAGATATATCTGGTTCAAATAATCTTCTGTCATATTTAGAAGACCTTCTTTCTCACCATGATCAGTGAGTTCTTTACACCAATTAGCTGAGGCAAGCTTTGTAGTTTTCCAAATTTAGGAAAGTCGTGAGGCGGTTTCCGCTTCATCTTGGTTAAATTTCAATCCCACTTTCAGAATTAGCCTTCCGTATCTGAGCACTTAACTGGACGGGACATATGATCAATGGATAGTGAGGCTGTTCAGCCATGAAAATATACTGAGGTTGAATTGTCAATTTACCCAGCTTGCAATATATGAATCGGTTCCTATGCTTTCAAAAATGGTTTTCTGCTTGTAATGTAAATCAAAACTATTTCATGCTCATGAGCCTATTTTGTAGTCGTTCATTCTGCATTTCACAGATTAGTCACTTGAAAAGTGGCAGCTGATCTATAGTGTAGGCATGTTTTCCTTGCCTGATAAAATGGCTATGAATTTTTCAAAATGGCAAACAGTGGTGGTCATATCCCTGATTATGAAGGCCTTGTATCATTCTGGAGAAAATTCTTCAGTTTGATGAATCACAAACTCTACTGCCTTCATCCTGATGAACCAGGACAGCCCTACTCTTATGATCAGTTTCTGATGACTGCTTCATAGCCTCTTCTGTCCCTCAACTGCATCAAAATGGAGAAAGAATCATGTGACTTTTAAGAACTATAATAAATATGTATAATATTGGCGTCATAATAATGCATGATAGGTTCTATCAGTATTCTTATGGACTGGGTTGCCTGCAGTTTTTTTCATGAGGATTTTTAAATCAGTGGATATTCCAGCTAGTATCACCTTGCTCTGTCCTGCCTCAAATCCCATAGCTCTAATTGTTTCAGATTGCTGTTGTGACAATAGGGAGTTGTTTCTTCACCTTTTGTTTAGACTAGACTAGAGAATAATTGTCTACATTGTGCTTCCGCAAAACAAGTCGCCTTATTTTGAAACCGTTTTTTTTTCTGTTGTGAGCTATCTAACATGAGCTGCTATGAATCATTTTACTATATACCATTGATTTCTAGGCAAAACAAGATAGACTTATGACTTATACAAGTTAGCATGATTTCTTTACCTGATCATCCTAGGGTGTACAAAAATTAATCAAAGTTGATTGCTTATAAATCAGGAGGATTAAATCTGGATGAAACGTAAACCTTAGGATGTAAAAATAAATTCATAATTAGGACTTAAATAAACATTAGTAATTTGGCATACATTCTGTTTTTTTTAACTATGTATCTTAAATGCTATTTTAAAAGTTGATGAAGACTTTGGGGTGAGGGGAGAAATGGATGATTATCTTCTCTTTCCCTTAAGGTTCATTCATGTATGCAAGCAAAAACCAAAAAAGAACGTGTGATTGGCAACATATTCTATTTAAAGCTATAAAGATAAGTCTAATGAAAAAGGAAGGGCCCCGTTAATTTGGGAAGGCTGAAATCAAATGAAAAATGATCAGCTGATGAGTGATATGCAATTTGTTCTCTAGCCTCTTTAATAATGTGCGAATGTCACATTACATAACAGTTAAAGTGATTAATCCTGGAAACGGACTAAGATAGGATAGATCTTGTGTGTTTTCCCTTCAGTATTGGATAACTTGTCCCATTAATATCTCTCAGATGAATAGTCTTAAATTAAATAAATAGCATTATTTATCTGGATTTATGGCTAAGAAAAAACTTGCAGATTTTCTAAGGAAGTCTCCATTGTTATTTTTCTAGACCCAAGAGATAATTTTTCAAGATTTATGGGTATACAGCCTAACCATTAAACATTCCTCTCTCTGGTACTGAGTATGCAACTTCATTTGAAATCTTAATTTGACAACCAAGTTCATTGCCAATGCCTGTATTCATAAGAGTTTTAAGAGACTGCTTTTGGGTTAAGATTTATTTTCCTTATCTGGAACTTGCACCTCAATAGTAGAATGACTTTACAATCATTACATAAAGATGACAATCAGGTAATAAATGAAGACATTTGGTTAAAAAAATTGACATAAAAGAAAGCAACTGGTGGAACTACTGAGGCTATCAGCTTATACTGATTTATATGGGACTAAGCCATGCTGAAATTAATATAGGAAGCAGCTCGTTTCCTCTGATGCATTCCTCTAATGGGTTATTTTTTCTTCCTTTCAATCTGATTATGATTGATAAGTCTCTGCAGTTTTCTTGGCAAGGTTTTTCGGAAGCAGTTTGCCATTACCTGCTTCCTAGGGCTGAGACAAAGTGACTGGTTCAAAATCACTCGGCTAACTTGGTGCCTAATGGATGAAAGCTATGGTATTCAAATTTTGTTCACCAGGTAATTCCATGAGAATTATCTAAGGGGTTGAGCATCACTGTTTCAGTTATATTGTGTTATTGCAACATTCATTGTAACATTTTGTTCAAATAAACTATGTTTTTTAATGAGGTCTGCATTGATATTTCACATTGAGTAGAGTTCCTTTGTTATCTCAAATCTGAAGACTGCTGCATTAGAAGAAGTGAATGGAGGAGGCCAAATAAGGGTGAAAAGTGTAGCTTCCTACTTCCCATGTTTCCCTGAAAATAAGAGTGGATCTTATTTTCTTTTGGGCCCCAAAATAAGCAGTAGGGCTTATTTATTTGAGTGTCTTATTTTGCAACATTCTCTCTCCCGGTACCTCTGCCTCTGGTGCTGCCAGTGCCTCTGCGCAAGTCTCCTGTGAGCCAGGCAGCCGCGCAGCAGGTCTGGATTACCTGTCTCTCTCCCCACCTTTGCCTCTGCGTTCGGACTTAATCTGCACTGTGCCAAGAAGCCAGTGGGCTGCAGCTGCTGCCCGACACTGTTGTCTCCCGTGCACTTGCTGCCTCTTGTGCTGGCCTATCCCCCCTGGCTTATTTTTGGGTAGGGTTTATATTAGGCCCACCCAAAAATCAGGCTAGGGTTTATTTTCAGGGTGGGTCTTATTTTCGGGGAAACATGTAGTCATTCATTGATCTGAGATGGATGATGATGTCATTAAAACTGGACTAAATGTTGTCTGTTATAGAATTTTTCAAGTCTCCAAATTTCACCATTTAAATGGCACTCGAGTCCACTCTATTCCGTATTATAGCACACTATGGACACTTCTGTCCTCTGAGTCTGTAGCATTTTCAAGAATCAGCAGCCAATCTTAAAGTGCTCTTCTGGGTCAGTAATAAAGAGAGATAACTAGTCAATGCTCTGCTCTTGCCCTACTTCTGAAATGACAGTGAAATTCAGTCACTTCTGTAGCAATATTCCTTGCAGTTCTCTATTTGTATTAAAGCCGCCCCCTCCCTCCTCAAGGAATTGTTCAGAAAAAAAGTTGTGAATTGGCTGCCACACTTCTAGTGGCAACATACACCCATTGGTAGACTGTCAATCCACCTTATTATTTGATTGGAATCCTTCGTTGGAAGCTCCTTCAGTCTCTTCCATTCCTTTCTGGTAACTGGTTTGAATGCAGTAACCGCTTAGTTCTGGATGCCACTTGCATTGAACATAGAAGAAAAAACCGCACCCTCTGTTCCCCAAAGTATGGCTCTTTAATGAAAAATAGGCCTTCCTTCTGAATAGATGCATCATGTTGTTTCACTCGATGCTCATTTCCATGATGAATATATTTCAGTGAAATTAGATTGTCATAGGTTAGTAACCTTGGCCAAGCACATTTGAAAGCAGGAAATATTTCTGAACTAAGGGGGATTAAGAGATGAGGAAACAGTTTTCTAAGAAAAGCGGCAGGATGGTGGTGGTTTAAGTGGGGGAGAAAAAGATAGGCTTGCCTTTCAACTCTAACTCTTCACCAAGACCTGCTATATTCATATACAGAAGATAAGCAATTTTCATACAGGAAAATGAGGCACATCACCTATTGCAGGAGGGTATTCCTCATAATACCCTCCTGCAATAGTGCCACAGGTAATCCTTGACTTATTACCATTCATTTAGTGACCAAAGTTATAACAGGACTGAAAAAAGTGACTTATGATTGATTTTCACACAACTGTCTCCATAGTCATGTGATCAAATTTTGAGGCTTGGCAACTGGCATGTATTATGACAGTTGCATGTCCTGGTGTCATATGATCAATCTTTGTAACCTTCCCAGCTGGTTTCCGACAAGCAAAGTCAAGGGGGGAAGCCAGATTCACTTAAGGACTGCATGATTCATGTAACAGCTGCAGTGATTCACTTAAGAATAAAAGGTCATAAAATGAAATACAACTCACTTAATTGCCTTGTTTAGCAACAGAAATTTAGGGCTCCATTGTGTGCATAACAAATTCACACAATACTTGTGTCAGGCAGAAGTAAGATTTATTAAGCTGTTTGCAAAGAGCAAGTGAGACTTCTCTGGCACAAGAATAGACATTCACACCAAGTTACAGATCTCAGCATATTTTCACCGACCTTCCTAGCCAGGCCAATTGATAGGTCTGGTTCAGTCACATGTTTGCAGTCCGCCTATAATCTTCTATTCTACCTTTAAAATTAATCAGGCCTGTGTTGCTAAGCACCCAGCCCCCCTCAGCCCCCTTCAAGATGAGAATCTTCTTGTCACTCCCCTATCTTGTTTTTCTGTACAATTCAGTACCTGCTCCATATCTCAAGTCAGGAGCTGGTATGTTCAGGGGTCACAGGTCGGTCAATCATGGCTGTGCTCTAGCTATGTTAATATTGTGGCTATACTTTAAAATACTAACTCTAGGCAAGTAAACAAAGAATATAATATACAACAAGCTATGTGCTAGTCTACATTATGGAAAATTACAACCTATTATTTTGTATTTATTTACTATCTTGGGTCAAACCTTGTTAATTCTTTGTGCTTCTATTTTGATAACAACTTGAAATCATCCCCTACAATTGTGATCATAAGTCAAGGACTACCTGCATGTGTGTTTGATCTAAAGAGAGGTTCCAGATATGGGGGAGGAAAACCAGTGATGAAATCCAAACCGGTTTGCTACCAGTTCGCTGGCCGTGCATGCACACTGCATGCCAAATGTATGCTGCATGCACAGTGCACACCAAACATGCGGTCTGTGCATGCATGCACATGTGCAGTACATGCCAAAAGGAGGCTTGGAAAGCTAAGTAGAAGCAAGGGGAGGATCAGCTGTGGCGCGCAATTTAGCTTTGCTAGAAAGTAGGATTTCCTGCTTTCTAGCAAAGCTAAACTGCGCTGTACAGCTGATCCCCCCCACTGTTCTATTTACCTTCCCATGCTCCCTTACGCACCAAAAGGAAGCTTGGGAAGGTAAGTAGAACAGCGAGGGGGCAAAATCAGCTGTGGCGTGTGATTTAGCTTTGCTAGAGAGCAGGATTTCCCGGTTTCTAGCAAAGCTAAATCCCGCTGCACAGCTGATCACTGGAAATACTGGTTCAGAAGAACTGGTTGCTTTTTTTATCACTTTTTTTTTTACTTTTAGCTTTTTTTAAACTACTGGTTCGCCCAAACTGGTAATTTTTATCAACTGGAGCGAACCGGTAGCATTTCACTCCTGAAAAAACCCCTCTTGATAATTGACTAGATGGTTCATGGCCTGACATATATAAAGCAGAGTCATGGAATTAGGCTTAGATTTGAGCAGGCATATGATTGAGCATAATAATAATTTTATTCAACATACTGTTGCAAATATTGCCATAGTGTTTGATTGATGGGTTGTGGGGACACTACTAATCTGTTTTGTTGATCTGGGAGTTTCATTGCAGTGATAAATGGCAATCATCTTTTAAAGAGAATAAAAGGCATGGCATTCTGGAATTATAGGTGCTGTTTTTATTTCAAAAGTAGTAGTCAGCCAAATGTTCAATTCGGAACATGTGGGTAAATTATGTGGCCACAAGTGCATGTGAATAAATGCTTAGCAAAACACTGTGCAGCACAACATAGTTAGAAATTGTAAATTATTATGCAATTTGAGAAAATTCTAAATCTTTGATTCATGGGGGCAAGGAGAACAAAGGCCAAAATCACACACCTCCTTGTAACATTTGACACAGAATTGACCATCATATTTTGAATGTTCTCCCAGACCATTTCATGCCAACACTGTTTGGCAGAAGCAAATCACAGAATGTTTTTAGTTTCTCCAACAAACCAAATTTGGAAAGGATGAGGGTGATGGATGACTATGACAAGGTTAGCGTGCATCACTTCCTCTCTCTCCTCTCAGTGTTCCATTGTCCTAACCCCAGCCCCTTCCTTTCTTTTTATCTCTTCCTGTTCTTTTTGTTATGTAGCAAAATAGAATAGAATAGAATAGAATTCTTTATTGGCCAAGTGTGATTGGACACACAAGGAATTTGTCTTTGGTGCATATGCTTTCAGTGTATATCAAAAGACAAGGTATATAATAGCAATAGCATATAGACATACATTGCTTCATAGTGCTTTATAGCACTCTATAAATGGTTTACAGAGTCCAACAATATGGGTCCTCATTTACCGATCTTGGAAGGAGGGAAGGCTGAGTCAACCTTGAGCCAATCAGGATCGAACTTCTGGCCTTCTTATTTTTCTGATCTACAACTTCAGCTAGCATTAGTCAATAGGCAATGGAAATGTCATAGCAATCTAAAATTTTTGACGGATGACAGATGAAAGACTGCTGTAAAGTAATTGGGATGAGGATCTGCTTCCTGACCAAGGAATAACCTATAAATAAAGTAATAAGGTGAGAGCCAACTTGGTACAATAGTTAAAGGAACTAAGCTAGAGTTTCTGGTCCTGCCCTAGGCACAAAGCCAAGTGGGTAATTACAGCCTTAGGAAGAGGACAGTGACAAATCACTTCCTAAACAAGTAAAATGGCATGGAGTGTCTCAATGGCACACACGTTCACAGAAAAAGTAATGAAAAAAATTAGGGAGTGCAGCTTCCTCCAATTACAAGAAACTGAAGATCTTCCTACCTTTACCCAAACCCTAAATAAACTAGGTTGGGAGTGTAGAGATGTGTTCAAATTTCACGACTTTGAGCAAACTTGTTTTATTTCCTCAGAGATACTTATCCTAAAGAAAAGTCATCCAATTTATTTTAGATTTGCTTCAGGCAAAGTTACAGATAAAGCTCTATTTGTAAGAGGGTAGGAGAAGGCAGATGGCAGCAGGATCAAATGATGATACAGCTTTGGTGAAATTTCTTTTTGTTCTTGGAAGTTCAGTAAGATTATAGTATTCTCAGGCAAGTCCACTAAATTATCATAGTTGTTCCTCATACTAGATTCAAAAAGGTAAATATGATTTGGAGTACCCATAAGTTCACACTGCATTTTCCCCCCTGGGTTTATGTACCATTTCAGGAAAAGGGGGATTTAAGGAAGTGCCGCAATTCTTACGGATATCTGTATATGCTTCAGATCACTTTCTCCTCTTTGCATCTCGATTGCTGTTCCACCGAGTTGCATATCAAGAAAATAAGTCCAGGTGCTAGAAGCTTCCTTTGGAAAAAGGAAATGTAAATCTTGTATCTGATTAGACTAGCTTTTCAGCAACTCATACAGAGTGAATCTGTCTTCTGTTTGTGTGATTTGTCAGAGTTTATGGTAGGTTTTTACACAGCTCACACCATTACTTTTAAAACAATAAAACCAACCATGCAGAAAAGCCACCAATAAATGTTAGGAAAAAGAGATGTTTTGTTACATTCTAAAGTCACTGAGGTTGAGTTCAACTCAGCTGGCTGGCCCAGAAAGATACTGGTGATATGATGATGAAATATGTGTTTAGCTGGATTACATGCATATAAATTACCACCTCCCTGCTGCTTTATTGGGAATACTGAGGGATTAGATTTCATTATATAAAGGTGATTTTCTGGAAAAACTCAATTAAATGTTGAATTTTCTCTTGTTCTGCAGAAATCATTATTGAATATAATGAAATAATGTTTGCACTTTCTTTAAAGTGGCTTCATGAATATGATTTGGGCCTTTGGTCTGTAGTCATTATATTAAATATATAATCTATTAAATAAAAATAGTAAAAATATATCTCTGAACATCATGTAATAAACTTAAATGCTATAGATCCCAAAGTGACTGCATTCAGGCTGATGAAACCAGTGTAGAACGTATTTCCTGCTTATGAACATAATATGAATAAGATATTCTGGACTGATCTTTTCCTATTATTCTAACCATATTTTTCCTTATATAATATAGAATATTTAAACAACATTCTATATTTTATTTTAGTTTTTTTCCCCCACTTGTTCTCAGTGGCTTTAGTGACTTAATATATAGGATGCACTAGTCCCAAGTACTAACAAACATGATTTTAATGCATATAGTTCCCTATTGGGTTCATGCCTAAACCGCCCAGAGTCACCTGGCAGGAGAGATGGGTTTAAAATTTAATAAATACAATGAATAAGAAATAAAGTAAAAAAAAAATTAGTCTTTGACAGTGGTGAAATGTAAAAGTTGTTACTACCGGTTCTGTGGGTGTGGCTTGGTCGTAGTGGTGGGGGTTAATGTGACTGAGTGGGCGTGGCCAACTTTTTTTTTTTAACTTTTAAAACCATTTTTTCTACAACCTCTTCAGCCGAAGAGGTTGTAAAAAAATGCTTTTAAGAGCCTCTGCCGATCAGGCAACTCAGCTGGGATGATCAGAGGCTTTTAAAAGCATTTTTTCTACAATCTCTTCAGCTGAAGACGTTGTAGAAAAAATGTTTTTAAAAGAAAAAAAGTGTCTGCCAATCAGGCAACTCAGCTGGGATCGTCAGAGGTTTTTAAAAAGATTTTTTCTACAACCTCTTCGGCCGAAGAGGTTGTAGAAAAAAATGCTTTTAAAAGCCTCTGACGATCCCAGCTGAGCCGCGCGATCATCAGAGGCTTTTTTTTTTTTTACTTTTAAAAGCATTTTTTCGGCCAAAGAGGTTGTAGAAAAAATGCTTTAAAAAAAAAAGCCTCTGATGATTGCGTGGCTCAGCTGGGCATGGGGGGAGGGGGGCAGGGATTTTTGCTACCAGTTCTCCAAACCACCCGTCTCCATCGCTACTGGATCGGGTGATCCGGTCCGAACCGGGAGCATTTCACCCCTGGTCTTTGACCTTTTCAGGTAGGAATAGGAACAGGATGTAGTTTGGCAGGAAGTTGCTTGAGCTTCAAAAGGTTTTGATTGATCCTTATGCTCTTGAGTTTCATCACAAGACAGATAAAATGACTCAAGGTATAATATCACATTAAGATGCCATAACACTGTGCTTTTTTCCTCCATTTGTGGTGAGCCTTTCCTAAGGCATCTCGTGATAACCTTTAGAAAGATCAAATTCCTGGAGAATGAATAATGAGATAATTTTAAATGTTGTACATATCACGAAAAGACATGTTGTGCTCTTAGCATTAAGGCTTGTTGCTGTGGCAATTATCTCAGGTAAACAAGCTAAGGGAGTTAGGCCATATTAACCTCCAGGAATTTTGTGGAGGCACCAGGTAAGGATGATTCAATAATAATTTTCTAATTAATTTGCCAGTCAAATGTATTCATGGACATTTAGCAACAAATATGCTTGCTTGGAGAGGCAACTTAACTGAAAGCCTCAAACTATGTATTTATAATTATAAAAGGGGAGGAGAATTTACTGTTTCTTCTTTTTCTTTTTTTCAGCACTCAGCCAGGGTGGATCCTACATGCTAAATGTTATATTTATTTAATCATTGTTTCCTCTTTTTTTCTACACCATGTTTTCTTCTTTTTTGCTGTTGTTAGGGTTGAATGTATGATTTTGTTTCATTTCATTTTGTTTGTTTTCTGTTTCGTATTTTACTTTTTATGATAGTACAATAAATAATATTTTAAAAAATAATTCATTATTTCAGGGGTTTAGATGTGGATATCCAATAGACACGCACACCCTTAAACATGTACATGTAGACTTCTGGTGGCTCCGCGAAAGTCGAACGGATGCTCCTGTAGGAGCTCCAGCCCCGCAATCTGTATAGCCGCTAGAACAGCGAAAACCAGCTGCCTAGCGGCTAAAAAATCTCCCCCTGGGAAAAAGGGGGAGAGAAGAGCAGAAGGGTCTGGGTAGAGCTCCCCTAGACCCTCAAGTTTTTTTTCTTTTTAAGCCTGGTGTTTGTAGGGTGAGAGCTCCCTGAAAGCCCTTCGTTAGCTCCGGATCCGGGGTGAGTCTGCCTTTTGCAGACCGAGGCATAGCGACCACACCAGCAATGCAATTTTAAGTTTTTACAAGACATCATGACTTTGGATGCTGGCAGAGCAAAATCAGGAGAACGACAAAAAGCAAGTATTGAGCTTTAACTCCGTTTAAAAAAAGGGGGAAATGGCGCTTGAGGGCGTGGAAACGAAACTTACCAGCGAAAGTGCTTTAACGTTTGCAACATTGTTAACAACTACCGGATTACACATTAAGAAAAAGATTTAAAGTGGAAGCGGAAAGCAAAAGACTATGGAATTGATTTCAACTAATTTACATTTTTAAATTGTGTGAATAATTGGACTTTGAAAAAAAGAAAATGGCTGGTACTTTGAAAGTGCTGAAGGACTATTATTACACACACCAGCAAATACACAAATAAGAGCTATAATACATGAAATTTTTGAGTCACAAACCACTGCTTTACTGGAAAGTCTTAAAGGTTTTTTTTTTTGATGAAAGGTCTCAGGAAGAGGAAACTGTTTTGACTCAAAACATGGAGACAAAGGAGAATATAGTATCATTTCAAGGCTTGTTAGACAGCAGTGAGCTGTTGGAAGAAGATGGGGCAGAAATCCAGTTTAATGTGACTTTGGATAAAAAGGATGCTTTCCAGACCAAGAGGGGAAAGCAAAGGAATCTGGAAGAGTTTAATCAGGAGGACTTGAGAGAGATTTATGGGGGTTTCAAATTAAATGAAATAACTTTAAGAAGACAAAAACTTTCAAAGAGTCATCAACCTCAAATCCAAATTTTAAAATTCTCAAAAATAAAAGCAGGAGGAGGAGCAATGCTGAAGAAGAAAGAATTGTCGAAGAAAAAGGACTGGAAAAAATACAGAAAGAAGAGAAGAACTGAAGATTAATCTTTTTGGGGGAGGATTTTGGCAATAGGTTGAGAAGCTTAATTAAATTTGTATTTTTAAAGTTTATTCTAAGATAATAATATACAGGAAATGTGTTATTACAATTGGTTTTGGACATAAAAATGATAGCTTTTTAAGAGTTATCGAGGTAAAAATGATAGCTTTTTAAGAGTTATTGAGGTATTAAAATGGCTAATTAAAAATTTGAGGGATACTTTTCTGAAGGGCTTGAAATTTATATTTTGAGAAATGACTTATGTATTAAGAGATTTTTAAAATGTTTAACATAAGATTATAGTATTTTAAGAAGGTATATGAGATAAAATGTTTAAAGTTTTAAAATGTTTAATTTTAGGAAGGATTAAAGAGGATAAATGCCTAATTTAGAACTTTATTAGGGAGCAATGTTGATTGAAGAAGGACTGGAAAAAATATAGAAATAGTTAATTAAAAATTTAAGGGATAGTTTCCTGAAGGTTTTGAAATTTATATTTTGAGAAATGAATTAAGAAGGTCTTATTGATGCATTAAGAGGTTTTTAAAATGTTTAATATAAGATTATACTATTTTAAAAGGTATAGGTGATAAAATGTTTAAAGTTTTAAAATGTTTAATTTAGAATTTTTAATGCCGAATAGTTAGAAATTGATAATTGGTTTATGAAGGAATAAAGAGGATAAATGTTTAATTTAGAATCTTATTAGGGAGCAATGTTGAAAAAGAAAGGTGTTTGAGGGATGAAAATGAAAGAGCTCAGTGTTTGTTAATGCTTGTAATATTGTTAAAGTTATTGGATTACATACCAAGAAAAAGGCTCTTATGTTCAGGAAGAAAGAATTTAACCCAATTGGTTTTGAGAATTTACAAAAGGGAGGTTGATGAATTTGCAAAAGAGGAGTTAAAGAATGTGAGGGAGTTTTAAACTTTGTAGTAGGTTAGTATATTTTAGCTTTTGCTTGTTAAATGTTATACTCTGTTTTTGCTCTGGGAAGTCAGAGGGTGGGAGGGGAGGGGGCGAGGGTTGGGTTAGGATAAAATTGTTGAATAGATAAAGGTACAAATATAAAAGTAAATGTGGGGAAAATGTTACAACAAATGAAATCATAATATCAAGATATGATAAATATTGGAGGAGTAAGAGGAAAAAAGATGTATTCAGACGATACACTGATTGATTGATTATATATTGTATGTATGCTTGTTTGTAAAATAAAAACTTTTCAAAAAAAACATGTACGTGTTCATGTATTTATTTTAAGAATTTATCAACTCATAGGTAGTAAAGTTTGGGACCCTCACACACAGTTCTAACATACATTGTTCACTGCACACCTACTATATAGTGTGATTCTGGACACGTATGCACATATTTGACTTTTGAAATGTCCTTCTTTCAGATTGATTGTGCACTTAATTGGGGTAGAAAGAGGTTGCCTCTAGGCCTTGGCTGTAGTGAGTAGGGCTGAATATTTTTTTAAAAAAATTCCTTTTGGCATTTTTCAGTGACTGGAAAAATTAGGGCCAAATGGATGCCTTAAGTATCTAGTAGAAAATTATGCCCTTAAAATCTCCCCACCTTGCTTCCACAAGGCCTGAATGCAATTTTTATGATTTACAAGAAATGGAAAATAGCATGTTACGTTTCTGCAAACTCTTCCCAGATATATCAAAAGCAAAACAAGTAGATTCAAAAATGTCAGCTCTGCTAACAGTTTGCAAAAAGTCAGCAACAAACAACCTGAAAAAAAGGCCATTACACCTAGTCCTAATTTATTGACTACAGTTGGGACTGGCACCTCGGTCTTCAAGCAAAGCAGTTGCTAAGTGACACTGTAACACAAATTGTGATTTAACTTCAACTTTTCTTTTCTTTTCTTTATAGACTTGTGAAGGTCATATATGGGAGGGTTGGTGGCAAGGTTACTTTTCCAATATCACCGTAACTGTGAATAGTCACTAAACAAGGCAGTCGCTAAATAAGGACTATCTACTAAAATAAGGGACAGGAGGGAGCAATTCCTCCCTTCCAAAAGTAACATCAAAATTTAAACTTCAGTTTCATTGTGAATATGATTTTCATTTGATATATAGCAGTCCTTGGAATTATTTTAGAATAACTTCATCTCTTGTTGTTTTACCAAAGATTTAAATTATTTTAATATTGTCGAGAGAAGTCAGAATTCAGTCCATTTGAAGGAGCTCTGATGACTTCAAGCTGAGTGGTGAATAGATCTGGGTTGCCCACCTTTAGCCTAAGAGCACTGTGGCATTCACTGTAGACAATTATTTATGCAGTTCTTGTCGAACAGAAAGCATATGAAAACACTGCCTAATAACACTGCACAAAATCTTTTCTACTTTGTTTATGACCATTCACCTCATTTTTTCCTGCAGGTTAAAAGGTAGGAGATAACATAGAGGAAAGATGCTAATTTCTAACGTTGTTTATGTCAGCAAGCATCTCGAGATATAGCTCTATATTCGTGAAACTATTTCAGGGATTCAAAAGTAAACCTTCAAATGCTCTCCTTACTGGCTGGAGAAAGCTAGTGTAAAGAATATTTTTAAATCCAACTACATACCAACATCCATGCATAGATAATGTAAGAGAATTCAGAAAACTGCCCCATTTATTTTTGGGGAGAAAATCTGGAGTGGGCACAAGAGCATAACATGTTTAGTTATGCTTAGTTAATGTTTAGTTAAACATTAGATTACAGACAGCATTCTAAATTGTTATCTGCTAATTTTTGGACAGGCACAGTGTAAAAACATTTAACATTTCAAATGAGCATCAATCTCGCTTATGGATTTCCTGTAAACACTCATTTTCTGGAGGCAGCAAATTATGACTAGCAGCAGTGTCCTTGGATGTTTGTGTGTCTGCATGTCTATATGAATGTATATCCATAGAGAGAAGGAGAGGGAAAGTGAATGATAGAAGAGTATCTATATTTCAAGGGAAATATGGCAGCTTTTATCCTCAAATGTCTACTAAATCTGGTTGCCTGTCAGAGAAATATGGCTTTGCCAATTCTTTTTGAAGCCATAATAATCTTTTTGTTTTATTTCTTCTTTCAAGTCGAAAGTGCTGCGGAATGACCTCTTTCTCCCTTTTTGCTTTGAGAGCAAACTGCTACTCTGATGGAACTTGAAATTCTTTTTGGTTATTTGGGTGTGGTCTGAAGGACAAGAAGCAGGGGTGAAATGCTCCCGGTTCGGACCGGATCGCCCGATCTGGTAACGATGGAGGCAGGTGGTTTGGAGAACCAATAGCAAAAATCCCATGCCCAGCTGAGCCGTGCGACCATCAGAGGCTTTTTTTCTTTTAAAAGCCTCTGCCGATCAGGCAACTCAGCTTGAATCGTCAGAGGCATTTAAACGAAAAAAAGCCTTTTTTTCTTTTTAAAGCCTGTGACGATCCAAGCTGAGTTGCCTGATCGGCAGAGGCATTTGAAAGCATTTTTAAACAACCTTTTCGCTTTTCATCTTACGAAAAGCATATGAAACCCTCTTCCACAGGACAGCTTTATGAGAAAATATTTTATGGGTAGTCCTTGACTTACAACCGTAATTGAGCACGGAACTACAGTCATAAGTTGTAATAGTTGCTAAATAGCTCATGATGGAACTGATCCAATTTTATGACCTTTTTTTTTAGTGGGTGTACAACCACAATTGAGCCCAACATTTCTGTTGCTAAACAAGACAGTTGTTAAGTGAGTTTTGTCCCATTTTGTGACCTTTCTTGCCACAGTTGTTAAGTAAATCACTACAGTTGTTAAGTTAGTGACACCGTTGTGAAGTGAATATGGCTTCCCCAATGTCTTTGCTTATCAGAGGGTCACAAAAGGGGATCACATGACTCCGAGACCCTGCAACTGTCATAAAAACATGCCAGTTGCCAAGCGTCTAAATTTTGACCACAGAATTGTTGAAACAGTTGTAAGAGAGAAAAATTATTGTAAGTCACTTTTTTCGCTGCTGCTGTAACTTTGAACGCTCGCTAAATGAATGATTGTAAGGCAAGGATTACCTGTAACTGGAACACAGTCATGAAGTGAATGTTGCAGTCATTAAGTAAATTCATTGTTCACAATAGTAATAGCATTTAGCAATAGCACTTAGACTTATATACCGCTTTACAGTGCTTTACAGCCTCTCTAAGCGGTTTACAGAGTCAGCCTATTGCCCCCAAACAATCTGGGTCCTCATTTTACCCACCTCGGAAAGATGGAAGGTCGAGTCAACCTTGCAATGGGTGCAATAGGAGGTAAATGCCAGTTTCCTGCAAAAAATATTGTGAATTGTGATAATATGACCGTGGGGTGCTGCAAATGGTTGTAAATGTAGGCTGGTTGCCAAGTTCCAAAAAGGTAGTCATGTGACCACGAGAGAAGGACATCAGAACTTCGAATCCAAGTCATAAGTACCTTTTTCGGAGTTCCTCATAACCTCAAACAGTCACTAAGCAACAAGTCATTAAACGAGGACTACCTGTATCTACCATCTGTGGCCACTTATATCCCATATAAACTGCGTAATATATAGATGTGCGTACGTTCTCTCAGATTTCTGGACCTTCCATCCTATGTAAGGGAAAAGAAGGACGAGATTTCAGATATGCTTAAATGTTGCTTCAATATTCCAAGGAAATAGACAGGACAATATCTACATTTTGTGCTGAAGGAAGAAAATGGTACACATACAATATATGACATTAACATTCTAATATTGCATAAAACTTCTGAGACTGCTCACTCAGGATTTTTTTTTTGACGGTTATATTAACTGGGCATTAATTTGTAAATGCTTCTGGCAAGATGGGCATTGTGATTTTTGCTTGCTCTGTACATAAAGAACGGCATATACAATATAGGTATTTTGCAGAACAACAGACTGTGAAAATCCTTATTCTTGAGTGGCTTTTAAAATGAAAATGAAGTGAGAAGCTGGTTTCTATAGTTAGCTGGAAATCAGACAGGCTGGCTAGCAAGCGTATCAGAGCTATTTAAAGAAAAAGCAATTTTGTCCAACCAGTGATAGGAAATTGCTTAAAAGTTATGATTCCCTTCATTTTAAAATGCTTTCATAGCCACAAATGTTTTCACTGTCCATGGCTCAATGGAAAAGATAACAGGATTCAATTTTTTTCCCTCCTCTTCTACAACAGTCTCTTGTAACTTATGGCATATTTCCTGGGGAATGTGGAATCTGGGGCATTTGGATACTACTATTTATTTATTTATTTATTTATTTATTCAATTTATATACCGTCCTTGTCCTATTGGACTCAGGACGGTGCACAGCCAAGGATAAAAAACATACCAATACAAAATTTAAAATCAATTAAAAGAATTATACAGCTTTGGCCCACAATTTAAAACAAACCAATTAAAACCCAATTTACACTTAAAAAGCTAAAAAGCTAAAAAGAGCTAAAAAGGGGGGGGGGGGTTCACGCCAGTTTGTTTTATGCATGAAAAGGACTTTCTTACTTTTCTTTCACAATCAAAAAATAACAACCATGAACGGTGACTGATGGAAGGGGAAAAAATAGGAAATGCTATTGTTTAATACACTGTTTAAGTTGCTTAAGTAGAAGAGGATGGTGATCTCTTTGCCATATAATTCTGTCATTTGATAAGTATAAATGGTTTGATCTTTTCATTTATTGTATTAAAATGCAACAGAAATCTTTCCCTTCTCTTTCCACTTCCCCATCCCCCTTTCTTTTCCCCTTTCCCTTTTTCTCCCTTCCTCCTTCTCCTCCTCCCCTCCCTTTCCCACATTTCAATGAACAGGCAGTATTAAATAAAACAAGTCTCACTCCAGTAGTTGTTAAAATAAAAGCAATTTATTAATTGCAGTCATTATTGTTTTTAAATGCATAACACATGAGTAAAATGAAATGAGGCCTGAAAAGTGGTACCAATTTGATAATAAACTGCTACAATGTACTGTACAATTGAATTTATTACAGCTGTAGAAATAAATTCTAATAGACCAAGGACTGTGTTACATATTATTACATCATCTAAGATATTCTGGGTTTTTACATTAATCTTTATTTTTAAAGTAAAGTAAAGTCTTGTAGGTCAGCCACTATCACAAAACCAGCGTGCACATAGGCATGTTCTCGCTGCTACAAATATTTGTATTATCCATTTGACTAAATTTTGCACTTTATATCCAGGTCATGCCCAACATTTGTAAGTAAACAGATTATTAACCCTAGCTCTTGGAGGCCATTCTTCATATTCTAATATGGCTGCATGCCTTTCACATTCTCATTCTTTTTTTATTAGTGCTATTATTTTACCAATAAATCAAAGAGAAAAAAAAGACAGCTTTAACATCTAAATATTTCAGTGGATCAACATATAAGAGGTTCTGGAGAATAAATCTTATCCCCTACTTTTTAAATTGCTCTTGGAGGACTTCAGAGGATGGAAGAATAGCAACCAAAGTCATAAAGAGGGATCAGCTGAAGTTTTCAGCCCTTAGTTTTCTATTCATCAAGACCCTTAAAATACCCCAAGCAAATACACTAATTTGACAGTAATCAGAAAAGGGGGAAAATCTGTCTCTCTGTGTGTGTTTGTGAGCGTGTGTGTGTGTGTGTGTGAGAGAGAGAGAGAGAGAGAGACTGTAAACAAAATGTAGTTTGCAAGTGGCTTTCCCTTGTTTATGGCTTAATGAAATGACTGAACCAAATTAATTTTGAGTTATTCAGTCAACCCATGGTTATAGAAACTAGGACTCATGACAGAAATTAAGAATGGTGCATTTATGGGCCCAAATACATCTGCAACATTTCTTACAACACTCATAGTAATCAAATAAGTAACTATTAATTAAAAAAAGAGGACATGACAGAACTTTGGAGAAATTATCTAATGTTGCAAGATTTTAGTGTTCTCACATGAAGTCACAGAGGTGAATTGCCAAAATCTTGCAGGACCTGTAAAAAAGTGGAGGGAAGCAATTGGCAATTTTATTGATATAAACCATTAAAAACACAATTTTAGCTTACTTTGCCAACGTTATTATTCAAGATTTCAGAGAGTTACCATTTCCATAAGAAGATTGCTTACTTTTGGCTTAGCATAATGTGAGAATCAGGTCACATAATCAGACTATTGTTTTATCTACCTGGTACTCATGAAACTTTCAGCATTCACTGGAAGTGTAGTTGATAATGTTTTGGCTGGGAATTGTGAAATTTGTAGTGCCAATATATCTGAACAGCATATAGTATAAACACATCTGACAAAGACTAGTCAACTCTAATATTATTTTCAACACTTTTCTATTATTTCTATTATTTCAACATTAGTCAACACTATCTAGGCCAAGTTTTGCATCATTTTAGATAGGATTTTCCTAACTTTACTTACAGAAACTTATGCAGATTTTTAAAATCTCATTTGAGTTCATGTAACAGGTAAGATTTAAACCAATAACTTTTGATACGAATACCGGTATCATAACAGTTAGCATCCAGATACAACCAGTTGTACTAAATTTTAAGTATAAAGAGGTATACTTAAATACATTGAAGTATATTTCTTCAGTAAATGCTGAAGAAATACTAATTAAATTTGAAATTAACCCTAACTCTAATACTGTCATTTATAGCATATCAAGTCTTGAAAGACATGTAATATAATAATTAGTGAAAAATATAACTATTTCCATTCTAGACATGAACTAATGAATAGTTCAGTTAAAAGGGAATTGAACAATTGAGCCTTATATTTAAAAGAAAATGGAAATGACACAATTATACATTCTTTTTTAGGAATATGACATATCTACGTATATCCTAATTGTTTGTATGTGGGCAAAAGTATATTGTCTAACATGACAGTGTCCAGATTAGAGAACTATGGTGTACAGAATAGCATAAACATGTTTGCAGTACCAACCAAAACATGCTCAAATAAATAAATTAGCAAAGAGTGGATATGACTAAGGATCATAACCTAGTCTACAATACCTTTTCTACAATACAAAGAAAGCATTATTTGAAAGCCTTGAGTGAAAACATTCATGATGGGTAGCCATTCTCTGGTCAAGGTCCAATCACTGACAACAATAGAAAATAGAAGACTGTGACTTGGAATGTAAAAAGAGTAAATGAATTAACAGATGAAATGAAAGAAAAATATGTTGTATGTGTGAAACTAAGAGACAGAGAATGGAAACAATAGATACGAATGAAGATTGACTAATTTGGTTGCGGGGAGCTGATGAATACATGCAGCAAGGTGAAGGTGTAGGTTTAATTATAAATACAATGGCTAAAATGGATGTCAGAAAGTATGACTATATATAAATGTAATTCCAAGATCCCAAAATGAATAGAATTGTGATTATTAGTATCAGCTTACAAAAGATCCGTACATACATAGAAAAATAATAAAAAAAAGAATGGGTGATTTGACTGTATAGCTAGAATGAGTTTGTGAAGGACACAAGAATAATGAGAGGCTCTGAATATGATCAGCCCCATTTGGTAAACCAGACCAGGAAATCAACTCCTCTGGAAGACTAATGCTACTTTTATTGTGATTGGCTATAATTAGAGATTCTTGCAAGTCTGATTGTGCTGCGCCTTTTCCTCCTTTCTATAGTTCAGTGGGTTACGGGGTGTCTGACTCAGCTGCTTCCTAATGTTATTTCATACTGGACTTTAAACATGCTTCAGTCCTTCTTGCCTAGATAATGGTTCCTTCATACCTCTATCAAGATCATCTTGACACTGAATGTCAGGAATTGATCTTGAAGAAAAATAGATAGGGGGAAAATGGGGGGAGGGGGACAGAAATTATTACTGGAAAAAGTATTACCGTAGAATATGAATTAATCTCTCCAGAAGGAATGGAAAGTGGATTTGGGAGGCGGGGAAGACTATTTGGGATGGAGTGAAATACTTTTCACACCACAAAAGTGATATGGAATAAAAATGTGGCATAATGAAATGAGTTTCTAGTTTAAGAAAAAGTGCTTATCAGAGGATGTTGCAAAAAATAGTAAGACAAATATATTGCACAAGGTATGTAGAGAGAAGAACTTATAAAGAATATAAAAGAAAGCAAAGCACTGTTAAGGTTAAAAGAGATAAAGAAAATGCAGAGTGATTTTTGATGGAAATGAAAAAAAATGGAGGTGGGAAAAAGTGCTAAATGAAGAGCCTATATAGCAGAGAGATTAGAATCAATCAAAGCAAAGATTGATCTGGAATGAAACTCAAATGAGAGAATGCTAAAAGCAGTATTTTAGAGAGCCGTGTGGGAATAGTAGTGATGTGTCAAATAATGGAATTAAAAATAAATTTTAAAAGATGAAAAGGAAGTCATAAATGTCAGAATGATGAAAAATTCTGATGGTATGGTTACAAGTGTAGGGAATATAATTTCAGAAGTGTTGAAATATGGATGTGGTTTTTTTATGGAGTATCTGTGAAGCTTGTTTAATGTGTGTTTGGAGACTGAGAAAACTGATGAATGATACAATGCTGTTAATATTCCCCTATATAAAAGATAAGCAGAAAGAATGATTGAAAATACTTTTTTTCTTTCTCTTATTTTTTATTTTATTCATAAGGAAGTTAAAATGCAAAACTAAAAAAAAAAAAAACCACAAAAAACACAAAACAATCAAGACATTAAAAAAGTGCATTGAAAAGAAAAAAGCCAACATATAATACACATGTCATCCCACTATTTGAATTTTGATTAATACATTAGTACAATATTGGTTCCCGACCCTTGCAAAACAGTCCCCCTCCTCAATTTTTAAATTAGTAGATCTATTTGAAAATTATTCTCCTGTCATCTGTATACTATATTAATGACAAAATATTTAACAGGAAGAATACTAATAAAAAAGACAAGGTTAAAATTTCAGATCCTCTGTTAACAAACTGTTATTGTAATCAAAAGGCAAAAGGTTTCTGTGTCTAGTCATGTCTGACGCTAGGATGCAGTGCTCACCTTCATTTCTTGGCCAAGGGAGCAAGGGTTGTCCGAAGACATTTTCCATGGTTATGTGGCCAGCATGGTTATATGCCAAAGGTGCATGGAATGCTGTTACCTACCCACCAAAGTGGTACCTTAATCTACATGCATTTGCATGGTTCCAAACTACTAAGTGGGCAGGATCTGGAACAGGAATGGGAGCTCACCCATTTCATGGAGCTCGGGTCTCAAACCTGGGCTGTCATCTTCCCTTGATCATTCTGTTTCTCTATTTAGGTAAGGAAATATCTTTGAAATGATGACTCAACAGGGCATGGGTTACCTAATAAAGATCAAAACTCAAAGCAAATTCAGGAAAGAAGAGTGAGTAATGAAGAGGAAGGGGAATATGAAGAAAGAACATGGTTTGATGGAATTGAAGAGTACCTCAAAAGAAAAAAAAATGAGTAGTTTAAAGAATGAAAGGCAATATATGAAACTGTGTGGAAATGATGGAAAGAAAGATGGGTTGTAAGTTATGGAGAGATACTATTACTGATTTTTGTGTAAACCAGATTCCTTTACTTTTATTCAATCTCATACTTTAAATTTTTGACTCAATATCCTTACTCTTTTCTTTTCTTGTGATTTGCATAATGTTGCTTATTCCAAAAGGAAATAATATGATTCTTATGCATATGTGCATATGTACATACTATTAAGTTAACTCACATGTGATTATTGGGGAAAAGTTATACAGTTATACATATTCCATTGCTATCTGCTGTAGTATGCAGATTTAGTTATAGAATAATGGAGAAATTTATGATAGAATAATCATTTGGTTATTGAAAATGAAATGCACTCTTTATTACTTTTAAGAAAAATAACATATGGCTCAAAGACATGATATATCGGGTAATCATAGATACTTGGCAATGATTAAATTCTGCCCACGCACAGCTTTACAGTATATGAAAATTGGGAATAGTTTCAATTTGCTGCTTTAGGGAGAAAGAAAAAGGAAAGAGCTGCATTCCTTTTCTGATTAGCGCAATTTGGGATTTTGTAGCTTGACTAATTGAGTGAGTGTGGATATGTGTATATATGTATATACACAAACGCACACATATGTCTGAAATTTCATTGAATGAGACTTTTATTCATTTTCATTCAAAGTACTACTAGAAAAAGCATAGGTCAAATTTGAAATTGCCCTGTCCTTTGTCTTCAGTTCTCATAAATTTAATTCTAAAAAGAGTGATTCATCTTGTCTTCTGCTTATTGATTTTGATATATACACTAGGCAGAATGATTCTGATTGCTTCAAGTGAGACAAGGATCAGAGTTTTCTTATTATTGAGATTGAATTTTCAGAATTGCTAGAAAAGGATGGCAATACTCATAGATTCCTTGGGTATATTAGGAGTGTGAAGAGGTTGTGTTCATCCAGTTTTATCCTATACAACATATTGATCATAGCAATACTAAATTAATGCATGTTTCACTTAGTAAAGATCAACAAAAAGGACTTATGAATGTAATTTTATTTTTAATATTTGAATAGTGAAGTGTATGAAAGGATCGGAGCACATTAAAATTATTATAACTTGCTATTAAGGTTTTACTGAGTCTTTTTGGTACATATAATTTTTTAAATAAGATCATAATCCCTAGAAAAATGTTCTTGGTATCAGCAAGTTATTTTATTGGTACTTTTTTGAGTATAAATTCTGAGGTGATGACGGGAATGTTCAGATTAGCATAAAAAAATACGACCAGCTTAATCATGTTGAAAGATTGGGGACAGCGTCATGGTTGAGAGTTTGCACCAAATGGCATTGGGAATAAAGAGGAGAGAATAAGGAATTTAATGTTCATTCCATTCATACCAGACTACACTATTTTTCTCTTTAGAGAGTAAGCCATCAGATAAATAGATTTCTAGCCTTTAAAACAAAATACAAATTGTAAAAAAATGTTATAGCAACTTGAGGTCATGTTTAAAAAAACAATAACAAGCACACAAGATGCCGTTCAAGCTCATTAATTTATTTTCCTTGCCGGTTTAGAGTCATTCAATTACTTTGAGTATGTAGGAGAAGACCAGGCAGAGCTGGGGGATGGAGTTAAGCACGTCATCAGCTTAGATTTGTTATGTTCCCACAAATGGTCCAAGACCAATCCCTCCTGAATTCCACTGACCTTTATCTGGCACCAATTTAATGCTGAATTTTAATTGAATAGATTCTTGTATATAGACTTGAATAAATCTTCTATGCTTCAACCTAACGGATGATCCTGATTCTTTGTGTCTGATGCTGTAAAGTGATTGAATAGCTGCACATAGTATTTAAATAGGGAGATGTTAAGAAATATAAACTTGAAAATAGATACCCTGTTTCCCCCAAAATAAGACATCCCCTGATAATAAGCCCAATCAGGCTTTTGAGCACATGGCAATAAGGCCAAGCGCTTATTTCAGGGTTCAAAAAAATATAAGTATTACTTATTACTTATTTTTGGGGAAACACAGTAACGTAATTTTCACTTCTCACTTTATTCCAAAGTCATCCCAAATATGGTGCAGCCCTCAGTGTTCTTATGATTATTATCTTGATCTATCATATATTTTGCTTGCTATCTTCCTATAAACTGCAGAGAATGAGGACTGTCTTCTAAATTTGTATTCCTTCACCTCCCTGGAGAAAATAACGAGTAGCTGTCAGTGAGCAGTCCAAAGATCCCTTAGGACAGGACTGTCCAACTTGGCAACTTTAAGACTCATGGACCTCAACTTCCAGGATTCCCCAGCCAGCTAAACACTGAAGTTATATTGACAGATAGTCCTTGACTTAAAATCATTTGTTTAGTGACCATTTTGAACTTAACAATGGCACTGAAAAAAGTGACTTATGGCTGTCTTACACACTCATGACCATTGCAACATGTCTATGGTCACAATGATCAAAATTCAGATGTTTGGCAACTGGCTTGTATTTATGACGGTTGCAGTGTTCCAGGCTCAAAGTCAACGGGGAAGCCAGATTCACTTAACAGCCGCATTACCTAACTTAACAAATGCAGGGATTCACTTAATAACTGTGGCAAGAAAGGTGGTAAAATGGGGCAAAGCTCACTTAACAACTGTCTGGTTTAGCAGTGGAAATTTTGTGCTGAATTGTGGTTGTAAGTCAAGGACAACCTGGTTGGTTTTCCCCCCTTAGGTTAAAAAATAAACTGGGGTTGAGCTGTTTTTTGGTAATTATTATTTTTTAATCCCATTTGCAGCGCAAGACCATTGTTGTAATTGGCTTTGCAGTCGCTTTTCTAATCGTCATCATTGCCCGCCTTACAAATGAAGTCAGCTTTCCTCTCATGCTCAGCTGCTTTGGACAATCCAGTGTCCAATGGATGCCATTTTCCTATACACAAAAACGACATCTAAGGGCACACTATGGATACCTTAATGTGAAAAACCAAGAGGTAAGGATTCACGTATGTGATGTTCTTTCATAAAGCCAGTTTTAAGGGGTAAAGTTTATGTGGGTAAATGGAACTGTTAATTGAAAATGGAAATGTTATTCATTTTCTAAACAATGAATTAAAATTAATTAGCAGTAATTATTTATGGTAACTCTTTTTGCATGATTTTAAATAAAGTCAGATGCAGGTAGTCAATCAATCAATCAATTTATTAGTCTTAGACCAGAGACCAGAACAAATAAAAATGCTCAGTAAATATACAATTAAAAATTTTAGTATAAAATAATAAATAACAATTAAAATCTATAATAAAATCCAGTCTGTCAATTATACATGATCTAACTATACTACCGTGTTTCCCTGAAAATAAGACATCCCCTGATAACAAGCCCAATCGGCCTTTTGAGCGCATGCGCTAAAAATAAGCCCTTCCTGAAAAAAAAGCCCTCCTCGAAAATATTTAAAA
Organism: Arizona elegans; assembly: GCA_022577455.1. NCBI lineage: Eukaryota > Metazoa > Chordata > Lepidosauria > Squamata > Colubridae > Arizona > Arizona elegans. The sequence continues at coordinate 132,876,103 of JAKOOJ010000002.1, read as the reverse complement.
GCATGCACAGCTGGTCCCCGCCATTTCTTCTGGTTAGGTGTAGGGAGACAGAACTGGAAATCAGGTAAGGTGACAAGAGAAGCCCCGTCTTGCTCCATGCGCTCCAAAATAATAAGACCTCCCTGAAAATAAGGCCAAGCGCTTATTTCGGGGTTCAAAAAAAAAAAAAGACAGGGTCTTATTTTTGGGGAAACACAGTACAATTACAATCCATAAACTGTGTGGCCCGTTGTAGCTTCAAGGCTAAAAGGGAAAAGACTAAGAAGTGCAAAGGGTTTGCCACCTTTGTTATATAACACAACTATGGTGGAGAAGACACATGTTTACAACGAATCCCCAGTGCTGCTGCACAGAATCTGGCCACCTGCTCTGTAGTTACGGACTGTTCATCCTTAAGCAGCCACTGAAGATAGGTAGTATCAGAACAGCCAGGTAGTCCACGACGTACAACCACAATTGCGCCTAAAATTTTCATTGCTAAGCAAGACACTTGTTAAGTGAGTTTGCTCCATCTTATGAATATTTTGCCACAGTTATTAAGTGAACCATAGGGTCATTAAATGAATCTGGCTTTCCCCATTGACTTTGCTTGGTGGAAGTCAGCTGGGAAGATTACAGATGGTGATCACATCAATCCAGGACAGTACAACCGTCATAAATACATGCCAGTTGCCAAGCGACTACATTTTGATCACGTGACTGTGGGGCTGCTGCAAAGTTGTGTGAAAAACGGTCGTAAGTCATTTTTTTCAGTGCCCTGGTAACTTTGAACAGTCACTAAATGAGTGGTTGTAAGTCAAGGACTATCTATGGAACAGGATTTATTATCTATTACGTGGAATTGGGATTTGAGCCTTGAATCAAGGCCCTCAAGCGCTCTTACAAAGCAAAACAAGTAGTTTGCTTTTGAAGGGATAAATAATATTTCAGTTAGAGTGTAACTTTCTTCTGTGAAGATTTTTCATTTAAGCACAGCATCTTCATCATAAGGTATAATTAAAATATCCTCATTCATTAATTGCCGAGAAAAGACTTTTGCCTAACTTTTGATTAAAGTTCTTTTCATGATGTGGTGCTATTGGAACATTAGTCTGGCATTGTAGCTATAGCAACAGTGATCAGAAACAATTTACATAAAGATACTTATAGAACTGTTTACAGTTTAAATCATCTCTGACTTTGGGGTGACGCCTGTGGGAACCCAAGGTGAATTCACTCATTGTATATAATTTGCTAAGCTCTTATGAAAAACAGCTATTACAGACTTTAAAAGAATTAGTCTGTAAATTGAGGATGCTGGTTTCCCCCCTCCTGAGAATACAATTACTATTTTTGCTCTAATGATACAATTTTAATTGATGAGCTGAAAGAATGCTCTATTAATTCTCTTAGATTCAGTAGATTAAATGTGCGTAATAAAGAGAAGAAAGAGAAAAAGTTTTTTTCTAATGATATAATTGTTTTTAATATTTTTTTTAAAAAAATAGTCTCTAGAAAATTACATTTGTACTTCTTTAAAATATTTTAAAGGCTAAAACAAAATTGTTCTTCTTTTCATGTTACATGAGAGCATCCATTGCAGGGGTCTCCAACCTTGACAACGTTAAGTCTGGAGGACTTCAACTCCCAGAATTCTAAACTAAAGCTGCATTCAAAATTATTTACTTAGCAAAGATTTGTAATATTTTGCTTATGAAATTTAATTACATTTTTTAAAAAAAATTTTATTTATATGCCGCCCTTCTCCGAAGACTCAGGGCGGCTTACAATGTGTTAAGCAATAGCCTTCATCCTTTTGTATATTTATACAAAGTCAGCTTATTGCCCCCACAAACTGGGTCCTCATTTCACCTACCTTAGAAAGGATGGAAGGCTGAGTCAACCTTGAGCCTTGGCGAGATTCGAACCCTGCAGTAATTGCAGGCAGCTGGTCTTAATAACCAGCTTAATAACAGGGTGCCTTAAACCCCTGTACTACCAAGGCTCTTATTACATTATTGTATATTCTATTTACAAAGGAAAGTTGAACAAATACATTGCCTTGTCTTTTTTAATTTTAATGTATCATCTGTTTTTATTATTATTCTGTCCTTCCTTGGGCTTTCTAAAATTTCCAAAGATATCTCCTTTGTTTGTCTTTAATTCTATTTATTTTCACAATTCGGAAAAAAAAGTCGTTTCATTGGTCTTGCTCTCTACCTACCCTAATTTTCTCACTATGTGGTAGTCACAGACAAAAATCTGATATCTAACATGGAATTTTGTACAGAAAATGGGAAGTAACATCTTTAGAATTGCATAAATTTGGAACCAAGAAATGAAATCAGTATCTTGTGAAATGAAAACAAATCTTTTCTTTCTTTTGCTTTGTTTTTCTTTTAATGTTGCCAAAATTGGTAGATAGATTACATTTAGAGATGATTTCATTAGTTTTGAATTGTCTTGTGTTCAATTATTGGAATAGGAATAGGAATAGACAGCCTCAGGTTTACAGGTTTAACAGAGCCCATAGCACTCCTGTCTTAGCGCTACAAAGCAGGTTACTGAGCCTTGGTGGCGCAGCAGACTAAAACACTGTTAGGTAACACCAGCTGCCTGCAATTTCAAATCTCACCAGGCTCAAGGTTGACTCAGCCTTCCATCCTTTCGAGGTAGGTAAAATGAGGACCCGGTTTGCGGGGGCAATAAGTTGACTTTGTATAAAAAAGAACACTGCTTTGGGGGGGCGGGCGAAAGCCCTACTAAGCAGGTATATATAAAAGTATGAAGGCTATTGCTTAACGCATTGTAAGCCACCCTGAGTCTCTGGAGAAGGGCGGCATATAAATCGAACCAATAAATAAATAAATAAATTATCAAAACTAAGTTAGCTGGAAAGCTACCGAATTTTTCGGACTATAAGATGCACCGGAGGATAAGATGCACCAAGATATATTTTTTTTAAATTTGATTTATATGCCACCCTTCTCCGGAGACTCAGGGCGGCTTACAATGCATTAAGCAATAGCCTTCATCCTTTTGTATATTTATACAAAGTCAGCTTATTGCCCCCACAAACTGGGTCCTCAATTTACCTACCTTAGAAAGGATGGAAGGCTGAGTCAACCAATTTTGAAGACAAAAACAAGAAAAAAGAGGTTTTGCCCTGCCCGACCTCCAGGAGCATTCTGCAGGCCTTCCAAACCCTCTGTGTGTCCTGCTTTTACGAAAAGCTTTTCACAAAAACTGGATGCGCAGAGGGTTTGGGAGGCCTGCAGAGTGCTCCTGGGGGCCGAGGAGGGCAAAAATGTGACGCATGGGGGGTTTGGGAAGCCAAAAATGGGCCCATTTTTCGTAAAAACTGGGCGTGCAGAGGGTTTGGGAGGCCAAAAATAGTTTTTTTTTTTTGGAGTATAAGACGCACAACATTTCCACCCTCTTTTAGGGTGGAAAAGTACGGTAATTAGATTAGCTGTGTTTCCATAGTAGGGACAATACAAGGCAGCTGAAGTTTCTCTGATGTGGGGATGAAAGCAGAACTAACTCATTGTTTCCTCCTGCAATTACTTCTTTGGAAAAACAATCCTTTATGTGGATGCTCACTGTGAACCACCATGACAGGAGAATGAATAATGGGACAATGCTGCTTTTTTAAAACCTATGAAGACTTTCTGAACTTTGTTTTCCAGGAACTGTGAGGTAGAAAGGAGAAGTATTTCATCAGATTTATTTCTTGCTTCTATTTTATGGAAGCAAAAACATCCTAAGACTCATTTGTTGCTTTCATTTTCTACCTTGACATGTTGACTCTATTTTGGACATAACTCTTTTATTTTGCTTACTGAGAGCAACATTTAATTTAAAAGATTTTTTTTAAATTGTGAAATATTTAATCAATACAAGATAGCTTTCTTCTTCTTTGCTTTATGCTGCTTTGTTTTCATTATCATTTCATCATTAGGCAGATGGCAGCGGCCAGCAGAATTTTTATTACAAGATGGACTTAATAAAGCAAATGGTCTTTCTGGATAGGAATTGCATTAGTATGATATGATATTTTATGTTAACTGTTTTATAGTTTTGATGTGTGCCACACAGAATCACTTTTTCATGAGATGGGCAATCATAGGAATTTGATGAATGTACCCCATTAGGAACATCAAAACATATATTTTGAAAGAGGGGAAAAAATCCATAGTGATCTGATTATGCTTTTTGAAAAATATATGATTACACAAGGAACACATACAATGACAACAATTATTTTCTTTCTGAATAGCACTTTATAGACATGACTTGTTTATTTACAGTCAACAACTAGTTTAGGGCAATAATGGCTACTTATTGAGTTTTGTTTTATACATAAACAAAACATATACAGGTAGTCCTCAAGATACAACAGATCACTTAATGAACATAAACAGAACATATGTAGGTATTTCTCAAGATACAACAGGTCACTTAAACAACATTCAAAGACAGCCACCCGAAAACCACATGACTCTGTTTCAAAGTTATGACAGCTGCAGCACTCCTCATTCACCTTCATTCAGCCTTACAACAGACCATGCAGATGTTGCAGTGCCCTTTCCCCTCTCTTTACCCCCCCACCCTAAGATGACCCCCTCCCCATGCCCCCAGGAAGCAGCCACCATTTTTGGGGGTGTCTGACAATTCCTTGGGGAAGTAGTGGCTACTTTCAGAGTTTTCTGCTCTGGTCAATTGGCCGTCAATTGGCAAACCCCCTCTTAGCTCTTGGTAGGCTTTAGAAACCACACCCTGCATGCTAAGGCAACATGTTTAGAATGAGCAATGGAGTTAGCAAGTTACATGGAATGGAAACGCATGGCAAGAAACTGGAAATGTTTTTCCAGGAATGCTCATCTCTCATGTCGGGATTAATTAGGCAATGCTAGTGTGGCCCTTCACGATGGACAAGGTTGCCTCCTCGCAAGTAGCCTGGCCACCCAGCATTGTGCCTGTCTCCACTCCACCCTGCACATCCTTGAATCGGGAGGAGGTGTGGACTCCACCTCAGCATCTTTGCTGACACCAGCAGCAGCTCACGTTCTTCACGTGGAGCCTCCAGACTAACTCACTACAGCTGCGTCTCCCTCAACTCAGGCTCAGCGTGCCACCCATCCAATCAACCCAGCTGTGGTTGCTTTGTCAGGCTGGAGCCCTCTGCTCCCCAATCCAAACAGCCATGTGCCTCTGTGCTCTCTTTCCCCAAGGTGCCAGGACCTGGCTTATCCTCCTCCTCCAAACTCACGTCCAGAGACGGGTTCTGAGGAAGGTCCATGACAGAAGTAAGCAAGGAAAGAAAATCTTTCTGTAGCTTTTTATCTTGAGGAGCTGCAGAAAAAAAATCAGTTCTTTTTTTTTTTAATTGAAAAAGTTTTTGAATACAATTTTCCCCCCATTTTTCTCCCCCCCTCCCCCCTAACCCCCCCTCACCACCCATCCCCCCGTGACTTCTTCACAACAAAGACCTAATTCATAACAGATTATATAATATTTTACTATCCCCTTACTCCCTCCTCTAAGTACTGACCCTTACTTGCTAATAGTATTATTAATATTGTTACTTCCCCCTTTTACCATACATTTCAAAATAACATTCTACTGTAACATTGTATAACTTCTAATTTATAACTTGTAATATTATTGTAACTCCCAATTTAACAATATTCTGCCCTTTTTCTCCTCCTCCATACTTATATCTGTATATTAATACAACATTTCAAAACGACCTTCCACTTTAAAACTATATAATAAATCCTACTTTAACATTTAATCTTTTGTGTATATTAATATAACATTTCAAAGCAGCCTACCCCATAAATCCTAATTTAACATTTATTCAACTCTATCCATTTGCTCCACTCCCCTAAATATATCACTTAAACATCCCTTTTCTTAAACTAAACAATCAGTAAACTAACCTATTTCCACCCACTTTCCTACAAAATTGCCATGCACAACAATTCTTAATATCTTTAATCCACTGCCCACTCTGCTAATATATATATATATATATATATATATATATATATATATATATATATATATATATATATATATATATATATATATATATATATATTCCGTTATATAAAAGAAAGTCAATGACTTTAAATTTATAATCCATATAATATCTTCTTTGATGTCTTTCCACTGGATTGTTGAGTCCATCATCCATATTAGGGTAACATAGCATCCTGGTGCAACAGTTTGTTCAAAATCCTCAGTCATCATCTACCTCCATCAGTAATGAATATCCTCATATATATATAAAAGAAAAAAACAACCACCCGAGTGACATTATGATTATATTCCATATAATTGTAATTGTGGCTTTCATCAGGATTATTAATTCCCATCATCCTAATGGGTAACAACCAGATCTTCTGCGTGCCCCAGCGTAGCTCTCTTGCCTTATAGCTCAAGATGAATATAATATATTTATCAATAAAAGAAAGAAGTCCAAAATAGATAATTCAAATCCAACAAATTAAGGCTCTTTTCACATCCCAAAATTACGGCATTGCAGAGGTCTGTCACTCTCCTCAGGATAATATTAACCAATACTTCGCCTCCACTATCTTTTCATGTATTCATTCATTTTTTAAAAAATAACTGGCTTCACTGTTGCTTAATTTAGAAATTTCTATTTTTGTGAGACCTATTTCTTTTTTTCTTTTCTTTTTGTGGGTTTGATCTCCATCCTGGTTTCCTTTCTATAAATTGTATATCAACTGATCGATTTTCATTCTGCTTTATAACTTGATCTTGTTGGTTTTGCTTTCGTGTCTCATATTTCTTTTTTATCAATTGTGTATCAGCTAATTGGTTTCCATACTTGTCTGTGACTTGATGAATCATCACGTTAGAGTCCGATGCCACTTCTCTCGTATTTGTAGATAATCCAGCTGAGGTGTCTAAAGAATCCAAAGGCAGTTTGTCCACAGCAGCCTCTATAATTCGATGTTTTCCCTTTATTTCCAATTCCTTCTGCTTATCCTGTATTGTGCCTAGAGATGTTAAGTTCATTTTCAAAATTTTTTGATAAAATTCTTCCGCTTTTTCAACAGTATTTAGTTGGTATCTTTCTCCTTGATATCTCAATATTATACCAGCTGGAGCGTCCCACCTGAATAAAATATTTCTTTTTTTTAACTCAGTCACCAGAAAACCAAATTTCTTCCTTTCCAATAACATCTTAGGTGGGAGCTCTTTGTAAATCCAAATCTTTCTTCCAGACAATTGCAAAGTAGAATTGAAAGAATTTTGCACAATATTATTTCTTACATCTTTATCTGTAAAATAAATCACCACATCTCTAGGCAATTGCCTTTGCTTTGCAATCCAGGAATTTATTCTATAAACTCTATCAATCCTACAAAATACTTCCTCAGGTTGAACCTTTAGATCCCAGCCAGAATTTCAGAAGATATTTTCCTTAAATCATCTCTGTCATTTTCCTGCAGTCCTCTGAGTCTAATCGCATATTCAGTAAAATTATATTGCATCATTAAAACTTCTCTTTCAATCCGTTGTTGTATGTTTTCTGCATTACAAATCTTTTGATCAGCCTCCATTTTAGGTTTTTCTTTTGAGCTATTGTCTTGAGTGTTTGTCAAATCATTTTCAATTTTTTGTATTCTATTATCCAAATTGTCCTCAATTTCTTCCACTTTAGACTCTAATAAGTTAGTATTTGCATCCAACTTGATCATAAATTCTGCAAAACCATTAGCCATTTTTATAATCTTTCGGTCCAAAAAATCAAACTTTGATTGCACTAATTCTTTAATTTCCTGCTTAACTTTTTCAAAGTTCTGATTCACAATCTCATCCCTTCTTACAATCTCCTCCAAAAGAAATTCAATTATATTAAAATCAGTTTTCTGAGACTGGAGATTTAGAACTTGTTCACGTAATTTATTAATGGGGGAATCCCCCCCCCCACTGCTTGTTTGTCCGGCTTTGCAAGCTTTAATGCCATATTTCCACACAGACAAACTATTTTAAAAAAAAGAAAAGAGAGGCAAAAAAGAAAAAAAAAACTTCTTTCCAACCAAGATCAATATCAAATCTCCAGGAAGAACAAAACACAAAAGTAGAGCTTTATCTTCAATTGTAGCCAGAAGTATTTATTCCGCTACTTTGTATCTTAATAGAAAACGGAAGAACTCTCCCCTTTCAGCCCCTTCTCAAGCCTCGGCAGTCGCCATTTTTAAAAATTCTTTTTCTCCTTTTCCTTTTCCTTCTTCAATAATTGTTATAAAATAAATGAAATACTTGCGATTCAGGGTCACAGGTCCAGCTCATATCCTTTTTAATTGTTCTGTTAATTTTTGTAGGCTTGATCTTGCCGCCTAGCTCTGCATAAGCAGAGGTCTCCCAAAGCCCGGAGCGACGGCGAGGGAAATAGGGAGCCTCATCTGCTTCGTCCCCAAAAGTAAAAAAAAACTTTTGGGGCTAGGCAGAGAGCTCTACCTGCCCCCGCCGGCTCTCTCTCCATTTCCACATTGAAATGGAGTTTTTTCGAGCCGCCTTTCAGTTGTAAAGGCGGCTCTTTACAGGCAATGGGGCGGCGATCCCAAGGGATCGTCTGGTGGCGGCAAGAAGCCAATAATCAGTTCTTAACATTTAGGCTAAAGCACAACAAATGCAAACAAGGAAGAAGTTTGGTCCTTGTAAAAGCTTTTTGCTGTTCGACTGACTGTCTTTGGGGCCCAACAAGGCAATATTTCTGGCAAGAAAATGGGAACAAATTTAACAAAAAGCATCCAACATTACCTATTGTTGCATGTGGTAGTACAATTTAAGTGAATCAAAAGCCAAAAAGAAACAAAAAACATATAAAAGTCAATAATTTTCCTGTGCGCTGCTCCCACTATCCATGCATGGGTTAATCCCCCAGTGCCTGGCAAACAACTGAGTGAAACAAAAGGCTTTTGTTCCCCTTTCCGGCTCCCAAGCCACGCCTCTAGTCCCATGATGCCCCAGTATTCACTCAGTTGCTGGCAAACACTGTAGTGATTTTTGGAGCTCCACAGATTCTAAGGTATTGTGTGTCTGTGGGGGTTTTTTCTTCTCCTTTTTCCTTTAAATCCCTTTAGTTCTTGGCTTTCTCCTTTCCTTTAAACGGCTAGGTTTTTCTGTTATTTTTGAGTAGCTCCCCTTCGCGTTTTCTTGTTGTTTTCCGCTGTTGGGCACAGCGAATCTGAGCGGAGGAGGGGGAGTGGAGCAGGGCGCTCACACGCTCGCTCGCTAGCCCCTCAACCCCATACCGGCCAGCTTTCAGCAAGCGCGGCGTTAACGGCCGATCCGCGCTCTTCTCAGCTGGCAGGGGGCCCATACATCGCTCCCACGCCGGAGCCTTCAAATAGCGGCGGCGCGCTCATCAGCTGGCCGGCGGACCCGGAAGTGCCGACCGCCCACGTGGCCAGAAGCCGAGGCCCGATCCAAGCCTCACAAATCTGCAGCGATCGAGGGCGCGAGGCAGGAAGAGCGCCGGAAGAGGAGACAGCCCTCCCTGCACTACAGAACAACCCCTCGTTAGGGGATAGCGCGGCGTCTGGTCGGACCCTCGGGCCGCCATTGTAAGCCCGCTGCCAAGCCTGCCCCCGTGGAGGAGCGCACCCTGTGGCAGCACCATATTGGTGGACCTTCGGGCCGCCATTTTGGGCATCAGTGTCAGCTTGTGCCTCCCCCCCCCATCAGGGAGCCAGCTGCAAACCGGAACCCCCCCCTCCACTGCTGGAAAAAGCATCCAACCTCCTCCACCACCAACGCCTAAGGAGGTTTGGGGAGGCCCCTGAGCGCTCAGGCATCGAGCACCCGCGAGCGGCAGGGCAGGGTTCCTACCTCAATATTCAAACCGCCTCAGCCATGTCTCGCTCCCCCCCATCGTCAGACATGGAGCTGGAACTAAGCCCCCCACGCATAAGCGAAAAAAGGGGGAAAAAGAAGTCAAAAAAGAGGCACGTGAGCTCAGCCAGCAGGGCTGCCTCTGAAGGTTCCCTACCCTTCCAGGATAGGGATGCTCCAAGGAGACACAACGCCCTGGAGCGACAGTGGGAGAGGGCGCACAAGGCGGCTTCAGGAGACCCGTCCAGGGATCCTGCACCGGGGGTGCCTACACCCATCTCCCCAAGAGAAGGAGAGCGGGGGCTTATGTCGGTGGCCGACATCACAGTCACTCCCAGAACCCCTGAAGGGGCGGGGCCGCCTCGCACAACACCCCGCATCAAAACAGCATCAGGCCCCGGACTGGAGGCCTCAAACTCGCCCGCACCAAACCAGCATCGCCGGGCTAGGGAGCCAAGTGCCACACCGTCGAGGGCAGACCCACAAAGTCACGGCGGACTGGGGCTGCCACCCCCAGTGGACTTCCAGGCCATGTTCTCAGCGGCCCTGTCATCCTTCTTCACGGCAACAATGCAGCAGGCGTCCCAGGCTCCCGTACAAACCGCACCGGGCCAGGCACGACATTCCAACCCCAGCCCCAGCCCCTCAAAGAACGGGGTCGAGAATCTTCATCAGATGAATCGGACCAAGCGGAGGAGGGCCCAGAGGAGATGGAGCTATCAGAGGATGAGGGTCTTGCACCGGACACCCCGGCCTTTACAGGCCTCTTCCGCCCGGCTCTATTCAAGTCGCTCCTCCACAACGCACGACTCACAACCAATCTTGGAGTGCCAGGAGACGTTGCAACACCCTCCACGTCAACGGCGGGTCCTCACGACGCACTCTTCAAGTCGTCAAAGCCGCAAAAGGACTACATCCCTTGCCCGCAGCTCTTCACAGACGTGATTCAGAGCCCCTGGGGGCAGCCGGCCTCCATGGCTACACCCAGCAACCTCGATAAAAAACTCTACTGTTCAGCCCCAGAGTTAGAGGACCTTCTGGTGCTCCCCTCAGTAGACCAGCCGGTGGCAGCCTTATCTTCCAGCTCCCTGATCTCTACCGACCCTCTTGACACGCTCAAGGCGGAGGAGAAGAGGATGGAATGGGCCTTCCGCAGAGCGCACCAGGCCGTTGGCTGGGCAATCAGATCCACGACAGCTTCGTCCTTCTTCAACAGAGCCTCACTCATTTGGCTTCGTCATCTGCAGGACAGACTCCCGCCTGAGGACACTAGACTGCATCAGGATCTAAACAAGATAATAGCTGCCACCGAATACACGGCTGACAGCTCCCTGAACTCAGCCAAGTTCGCCTCAAGGGCGCTAGCTTCTACACTTACCGCCAGGAGGCTATTCTGGCTTAGACCATGGAAAGCCGACTTCAAGGCCAAGTGGAAGTTGGCGGCTTCACCATATAAAGCACCAGAGCTGTTCGGTGCCTCGCTGGAACCCCTACTGATTGAAGGGAAGGACAAGAGGAAGATCCTCCCGTCAACCTACAGGCGCCAGGAGCGCAGGTACACGCCTTACCCGCTCCAACAGCCCTTTCGTGCAGGCGCCGGACCCAGGGGGTCCTCCTCGCATCGCTCCCATTACCAGGGAGGAGATAGATTTAACGACAGACAACAATTCCGAGACCGAGGAAGACACCAGCAGACTAAACGCAATTTCCGTGGAGCTGGCCCTAAGCCTGCCAGAAGGGGGAAATGACTCCAGGCCCACGGGGCCCATAGGGGGACGGCTCATCCTCTTCCATCAACAATGGGCCAGATCGACTTCGGACTCCTGGGTAAGGCGTACGATCTCTTCCGGTCTGTCCATCGAATTCTCCGGCCAGCCACCCCACCGGTTTATCCGTTGCCCAACCCCCCGATCCTCGGAGCTTCAGGACTTAATGTCGCAGGAGATTGCCCACCTCCTGGAGGTCAGGGCCATAGAGCCAGTACCGCACAGCCAGCGGGGCTCAGGTTTCTACTCGACCCTCTTCTTGGTTCCCAAGAGCTCTGGGGGCTGGAGGGGCATACTGAATCTAAAACGCCTAAACCTGTCGGTACTATACCGCAGATTCAAAATGCACTCCCTCAAGTCCATCTTAGCGGGAATGAGACAGGGCGACTTCCTCCAATCAGTCGACCTCTGGGAGGCCTATCTGCACGTGCCAATTCATCCGCACCACCGTCAGTACCTGAGATTCGAATACGAGGGCCGGCATTACCAATACCGGGCGATGCCATTCAGACTCTCGTGGGCCCCCCGCACCTTTACCAAGCTGGTGGCGGTGGTGGCGGCCAAGCTCCGAGCCGTCCCGATCCGGGTACTCTGTTATCTGGACGACATTCTGGTCTTGTCGTCCACGCCCAGCCAGGCTCACAGAGATATGGAGATGGTGATCGAGACCTTCCAGGATCACGGCTTCACCATAAACCTTGCAAAGAGTCAGCTGCTACCTACCACCAGACTCCTTCACCTGGGGGCACTGATAGATTCGGCCAGCGGCCAGGTTTTCTTATCACCGGACAGAGTCCAGAGCATCCAAACCCTAACTCTGCAGTGCCTGACGAGGAGGAGAGTTGCCCTGATCCACCTCTCAACCCTCCTCGGGAAGATGGTGTCCTGCTTCGGCATCGTACCGTGGGCACGCAGGCACTCGAGACCCCTACAGTGGTTCCTCCTTCCCTTCCAGCGAATGGGAAGGGCCAACTCCAACAGGGAGGTCCGTCTCACCCTACAGGCCCGCAGGTCCCTCAGGTGGTGGACGTCGCCGTCGCTCCTCAAGGGCTCCAGCTTCCTAGAGCCAGACCGTCTGATACTCACCACAGACGCCAGCCTTCGAGGGTGGGGAGCCCATCTCCACAACCTGGTCACACAAGGGCAATGGTCGCAAGAAGAACAGCAAAGCAGCATCAATCTTCTAGAGCTTCGAGCGATCAGACTGGCACTCCGCAACTTCCAGCAGACGGTACAGGGGCATCACGTCTTAATCCTGACCGACAACATCTCGGCCAAGGCTCACGTCAACAGGGAGGGGGGCACGAAGTCTCGTACCCTGATGAACGAGTCCGCGGAGCTGTTCAGCTGGGCAGAGAGGCACCTGCTCTCGATCAGAGCAGATCACATCTCCGGGGTAACCAATGTGAGGGCGGACTGGCTCAGCCGCGAGACAATAGATCAAGCGGAATGGCAGCTCCACCCTCAGCTGTTCCAAGAGCTCACCTCACGCTTTGGAAACCCAGTCGTGGATCTCTTCGCAACGCCGACCAATGCTCAGCTTCCACACTTCGTATCGCGATACCCGACACCACAAGCGGAGGACCACAATGTGCTGCGCTGCAAGTGGCCCAAGGGTCTCCTGTACGCATTCCCACCAGTCCCGCTACTCCCGCGACTCATTCGGAAGCTACTAGCAGAAAAAGCCGACCTACTCCTGGTAGCCCCAAACTGGCCCCGGAGACCATGGTTCGCCGACCTAGTAGCCCTGTCGGTAGAACAGCCATGGCTAATCCCGCCTCAGCAGTTCGTCCTGTGCCAAGGAGCAGTCACGCACCCAGAGCCCCAGTGGCTGCAATTAGCCGTCTGGCACTTGAACGGGTCATCCTGAAGAAGGACAGCCTACCAGACGAAGTGGTGGCCACTATCCAGGCGGCCAGACGTCCAGCTACGACCCGTATCTACGAGTCTTCATGGCAGGCGTTCTGCAGATGGAGCGCTCAACAGCACGTCGACCCCACGTCAGCCACCATTCGGGACATCCTGCGGTTCCTACAAGCTGGCCTAGACAAGGGCCTGGCCCCCGCAACCCTGCGGAGACAGACAGCGGCGCTGTCAACAGTCATTGCGTGCCGCCCGTACCAATCCCTCGCACACCACCCACGCATCAAGGGGTTTCTACATGGGGCCACCAACCTGCGGCCCCCCACAGTCCACCGCTACCCCTCATGGGATCTGCCTCTAGTGTTGAGGGCACTGACGGGGCCCCCCTTCGAGCCCCTAGACACGACAGCGCTTAAGTACCTATCGTTTAAGGTGACCTTCCTGCTGGCGATCACCTCAGCGAGGAGGGTTTCAGAGCTCGCGGCCCTGTCAGTCCGCAAAGACTTGTGCATTTTCCACGACTCCACGGTGACCCTGCGCCTGGACCCTGCCTTTATCCCGAAGGTCAACTCGTGGTTCCACCGAGCTCAGGAACTCATCCTGCCGGACTTTTGCCCCGCACCTCGCGATCCCAGAGAGGAGAGGTGGCACACTCTAGATGTGCGACGCGCCCTCCACACTTACATCCGGCGGACCGCTCCTTTCTGCCGTACGGAGGGACTCCTGGTCTCCTTCAACCCAAGGTCCATGGGTCAGAAGATTTCAGCAGCCACAGTTAGCAGATGGATCAAGGCCTGCATTGCCCTGGCATATGACCTGAGCGCTGAATCGACTCCCGGTAAGATCCTACCGCACTCGACACGCAGCGCGGCCACCTCGGCAGCCTGGGCCACCTAAGCTTCGGTCGTGGACATCTGCAGAGCGGCGACGTGGTCATCACTCACACCGTTCATCCACCACTACAGAATCGATGCCTACAACTCAGCGGAGGCATTTCTGCAGAATTCTGCAGAAAGTACTGACAGAGGAGGACTCTGAGAGCGGGCAGCCCCCCACCCAGGGAGTTTAAGCTTGGGTATATCCCATGCATGGATAGTGGGAGCAGCGCACAGGAAAATGGACGTTGTCTTACCTGAACGTCCCTTTTCTGGGCGCTGTGTACACTATCCATATCCCGCCCGTGAGGGCTGCCTGTCACTGTTATGGCTGAGACTAGTTTCTTTTCCTTACGTTAACTCGAGTTAATAAAGTTGAGTTGTATACGTTACTTGTAGCATGGTTTCTTGTTCTGCTGCGCCTTCGTTCAGACTGGGGCATCATGGGACTAGAGGCGTGGCTTGGGAGCCAGAAAGGGGAACAAAAGCCTTTTGTTTCACTCAGTTGTTTGCCAGGCACTGGGGGATTAACCCATGCATGGATAGTGTACGCAGCGCCCAGAAAAGGGACGTTCAGGTAAGACAACGTCCATTTTATGCCTATTTTTCTTAATTACAAGCCTCCTCAAAGTTGTAAAAAAAAAAAAGAAAGTAATACAGAAAACAGTTTACAGTGTACAGAAAATTATACTCTCCCTCATCAATTACACATTGATAAAACGTTTGACCCAAGAATATTTTAAGATTTGAGAAGGAAGAAAGTATGTCAAAATATCTACCAGTGGCCAAATGATACATAAATTATTAGAGAAGTGTAATAGATGCTAATAGACGTTTTGGTAAAATGAAGAACATTCATTGCCCCAGATAATTATTAATGCTATGCAAAAACCTAGGAAAGTTAGATGGTAAATTTCAAAAACTCAAAATTTGCTCGGCCAGCGGTAAACAAATGTGTTCCAGAATCACATATAAGACTGATAAATATAAAACAGTAGCTTATGTTACCTTTTCCATCACCCATAAATAATGAGATAAGAGGCAACCAGGAGTGCACAAAACATAGGTGTCTTTTTGTGCCCATTGCTTTGATTGGGCCACAATTGAGATACAACTGTACAGGTAGTCCTTGACTTACAACAGTTCATTTAGTGACCATTCAAAATTACAATGGCATTGAAAAAAGTGACTTATGACAATTTTTATAGTTACAACATTCGTAACATCCCGATGATCATGTGATCAAATTCAGATGCTTGGCAACTGGTTCATATTTATGACCATTGCTAAGGCCAAGGTTCACCTTTTGCAAACTTTTGACAAGCAAAGTCAAAGGGGAAGCCAACTGAGTTACTAACTTATCAATCGCAGTGATTCACTTAAAAACTGTGGCAAGAAAGGTCGTAAAATGAGGCAAAACTCACTTAACAAATGTTTCACTTAACAATATACATTTTGGGCTCCATTGTGATCGTAAATTGAGGACTACCTGCAGTGGTGGAATTCAAGTAATTTAACAACTGGTTCTCTGCCCTAATGATTTGTTCCAACAACCAGTTTGCCAAACGGCTCAGAAAGTTAACAACCAGTTCTCCCGAAGTGATGCGAACTGGCTGAATCCCACCACTGATTATCTGTATTCTGCATTTTGGCTTTTCTTGCCACCTCATGAAATTGGCTAATTCAATCAGCATCAGGCTGAAAGCTAACATACAAAAATCTCATACCCTGCTTTTGACCCAGCCACCTGCTCCACATTAAATGAGAACATGCCATGAAAGAAACATCTGCAGTGAAGGATAGTGGATATACTCTTTCATATCATTCCATCACAACATCTTAGAAAAGATGGGTTGATGAAAGAATGAAAAGACCCCTTGCTGGTCATTTAGCTGGTCCCTGGTTCTTGCCTCCCCTAGTGAAGCCAATATTCAGAGACGAAAACATGTCTTCTACTTATCTTGCTGTTCTTAGCAATTAATCCTTAGATATACGTAAAGTTTTTAACTCAAGAGGTTGCATATAGACATCATGTTAAATTCTGGAATGGCAAAGGATTTCTACTGACACCAATAATAATGATTTATGATGTAAAGGAACATCATATAAAAGATACACAATAGAAAATCTAACCAATTAAGCTAAAATAATAACATCTGGCTTATATGTATCTCAAGGTGACTTCACTGAATACAGTTGTGTAACTGAGAAGGGCAGTCTCTTTAGACATTTCATATAATCAATACAAGTATAAGCTTAGCTTGCTCTTACGGAAGCCGAATGCTAATACCTTTGCTGACTTCAACCACTCTTTTTCATATAAAATTTTTATCTCATTGCTCTTTTAAGTACCCTCGCATACTATTTTCTAAAGTGGAAAACTTCCCAAGCTATCTCTATTTGTGTTGTTTACTCATCACAATGCTTTACTTTCTAAAATCTTTGGATTTTTATCATTGAGCCAATACATTGTACAACATCCCATCTAATGTAGCCTGTGAATACTTCATGAATTACATAGACTCTGATGATAGCAGGATATGTTGCATAGCAAGTCTTAATAAATAACTCTGGCAATGTTTATATTCAGAGCAAATTAGCCTCTCAAATTGAGTGGAATTCAAACCACTCTGTAGTAAATTTGGGTAAGATCAGGACTATAACAGTAAAAATAAAAATGTAATAATCGCCATATCAAAGGGAACAGTAGCTATATAAATCATCTGCAATCATTAGTAAATATTGACTTTTCGTACATACTTTGTTTCTCGTTCTCAACACAGTTTACATCTATTAGGCAAATATAAGAAGCAAATAATGACACATTGTAGTTAAATCTCATCAAGGTTATTAATCTGAGTACAAAAAGAATAATGCTAGAAATGGCCAGATTCCTTGATTTGAAAAATTTACAAATGGTGCCTGAAAAATCTTCCCAAAAGGAAAAAAAAATAAAGTATCTTCAGGATTAAAACTCTTTAGTGTGGTGCTGGTAGTATTACTGTTGTTGTTTTCTTCCGATTCCTAAGCATTCTGTCTTCAGCATGCCAAAACAAAGTACAGCTAGAAGAAACGTTCTGGCTGATGGCTTAATGTTCATTATCTGATACTGAGTAGGCCATCAATAGCTGGGCTATTGTGTATGTCAGTGCACAGCTGAAGCTCTTCTCAATTTCTCCACTCGCAGGATTCACTTAAAGAGAACTAAGACATACTACTGGTAAGTGACAATACAGAGGCCAAGTCAGTCACAAAATAAGATCTGATTGAGGCAAAAGTTGGCCTAGTCAGGGTTTGTACTTTTCAGTGGCAATCTGGAAATTGTTCAGTCCTTTACACAGCATGTGTTATGGAATTGTATGTTCAGTTTTCCTCAGATCAAGAACAAACATTTGCTGTTTGAATAGCTTGAGCCTACCTCTGCCTTTTAGGCAGAAAAGTGTGGAATGTTCTTTATTTTGTAGAGTTTTCTTCCCTGTGTAGGAAAAAGACACACAGGATGGTATTTTTGTCTCTTATTCACATACCCAGGATCCATAAATGTACATGTGATTCTTGGTGAGAAAAAAAAACCCTGCCCTATTAGCATTATCTGCATACCTACTTTATCATCACCTTGTTTCCATTTATGTAGACCCAATACTATTCAATGCATGACCCTTATTGGTTTCACAGATATAGTTCAGCTAGAATAGAATTATCATGCTAAAGTGGGACGGAAACAATATTTGATAGGAACAGCCCAGTGATATCAGAAAATTAGCATGAAAAAATGTCATAGCAAAAGCACTTTAAGGCTTTTCCTTAGTTGATAAAAATTATACTCTACTACACCCAAAATAATGGGTCTCGCTGCCTAGCAGAATAGTAAATACAGTATGTCAGTAAAGGTTTGCATATTGTGTATTTGCATACGCAATACAGCATATTGTGTAGCTGATTCATTATCATCTAGGAACTAACATCACAGTTGTCATTCATTACCTGTTTTCTACTTATTCCAGTTAAGTGGTACTCTTATTTTCATTTGCTAGGGAAAGAATAACCTTGTAGAAGGTCACTCAGTTTAGAGGGTCTTTATAAAAAGAGCCTTAAGAACAAGACTAAAGTCTCAATATATTTACAATAGTGATTAGCCCAGTTCTGAATGAATAATAGCATGCACTGAAAGAGTTTCCAAGTTTTCTTTCTTTTTTTAAAGCTTGCTTCTACGTGCACTCTTGCTCCTTGGAAAATGCAGTTAAGTACAATAGCCTCCAAACAGCTGCAGGCACTAAGGACAATGAGCCAGTGACTTAGGCAATATTGGCACTGTGGAATATAACTGCTGGTAACAATCAGTTAATAACCTAACACCTCAACGGAGTAAATTGCTCCCACCACCTATAATTTTTCCTTTCCTATTTTTCTCCACCTTTATTTCTGGCAGAGAAGGATGAAGGTGAAAACGGTGGCTGATGCCACTTGATGTATTTGGTTCCCCTAAGAGGCAGTTTCTGGGATGGTGAGACAGGAAAAGTGCAATGCCTGGAGAGAAAGCGAAATTGATGATGATTCAATAGAAGCAGCTGTAAATGAAGACTGCTTATGTGGGAGGCTATAATTAGTATCAATTTGCCTTAAAAAGTAGTTCAGCTGAAAAGCAACATGCCAGCAAAGATAAGGTTTATCATTTTTTTTCTAGAAATAAGCTATGAATATAAAAAGCTAAATCTCACTTTATTTTGCCTGGACGGTCTGTTGTGTTGTGCATTCAAGCATGAAGTACTATACGCATTTTGCATGAACACCCCTCCATGCCCGTTTATACTGATATTGTATATAGCAGCCTTTCACAATTTGGAGCTTCCTCCACATATGTTGAGATCACAGTTCCTCACTTTCCAAACAAGCATGCCAAAGAGTTACATAAATTGACTGAAAATTTTGAGAGTCGTTGCTCAAAGACATTTAGAAAATTTTATAATATCTAAACCTAAAGTTTTTCTTATAGGGATGGGGATAAACAAGTGGAGAAAAAACATGGGATTTTGTTTTTATTATGACTATGATGGCAAGATTGTTATATACTATAAATGTTTTATATACAAATATTAGGTTATTAAGATGGAAGGAAAGAAAAATATACACCCACAATGAAAAAATGGACTTTGAATTTAATTCAACTACCAAGATGATGAAATGGGCCGATTTGTTCAGAGGCAATAAATTTCATGCAATCCAGAGGCCATTGATAGATTTCTTACAAGGTAAAAGAGAAGCATCAGCTTTTGACCTTGAGTTTTGAAGATTAGGTTGAATTTGACTTGAGAAGTATTGTAGCTTTTTTAAACATAAGATTACTTAAATTTGATAACGTGTTATCTTTTAGATGAAATTAAGAGAACATTTTATGAATACTAGCTTTTAGTATTTTAAAATATTCTATAGATCAATGTTACTTCTTTAAACTTAAAAAGAAGTACCGGTAGTTGTATTGTTAGTATCTCTACTAAAAGAAAGTCAGAGGTCACTTTTGTTATATTTGTTAGATGTATATTTTTGTCACTTTTAATTTGTTGTATTGTTCTGTTTCTTTTTTATGTTAGTTGATATTTTAAAGTGGTGAAATGTAAAATTTGTTACTACCGGTTCTGTGGGCATGGCTTGGTGGTGGTGGGTAATGTGACTGGGTGGGTGTGGCCAACTTTTTTTTTTTAAACTTCTAAAAGCATTTTTTCTACAACCTCTTCGGCCAAAGAGGTTGCAGAAAAAAATGTTTTTAAAAGCCTCTGACGATCAGGCAACTCAGCTGGGATCGTCAGAGGCTTTTAAAAACATTTTTTTTCTACAACCTCTTCGGCCAAAGAGGTTGCAGAAAAAAATGTTTTTAAAAGCCTCTGACGATCAGGCAACTCAACTGGGATTGTCAGAGGCTTTTAAAAACATTTTTTTCCTACAACCTCTTCGGCTGAAGAGGTTGTGGAAAAAATGCTTTTAGAAGTTAAAAAAAAAGCCTCTGATGATCGCGCGGCTCAGCTGGGCATGGGCGGTGGTGCAGGGATTTTTGCTACCGGTTCCCCGAACTACCCGCTGCCATCACTACCAGATTGGGCGATCCGGTCTGAACCGGGAGCATTTCACCCCTGATATTTTAATATATGATGTTGAAATGATAGATGATAGGTATATGATACATGGATGGTAGATAGAAGATAGATAGATGAACAGATAGACAGATATAGGTGTCAAGGATAAAAAGCCTAGGAAATGGAACCCCATTCCTCCCCCAACATCTCATTGGGAGAATATTGAAGCAGTTACAAGTGTTGGATTTGGTTAAGAAATTGCACACATTTTACAATTTAAGAATGAGATTCAATCGGTGAGTTTCTCTATTGCGCGTTTTAATTTTCATCAATGTAATTTAATGGGTGCCTATTCTTTAGGATTGTAATTATGATTGTATTAGTTTTAGCAACGTAAAACAGCATCTATTGATGTATGTTCATATTCATGACTGAATACATTGTCTTTGAAAATTTCTATCTCTAAAATTTCTGATTATTCAAGATAATCAATCAATATTAATCTCATGTACTATTTGAAGTCCAGTTTAATTTTAAGCTTCAACATGGCCTGAGCTTTGAACTTGTGCAATACTTTCCTGAAGACTTAATCTTTCTGATGAATTTTAATATGTGAAACTGGCATACTGAGCGATATCAAGAAATCCAGAGTGGCTTGCAAAGATGTGTTTGATCTTAACATATCTGAAGGCTATTGAATAGTTTTTTTATGAGACACATTAACATCTCACTTGAATAACTTTTCAGTTGAATCTTTCCATACCATTAAGAAGAATGCTTTGGGAAAGAATTATGTCACTGAAATATAACATCTGCTATTTTTTATTATTCAAGATAATAGCAGCATTAACATCCCGATTTGCAGCAACATCCTCTAATCTTGTGGGGTACAGAACTCATATTTTCATCTGTAATTGATACAAGATACAAATTTGTTCAGCCTCTTGGTGTGATTTATTGTTATGCCCGCAGGTTTTAACAAACCTTTTTTTTTGGGGGGGGGGTATAGTTATGTTTCTACTTATGTATTATTCATTCCCATATCTGGGTGTGTGTATATACTTATGTATACATAGATATAAACATACATATCACATCACATCTCAGAATCTTACTACAGCTGGAATAATAGAATCATGGAATAAGAAGGAGCCATTAATCCAATTCCCTGCTCACTGCAGGAATCCAAATTAAGTCAGCCCAGACAGATGGCTGTCTAACCTTTCATTGAACATAACCAATGCAAGTTCACCAGTTCTCTATATATTATAGGTTCCACTGTCAAATTGGTCTTACTGCTTGGAAGTTTTTTTATAAAATTCAATCAGAATCTTTTTTCCCATAGTCTGAATCTTTATTCTCTACTCTACACAGTGAATGATGAAGAGCAGCGCCTGACCACCTCCCATGTGATATTATTTCAGATATTTGAGGCTGGTTTCTTCTAATTCCTTCCAGAAGTTCTAATTCCTCTTCATAAGTTTGTTCTTTTTGCCTGTGTGTGAATGGTTCCATTTTTCTAAAACCATCTGGAAGAACTGGACAAGAAAACTAGGATTGTGGTCTGACTAACTCAAAATTGAATCGTTACTTCTTGTGATTTGGAAATTAATTTTTTTGGTTGAGTCAAATTGAATCAACTGCTGATTCACATTTTGTTCATAATTATCCACTATTCCAATATCTTTTTTTCACATTTTTCAAGCTACTGTATCTCCCTTGCTAAGCATGTGTTTTTTATTTCCTAAATTAAGAATTTAGCATTTTAATCTGTTAAATATCATTCTGATATTTTCTGTCCATTTTTTAACTTTTAGGATTGCTTTGGGTGTTATTTCTTCCTAGTAAGGCATTAACCATGACACCTAATTATGTGTCATTTGCAGCTTTGAGAAGCATTCCCTAATTTTGTCATCCAGAGCACTAATCATCAACATCTACAGGAGGACCAAGGAATGAACCTTACAGCATCCCTACTTCACACCTCTTTCAGTTTGCAGATTGATATAGAATCTTTGAGTGCAATTTTCACACAACCAGTGTAGCAGTTTAATTAGGCCACCCAAGCCTAAATGTCAAATTCACACAATGCATTAAGGAAATACCCAATGAAAAAATGAAGTAAAATTAACATGGCAAGATTGTTCTTGTCAAATCTGTATTGAATTTATTACACAGCCTTTCCTGAATTTTAATCCCATCATTTCCCAGTGCTCAAACTTGTGGAAAACTGCTGTCTCCTTGTAAGGACAGAGCATATTTGGGCAATCTCCTATCCTCTCCTTATCTGGAGAGATTCGAAGGAACTAGTTTACTCACCAATTCCTTGTATTTGCTGTGGTGTGGTCATTGGCTCCACTTTTGCAGAGCCATTTGCCATACCTACCCAAGAAGTCAGTACATCAAAATAATTTTAAGCAAAAAACCACATTCATGAATTGTCCCTGCTATAAATATAGTTCAATATCCAGAAAAGCATATCAGCATGAATACAAGTTCTACATGTTGCCCTCTGTGTAATGATTAAAATATCTAGATCTCAGTGGAGAAGATATTTACAACACTACCAGCTCGTGTTCAGAAACAAGAACAGCTGTGCTGCTAACAGAAAACATACATCTCAAGTAAGACAAGCAGGCTGAAAATTATGTATTGGCAGTTAACATTTTTATTTGTACATAGTGCTATGCAAAACTAAAAGGAAATATCAATCATCTAGGATTAATACATTCTGCAACATAAATGGACAAATAGTCTGACATCAGAAGAAGGTTTAGTTGATTAAAATATATATCTTTACTATTGCATGTTCAGTTTCTAAAATGAAATGAAAGCGATGTGCATGGACCCTTTTGTTTCCAAACTGGTTGTATAAATACTTAAAGTACTGGATTGGACCAGTGAAACCCTGCTTTAAATCCCCACTGAATAACAAAATTCTGTGATCTTAAACCAGCCACCACCAACAATGCAACTACCCTTCAAAAAGACCTTGACTAAGTGTCAGATTGGTCTAACAAGTGGCAACTTCAAATCTCAACCAACAAATGCTCTGTCTTGCACATTGGCAAAAAAATAAAACATAAAAACATAAAATCCCTACATGTATCATGTCTTTGATGGATGACCTATGCTAGGAAACTGAATGGGGAGAGTGTGATCCTGCTCTAGCTCTAGCCTATTAGCAGCTATTGAGACCATCATTTATAGTATCTTTATAGATTCCCTGGTAGCTAGGCTTTCAGAAGTGGTGCTTTACAATGCTTGCAGTCGTTCCTGTCTGGTTGAGGACCAGAAGGTGGTATTAGGGGACTTCTGTTCAACAGCTAGTGCCACTGACTTCTGCACTGCAAGTTCTGTGTTCCCGTGTTTTTCTACCTCTACATAAACATAATGGTATGGTGGAATGATCTTGAGGGACTAGAGAAAGAGATGCTGATAGGGATTGGTCAAAGAAGAGAGGGAAGAATCCCTGGTCATGGCTTAACAGTCAGAGAAAGAAAGTTAGGGAGGAGGACCTACCTTAATGGACCAGGCTGTTTCTTGATTGCTTTGTTTTTATATTTTTAAAATAAGTGGTATTTATCAGTTGTTTTAGCTTTGTTGTATACTGTCCAGAGTTGCTTTGGTTAGATGATTGGATATATAAAGTAGATGAGAGATGGAGACAGAGACAGAGAGAGATGGCAGGAGATTGTACTTTCAGGCTTGAAAGATTCTATTAATATACCCTTACAAAAAAATACAAGAAGCTCACCTGATTGTGTTTCTTGTCTTGTTTACCTGGAAGGACTGAAAATAAACTACTAGAGGAGATTAACTATAATTATGTGGTATAGCTTTGGCAAAAAGACAGTGATTGGCAGAAAGTCACAAGGTTTGACGTACTCAAATATCATGCAACACATTTTGGGTAAAACAAGCATGGGTTTAAGATTGTTAAATGACTTTTTTTTTAATAAAGCAATGCTCCAGATTAACCAGATTCCATTTTTGTTGCATATTTAATTAATTAAGGATGACTTAATTTCACTGGTGAAATCCAATTTTTTTTTACTTCCGGTTCTGTGGGTAGTGGCTTGGTGGCGTGGCAGGGGAAGGATACTGCAAAATCTCGAATTCCTCCCCACTCCTGGGGAAATGATATTGCAAAATCTCCATTCCCACAACACTCTGGGGCCAGCTAGAGGTGGTATTTGCCGGTTCTCTGAACTACTCAAAATTTCTGCTACCGGTTCTCCGAACTACTGAAAATTTCTGCTACCAGTTCTCCAGAACCTGTCAGAACCTGCTGGATTTCACCCCGGCTTAATTTCTGAATGAAAAGCTACCTGCCAGATTCGTTTTCACATAATTAATTGTAAATATATTTGGGTCTCTTTCATTTTCTCACATAATTCATCATTTCGCAACGTTCCTTCCATTGATCCGAACCTTACATATCTATAAAAATATATTTTAGACAACAAAAGGTTTAAAATACAGTTCTATAGATTATCATGTTTATCCCTGTTATAGCATGCACTTTAAAAAGTACAGTATGCTTTCCCTTTAGAAATGGGCTGCTGTTGGATTAAAATCATTTGACAGTGAATTGCACTATGGCATATCTCAAATTATTGTTTTATAACAATATGAAACTTTAGTACCTTCCCGTTTGTTATTTCTAGAATTGCCTCGATAAGAGGATCTGACAGTCTTGGAGTGATATGTAGTTTCAGAAGCTTCACTTGTTTTATTATTTTGATATATAAATGGCTATGCTATTTTGGGCTCTATTTTTTCTCACTTACCTCACTGTGAGAGATTTATGAGCTCACACATTTATGTAACATGCTGTTCATGTGAATTAGGATTGGAAACATTTTTAAATAACATGTAGAGATTTCTAACTGGCAGCATTCTCGGAAGTAAATGGAACAAAAGAGCATAGAAGAAAGCTTTAAGTTCTTTAACTAGTACACTACTATCAGAAAATATTTGATGATTCAATAACTCATTTCAAAACTAAATGTCTGGGGTGGTTACATCTTATTTTCTGCTTCCCAGTTGTAAGGAGAAGCACATTAATATATGGTTGTAAAGCTTTATGTTTTAGTTCCCATTATATATCTTCTGTCTGCTATAAAAGTTGTAAATTTGGGAGATGTTACAAATTATAAACCTGATAAGATTACATGTAGATGGTGTTGCTTAAAAGTTTGTGAACTCTTTTGAATTTTCAATATTTCTGTATAAATATGACATGTGATCTCTTCCCCACACATCCTAAAACTATATAAAGAAACCTTTATACAAATGAGACAAAAACAATATATTGGTTAATTTATTTATGAAAATTATCCAAACATCTATATTTATGTTTGGCAAAAGCATACAAAACTTTGCTTTCAGAAACTAGTGTGTCCCCTTGGACAGTAAAACCTGCAACCCAATGTTTCAAAAAACTGTTGATCAGTCCTACACAATGACTCAGCGGTGGGTTTCAAATTTTTTTACTACCAGTTCTGTGGGCAAGGCTTGGTGGGCGTGGCAGGGGAAGCATACTGTAAAATCTCCATTCCCTTCCCACTCCAGGGGAAGGTTACTGCAAATCCCCAATTCCTCTCGATCAGCTGGAACTCAGGTGGCAGAGAATAGATGGGGATGGGGCCAGTCAGAGGTGGTATTTACCGGTTCTCCGAACTATTCAAAATTTCCGCAACCGGTTCTTCAGAACTGGTCCGAACCTGCTGAAACCCACCTCTGCAATGACTTGAAGGAATGTTGGCCAGTTCTCCTTACAGAACAGCTTCATTTGAGAAATGTTGCTGGCCTTCCTCACGTGAACTGCCTACTTCAAGTTCTTGTATTTACATTTCTGTAAGATTAAAGGTAAAGTCTTTTGATTTGGTAATTCCAAAATATTAACTTTCTTCTGCTTTAACCATCATTGCTTTAACTATACAATTTGTATATTTTGGATGGTTGTCTTGGTACATGACCCATTTTGTCTTAAGCTTCAGTTCATGGATATATAATCCTGACATTTTTTTGTAGAATTTGCTGGTACAATTCATAAATCATAATTCCGTCAATGTGGGCAAGCTGTCCTAGTTCAAAGGCAGCAAAGCAGGCCCAAACCATTATGTTACTACCATCTTTCACAGATTGGGATTTTGTAGGAGAAGGACTGGCAGAGCCAGGGAAAAGAATAAAAAGAGGTATCAGCCTAGAATCATTACGTAGCCACAAACAAATTAAGTCCATCCCTCCCCTTGATTGTCGTTACCCTTATCTAACTATAACCAGGTACTGACCAATAGTTCAGAAGATGCCTGAGCATAGGCTTTTAGCAATAAATCAGTTATATTGGACTCTCATGGGTGAATTTGGTCTTTCACCCCTAACAGTTTTCTTATGCAAGAATGGAGCATTTGCCTTTTGTCAAACATAACATTTTCATTCGAGCTGAAAAATCATATTTTGGTTTCATCCATCCACAGAGCATTCTTCTGCTTTCTGGCTTACCCACCTGGTCTTTTACAATCTGTAGATGGGCAGCAATGTTGTTTTTGGAGGGCAGTCACTTTCTCCTTGTAGTCCACACACATCACTATTGTTCAGTGTTATTCTGACAGTGGTCTCATGAACAATGACTTTGCCAATGAAAGAGAGACTTTTAGTTCCTTGAACATTATTCTGGGCTTTGTTGATGTATTACACACATTGCTCCTGGTGTCTTCTTGGTTAGTTAACTATTCCTGGGATAGGTAACAATGGTGTTAAATTGTCTTCATTAGTTCATGATCTGCCTGATAGTAGACTGGTGGAGTCTAAACATTTTGAAAATAGTTTTGTCACCTTTTCCAGTCTGGTGAGCATCAATAACTGCTTTACAGAAATCCTCAGAAATCTCTGTTTTAGTCATAACACGTTTCCACATACCATGTTGTGAAAACCAGCTTTTGATAGTGAATACTAGAATTCTGTTCTTTAAATCAGCAGTCCCCAACCTTTGTATCTTGGTGGCCTGGCTGGTAATAGAGGGGAACTGAGCCACGTGAGTGGTGGGCTGGCACGCATGTGCAGCTTCACTCACCAAGAGAGAAAAGAAGCCTTTGGGGCGCCCCTCATGCGAGTGAGCTGCATGTGCACATTTGCCTGCCTTTCACACGGCCCAGTTTCAAATAGATGGCCCAGTAACGGGCCGTGGGCCAAGGGTTGGGGACAGTGGTGAAATTCAAAAAAATGTACTACCGGTTCTGTAGTGTGGCTTGGTGGGCATGGCAGGGGAAGGATACTGCAAAATCTCCATTTCCACCCCACTCCAGGGAAATTATACTGCAAAATCCCCATTACATCCCCACTCCTGGGGAAGGATATTACAAAATCTCCATTCCTACCCCACTCTAGGGCCAACCAGAGGTGGCATTTGCCGGTTCTCTGAACTGCTCAAAATTTCCGCTACCGGTTCTCCGAACTATTGCTGGATTTCACCCCTGGATGGGGACCCCTGCTTTAAAGAAGGCAGGACTTCCCACACTCACATCTGATTATCATCCCATGAATGATAACATCTGATTCTGATTCCCTCTTCAAATGAACTGGTAATCCTAGAGGTTCACATATTTTCACTATACAAATATGTACCTTTGGTTCATTTTCCTCAGTAAAATGAATATAATATTTTCTATTCATTTGTTTAATTGGGTTTTCTATGTAGTTTTAGGGCTTATCTGGAGAACAGAATAGGTCACATTTATGCAAAAATGCTGAAAATCCAAAAGGGTTCACAAACTTTTAAGCATCATTCTATCTCTTTACATTCCTTCTCAGTATGTATGTGTGTGTGTGTATACACATAATACCTACACACAGATACACATAAACTGTCTTATTAAAACATTGTGTGTGTGTGTGTGTGTGTGTGTGTGTGTAGCAGGAGTGGTATGGAGATAATGAACGAATGGAATAAAGGAGCTGTATTCAAAATGCTCCATCATAATATTCTCAGTTGGGTGTATTCCAAGGAGACAAAGCTCTAAAGGTTGAATAATATTCTGTTTTCTCCTAGGGCAAAACTCAGGCCATCTCAAATGGTCTTAACTATAGCAAAGAATGAGTTCTCATTCAGAACAAGATTCTCACTCCATTGTTTGACTCTCTGAGCTAAAAAAAAAAAAATGTGGATGGTTATCCAAGGTGACTTCTTGTGTGTAACCAGACTGCAGAAAAGTTTGCAGAGAGGATTTTTAAACCCCTTTTTGAAAACATAAAAAAGAATCCTCATAAGAAATAATGGAAATAATTGTTATCTTACATTTAAATACTGGAATCTTTTGTTTAAATATTTCACATTTTTAAATATACCCTGAAGCAATTCAGACTTTAAAGCAGAGAAGAACAAAGTCATGTCATCAACATGTTTTCAATTACCAACTAAATGTCCGTGCAATGTCAGAGAAATTGTAATTTTATAAATGCACTGAGATTTCATTATTTTAATTAACGTTCCCCCATTCCCAGTTTTTCTATAGTTTGCACAATATATTTCTATGACCATGGACTATCACTATTTAATAAGTTGCAGAAACATGTCATGTTTAGACCATACCCAGCTGCTGCTTAACTCTGGCAAAATTAAATTAAATAAATTATAGTAAAAATTGCATAATACATTATTATATCCAGACTTAATTGGAAAGTACTTCTTTATTTTATATTTTAAAATGTTAAGAAGGCAAAGAGGCGGAAAAAAGACCATTAATACATACAGACTTTGTAGCTTAGGGACGTATCTTTCAACTACAGAAGGTCAGAAAGCTCAATAGCCTAAGCAACCAGTTCTAAATGAACCATGAATAGCATCACTGAGTCACTCCACAAACAGTTTGTGCAGATACCAACAACGTTTTGTATCAATACAAATCTCAACCAGCACAGAGAATTCTGAAAAGATATTAACATCCATTGCCTTTCTGAAATTGAGGATGCCCATATGTGCCCCCTGATCAAGCCTCTTCTGTTATATTCATATTAAATGTTCATAAAAATCTTTTTAGATAAAGCATTGCATCATTTTAAAAGATGGCAACATGGACGTAAGATTGCGTATCTTCTTCAGCAAGTAGATCTGTCCACCAGAATTTATCAAGAGAATGAAACACTTGAAACAATGCTCAAAATGGCTGCAATTCCATGTTTTAAAAGAACATGTGTGAAGAAGTACTTCCACTGTTAATTTCAATGGATGATTATGGGTTCTGTCTTCCCATCCACATTTTATACACCATGCTTGATTTTATATTCTTTATATTTTATATTTTATATTCTTCTGTTGGGTTTCTCCTATCTTTCCTTTGCTTTTAGTCAAGAAGCCTAAATTGCTTTATACTTTCCTTGCAAGGGAAAAGTTAGTTCACTAGTCATTTTGCATAACCTTTGTGTTTGTTTTTTTCAGTTTCACAGTATTCTTTTTGAGACTGTTGATTAGAACTTCATCTAGTCTTACAACTAACTGTAGATAGCATGAAATCTGCTGTTCCTCAAAACATCTACACAGCAGGGATTTTATTGAAATGTCCATTATAGCCCTAAATTCAATGTTCCGGATTTTTCCCTGACTGCTTTCATATCTTTTGCAAAAATATTCTTATTTGTACAAACCTTAACATGACTTGTCTTTTCTAAAAGCAGCCTTTTGTTACTATAGGTAGTCCTCACTATCATAATTAGGACCAGCGTCTCAGTCGTTAAGTGAAGCAGTTGTTAAGCAAGATGCCCTTGTGAGTACTTAGGTCAATCACCACAATCCCAACACTTTCATCTGCAGTTGTTAAGTGATGTCATGGGTTATTTGAACATACCCAGTTTTGATAAAGGTCTGGATGAGACCATATTGACCTCCCCAAGTATAAAATAAATCACTGGGCTTTATAGTTTGGCAATCTTGTAATATGGCAAAAGCATAAAACTGCCTTTGCTGTTGGACACAGACCTTATAAATTAACAAAATTACAGCATTTAAGAAGTTAATTCTTTACATGAGGACTTAAAACATTTTTAAATAGCAAACTAGACTGACTCAACTGTAGGTAGATTTTAGTTATTGTTTACTGTTTTTGTTCTTGAGACGATTTTCTTGTCCTAGTAAACTTACACAGAAGACCTTGAGCCAGCCCTTTCTAAACTTTCCGCAAATGCAAATAATGCATACAATACAATAGACTTCCCTGCTTTCAAATCATTTTATTCCATCCAATTTTCAGGGAGATTTTAGTTTTTCTATATCTTTACTTTATCTCTTGAGTTGACTCTAATCAAAACTTCTCCTGAAACCATCTCCTGCTGCATCATTTTGCATTCTTAGAGGTTTTCCATCATCTAAAAGCACAACTTTTACAACTTCAGCTACCAAATCTGGTGTAAAGCACAATACTGTTATGTTTTGCTAGCATTTTCAGGCTGGAAGACGTCCCTCAGCTCTGAGCTTTGCTTCTTTCAACCAATTCAACAATCGTCAACTTCCTTTTACTATAATCATTGTAATTTACTGATTGCCTATTATTTTCCAACTGACCTTTTCTTTCTCTCCTTCTTAAAAATCCCAGCCAGAAGTTTTTAACCAATTATGAACCATACGGGCCTTCTAACTACCATTCCAAATTTGTTGATACCCCTTCATTTTAGTCAACATCAAGCCTCTCTTACATAGCAACTGTAACCAAGGCAACCACATCTGTCTTTGGCCCAATGCAAAAAAGCAAAACTGGCCTGCTCAGTTACATAGCAACCTCATCCAGAGGTCACTCCCAGGACATAACATTTACACATGCACAAACAAAAATACAGTAGTTCTTCAGAAGTGCATAGCTCTCCTCTTCCATGAAGCATGCGTCACGTTCATTAATGAGAGGTAACTTTTGATCGTGCATATATTACGACTTTATCATGTAGCCTGGTTTGCATTAGGTGAAGAGGTTTATTATTTTTGAAAGAGCCTTAGATGATAATCTATTTGTTGTGATTTTCTCTGCTAATTATATATATACATATTCAATTTTAAATGCATTGTGTATAAAAATTGTATGACTTTTGTGTATATACACAATTGTATGCCTTTTCTGCAGTGAACCCAATGTTGCTTAAGCCACATTTACAAAAGGATTTTCATCTGATTCTTTTAACTATTTTCAATAATATGTGCATCGTATAGGTTTATGTGCATTTTTGATATACACAAACATATACTGAATTGCAATGTTTTGAATATTTGTAGGATTGTGATGGCGAACCTATGGCATGGGTGCCAGAAGTGGCATGCAGAGGTGATCTGTCCCCGTCCCCACACACACACACAACACAGCCAGCCGAGGGTTAAGGAAACACTTTGGAACGCACCCAGTTCTTATCTCCCACTTGGCAGTGATAGACACACCGTCTGCCAAGGGACTTTATTTCCACAAACAGAAAGCAAAGATACGAACGTTCACAAAAGTCCAAGCAGAAATAATATTCCTCCCAGCAGTTCCGGACGAGGCTTTAGTGACTATCCAAGGTTTACTTTGTTCGTCACAAAGATCCTTGACCACCACCCTCTATTATATAGTCTCTGGGGTGTGGTCCAGTGACTCAGTTCTAATCCCTAGCACGCCTCCTAAACTGCTGCAAACGTTTATCACGCCTTCGGAGGCGTGCGTCCAGGAATGATGTGTCATTATCACTCTGATCCGAATCAGCTGTCTCCTCTCCCTCGGCCGGCACTTGAGACAATGCCAGAGGGGAGGGGCCTGGAGAGGGAGGCCTGGCTGACTCCTCTTCCTCATGCTCGGAGCTTTCTTCCTCCGATGGGACAGGCTCAGAGGGCGGGGCCACAACAAGAGGCATCTCTCCATGCATGTGAGCTGTCACCTGTTGCTTTTCCGGGTTCCGGCGCCCCGGGCAACTACTCTTCTGGTTTCCAGCGCATGCATGCTCATCGTCCAGCTGGTCTTCATGTGTGCATGTATGCCAGAAACTGGAAGATCAGGTGGCCGGTGTACATGCGCATGGCGGAAACCAGAAGAGCAGCCGCCCGGTACATGCATGTGCACTGGGCAGCTGCTCCTCCGGTTTCTGGAGCACACGCACATACTCCAGTTTCAGCACTTGGTGCCGAAAAGGTTCGCCGACACTGTTGAAGGATAACCAAGCCTTAATAGTTTAAAAATATTAAATATTAAATATTAAAAATATTAAGTTAGGTATGGTTGACCCAAAATGCAAGCCAAATGAATTTCTTCCTCATCTGCATTTGGTGACTGCGTCACACATTTAGAATAGACAAAAACATAAGACACATCTTTTCAAAATGAAGCTTTTGCTCCGGTCACATATTAAAGCAAATCATTAACAAATCTTATTTTTCAATTAGCACAACTAAATATTTTAAAACAAGTATTTCCCTCAAATCTACCTATATAACTATGCCATTATCCCCAAAAACCCTTTGCTTAAATCTTAAATCCTAACCAATTATCAATCTATTTTCTTTTTCATTTGCTTAGATGGATATATTTTAACATTATAAATCATACAACTATTTTAAACATTCCAAAAAAATTTAATTTCAACATACCCATCTTTTTTCTAACTATTAAATTCAAAATTTATATTCTTTATTTCTATTATTAAATCTATCATTATTCATTTTATCTTAACTATCACTCTCAACATACCTCCCCTCACTTTAATTATCCCACCTCATTTTATATCTCCCTAAAAAACAAACAATCCCCCCCCCCCACATTATTGTCTTTATTTTTGTTGTTAAACCAATCATTTTTATTTCTTGGCTGTTAAACACAGCATAACCATTTATTTTGGCTGTTGAACACAGCATATCCTTTTTTATTTTTTGGCTGTTACACAGCATGCCCTTTGTTTGGCTGTTAAACACAGCATATTAATTTTTGTTTTTTGGCCGTTACACGGCATATTCAGTTTGGTTTGGCTATTATACAGCATAATCATTTTGTTTGGCTGTTCAACACAACATATTATAACTTTTTGGCTGTTGAACACAGCATATTCATAGTTGGTTTAACTATCAATATCTACTTAAACCTTTCTTTGTTGTTTCCATCTATCTATTCATTGCTTTTTCACATAATCGTATTTTTCTGTATCCTTTTTCATGACATTCATGACATTTTAACATTGAGACATGGTTCTTGCACAATACATATCTTTAACTGTATTTATAAATTCCTTTTAACATTTTCAATTAATCATATTTATCCTTGTTCTTTTCCTTAACATTTTGACATTAAAACATAGTTCTTGCATCAAGCATATCTTTACATGTATTAATTAATTTCTTTTAACATTCTTAATTTCTATAAAAACCTCCCTTTTATTATTACAATCCATCTTTACTTTATTTTATTTTTAATCACATTATCTTCATTTCCTTGCATGCAAACGTATATTTCCTTCCATTTTCCAAATTTTTAATTTTTTTCTCCATAAATCACATTAAATCTCTTTTCTTATTTTTATTTTGGATATGATGTATCAAATCTTTTTCTTTTGAGGCTGTGCTTAATCCTTCTTTTATTCCTGCGCCAACATTTAAATTGTTATTATTTCAACTGTAGGAGTTCCATTGTAAATTTCTTTTCTTTTCACCATAATCAACTGCCTGCATGCAGGAAAGAAAAATCCTCCTCCACAGAATTCAGAAATTTTTATCTATAAAACTCAGAGTTTCCCATAACAAAGGAAAGTTACAAAGTTCCTCTTTACGCCAGATGGTGTCTCTCTATAATCCACATTTCTATTAGTCAAGCAAGACTCCATTTTATTTATTATTATATAACCATCCAATTTATTTCTTCTTATTTCTTCTTCTTTTAATTAAAAAAAAAATCAAATCTTCTTTTTAAAATCCAGTTCAAATTTTAAAGTGTTTAGTCTTTTAACCATATCTCCAGATTAATTCTCTTAGTTCTGTTCCAAAATTAGTTGTTTCTCGGGTCTTTGTGTCTTCAAAATTGTAGTTTTAAAAAGTTTTTCCAAAGCCCCCCCCCCCTTTTTTTAAAATTTGATTTATATGCCGCCCTTCTCCGGAGTCTCAGGGCAGCTTACAATGTGCTAAGCAATAGCCTTCATCCTTTTGTATATTTATACAAAGTCAGCTTATTGCCCCCATAACTGGGTCCTCAATTTACCTACCTTAGAAAGGATGGAAGGCTGAGTCAACCTTGAGCCTGGGGAGATTCGAATCTGCAGTAATTGCAGGCAGCTGGTCTTAATAACAGGGTGCTTTAGACCACTGTACTACCAAGGCTCTTTGTTGCATAGCCACTGTTTTAGGCTAGCGGTCTTCTAATTATTAGTGATGTTCCAAACGTTGTTACAAGCCTGGGCTGTTGTCACTCACCCGGCTTCAAAGAGCTCCATTTTTTGCCGCTTTCCTCCAGCACTTTTCTTGCTCGGTTGTCACAGCTTCGTTGCAGCCACCATGGCTGCCGCCTCCCACCGCCGACTCACAGAGGGTTCCCTCCGACCTCTGACGAACTTGCCTGTTCCTCTCGGTTGTCCGAGGTGCCCCTCTTCTTCCCCCACCCCTGCAAGACGGGTTCGGTCCAAAGACCTATCAGTGGCGGTTCGGTAGCCAGGGTTTTCGTGGGGCTCATTAGAGCCCGCTATTTCCCCAACTGTCTCGCTGCGACACCAAACCTGAAGTCCCAGCCAGGAACTTTTGGAGGTCCGTGTTTAGAGCTTTGTTCCTGATCTTGCAATGAACAGTGGGGCTTTTGGGGGAAAGTTGGAGCAATAAAGGAGAATGAAGCCTTCATTCCGGCTGTGTTGCTTCTGTGCCCAGCCCCAGGTCATCACAGTTACGTTTTTCTTTCCATTGACTTGTGGTGTGGTGTGGTAGGTGTGATGAAAAGCTAGCCAACTCAGGTATGCTGTACTGAGAAATTATTGCTCATATGGGATTCAAATAATTTAGGTGAGAGGACAATTCTTTAGTTTTCTTTAATTACACATACTTCTAAACAAAACTCCAATAATATTTGAGTTGATTTTTCTGTAATGATGAAATTAAATTACATATGACACTAATCTATACGGAGTTCCCAATCATGAGTTTGAAAATCAGACCAGTTCTTGCTAAAAATATATAATACATTTCTTTAAACATGTAAAGCATTATACAGATGGTTTGATGTATAATTCATGATGATTCTTGAGTCTTCCAACTGTAAAGGGCATGCTATTGTTCTTCTTTCTTTTGTGTTTTATGTTCAGTTATTGTTGTAGTCCCCGTGCTTTGCTTACAATCTTCTATATGGCTCCAGAAAACTCATTAAGACATGAATTATGTGTAACAAAGTGCCATACTTTGTTGTATCCCAGTTTGGCACAATGACATCTGTAATTTATAAATTCTACGTAAGAAGGCCATTTTACATATTGGATTTTAGAAGGAAGACTGCAGGTTGGAATGTATTAATGGATAGATTTATTATTATAAGTTCTATACTGTAGTGCAAATTTTAATTTTAAGATTAGGTCAGTAAAGTACCTCTAGCTATTTGTGTTCATTTGAGGAAAATATCTAATAGGATGTTAAACCATAGTGCTTCATTGACTTGAGAGTATTTCACCTGATATTTTAGCATGTGTTTAGGTACAAGAAGTAATAGGCTAGTTACTGAAATAAATATCACTTCCTGCAATATTATTTATATATTTATTTAGATTTAGAGGTCACTTGACCTTCAGAACATCTCTAGGCAGCTTACATTTTAGAAACATAGAAAATAATAAAAAGAATTTGGCAGGTCCAAAGAAACCACACTTCGTTTTAATATAAAACACAACAAATGGGCGATCTCTGCATCATCACTCAAGCCCTAGGAGTACAGCCAAGTTTTTAAAGACTTCTAGAACATCATTAGGATGTTAGCCAAACAGATATCTGGAGGTATATCATGCCAGATTCCAGGAGCCAGCCACTGTGTCAGAGAAGGTCCCAATAGGTGGCATTGTTTGACTGAAGGAACTTGAAGCACACTACCAGCCATCTCCTGTGCGTACTTATTAATTTTTTAAACATAAAAATAAAAGTTTACAAGCTTTAATTGATGCCAAATTGGAAAGCCAAATTTTAAAGGAACTTTATTGTTATGGTTGATTACAAATTCTACCAGATTTGGCAGACTGGATTTGGTATTTTTATCCACCTATGAAGTTCTTTCCAAAACATCACCATCATCATCATCATTAATCATCATCACATAAATAAACATGCATTATGGGTGATTCTCCAGCACACTTCTTGAAACTCGAGGAATTTTTAGAGATTCTATGGATTTTTATGGAATCTAGCAGGTTGTTGGTTTTCCAATTGGCATTAGTGATTGTCCTTTACCTGTTTTTAAATTGAAGACTGAATCAAAGCTTATGAGGCCAGAGATTTACTGATTACATGATATATGGTTGAAGGAAAAAAAAATTTTTTTGCTAATCAATTATTTTTTTATACAGCATTTCAACATTTTCTGAAAACCTGCTCTAGAGGATCAGAGGTGCTCTGAAAGAGCATGGAAAGTAGCCACTGGGGATTATAAAGAAAAATAAAAAATCAGCAAAAAAATAATACTTTAAAAAATTATTTGCTACATCTCATTCTTTTGCATGGAAGAGCAAGGTTCGCTCCAATAATATTTTGTTCAGTCTAAATTTTGCTCTTAACATAGTTCATTTACCAGATACTGTGCAAGTAGTTATCTCTCAATTTAACCATGGACTACTCTGTGTTTCCCCAAGACAGGTTATTTCATGCTGTCATGGTTACTTCTCTGTAAGATGACAATAAACCTACAATGTTCTATTTCTATACCTCCATTATAAATAAAAAACTCTTGATATATCATACTAATAAACATGATAAGTATTATTGCAATAGTATAATATTTATTTATTTATTTATTTATTTATTTATTTATTTATTTATTTATTTATTTATTTTTCATATTTGTATACCGCTCTACTCCCGAAGGACTCAGGGCGGTGAACAGCCATAATAAATACAAGTACATATAGAAGTTAAAAACTATTAAAAACAGATTAAATAATTTAGGCTCAAAGATTAAAACATCCAAATTTATCTAAAAGAGGTCTAAAACCCGATTTAAAAGCCAATTTAAAAGCCAATTAAAAAGGGAGAGTTAGGCCAGACCAGCTTGTTGGAATAGAAACGTTTTCAGGGCACGGCGGAATATGCGTAAGTCTTGGATGTTTCGTAACTCCGGGGGAAGCCCGTTCCAGATGGTAGGTGCCCCCACAGAAAAGGCTCTCCCCCTGGGGGCCGTCAGTCGACATTGTTTGGCTGACTGCACCCTGAGGAGTCCCTCTCTATGGGAGCGAACTGGTCGGTGAGAGGCTATTTGTGGCAGGAGGCGGTTTCGTAAGTACCCTGGTCCTGAGCCATGGAGCGCTCTAAAGATAGTAACCAAAACCTTGAAGCGCACCCGGAAGACCACCGGGACCCAGTGCAGCTCGCGCAGGAGAGGGGTTACATGAGAGCGCCACATTGCTCCCATCACCACCCGCGCGGCCGCATTCTGGACCAGTTGGAGCCTCCGGGTGCTTCTCAAGGGGAGCCCCATGTAGAGAGCATTACAATAATCCAGGCGTGAGGTGACAAGGGTGTGAGTGACCACGCGTAACGAGTCCCGATCCAGAAAGGGACGCAACTGGTGAATCAGGCGAACCTGATAAAAAAAATATTTTATTTGACAGATAAAATATTGTTATATTACTAATTCACTTTTGTTTGTCTCCAAGCAAAACAGAGGAAACTATACTGATAAAGGAGAATAAAATATAGCACATAAACCAACTAAAGCCTTTTGAAACATTCTAAGTAAGCCAAAAATCCCAGCAGCTTCAGAAGAAAAAAGAGAAGTCATCTACAACATACAGTGTAAAGACTGAAACAGCCACTACATAAGACAAATAGGCAGAAGACTAGCAGAACACATCAATGAACACCAACTAGCAGTCAAAAGACATGATGAAAACTCTTTAATTTCACAACATATAGTCAGAGTTAACCATAGTTTCAACTGGGAAACTGTGGACCAGTGGTGAAATCCAATTTTTTTTACTACCGGTTCTGTGGGCGTGCCTTGGTAGGCATGGTGTGGCTTGGTGGGCGTGGCAGGGAAGGATACTGCAAAATCTCCATTCCCACCCCACTCCAGGGGAAGGATACTGCAAAATCTCCATTCCCACCCCACTCTAGGGAAGGATACTGCAAAATCTCCATTCCCACCCCACTCTTGGGCTAGCCAGAGGTGGTATTTGCCAGTTCTCCGAATTACTCAAAATTTCTGCTACTGGTTCTCTGAACTGCTCAAAATTTCCACTACCGGTTCTCCAGAACCTGTCAGAACCTGCTGGATTTCACGCCTGCTGTGGACCATCCTAAACAAAGCCAAGTCCAAAAACACTAGAGAAAAAATTTCTGGAAGCCTGGTATTCTGACAAATTGGCCATCAATAGACACATAGACATAAATAACATCTACATATTATGCAAAGCAGACAATCAACAAGCCAGAAAGGGAACAAAATGACCAAAATACCTCCTTCCTCCCAGCAATCAGCATTCAGATGAGCATAGATTAACAACAAAATTAAAATCAGGCCAATAAATCAAGAAGTAAATATTGTCCCAGTCAATACCTGCCCAACAAGCTAACAGTTAACAGCCCAGCCAAAGAACATACTAGATCATTCACACTAACACTGACAGAGCAAGCCACCAGAATATAAACTGAACGCAAACCCCACTCCTTACTAGCACTGATGATGTTACTTAGTTTGGGTAATGAAATGTTTGCAAGAAAACAACCAAGTTTAGAGAGCACCAAAGACCCCTCAGAGATCATTGTAATTAATCTCTTGATTTCAATAAATTTCTGCAGCACATTTACCTAACTTATTTTTAACATTACTAAGTTTGTTTCA
This sequence comes from Arizona elegans, assembly GCA_022577455.1. Lineage (NCBI taxonomy): Eukaryota > Metazoa > Chordata > Lepidosauria > Squamata > Colubridae > Arizona > Arizona elegans. Next base: position 132,836,663 of record JAKOOJ010000002.1, on the reverse strand, counting down.
TGTGACTATTGAATGAGAATTCATAATGTGTTTTGAATTTATGTCTCTATGAAAGTATATTTTGGCTATACTTTCAAGAGAATTCAAGATGCTAATGAGACCATATTTGCACCACATTGTACAGTGTGCACAAATACCACATTTATCCTGATACAGTTATTTTCCATCCATAACACTGCCTGTCTGGCTAACACTCTGTTTTCTGCTTAAGCAAGGACTATGCATAGAATTTTCTGGAAATGATAAATATTTCAATTAAAAATAGTGCGCATAGACCTCTAAACTTTACAGAAAAGCTAACTTTTGTATTATAAAATCGCATAAATGCCTATTGCAAACTAACATGACACAAAGGTGACAAAACGTGTGTTGTGATGTCATGATGCAAGCTTTGCCCTTTCATTTTTGCATCGGGCTACACGTTTCATCAGTAACCCTCGTTTCTCTTCTTGTGAAAGCCTAAATGGAAAAGATCACTGTAGTATTATCCATGGTTTGTATATCTGAAATACACAAATGCAGTAATTTCATGTTTTCTCCCTTGAAAGAGGATTATTTGAAATCAAACATCAGTGGATGAATCTTTGTGATACATACATATTTGCGCTCAGACCTTGAAGTACTTTGTTTTTTAAGCAGCTTCAATTGCTTCATTTTGCGAGATGATTTACAGTGCGTTCTGCTTAGCCTTTTCCTCAATGTCATGCTTTCTTTCATTGTAAATCAATTGAGGAGTGAAACAGTATAATTTTTTTTTCCTGAGAACTCAAGATAAATTATGTCTGCTCTTCCACCAATGTAGAGGTATACTCAAAAAATTCAGCAAATTTGTCAAACACAATCTCTCTTTAAATAACCTATTCTCAGTGACCCTTAAATACTCAGTGATACCACAGTGTTCTATCATCTTGACAACAAATGAGTGAAAATTTTGCAAGGAGAAATTCCATTATCAGAAATTCTGATTTGTTTGTGACTCTAATCCAAGCACGCTGGGTGGTAGGGAGTTTCTAATAGGAGGTGATGGTTTGGCATTACTCATCCATTTACTATATAGAACAATGATGGCTAACCTTTTCTGGACCGAGTACCCAAAGCACGTGTGTGCACAAATGCACGTGTGCGCGCCCAACCTCCCAAAATGCATGCACTTGTGCCCTATACATGCGCCCCACCCCCATGCATGCGCACGCACTCCGGCATACGACCCACCCCACACACATGCACACACCTCGCTCCCCGCGCATGCACGGCAGAGACCCAAAGACCAACTGACCGGTGGGAGGTGCATGCACATGCGCAGTGGAGCTAAACTGAGGTGATGGCTCATGTGCCCACAGAGAGGGTGTTGCGTGCCAGCTCTGGCACACTTGCCATAGAGTTGCCATCATGGATATGGAGTATATTTCGAAGTCAGCTTGGACAGAAGTATCCTATCTAAACTGCAATAATCCAGACAACCACTAGGTCTCAGGAAAGAGACCCAGAAAGCTATAACGCTTTGCTGCCCACCCAGTGATTGTCTGCTTTTTCTCCCCAGTCCCAATCAGCTAACCTAATGGTGCTCAGTCATTTTAAATTGATTGGTCTGTTATGGCTTTAACACATAACAGGTGTGAATTAATTTAAACCTCACCTGAGACCTCAGTAATGCTGCTTAAGGTACAAAGTACAGAAAGTTCTTGTTTAGCAACCACAACTGGGACCAGCAATTCAGTTGTTAAGTGAAATGTTTGCTAAGTAAAACCACAAATGTGCTTATGGTGTAACTTCAACTTTCCTCTGCTTTGCACACCTACAAAGGCATAAATCAAGGATTGGTTGCAAAGATAATTTTTCATTGCCATCGTAATTACAAGTGGTCACTAAACAAAGCAATTGTTAAACAAGGACTACCTATATCAGTGAAGTTATCTTTCCATTCACCTATGTAGATATTCACTAACTCAATCTTCTCTTTGTTTCTATTTTCAACCCTCAACTGTTCTTTACTTTTTATTTATTTATCATTCAAATTTATATAGCCACCTATCTCATATATATTCTGGGTGACTTACTAACAATTAAAATAAATATAAAAATAAAACACCAATACAACAACTTAAAAAAACAATATAAAAGTATATTAAAACCATAACAATTTGTAACCAAAGCAATCATACCTAACAATAGCATTCAATGCAACCACTGGATTGGTTCTGGCACTTTCTCTCAGGATCATATGAAAGGCCAGCAGGATTGTGGCCAATCTAATCTCTGGGACAACAATCTAGGCTTTCCTCCTCCTAAATCTCCCCAGGTGACACTCTTAATTGACAGGACCTGGAACATGAGCCTCCTGCTGAACCTGGACGGATAGATGCAGTTGGGAAGAGATGGTCCCTCACATGACCCAGTCCAATTTGCATAATGTGCAATGTACCATATTCATTCCTTTACAATACCCAGGGTTTCTTAATTATTGGAATTCCAAATTACAAATAGTGTACAATTGCTGTACTGTGTTTCTCTAGTTTCCTCTACTCAAACTTTCTTGTTTGTCCTAGACTTTCTTCAGATTTCTTTTTCAATTTCCCATAAGTTCGTTGTACTCCATGGATATATGAGTGGCAGTTCAGTTTAGAAGATCATATTGTCTTTAAGGGTCATATCTGACTTTTTAATGGACATTTCATGATCTTCTACATCCAACAAACACCTAACCTAAGGATCAATTGGACTTGGCCTGATATGCTAACATGAGAGTCAGCAGAAATTATCCTACATCTTCATTTTTTAAACACTCTCAATGTATTTTCAAAAATGTTTTTAAATTCATCATGTGGAAATTACAAAAGCGCATTTACCTCATGTTTATATCCTAGACTGGACCAGAGATAGGTTTCAGCAGGTTCTGGCCATTCTGGAGAACTGGTAGCAGAAATTTTGAGTAGTTCGGAGAACCGGTAAATACCATCTCTGACTGGCCCCGCCCCCATCTATTCTCTGCCTCCTGAGTCCCAGCTGATCGGGAGGAAATGGGGATTTTGCAGTAACCTTCCCCTGGATTGGGGAGGGAATAGAGATTTTACAGTATCCTTCCCTTGACATGCCCACTGTGCCACGCCTACCAAGCCATGCCACGCCCACCAAGCCACACCCACAGAACCGGTAGTAAAAAAATTTGAAACCCACCACAGGACTGGACATTTTAATAAACCTTTTTCTTGTGTGCTTTATAACCATGACTATGTTGGTGAATGTGCAAACCTAACATGGGAAGGTGCACATATTTGTTCCATTGAACAGGGCAAATGTTATATATTCACTAAGGCTTCTATATTACTAATACCTAAATAAAAATTATTATAGCATTAAGCTGTATCCTGGCAATAATATTAATTATAACAGTTATAATGTCAAGTGGTTACATTCTATTTTGTAATCTTTTACAAAATAGCTACAGTAACATAGATTTAAATACAAGTAATAAAAAAAAATCTTGATCCTCTAAGGAAAAACAGTTTGCTATGTATTCATTCCTTTTGAATACCCAAGGTTTCACAGGTTCATCTTAATTACTGGAATTCTGATTTACACATAGTGTTTTTAAGATTTGTCACCAAAGTTTTTGTTTTGTGCATTCCTAAAAATATGCAATATATACATCTGGAAACACATTTGTTGGGGTTCCATGGTAGTTGAATATGCCCTACTTTGAAGTCTTTCATTGTAAAATGGAACAAGTCAGGCTGATGGAGGTGACTTGATCAGTTGTGCTATCTCTTATAGGCAGGCAGGAAAATACATAAAGCATTGACACTTGTTTTAGAATCCGTGTTCAACAATACCATTTTTTGAATGACAATATTTATAAATGAGCCGGAGTGGCGCAGTGGTTAGAATGCAGTATTGCAGGCTACTTCTGCTGACTGCTGGCTGCCTACAGTTCGGAAGTTCGAATCTCACCAGGCTCAAGGTTGACTCAGCCTTCCATCCTTCCGAAGTGGGTAAAATGAGGACTCAGATTGTTGGGGGCAACATGCTAACTCTGCAAAACCCTTAGAGAGGGCTGTAAAGCACTGTGAAGCGATATATAAGTCTAAGTGCCATTGCTATTGCTAAATAGTTCAAAGAGTGATATGGCAGTATGCAGGCAAAATGTCTCATGTTTTAAAAAAATGAATTTGTATTTTGTTGAAACATATTTATTATTGTTATTATATAAATATTTCTTCCTTGAAATGTTTTGGCAGAATATCTTACCTAAAAGCAAAATTGCATAGGAACCTGGATGCTGACTTTGTCTAGATCAGATAATCAGTCTACCTATTGTAGTGCTGTCTGTAGCAATTGGCATTTAAGTCATCTTTTTCCCTTATACAGAGAGAGGTACTAGAATTGATACTACCTAGAGTTTATTTATTGATTAGGTTTATGTACCGATTATCTCGTCTAGAGATGGGACTTATGATCTTCTGCGTAAGAATCTGAGTTATATCCCACTGTAACAATAAAGAATAGCAATTAATATAGCAGGTAAAGCAGCACAGGCACTTCTTTTTTCAGTATACCTTGAACATTTATACAGACAAATCATTCTTTTTAGTCTTACCCCAGCCTTATCTCTTTGCTTTTTCCACCTTACCCCAACCCCCTACAGAAAACTGAATTAATGCCCTTGGTTGAAGGAAAGCATTATCTTTAGCATGGCGCTCTGCCCTTGCTAAGAAAGTGACATTTTCATTTTGTCTTTTGCTTTTAGATTGGACAACGGTAGGGATTCTCTTAGGTCACAGGGCATCTTGTATAAAAGAAACACTTTTCAATAGTGCTGACACTGTAGGAAATCTTACTGAAGCAATTGAAGGCAGAATCGTTTTCACAAGAATCCATGTATGAAGGTCAGTTTGCACCTTGACTTCTCTGAAACAGGGACAGAGAGGAAAATGTATTCTCTTGCAGAACCAACTACTTGTGTGATATAAATTCCTGAGGATAATCAATGGACTGTGTACAGAAAGACTTCCTTTTCTATATAATGCATAGCTTGATTCTGCTTTAACTCTGAATTCTGCTCAAACCTGCACAATTTTGAAAGTGTACAAACTAGAGGTGAAATTCAGCAGGTTCCGACAGATTCTGGAAAACTGGTAGCGGAAATTTTGATCAGTTTGGAGAACCGGTAGTGGAAATTTTGAGTAGTTCAGAGAACTGGCAAATACCACTCCTGGCTGCCCCCAGAGTGGGGAGGGAATGGGGATTTTGCAGTATCTTTCCCCTGGAGTGGGATGGAAATGGAGATTTTGCAGTATCTTTCCCCTACAACACCTACCAAGCCATGGCCACCAAGCCACACCACAGCCACCAAGAACCGGTAGTAAAAAAAAATTTGAATTTCACCACTGGTATATACTAAATAACATTAGGTTTGATCGAGTTGTAAATTGGTCTATTACAGTAGATATGACCATAGTGCAAAGTTAAATAGGACACGCCAGTAACCTTCCTTCTACCCTTAATCTCTTTAATCTCTCCCTCTTTGCCTCTCTTTCACACACATATCAGCTGGAAAAAAGAAGAGGTTATACCTGATTAGAATGTGGTAGCAGCTTGGCTGACCTCCCTCAAACAGTCCTTCCATATATGTTACATGCCAATTTCCTATGGCAATGAGGTTGAGAAATGCTTTCGTATGACCGCACTAATTTTTTTAAAAGCTTGTAGGATCTAAGAAGCAGAGAACATGAGAATGACATTAAAAAATGGAGCGAGACCTTGAGATAGGATGCTTTAGGACACAAATAAGGTTTCTCTGAGAAGTAGAAGTAGAAGTTCTCTCCATCACAGAAGAATTAGATGGCTAGACTGGAGATTTCCACCCTTGATGCAATATTCCAAGAAAGTAACCCAGCTGCATCTGTTCTTCTACCTTTGTTTATGTTTAAGTAGCACTTCAAATGTGAAAACTGTTTCATTGTGGAGAAAAATCCTGGAAAGCATATACAGGTAGTCAGGGGTGGGTTCTACTTACCTTTACTACCGGTTCGCAACGGGATTGCACACACGGGCTCGCTTCGCTTGCACACACGCGTTGCTTCTTGCAAACCGGTCTGAACTGGGGGCAACCCACCACTGCAGGTAGTCCTCAATTTATGACCACAATTGAGCCCAAAATTTATGTTGCTAAGTGAGAAATTTCTTAAGTGGTTTTTGTCCCATTTTATGACTTTTCTTGCCAAAGTTGTTAAGTGAATCACTGCACTTGATAAGTTAGTAACCCAGTTGTTAAGTGAATCTGGCTTCCCCATTGACTGTGCTTGTCGGAAGGTTGCAAAAGGTGATCACATAACCATGGGACACTGCAACTGTCATAAATGTGAGACAGTTGCCAAGCATCTGAATTTTGATCATGTGAGGCTGCAACGGTCATAAATGTGAAAAATGGTCACTTTTTTCAGTGCCATTGTAATTTTGAACAGTCACTACCCTGTTTCCCCTAAAATAAGACATCACCTGATAATAAGCCCAATCAGGCTTTTGAGCGCATGTGCTAAAATAAGCCCCCCCAAAAAATAATCCCTTCCCAAAAATAATCCCTCCCCAAAAATATTTAAACGTATGCACAGCCAGTCCCTGCCATTTCCTCTGGTTAGGGTTAGGGAGACAGAGCTGGAAATCAGGTAAGACGGCAAGAGGAGCCCCATCTTGCTCCATCCGCCCCAAAATAATAAGACATCCTTGAAAATAAGGCCAAGTACTTATTTTGGGGTTTAAAAAAATGTAAGACAGGTTCTTATTTTCGGGGAAACATGGTAAATGAACTGTTGTAAATTGAGGACTACCTGTGTAGTGGTATTGCCTGATGGACTCCAGACTGGAAATCTATGTCAGGCAGAGTTCTCACTCATTCACTTACCTGTAATGACATATAGGTATGTACAAAACAAAATATGTAAAATTCCTGTCTGGGACAATCCACAGAAAATTTGGATACTGTTTACCTATGGAAGTGCTTTTTTTTAACATACTCTTACAGTCCCCAAAACATTCAGTGCCTTGCTGTCCAGTGGCAAATGACCACTGTTTTTACAATGCTCACTTTTACTAGAGCCTGATATGTTTTGAAAAACATACTTAAGATTTTTCAATGGTGCTGATGCTAAGCAATCAGCAAAACTGAAGTCCTTTGCTCCTTCATTACAGAGTCATGTTCCCTGCATCTTCGTTGTTACTTTTAAATTAGATCCTAGCATTACTGTAGTTAATTGCTTTAGACGGCAAATGGAAGAGCAGGCAGGAATTTTATTTATTTATCTATAGTGCCTAGTGGAATTTAATCAATAATAAATGATAATGTGTTTCCTTGAAAATACAACCTACCCTAAAAATAAGTCCTAGCCTGATATTTTTGGGGTGGGCCTAATATAAGCCCTACCCCAAAAATAAGCCCTAGTGAAGAGTTTGGGCATGGCCAGCACAGGAGGCAGCCCTTCCATTCCCTTGAATTTTTTCCCATTGCTGTTCAAGCTTTTTGAAAAATATATTAAAAGTTTCTTCCAGCATATGTAAGCTTTATTCTACTTTGTGAAGGGTTCTAAGTAGAAGTGGACAATAAACCATTAGATATTAAACATTTAAAATGATAGCTCTACACATCTTTAAATATTCATATATGCAAACATATGCACAAACCCAAAGATTCTCATTTTTGCAGTTCAAGGAAAAAAATGTCATAACAGCTATGATTACAGGTGGCTTTCTGGCTCATATGCTTGCTTATTTGAAGAAGACAGTAAAGTACAAAGGAAATGCCTGTCAATCATAGTTCATTTATATGCTAGTTTACTAAACCAGAGCGTTATAGAGTGGACTGGGTTTATTGTATCATAAAGTGTTTGTCTATTTAGATCCTGAATTAATGAGTAAGTTACTTCTTCCATTCATAGTGGGTTGATTCTATTCTTTATCCTATTTATTAAATTTATTCTATAGAGACATCATAGTCCATCAGAATTGTTTATTTTCACTCATGAAATAGAAAAAGAGCTGCTGTGTTATAATGGAGATAGAAATGGAGTACGTGACGTTTAGTAGCCAAATGGTGGATTTGTTGAATGTAGTTGGGGAAAGAAAATAGGCAGATACCATATTACATATATTTCATTGCTACACTGCATTAACTTAACTGAAACTTTCCAATCCTTATTTATTTATTTATTTATTTATTTATTTATTTATTTATTTATTTATTTATTGTTTAAATTTGTATACCGCCCTTCTCCCGAAGGACTCAGGGCGGTGAACAGCCAAAATTAAAATATATACAATATAACATTTTAAATAATTTAAAACAATTAAATCGAATTGGCTTCCCAAAAATTAAAACCCATTACCCTTAAAATAACCCATTAAAATTTTAAGCCAGCTCAGCTTGCTGAAATAGGAAGGTCGTCAAAGCTCGACGGGAGGTCTGGGATCAGTCGTATTCCTGGGGGTAGCTCGTTCCAGAGGGCGGGTGCCCCCATAGAGAAGGCTTTTCCTCTGGGGGTTGTCAGTTGACATTGCTTGACCGATGGCACCCTGAGGAGGCCCTCTCTGTGGGAGTGAATTGGCTGGTGGGAGGTTATCGGTGGCAGAAGGTGGTCTCGTAAATAACCGGGCCCTAAGCCATGGAGCGCTTTAAAGGTGAGAACCAATACCTTGAAGCGCACCTGGAAGACCACTGGAAGCCAGTGCAGCTTGCGCAGGCAAGGTGTCACATGGGAGCGCCATGTTGCCCTCATAATTACCCGCGCGGCTGCATTCTGGACCAGCTGGAGCTTCCGAGTGCTCCTCAAGGGGAGCCCCATGTAGAGAGCATTGCAGTAGTCCAGGCGAGAGGTGACGAGGGCATAGGGAGTGACCGTGCATAGGGAGTCCCGATCCATAGGGAGTGACCGTGCATAGGGAGTCCCGATCCAGAAAGGGACGCAAGGGACGCAACTGGCGTATCAGGCGAACCTGACAGAAAGCCCCCCTGGCCACGGCCGTCATATGCTCTTCTAAAGACAGCCATGCATCCAGCTGTCTTGATGCTCATACAGGTGATCTTCATTTAGCAACCACTTGTTTAGCTTCTGTTCAAACTTGCAACAAGGTTGACAAGGGGTCCTTATAAACAGTCCTCAAAATTCCAGATGTCGCAGCACCCCGACACAACAGTTGCAGTGTCCCACAGTCCTGTAATCACTGTTGGCAACCTTATTTGTTGACTTCCAAGAAGCAGTCAATGGTGAAGGCAGCAAGAGGTTGCAAAATATGGCCATGTGGCATCCTCGTTTAATGACCTGAAATGATTCACTTAACAATGGCAATGGGGAAGTGCTGGAACAGTTGTTGCTAAGCAATATAGCCATGTGATGTCACGCTTTAAAAACCGCCTCACTCAGCAATGGAAATTCTGGCCCCATTTGTTATTGTTAACTAAGGATTACCTGTATTGTGTTATAATGTAACAGTCTAATGTGCTTTTCAGGAATTGCATACTAAATGCACATCTGGAGATAACGTATGTGGAAATCCATGGAATTTTCTAAAGAAAGTTTAAGAAAAACATACTAAATTCTAAAAAAAAAAATTCTAAAATGAATAATAAACGCAAGGATGAAATTTATATTACAGCTATGAATGGTTTGAAAGTTGATTCCTTAGAACAGAGGCATGTTTGAAAGACTGGAAAAAAAACACCAGGGGCTTATGTGAAGTCTAAAACACCTCTTTCAAATAATTTCTTATGGGTATAGTGTCCTATTGTATAGTCCCAACTCTTTACTAAATCCCATAATTTCCTTGTGATTTTCTTTACTTGGTGCACTCAAAATGTTTTAAAATCCATTGTAGCATCATCTTTATTTATATATGCAATAGTTTGATTTTGCATATCAAATATTAGCAGCCTAAAAAAGAATGTGTGAAATGCAAATGTAATATTTGATCTACATTTTGTAGGTCAAACAGCATAGTTACTCAGTGATATTAAAATGTACAAAACGGCAGAGTTGTTCATTAACACACTGATATATTAGCTGTCAAATGACATTTCCTAATCAACAGATACCTATACTATGCATATTAATAAGCCTACACATAGTCTTTTAAGAGATTACCACTAACTAGTTATAATGAACAGGGTGACGTACCACGTTGAAAAATGTTGAGCTGTGACCTTTATGACTCTATTTTCCATTAGCAATTAATAGCACTGGATCAATTTTTGCCACTGTTATTTTTCTCAGCACAAGTAAACAGATGAAAGGAAAAATTTATTAAGTCATAGAGCGAAGATATTTCTGATCACAAGGCATGTTTTTCATGTTCAGGACAAAATATCTTGCTACAGGCTATAAAGGCAATCTTTTCAAGAGCAGAATAATTTTTGCTTATGGAATTATGTAAATGAGTATCAGCCTGAAGGATCCATTTGCTTGTGGGAAAACTTGGCAGCAGTGGGTAAAGTTGGGACCAAGCATAGATTAAACTGATGCAATTTTTCCTTTTTTGCCCATTATCTTCCCTATTTTCTTTTCTTTTTTTGATCCCCTCCCTCATCCCACCCTCTCATCTAATTATTAAGTCTATACTCAACACAGCACATTTTTTTAGGAAAGCTTGCATTGGTACCACAGCAGCTCTTCTTAAGCATTTTACTGGTAGCAGTGACTACTTTTTTCTGGTAGAAAGCTCTACTTATTGTTTAGCTTGCTGGTTTAGCTTGTAGAAATGTTTTTCTTCAGTACATGTAACTCGTAGCCCTTTGTGTTCTTGTTATGCCATCCTACATGCTGGTTCACAAGTGTATCATTTGGGGATGGTATAAGGTTTTGAGCACTGTCTCCCTTCAAATATATTGGTTTTAGTGAAGTAGTCATGTACAGAGAAGCACAACCCCAGAGGGGCAGCTGTTGCTGGCAGCCTCGCTGGCAGCTTTCATGACACGAAGAAGTGAGTAGGCCAGGAACAGTTCTTGCCACAATTTTACATTGCTATGCAGTGGAGAAAATAGAAATACAGTGAATGGAATGCGTAATAGGACTACAGTTGTAACATATGTTGATGATGCTCATTAAGTGCCAAATAAATAATTGAGAAAGCCGCTTGTTATTTCCTTTTTTTAAAAAAATAATTTTTATTGAGTATTTTACATTTTAAAACAATACACACAATAGCAAAAAAAAAAAACACACAACACACACACACATACACATTAGACATTAAAATACAATACTAACTACAGATATATACAATTTTACAACTTTATCAACTTTTGTCTTTACTCTTAGCTTTTATCCTCCCACTTCTTCTCTTTATTTTTAAATATTCATAATTAAGTGTTTTGTCAGCAGGGTCATTATTTACATTCATATCCAGTATGTTAATATCAAATTTCACTTTATATTCTTATTTCTTAATTTGATTTCTGTTTTCCAACCATGTATAAAACCTATTCCACATTTTATAATAATCCGAGTCCTCTCTTTCTTTGATCTCAATAGTTAATTTATCCATTTCGGCGCATTCGAGGATTTTCTTTATTATTGTTTCTTCTGATGGTGTATTGGTCAACTTCCACATTTGTGCTAAAGTAATTCTGGCCGCCGTTAGAATATGCAATATAATATAATAGAGACTTTTTTCCATTTTTCTATCAATCATTCCTAGGAGGAACATCTCTGGTTTAAAATCTATCTTTTGGAGTATAATCTCTTCCAACCACCCTTTAATTTTATACCAAAATTTCCTCACCTTAAGGCACATCCACCACATGTGGTAGTAGGTCCCTAGTTTGTGACCACATCTCCAACATTGAGATGATAAATGGGGGTACATTTTTGCCAGTCTCGCTGATGCTAAATGCCACCTATAAAACATTTTCTAGCTGTTTTCTTTGTATGATACTGCCATGGTCAATTTATAAATTTTCTCCCACAATTTTTCCCATTTATCCAATTCTATGGAACGTCCGAAATTCCTAGCCCAACTTATCATCGTTTCCTTTACTGTTTCTTCTTCCAATTTGTATCCTAATTGGTAATTATAGATATTTGTAATCATTTTTCTTCCCGATCCTAATATTAATTTATTTAATTCCAATAGTTTAACTGCTTCCATGCCTTCCTATTCTCTACAGCTCCCTCTTCTTTTCTGTTGTTACCTCTCTATTCTACATACATTCTGTTGGTCTTCAAGGGTACGTTAGTAGAAGAACAAGTCAAACCCTGTTGGTCAGTCAAAAGTACTACTCAGATTTGGTTGTTCAAAAAGAGAAAATAATTGGATAGAGACATTTGGATGCCAGTTGCTTATGTTTGAGTTAATGTTTTAACAGAAACTGAAATTTCTATTGATCTTATGATTTGATTTAAGCAAATTCCACTTAGGTCAACATGCCTTTTATTACAATAATTAGCAGAATTCTTCTTGTCTCTCCCAATGATTGTAGAAATACTGCTGTTTCTACACACGGCTGATAAACCATTAATAGTTCTATTATCTAAGATACCTTTTCTTCATTCTGTCTGTCCTTCCATAATCAAATTGAGCGGATGGGAATTTTGTTAAAATACAGCTTAGTTGAAAGATATGTAAAATTAAATGAATTTTAAGACTCGCGCCCCCCCCCACATTGCTATCAAACTATTTCCTACAGTGATTCAATTACTAGAGTAAATTTCTTGTAAAGCTTCAAGAAACTTTTTTCTAAAAGCATTTTTATGTACAGACAAAGCATGCTCATCATATCATATGTACATGTTGATTCTTGCATATGATGATGTGAAACACATGGCCACTATTTCCTGTGTATTAAAACAAGTTGAGAGAGAACTTTTTAAAAGGTTTCTCATGTTTTATAATCTGTTTCTATTAGTTGTAGAGAGAACATCAAAGTGGGAGGATGAAGCCTGTCATTTTTAATGTAGATTGAAACTTCTAAGCAGTTGTTGAAATTTTAAAAAAAATCAAATAGAAGTCTCGCAGGAAAATGACTACTCTTGTTCTAAAGGGTTTCAGGTATTAGATAGTCAAGAACTATGTATGAATATATATATGTTGTTGGATGACATGGACTTCTATACTGTACCAGGAAGGCTGTACTTTTGTTCTTATAAGAACAGACTTTTTTAAAATCGTCACACTAGTAGTAATGTGATACAGCTTTATTTATTCCTCCTTTTGTTTATTTTTATTTTTTCAGTTTGATTATGCTTATAAAACTTTTAACCTTTTTCAGTTGGATCTTCGGGGTACTAAATCTTTTTACCCTTAGTGATGGAAACGAAAACCTTAGTATTCCAAATAGATTATACTATTCACTCATACATTTATACATGGATACAGATCAGGGGTGGTATTCACTTACCTTTGCTACCGGTTTACAAATGTGAACATGTGTGCTCTCTCTCGCGCTATATTCACAAGTGCCACTTCTGCGTATGCACAGAGCCTCCCATGCATGTGCAGAGCATCAAAAACAGGACATGATGACATCCAGGCGGGTGGGCGGAGCCTCCCACAGCCGCCACTACCGGTTCACCCGAACAGGATAGAACTAGCTGAATACCACCACTGGTACAGTTTTATGTCACTGCTATCACTGAAACCAGGCAAAAATATCCCAAGAAGGATGCCTTTCGACAGCAATGGTCCCCAGTCTTTTGGTTACCAGGGACCGTGAAGAGAGGTTTTTCCACAGATCGAAGGGGGCTTGATTTTGTGTGTGCTGCCTGAGTCCCGTGGATGGGATTTCGCTTATTTACGCAGACCAGTTTCTAGCATGCCACAGACTGGTCCTGATCCATGGACCAGGGGTTGGGGACCCCCTGCTCTACAGCATCCACCCAGCAATTCTTGACTTTTTAAGATTGTTGATATAGATCTATAATAAAACATAGTTCAGGTGCCCTGAGTTAAAGGGGAATTGCAAGATTATTAGAAACATCAGATCTATGCTACGAAACTCTGAATGAAGACTAGGTGGTAGGAAAGAGATGTAACCAACTCACAGGAATAATTAGAGTACTAATAAGCATGATAACATATTAAGGCATTGATAGAGCAAAGAAGCAGGACTCTACCTTTGACTGATCAAATAGCTATGAACAGCTACTGGATGCTTTGCTCTTTCCAAATATACTATGAATCAGAATGAAAGCACATTACTTGTTTTGGTCATTAGATAGTATTATCTCTGTGGAATGCCAATTCATATCTCTTTGTGCTATGCACATTCTCACATATGACATTTTAATAATCTTCATGCTGTGCTATGAATTTGTAAGTAGTCTGAAAATGGAAAAGCACCACAGGACCGTATGTTTTTTAAAGTTTATTTTCATTATTGTATTTCAGTAGGTGTGGTTAGAAAGAACAGGAAATAAAGATAGCAATAGCAATTTGGGAAGTAAAGTATTAAGGTAAAGAATTTGCAACCTTAAAGGGAGTGAGAAAAAGGGTTCTGATTCATTATGAAAAAGGGTATTTTCATCCAGGATTATTTTTCACAATCCGCCATAGTAATCTACACTGTAGATAGTTTGTGGGAATTATTTCTGCTGAGATACAGAGGTTGAGTTTGTAACCCATGTTTGTTTGTTTGTTTTATGTTTTATTAGATTTCTATACCGCCCTACTCCCGAAGGACTCAGGGCGGTCACAGCCAAACAATAAAAACACATACAATACAAAATTTAAAAATAGAATAACATCAAATTAAATAATTTTGGCCCCAACAAATTTAAAACCCCAAACTTTTAAAACCAATTTAAAATTGAATATATAAAATACTAAAAGATATTTAAAATTTTAAAAATCTTTTATAAAAGAGGGGGGAAATTAGGCCAGGCCGGCCTGGTGAAATAGTAAGGTCTTTAAGGCGCGGCAGAAGGTGCGCAGATCCGGGATCCTCCGTATCTCTGGGGGGAGCTCGTTCCAGATAGTAGGTGCCCCCACAGAGAAGGCTCTCCCCCTGGGGGCCGCCAGTCGGCATTGTTTGGCTGACGGCATCCGGACGCTCTCTGGGAGCGTACCGGCCGGTGGGAGGCTATTGGTGGTAGTAGGCGGTCCCGCAAGTACCCGGGTCCTAAGCCATGGAGCGCTTTAAAGGTGGTAACCAGAACCTTGAAGCGCACCCGGAAGACCACCGGGAGCCAGTGCAGCTCGCGCAGGAGGGGTTTTACATGAGAACGCCATGTCGCTCCCATTACCACCCGCGCGGCCACACTCTGCGCCAGTTGGAGCCTCCGGGTGCTCCTCAAGGGGAGCCCCATGTAGAGAGCGTTGCAATAGTCCAGGCGGGAGGTGACAAGGGCATGAGTGACCGTGCGTAACGAGACCCGATCCAGAAAGGGACGCAACTGGCGAATCAGGCAAATCTGATGAAAAATCCTCCCGGTCACGGCCGTCAAGTGCTCTTCTAAAGACAGCCGTGAATCCAGGAGGACACCCAAGTTGCAAGCCCTCTCCGTGGGGGCCAATGATTCGCCCCCAATAGTCAGTGATGGCGTCAAGTGACTATATCGGGACGTCAGAAACCACAGCCACACAGTCTTGGATGGGTTGAGCCATCCAAGATCTTGGCCCTCCAGGCACCGGGACATCACTTCAAGGGCATCGTTGGGGTGATCCGGGGTGGAGATGTACAGCTGGGTGTCGTCAGCGTACTGATGGTACTCCACCCCGAAACCACGGATGATCTCGCCCAGCGGCTTCACATAAATGTTGAACAGGAGAGGCGAGAGGACCAACCCTTGTGACACTCCACATATGAGGGGCCTCGGGGTCAACCTCTGTCCCCCTGTCAACACAGACTGCAACTGGTCAGAGAGAAAGGAGGAGAACCACCGCAACACAGTGCCTCCCACCCCCAACTCTTCCAACCGGTGCAGCATGATACCATGGTCGATGGTATCAAAAGCCGCTGAGAGATCTAACAGGACCAGGACAGAGGAGCACCCCCTGTCCCGAGCCCTCCAGAGATCATCAACCAACGCGACCAATGCCGTTTCCGTGCTGTACCCGGGCCTGAAGCCCGACTGGAACGGATCCAGATACGTCGTTTCATCCAGGTGCTGGGGGAGCTGTTACGCGACCACACTCTCAACAACCTTCGCAACAAAGCGAAGGTTGGAGACCGGACGATAATTTACCAATATTGCCGGGTCCAGGGAAGGCTTCTTGAGGAGAGGCCTCACCACCGCCTCTTTCAAGGTGGCGGGAAAGTCACCCTCACTCAGCGAAGCGTTTATAATCCCCTGGAGCCAGCCTCGTGTCACTTCCCGGGAAGCCAGTACTAACCAGGAAGGACACGGGTCCAATAAACAAGTGGTCGCGTTCAGTCTACCCAGAATCCTGTCCACATCCTCAGGGGTCACAGGATCAAACTCATCCCAGATAACATTCTCAAGACCTGCCCCTGTCTCTCCCCCTGAGACTACCCAGTCGGAGTCCAAATCTTCCCGAATCTGAGTGATTTTGTCATACAGATACTGAACAAAATCCTTGGCTCTACCCTCCAAGGGGTCCTCCCGCACTTCCTGGTGGAGCAGAGTTTGTAACCCATGTACTGTTACATTGCTTCTGTATTTGCCCATAGTTTCTGCCACTTCATGTTCAGCCGTAAGTCGTGTCCAACTCTTTGCAACACTGTGGACCACAGCACACCAGGCCCCCCTGTCCTCCACTGTCTCATAGAGTTTGCCAAAATCCATTGCGTCAATAAGACTATCTAACCATCTCGTCCTCTGCTGTCCCCTTCTCCTTTTGCCTTCAATCTTTTCCAACATCAGAGTCTTTTCCAATGAGTCTTTCTTCTCATTAGGTTTTCAAAGTATTTGAGTTTCATATTTTAGTGTTTTAGTATTGTCCAGGGGGTTTTCTTGCAAAAAGGATACTAGAGTGCCATTTCCTTCTCCGGAAATGGCACTCCACGTTTTGTCACTCATACATCAGTTATCAGACACTTTATTTTCCTTTCTGATCAAAAAATTACAATCTTCATTCTATAAGACCTAAACTGAACAATATTATGTAAAGGTTGCCAAGTTTCTAACAATAGCTATGGCTATGGCTGGCAGGAGATGGTGAATATCTTTTTCTCATTATTAATTGTTTCAGTTTTAGGTTTTTTATTGCTGTGTTTTAAATTGTGCACTTGTTTATTGGTCTGAGTGAACTATAAATTTCTCTTCATTCCAATGTTTAGGTATTTGCTTATATGATAAATGGTTTTGAAGATGGACTCTGGTTTTCTAGTATAAACTGCTCATCTCTTATTTTATGCCCTCCAGATGTGTTGGATTATAATTGCTATCATGTTCCACCTGAGCATGATGGAAATTCTATGTCATATCTAGAAATCACTAAGTTGTGAATGATTAATAGAAACAGAGCTCTCCATTCTTTGATTGTGCAGTGACATACAGCCTTGCTTGTGATCAAGTACACAAGGCAGCAATCATTTGACCTTTTGTATTTATCTTCCCAAATTCATTTATTGTCTCTGTAAATCATTGAGATTATTACAGCCAACTTTGAGATTTTAAAATGGGAAATCATTTAATATGCTTGATTATTGTTATTATGATTAGTGGCACAATGAGACAGATGTTCAGACTGGATTTGGCATTTTTATGCATCTATCAAGTTCTTCCAAGGACCTGGATAGTCAGATGTCAATGTCTGATGATCTTAAAGGTATCCCCACAAGATGTAAGCTGTCCCAAATAAAGCTGCCTTTTGCAATTGATCGATGGTGACTTTGTCAATGCTGATGAGAGGTGCCCCAGGTATTTTGAGATTACATCCACTATTGATGCAATCAATCTACCTATCAGTATTGATACTATGTTTACTTCCTTTTCCTCACAGTCATTCTACTTCTATTTGCAGGTCCTTATATTTTGTGCTTTCCTTCTGTTACACCTATTTCTTCACATATAATAAACTATATTTAGGATTGTATTTTTGTAGGAACCTTATCAACGGACATCAAAGTGTGAGTTTTATCCTTTGTTTCTTTTTAGGCAGCAAGAAAGATAAGAACAGCTGTAACTTTTAAAAAATTATAATGACAAACCAAAAATAGAATAAATTTCAAGGGCCTACAGCTTGAGTTTTTTATTTTCTTTGTAAGTCATCTCATAGAATCTATTTGACAGTTTGCTTAACTTCAGGGTAAAATAATTTTTGCTTCATTATTTATAATAAATCCATAGTCATGGTTGTCACTTTTTTGCACATTTCTAGTTACTAAAAACATTGTGTATGACCAAAATCTTCCCATCCAACTGTAGAGGTCCAAAGTGTATAGTTTGAATTAGTGATGATGTCCAAGCAGAGAGCATGAAGAGACAAGCATGTTTATCTCACCGGTTTCTTTTTGTCCTAAATGACTTTGTACCTACTTCCAAGGTTTATGATGGGGAAAATTTTAAGATATTTGTCAAAGAGGAACATACAAAAGACACTAGGGATTATAGTGATTGGGTCTTTAATGGGGATGTAAAACAAACATTTGGCCCAAGTAACACATTTACCATTTTGAGACTATCTGGAGGATGTGACCCAAAATGGGGAAATCTACTGAATGTATGACTTGACAGGAAAGCAAGGGATAAGAATGTACTCTTTCCATGCTCAGTACCTCAGTTTACCTGTGTCCTTTTTTCTGGAGAGAATGGCTTACTTCCAAACAAAGCATTGAACTACAGTCATCCTCCACACTAATTTTCTAATACTACTTAAAGGATCAAGTGGGACCAAGACAACTTCATAGAAATAAAGAATCTACTGAATGCTATAAAGGCATGTCAACTTCCTTCTGATGTTTTTTTTTTTTAAACAGAACATCTCAGACTAGGCAAGGTTTCTATTAGGAAACAAGAAGTATATAGGCATAATCTTGTCCTCTGGCATTACTTTGTCTACCTTTGATTTAAAGTTACTGAATGTAATTTTTATAAACATTAGGAATGTAAGTTTTCCTTTTTCCCCTCTCAATTTTTTTTACTTTAGTATCAGTTATTTCTAAAGGCTAAGTTTGAGAACAGAGGCTTGTTTCTTAATATGAAATTTTCACAAAGATTTTTTCAACGTGGAATAAAGGTTTTAAATAAATATTGGTGATTTAAAGAGAATGTTACTGTTTTAAATATGAACTACCTTAAAGGAAATCAATATTTCAGTAAATAACTGAACTACGAGACAATTCTCTTGGCTAATGATATACTAAGTGGAATCGCCTGTAACTAGGGTGACACAATACAAGATAAGTGTTATCCTTCCTGTTGAGTTATAATTTTTCAGAAGTTAAGTTAAAAGAAAAAAAGGGAATAGATGAAATTCAGCACTGAATTTTGTACAGGAAAATAAAATGAGACTTGGTATCACAGTCAAATACCAGCCACAAATTCTTGGCTCTGCACATGTTTACCTTTTTCTACAAAAGTAGAGAAATTCCTGAAGCAAATGATTTTGTGCCTCAGTTTCCTGGACTTGCCCTGCTTTTAGAAGATTTCCAACATATAATCATGATGGAAGAAGTCCTCTTTAACTCTCTAAGTATCTCTCCCGCTCCTCCTCCTCTTCTCCCTCTCCCTGCCTTTCCCTTGCCTTCTTCCTCTCTTTTTTACCAAAGAGAAAGTTTAGGGTAATCTGACTCTGAGATCATGTATGTGAACAAAGAGCCCTCTCTCACTCATGGGAATTTAGACTGTGAAACTGACCCTGTAGTCTGGAATGCAGGTTGTGTTCACAAGACACATTCTCAAAATGTTCTCTACCTCACAGGATTTCTGTTTTTAGAATAAAATGAAGGGAGAAACCCATGTACTGTAAGCACTCTTGAGCTTCTGGAGGAAAGGCAAAATGTAACTCTAACAACTAAAATTAAAATAAGACTGCTGCTTAGGGGATACATCATTCTGCATTAATATTGCCTGCCTGTTTAAAACCTTCCAACTTAAGGAGGAGAGAAATTGATTGGTTTCGTGTTTGTTCTGTAATAACAATAAAAACTTTACACATGCATATTTTAAAACAACTTCACTCCTCCACTCCAAGAATTAATCCTGCAGCTAAATCCTATAGCAAGTTGCTATGAGTTTTAAAATCTCCATAAGCATTGTGTGTAGTTTTACAAATAGTCCCAGTTTGACTCTGAATATCTGGCTGGAGGGATGCATGCATTTGCTTAATAGAGAACGTGACTAGTCAGTACAAATGCAGGAACTCTTTGGCATTTTATTTAGATTTGCTGGTGCTGCTTATTCTTTTTTTGCAAATTTTGTTTAAAAAGTCATGGAATAATGGCACTGTAATACTACTTATTGTTACTTTTGAAATTAATTTTATTTCATAAAATTAACTCTTTGGGATTTTGCCTACATATTAAAAATGATAGGTTTTTTGGCTTTTAATGATATTAAATAAGAAACTATGACTTCAATGAAGTTAAAGTTCATTAGAAAGTTTGAACTTGGTTGTCTGAGCTCTACTGAGTGTATACAGGTAGTCCTTGATTTACAACCATTCATTTAGCAACTGTTCAAAGTTACAATGGCACTGAAAAAAGTGACAACAGGTTCTCACACTTATGACCATTGCAACATCCTCAGAATCACATTGTAGAGTTGCCAGGTGTCCACTATTTGAGCGGACAGTCCACTTTTTTCACATTATGTTCACTATTTTTTTTCACAAAATAGTGGACATTTTTTTTATTCAAAAGCTTTATGATGAAATGGTACATAATCTAAAGCTGTACAGTCTAAGAGAATAAGGATAGGAGAATCGCGTTTTGTCTTTTTTTTTCATAAGTTAGAATGAGACAAAGATCGAATATCCATTGAACTCGATTCTCCGAAAAAATTAATGATGAGATTAAAATAAAAATATATTATAAAATTATGTACAGTTCACATTTTTAAAATGTATTGTAGCTTGTGTCGACTGACCTAAAATGGCATCGAGTGATGAGAGTGATAGCGGCGAGATTTCCTATTCTTCAAAACGAAAGAGAGGAGTGTGCAAATACACCAAAGACTGGGAAGCTACTTTTGCATGGATTACCAACAATGAAACTGACAGAACAAATATGACGGCCTACTGTAAATTGTGTCAGAAATCGTTCACAATTGAATATAATGGTATAAAAGCTGTCACACAGCATGCAAGCACAAAAAATCATTTAGATAAGGAGAAAATAGCTTCCAGCAACAAGCGAATCAATTCGTTTTTCATTGTTAAAGACTCCTCTTTCAGTGAGAAAGTGACTGTAGCTGAAATGGCTGAAACTTACCATGGGATCAAACACCATATTTCTTTCCTGGCTCAAGATTGCGGTATTAAGTTAAAGAAGTAAATTTTTGATGATTCAGAAATTGTAAAAAAGATGTCTTGTGGAAGAACCAAATCATCAGCTATTGTCAATGAGGTTTTGTATCCTTTTTCTATTGAGTTGGTTCTCAATGATCTTAAAACTGGAATTCCATTTTCTCTCTCCACTGACGAATCAAACAAGGGAAATCGCAAAATGTATCCCGTTGTTGCACAATATTTTACTTGTGAAGAAGGACTGTGTGTGAAAATTGTAGACTTTTATGAGGATTCTTTCGAAGATTCTACATCAATAAAAAATCAGCTGTGTCGAGTTCTTAGTGATAACGAATTGGAAATAAATAATGTTTCAGCTTACTCAGCAGATAATGCATCGGTCAATTATGGAGTGAACAAATCTGTTTACCAAAAATTATTGCTGGAAAATGACAATATTGTAGCTGCTCATTGCAATAATCACATTTTACACAACAGCGCAAAAAAATAATTAAAGCAGTTATCTTTTGATATCAAAAATGTAGTGCTGAAGGTTTTTGCTGAATTTTCGAATTCTGCGAAGAAACGAGAAGAGTTGAAATCATTTTTTGAGTTTTGAGAGTCAGAATTCCATGAAGTTTTGCGCCATGTTCCAACACGTTGGTTAAGTTTGTTTAAAGCGGTCGAAAGACATCTTTTAAACTGGATACCTCTAAAATCGTATTTTATTTCTCTTGGATCTAATGAGTCCCATAAGGTTATCTGGAACTTATTTCAGATCAGGAAAATGAACTCGCAAAGGACGATGAACCAACAATTTCAGAATTGTATTTATATTTCACACACTTCTTCATGTCAATAATGCAAGACACCCTACTGAAGCTGGAAAGCAAGAACATTCTTGCATGTGATCTTCACATTATCATGTGTAAGCTGCGTGATTCTTTACAAAAAAATACAATGAGCAGTTTTTTGGAATGAAAGTTTTATTTGCCTTACGTAAAAAACATTTGCCTGAGAATGCCGTGCAAAAGTTCAAGAAAGAAGCCATCAACGTGTATCAAAGAGCCATTGCATACCTAGAAAGTGATATAATTTCACTGATTCAGTATATGAGACGCTAAATTGTTTCGATCTAATTGATCTAATTAATCCTCCAACTTTAGAAGAAATGACGAACATCTGGTTATTATCACCATGGCGAGAAGAACTTCCACCCAACACTCTCTTCAATGAAATTTCTGCCTTAGAAGAAGTTTATGTTCATCTGCAGGGCGATTCATTCCTTGATAAGTGGACGTACTTTTTCAAGAAAGAGCCAGCTCCGAGTTTACTGAAACTGTTCCAGTATTGTGCATCAATTCCGGTATCAAATGCAAACGTTGAACGAATTTTCAGCGTCATGGGAAATTTGTGGACTGACGAATGTAACCAATTGCTTGTACCATCAGTTCGAAGTGAACTTTGTATATTTTTAAATATTTCTTAACGTTGTACTGAAATTAAAGAATTATTCCTTAAACACAAAGAATTGATCAAAGCTGCGCAGTCAAATAAAAAGTACACACGACAGCAAAGTAAAATGTAATTTAATATTTTACATATTATTATAATATATTTGATGTGTTGAATTTTAAGTAAAGTTTTGAAGTGATTATTTTAATACGTGTTAAAATGTTTGTAAGAAAATATATAATTTAATTGTAAAAATTTTTATTATTTTTTTTTACTACTTAACCCCCACCTCCCCCCGTTTGTCCGCTATTTTTTGGAAGCAGACCTGGCAACCCTAATCACTTGATCAAAATTCCCACACTTGGCAATATTTGGCTTATATTTATAATGGTTGTAAGTTGAGGCCTACCTTTATTTCTATTTTTTTAAGGTTCACAGTGACTACCTGTGCAATTTAATTATGCAAGGCTGTATTTCTTAATCTAATATTACTTGCTCAGATCACAGAAAAAATAATTGCAAGAAATAAATATTGGTATGGAAATATTGAAGTGATTTGTTTCCGCTGGGGAAAAAAATCAGTTCTCTAAATTGATGCCTTCCAAGTTGTTACTATTAAAGTATGATTCCCTCCAGGTGTATTGGACTTCAGCTAAGGAATGGGGGAATGCAGCAGAAATCATAATCTGATGCCTGGAGGCTATTAGAGCCTGAATGAGGAGAAACATGTTCAAATTCAATCCAAGTAAAACAGAGTGGCCATTAATTCACCAGCTGACTGATTCTGGGATAATATTGACTTTGACAGGAGCATTTCCCCAGACGGAGTAGACTGTAACACAGGACAATTCTGGTTTCATAGCTCCTGCTCTAAGACAAGTAGAGATTGTGACCAGGAAGACTTCTGCACAATTCTGGCTGGTGAATGGGGTCGCAGCATTACCTGGCATAGGATGGACTGAGAATGGTCATGAAGCCCTTGGAATCTCACAATTGGATTGATATTATTCATTTTACAAGGTGCTGCCTATGAAGACCACCCAGAAGCTTTAGCTGCTTCAAAAAGTGTTATATACCATATAAGGAAGTAAGGAAGTGAGCTTCAGGCTTCACTCAGGTCTCCAAATAGGCGGGAAAATACTTGAATCTCATTGGCTAAGCCGTCTAGTAGCCCTCTATAAAAGAGAACACTGCCAGACAAACAGGTTGTTGGGTTGTACTGGTCTACTATTAAAGAGCTTGTTCTTGTTCTTGTTACTCAAGAACTGTGTCCGTCTCTTCTATCACCAAATCTAACAAAAAGCAACAGCCTATGTGCACACTGGGTGGCTTTGATCCTGCCATATTATATTACTGCTGTGAAAACCACACTGATTACCAGTGTATTTCTCAGTACAGTTCAAGAAACAGGTTGCTATCTATAAAGCTTCGTGTGGATGGAGGCTTGGATTTCCAAGGAATTAACTTTCTCAGCTAGATTGTATCTAAGAAAAAAAATCTAGGCCAGTGATGGCTAACCTTTTAGCCATCACGTGCCAGGAGAGGGGGGGGGGATCGTGCATGTGCATGCCCACACCCATAATTCTATGCACCCCACCCCTGCACATGTGCGTGCGACTTCCACCCGCTCCCGGGACGCTATGGCTCGGTAGGCCCGAAAATGGGAAGGCCGTTTTCACCCTCCCCAGACTCATAGAGAGGTTCTGGAGCCGGGTGAGAGAGAAAAACGGGCCTTTCCCACCACCACCCCAGGCCCTCCGGAGGCAAGAAACAGTTTCCCTTCTGGTGGGCCCAAAACACCCAAAAATCAGCTGAGCTCACGTGCCCACTGATATAGTTATATAGGTTTGCCATCATGGATTTAGGCAACTAAACAGCACCTGCTAAAGGCTTCTTCCTATTATGAGTACAGTGGAAGGGTATGTGATAGCAGGCATTATTTGTGTTTCACTTACACCCCTGAAGCAAGGGTAGTTCCCACTCCAATGGTCTTTTTAAAAAGCTAGCATAAACAGCTTTTTAAAAAAAAGACCTTGGGAATTATTAACATGGACATAGAAACAAGCTACTATGATTACCACCCAGCATGCCTAACTTGAAATTTGTAATCCAAGTCTTGCCTCACAAAAGCTAATGCATATGGTAGGTAGTTTCTGTTATTATTGTGCACCGCCCTGAGTCCTATTTGGAGAAGGGCGGTATAGAAATTTAATTAATAAATAAATAATAAATAAATAAATTCTATTACCTATGCCAATCTGCTAAATTTCCTGCAGGGATCATGGTGGTGGCGTTTGTGTATTCCATTCTCAATCAAAATGTTTGATGGATGGGGTATCTTAATATTCAGGATCCAATTAACCAATTTAATTTGGATTGGAGGCTTTCCTCTCCAGGTGTTTATTTAATGAGATGTTCAGAAATTACTTTTTTGCTGGAGCTACCTGCAAATGCTAAAATTATAATAATGCTTCCAAAGCTCTTTGCCAAGTGCCAGTTTTCTCATAGAGTAGGTATGTATTGCAAACTGCCTAAGATTCTGGGTTTTACTGGATATGAATGGTGCCTCACATGCACTTAGAAAGGACCAGGGGCCTAAGGACCAGGGGTGAAATCCAGCAGGTTCGGACAGGTTCTGGAGAACCGGTAGTGGAAATTTTGAGCAGTTTGGAGAATCGGCTGGCCCCAGAGTGGGGTGGGAAGGGAGATTTTTGGGAAGGGAGATTCCCCTGCCATGCCCGCCAAGCCACACCACGCCCACCAAGCCACGCCCACAGAACCAGTAGTAAAAAAATTTGGAATTCACCACTGCTAAGACAGTCTCTGTGGAGAATGCTTTCCAGCATGGTATACATAGTATTTGTATGTTTATTTATTTATTTGTGGCATATTGACTGTCAGAGTACGGCCGGGGGGTCATTGCAGGAAGGATGTAAATGTGCTTCAATATAACAACACAGTTAATCATACGTGGAACTCTTTAGAGCTCAACAGAAGTTTGTGTCAGTTTTGCATCTAAGTGGAGAGACACTTGAGAAGCAAGATGCCAATTCTTTCTGAAGGGTCTCCAGGAACAGCTTTCTCTGTGTATGTACGAGTGATGTGTTTGAAACACCTACCAGGCTCAATAATCAAAACAGCTGATTATTTTGTTAGCCCAGAGAATAAAATCTGAAAAGCATGAATGATATGATAAACACTGGATCAAAGCTTCACCTTCATTCCGATGACAGCCATTACTGTGAGCCATATATTTTATTACACGTTTTGACACTTCAGGAAATAAAAACATGCCTTTCCATCATGTGCATCTCCAACCTGTCCAGATGGTAGGAGACCACAACTCACCAAGTACATTTAGTAAGTTACATTTCTTATCCTTTAATCATAAAAGAAGCTAAATGGCCACCTATTTTTTGCACATGCAAAGGTGCTCTTTTTTCTTTGCTCTGCTTGCTTCAGGCCATAACATATGGGTTCTCCCATGAGGAAAACTGTCTCTTCTACTCAGTTTTATGTTCTCTGAAGTTACTGCTTTTGGTTCTTTTACCCTCAGTCAAACAATTAAAATTTTACTTTATCAAGCATGAGAAGAGTACAGAGAAAACAAAATAACTTCTCTCCTTTAATGCCCTAATTTTTCCTATGACTTTCTTTGAAATGTTAAGACTGTGTAAGCGTATTAACTGAATGCATATAAAGAGGGAGAATTGAGTTTGCTCTCTTCTAAAACATTAACTTCCAAAAGAACTTATTAACATGTAAACCATAAAACACGCACCCACAAGAATCTACAGTTGTCCACGTTTTTCTCAAAACATACATATTTTCTATCTGTTTCCTAATATGGGTGTTTATAAGCAATGTTTTAAATAAACACTTCTTTGGGTGTGATTTCCTACCTTGAGGCAAATTCTTATTTTTAAAAAATGATTTAATACACATTTTGAATACATTTGGTATTCCCAGCTTTGTGTGAAATTGTAAACCAAGAAATGCTTCAAAGATAGATAGATTACATTTTGGATGTTCTTGTTATTTTTAGAAGAAAATGTGTGATGGAATTGTTTTACATCCTGACGGCTTATCAAAGGCCTGGTATTATTTATCTTACTCCAATCATCCCAAATCTTTTTCTTTGCTCCAAGGTGTCTTATACAATGTTCCCCTTCTTTCTTCTATCCAAACACATGGTGATCTCTGTCATAATCCAACATCATTGAACATTTCACCTTCCGATTACTCCATCTCAAGATTTTCTTCTTCATGGTCAGCAATCCTGGATCTCTTACTTGTAGCCCACCCACCCCAAGACAAGCATAAGTGTGAGAAACAATACAAGTAGTCCTCATCTTACAACCACAATTGGGACCAGAACTTCTATCACTAAGTAAAGTGCTTGTTAGGTGAGTTTTATGATCAATTTTGCTCAGAGGTGGTATTCAACTAGTTCGGTGTGAACAGGTAGTGGCAACCTGCGGGTAGGCCTGCCTACCCGCTCGGCCGCAGTCCCGTTCTATATCGCTGTGTTTTTGATGCTGCACGCATGTGCGGACGGCACACACGAGCGAATTGCCATGTTTGATGCCGCACGCATGCACAGATGGCGCACATGTGAGAATTGCCGTGTTTTGTGACGCCGCACACATGTGACTGTGCACGCTCACATTTCCGGTGCTGGACGAACCGATTGCTACAGTATGTGAATCCCACCTCTGATTTTGCTGCTGTCATTAAGCAAATCATCACATTATTGTTGTAAAGTGAACCACATAATTTTTAAGCAAATCCCCCATAGACTTTGCTTTTCAGAAGCCAGCTGGGAAAGTTACAAATGGTGATTATAGAACCCCAGGATAGTGCAACCATCATAAATACATGCCAGTTAGTGCCTACATTTTTATCGTGTGACTATGGGGATACTGTGTGAATGTAAGTGTGAGGATCGGTCATAAGTCACTTATTTCCAGTACCATTATAACTTCAAATGGTCACTAGATTGTACATTGTATGTTGTCACTAGTGTTTGTAAGTTGAGGACTATTTGTATCCTGAACCACCAGTAATAGTTGGCTTGATCTGATCCAGAAATTTATTATAACATATTACTCATATGTTATAGTGTTATTAGTTCACATGATGTTGTTGACTCTATTCAGATAGGCATTCTAAGTCCCAACTTCTCTTTATGTTGCTACTTTTTTTTAATATAGGAATTAAAATTCTATTCTCTTGGGAGAGAGAGTTAATTGAAATTGTATCAGTCAACACAACGCTTTCTCCCTTTTAAACATCAGTCACTAAGACATCAGCGACAATTAGCAGTGCAATCTTAGTTGCAAATTGGAGGCAGCAGTAGGTTGGACAACCAAAATGTTGACATTGCTCTCGCTAGTTTGTATTGCACGAAATTCAAATGGGAAATGCAAAAACAGATTATAGTGATTGGGAGCTTTAAATCATTGATGTTTTCCTACATGTAATAGCATCACATTTATTCTGTGTGTTGTTTATAACCAGCTGTTTCTTGTTCCTTGAAGGCAAGAAGAATTCAGCCTAGGTAGGGTCTTCATTGTGTAACATAGTGCCTAAGAAAGGATAACATGATGCATGTTGGAAACATATTGTGCTACCCTGTGAGATACCAGAAGCGAGAAACTATTTTGGTCTCTCCTGTTGAGAATCATTCACAATTCAGTCCATGTACTAACATTATGTTCTGTCTCACCATGTACCCTTCAGCTGCAACTGACATTCTACCTCCTGGTGTTTTGTGCTCTTCATCAACGTAACATGCCTGGCACAGAAAGAAATCTGTCTCCTTGCCCGATTTCTCAAGCATATTAAATGCTCTCATTAATAATCACATGTAAAACTGTAAGGCAATGTTCTCGTAATAGGACAATCTTCAAAAACCCTCCAAACTGAACTGCTAATAGCTCCCTGGACCCAGCATGCAGCAGCTAAGTGGCGCTAAGTATTTTAGAGCAATATTCTTGCAAGCAAATTAAAGAAAATGACTAAAAAGCTTAAAGTAGAGGGGGAGATTGGATGGCATCTGTCCCATGTGGAAGGCTGATTACTTTTTGTGTTGCCCACTTAGTGCAATTTGATGGAACGGCTTCTCGTTCAAATGCCATATTATTGTTGGCTGCAAGCAAACAGTTGTGCAATACTAATGAGGGGCAGGTGAACAGCATGGTGGTTTTTAAGACGAATGGCCTCTTGGCTTCAACATGCAGCATTCATTTGGAATGACTCCCAGTTCTTGAACTAATACTGTGCAGTATTATCCCAGTGCTCTCTCTCTCCCTCCCTGTACGTGTGCGTGTATGTGTACTTTCCAAATGAATTGGAGAGTCTCTTTGCTATTTTCCACTGTTTAGCCAAGGCCTCTAATGAAATGAGTAACATTCTTAAAAGTGATTTTTCTAACAGTCAAGAAAAGAACAGATTGGCTCTAAATGGCATGCTCATCCTGACAACTACAGAAGGAGAGTCTCACTATACAAATTAGTAAGCGATGTTATTTTGGTGCACTTTGGAGAGAAGTCAGTATAGGCGACGTCAGTGATGGGGTGGGGGCATATAGGACTATCTAGAGGACTGAAACAACGCAACTGTCATACTGTTTCCTAATTTTCTGAGGTAATGAGGATAGAAAAGTAGGGTAATTGAGAAGTATAGACACATTTAGTATGGCCAGCCTTCCTTGGACTGTCTTAATTGCACACAAAACATCAAAGTCTTAGTAGATATATCAGTAAATGTATCCTTCCTTTGAACAAATGTGAATGTTGCAAAACCCGCAAAAAATTATTTATTTATAAATAAGATTTAATGGCTGTCCGAATTATATACAATAATCTGGGAGGTTTGGAAAATAATAATTTTAAAAATACAAGCAGTAGAAATAAATACAAGTAGAAATAAATAATCCCACCCAGTGCAAAAAAAAACATTACTCTTCTCACTTTGGCACCCGTTCATCTTCAGATCAACTCCACAATAAAATGGCTGGGATTGCATTAGATGGACAAAGAAAGTTTAACCTTTGTCCTTCTGTGATCCAGATGAAAATAATTCATCCTAAATTTCTGTTTGTATTGGGAGGAAATAAGAGTGGTGAATTTCCTCTCATTGCAAATAGCTCCATAGGATTGATTTTTATTAGGACTGCAGAGTGTTGGAAAGGTTTAAATGTGCTTCCTATATCTGCTGCGATTT
The DNA here is from genome assembly GCA_022577455.1 of Arizona elegans. Lineage (NCBI taxonomy): Eukaryota > Metazoa > Chordata > Lepidosauria > Squamata > Colubridae > Arizona > Arizona elegans. Next base: position 132,806,654 of record JAKOOJ010000002.1, on the reverse strand, counting down.
TTACAATTATTTTTCTTCTCTGCAGCTACTTGCTGATGAACATTAAACACAAAGATATATTGTGATATAACATATCTAACTTAGCACTACAGGTAGTGCTCGATTTATGACCACAATTGAGCCCAACATTTCTGTTGCTAAGCAAGACATTAGTTAAGTGAGTTTTGCCCCCATTTTATGACCTTTCGTGCCACAGTTGTTAAGTGAATCACTGCAGTTGTTCAGTTAGTAACAATGTTGTTAAGTGAACCTGGCTTCCCCATTGACTCTGCTTGTCAGGACGCAAAAGGGAATCACGTGACCCTGGGATACCCCAACCGTCATAAATATGAGTCAGTTGCCAAGCATCTGAATTTTGATCACATGACCATGGGGATAATTCAACAACTGTAAGTGTGAAAAACAGTCATAAGTCAGTTTTTTCAGTGTTATCGCAATTTTGAATGGTCACTAAACAAACTGTTATAAGTCGAGTATCACCTGTATCCTTACCTATTTTATATGATCCACTAGTGCAGAGGTGGACAAATATGGCCCCTTTATGACCTGTGGACTTCAACTCCCAGAATTCCTGAGCCAGCTTGGCTGTCTAGGGAATTCTGGGAGTTGAAGTCCACAGGTTGTAAAAGGGCCACAATTGCCCACCCCTGCAGTAGTGTGCTGTTAGAATAGAAAATGAGAGCTGAGGAGTAATTTCAGTGGAATACACATTTCCTATGGGATGTTTTTTTTCTTTATTTGGGAAAATGCACTTTCTTATTTTGCATGTATGATTCGATTTGCTGTTTTGTGTAATCTTACTGGCCAGATATCAGCTGCACATTGTTTTCTTGATACGCATCATATTAAAATAGGACTCTACCCATTGCACTTTAATCGTAATTTGCCTTTGTGGCCGCTGCTTTGCAAAAGACCATAATCTTAAACTTGTTTTGAAAACTGAAATCATGCTAAATAACTTCGAAATGGACATCAAATTTTATGAAGATGGGGATTCTTCCCGCAGCACGAATCTTGCTTGCTGTATGTTGAAAAAGTATGGGAATCAGGGGACTAAAAGTCTCGTAAAAATAACCAGATTGAGTCTAAGTGTATGTGTTATGGTGCTTATACAATGGGATTTTTATATAGCGCTTCTGAGAGCTGTATTAAATTGGCCCATCTGGTTTTCTCCTCTGTAAAGGCTTAGCTGTAGAAAGCTATAATTTCTGGATCAAAGCAGCTCAGTTAATTATTCCTGAAACATAAGAAAATTAATATACATATTTTGTTTCCTTAGAAAGCACAGGAAGACAATGAAAGTAATGTCAGCCACTTAATGACTCTTTTGTACCTTTCAACCGAGAGACCTCAAAAGAACATCAAGAAAAATCAAGGCAAATGCTATTCCCAGCTGGTATCATTAAACATCTTGTATTCTCCAGAAAGGGGAGGAAAAAAAAACAACTTCTGTTGGTATTCTGGAAGGGCTGAAGCATAAATAGCACTAAAATAAAATATGTATCTCTAGAGCCTTGGTACCTGCTTTATTAGAATTCAGACAAATTGGATAATTACAAGAGAAGCTCAACTTAGAGGACTCAATTAATATGTGGTATGACTTGTTAAAAGTTGCTCCTTCCAAATAAAGGATTACTTCACTGTTTTCGAATTACAAATGACAAGTTCGCTCCATCAATAAGATAGCAGGTGAATTGAGGAATTTTGGCTTTCCTGTGTATCCATTATCATTTCTTCATGAGATTAGTTTTGATATGCAGAACAAATTGCTGGAAGGAGAATCTGCCATCCAGAAAACGAGAGAAGGGCAGATCCCTGCTAATCTTTGAGATCAAAATAACATTTTCCTTTAACATACTGGGAATCGTACTAAAAACAATTCTTCAGCCACAAGCGAGTAAATACATAGCAACTATTAGCAGTTAGTTTGATCTTTTTCATCTTGGTTGTACTCATTATTTAATGGGGATAACCTTTGTTTCTGAGCTATTTCAGTGCAAATGCAAAGATTTAATCATTGGGATTGTTTAATAAATGACCTTTTATTACATAGCTATTACTTTCCTACAGTAACCACATTGTTTTTGAAGCCCTAATTCACCATTTAATTATGCTTTCTATTGACCAAAGGCTTTTTTGGAAAATGGAAAGGTCAAATCCTGCATTGTTCCTCGCTGATTAAAATATACTCCTATGCATGTCACGAGTGAGGTTTATATGGGTTAGGTTTCTTTGATATGTATATTGTGTTGAATTGATCAGAGTTACAGGATCTTAAATAGTTATGCTAAATTACATAGTTATACAGGCAAATACAGGTAATCCTTGATTTACAACCACAATTGAGCCCAAAATTTCTGTTGCTTAGCAAGACAGTTGTTAAGTGAGTTTTGCCCCATTTTATGCCTCTTTGGCCAAGGTTGTTAAGTGAATCACTGCAGTTGTTAAGTTGGTGAAGTGGTTCTTAACTGAATCTGGCTTTCCCATTGACTGTGTTTGTCAGAGGGCCGAAAACATGATCCTGGGACATTGTCACCATAATAAATATGAGCCAGTTGCCAAACTTCCAAATTTTGATCGTATGTTCATGGGGATGCTGCAAGAGTCATAAGTGTGAAAAACGGTCATAAGTCACCTTTTTCAGTGCTGTTGTAACTTCAAATGGTCACTAAATGACCATAAATGCAAGTCGAGGATTACTTGTAAAATGATTAGAAAGAAGACACTCGCAGGAGTCTCCTTGGCAACTTTAAGCCTGGCGGACTTCAAATCCCAGAATTCCCTAGCCAGCAAAGCTGCTCCAAAGCATTTTAAGCAAGTGATAAATCTTGATCAGTCAGCATTTTTCCCTGGCGAATCAGGGGAAGATTTAACTTTGACAAGCTTAGCTGATTTGGTGGAAAAGCAGGAACAATAAGTAACTTTTGCTTGAACAGAGGGCTATAAAGATGAATGTCCTGATGAGAATCTGCATGCATTTCCACTCAGCTACCTCAGCTTGTATCTTCAGAGCAAATCAAGCAAACTAGGGCATAATGGCCTACCCTTTGGGGACATTCACCACAGTGATCTCAACATGTGGATCATAATTTGTACACAAATGAGACTCCATCCTGTGCTTTATGAGTTTTGCACAGGAAGAAAACAATCGTTTACTTTTCTATGATGGAAATTGGCTTTTTGCATTGGTCCATGCAACACTTGGAAATCATTTTCTTACTTCCTGTTTTCTCTTAGAATTTGTTGAACAATTTGGACACTGTAAGAAAAATGATCAGTGATGTAATTGAAAGTACTGTCTTAAGAACAATCTCAATACTATTTTTTTTTAAAAAATGTAATTATTCCATTTTGGAATGAACAATGTCATGCAAAGCACTGAAAGGAATGAGAAGATAGTGTGCAACCGTCCTCCCCTCAAGACAAGATAAAAAGAAAAGTAATATATGGAACTAAACCAACTTTATACTAGCACTTGTAAGAAAACTCCCAGAAAGTGGGGTGAGGATGGGCAGGGACTATTTTAAAACATGACAATTGAAGAGGAAATACATGTTTCAATCTCATCTGGTAAAACCCATTAGTCCTTCAATTAAACAATCTACAAGTTCAGGCAATTCACAATTAATGAATTCACTACTGAATTCTCTTGTAATGAATGCACTAGTAAACTGGGATGTTGCTCATTTAATTTTTAAAATTCTGAATCTTATCCATTTTTTTCCTGGCAGTAAACCTGATTAACATTGGAATCTTCCTGTTCTGATTTGCATTTTGTGGTTTAGGGGCTTGGCATCATACCTCTGCGTACTATTCTATCTTTGCAAACTCTCCTTGTTTTTACTACCTCCCTACTACATGGTCTTTTGTTTATAAAACTTCAAAACTTTCTTTTTGAGGATCTCACTGGTTTCTTTCAACCACCATTGTCTTCTCTTGACCCAGTCATTATTTCTTCTTTGTTTTGTAATTTGATCTTTATTCACTCCTACCATATGAGCAAACCATACCCATGTGCATTTCCTATACTGGTACTTTATATATTTGCTTTTATTCATTATTATTTTCTGCTCCTCCTCCCTTCTTTCTCCGTTCTTCTTCTCCCTCTTTTTCTTCTTTGCACATTCCTTAAGTATCCATTACAACTGCATGCAATGTAGATTATGTTTTTCTGACAGATCCAATTCTTACATACTTTATATATCTACTTTTTTTTATTGAAAAAGTTTTCAAATACAAATTTTTCCCCCACAATTTTCTCCCCCCCTTCCCTAACCCCCCCTCACCACCCATCCCCCCACCATGACTTCCACACAACAAAACCTAATTCATAACAGATTATATAATATTTTACTTTACCATCCCCTTACTCCATCCTCTAAATACTGACCCTTATTTACTAATAATATTATTAATAATATTACTATTATTACTTCCCCCTTTTACCATACGTTTCAAATATCATTTTACTATAGCATCGCATAATAACTTCTAATTTAACATAATAATATTATTATAACTCCCAATTTAACAATAATCTGCCCTATTTCTCCTCCCCATGCTTATATCTGTATGTTAATAGAACATTTCAAAACAACCTTCCCTTTTAAAACTATGTAATAAATCCTACTTTAACATTTAATCTTTTATATATATTAATATAACATTTCAAAGCAGCATTCCCCATAAATCCTAATTTAACATTTATTCAGCTCCATCCATTTACTCCACTCCCATAGGTATATCACTTAAACATCCCTTTTCTTAAACTAAACAATCTGTAAACTAACCTATCTCCACCCACTTTCCTACAAATTCTTAATATCTTTAATCTACTACCCACCCTACTAAAAGGAAAAAAAATTATTCCAAATCAATAACTTTAAATTTATAATCCGTATAATATCTTCTTTAGTGTCTGTCCACTAGATTGTTGAATACATCATCCATATTAGGGTAACATAGCATCCTAGTTGCAACAGATTGTTCCAAATCCTCAGTTGTCTTCTGCCCCCATCAGTAATAAATCTCCTCCTATATATATATAAAAAAGAAAACAACCACCCGAGTGACATTATAATTATATTCCATACAATATCTGTAATTGTGGTTTTCTTCAGGATATTAATTCCCATCATCATAATGGGTAACAATCAGATCTTCTGCAAGCCCCAGCGTAATTCTCTTGCCTTATAGCTCGACATAAATATAATACATTTATCAATAAAGAGAACTCCAAAATAGATAATTCCAATCCAACCAGTTTAAGGCTCTTTTCACATCTCAGAGTTACGGCATTGCAGAGGTCTGACAATCTCCTCAGGATATTGTTAACCAATACTTCGCCTCAACTGTCTTTTCACATATTCGTTCATTTAAAAAAAAAAAAAACTGGCGTCACTGTTGCTTAATTTAGAAATTTTTATTTTGGTGAGACCTATTTCTTTTTCTCTTTTTCTTTTGTGGGTTTGTTCTCCATCCTGGTTTCCTTTCTGCAAATTGTATATCAACTGGGCAATTTTCATTCTGCTTTATGACTTGATCTTGTTGGTTTTGCTTTAACTCATATTTCTTTTCTGACAGCTGTATATCAGCTAATTGATTTCCATTTGTCTGTGACTTGATGAATCATAATCACATTAGAATCCGATGCCACTTCTCTTTTATTTATAAATAATCTAGCTGGGGTATCTAAAGAATCCAAAGGCAATTTGTCTACAGAAGCCTCTATAATTCGATGTTTTCCCTTTATTTCCAATTCCTTCTGCTTATCCTGTATTGTGCATAAAGATGTTAAATTCATTTTCAAAGTTTTTTGATAAAATTCTTCCACTTTTTCAACAGTATTTAATTGATATCTTTCTCCTTGATATCTCAATATAATACCAACTGGAGCGTCCCACCTGAATAGAATATTTCTTTTTTTAAGTTCAGTCACCAGAAAACCAAATTTCTTTCTTTCCAATAACATCTTGGGCGGGAGCTCTTTGTATATCCAAATCTTTCTTCCAAACCATTGCAAAGTAGAATTGTAGGAATTTTGCACAATATTATTTCTTATCTCCTTATCTGTAAAATAAATCACCACATCTCTAGGCAATTGCCTTTGCTTTGCAGTCCAGGAATTTATTCTATAAACTCTATCAATCCTACAAAATACTTCCTCAGGTTGAACCTTTAAAATCCCAGCCAGAATTTCAGAAGATATTTTCCTTAAACCATCTCTGTTGTTTTCCTGCAGTCCTCTCAATCTAATCGCATATTCAGTGAGATTATATTGCATCATTAAAACTTCTCTTTCAATCCTTTGTTGCAAACTTTCTGCATTACAAGTCTTTTGATCAGCCTCCATTTTAGGTTTTTCTTCTGAGCTATTATCTTGAGTATTTGTCAAATCATTTTCAATTTTTTGTATTCTATTGTCCAAATTGTCCTCAGTTTCTTCCATTTTAGACTCTAATAACTTAGTATTTGCATCCAACTGGATCATAAATTCTGAAAAACCATTAGCCATTTTTATAATCTTTCGTTCCAAAAAATCAAACTTTGATTGCACCAACTCTTTAATTTCCTGCTTAAATTTTTCAAAGTGTTGATTCACAATCTCATCCCTTCTTACAATCTCCTCTAAGAGAAATTCTATTATGTTAAAATCAGGTTTCTGAGACTGGAGACTTAGAACTTGTTCATGTAATTTATTAATGGGGGAATCCCCCCCCCAGTGCTTGTTTGTCTGACTTTATAAGTCTCAATGCCATGTTTCCATCCAGACAAACTTTTTTAGAAAAGAGAAAAAACGCAGAGGAAAAAAAACTTCTTTCCAACCAAGATCAATATCAGATCTCCAGGAGAAAAAAAAAAAAGTGAAGTTTTATCTTTAGTTGTAGCCAAGAGTATTTATTCCGCTACTTTGTAGTAATAGAAAACGGAAGGACTTTCCCTTTCAGCCCCTTCTCAAGCCGCGGCAGTCGCCATTTTAAAAAATCTTTTTTTCCCCCTTCTTTCTTTCTTGAATAACTTTTGTAAAATAAATGAGATACTTGTGATTCAGGATCACAGGTCCAGCTCACGTCCTCTTTAATTAATCTGTTAAATTTGTAGGCTTGTTCTTGTCACCTAGCTCTGCATAAGCAGAGGTCTCCCAAAGCCCGGAGCAGCGGCTAGGGATATGGGGAGTCTCATCTGCTCCGTCCCAAAAGTAAGAAAAAAACTTTTGGGACTATGCAGAGAGCTCTACCCACCCCAGCCGGCTCTATCTCCATTTCCTCATGGAAACGGAGTTTTTTTGAGCCGCCATTCCATTGTAAAGGTGGCTCTTTACAGGCAGTGGGGCTGGCGATCCCAAGGGATCGTCTGGCGGCGACAAGCAGCAAACCGGAAGTCCTTTATATATCTACTTTTATTCATTATTATTTCCTGCTCCTCTTCTCCTCTCTTCTTTCTCCCTTCTTCTTCCTTTTTTCTCTTCTTCACACATTCCTTAAGTATCCATTACAACTGCATGCAATTTAGATCGTGTTTTTTTTTTGACATATCCAACTCTTAATTCTATATAACAAAATGATGAGAACTTATACACAACCAGCTTTTCCTTTCAACAAACATTCATTCCTTACAGCAGATCACATGCTACCAACTAATATTCTACCAGCATTGGCAAGTCTTAATTTTTTTTCCCATTCATTTTTCAGTTTTTACTAAACTTTTATTAGGCATACAAATGAATTTACTTCATCTGCCTAATATGCATTATATGATTGTATGATCTGGAAATGTTCAAATGTTTTCCTGTCAAACACAACTACCTTGATCTTTGATACATTATTTTTGAGCCCTATAATTATTGCTCATTGTGTCATGCAAACTATCTGAAGTTTATTGCAAAGCATTCTCATTCTCTGCCAACAACAGAGTATTGTTTTCACAGAAAAGCAAATGCACATTCACATACTCCCAGTCAACATGCTACCACAAACATTTCCTATATATTTATCCATACATATCTTAAATGATTATAAATCCATCACATTTCCTTGTTCTATTTCCTACTAACACTGAATGGAAGCAAATTACATCATATTTTAACAGTTGTCCAGTTATACCATCAATACTTGTTGCTCTACCGTTTTTCAATATACTCTCAGCATTTATTACTTCCTTTTCATCAGTGGTTTCTTGAATCCTAATATTTATTGCCTTCATTTCAGTTTCGCTCATTGACATATCAATATCACTCCTGTACAAAGTCTAAAATACTCCTTCCAGCATTCTCTCACTTCAGCTTCATTGCAAATCAATTCATCATTTTTACTTTAAAGTCCATTCACTATGCTGGAAGCATCTGGTTTAGCAATTTTCACCCACCTACAAGCCAATTTTTTATTTCCATGAAAATTGCTTGGTATTTTCTCTTCTTATTTTAATATTAGCCAATCACTGCTCTCTTTGACTGCATTCTTGGCAACAATCTTTTTTCCTTTTATACAACCATACAATCTCTCTTTCTCATCTGCTGTAGTGATTATTCTCTTATATGCGGTTTTCTTCATCTGTAGTTTCTTTCAAATTCCACCAAACATTATTTTTCATATTTCTCATGCATTTCTGTGGCACTTGGATAGATAAAGGGATAAAGATATATAAATACAATTTCTTCTGTCTCAAGCTTATTGCATATATTGTTTTATTACATCCATTTTCCATTCAGGCAACAGGAATAACCATAAAATATATTCCAAACAGGAATAAGCAAACAGGAATGTGCAAGGGTTAATATATAAGTATAAATGGGTTGTTATAGATATGTATGGAAGCACAAATAACTGAAGAAAGTTTATATGTTCTGCTCCAGTGAATGGTGCAGCGGTGGGTTTCACATTATGTTACTACTGGTTCACCCCATGCGCGCACACTTGCTTCATACGTGCGTGTGCCTGCTTTCTGCGCCTGCAGCCAGCCTTCCATGCATGTGTTTTGTGCATGTGCCTTCCGTGCATGCACCCAGCCTCAAAACGTGCCTAAATATGATTGCATAGAGCTTGGGCGGATGGGCGGATGGGTGGGCCCACCCGCGATTTCCGCTACCGGTTTGAGCGAACCGATCTGAACTGGCTGAATACCACCTCTGGAATGGTGCTAATGGAAGAACCAGATTACAGTTTTGATAAATTTTCTACAATTTTATGAATGAATCTGGTTCAGGGGAAACATTTTGCTAGGCAACATGAATAAATGGTTGGGAATGAGACCCGAAAGGGCAGGAAAAAAAATGATTGAGTCATTTGTAGATTACACAACGAACGAGAGTGATGATTTCTGTCAAATATTTGGCATTGCCAGCCACATGACCACGGAGACGTCTTCAGACTGCACTGGCTCTTTGGCTTAGAAACGGAGATGAGTACCACTCCTAGAGCCAGAAACCACTAGCACACATGTGCGAGGGAGCCTTTACCTTTACCTTACAATAAATAAAGTAGAATAAACTCATTTAGCTATGTTTCCTGGGAGACCTCATATGCCCAGATGGGTGCATAGATATTGACCTCTGCTATCTATCCTTTCTTTGGTCAGGGATAAAACTTTTGTGTAAGTCTTTAGTAAGACAGTGGGTTACCTGATTTAATAGAATTTGTGCCATATGCAATATTGTCTGCTAAAAGTAAAGAGACTTTGGGCATATTTTGGCCAGCTATAATTGAAATTCCATTTTACTCCAGGTATGCTCACACTATTAGATGCAAGGAGGATCTGTAATCTAGAGACCAGCAAAGCATTTGCCTGCATCCCATGAACTTGTATTAATATTAATACATACTGATACAAAGTATGTACTGGCACTACGCATACTAATACGCACTGAGGTTGCATACTAATGGCGATAAAATATTTAAATTGAGAAATAACGCTGACCATAGAAGATTGACAGGATCTATCTTGCTCATGTGAACTTTCAATGCTTCCCATTTCTTATCAAGGATATACATATTTGGTTCCTTTATGCCTCTATTAATAAATATTTTATTTGTTGAAAATGCATTAGAAAAAAACATGAATTAATATATCTCAAGTTTTTAGAGTCAAAGCAGTACTGACTGCAGATCAATGAATATATGTAGAGAGCAATGTATTTGCTCTTCTTTGCAGTCCATTTTGGAATAGAAAAAGAGATTTTGAAACAAGCAATAATTATCTGCCTGACTTAAAATCACAGAGAATGGAATACACATTTCAGGCAGTGTTCAGTGATGGCATAAAAAGAGAAAGAAATTTTGCTGGTGGCATTTCCATCCTATTATTAAATAGTTATGCCAACAAATGAGTTGATTCATTTTATCTCCCTTCAACATTTTGCACTTACCGTATTTTTTGGCGTATAAGACGACTGGGCGTATAAGACGACCCCCAACTTTTCCTGTTAAAATATAGGGTTTGGGCTATACTCGCCATATAAGACTACCCCTCTTCCAACACACACCAAATAAAAATTAAAAAACATCAACTGCCTCAACACAATGTAAAAGCAGCTGTGCTAGACCCAAAATGGCCCCTGCAACTAGCAGGAACCTCACACAGCCACAAAAAGCCCAAAAAAACAACTTTCACATTTTACACACACACACACAACACAACACAACTGGCTCATCCACAATGTAAAAGCAGCTGTGCTAGACCCAAAATGGCCCCTGCAACAAGCAGGAACCTCACACAGCCACAAAAAGCCCCAAAAAATCAACCTTCACACTTTACACACACAAAATTCCACATACAGCTTTGTGAGATTTTGTGTGTTTGTGTAGTTAGAGTGAAACACTACAGAAAGACACCACATCTCAGAAAGCTGCACAAATATTATTTTATTTTTATTTTTATATGAAAACTAAATTTAAAACTTCCTAAACTTTAAATGGCTAGGTCTAAAAAAGAACAACTAAAAAAACCCCAATTAACTATTTTTTTAAAGCTCCCAAAGGGTTAAAAAACTTACCCAATAGAACAGGGGTCTCCAACCTTGGGAACTTTAAGACTTGTAGACTTCAACTCCCAGAATTCCTCAGCCAGCTTTGTTTTTACTGGCTGAGGAATTCTGGGAGTTGAAGTCCACAACTCCTGCCTGCATGATTGCAGGCAGAAAGTGGCTTGCTGATGGAATGGATTCAGGCAAGCGAAGCAAGGCAAGCGTGGCGATTACCAGCTAAGGTAAGCAAGCTGGAGGGGGAAAACTTTTTTCTTTTTACAGGGCTCTGGGCTCTGGCGATCCCAGCTGAGTTGCCTGATTAGCAGGCAACGCAGCTGGGATCGTCAGAGCTTGGATCGATGGCTCTGGCGATCCCAGCTGCGATGCCCGATTGGCAGGCAACTCAGCTGGGATCATCAGAGCTTGCAGAGTCACGTAAAAGGAAAAAAGTTTTTTCCTTTAACATGGCTCTGGCATCCCAGCTGAGTTGCCTGATTAGCAGGCAAAGCTGGGATCGTCAGAGCTTCGATCGCCAGAGCCATTTAAGGCTCGTTAGAGTCTTTTGGGCTGGTCTGCCTGGTTACAGGAGAACGACACCCGGCGTATAAGACGACCCCCGACTTTTGAGATGATTTTCATGTGTTAAAAAGTCGTCTTATACGCCGGAAAATACGGTATTTTATTTTCTTAACTGCCCTCTTTCAATTAGACATATATATAGAAGTGCAGGAAAAAGAAACAAATATGATAAGGGTTCTGGAAGTTAAACCATATGATGAACAGTTGCGGGAACTAGGTATGTTAACGAAGAGAAGGAGTAGGGATGAAATGATAGCAGTCTTCCAGTATTTGAGGGGTTGTCGCAGAGAAGCAAAGCACTTGAGGACAGGACAGGGAGTAACAGGTGGAAGATTATTAAAGAGATCCAACCTAGAATTAAGAAGAAATTTCCTGGCACTGAGAGGAATTAATTAATGGGACAGTTTGTCTCCAGAAATTATGGGTACTTCAACACTGGAAGTTTTCAAAAAGAGACTGGACAATCATTTGTTCTAAATGGTAAAGAGTCTTCTGCTTGAGCAGGGGCTGGATTAGAAGACTTCCAAGGTCCCTTCCAACTCTTTTATTCTATTTTCTATCCATCTATTTATCTGAATACCATATGGAACAATGTTAGTTTTCTAATAATTGTATTATATCATAACTGGACTTCTTATTTTGAGCAATCTTGCACAGGATTGAAGTAATGTGCAAATAATTGAGGTTCAGGGGGTTTAGGTCAAAAGTTATTTGATTGCCTCTGAATCAAATTTACTTTTTTGGATTCAATCATCAAATCACTTGCCTCCAAATTAATCCAATGACTCTATGGCTGGGTATCTTATTTGCAGAAAGGTCCTTTTCTAAATTGAATTTACTTTCCAAATCAGTCTGACTTCCTTAAATTATCTGATTTGGAAACCCAGGATAGTTCAGAAATCCAAATTGAATCAGTGAGCCAAATTGATCCAAATTGAAATGACATTTGGATTGGTGATGTATTGATATGCACAGCCGAGGTTGCTTATCATCTCAGGATACCTTTCTTGTATCCATTGAACTTCCAACCTGCTGACCTTTCTTCTTTTAAATGCACAACGAGTATGCTTCAGAAACAAGTCTACGAAGCTTCTTTCATGCTCTATCTTAATAGTTCCACAATTCTTTCTATTGGCCTTTCCTTTTCACTTGCTCATCCCCTATAATTCTGCTTCTTTCATGTCACAATTTCTTTCATCAAAATTCCCTTTGGCAGACTTTTATCTCTAGTATGCTGTTGTTGCTTCTTCCTGTTTTGCTCTTTTTAAATCTACTTTTGTGCATGCTGCAGTTTTCTCCAGCTATCCTTTTTGCATTACAATCAGAGCTGCAATTAGACAAGTGAGCTACTTACCTTAAGCAGCAGATTCTGACTGAGGATAAAAAGATGCTGAAAAAGATAATTTTATATAGACTTTACTCGGTGCCCTCTAAATTAAACCCATTGTTGGCTTTTGCATTATAATCATTCATAAACTAACTAAAATAAAAAAGATATTTTTTGATCCGATCTAAAAGTCACCATGGCCCCTGATACTCATAGATATAACTGCTGTTAGTAGTGGATCAGAGATCTTTGGTGGGTACTTATTCATGCATAGAATCCATATAACCTGATTCCAGATCTTTAGATCCTCTACTCCCCAATTGCTTCCAAGTCTCATGCAAAATTGATTGACTGGTTTTTCCCCCATCTTCCTTTCTAACAGCCTCTGCAGCTGGAATGTGATCTCTGTGCCATTATTTCAAGCTCAGGTCAGATGACAGAACAGAAAGTAGGATCTGAAATTGACCAAGCTTCCTGTATATGGAGAATGAATAATGCTCCCACCAAGGGCTATGAAGAAGACGTTGGAAAAAGGACAACAATAAGAGTTGTCTCCCATACTAGTGTCCCTCTTTTGCTGAAGAATGCAGACTACTTTTTCAAGGAAACCAATAGTACAATTTATGTCATCTGGGGACCTTTCCGAAATATGAGAAAAGATGGAAGCGGCATTGTATATAATATGCTGAAGAAGACTGTGGACAGTTATCCTGAAGCCAAAATCTATGTGACCACTGAAAAACGCATGAGCTACTGTGATGAGATATTTAAAAAGGAAACTGGGAAAGATCGGTAAGTCCTCCATTGCAGACCAAAATAATTATTTCACCAATTTAATAAGAACGTGCTATGTTGGGTTTTTTATTTATACATGTCACTAATAAATCAAACTCTCAAATTAGTGTTTTTAAAAGATACACTCTTTTGGCTGGTGTTGTTGCACTTGATTAGAAAAAGTCCTGTCCATTATCTTCTAATTGTCATTTTGTTTCTTTTTGGCTAAGATCCTCAATCATATATGTTAATACAAAGGATTTTAATACTGTATGTTTACTTCACTCCATTTGCTTAAGGTGCCAATTTCCATGCTTTAAAATTTGTAGGCAGGATAGCTTCATACTTAAGTGTTTAGGTTGGTACTGTCAAATGATATACGATTATTGTAGTTGGCCGTATACAGAAAGAAACACAAGAGAAAAATACATTATTAGTGTACTGCTTGTTAGAGGTTTTATGAATTTTCAAGCCTTTTGGTGTTTTTATAAGCATCGAATGATAATGTATCCCAAGGTAGATACTGTAGACTATTATTATGTTCTATTTAGCTCCAGATGTTTGTATCAAAACTGCTTTGTAAAATTTGAAGAGCAAAAAATAGGTTAAACAATTAGTTGGGCATTTAAGAGAGCACCGTTGTGGTCAGTTACAAAGAGAGAGCAGAAATCTTTTAGGCCAATTTTGTGGAACAAACTACACAAGATCCAAAAATTGAAGTAATACAACCCAGGTGTTATTTAAACAAAATGTAATGAAATTAAAATGGCTTAGGTAGTGATTGTTGTTTTTTTTTCTGGTCATGAAGAGAAAGGTGAGAAGGAAAAAAATGGATTTTGAAGCCTTTTCTGCAACATTTGAATAAATGTTGTATGTCTTTGTATGCTCCCAAAGGAACTATATTTGAAAAGACAAAATGTGCTTAATAAAGCTTTTTTTTTTTTTTTTGGCAAAGTATCACTAGATTACACAGCACTATACAGAGTATAAGAAATTGCTACCCCCTAAATTGATCATGTGAAAGTCAACAGTGGGCAACAGCAGAAGAGAAAGGAAGTATAGCTCAGGGAAGACAGGGATTTTGAAGTAGAACTGACAATAAATTCATACATTCATTGATTGAAAAAATATTTTTTACAGTATGGATTTGTAAGTTGCATGAATATTAAGGCAGGAAAACTGTTAACATATAGCCCTATTAAGCAAACGGTGGTAGTTGTAACTGGCATTTTCTTACCTCATACACTCTAATTCAGTAGTTCTCAACCTGTGATCTGCAGACCACTGGTGGGGCCACGATGACATCACAGGCCCCACCAGTGGCCTGTGATGGGGTCCACAAAGGCTTGAAGAAATGTTATGATTTAAATCTTGAGTTAAGTCTTATTGGTCCATGATCATAAAAAGGGATCCATGGTGAAGAAAAGGTTGAAAACCACTGTTCTAGTCAATGTAGAGATGCATAGAAAAAGTCTTCTATTTTTATATATAGCTTTCTATAAAACCCAGCAACTCTGTTAACACTGTTTTATACCTGGAACAGAGGTATAGTATTAGTCTTCCATTGTATTATTCCTATGTACCTCTGAAGCAGACTGATAATAGCACTTAGACTTATATACTACTTCACAGTGCTTTACAGCCCTCTCTAAGTAGTTTACAGAGTGAGCATATTGCCCCCAACAATCTGGTTCCTCATTTTACCGACCTCAGAAGGATGGAAGATTGAGTCAACCTTGAGTCCATGAGATTCAAACTCCTGGCAGTTGACAGAATTAGCCTGCAATACTGCCTTCCAACCACTGCGCCACCACACCCCATTTCAATATGAAAGAGTTGAACACCTAGTAGAGTTTAGAGTAGAGTAGGACTCCAATGTATAAATTTTAGATCAAAATTTTAGATCAAAATACAAGGCAGTCATTTTGGACCATGTTGACACTTCTGTCATGTTCCATATGTTGCTGTCTCAGTCTTGGCTCCACGGAGACACCAGAGTCATATAGAGAAGTTTATTCTGTTTGTGAGCCATTTGCTGAACTGTCAAATAGTAACTGATCTCCATGTGTGAAGAAAATGACCACATATATCTTGCCAAACCATTAAACATTTGTTCACTCTTTATTTTTCTCCCTTAGTTCCTGTTTTGTTAGTAAAGCGAGATTTTTTTGCTTCCTCAGATAAATAACTTTTCTTCCATTAGGGTGGTATTAAACAACACTGACTTTGCAGCAAAATTAGTAGGAAGCCAAATGCTGCTCATAGGACACACAAATGCACAGCTTGTGTTGGAAATGGAAATTTTGGGAGGCTTATTCTTAAAATATTAACTGTGGAAATGCTACACATGGCTAATGTGTGATAATAGTCTAACAAAGTAACAAAGTTCTAGCTTGTTGACCCATTATCAGGCATTTGATGGTTCTGCAGAGTAATATGAGCCTGGAAAACGAAATGCTTCTGTCATTACAGTATCTATATTGTATGTTTCTCAGAGATACTTAAGAGGCATGTACCCTCTTAAGGCTAGTATATGCCAGAGATACTTAAGAGGCATGTACTATAGTCACTTCTATAATGCAAAATGTATCAGAATTTAGAATTTATTAATTATATTTACGTATGCTGATAGAAGAACCCAAACTAGCATTTTTAACAATCCAATAATAAAAATTTTTTTAGGATTGATGGCAAAATATCATTAAAGTTCCTACACTGCCATTCATTCATTCATTCATTCATTTGTCAGTCATCAAGCACAAGGAAACAAGTAACAGTATAAACACAGACATGGACACATGAAAAAAAATTGGCACAAATAAAAGGATATAAATAAGCAAAACCGCCATAAACACGTAAAATGAGTACATATAAATGGGAACAGTAGGACAGGAACGGTAGGCACGCTGGTGCACTTATGCACGCCCCCTTAGGGACCTCTTAAGAAACATGAAAGATCCACGGTAGACAGTTTAAGGTAAAAGGTATGGGGATTAGCGAGACTAACAACAGGATCAGGTAGAGTGTTCCAGACATTTACTACTCTATTGCAGAAGTCATATATAATATGATCAAGATTAGAGCGAATTACATTGAGTTTGAATCTATTGATAGCCCTTGTGTTATTACGGTTGAAGTTAAAGTATTCATTAACAGGTAGGACATTATGGTAAATAATCTTGTGTACTAAGCTTAGGTCGGAATATAGTTCAAGGCTATCCAGGCCTAAAATTTCAAGCCTGGAAATTACTCCTCACTGCATCCTGCCACCCTGTATTATCTATTATTTTTCATTCATTGATGTTGAGATGCAATATATGGGAAGCAACTCAAGACTATTTTGTCCGTTGCTTCTCTCTCTCTCCCTCTCTCTCTCTCTCTCTCTCTCTCTCTCTCTCTCTCTCTCTCTCTCACACACACACACACACACACACACACACACACAGAAGACACAAAGGTCCTTTACCATTAATTAACTCTTCAGGCTCCCAAACACCTCCCATTTTTATCTTAACCAAGTAAAAAATAGATTTTATAAACAGGCTGCTAAAAATTATGATTGGTCTCATTTCCATCTTGATATGCCTGTGAAGGCAAGTTTATTCTTTATGGAGACTTTAATTAGTAAGGTACTTTAAGTCACTGCAAATTCTCCTTTTCTGTATTATTGTTGCGCATAAAAAAAATTATACTGTGGCAGAAAGACTTTCATACTAATGTGTTTTTAGTTTGTACGGTCTTGAAGGTGCTCAAAAGCTGACAGCTTCTTCCAGTATTTCATTAGCATCATTTGGAGCAGTGTTAAGATGAAAGGAGAATTTAAGCTATATGTGAAGGGATGCCAGCTAGTCACAAAATGTGGAAAAAAAATTTCCCTCCTTTTTGGAGTGTTTACCTGAATTCTGATGTGCAGTTTTGTTTCCCTGATGTTTTAAAATGTAATAGAAATTCTTACAGCATCATTTAATTAGTAATAGCTAGGGGGGGAAAAATCTTTGTAGATTGCATTGAAAGAAAAAGAGTTCATTTCAGCCTAGTAAAATGCATGGAGAGAAACTCTAGAGAGCATTTAATTAGCTGGCACCAAAGTTGTTCCATCTTCAGGGATCTCTAAAATTAATGAAGGTTAGAATCAAAGAGATCAATGCACCACATACTGTAGCCTTATCAGATAATAGTGTAGAAAGGGGGAGTGGTTTAAATGGAAGGTTCAGCTTTCAATTATTTACAAACAAGCCATTTTCATAGAAATGATGCTGAAAATATCACTAAACAATGCTGCTATCAATTAGGTTCAACCAGAGCCAACCTGAAATTTGTCTTCCTATAATTGTTTATCCTGCAGTTTACAACTTGACTATGTAGTCCCTAAAACAATTAGTGTGTCCTCTCATGGCCAACTCCTTGACTAGTGGGTTTCTATTCTATTCAGCTATTTCCACAGGTTACATATTACAAAATGTGACTGTCACCTGATCTCAAAGATAGTATTCCTACTAATAACTTGGCACAACTTCCTAATCTGATGCACTGTGGATGCGTTAACACTTCTTCAACTCCCCAGTTCCCAACCATATGCTTTAATATACCGTAGTTGCAGATATGCTCATTCTGAGTGCAGATCTCTATCACAGCAAATACACATTGCTTTACACAGACTTAGGAACTGTCCTTGTTTTATCTGAATTTTTTAATGTAACTTTGAAATGCAGGTTCTTGGAACACTTGAAACCGCTGTTCTGAGCTTGGCATATTCTGAACTCAGAAAATTTTGCAGTACTCGGCTTGATTTTATTATTCTATTCTATTTTATTTTATATTCTATTTTATTATTATATTATTATATCACTGTGATGGCGAACCTGTTGCACATGTGCCAGAGGTGGCATGCAAAGTGCTCTCTGTCGCCAGCTGCTCTTCTGGTTTCCGGCATGCCAGCCAGCTGGTCTTCAAGGGCCCTAGAGCACCAGAAAATGGCCAAAAACCAGGCTGTTTTGGGGGCATTTCCAGGCCTTTTTTGGGTTGTTTTGGGGGCCTTTTTCAGGCCGTTTGGGGGGCCATTTTCTGGGCTGTTTTCAGGCTGTTTTTCGGGCCATTTTTAGACTGGCGTGCACATGCCAACCAGCTGGTCTTAAGGTTTCCGGTGCTCCGGCACACGCACATGATGCACGTTCTGGTTTGGGCACTCAGTGCCGAAAAGGTTCGCCATCACTGTTATATCATATCATATCATATTATTATATTATGCTTTTGAGTCAGTATTGAGTCCTGAAGACTGCCTGGACAAGTCCTAAAAGTTTTCTCGGCAGGATTTCAGAAATGTTTTGCCATTGCCTGCTTCCTAGGACTGAGAGAGACTGACTTGATTCCAAATCAACCAGTTGACTTCATGCGTAAGGCGGGACTAGAACTCACAGTCTCTCAATTTCTAGACTGATGCTTTCCCCACTATACTAAACTGGCTCTCAACAACTCTGTTAGTAATCTTTCTGTTACAAGTTGAAAATTATGTACAAATGATGCCAGAATATTAAACTGATGGAAGATCTTTTATATATGGAATTCCAATTTGGCTTATGATTTGGTGGGTATTTTATAAGTTGCTTTTATTAAAAAGCCAGTCTGTGTTTCAGATACTTTGGACTAATTAGTTTGATCCAGGCCTTACAGAAGGTATTCCAAAGATATATTTAAATTCTTTAGTTTTTAACATAAGTTATTTTCTATTTTTTGATTGAAATTTATAATGTATTCATCCTAATGCTTTTTTAATGTGAATATTTTATGTGAAATAGTTTAATCCCATTATCATAAATTCCAGCAGACCAACTGTTCTATGATTTCTGTCCTTTCCATTTACGAACATCCATTTTAGCTTCAATTTTTCCAGAAGTGGGAGTAATATTTATTTTTTCTGGAATTGGAATATTTCAAGAAGAAACACATTTGCAGGGAAATATTAGTATGCTAGTAACACATACTCTTTATTCTCTACTTTTGGAAACAAACTTATGGCTATGTTATCTAATTTAAATATTTAGTATTTTATTAGGTCCTAAGGCAAAAAAATGCTTGTGAGTTTTATAGGATAGTGTTCTTACTTGTATCCTTAATAAATGTGCCGGAGAGTGTAGCATACTTGGATTTGAAAATATGTTTTATCATGCGAGGTAAATAAATATTTTTTTGCTGTTCATTGACTTCATCAGGTTTCAAGGACTTGGCCTCATGAAACCTGGTTAGTTACTGTATATTGGCATAATATACGTGGTTTACTACTGTATATTGGCATACTACTGTATATTGGCATAATATACATGGTTTACTACTGCAACAATTCATATATGGCCATATGACTAAAGTAATTCAGCAAATAAAATTATTTAGTTCAAATGTCTATGGAGATTCTCAGTTATCCAGGTCATAGCTGCCCAAAGGTGCTTTTTCAAGAGGCAACTGGCCTTTCTAGTTTTTCTTTGAAGACATTTTGCTTCTCATCCAAGAAGCGTCTTCAGCTATTCGTTTTGTTCAAAGTAATCTTCGTTGAGATTCATTTTCCAATCAGTTGTGAGTAGGTCTGGTATAGGTGTATCATATTTATCTCACTTTTCAACCTCATTTCTATCTTGCATTTCAGGTTGGTAAGTCATGATCTTGAGTTCAGGTGCTAACCAGACTCATATCTACTTAGTTCTGCATGAAGACTCCTTTGAAAGTCTTCTGATTGAGCTTTGTCTGCCTTTTCAGAACCAATCTTTTCCAAAGTACAACCCTCAGAATTCCCGAGCAGTATGCTTATTAGGCTCGTTAGAATTTTTTTTTTTTTTTTAAAGTGCCAAGTTGAGGAAGTCTACCATAACAATCTGTAATTCTTGGAATTTTGCTTAGCATTATATTCTTTCTTCCAAGATAAACTACATCAACTTTATGCCTCAAAATGTAAAACCATTTCATCAGTGTTTTTCCAGAGATCAGATCATATTCCTTAGTAAAGTTGATCTCATCTTAAAGGTATTTTGATCTTTTTAATAATATACCTGTATGTGTATAAATCCAGGGCACGTGGTAGCTCAGTGGCTAAGACTGAGTTTGTCAATCGAAAGAGTTCAGTGATTCAAATCCCTAGTGCCACGTAATGGGGTGAGTTCCTGTTACTTGTCCCAGCTTCTGCCAACCTAGCAGTTTGTAAGTACATAAAAAATGCAAGTAGAAAAATAAGGACCACCTTTGGTGGGAAGGTAACAGTGTTCCGTGTGCCTTTGGCGTTTAGTCATGCTGGCCATATGATCACAGAGATGTCTTCAGACAGCACTGGCTCTTCGGCTTTGAAACAGAGATGAGCATCGCCCCCTAGAGTCGGGAATGACTAGCACATATGTGCAAGGGGAATCTTTACCTTTACCTTTACCTTTATGTTTACCTTATGTGTATACATGCTTCCTAGTAGATGTGTATATTAGAAGGAATAATACAGGTTCAGCCACTGGTATAGAATTTTGAAAAAATCACCTTTTGGAGTGGTAATGTTGAACTTTGTTTCACATCTTCCTTTACTCCAACTAAAATTCTGTTTTGAATAGTTTGTATTTTTGTGTGTGAGAACATGCACTTCATTACATTCATCATTTATCCAAATTCCAGACTTGATGTATCCAGAAACTTTTGAATATTTTCCCAAGATATTTCCTTAATGGTTTTGTTCATCATCATTAATGGAATAACTAATTGCCCAATTGTCTGAGAAGTGTCTTTCATTGATGAGAAAATACAAAAGCACAACAAATTAATGAATTAAATAGATTTTTTTTCATTATAAAACACAAACTGCATCTCTAAATAAGCAGTTTTAAGTGTTTTAAATGCTACATAGTATGGGAAGATCTAATGCTAATGCTAAAATGCATCCTCTAAAACTCTGAGGTGCTAGCAATATGTCTAATAGTTTTTGGTGGTTTTTGTGTGTTGGGATAGATATCAATGTGCGAGTCCATTTGGGGTAAGGATTGGATGTCATCATCTTGTCTCTGAGTTTGAGCCTGATGATAGGAATTCTTTCCTGATTATTTCCACTACAAGTTAGGAATTAACTAATGAACTTAGCAGTGGTCCTTCTAAAGTTCTAAACTTAATCCTTCTAGTTTATTATTAAGTGTTTTAATGTTTCTTTATAAAGCCATTCTTAATGAATAAACACATTTATTTTTATTAGCTGAGAACTCTAGTTTGGTTTTTTTTTTTACATTCTAGGAAATGAATATAGTTTGGAGCAACTTTATGAAAATCATGGCTCTTAGTGCACAGATAATGAAATAGCCAGTTAATTTATATTTGATTTATATTTTTATAATCAAAATATCTGAGAATATTTGGATTGTATGATATGTTAAATATTGTGTTTGTTTGCCTTTTACCTATAAGTAAGTCCACTGAACAAAGTGCAGTGTTTTTCTGAGTATAGATTCGTGGGGTTATATTAATGTGAAGCAATTTACATACTTTTATTATCTTTTCTTCAGTTTTTTGTTTAATCAAGCCGGGGATATCACTTTGGGTAAAATCTAAATTTGTATCTGCAAAAATTGACAAGTGCTGTAGAATGTTCTATAAAAAGAGAACTGCTTATGGGACTAGGTTATGGGCTACATCCATTCGTTTTTATATTTTATAGCTGAAAAATGGCTATGTACTTACTCTGTTCAATCCTCAAGTCACTGAATTACTACATTAAAAGGGGTATTTGCTTCTACTAAGTTATATTTATATTCAGTAGAATTCCACTTGTGCTAAAAGAAGATAATTAAACCTCTTCTAGATCTTGAAACTCAGGTTCAAAGGATGTTTCTCTGGAATAGCTCATGATATTCCAGAGATAACAGAGGAAAGTAAATTAGGGGGAAATATCTCTGTCATGTTCTGACATTTGCAGAAAGCCAGATTTTAGATCAAACCAACAGGGTGGTGTTTTGTTTTGGGGTTTTTTGCCTATTGCTTCTTTGTTAATATTTATAACTTCATGGTTGAGGCACCCATCTTTTTCATAGCATGATGCCAATCAGTCAGAAACATAAATTGAGTGCATTTTCCTCATAGGATGAACAGCCAGTTTGGTAGTGAAAATAGTCCTGTTGGAGCAGGCCCATATCAGTTTCTCACAATCGCCACCCGGATGACTCTTACTTTATATTCTCTAATCGTTGTAAGTGGTATGTAGAGAATTGTTTTCCCAAATTGAGGCCATATCATCCTGGCCTATCACTACCTACCCCTAACTTAAAATCATTTATGAAAAAGGGTAAACATCTCACAGATCACTATGGAGCTTGTTATCTGTCTCCATTGACAAGATTGTCCACTTTTTTGAACTCTGTTTTCTGTTTTTAACTATGACTTAGCCCATAACAGCAGAAGAATCTTTGATGAAATTCTCAAAAGCTTGTTCAAAGTCCAAGTATCTGAATTTACCTTTGCAGAATCCAAAGTGATTTCTCTTAGCAAGTCCTATTCCTCTCTGAGTTTGGTGATATTCCTGTGAGCTACAATTTCTGGGACGTCCTCGGTGTCTTATGTTTAAAAGCTAGTTTAATGTTGGCTATTTTCTGATCTTCTAGTAGAACTGAGGGACAAGTTATATAATTTTATTAAGAGGTCAGCAATTTTGTGTTCTTAAGGAACTCTCAGACAGATGCCATCAGGACCAGTTCTTTGCTCCTGTGTAATCTTTCAAGTTTTTCTCTTGCAACTTTAATTTACTTTAATTGTCCCAGTTGTCTCCTTGAGAAAATTAGTACAGACTCAGGTATTTGTACTTTGTTCCCTGCAATAATTCAATAATATAAAGAATTCACTTGGTTTCTGCATCTCATATTCTTCTTGATCATTCCTTTCAAACTGTTCCCCATCTAAAGGCCCAATGTTTTTCTTGCCAGTTTGAATAAATTTAAATTTTCTTAATGTTGGTTTGTTTGTTTCATCAACCTTGCACTTTTTATGTACTTGTTTTTGTTCTATCAATCATGTGCATCAGGCTGGATGCCAATAAAAGGAAAATTAAGGAGATTTAAGAGTATGAGAAATGTTTTGTAACCTGGATACATGATATATCTAGAGCAGGGCTAAGCTACTGTAACTTATTGATGCAGTCATCTGCAAGAATTGTGCATCTTCCTGAAAACAACATTCCCTTTATATACCACCATGCTCAGAGAGCAACTCACTTCTGCTTCAGCAATATCCAAATTTTAAATATGCATGGAAATTAGAATTTCCATGTTAATCTTTTTCTGGTAGAACATAGGACTAGCACTAGCACTTTGACTTATATATTGCTTCATAGTGCTTTACAGCCCGCTCTGAGCAGTTTACAGTTAGCATATTGCCCGGAACAATCTGGGTCCTCATTTTACCAACCTCGGAAGAAGGCTGAGTCAACCTTGAACCGGTGAGAATCAAATTGCTGGCAGTCGGCAGAATTAGCCTGCAATACTGCATTCTAACCACTGCGCCACCACACAACATACCAGAGAAAGCAGATTCTTTTAGGATATTCTTCACAATAAATTGAACCACTAGAATTTCCTACTTCTCTTTATCTTCTTATTTGTCAAAAGTAAACATGCTTGTTGTTTTCTTCAACAATGCTGGTGACTAGTGTAGAATAAAAGTATTATTGTTGACATTATAAGTGCATAGGCAAGTCCATCATGTTTATTTTCAAAAGACATTACTATTTTTTTTTAAATTTATTTATATGCCACCCTTCTCCGGAGACTCAGGGCGGCTTACAATGTGCTCAGCAATAGCCTTCATCCTTTTGTATATTTATACAAAGTCAGCTTATTGCCCCCACAACTGGGTCCTCAATTTACCTACCTTAGAAAGGATGGAAGGCTGAGTCAACCTTGAGCCTTGGCGAGATTCGAACCTGCAGTAATTGCAGGCAGTGGTCTTAATAACCAGCTTAATAACAGGGTGCCTTAGACCACTGTACTACCAAGGCTCTTGGTATTTTTATCAATTTTCAGAATTATTATTTTTTTCTTTTATAAAAATACAAGTTTATCTATTTAATCTGCAGTATCTCTGTTGTAGTGCAAAAAAAATGGCAATTTGGGGAAGCATTTGACAATGTGCACATTTTAAGGGGCATTTTCTCTGCAATCACAAATAAAGAAGTTTAAACATTTTATTACAGAAAAAGCAACTCCCCCCCCACCAAAAAAAAGTAGTTATGTAAGTTAATGCAACAGCAACACATTTGTTTGACCAAGTGAAAATTCACAGACTGTGAAGAACAGTGACTCAGATGAGCGAGATCTTATTGAAGGAACTTAAAAGCAGCCTTGAAATCATGTCCATTTCAAATGTTTAAAAGCAAATATAACACCAAGAAGAATATCTGCTTGTACAATAGAGATTCAGTGTCATGCTTTTATCTTTTGTTCGGTGCTGTGTATTTTTATATTTTGTTTGAATTTTATTTACGTGTGAGAGAAATTCTTGGCATTTTTGCCACTGAAAGTTACATCCAGGGATTTCATGTACTAAGAAATATTTTACCTCAGAAACTGAAGAGCTTAGTGACACAAACATTGATCGCAAAGTATAAATGAATAAATCACGGTAAGGTTGTATTTTTTTGCAAGGGGTAAAGCACCTGAATAAATCCATCATAGTCACTCTTTGAAGATACTTTCCAGATTACATAATGCTGGTAGATCCAGGTTTCACACCGAAATAAAGATAAAAGGCCTCTTTTCTGACTGATTCAGATGATGGGAGCTGAGGAAAACCTTCATTAATTTTGTTATCACAAATAATACTCATGTATCTTAAAGTGGCCTTATTGGTTTTACAGCATTCTATTGGGTGCACAATTTCTTTATGGAAATTCAGGGGTGTTATTTTAATATAAAAATCAGAAATTATACTTGTAATTGCTTTTGATTCAGTAGGATGAAATGTTCACTCAAAAGGTGTCCCTCAGCTGCTTGCTGTCTGTGATCTGGAATGATAAAAGATTGATAGGCTATTGAATCCTACAAGTCACAGAGACTTAAAATACTATATTGTTGTAAAATTAAAGTTGGATGAACAGTATTAGCTATAACATTAGATTTCTATATAACAACATTCTGCCCAGTTTTATGAGATACTTTATTAATAATACTATTTCTCTCCATAATACTAAAATCTACTCATTTTGTTATGCTTACTTAAACAAAGGTCTTATCAGTTTTGAGACAATATAAAGTTATTAATGTTTTAGAAGAAACTACAGAACAACTACTACCACCTCATAACTGATGCACATATAAGGATCATTAGTAATGTTCTTCATTCTAATTTTTAACAAATTGTTTTAGCTTAAACTTGGGATAAAAAAAAGGAATCGCTGCAGATTTTACTCTGCTAGTCATTGCCGACTGTAGGAGCTATTGTTCATCTCCATTAAAAGGCCATTGAGCCAGTGCTGTCCAAAGACAGTTCTATGGTCATGTGGCCAACATGATGTCATGGAGTGCTGTTACCTTCCCACCAAAGTGATATCTTATTTATCTACTCTCATTTATTTACTCCATCTATTTTTTTTTTTATTTCCATGCTTTTGAACTGCAAGATTGGCAGGAGCTGAGGTGACGACGGGAACTCACCCCATTGTGTAGCGCTTAGGTCTTGAACCTAGGCTACTGGCTTTCTAGCTGAGAAGCCCAGCGTCTTAACCACTGAGCCATTGTGCCATCCCCTAAACTTGGGGAAACTATATTAAATCAAGCTAAAATTCAAATGGAAGTTACTAGTCACATATCATAGAGCATTTAATTCTCTATTCTCCAGTATGCTCCCAAGTAATATTTGCTGAGTTACACAATATGGGCTAGTTTGTGAATTCAGATCACTTTCTCTGACCAATTTTATTGACACACACACAACATGACTATAGTAATAATATGGAAGCCTTAATAATTTGGCCTCTGTGGGCGGGTAGATTATTAGAGAAGGCAGTAGAAATAATTGCTCGCTAATGTGAAAAAGTAAAAATATGTACTGTATTATATTGTTCATAATGTAATAATTAAAATAACAATTATATGATAATGAAAGTACACATCATGCTTAAGTTTATCTTTATATAAAGTTAATAGCTAATGAAGACTGCAAAGATTATGTATAATTAAACTGAACACCATTATCACTGAAAGGTGAGTTTTAGCACAGCATTTGTAAGAAACATGGCTATCTACTGTTTAGAAATGTGACCATTTTATAATTCACCAGGACTAATTATTTTCTTCTAAATGAATTGGAAATGTATTCACTTAGGACAGATCTGTTAAGTAGGGTTACAAGTATGTTGAGTACATGGGAAATGAGAAATAAGAAATTATGCTGCTATGATTATTATATCCACAAAAATGACAAATCTTCAGCTGATATTGGCTTCATACATTTCTTCACAAAAATCTATGATCATGTTGATTATATACACAACTATGTGAAATCACAGCTGCCAGTTATTATTGTGTTTCTGATTTTTACTGTTAATGATTCTACTGCTAAGATCTGGTATGGATTGTAAATAGTTTTTCAAAGATCAGATGCTGCCAGGGAGACAGCATTAATTAATAGAATATTCAAATAACTTGACCTCCTATCCTCCAGCTTTTAAAAATGCTCTTCAGTAATTGGATTTCATACAAGTTCAAATTCTGCTTCTACTCTTCACTCCAAAATATTGTTGAAGTTCATCATAACATGTAAGAAAATCCATACCTCCTATTAACATCTGCATGAAGCCTCTGGTAGAGTTCATTTGCTACCATGAGTTGAGGTATCATCAATATGCTGATGATACTCAACTTTATATTTCCACCTCGGTGATCTAAGTGATGCTATTGCTGCCCTCTTGCTGTGCCTAGAGGCTCACAGGGGCCTGGATGGGAGGCAACAGGGTTCAGTTGAACCCTGACAAGACCGAATGGGGTCCTGGAGCTTCAAGTTCCAGAACTTTAACAACTTTAGTTCTGGATGGGGTTGTACTACCCCAGACACACCTGGTTTGCAACTTGGACTTGGAAGAGTAGGTGGTACTCATCGCTAGGGCAGCCTTTGCACAACTTCTGTTGCCTACCAGTTGTGGCCTTTTCTGGATCAGGAATCCCTGTGTTCAGTCATTCAAGCCTTAATCATCTCATATTTTGGACTACTGCAATGCACTCTACATGGGGATACCCTTGAAGAGCATTAAACTGGTGCAGAGTGTGGCAGTGCAGGATAGCCCATGTTATACCATTGCTCCACAAGCTACACTGATTGCTGGCTTGTTTCTGGGTGAAATTCAAGGTGTTGGTTATTACCTTTAATGCCCTGCATGGCATGTGTCCAAGTTGCTTGAGTAATCTCTCACTCCAATGGGACTGGCCCACCCCATCTCCACTGGCAGAGGGGGGCATGCTGTGGCCCTCGTCAATTGGAATTTCTACTGGCAGGGTCTAGAAGAAGAACCTTCTCTGCTATGGCTTCCACTTTTCTGACCTTATTAAGGGCCTGAAAACCAGGTTCTTCCAGCTGGCTTGAGGCACCAATGAAGAAGTACCATACTGGTTATGGTTGTTGAATTAAGAGAAAATTCCACCTCTTCCCTCCCCTTCTTGCACCCTGCTCCTTCCCTCCCCATATTTTAACATTACTTTGGATTGTGAGCAGAAATGACAGCCACTGTGAAGAACAAGAGACCAGCGCGTAGAGTGATTCTTTGAATGTTTCCCAAGGAGAGATTGGGAGATAACCCATGAGTGCTCTGAATGGAAGATCAGAAAATGGTGACCGGCTTTAGTTGAGTGGAGGAGTCAAGGCAGACTACATCTTTGTTCTCAGAAACAGCAGAGCCATTCAGTCAAAACTGAAGAAGCTTCTTGGGTAAGAAGCGAAATATCTTCAAAGAAAAGAAAGTCCAGTTGCCTTTTGGAAAAGCACTTTTGGCAGCAGAACCATTCATAAGTACGCTAAGCCGGCCAGACACACCAGCAGAACACGCTTCCAAACAACATTTGGAAATATTCAGTTTAACCATCTGAGTTAAACTAAATATTAGAGACCTTCAAAATTGTGAGCTTAATTTTACAATGAGTTTTACCTTCCTTGAATTTAAGAAATTTTAAACAGAGAATTAAGAATTTAAAAGTATATAAAATTGAGAAAAAGCAAAAATAAAGGACTTGGTTTAAGAGTTTTAACTGGATTGAGAGACCACACAGATTTTGAATGTTGGTTATTTTTGCTGCAAACTTTGAAAACCAAGCATGTAATATAGTCATGAAAAACAACTGAAATGGAACAAAATACATATTTGGAATTGAGGCTTGATAAAGGTTGTAAGGTAGAACTAAAGGAAGATGAAGATGTAACTAAAGAATCAGGAAGTAAAAAGTTAAAATGGGTAAGCAGGCTATAATATAAAAAAAAGTGGTTTTTTTAAAAAAACATGGACTGAAATATTAATAACTAACACATGAGAATTAGGGATACAGATTTCAAGGGATAAACTCAAAGATGATGAGAAAAACTTTAAAAAACTATTACCTTATTACCTATTACTTTAAAAATCTATTACATTGGCATAATAGAGTTAAAAGACACAGAAGATAACAAAATTGAGATTACCAAAATGGGAATACAAAAAACAAATCAAGAAAGTATCTGGACATACAACAGCTGAGACAAGAAATTTTGGACGATGCCTCTTTACAGTATTTTCAAAGTAGGCTGGTGAAAGCTTTCAAGACTCTTTTTAAATGCCAAAGAGTGATGAAATATCAAATGCTGTAGAAATGATTTAAAGGTCAAGATTGTGAGGAGCAAAAAGAAAAAAGAAAAGAACATGGGAATATAAAGTTGGACCATTTGACCAGGAATAAACTAATTGTTCAATATTTCTGGTAACCTCTAGTGGATTTTTTGCTGAACCAGGAAGGAAAAGATAATGATTACTGGATTGTAAATAGATAAAACTTTAGCCAATGGGGACAAGAGTTTTCTTTAGCTGTAATTTTAAAAGAGAATGAAAAGTTAATATATGAGCTAATATTTGGTTTGATAAAGGTTGGAAGCTTAACTTTATTATTGTCTTTCTTGCTTTTCTTCTTTTTACTTCTTTCTTTTTCTTTTCTTTTTTCTGCATCCTCTGGACATTCTTTTTTTGTCTTTTTCTTGTAGTTTAGTTTGTTTCAGTTTTTACTAGGCGTATTACAAATGTAAGTAAAATTATTAATAAAAAAAGAAATAAATAAAAATTGGACTCGAATTTCTTACATTTGATAGTGTGGGGGATGAAAGTAGAACTGCAATTCCCAGCAAGGCAGCATCTTTAACCTAGTTCGAAGGTTATCAGCATGACTACGATCAAAGTCCTCTGATATATCTCTTTTATGCTCAGTGGGATCACTTTCAAATATAGAGAATAATGGGAAGACTCTTTGCTATCTATTCTGTTTTAGATGCAGAGTGCCTAGAAGGCATGCATTCATTTTCATTCTTATATTACTGATTACTGGTTATATAGGTTTTATTTAATGGGTTGGACAAAGCTTGTTACATATACGAACAGCTAGTGGACAGTACATACCAGATTCCAGAATCAATAAATGATTTTTAAATAAATAAGAGATCGTTGATCAGGTATTTTCTCTGTAGATGTCAGTTGATTTTCTGGTAATAGGGGAAAAAAATGATTTCCATGGGATGTTTATAATTGTCACATACAATAGCTACTGATACTTTTAAAAAATTAAAAGACAGGATGGGTGACTAGATTTGTGGCAATAGGTATTGTGCTGTTTTATTTATTGTTTTATTTATTTGTATCCCACCTTTATAGTTTTTACAAATAACTCAAGGGGGCGAACATATTCAACACATCTTCCTCCTTCTGTTTTCCCCACAGCAAACCTATAAAATGGGTTGGGCAGAGAAAAAGTAATTGGCCCAATGTCACCCAGATAGCCTTCATGGCTAAGATGGGACTCGAACTCATAACCTCCTGCTTCCTAGCCTGGTGCCTTAACCACTAGACCAAACTGGATCTCTTTTGGTTTTGAAAGAGAATAACAGAGTTGGAAGGGACTTTGGAGGTCTGCTAGTCCAACCCCTTGCTTAGGCAGGAAACCCTATACCATTTCAGACAAATGATTGTCTAATCTCTTCTTTAAAACTTCCTGTGTTGGAGCATTCACAACTTCTGTGTCAGCTCCAGCGCACTGTCAGCATGGAGCTGCCATTCTTGGGGGGAGGAATGCACAAACCTCGTTTCAGCCCAGCATCTGCTTCATCGAGCCTCTCAGGTACTGATAGGATTGACGGGAGGGAATAGCTGGGGGATGAATCATCATGGCCAGCCGTAAATAACAAGTGGATTAACTGTTTAGATGCTGGTTGTAATACTCAAGTGAATTAACTGTTTAGAAGCTGGTTGTAAATACTCAAGAATTAAACATAAGCCAACTCCCGGGTCACATGGGAGGGAGCAACATGCGTGATCGGGTGGGTGATGATAACTAATGAATAAATGATGGCGGGAAGCACAGGACAGTAACCCTAACAAGATTTTCATCTGCGATTGTCAATGAGTGCCAAGAAGTGATTAAACTAAGGTAGCAGCCATCCAGGTTTGTCTCCTTTTATTTCCTTCTGTTTATTTCCATTGAGTGAAGTGTTGTCCCGAAGGTGTGAGTAGTGGTCCAGGAAGTGGCCGCCCTCGACAGTCTGCTGTTTTGGGGTTCCAGGGTTCTGGAGGCAAGTTCTACCACTGATAGATAGTTTTTAATAGCAGAGAAGCAGCATGGCAAGGGTACAATGGAAAGAATTAAGCTACTCTTTTCTTCTCATTGAATAATAATTAGTACTAGATAGGAGCACTGCAGTGGAAGTAAAAAAGACGACATGAGGGCTGCAATTCTGTGACTAAAGTCCTATCCCTTTTTACATGCATCACTTTAAAAGAAAGAGTTGAGTTTTTCTTGCAGACACCATTTTGACTTTTTTGACTTTCTCCCTGTAGTTTCCTAGTACCAGTTTGGACTGTTACAATCTCAAATTATTATTTTTATTAAACAGTTAATTTCACAAAACTGAACACTGGTGAAGAGAAAGAAAAGGCAGAGGACAGACTATATATATATAATATTCTAAATAAATACAGTAATGGAGCAAAAGCAGAGGGCAAACTATATATAATATTTTAAATAAATCCTATAAGGGATGAAATGAAGAGTTTTTCCATTGCTTTTAGGCAAAAGTTATTACATGTGCTTAGATTTTTATCATCTTCAGTACGACCTCTAAAGCACCAGAAAAGGATAATGCAATATGATGATTCATGCCTGCTGTCTCATGAATCCATTGGTAAGTTTATACCAAACACAGTCATAATAAGGTATGCTGGGTTTGGGACACGGTCTGTCAAACTTTCCACTATAGTAAATAAATCTCAGTGTTCTGCAAAGCCACTAACAGTTAACAAACCATAAGTAAGCCAACTTTGACTGAACCATGGGATGATTTCATGAATATACATAATGTATATGGATTGCTTTTGATTTGAGGCACTATTGTAATTCACTAATATGGCTTACTATTACCATGCTTCTAGCTTGTTCAGCTAAATTTCCTGAATTAATCCTGCTTTAATATACATATTAAATATGTATAATATACATCTCTGAACTCAACAAGCCAGTGTTGATGGTAAGAACATATTGCTATAGAGATTGCTAAAAGAAAAAAAATGCATTTTTTAATCTAGTTGTTTAAAAAACAGCTGTAAACAGTGTTTCTACTCTATCCTATCCTACCCTACCCTACCCTATCCTATCCTATCTTATCCTATCCTAAAACCATGCTTCAGGTAAATAACTTCGAAACTGTTTCCTTTTAAAATCATATTATTAAGAATAACTACATCAATTTTAGGAAAGGCTTCCTTATAAAACTTTAGTGACAGTCAGTGGATGGTTTTAATTACACATAAATTTAAATAGCATTATGGATCCAAATGAACCGTTTTTCTTCCTCTGTGGGATAGATCACAACTGCACTTATCCAGGTAAATGGTTGATTACGCAATCATGTACATTATCTGTATCTTTTTTTAAATCTTTATCTGAATTAAATTGCAAAAAGAAAATGCATTTACTTTTTTTAATCATAAAATCTCTGGGCTGCATAAAGGATGCTGCATATTAAACAGCTTTCCCTGCAGAGTGGAAGTTAGTACTGTCTGCTTTGGCAGAGTTTACCATTTGTTGGAAAATAAAAGAGACCCTATCAAAGCTGATCGTTACAAGGACTTTCATCTCAGTTGGAGTTTTCTCCAACATGGCTCTGTCCAGATGTCTCGAACCCCAAGTCTTAGAAGTCCCAGCCAGCCTGGCGATCATGGAAGTTTTAATCTTTGTTTGGAGGGCATCAGATTGGGAATAACTACATTAATGAAAACTGATAAGACATATTTGGAAGGACAGGCTCTGCAAAGGAATCCATTTCTCATACCACTGTTTTATCTGAGCAAATCATCTTTAAAATAGTTTCATCCATATCTCTTAAATTAGTTTATTTTAAAACAAGATCCCTCAATTTTAAGAAAGGACAATTGAAAAAAAGATGCATTTGGAGATAATCACAAAAGTAAGGTAAACTATTCATTCTCTGCCCCTATCAGTTTGCTGTCTTGCTTATGATCGGAAGAAGAATTATGAATAAATATATCTGGTGTTTGGATGTCCAGGCATGTACACAGTTACTACTCTTCTTTTTTCCCATTCCTCTGTTGAAGTACAAACAGTTAAACATTTTGAGACACTTTCATTTTTGTTTTCCTTACAGCTAGATAATTCTGACTGCCTTATTGAATACTCACAGACCTGTTGTTTCATACAAGATCAATTCTAAACTGAAGCTTTCTCATGTATGGATGACAATTTTTTAATGAAAATTATGCAATTGTTCTTCATTAAAATTTGGTTTTGGATGCCCAGGTCACAACTGAATACTTTATTCAGCTGAGATATTGTGCCAACCATTTCAGTTTGACCAAAATGCCTTCTTTGAATCATTCCTAAATTATTGCAGTATAATCAATATAGGGCTGCTTTTGAAGATTTCAGGACTACAATTAATTCAGAATGCAACATCGTATTATTAACAATGGCTAGTAGATGTCTATGGAGATTCTCAGTCATCCAGGTCATGGTTATCCCAAAGGGATAACCCCAGTTGCCCTTTTTCAAGCAGTAACTGGACTTGCTGTTTTTTCTTTTAAGATGTTTCGGTTTTCATCCAAGAAGCTTCTCAGTTCTAAGCTGAAGAGGCTTCTTGGATGAGAACCGAAACGTCTTCAAAGAAAAACCAGAAAGACCAGTTGCCTCTAGAAAAAGCACTTTTGGAATGGCTATGTAGGAAGTTTGTACATCCTTTGTTGAAGAGGCTGTAAATATAATACCAAACTATAATGCTATTAAACCCTGAATGATTTAAGAATAAGATGCCTGAAAGTTTGCTTAGCCTTTTCAGTTGTTCTCTTTTTGAGTCCCAGCTACCATAGAGGTTATTTAAAAAGGTCAGTCTCACTACAGATATTCCTCGATTTACAAGTCCAATTGGGACCAGAATTTTAGTTGCCAAGCAAGACAAGTGTTAAGTAAGTCACACCAAATTTTATGACTTTTTTTGTCATGCTTATTAAATGAATAAGTAACTTTATAACTTTGCCACTGTAACTTTGAATGGTCACTAAATGAATGGTTGTAAGTCGAAGACTATTTGCTCTTCATTCTTAAAATTTAGGATTTTTTTTTAAGGAAAGTATTTAGCATAAAATTTTAAATTGCTTTTGTAGTCTGTTTGCCTAGTTTCCAGTCTACGTGCCTTGATTTATTTTAAATTATTTCCACCTCAGTCTTTCTCATAGGAAAAATAAAATTTTAAAATCTATAATTTAAATATTTAAAACATCCTTTCATTTTACAGTATGTGTTACAAGTGCAGTAAGGAGCAGAAAAAATAAAGAGAAATGAAAAAAGGGTTTATATTTGGAGAGAAAAAGAAATAGAAAAAGAAATGTTTGTTGTAATATACAACTATAAAGAGATACTGCCTAATTGTTGTGAGTCATAGTTTAGCAATCTCTTGTTTATCTTACTAGAACATGTCAATGAGAAGCCAATTGGCAATATATAACTATTAATATATATTAAAATATACATGTAAGATAGGCAAATGAAGTACAAGTTTTCAATTTTCAGAAGACAAAAATATCTTAAATATGTAACTCTAAATATACATAATCTGCAAATAAAAAAAAAAAACAACCCCAGACAATAAATATTATGAATTTCTTGGGCTGCTAGAGAAGATAATAGAAAGTTTAAAACACATTTGGTGAACATTTTCATAATTAGCAAATAATATTTGGGGTTTGAATCATGATCTCAATTTTCTCCCCATGTGATTAAGAGAGGCTCATCTAAGCGCATTCTTGTAACGACAAGCCTTTTTTTAAAAAAAGATATTTAGCTGCAACCATGAGATTGTATATACTTTGTAATGCCTCTGTAAATCCAGAAGAGAGTGAAAAGCACTAAAATAGAATAAAATAATTTATTTTGTTTAATATAATGATTATACCAATAAAGAACTTGTGGAGTATAAAATAGTCAAAGTAATAGAAATGAAGAAGCTAAAATAAAGATAGTACCAATAGTGCCTTGGGTGGTACCCCCAAAACACCTGGAGCATCACTTGAACACCATCAGGATTAGCAAGATTATCTTCAGTCAATTGCAAAAGGCAGCTTTACCTGGAACAGTTTAACATTCCGTGATGATATCTTTAACACTATCAAACATCCACATTTGCCTATCCCAGGTCCTTGTGAAAAATTTGCTAGGTGGATAAAAATGCCAAATCCAGACTGAACCTATGGCTGAATAATTGGAGAATACTTGAAGAAAAGAAATTGAAAGGTTACGGCATAAGCCAGTTGTAGTGATCCCAGTGGTTATCAGAAATACCATACCCACAAAATTTTAGATGGCATTTAGAAAATAAGGTGCGTCGACAACATTTCCATTAATCAATTACAAAAGGCAACTTCTTGAATCTGCACATATACTATGCTGATATATCACAACATCGTAGGTTCTTTGGAAGAACTAGATATGTAATGAAGGCCAACACCAACTAAAGAACTGGCAGCTGTGATTTCACCCTAGTCTGTATACAATAATAATTAACACATAGGATAGTGCTTGTGTTACATTATAGACTGGGATATACTGCTTGTGATAGATTATAGATTGGTGCAAGATAAATGTCTTAATATAGAATCTTTCCTGTTGAACCCAAAGTTCTGTTCTCACTGTGCACAATCAGATGCCTCTGACAACTCTAGATATACATAGCGCATAGTTCATCCTATGAAAATTTCCTTTCATTAAACTTGATTCCTGATGAGTATTCTTGGCAGCAATATGGAAATCTTTTGCCAATGACTTATCCAGTTTTTTTTTTCTTTGCAGTTTAGTCCTCAGCTCTGGGATTTTCAGGTGGATTCCCATCCAAGAGTTTCACGAATGTGGTTGTAAAGGCAGCTTCTTTATGTGCTGTAAACCCTCTAAGTGGGGCTTCAAAGCTGATATCTAGGCCATCTACGTTTTGTGTGAAAGAAGGCAAATTGATATCACATTATCAATTTACTTACTGAAGTTTCATTTCTATGTCAGACCCAAAATATGTTCTCGGAGCAGCTTGTTCTGACCACTAATAAGACAGTCCCAGCCTCAGGCTCTCACCCTAAATGTGTCTTACGTCAGGTTTTCATCTGAGTGGATTTAGGACCCCTTTTCTCTTGATTATCAGTAGAGCACCATGCCATAATACTAGTCTAGACATTAGAAGGTCTCTGTGAAAATAGAGTGTTTCCAAGGCAATTATTTACACGTCCAGCCTATGTTTAATGTAGTGAATTGAGAGCATGGGACATGCTGCATATATGTTTTCTAGTCCAGATTCTGCTAAGGAGAGTTATTAAAAAATAGTTGGGCTTTGTCTCTGGAGCAGCCTACAAAGTTCAAGGATTGCCTGTTTGAGTGTTTTAATCATGATTCTCGGTGTCATATATTCAAAAGTAATTTTCAATTCAGAATGATGCGGGGGGGCGGAAGGGAAAATGTGAGGACAGTTTTGTTATTAACATTGACATCCCATGCTTCCAGAGGCAAGTCTTATCAGGAAGATGAATGGGACAGCTCATCTGCTTCTAACGGAGAAAGGAAGCTCTACTACTTAGCTAGCTTGACAAACTTTAGATTGACACACCACTGAGAAAGATGCATTAATATCTAGAATGTAGGAGACAAGGACCAAAAGATTTCTTTGCCTTGCCCTGTGCAAAGATTTCCTAAAAAGCTATTACCTATAGGACCGAAGCTTTGTTATGTCAATGTAGTTGCCGAATCTGCAGCAAGACCATCTCACAGGGAGCTCAACTATCCAAAGATTAAAATGCTGTTATTGATATGGATCTTCAGTGCTTTCATCTTTCAAGTTCTCAGAAATAAGTAATAATTTATGGCTCGTGCAGAAACAATAATATAATAACTAACCATAATGAGAAGTTAAATCCCTTGACAATATTGTAATGTATTTCTTACTGGTATGCCATTATAAGAAGTTTTTCCAATGGAAAGCTATTACCCATTTTTTCCCTACATAAGGAATTCATATAGATTAAACTACAATATCCCTTTATAGGATGAATAAATCTTCAGTAGTGATGGATTAAATCCATCAGATAACTCAATCTAAATTTGAGTTTAATTCTTTTATGAAAAAAAGGCTCCAAAGTTAAACTACATTTCAGGATAATTTTTATGGAAATATGTATTTTATAGATTATTTCCCATTGGAAAGCATTACAGTATTTCCTCTATGTGATCTGAAAAAGCCTCTCAATCCTATACATGAATGATTGAGAAATCCATTAATATGCATCTATTGCATCAATTTATAAACTAAACTAAAGGTAGTCCTTGAGTTATGACTATTTGACCAGTTGAGCCCAAAATTTTCATTGCTAAGCAAGGCTGCTGTTAAGTGAGGTTTGCCCCATTTTACAACCTTTTGCCACAGTTGTTAAGCAAATCACTTCAGTTATTAAATGAATCATGTGGTTGCTAAGCGAATCTGAATTCCCCCATTGACTTTGCTTGTTGGAAGCTGGCTGAGAAGGTTTCAACTGGTGAACACATGATCCCAGGATAGTGAAGCTGTTATAAACACATCAGTTGCCAAGATCCTGAATGTTGATCACATGACTATGTGGATGCTGCAACAGTCATAGGTATGAAAAATGGTCAGAAATCACTTTTCTTCAGTATCATTGTAGCTTCTAATATTTACTAAGCAAATTGTTGGACCATTTGTAATTGAAAACCCATTTTAGAATCTGAAATTATATTTCAGATTACAATAGTTAAATTTCATGGGAAAGAGCTGTCTTTATAGTGTCGGGTTTTAAAGGATTAAAAAAAAGCAATATCTGAAATCTCCAGTCACTGATTTTCATCAAACCTTTTTTTTCAGTTCAAATAAACTCAAACTTGTTGTAAAAGTTTACACTTTGGAAAGTCATTCTGTCTATTACTGAAGGAGTATACCGTGCTACATACTGAGAAAAATAGTCGAGCTTTTTTTATTTATTTTTTTCCTTCAAGACAGATCAAATACAAAATTGCCAGGCTTCACTTTCACTTCTCTTAAATAGACATTTCTCTTCTGTATTCTTCCATGTCTCTCTGATTCCATTTTGAAAACAGTGCCAAAGACAATGATAAATCGTGACATGAATTATTATTATTTTTTTTTTTTTGGTATTCTATGATGTTCTAGCAGTAGGTTCTTTGATGTACCTATCTTATAAGGAATAAAACAACCTATTTTTGCCACAAGTCAGTAGTGGAACATAGTGGGGGAACAAAATAGAATATCTCCAGGGATATTATTTTATATCACCACACACCAGTATTCTTACATTCATTTCTTTTTCTCTTTATATATTATTATCACACTGGCCTAGACTTAATAACTAGCAAATTGAAGTTGTGATTCCCCCTCCCTTTTTATTGTCAAACATATTTATATTCTTTCTCATTTCAACTATGGTTATGGTAGCCCTGCCAATTCTGCTGTCAACAGTCTGGAAAAGTCTACACAAGAAGTCTGCATATTTCTAGCTATAAATATTCAAGTCTTCCATAGGATTTGAAACTTTAATTTAGAACAATTTACTTAAATTACTTTAAGATGTTTTCCAAAATGCATAGAAGTCAGGGACATGACCAGAGTAAACTCATGTAAATCTATAATAAAATGGAACACAAAAATAATAGGAACAAAACAAATTTCTCTAAATAGTTATTAAAATAATTACAAAGCATATCAAATATTACTAGATCAAAGATAATCATTTTAACTCAAAAACCAAGCCAAAAAAAATGTTTGAATCAGCTTCCTAAGTTTTGATTAATATAGACTCCATGTTTGGCCTTTCTCCAGTATGAAATTATATTGATATTGGAAAAGAAGATTCATAGTAAAAAATACAATCCATACATATTCCAATCCAGATAATTACCTGTATAGTATATAAGAATAGCATCTGAATTAACCTATAAGTATAGGGTTAATTCAGATGCAGTTCTTTACACAATTTACTTAGTTTTCATCAACATTTCTGTAATATCCAATAGTATAGGAAATAATACATTTGAAATAATCTAGCAAGCCATCAAATTTAATTACTTTTTCAAATAACATTCTTTGTACATCTCTATTGAAACAAAGTCTAGGCTGCAGTTTTCCAAATACACACTCCAAATATCTGAAGAGTAAGTAGTAAGTATCGCAGGACATAAGAACAAGCATATTAGGAATATACATTTTTACACAATCCTACTTTACACAATCCTACTTTCACATTTTAAATTCACTTGATTGGTGAAGGGAGAAGTATAAAAGGAAATATAGGCAACAGAAATTAAACCTGAATGTTCCATTTATTAATGAGCAAAGTTCACAGGTGTGGGCACATATTACCCAATCACTGATATAAACAATTTGTTTTGCATTATAAAGATTATATGTGTGTATTTAAATATGTGCATGTAATTTAAGGTGACCAGATTTTAACATTGGTAAAGAGGGACATTGTGGGCGTGGCTTATTTTGTGGGCGTGGCTATCTGGTCATGTGACTGGGTGGGCGTGGCTAGCTGATCATGTGACCGGGTGGCCATGGCTATGCGTATAGGGTAAGGTGAACAGATTTTAACATTGGTAAGAAGGACACCATTGTGGGCGTGACTTATTGTGTGGGCGTGGCTTGCAGGCCATGTGACTGGGTGGGCGTGGCTAGCTGGTCATGTGACTGGGTGGCCATGGCTATGTGTATAGGGACTACTCAGAGGGCTGAAAAGTCATTTCTGACAGGTCCTCACACTTTTGACTGGTCCTCACACTTATGACCATCCTCACATTTATGCCCGTGCAGTATTCTTAACAACCATGTCACTCATTTCACAACTGCTTCTCTTCACCATGGTGACAAGATAGGGCAAAAATGTAAAATGTGAGGACAGTCGTAAGTTCGAGGACTGGTCAAAAGTGTGAGTTAAACAAAAGATATTGCAAGATACTAGAGAAAGAGGTGGTCTTAAGATGCCCAATTTAAGATTGTATTATGAAGCTGCTGCCCTCTCAGCAATCACAGATTGGATAAACTTAACGGAGGAAAAGATATTGAATATTGAAGGATATGGTTTGGTTTATGGCTGGCATGCCTACCTAGTGTATGATAAGAAAGTAGATAAGACTTTTAAAAGTCATATATTAAGAAATACTCTATTGTGTGTCTGGAAAAAGTATAAATATAAAATAAATGATAGGTTACCAATATGGACAGTACCCAGACACGCGATAGAGAACATAAATTTAGAGCAAAAGCAAGATAAAATTACATATAAGGAACTCCTTTATAAAGAAGGAGTCAGACTACAGTTAAAATCTATGGAACAATTAAAAGAAGAAGGGATTATTAAGACTTGGTTTCAATATGGACAGTTGCTGGCCAGATGGAGAGAAGATCAAAAAATTGGTATTTCGCAGCAGGATGAGAATCTGATAAAGCAAATAAGAGATGAAGGTCAAATGCACATAAAAAGGTTGTATAATGCATTACTGGAAATAGATTCAGAAACAGATTTAGTCAAGGATTGTATGATAAAATGGACACAAAATGTAGGTGAACCAATAATGATGGAAACATGGGAAAAGATATGGGTTAGAAATGTAAGATTTACACAAGCACAAAATTTAAGGGAGAATTTTTACAAAATGTTTTATAGATGGCATTTAGACCCAAAAAAACTAGCTTGTATGTATCCAAATTTACAACCCAAGTGTTGGCGATATGAGTGTGAAGATGCTACATATTTCCATATATGGTGGACATGTAAAAAGATTAAGGCTTTTTGGATAAAAATATGGTGGATTATTCAAAATATTTTGAAGAAAAAAATTAAATTTACACCACAGTTTTTTCTGTTGGGAATAGTTACGGATTGTACTGCAATAGAGACTAAGCTGGTTTTGAACTTAATAACGGCTGCCAGGTTACTGGTGGCACAGTACTGGAAGAAGGAAGATCCACCTACTATTGAGGAATGGACATTAAAAGTTGTGCATTTGGCGGAAATGGCAAAAATTTCATCATACCTTAAAGACCATTCAAATGAGAGATATATATTGGAATGGAGAAAATGGATTGATTACATACAGAAGAAGTATCCGAATAAGAAGATTCATATAGCTTATGAATGAAATAATATTAAGTAGTTTATATTTGTTTTTTCTGAGTTATAAGGAGTTAAGGACCTAGGGAGAATATGAAATGTAATAATTTGTTAGCATATTCTAGTTTTTGGTTTGTGAATGCTATACCCTGTGCTCGTTCTGGGAAGTCTAGGGAGGGGGTGGGGGGAGGGAGGGAAAGGGAGGGTGGGCAGGGGAGGGGGGTTGAGGGGG
Organism: Arizona elegans; assembly: GCA_022577455.1. Lineage (NCBI taxonomy): Eukaryota > Metazoa > Chordata > Lepidosauria > Squamata > Colubridae > Arizona > Arizona elegans. Next base: position 132,764,887 of record JAKOOJ010000002.1, on the reverse strand, counting down.
GAAGGGTGGGGTGGGGTGAAAATATATCTTTCATAAAACTTTTCAATAAAAAAAAAAAGAAAGAAAAAGTGTGAGGACCAGTCAAAAATAACTTTTTCAGCCCTCTGAGTAGTCCATATGCACAAAAGGACTAACCAGAGGGCTGAAAAAAGTCATTTCTGACAGGTCCTCGCACTTTTGACTGGTCCTCACACTTATGACCATCCTCATATTTATGCCCATGCAGCATTCTTAACAACCATATCACTCATTTCACAACTGCTTCTCTTCACCATGATGACAAGATAGGGCAAAAATGTAAAATGTGAGGACAGTCATAAGTTCAAGGACTGGTCAAAAGTGTGAGGAGGTTTGAGGAGAAAGATTGCTGTACAATAAAAAAGATGAAAGGGAAGAAAGCCAACCCCAAGCAAATATAAAGATATTAAGATTAAGAATGAATTGTTAAACTTTAAAGAATAAAAGAGAACAAATATGAATAAATAGCAATAATTAGAAACACACATACAAACATACAATGTATTTTCTTTGAACAGAATATTTGGCTGGTTCACAAATTTAAACAGCGTTTAGTCATTTCAATTAAATTTACAATTTCTATATTTCCTTTTTGCCATATTTATTCCTCATCTATTTTTTTAAAAAAACAATATTACCCTTCATCCTCATCTCTAATCTTAATCAAATTCAATTTTTCCCTTCTATTCTATATTATACCCCTTCCCATCGTCATCTATTTTTATATCCATCCTCACATTGGTTAATTATGTAATTATGTAATACAGTTGTTTAATACAAATTCAACATTTTAATATAAATCAATTAGTTATATAACTATCTTTTTTGTATATTAATCAATATGAACATGAATATTCCAATTATTTCCATGCAATCCAATTTCTTACAAATCAATTAATTATATTTACCAATAATAATAAACCAAATAATTTCCCCCATATATTCCTCCAAACCACAACTTAACCATTTCTGCTTTCAACACAATATACAATTATTAATAGTATCTCAATTATTACAATTCCCTAGTTAAATAGAGCTTTTTTGTGTGTGTGTGTTTTAAAATCTTGAACTCTCCTCTTTTGCCCAAAATTTCCAATTGTTTGCAGTTTTGTACCTACCTTTTTTGGTGAGGAAAAAGAAAAAGAAAAAGAAAGAAATCTCTCTCTGCCTCATTTTGTCACCTTGCAGGTTTAGTTTCGCTTTCGCCTTTGTTTTCAGTATAGCTTGGGGGGGGGGGGGAAATCTGCTCCAGGAACTTTTTGCAGCTTTTTGCAGCTAATTAACCTAGCGGAAGCTGTTAACAGGGGCTGTTTTTTCTATTTTTGCAGACATGGGTCTATTCATTTTTTTTTTAACACTGATCAGCTGTAGGTCGGCCCTTTGAAGCCCCGCGGCAAGAGTTTAAAGAGTAATTTTTCCCTCTAGCCATCAGCGGGGATTCAGGAGGCAGCCGGGACTCAGGAGCAGAATGAAAAATCGGGACTTTTTTAAAACGCCGCGGGACGCGGGACAAATTGCTCAAAAGCGGGACTGTCCCGCCAAAAGCGGGACGTCTGGTCACCTTAATGTAATTGTGTATGTGTATGTGTATATACATATAGATGCAGGTGAAATGCTGCGTCATGATTCATGAAAACATTCAGAAAATACAGATACAACCACAATTGGGACCAGAATTTCATTTGCTAAGTTATGTGGTTGTTAAACGAGTCGTCATGTGACTGGATCAATTTTAGGACCATTTTTTACTAATTATGTCATTAAGTGAATCCTGCTTCCCCAATTTGTTTCAAAAGTTGGCATTGTGATCACATATTCACCTGGTGCTATAATCAATGTAAAGGAAAGCCAGTTGCCAAGCCCCCAAATTGCGGTCATGTGATTGTGGGGGGGGGGTGACTATTGTAACTTTGAAAATAGGTTATAAGTTATTTTTTTTCTAAGGCCACTGTAACTTTGAATCTACGTTAAATGAACCATCCTTGAGGACTACCTATATTGACAAATACCGTATTTTCCGGCGTAAAAGGGGTATACGCCCGACTGGGCGTATAAGACGACCCCCAAATTTTCCTGTTAAAATATAGGGTTTGGGCTATACTCGCTGTATAAGACTACTCCTCTTCCAACGCACACCAAATAAAAATTAAAAAAAATCAACTGGCTCACCCACAATGTAAAAGCAGCTATACTAGACCCAAAACAGCCCCTGAAACAAGCAGGAACCTCACACAGCCACAAAAAGCCCAAAAAAAAAACAACTTTCACACTTTACACACACACAACACAACACAACACAACTGGCTCATCCACAATGTAAAAGCAGCTGTGCTAGACCCAAAATGGCCCCTGCAACAAGCAGGAACCTCACACAGCCACAAAAAGCCCCAAAACCCAACTTTCACACTTTACACACACAAAATTCCACATACAGCTTTGTGAGATTTTGTGTGTTTGTGTAGTTAGAGTGAAACTGCACAAATATTATTTTATTTTATTTTATTTTTATATGAAAGCTAAATTTAAAACTTCCTAAACTTTAAATGGCTAGGTCTAAAAAAGAACAACTAAAAAAAACCCCAATTAACTATTTTTTTTTAAAGATCCCAAAGAGGAAAAAAACTTACCCCATAGAACAGGGGTCTCCAACCTTGGCAACTTTAAGACTTGTAGACTTCAACTCCCAGAATTCCTTAGCCAGCTTTGTTTTGCTGGCTGAGGAATTCTGGCAGTTGAAGTCCACAACTCCCTGCCTGCTTGATTCCTCATGTTGTGGTGACCCCCAACGATAAAGTTATTCCTAAAACCATCAAAAATATGTGTTTTCCGATGGTCTTAGGTCAGGGGTCCCCAACCTTTTGGACCTCAGGGACCACCAACTTCATAATTTTAAATTTCACGGACCACTAATACGAATCCAGTGTGCCGCTTGCTGAAGCACCTGGACTCCCAGTACGGGATGGGGTCCTTCAGGCACTCTCCCTCCTCTCTGTCTCTCTCTCTCTGTCTCCCAGTCTTTCTCTCTCATTCTCTCTTTCTCTCTCTCTCATTTTTGCTTTCTCTCTCTCTCTCCCTCTCTTTCTTTCTCTCCCACTCTTTCTCATTCTCTCTTTCTCTCTCCCCCCTCCCCCACTCTCTCATTCTCTTTTTCTCCCCCTCTCTTTCTCATTCTTTCTTTCCCCCACTCTTTCTCTCCCCCTCTCTCTCATTCTCTTTCTCCCTCCTCCTCATTCTCTTTCTCTCTCTCTCCCACTCTTTCTCTCTCATTCTCTTTCTCCCTCCTCTTTCTCTCTCTCTTTCTCCCACTCTCTCTTTCTCGCTTTCTCTATCCCCCTATTTCTCTCTCTCCCCACTCTCTCTCTTTCTCTCTGTCCCCCTTTCTCTCTCTCCTCCACTCATTCTCTCTTTCTCCCTCCCCCTCTTTCTCTTTCTCCCCCACTCGTTCTCTCTTTCTCCCTCCCCCTCTTTCTCTTTCTCTCTCTCCCACTCTTTCTCTCTCTCTCCCCACTCTCTCCCTCTCATTCTGATTCTCTTTCATTTTCTCTCTCTCTCTCTCTCTCTCTATCTCTCTGATTCTTTGATTCTCTTTGATTCTCTGTCTCTCATTCTCTGTCTCTCATTCTCTCTCACACACACTCTCTCTCTGATTCTCTCTGTCTCTTTCTCTTATTCTCTTTCATTCTGTCTTTCTCTCTCTTTCATTCTTTGTCTCTTTCTCTCTCTGTCTCATTCTGATTCTCTCTCTTTCTCTCTCTCTCTCTCATCTCATGGACCAGCCAGTGTCTTGGGGCTGAGAGGAAGTCAAGCATCTCCCTGAGAGACTGAGGGCCGGAAGAAGTGTGGGAGCGAAGCACTACTTGAACTTGTGCGGCATGAGCATTCACCTTGGTATATTTGCACCAGCCGATGGCCAAGGCTGTCCTCATCTGTTTGCTGAAAATGCAGCATCAGGATTCTGCCTTGGTATATTTGCGGCGCAAGGCAGCCTTCATTTCCTGCTGCTTGGGACTCAGAGTGGTAAATGGTGACTGGTCTGGGGAGCAGCTGGATTTTGCTCTCCATTGCGGACGCCAGATCAGCCCCCTGCAAGATCTCATCTTTTGAGGAGCACTCCCTGAAGCAGGGCTGGAAACTTTGGTCGGGCTCCTTGAGAGACAAGATTTTGCAGGGGGCTGATCTGGCGTCCGCAATGGAGAGCAAAATCCAGCTGCTCCCCAGACCAGTCACCATTTACCGCTCCGAGTCCCAAGCATTAGGAGATGAGGGCTGCCGCTCTTACAGCGCTCTTACAGCAGAGAGAAAAAGCCGGATTTTGCTCTCCATTGCAGACACTAGATCACCTCCCTGCAAGCTCTCCTCTCTCAAGCAGCCCAACCAAAGTTTCCAGCCCCACTTCAGGGAGCGCTCCTCGAGAGACGAGAGTTTGCAGGGGGCCGATCTGGCATCTGGATTAGAGAGCAAAATCCAGCTGCTCTCTGGATCAGACGCCATTTACCAGTCTGAGTCCCAGGCAGCAGGAGAGGAGGGCTGCCTTGCGCCACTGGCTGACACAAATATACCAAGGCGGAATGCTGTTGCCGTACAAATGAAAGTAGTGCTTCACTCTCACAGCTTCCAGCCATCGCAAACGCTGCTTCTTCCCGCTTCTGCCGCCCCCACCCCCACCGCCACAACAGCACCATTCATTCCGGATGGCGAGGGCTGCGCTCGTTTTTCTGTATTGCACCACCTGCAAAACCCCTGTGAAAGGGTGGTTTGACCCCCAACCACTGAGCTAAGGTAAGCAAGCTGGAGGGGGAAAAGTTTTTCCCTTCTCCATGGCTCTGGCAATCCCAGCTGAGTTGCCTGATTAGCAGATCGTCTGAGCTTGGATCACCAGAGCCATTTAAGACTCGTCAGAGCCTTTCGGGCTGGTCTGCCTGGTTACATGAGAACGACACCCGGCGTATAAAATGACCCCTGACTTTTGAGAAGATTTTCATGTGTTAAAAAGTCGTCTTATACGCCGGAAAATACGGTATTTAAAATCCAAAGACAATATAAGATACTTATATCAATTTTATGGTAAATGCTGGGGCAGTGTATTATGAAAACCATGCTAACTGTGATGGCTTCATTTATAAATGAAAAGTAGCACACTATCCAAAGCCAAATGTTATTGTCATAGGTTGGGCATCTTTGACAGGGAGTATTAACATACAACGCATTGACCTAATGAGACTTAGATCAGCAGTCCACAACCTTTCCAGTCTGGCAGCACGGTATGGGTGGTGAGTGGCAGGCGCATGCGCACAACCTCAGTTGTGTGAGCGATGCATGCACACCCGCCACTCACACAATAGAGCTATGTGCATGAGCAGAGCATCCTTGAGCTCACGCACGAAGCTCTACTTGCATGAGTGACAGATACTTGCTCTTGCATGTGAAGCTCTACTTGCACGAGTCCAAAGTGCCCTCTGCTCGTGCGAGTGAAGCTTCGCGCACTTGCTCATTTTTCCCACGGCCTGGTTTCAATCAGGCTGTGGCCTGATAGTGGGCCATGGCCTGGGTATTGGGGACCCCTGACCTACACCTTTTTTGGGGGGATTTAATTAAATACAGTTTAGCAACTTAGGCAATACATTTATCATTCCAAGTATAAAATATAGATACCTATGTAAACTACTGCACATGAAGGGGGAAAACTCAACAAAAAAACACCCCTTCATGCCAATAAAGTTAATCCAATTTCACTGTGCAGATCATCACGCACAGTTTATATACAGTATTACTGTATAAAAGTTGAGGATTCATAGCGATGGTTACAGCAAGGCTTGCAAAACCAACACCTCGAGATAATGTTAACTCAACATGAATATCTAAAAAGGCTTCTTACCTTGTCACCAGCCTGTTTCTCAACCATTTGCCTTTGGGAAATTCTTAAGTGGAAATTGAACATTATGCAACAGTGGCAGATCTCAGGAGACATGGTATTTCCAGGCTTGCTGAGAACTAAGAGATTCCAGGGCTAAATTGGTTATTAAGTTGTCAACCTCTCATTTTGTATCTACAGCGTAAAGAAGGGCTGCCTGTTTCTATTTCAATTTAGTGTACTACTGGTAGTTGATTCGCACTCTAAGGAACATTCTGCACCTATAGATAAGTACACAGGATCTTGGGCTATCAGAAATAACTGTCTTTACTAATTTTAAAGTAAACTGAATGTTACTTTTTCTGTCTGCGTAACCATACCCTTATGCATGGCAGGGACGAGAACCGCCCCTTCTTGTGGAGAAACTATCCTATCCAATACAGGTAGTCCTTGACTTACAATTGAGCCCAACATTTCTGTGGCTAAGTGAAACATTTGTTAAGTGAGTTTTGCCCCATTACGACCTTTCTTGCCACTTTTGTTAAGTGAATCTCTGCAGTTGTTAAGGTAGTAACACGGTTTTAAGTGAATCTGGCTTCCCCATTGAATTTGCTTGTCAGAAGCTCGCAAAATGTGATCACATAACTCCAGGACACTGCAAGCATCATAAATATGAGTCAGTTGCCAAGCGTTCTGAATTTTGATCACATAACCATGAAGATACTGCAATGGTTGTTAAGTGCGAACAACAGTTATAAGTCACTTTTTTCAGTGCCATTGCAACTTTGAATGGTCACTAAACAAACTGTTGTAATACGACTACTTGTAACATTGTCACATTAAATTGGTGGAAGTAGCACATTCTGCTAACCAAAAACGTAATAAGTTATTAAACTAACACATTCCTCTATTGAACTTCACTGAGTAAAAGTAGTTCTTTAACGAAATATCTCCTTTTGGAGAAGTTTCAGTTTCTTTCCCTAAAGTCCAAGTGACAAAGGATAGTCACTGAGTTTGGTTGTAAGTTGACCAAATCCATTTCAAGCATTGCTAAATTTCAGTTTCATAACTAATTAACAGCCACATTCTAATAGAGAAATAGAAAAGTATTGTTTTTCTTTGTATTCTGTTTTTGCTCCAGATATTATTTTAGCCTTTGGTTATAGTGCAAAGAAATTAAATTAAATTGTTTTTAATTTAAATTAAAAATTAAATTGTTTTTCATTTAAAGAAATTAAGTGTAATTGTTTTTTTTTTAATTTAAGTAATATTTAGTACCAAATGCTGTGGCCAAGAACTGGGATTGTTATATCTTCACTTTTATCTTTTATCAATATGAATGAGATGTTTCTGGTTCCCACATATATTGAATTTTTATGTAGCAACAGAAGAAGAAAGAATACAATTAAACATTGCTTTCATTGTTCTGAAGGCCACCTGTCTTTCCAGCAATTCAACTCCAAAAGTTGGCATTTCAAAGTCATTTAATGTCTGCATTTATTTGAAGCAATTAATGCTTCTAGACTCTAGACTTTTTATATAACTTTCTTTGAATAATATTGTATAATCGTCTCTTCCCAGAGCACTATCTGAGATTTGGAAGAGAAGGCAAGGAATTGATTTATTCAAGTATTGTAATTTGGGAATACTTAATGCTTTAGTGGATTATATGTTTGAGAACTGAGTTTGCTTGTGTTGTCTTCTAAATATATTCAAAATTAACTGCACTTACAAAGAAGTTCTCGTTTTGATAACAAAAACTCAGTTTTAAGTATGTTAAATATTTTAATATTTTTTATGTTTTTGTTTTTATGTTTATGTTATGTTAAATATACAGTATCATAGCTGATGGCCTCTGCATTTAAATTCTTATGAAATCAATGCCTTTGGCATTTCTCCAGATCGGAGAATAGAGTGAGTCTATTCTCACTCACAATAGCTTTAGTTGTTTCCTGTTCTTCATAATTGAACTGATTATATATAGGAAACATGTGGTACATTTTATCCCAAATATTATTGAAAGTATCTTAAATTGAATAGTTTGTGTGTGGTTGCTAGATCTTGTAATAATGTAAATCAAGTAGAATAATTTAAGCTTGACTATTTGTTCGTCATATGATGACTCTGTCTTAAATGAAAAGTTGACCTGCCCCAAAAATCTTTTTCTTATAATGCAACTGAGACAAATTATTTGCTATACCAGCACAGCAATGGAATGGATATATGGGTACCTTCAGGTTGTATTACTAATCACAGCACCATTGATATGAGATTATTCATGACCTGCCACATAGTGCTGCCAATTTTTCTATTATTCCACAATGCAATACAAGCAACTGGTACCGTGTTTCCCCGAAAATAAGACCCTGTCTTATTTTTTTTTAAACCCTGAAATAAGCGCTTGGCCTTATTTTCGGGGAGGTCGTATTATTTTGAGGCACGTGGAGCAAGACGGGGCTCCTCTTCTCATCTTACCTTATTTCCAGCTCTGTCTCCTTAACCCTAACCAGAGGAAATGGCAGGGACCGGCTACACATGCTTTAAATATTTTCTGGGAGGGCTTATTTTCAGGGGAGGGCTTATTTTCAGGGAAAGACAGTATTTATGGTAGCTGTTTCTCTTCCCCTCAGTAGGACTTGATAATCAATATGTAGAGACTTAAAAAAAACCCCATGTATTTTACAACTGTACGTCTGAAAAATGAAGAGACGAAACCTACTGTCTCACTCAGGTTTCCACTGATAAAATGTTACATTTAAAATTAAAATGAAGGAAATAATCCCTAAAGCAAAGCTGTATGATGGGTGTTTGCACCACTCATTTGTATTAAAAGCTGAAGGGAGGCAGAAAGAATTGGGACAGTTTGTTTTTCATTATAGCAAGTATTAACATTCAGGCAGCTGACTAAAATAGATTTGCATAAGGCTTGCTATTTTCAGTTATTTGGAATTCAATCTTATAGAGAGAAGTCAGAATTTTGAGGTATATTTGGAAGTCTTCTTAGTGCAAAGCAAGATTACAATAGTTACTGGTGATTTTGATTAGGTGGCATTCTTATGCATAGCTCATTTTATATTATCTCCATTCTTTTCAGACAACAAACTGAACAATGCAAAAAAATTAAATGCAAGAACCTATGTAAAGACAACATTCTAGCTGAAATTTTTAACTGGCTATAAAGATAGCTGAAGCTTTATTCAGTACATTATATATAATATAATTGGCAATATCCATTGGCCACACTTCCTGGGGCATAAGTGGATAGAAACATCTGATCTCTGTCCATTTCTGTACTCTTGAAATAATTAGTTATGCCATCCAGCTTTCTGAACTTAAAGGTCACATTACCAAATGAATAAAAGTTATTCACCTATCAGATATAGAAGTAGTTATGCGTGGAAAACAAATATAATGCCTACAGATGGAGAAAATTATCAACAGTCGAATAAAAAGACTTGTGCTGTTGGCAAGCTTAAATGGATAATAAGAGCAGTGATTAGTAACCCGTTTTTGCTAAATTGTCTGTCCTTTTATTGAAGGTTTTTGAGATTTGAATGGAAAATACAGGCAGTCCTGGTTTAACAATGATGGACCTTTTTCCTGTTCTTTCCTTTAAAATCTTCTCAATTCATCTTGCTGATTTGTTCCTGTGCTTTCATGTTATCAGAATCCTCCTGAATCAGGATACAGGTCTCAGACTTCTTCACTATCAAACCTTCCTCAAAGTCAAGAAGTTGAAAATTGACCTTGATCCTGCAAGCAAACTATCTACATTACTAATGTGGGCAGCCTCAGGCCCACATCCCATTATCTTTCTTAGGTGACCTCAATTTACCTCTTATTAATTGGACCCTAAATGAGTGCTCATCTGAAACAATACATATGACCCTGTAAAATGCCATCACTACTTTAGGACTTGATCAATTGGTAACTATCAACACTAGATTCAACAACTGCCTCGATCTAATATTCTGCAACAGTTTAAACACAATTTATAACCTTCATATCAAAGAACCTTTTCCCAACAGTGACCACAGCATGATTGACTTTTGTTTAAATTTACATTTTTTTTTGTTGGTTCATGTTCCACCTGTGAACTACTAAGGCAACCAATTCTTTCTTTTCATGTACCGAAGCCCAGCTGAGTTTCACCTACACTCATGTGTTTGATTTTTCTTACCCAAATATAAGACTTTGGTTTTGTCCCTACATTTGCTGGCTTCTTTCTGTGCTTTCAAGTAGTCAGACTACTTCTAAATCATGACATTGTCCTCAGAGATGTTCATTATCCCCACTATCTACCCTAACTTTGTTTCACCTATATATTAGTTGATGTCTTCTAATCTCTCCGAAATCATTTATAAACATTTCTTTCCAAATATTACTCTTTCCTTTATGACGTGAAAGGGATTGAAGTCAGAAGCACTGTTTTTCTATCATGACAGCTGTATTCTGGAAGCTAGTCTGGCCTTCTTGAGATTATTTTCTCAAAGTCTGTGAAAATTATACTTCTTAGGGAGTGATTGTCTGCTGCCTCAGATATGATTTTATTTATGTAAATGTATTTTGAGCTTTGTTTCATATTTTTTACTCTGGGTTTCAGTTACATTTTCATGTGGTTACAAGAAGCCGTGAGTCTAACAGATTTACTGGCATACAAATTTAATATGTAAAAAATAGAAATCTCAAAAATGAACTGCATGCTTATAATACAGTAATCTGAGGCTATTCAACAAAGAGTTTGCTACTCTTTTTAAACCATTTCTAGAATTACTGTATGTGACTAGTAATTCTACTGGAACTTTTAAGTTAATGTTATTTATCTTATTTATTTAAAACATTTACATAGACACTCATCTTTTAACCAGCTCTGGGCAGCTCCCCAATCAAAAACCAAAAGAAACATAAAATCACATTAAAACTGTAAACCCAAATTAATTAAAATGTTAAAAACAACAAAAATTTGAAAAAAAAAACCCTTGCTGTGGAAAGAGAAACCATCTAAAACAGGTGTGTCAAATTGAATTTCATTGAGGGCCACATCAGGGTTCTGTTTGACTTCTGGGAGGCTGGAGGGCATGGTCAGGGTGGGCATGGCCAGCTCAATATCACTCGTGTTGGGGGAGTCTGTGGTGGCCAAAGTGCTCGGGAGAAAATGGGCTCCCGAGCTCTGTTTTCGGCTACAACAGCCTCCTGCAACCCTCTGCCAGCGAAAACCAAGCTCAGGAGGGCCCGAGGGGTGACCCTCCTGATCTCCATTTTTACTGGCAGAGGTACCACGGGCTGATCCTTTGCTGTTTCCAGGGTGACCCCTTGGGCCAGATCTAAGCACCCCGCAGGTCGATCCAGCCCCCGGGCCTTGAGTTTGAAACCCCTGGTCTAAAACTATCTAGATCACCAGGTTTGTTTGTTTTTTTCTCAGAAGTGGTTTGTCAACTGCCCAGCTTGGGCACATAAACAACTGCAAAGAAAGGAGGGGGAGTTTAAAATTCCTTAGAAGCACCTCTAGGTTGTCTTAAAAATGGTTAAAAAGAATAAAGTATAAAGGAAGCCAGAGGAGGCAGACAGAAATAGGGATTTCTTCTAAATTTGGCAGGAGACATTACTGGAAAGAGAAGCAGCTGGACAAGACCCGGAGCAGAGGAGGCAATGGCTGGGAGAGCCAGAGAGAAAATGACCAGGGAGAAAATACATGAAGATGCCTAGGAAATGGTACAGCAAACTTCATGTGGTTCAGGTATTGAATAGCTGGTCAGAAGAGTATAAAGGAGAGAAGCAGATACTGTAGCATCCCTAAGCTTCTGGAAAAGATAGCATGGGAGGAAGAAACAACAGTTGTACTCTAAAGTTCAGAGTAATAAGGTCTAATACCTTATACATAATTATCCTAGGCCATAATATATAGTTTTGGATCATTTCCCTCAACAAAGAAATAAACAAATACACTGTTTATACTCATTTAATTGGATTCTCTTTTATCTAGTTTTGGCACTTGGAGAACAGATCATGTTTTAGGTCATATATAGCAGAAATACTGAACATTCAGAGGGGTCCACAAACCTTTAAACATCACGGTACTACGATAGGTAGATGAACAGATATACATGTATCATCTTGTATAAACAGACAACATTATCTACTTATATTAGCTGTATATTTCTGTCTGGCTTCTTTTCTAGCCATCCCCAGCTTTTACTTCTCCGGTAAGACAGTTCCTTGGATGAGATCAGTATCCAGCAAATATCCAGGTGCCATATTCAGTCTCCTTCTTTCTCTTAGATAAATGAAAGAAGGCAGTTGGTTGAGGGGCGTATTTGCACATAATTGCTTCTCATTGTGTCTAATAAAAAGCCTGCAGTTCGGGAGGTTCATCAGAGTTGTTCCATTTCACATCAGAAATATGTTTTATTGAGGAAGACAGGAAGGAAACGATTTCATTTAGCCAATGAAACGCGAATGTGGCATTTTCCTCCTTCCCCATTTCTTTCTGAAGCTTAATTAATGCATTAACTAGTATACTTTGCAATCAATTCCATGTGAGATTGATGCAGCCTCTACTAATGGCACCATTCACATGAAGCATGTCAGATGTCACAGATTCTCACTCTTTATGCCTGGGTTTCCATCGAGATCTTCACTTAATGGTAGGAATATGTTATCATTTCAATTGGGGAAGTGGTGCTGCACAATATGCTTTATATCTTGCCCGCCCTAGTTAAAAGACAAATGCCTGTCGGTGATGTTTCCCAGGGCTTCTTCTCGTTGGTTCAATAAATGGCAAAGTAGCCCATTTTCAACGGTTTTCTGCTGTTGTAGTGCAAGAGGTATAATTAAGTTGTGTCCCAGTAGTGAAGGTTTCTAAATGATGATGAGCCAAAACTAATTGTATTGATTTGTTTATTACTGGCTTAGGAAGCTCATCAAACAAATGGACTGAAACTATTTCCATATTCTTATCTGTTTGCTAAATGAGAAACAAATAACACTTCCATATGTCTGTTGCGTAGTGTCACCGCACTAATACTAATACTGATGAGAGACTCGGGCAAAAGAAACACGATTACGCACATGTGACATTGCTGAGATTTTGGAATGCACAACATTTTCAGCAGGCTGGAAAAGCAGAGATATCGAATAATTTTAAAAGATTTGGCATTCTAAGCATTGCTGGGTGGGTCAAACAAAGCTGGCTTGAGAAGTGATTGAGAGATAAATAATCTGTCCTGCTTTGATATCATATGAAACTAATTATGAATGATTTGATTTTCCACAATCTAGATTCACCACAGTTACAAGAGATCCATAGATTGGGATAACCACGATATCCAATAAGAACAACCCAGGGGTGAAATGCTCCCGGTTCGGACCGGATCACCTGATCCGGTAACGATGGAGGCGGGTGGTTTGGAGAACTGATAGCAAAAATCCCTGCCCCGGTCCCCCATGCCCAGCTGAGCCGCACAATCATCAGAGGCTTTTTCTTTTAATTTTTAAAAGCATTTTTTCTACAACCTCTTCGGCCGAAAAAATGCTTTTAAAAGTAAAAAAAAAAAGCCTCTGATGATTGCGCGGCTCAGCTGGAATCGTCAAAGTCTTTTAAAAGCATTTTTTCTACACGATTGATCCCAGCTGAGTTGCCTGATCGGCAGAGGCTTTTTTTCTTTTAAATGCCTCTGATGATCCAAGCTGAGTTGCCTAATCAGTAGAGGATTTTTTTCTTTTAAATGCTCTGACGATTCCAGCTGAGTTGCCTGATCGGCAGAGGCTTTTAAAAGAAAAAAAGCCTCTGCTGATCAGGCAACTCAGCTGGGATCATCAGAGCCTTTTGAAAGCATTTTTTTACAACCTCTTCGCCGAAGAGGTTGTAGAAAAAAATGGCTTTAAAAGGAAAAAAAATGGCCACGCCCACCCAGTCACATTACCCCCCCCAAGCCACACCCACAGAACCGGTAGTAACAAATTTTAGATTCCACCACTGGAACAACCATATTCTAAATTCAACTATGCTCTTCCAGATGCTTTTGCAGTGGTTAGAGATGCCTTGAAGATGTTGTGTGACTTTATCTGATGCATTTAAATGCTGCATAAGACTTTATTCCTGACATGCCAGAAACAACCTTAGGAGAACACCATGTAGATTGGATGGTTTGCTTTGCATCCTGCAATAGGCTATGTGGGTTAATAGTGTGAATGTACATTTGGGGTTTAGGTGATATGTGAAGGTAGAAAAAAATGTTTTTATTAACCCTAGCATGTATTTGTGTGCCTTACGCTAGTGTCAAAATGTACATTTAGTAGCACCCATTTCTTCCCTTCCTTCAAGGATATCAAGTATGTGCTATATAAACCACACCCTATGTCATGATAAATGGGATTAATATCATCGCTATATTAATTCTTCACTACAGTATGAAGAAACAGAACTCTGATGGCATTGTTCAGAGTTCTCTTAATGTCTAATGGAAATGTCAATAGCATTTTCAAACTGAAGGTTGCATCTGAGGTCAACAATGGATCCTTTGTGCACTGCTTTTAATCATTCCTGAGACACGTGTGACATTATTTTACAACTAATGAAGGATGGTGCTACGATATACAGTAGTAGAATGGAAATGCTCCTGCAGTAAAGAATTACACCCCATTTAAGAGGACAGCAGATGGGAAAAGCCACTATCTCAAAGCCATTTCATGATAATAAATAGCATCTATATAACAAGTAGATATATTGTTCAAATGTTAATGAACTGGAGTTTCAAACATCGCTCAACACAGATTTTCCTGGAGAAGGGCACAAGAGACTTGCAGTTGGACTATCACAGATGGAGTGTCAAGAGACAACAGCTGGAGTGCCACAGATCCATCTTGGCTATTTTCGAACACATTGTTTGTTTTACTTAGCTTACATTCAGCCTTTTTCAGCAGCTGTAGATATGGTAGTTTATATAGAAATTGCTCCTTTATTTTATCCCAATAATAGTAGCCTGTGAGATAGCTTTGGCTGAGAGACTTCTGGTCATCCAAACCACCCAGTGATCTTCCCATGACTAAGAATAGACTTGGACCAAAGTCTCCAACAGTTTAATTCCCCCTCCATACTGTCAGAATCCCACAATATAGGCAATAACATCTAAGGACATATCCCACTAAACTCGATGGATTCTATTGCCAATGCCCAATCAGCCAAATGTTTCAGCTATCCCATAGCCTATTCAGTTTGATTATCTTCTAAAATATATAGTTAACTTTCTCGTGTTAATCGAGTTTAGCATTCTGCATCTATTATGCAGAATGATTTTTTTGGCACTTTGGCACCATGAGCAGATTTTGCTCCCAAGAGGCTTCTATAAATCTGGAGGCTGAATTATTCTTCCATCTCTTGAGAAGTCAATCTTGCCAGTTTGGCAAAGCTTTATTCCAGCTTTATTCCAGCACTACTATTATGTTGAGAGGCTGTGGCTAAGTTAATAACATTCTAGAAGTGGATCTAAAGATACAGAGAATTATATAGCACAGTTATTAATCTTTCACCCTTCCATATGGCTTTAAAAACATAAAGTCTCCTTCAAAAGCTCTGTAGTACATGCAGAACAAACACCGTTAAAGCAAAAGCTGCATTTTCAGGCACTGCAAAGTTACAGGTGTCATTACTGGTCTGAGATGAGGGAATGAAGAATAATCGCTTTAACTTCTGAGAGAGTTGAATAAGTTCCCAAATGCTATAGAATGGCTTTAAAAACTATTATTAAGAAATAGTAAAAAACAATAACAACTGAACATTTTGGTAGCTTTTCTGCACTGCAAGAACATCTATTGAGCTGTACTATTTCTAAAACTGATTTCTTGAATCCCAAGATCTTTTAACTGAAAACCAGGTTGTAATTGAAGTGCTTTTGCTGGAAATGCTTTGGTTAATCTTAATTTAGACACTTGGCTGGTACGTTTTTACCCTGGTTTATTAGGGTAAAAGGGCTCTTTGACCTTCTTATACAGAAGAAGAGAGAGAAAAAGAGAGAGAAATCATTGTTTTCCATAAACCATATATGCATTTCAGAGAATGTGGGGGGGCTTCGTGTATCTATGGATGCCCATCTCACCCTCAGAAGATAATGTAAAGCAACAGTCAAACTTTCGGGTTCTGTGGACCAGTGGCAGTGGTGATGGGGGAGAGAGGATGTTTTTGCATGCATGCCGTTTACACAAATGCAGCTTTGAGAGCTTGCCCACTGCTTGCATGGTGTTGTGACCCGGGCTCAAGTAAGTAGTAGGAAAATCAGCCAGTGCAAAAAACAAACAAAAAACAAACAAACTTTATTCGAACAGCTTAGAATTACTTCATTCCCAGCGTCGTTCAACTAAATTAAAGCAAATTCCTCCCAACACAAATTCCTAAATTCTATCTCAAAACTTGTCCAATTAGGCAAACTGCCAAAGGCCTTTCTTGGCAAACATTCAGAAGTCCCAGATACAAAAATAAATACAAGATGTAGACGAAAAAGAAGACAAAGCTACCAACGTTGTTTTCCGGCAAAGCCTAAACGCGTTGCTGGTCAGTTTTAAGCCTTATGTGAGGGGCCAGTCATCTCTTGGCCCTACTCCTGAGTTGTCCTCTTTGCTTGAGCTGCTCTTGCCTTCTGGCAGCTCTTCTCATGTGTGCATTAGGAACAGGCTCCTCCTGTTCCTCTGCCTCACTCCTATCAGTCTCTGAAGGCTCTGGAGTCCGCACCTCACTTCCCAATGACCCTGGCCCCATCTCTGCCTCTGATGCAGAGCCCTCATCCGGGCCTTCCCCAGCCTCCAAGACTGGCCTATGTTCTTCCTCAGCCTCATCGCTGTCTGACTCTGCTGCCAGCTCCGCAGGCTGCTGGTGGATAACAACACATGGTCCAGTTTCCAATGGACCACAACTCCGTAGATTGGGGAGCCCCGGGCTAAAGGGAACTGTAATATCACAGAATATTAATACAAAGCAGGCTTTCTGGCCACTCAAGTAGTTTTACTTATGTTCAGGCAAAGGCAAATATTATTCCTCTGATCAAAGTGAGATAGGAGATGAGTAGAAGGAAGGCTGGTGCGCACCAGCCTTTCAACTAGGGCAGGGGTCGGCAACCTTAAACACTCAAAGAGCCATTTGGACCCATTTCCCACAGAAAAGAAAATACTGGGAGCCACAAAACCCTTCCCGTGCCTGACTATTTCTTCAGTGGCCACTAGCATATGTAGTTGCACTGCGCGAGCTGCACTGGCTCCCGGTGGTCTTCTGGGTGCGCTTCAAGGTGTTGGTTATCACCTTTAAAGCGCTCCATGGCATAGGGCCTAGCTATCTCCGACACCGCCTGCTGCTACCGATGACCTCCCATCGACCCGTGCGCTCCCACAGAGAGGGCCTCCTCAGGGTGCCATCAGCCAAACAATGTAGGCTGGTGGCCCCCAGGGGGAGGGCCTTCTCTGTGGGGGCTCCTACCCTCTGGAATCAGTTGCCCCGGGAGATAAGAAGGATCCATGACCTCAATGCCTTCCGTCGTTCCCTGAAAACCCATCTTTTCCAACAAGCCGGGTTGGCTTAGAAGAAATTTTTAAATTTTTTTTAATTAGTTTGTGATTCTTAATTTTCGGCCCAAATTTATATATATTTTTAAATGTTTTAATATTTGTATTCTATGTTTTTTATCTTGGCTGTACACTGCCCTGAGTCCTCAGGGAGAAGGGCGGTATATAAATTGGAAATGAAATGAAATGAAATGAAATTAAATTAAATTAAATTAAATTAAATGTAGTTGAATTAAATGTAGTTGAATTAAATGTAGTTGAATTAAACGTTCTGTTTCTTCTGAAACTTTTCTTTCCTTGGATTTATCCATGGTTGGCCTACCGGGGGGTCAACAAGCTCAATAAATTGCATGCCGACGGGTGTCGCACATTGGCGGTTGTGATGCATATTTTGAGTGACAGGGAGCCGCAGCTGAGGGATTAAACAGCCACATGCGGCTCCAGAGCCACAGGTTGCTGACCCCTGGACTAGGGGAATATATATTATTTGTTCCTTATACCTTGGCCAATATGTTTCATATGGAACAACATACAGACGTTACAATTTTCATAGAACCAGGTAATAGCGAAAAACTTTTCTGGAGGCAAAACTACTTCAGTAGAAGTAATCCTCATTTAACAAACATAATTGGAACTGGCAACTCCGTCTTTAAACAAAATGGTTGCTAGGAGAAACATAATTGAGCTCCTAATCCTATCTCAGTTTTGCTGCAGGTCGTAAATGTCAGGATTACTATAAAGTTACTTTATTGTCATTATAATAACTGCAAACAGTCATTATAACAGGGACTATCCCCAAGGACCTTCTGTGGACCTTCCCTGAAACTGATATCTACCAAATGTTTTATAAATACAACCAAGAATTCATAGTTATCACCCATGAAGCACTTGACATATTATTACTGACATATCCTCTGCACTAGAAATGCAAATCATTTGGAGAAAACATCTGAATGTGCTTGTTGACAGATCATGTTTTCATTAAGAATCCCTGAAGTTGATACAAGTAACATAACAAGAAATGAATGCATCACATTCCAGAACTATGTTTCCTTATTGTTAATTAATAATTTTGTCATTATTCTTCACGTTTATTGGAAGTATACCCTAGTAGTTTGGTAAGCCTTAATTTTGAGTATCCCTTTACAGGTTTCCATCCTTAAGTTTTTATTATTTCTTTGCTCTTTTCAAACTGTTTGTCTTACCTAGTTGAGGTTCATTTTTTCATTTTTCTCAAAAATCAAAGTCCATGTCTGAAGTTGTCCCCCCATTGAATGGGGAGAGTGTATCCAGAAAACTTTAGATGGCTGTATTAATTATTGAATGGTGAGTTCAGTGCAATCCTAGAAACTGTACCGTTAGTGTTTAACAGTATTTGTTGCCTGATTTATCCAGACAGTTTTAATAGAGAGGAAGATAATAAAATTTTGAGATGAAAATAATATCTGTAGAACTAACATGAGCAACATTGCAAATCCTCATTTTATTAAAGACAATATAGAAGACTTAATGAAAATTATTTCCATTGGGATGGGATGATATATGTATCTGCTAAAAGCCATTAATATCATTCATGGTAGACCTTACCTTTCCTACTTGGAGATGCCTTTGTAGCCTCTTCTTTCCTTTCTAAAATCTCTCATTAGCTCTAGGATGAAAGAAATTCTGCAGCCTTCAGATATCCCCATATGGTTTATTCAGCAATATTAACCCTCATTCTTTTTGGTGAACCTGAAGATAACACAATAGTAGACCCCTTATACCGAGTCTCAGAGCCAGCTGCCTGGTAACAGTCAAGTACACATTTGATAAATCGTTGCAGAGCAACAGGTCAATAACCAATTAAAGAGAACTATAGAAGAAAAGCTGCTGATCTAGAAAAGGAAGAAATTTATAGTCATTAACTTACTTTTCTTAAAACCACAGAGACATGACCCCTCAAAAAAAAAACCTAGAGGAAGAAAATCTTGATGTCTAGATAAAGTGTAAATAGTCCTGGAAGATCGTGAGCTCTCCCTGAGCATAGAAAAGTCAGTAAAAAAAAATTTAGTATGAGAAGTAGCTTGGCTTTATGCCAGACTTGTGGAAGGTCAATGGATCTGAAAATGAAAATATAAGCAAATCAAGCTGGAAATTCACCCCTGTTGCCAGGGATGGGTGGATAGACAAATAATCATTTTGTCTGAGAACTGAAAAACTAACAGTCATATAAAGTAGATCGATGCAATTGTGAATAGTGCCAGAAATTATTTCAAGACACATATTCCAATCATTCTCAAGTAGACTTTGCACCTCTGGGGAAAACACTAGGATAGTGGATTTTAATCATTCGCACATTCCTTAAGACTTGCAGGGAAAAAGTAAAGTTACAAAGAAAATTCCATTTTCCTACTGTTGGCTACCATCTCTATCCCTTTGTATTCTGCTAAATATAAGATGGAATGTTAACTCTGTTTATGATATCATCATCATCATCATCATCATCATCATTTGCAGCACTTCCACGTGTTTCAGAATCAGTACATGTAGTCAAGCACAGAATGTGGGATGAAGCTAGAATTATTTTGACATTTTTCTGACTAGTCACAGGATAGTTCATCTAGGAACAGGATAATTATAGCACCTTGAACATATAATATAATATAAACTAATAATAGTTCTCCAAAGATGCCCATGTACATGTATATATCCAGATTAGACTATGTTTTTTCTTTGTGTCTTATAATATATGTGGGTATATGCATATTTATTTATTTATTTATTTAGTCATGTTTATGTAATGTAAATTGGAGGTGGTGACCTTCTGAGAGCTGTATGCAATGAAATTTCATTTTAATGTATGCCAGTTAGTGTACATTTAAAGCGACAATAAAGTTAGTCTAAGACTAAGTCCAAAGATGCCCACATTTTAGACAGACTTACTTAGAACAGATTCTCATAGCTACCTGGGCCTTCCAGGAAAGCAATGGTGGACAGAATGGATTGGTGTTGCCAAATATCTGTTCAAGAAAAAAGAAGGACTTCAGATCAACCACAAGTACTCCAAACAAAGGCTTCCCACCCCATCAAATGATGGTCTCCAGCGTGTTTTAGCACTCCGGGAAAGTGAGACACTTTGTCCAAGGCATAGCATGGAATCTTCGAACAGACACTGGGTTTGGCCACTTCCTTTCTTCATTAGTTCAGGAAATTGGTTGTTAACTTCTTTTAGGTATTCAGAACCATCAGAATGAGACGTTTCATCACCCAAGTGATACTGAGGATTTTCCTTCAATCCTCAGTGAAAGAATTCATGTGAGTTGAAGAATTATATATAAGAATATTAGAACTTTAGACTAGAACATTAATTTTGGGAGGTTATAAATGGACTAAGGGGCCAGAAGGATTGGAAACAAGATTTTTTTTAAATGATAAGAATCCTTCCTATGAGTTTAAAATCCTATTTAAAATATATGAAGATTTTGAATCTAAGTGTAAAAAATTTTCCTGTGGCAAAATGTTGTGGAATAGAAAAAAAATACAATAAGAAGAGGCTCTGAAGTCTGGACACTAGAGGTAACCAGAAAGAAGTGAAGATTATAACTAAATGAGAATAGAGAAAATCATTTTAACTTTAGAAGAAATCAAGGACATTTGGGAACAATGAACTAAGTAATTTTTACTAGGATTATCAGATACCATAAAAATGGCTTTAAAAGAATACAGAATAACAGAGTTGGAATGGACCTTGGAGGAAGAAGACATAGAAAAGAATACAACTGAGAAAACAAGAGAAAATGATAAAATATTAATTTGTAGGACACTAATTGAAGGATTAAAATGAAGATTCTTAGTATATTGTTTCTGGTAGTTCTTAATATATTTTTCTTGACTAGGTACAAATTTTTAAAAAATTAAAGATTGTTTAAGAGATGATAGGGGAAGAAGATTTTTTGTGTTGTATTTTTAGAGAAAGTGGTAAGTTACTGCATTTATTTATTTATTTATTTATTGGTTCGATTTATATGCCGCCCTTTTCCAGAGATTCAGGGTGGCTTACAATGCGTTAAGCAATAGCCTTCGTATTTACCTGCTTAGTAGGGCTTTCGAGCCCCACTAAGCGGTGTTCTTTTTTATACAAAGTCAGTTTATTGCCTCCACAAACTGGGTCCTCATTTTACCTACCTCGAAAGGATAGAAGGCTGAGTCAACCTTGAGCCTGGTGAGATTAGAATTTACAGTAATTGCAGGCAGCTGGTGTTACTTAACAGTGCTTTAGTCTGCTGCGCTACCAAGGCTCTATAAAGTAAAGGCATTAAAAGTAAAAGAATATAAAACATTTAAGGTTAACTCTTAGATGATGGATGGATTGATGGATGGATGGATGGATGGATGGATGTCATATTGTTATTTCTGCTACCTCTTAAGGGACTTTTGCTGAATTAGAGACTATAACTTGTTTATAGATAAGAAATGAGATATGAGAAGAAGAGATCTTTTGTTGAAATGTTAAGAGAAGTTACTGAAATTGTTTGTACTTGCTAAAGGGGAAAGTCATTTGTTTTTATATATATTTCTTTACATTTTCTACTTTTGTCTCCCTTTTTATATTTTTTATATTTTTTGTAGTTTGTATTAGTTTTTATCATGGTATTTTTAAATTTTCATAGAAATTATTTAAAAAAAGAGATTCCTTTAGCTGCCAGGTGAAAATGAGCTATATATATACTTTTCATGTACTAGTAACTCCAATATCTAGAGCTATTTTTTTAGGATGGCATAGAGGAAGAAACATAGAGGCTTAAGAATTGTAACAAAAAGAAAACGCAATCATGATATATAGTACAGTATTATTAAAGTGCTTAGAGAAGCTTTCCCAGCTTGAAACCCTCCAGATATTTTATAATTACAGTCATCAGATGTCACAGTATGGTAGCTGTGGTTTTGGAAACTATACCTCCAAGATACCTGGAGAAAACAGATTGGGCATCAGTACATGAGGTTGATGGATGATCCTAGGATGGATCAATAAAAAACATAACAAAATATAGCAAAATGTGGGCATACTTCTTCTCCTCCTCCATAAAAATCTCAATCGTTTTCTCAAGTGACATTCAAGAAAATGCCTATTAAGGAAAAAAGCATCCTTTGGAAAGAATCTGGTCTTTGTTCAAGTAAATGAGTTGTAAATGTTGCCAGTATGGAATAGTTTATATGCGGTAGCAAGATGCAGCAGCTTTGCTACCCTGCGATAAATGCAGCCTCAAGCAACAGTTTCCACTTGTGTGTATTTGCCTCTAACATGAGCAAGGAATCCAGACTTAGAATAGTGTTTATCAAAGAGGAACAGCTCTTAATTTGTAACTGCCACTCATAATGTTCTGATTCCCCTTTATGACTTCATTTAATAACAGAGACCAGAACACCCATCAATAAAAGGAATTTATTTCAGTAAATAAATTCTGCAGTATCAAACTCGCAGCGTCACGTTGCTATCGTGTGACGTTTTGCAATAGTTTTTTTCCCTTAGCAGAGCTGGGGTGGGCGTGGCCTGCATGTGACGCATCTTGCCCACGGGCTGCCAGTTTGACACCCCTGCTTTATAATATTGTAAGGCCCTCTAACTTTAAATGAAGTCCCTAAATGGCAAAGGATTCTAATAATTATTAGCAACAAAAGAATTTGCTAACAAAAGAGATTGTGCACTTAACTATCACCATAAGCAAATTGCTTTACGCACAGCAACTAACGGTGCCAAGAGATGGTTCTCTAAAGAGTCTATTAAACTTTCCTGCAGCCAACTTCTTCATTGCCAGCTGCAAGCAGTTGATATTAATAGCACCACCTGGCTTGCCTAGCTGTAATGGAAGAAAGTAGGTTATATTGTCAGGTAACTATTTAACTATTTTATCTATGTTATTAAGGAGAAGAACTTACTTTTGGAATCTCACCTCTGTAGGTCTTTAGTGATTATAATGTGAAATCATTCTTGAATAGCAATAGGTATTTCCTCCCCACTCCATATAAAGCATCTCACTGGGAAAGCTACCAGTGCCAATGACCCACGGCCATTGATAGCTGAAAGCTCTGTATTCAGTCCATCTGAACAAGAGTTGGTTGCTTTGTAGAGACAAATGTCAAAATGCAAAAGACAGATAGAGGAAAAAAATCCCAGATATGCAATGAAGGTGATTTGAGGGACACAAAACCTCTGGTGGCTTTTGCATTCCCTCAGAACCCCTTTGATTTAAGTCAGCAGGAGTTTTTAAAATCAAAGGCAGAAGAGGGAAGATTAATTCATACTTGATATAACCCTGTATTATTTAGAACTTTAAAGGGACGATGTGGATACAGGAGGCAACTATATTGCTCAGTGACAATTGTATGCAGGTAGATCTAGATTTTGTACAAGACTCTCATTAATTAATTAATTTTACAGATGGACATAATCTGTAGACAAGACTCCTGTGACCATTTTAATAGCCGATCAATAATGTGAAAGCCACATTTCTAATCTAGATAATTCTTGTGTTTATATTTAATTTTTTCTTACCATAGAAGAGAATATTTGTAGGTCAGGGGTGAACTGTGCAGTTCTGGGTGCTCTCTGAGCTTGGTTATTTTCTTGCTTTATTACCAAACTAGATAACACCATCAGCCTACTAGTAAGTAATGACACATGTGCATGAAACAACTGAACTCGGAGAGCACCACCATTTTTAAAACTGTGTGTTGGCTCTGCTCCAGTGGTGAAATCTGAATTGGTTTGTTACCGGTTCGCTGGTCGTGCATATGCGCTGCATACCAAGCGTGTGCTGTCCGCATGCATGCACAGTGCACACCAAACATGTGCTGTGTGCACATGCACAATACGCACCAAAAGGAGGCTTGGGAAGATAAGTAGAACAGCGAGGAGGGGTCAGCCGTGCCGCACAATTTTGCTTCGCTAGAAAGCAGGATTTCCTGTTTTCTAGCAAAGCTAAACCGCGCAGCACAGCTGATCATCGGCACAGCTGATCATCAGAAATACCAGTTTGGAGGAACCGATAGCTTTTTTTAACTACCAGTTCGAGCGACCGGTAGCTTTTATCACTACCGGTTTGCCAGAACCGGAGCTTACCAATAGCATTTCACCCCTGCTCTACTCCCTTAGCTTTCTTTGTTTCCAAGTATCCTTTTTCCTTTACTATCCCTTTTCCTTTATCTTCTAATCATTTTTAAGGCTGTTCTGGCATTTTACGGGGGCCCAGGAAAGGTGACTTGGGGGATGGGGAAAAGGTATCTGGTTAGCTTAGCTCAGGCCAGTTTCTCCTTCAGTATCTTGTGGCTTCCTTTACTTTTTTTCACAGTCGTATTTTTTTTTTAAAGTCTCTCTCAACTAGCAGTATGTGCCATGGTAATATCCTTTCTTTTGTTCTTTAGCTTACAGCAATTTCCAATGGAAATGATAGGAGCTTTACATTCCACCCATAAAGATCATTGGATATAAGCAGAGAACCGATTATATTTCTGTTTGGGAGATAATTGCATTTAAAGCCCATTGCTCTGCTACTCTTGTAATAACATTTTAGCCCCAGAGCTCTCTTTTCAACATAAATATATGAATTCTATGTGCATCTATTATTTCCCCATAGCTAAGGAATATTGGGGGAGGCACAAAGAGAGGATGAATTGATTCTATAGTAAGTACAGGATTTTTTATAAAAAAATTAATTGGCTCTTTGAGGATGATTCATTTTAATTACAGAACTGGGCCAGAGGCATATATGCCTATAAAGGAAAGGTTAAGATCTAATCCAAAAAAGTATTTTTAAAAGATATAATATGGAAAGTCCTATAATTTTCTAGTTGCATGCATGTTTTTTTAGTTGCTAGATTAGATTTTCTTTTCTTTGGAAAGTAGCAATCTTAGGAGGTATTCAGGCAGAATTCTTCCACCTCCTGGCAGAGATCAGTAAGTGTCATCAAGTTGATAATCCTTTGCAGTGAGAAGTGAACAAGCAGAGCCAAGAGAAGGTAATTGTATTGTCAGCAAGACTAAATACTTTCCCTTTTTTTCCTTGGCAAGAGAAGAAAAGAGAAGCCCAAAAGAAAGAAAGCCGAAGAGGAAGGGAGCCCATGAGATCATTCTAATCCATCTCCAATTTCTTCAAGATACAGTCCAATAGGGAAAATCCCGCTGAACCAAGAGCAAATCTTTCCTAACATTGCTTATGCTTAGCATTTCCTATGCTTAGTGTTTCAAATATTTGCACAGAGGAAGCTTTCATTAATATGGATTACAAACTCCGGCTTCTATATTATCTGGAATTTTAGCCATACTCATTTCCTGTTTTTGCATAAAAAAGTTATAAACCTGCAACTCCTTTTCCAGCAGACTTTGCAATATATGAGTGAAGCCCATATAAAGCTATAAGTATTTAAAGGTAAGGATATAGTTCTTTTGATAGAGGTAGTTTCTCCCTTATACATTTATCCCCCATGCACAGCAGACTGCTAAATAAGATAAATTTGAACCATTAATAGTAAGAATAAAAGTGCATTTATCGAAGAACAATAGCACTAAGACTTACAGTAATGGCCAAAATTGTGGAAACCTTTTGGGAAAAGTATTTTTGAGGTTTGATGGCTAATAACACCACTTTTTTTTTTTTTTTTTTTTTGAGTTTCAAGATAATCATATTCCATTGTTGGAATGGCCTGGGAATAGCCAGACCTTAACCCAATTGAAAATCTATGGAGCCGACTAAAGAAACTTGTTAGTCAGAAGCGACCCAATAATAAAACCCAGTTAATAGAAGCAATCATTCAATCTTGGTTTCACATTATAACAGCTGCAGAACTAAAAGACTTGGATCACTCCATGGAAATACGTTGTAAGGCCCTAATGTATGCTAAAGGTTACCCAATGAAGTATTAACTGACGTGATAATTTTTGTATATCTCGTTTTTTTCCTTTGGTGATAATTTTTGTATGTCTCATTTTTTCTGTGTTTCCTTTTCTTCTTTATATTGTAACTGCTATTCTAATAGCAAATCCTTCATAAAAGTTATTACATTACATTCTTGATTAAATTATCTTTCCATTGATAATTTTATGGTACTACTCCAAAAAAAAAAGTGGTGTTATTAGCTAGTTTTAGAAAATACACTTTTCCCAAAAGGTGTCCACAATTTTGGCCACTACTATATATACTGCTTCACAGTGCTTTACAGCTCTTTCCAAGCAGTTTACAGAGTCAGCATACAGTCTGGGTCCTCATTTTACCAATCTGGAAAGGATGGAAGACTGAGTCAACCTTGAGCCTGTCAGAATCAAACTGCTGGCATTTGGCAGAATTAGCCTGCAATACCACATTCTAACCATTGTGCCACCACAGTTCAATGCACCAGTGCATTGAATTGGTGCAATGCACTGGTTCTAAATAAGACATATTTGAATTACTCATAAGAATAAAGGTGAAGACAGTTGAAGAGACATCAATATTTTATTAATATACGTCTCTCAAACTGTTCTCAACTCCAAGAAGTTCTAGAATCACAACTGAACTGATAACTTCATAGCCTAAACACACAAATGCATTGGAAAGGCAACCCCAAAACAATTTTCTACAGCAGTACCATTTTTGTATTTTTTTTAAAAAAATATCTTTTTTTCAAGAAGTTGATAAAATTAGAGAAACTCCTTAGTTTCTCTAGTTTTGTCTGTTTCTTCATGTCAAATGCTTAATTCTCATTCATACTTAATTTTCCCAGTTAATAGCTCATCTCCTTATGCTAAAGCATTCAAATCTATTTCCTGCAATTTTCTTTAATCACTTTGTTTTTCCTTCACTAGGCTGTTTGTTCTATTGAAGCTAGGACTCTCTTTCTCTGTAGCTCTTTTCTAGCATTCATCTGAATGCATAAAGGATTCTAAATGGTTGAAGCTGGGATGAGACGTGCGGTCTCCACCTCCTACCATATTATGCACTCAATTATGGAACTTCTAAAAGGAAAGAAATTTGTATTGTATGCAAATGTAATTCTTTTCATTCTCTAGTCCATAATAAAACAGAGTCCTCAATTTGGGGGAAAGCTGTATACATACTAAGGGAGAGGTAAATGTAGTTTCGTTTTTAACCTCTTGTCTGCATCTTGCCAAAGAGAGAGGCAGTAGGAGTGGATGTTTTTTACCAAATGTGTAGCTTTTACAGGTTCAACTGACATATTTTGTTTTCCACTACCAAAATTTGTTTCTAGAAGTTAAAGTCTAATGTCTTTGATTTCCATTTAATCTTTCATTTTCCAATAAACTACATCAGTATCTGAATTATTTGAATATTGGAAATGAATGTATACGCAACACTTCAATGTGATCTTGTTAGAACAGGTGTTGACCTAGGTCCATTATTGGGGAAAATAATGTTGGCCAGTACAGGTAATCCTAAACTTACGACCACAATTGAGTCCAATATTTCTGTTGCTATGTGAAACCTTTGTTAAGTGAGTTTTGCCCCATATTATGACCTTTCTTGCCACAGTTGATAAGTGAATCACTGCAGCTGTGAAGTTAGTAACACAGTTGTTAAGTGAATCTGGTTTGACTTTGCTTGTTAGAAGGACACAGAAGCTGATCACATGATCCTGGGACACTGCAACAGTCATAAATATGAGCCAGTTGACACGCATGTGAATTTTGATCATGGGGATGCTTCAATGGCAAGTGTGAAAGAGTCATAAGTCACTTTTTCAGTGCCATTGTAACTTCAAACAGCCACTAAATGAACTGTTGTAAGTTGAAGACTACTTGTAGAAGGAGAAGTAAGGATCATTTTTTTAATATACATCTAATATATTTAGATGGTTTTACAAATATAATAAAAACAGATACTGATAACATTTGAATCTATTCTAGAAACTGCATTTTCTCTTGAACTTAATAAAAGTCATATCCTTAACTACAACTTGATTGCATATGGCACAAAATACTATTAATTTCATAATGCAAGAGATCCTTTGAAAGAAATGAATAAACTGTTTGAAATAATATGGGGACTAGGCTGATAGTTGCTTGTTTTGGGGAATGTTTTCTCCTCTATCTATATGCATTTGAGCTTTTGTGAAATACTTATCTCTATTCTTACTGTAGATATTTATTCATTTAGTATTTTGCCTTACTGAGGTAGCACAGAGTGAATTTATAAGGATTCAAATGTATGATACAAAGGAGGGTTTTTTTATTAAGGAATGGCAGGTGGTAAAATCTACTTCATTTCTTAAGATGAAAGAGAACAGCAAGTGCCAAAATAATAAGCAGAGGGCCACAAACAATAATTTTCAAACAATAAAATAGCTCTGCTTACCTTTTCTAGATTATAAATACCAATGTATATAGTTGATTATATTTTTATATGTTTAAGGACAAAATACACAAGCTATTGCTCAAAGTACTATTTCCACAATGTTCATGAACAGAAGTTGGGTTTAAAGCAGAACCTATTATTATTAAATTTTCTGATTGAATCAACAGCAGAAGGGAATTATATGAAAGTCGTGAAGTCATCTCGATTTATATCTGCTGATAGGGGGGATTAATTTTGCATTTTTCATTTGTACTTGCAGTATTTCCTAAAACTTTGATTTCTAGAAGGAACAATAAATTGTAATAAGGCTTAATGGATGTTTGCTAGAACAACAGCAAATTATTCTTTCAAGAGATGTATGCAAAACCTTGCCTTTAAAAAATGGTTTTATGAAGCAACCAAGAGTTGGAATTGCTCAGTTTCAAAATGTATGCCTCAATGTATTGCTTTCAAGTATAATTTTTTTTCCTACCTAAACTGGTCCCTCTGAATTCTGTTTGCCAAATCATTTTCCTCTTTGCTAATAAGAGAAATAATTAAATGGATGCTTTGTCTTTGGCACAATGGCAAGGATATTCAGATAGAAAGGATAGAAATTACAATCTAGTTGTATCACTAGCCTGAGCATATAACCCTATAATCTAGCTAATCAAAATCAGAATATTATTTACAGAATTTCCCTTAATTGCTAGGCAACTTGGGGAAGTAAGTATGTGCTTATTGAATATATAGAGTGACTGAGCTTTTAAATGTTTTATATTTATTTAAATATTTATATATTTTTATATCTATATAATTTAGAACTCTGGAGATAATATAACTTGTGACAGTGATCCTTGCCATATAAGAAATTATTTTCCTTCAATATCAAAGGTCAGTCATTAACAATATACCCCGTACAGTGTTACTCTGTTATATCCCTTTGAATTCAATGGATCTTACATTCAGATAAGTATGTATAGATGGCTGTCTCAAGAGAAAAATTGTTGTCTTACATAAAAGTATGCTGGTCTTATAAGATACTAGTAGCTGGATACCCGTGCTTTGCTACGAAATTATGTGATTGGGCTTGATAAATTGACAGTTAAAGCTTGAACATTATTGAGTAGTTACAATCAGCCTCTCCTCTCCCCTTCTCTCCCTCAGGCTTGCCCCACTCTTCTATCTTATCCCCTTCTCTCCCTTTCAGATGGGAAGGGGGAGTAGAATGTCTAAACTCCCAGCCCGCAGGCCGGATGAGTCACATGCTGGCCATGCCCTGGCCAAGCCTACGCTCAAGTGGCAGTTGGAAGAGCCTGACTGTGGCTTAGCTCAACTGTTCTGTAGTAAAGCTCTTGCTGCTTTGAAAGTAAAACTGAAACTGAAACTTCTCTGCTTATAAAGCTGCTTGCTCCTGTGAAAATAAAACTGAAATTCCTCTCCTCTGCTTGTGTTTTGCATTTGGAACAGAGTTCTTTTCAAGTGGGGAGGGGGAGTAGAACATCTAACTCCTTGACATCAGAGCATGTTAATAATAATAATAATAATAATAATAATAATAATAATAATAATAATAATAATAATAATATAAGAAATGCTAATGATCTGTTGGTCATTTCAAAAAATCCTTTCTTAGCGAGCACCTAGAAACCAAGAGGAAAATACGTGCCAAGTTTCAAGTTTGTAGGCTTTACGGTTCTGGAGATTTCGTGATGATGTGTGTGTGGTATTTCACTTTTATATATATAGATAAAGATGCTAAACTCAAAACAAGCTGAATATAGAATGAAATATAACTGTTTCACATGGTTTAATGTTTGTTGCCTAAACAAAAGCAGTCAACTCTAGCTTCTGTTTTACACTGTATTGCTTGTTTGTGTATTCAGCTGTTGGTTTCCTTTATTAGCTCAATCAGCATACATTAGTAGCCTTCATTTTTAATTCAACAACTTTGGAGCTAATTATACTTTTCAAGTGGATTTTTTTTAAAGGTAAGATAAATTGACATTACAAAGCTGGATCTCAAAAATCCATGCGCAGAGTATGTAGAGAATTTCATTTATCATACAGTGCTATTCGCAGAGGTAAGCACTATTGAATTTAGTGGAATTTATTCCAAGCAAAGCAATATAAGGGAATGTTTAGCAAGAGGGATTAAGGAGGTTTTAATGGCTTGCTTGCGCAAACTTATCTAGAGGTAATAGGTGTTTCTATGCTTATCTAGAAATAATAGGTGCGTATGAGGTACTCAAATGCACAGATTCATTTTCAAATGCAGCAAGAGCAATTAAATATTCCTGAATTCACCCACTTTTAATTATTAAGGTTTCATTCTTTTCCATAACAACTGTGCTGTATGTTCAGATAATATAAGGGAACTTAATTATAAGGCTGTTCTAAATCTGCCTGGAACAAATCGTGCTTATATTGTGCTCCAGTTATTGATCTATATTAGTGAGAATTGAGCCACAACTCTACATCTTCCCTCGTGGGTAGGGAGAGTTCAAGAGGGCAGTGAAAGATGGAAAGTGAAGGGGAGGGGCACATGGTAGTTCAACAAATAGTAGAGTGCCCATTATGGTGTCATCCGTCATTGCTGGTGGTCATAGCTGATCTTTTCATTGTGTCATTTGATACCTTATCTAGAAGTTCTTGATTCATTCATACGATAGAAAAATGAAACTGGAAACTGGAACATAGAAAGCAGAAGTGGAACATCTCCCATTCTTTTGTATAGATTCCTTGATAGGCTTGTTGAAAGGATCTATTGCTTAACTGACCTGGTTGGTCCCAGTTGTGAAAATGAGGCAACTTGCAATTAACATTTCATAACATTTGAGACTTAACCAAAGACAATTTGTTTTCTCTGTACTCATGTATTAAACCATCAGCTGAGGATAATGTCCCTGATAAAATCAATGCAGGAAGTTAATAAATGTGTGGCTTTAAGGGGCTACAAGTCTTTTAATATATTCTAGATATTGCTGAATGCATATTAAAGCTCTTGCCAATTGATTGAAAGTGTGTTTATTCGGCCCAGTTGAACTCGGCATTTTTTTTTTAATTTGATTTATATGCCACCCTTCTCCGAAGACTCAGGGCAGCTTACAATGTGCTCAGCAATAGCCTTCATCCTTTTGTATATTTTATACAAAATCAGCTTATTGCCTCCACAACTGGGTCCTCAATTTACCTACCTTAGAAAGGATGGAAGGCTGAGTCAACCTTGAGCCTTGGCGAGATTCGAACCTGCAGTAATTGCAGGCAGCTGGTCTTAATAACCAGCTTAATAACAGGGTGCCTTAGACCACTGTACTATCAAGACTCTTATTCTTTGGACATATGTTTAAAACTATACTCTCAGTCTGTGTTTTTCCAGTGTTTTTTAAGGCAATATTTGGATGGGGTTGTTTTTAATGATCTAGATAAAATGGGGAGATATATACTTCAGCCCTTTGATTTAGATTAAGCCCTTTCATTTAGATTAAGGGACGTGGTGGCTCAGTGGCTAAGATGCTGAGCTTGTCGATCGAAAGGTTGGCAGTTCAGCGGTTCAAATCCCTAGTGCCATGTAACAGGGTGAGCTCCCATTACTTGTCCCAGCTTCTACCAACCTAGCAGTTTGAAAGCACGTAAAAAATGCAAATAGAAAAATAGGGACCATCTTTGGTGGAAAGGTAAGAGCGTTCCATACGTCTTTGGTGTTTAGTCATGCCGGCCACATGACCACAGAGACTTCTTCAGACAGCGCTGATTCTTTGGTTTTGAAACGGAGATCAGCACCACCCCCTAGAGTCGGGAACGACTAGAACATATGTGCGAGGGGAACCTTTACCTTATACTTTAGCCCTTTCATTTAGATTAAGCTCCTCTTATATTTATGTACACTGTAGTTATAGATTACAATAGAACAAGATGTGTCCATGTAAATGGACATCTAAAATATCCTGTTAAAACTAGAATTGTTTCTTAGTGCAGTTGCCATAACTAAAGTCCTTGTGAGCTAGTGGAATTTTTAAGCTAACTGGTTTGGATCTGAATCAGCCTCATTTCCATACATGTCAGTAACAAGTTAAGATACCACTTTCTTGGCTGCAACTCAAGTTTACTAAGCCGAGAATCCTGGAAACTGCAATTCCAATATATTTGGATGGAACTACTGCCAGATGATTTGCCCTTTTGCAATACAGTACTGTACACTACAATGTCTTCATTTTGATGTTTGACCTGCATAAAATAAAAAACATAGAATCTGTGAAGTGAACCACTGTACTGTACCAAAAAAGCAACTTGTCTAAAACTGTAGGGACAATGGCTTTAAAGTTAAAAGACGAAGAGATAAAAGCTGTAAGTCTGCTATAAAACCAAAATCAAAGATTTTGAGACAGTACTGTGCTGTCTCAAAAGCTAAAAAAGCAAGCCACGAATAACTGAAATTTAGTAATACTGTAACAGTATCATAATATAGCTCTATTATACCAGGGGATTTTGCCTGCTGAGGTACTGATGTTTACAACATTATATGTAATGAGGAATTTGGGGAATGGGCTAGTTCCACACCTTCCCTACTTTGTTTAATGTGTTGACAGCTGAACCTATCTGAGAGATAATAATCTGTATTCTGGATATTTTACATACAGTGGGCTAGAAACCTGGTAACAAAATCCTCACAATCTACTGACTGATCCAAGACTGTCCTTTGTGAATTGCTGAATTACCCAATGGTTGCAAAATTCTGTTGCATTTTCTGAGATAAAATCATGTCAATGTACAGAGAAATAAAAATAACCTGTCGTGTATAAGAAAAATGACCAGTGTTTGTTCTATGTGTATCATTTTATTAAAATAACATTTGAAATTTATATTACATACTATAGGCTGTGACAAAGACTTCACAATGAATTTGAACAAAGAAATGACAATTCCACCTATTCGAAAGAGAGATCTTATGACAGATCGATCTCTACTAAAAATAAAATACCCTGTTTCCCCCAAAATAAGACATCCCCTGATAATAAGCCCAATCGGGCTTTTGAGCGCATGGCAATAAGGCCAGAACAGAACCTACAGGTAGTCCTCGAGTTACAACCATTTATTCAGCAACTGAAATGATGATACTGCTGAATGAAGGGACTTAGGACTGGCCCTCAGAGTTCTCGCCATTGCAGCACCTTCATGGTCATGTGAACAAAATTTGAGCATTGGCAACCAGCTAGCACTTACGACAGTTTTGAGCATCTCACAATCACATGATCACCACTTGTGACATTCCCTGCAAGCTTCCTACAAGCAAAGTCAACGGGAACGCTGGCAGGGAATGTCACAAGTCACTCGGTATGTCTTCTGCACTCCCAGTCTTCATTTGCATGCACAATGTACCATGCCCTTCCTTTCCTCTTTGATCGCATCACCCCAGTTCCTCTTTCCTTGGCCTCCCTACACACATATACAAGCATGCACCCCTGCTTCTCTAAACTTGCACACATGCACTCATGTACCCCATGCTGTCTTTCCCTGGCCACCCGGCATCTGTACACATGCTTGCGCATACTCCACGCAGGTTTTCAGCCTATCTGTGTTCATATGCTCATTCCTCACCCTCCCTGCGCTGTCATATACCCATACCTTCCTTCTCTGGTCTCCCTGCACTCACACACATGCACACAGGAATCCCATGCTCTCTTTCTCCTGCCTTCCTGACACTGCATTGCCCTCTTCCCCAACTCATGCATAACCTGTGCTTAGCAACAGCAATTCCAATCGTAACTCAAGGACTACCTCTAATCTAATTGGAGCAAACGTGCAATTGTAATTCAAGGACTACCTCTAATCTAATTTGGCATTAGATAAACAGATGTCCTCCAAATGTTTTGGACTTCAACTTCTTCTAACCCTGGTGAGCATGGCCAAAACTAAGAGAGTGTGTGACATAGTTTTTAAAACAGCTGGAAGATAGCCTTCAATTCCCAGAATACCCAGTCAATGTCTATGCTAGCTAAATATTCTGGGAACTGAAATTCCCACACAGCTGGAGATATTAAATTAGGAATTTTGTTAAATTGGGATTTAGTTTATTGTTTAACCACATAAAACTAAAGTAGACATGTATCCTGTTGTGTAAACAGTCTCAAGAAATGGAAAGCAAATTGAACAAGAAGGGATAAAAAAGAAAGTGCCTGACTCTTTCTACGCTGCCTATATCTCCTAGATTTACTTGCCCCAAAATTGAATGATTATTTATACCGACAACCTACCATCCTTTCATGAAATTTCCCTTCCAGCTTTGAACAGGTTTTCTCCCCAGGGACCAGAGTAAGCTGTTATTCTTTGAAAGTACTTCAAGGGCTCCCCTACGTTTGAACAAGCTGGTTTTTCAGGAATCTGGCATCACAACAATTTTGATCAAATGAATATGTTACTATTTTAAGTGTAGTAGAAAAGTATGGGAAAACTAGGAATCTAGAGTATCAGCAGCAGATTTAAGATAAACAAAAGTAGTGCTCTATTAATTGACTTCTCTTCTAGGCTACAGGGATCTTTGATGACCAGTTAAACAACAATTGGACAGAAGTATTTCTTCTTCAGAGTACAGAAAAGCTGGAATCGATAATTTTGACATTTTGCTTGATCCAGGATATGATCCTACCCAATCCAACCAAACAATTTATATTGTTGGCCAGCAACTGACATTGTCTTCTTTCTGAATTCCATTAAAATTTTATCAAGTTTTCCTGTGAAATATTTATTTATTTAGAAAATTTATTTTGCTGCCTATTTGCACATGGCGACTCAAGGCGGCTTACAGGAATCATATATAAAAAATAAAACTAATAGAAGAAAATAATCAAATAATCAATATAATATATAATATAATAGTCCCCCGCCCCCCACTCTGGTGACAACAACACATCACACAAGCCATTTAATGGGCTCCATCCCACTCTGGGTTCCCCAGGCCCGCTGGCAGAACCAGGTCTTCAGTGCCTTCCAGAAGAGTGTTAGAGTGGAGGCCATTCTAATCTCTGGGGAAATGATGTGCCAACGAGAGGGAGCCACCATGGGTCCTTACCAAGTGTATCTCCCTGGGGGATGCGACCTGCAACATTCCTTGCCTCCCCACTCTAGTGAGTTGGGTAGATGTGACAGGCAAGAGACGGTCCCATGAAGGGCTTTAAAGGTGACAACCAGCACCTTGAATTGCACTCAGAAGCAAATTGGCAACCAATGCAGCTCCCTCAGGAAAGGTGATACATGTGTACACTGAGGTCTGCACAAAACCATGCAGGCCGCTGGACCAACTGGAGCTTCCAGATGCTCTTAAAGGGCAGCCCTATGTAGAGCGCATTGCAATAGTCAAGACAGGAAGTGACTAGGGCATGAGTGACGGTGATTAGGGATTGTCGGTCCAGGAAATATAATTGCATTTGGCTACAGAACAGGAACTCAATCCATTTCTTCTCCAGTTCAGCAATCTTTTTTCTTAGACTAGTTTTCTGTACTCTGTTCATAGAGACGGAAACAAACTGAACTTTGAAGAACGTGCAGAATCAGATCAATCGGTGCATGTTCTTGCCTTTTTGTTTTTAAATATATCCCTTGCTCTTTCTATACCAATGGGAATTTTCAGTATAAACTTGGAATGTGAAGTCCTCAGGCTGTGTGTGGGAAGACAGAAATCATTTATAAATGTTAAACATAGCAAATCACAAACAAGATACTAAAATTAAAATAGAATAGAATAAGGCCACAGATCCATTATTGTCTTGAAGAGATCCTCTATACTCTGATTTTACCACATGACCCCTGTTATTGTGAAGACTTAATTAAATTTGAGATAACCACCTTAGTTGATCAGATTTGTATCTTTATGTGGGAAAAGTATTTTTCTCCGTTTAATGCAGGTTTATTAGGCTATATTGGTTTATAAAGTTGTCTTTAGTTGGATGGATGTAATTATCTGAGTTTAGAAGCACTCTTTCAAGTAATTCAGCAAAGAATTTATCAGTGGATTGATCTACTGTAGGTATTTCTCAGACAGAAGTAGGACAGTATGTTAATCTTTTTCATGAGTCAAGGGCTCCAATTTTATTTAGAAAATAAATAAAATAGAAATGTTACTATTCAGAACCAGTAAGGACAGCCTGTATGTGCATATGTAATTAGGTACAGATTTTTAGAGATATTTTTAAATATTATAAGAAGAGCAAACCAAGACAAGCTTTAGAATACTTTCCAAGTATAACATTATTATACTGGTTATGCTATAACTATATTATTCTCTCTAAATGATACAGAACAAATTTTAGGCAAATTATAACTTATAAAAGTATCTGTCCAAGTACGTTGATGATTGCTTAATATTTGGGAGAAGGTGGAGGGTCAAAATCCAATGAAATCCTTTTTTGCAAGAAAAACTCTAAAGTATATATCCAGAAAGAGTTCTCAGATGCATACAATTACATCTGAAGTGCAATAAAATGTTGTGAGCGCTCTGATTTTTTTCTCTGAGAGGAGGGAAAATATAGGATAATAGGACATAGGAAAATAAGTAGAGCTTTAGATTATTTACGTGCTGGAGGAGAACCTACGCTAAGAAAAAAAAAAGCTGAGAAGCCTACCACCATGAAGGAATCTTGTGCCTCATGAAATTTGAATCAAGAGGGAGTTACCGTACTCCTAGATTTGTTAGAAGGTGTTGACTGATAGGCACTTCGATATGGTTGTTCAACAGCCCTTATGGGCACCACAGCGGCTTCCCAGACATATATTGTGCTATCAAGTTAGACATAAAATATTGTAAACATTTAGAATCCAGTGCTGATTTCAAATATTTGGGTTTGTAAAGTTCACATGGATATTTCACAAAAAACACCAAGTTTGAAACCAAAAGTATCTGTCATACTTTTAAAAAACTAGGTGTTCCTCTATTTCATTTCTCCCCTCCACTCTCACCCCTACCATCACCCCAAAATTGAGATTCTAGCAGGAGAAGGCAACAACAGAGCTAGAAGTCAGTAACCTGCTTGCAGATTCATATATATATATATATATATATATATATATTTCACATTAGAGGAATGAGTAATGCTAGCCTAGGATATCTCAATCCTATCATCTACAAGAGGGAACTGAAGTACAGTAAGTACATTCATTTCCTGAAGATAACTGGGGTCTTTGTGGTCCTAATGTCCTTACCCCCTGAGAAACTTTGACTTTCTGAGTTTCTTAGATGGCTGCACAAGTTTACTTCTTTTACTCAGTGAAAAACGAGAAGGTAACAGCTATTCACAGAATTTGAATGGATGGAGCCTCACTTAACTTCACTTAGCAAGCATTCATTTCCTTCTTGGATATCACTAACTTGGATGCCCCACTCCCTCATATATTCTGTGTAAGTAGTATATGAAAGTTCCTCCCTCCACTCTGGTTTGCAATCATTGAGTATTGTTCCCCTTAATTCCTAAGTCTAACATAATACAAAGCATATTTTGATCTGTTATGAGGAAATATGACACATATAAATGGAACTTTATTATTTGTCTGGAATTTCTGGTTGAGATGGGAGTCACTACTTGATTTTGCAACCATTCAAGGTAGAAGATAACATGAGAACTAGGCCGCATTTTGATAAATAATCTTCAATATCACAGAAGGATAATATGGCATCCCTAGACTATATAGGGAAGTGCATACATCACAGTAGGCCACACTAATTATTGATGTGACCTTATGCATCTTATATACCAAATCTGAATTTTCAAATGGATTTACCTGCTAATTGTATTTTCTGGGTTACCTCGTCAGCAAACAATTCTGCATTAAATACAAACCCTCTTTTAAACTTTTAGAAGTGTTTTAATATTTTTATAATTGTTAGCTGCATAATTAAATATAGAAATTGACCTTTTCTTCTTTTCGAAAACATAAGATAGAAAAAGCGATCACTTTAAGTAAAATCAGCATCATCTGAATTAATTATTTGGTTAAAAACATTCATTTTAATAGTGGACTGTTTGTCAAGTGAATAGGGAGAAAATAGATAAACATGTACAAGGAAATCTTCTCTCTTCCCTCCCCCTGCTTGAGATTGCAAAGATGGCTTAATCAACCTTACTGACATAACAAAATTAAATCATTTTTGTGTTTGCTTAAAAAAATAGGGTTGAAATGAAATGATTGAATGTATCTCTTTTGAGGCAGCTTCCTTTTTAATATGTTTGCAAAGATTAACCAGTCCTAATAGTTTTTAGCGAACATCTTAAGAATCTAAAGTAGTTCATATGACAGTTTGATATTTTCTGATCATGAGCACAAACTGTGTGGAATGTTCAACTATACTTGTGTTTAAGAACAGCTCTGGGGGGGAAAATCTTTAGAGATAGATATCCATAGTTCCAGCACCTATTCAGAGTATTTTGATATGTATGGCATATATCTCTGATGGCAAATGTATGGCACGCATGCCAGAGGTGGCCAGTGAGCCCTCTCTGTCGGCATGCATGCCATCGCCAATTGCTCTTCCGGGTTCCGTTGCACGCATGCACACTGTCAGAAGAGAGCAGCTGTCTTCTGCGCATGTGCACCAGAACAGCTGTCCAACGCGCATGCACGCAATGGAACCTGGAAAAACAGCTGGCCACGGCACACGTGCACACACACGGTCCAGTTTTAGCACTCGGTGCCGAAAAGGTTAACCATCACTGGTATATATAGTACTATAAACTTAATCTATTTGTCTTCATATTTCTGCTAGAAGAACGTAAAGAACATAAGAATTACATTCTTATTGTGCTAAAATTTTATTGTTGCCTCTTAAACAATTTATTATGGCTAGATATAAATAATCTAGTCACAGTTACTGTCATATTTACAGTAATTATATCCCTACAATCAAATACTGAGGGAAGGAGATTGAGCAAAGAATTTGGATTGTCCAATTCATTTACACTAAGGTTTGTGGTTAAATGAAGATCTGAAACTCAGGTGTCTTTGTCATACAATCATAACCTTAATTACACCAAATTTAAAAATGAAACTTATTTATCAAAAAAAGAATATTTTGTAGTTATTGGACCTTCAAAGAATGCTTGAAAAGACATGGGTATTAGATTTATTTTGCTGGTGATGTAAGAAATATGAAAGTTCTGTATCTGATATGATATGGTTGTGTTAGAGGTTTGTTTTGGTTTAAAATTACTAGATGTGTTAATACAAGCTTGGTAATAAATATAGTCAGGGGTTTCAATATCTCTAAAACATACAGTCGTTATTTTGTTATTAGAGCTTTCGCTCTATACAATCTGAGGTATGACAAACAGAGGAAATGTTTCCTTAAGTTATCTGTATTTATTTACCAGTATTTGTATTCTGCCTATTATTTTTATAAATAACTCAATTTAATTTAATTTAATTAATTTAATTTAATTTAATTTAATTAATTCAATTTATATGCTGCCCCTCTCCGAAGACTCAGGGCGGCTCACAATACATTTTTAAAAATCATTATAAAAAACATTTAAACATTAAAAACATTATTATCTCATTCATGCCATTCATGGCTGGATCTCATCAGATCACAAGAGCAAGATCAACGGCCCTAGGCCTGCCGGAAAAGCCAGGTCTTCACCACTTTTCAGAAGGCCAATAGGGTAAGGTGACCAGATTTTAACATTGGTAAAGAGGGACATTGTGGGCGTGCCTTATTTTGTGGGCGTGGCTAGCTGGTCATGTGACTGGGTGGGCGTGGCTAGCTGGTCATGTGACTGGGTGGGCGTGGCTAGCTGGTCATGTGACCGGGTGGCCATGGCTATGTGTATAGGGACTACTCAGAGGGCTGAAAAGTCATTTCTGACAGGTCCTCACACTTTTGACTGGTCCTCACACTTATGACCATCCTCACATTTATGCCCGTGCAGTATTCTTAACAACCATGTCACTCATTTCACAACTGCTTCTCTTCACCATGATGACAAGATAGGGCAAAAATGTAAAATGTGAGGACAGTCGTAAGTTCGAGGACTGGTCAAAAGTGTGAGGACCAGTCAAAAATAACTTTTTCATCCCTCTGAGTAGTCCATATGCACAAAAGGACTAACCAGAGGGCTGAAAAAAGTCATTTCTGACAGGTCCTCGCACTTTTGACTGGTCCTCACACTTATGACCATCCTCACATTTATGCCCGTGCAGCATTCTTAACAACCATGTCACTCATTTCAC
Organism: Arizona elegans; assembly: GCA_022577455.1. Taxonomy (NCBI): domain Eukaryota; kingdom Metazoa; phylum Chordata; class Lepidosauria; order Squamata; family Colubridae; genus Arizona; species Arizona elegans. The sequence goes on along the minus strand of JAKOOJ010000002.1, from coordinate 132,723,952 downwards.
AACTGCTTCTCTTCACCATGATGACAAGATAGGGCAAAAATGTAAAATGTGAGGACAGTCATAAATTCGAGGACTGGTCAAAAGTGTGAGGACCAGTCAAAAATAACTTTTTCAGCCCTCTGAGTAGTCCATATGCATTAAAGGATACAGCAATAGAGAGGGATGAAGGAATGGAAATTAGAGTAGGAGTGAGGGTAAGAGAGGGAGGAAGAGAGGAGGAGAAAGAGAAAGGAAGAGGAAGTAGGGAGGAGAAAAAGAGGGGAAGAGAAAGTAAGAAGGAAAGAAAAGAGAGTGGTGGTAGGTTTGAGGAGAAAGATTGCTGTACAATAAAAAAGATGAAAGGGAAGAAAGCCAACCCCAAGCAAATATAAAGATATTAAGATTAAGAATGAATTGTTAAACTTTAAAGAATAAAAGAGAACAAATATGAATAAATAGCAATAATTAGAAACACACATACAAACATGCAATGTATTTTCTTTGAACAGAATATTTGGCTGGTTCACAAATTTAAACAGCGTTTAGTCATTTCAATTAAATTTACAATTTCTATATTTCCTTTTTGCCATATTTATTCCTCATCTATTTTTTTTAAAAAAACAATATTACCCTTCATCCTCATCTCTAATCTTAATCAAATTCAATTTTTCCCTTCTATTCTATATTATACCCCTTCCCATTGTCATCTATTTTTATATCCATCCTCACATTGGTTAATTATGTAATTATGTAATACAGTTGTTTAATACAAATTCAACATTTTAATATAAATCAATTAGTTATATAACTATCTTTTTTGTATATTAATCAATATGAACATGAATATTCCAATTATTTCCATGCAATCCAATTTCTTACAAATCAATTAATTATATTTACCAATAATAATAAACCAAATAATTTCCCCCATATATTCCTCCAAACCACAACTTAACCATTTCTGCTTTCAACACAATATACAATTATTAATAGTATCTCAATTATTACAATTCCCTAGTTAAATAGAGCTTTTTTTCTTTTGTGTTTTAAAATCTTGAACTCTCCTCTTTTGCCCAAAATTTCCCATTGTTTGCAGTTTTGTACCTACCTTTTTTGGTGAGGAAAAAGAAAAAGAAAAAGAAAGAAATCTCTCTCTGCCTCATTTTGTCATGTTGCAGGTTTAGTTTCGCTTTCGCCTTTGTTTTCAGTATAGCTGGGGGGCGGGAAATCTGCTCCAGGAACTTTTTGCAGCTTTTTGCAGCTAATTAACCTAGCGGAAGCTGTTAACAGGGGCTGTTTTTTCTATTTTTGCAGGCATGGGTCTATTCATTTTTTTTTAACACTGATCAGCTGTAGGTCGGCCCTTTGAAGCCCCGCGGCAAGAGTTTAAAGAGTTTTTTTTCCCTCTAGCCATCAGCGGGGATTCAGGAGGCAGAATGAAAAATCGGGACTTTTTTAAAACGACGCGGGACGCGGGACAAATTGCTCAAAAGCGGGACTGTCCCGCCAAAAGCGGGACGTCTGGTCACCTTACAATAGGGTGGGGATGGTCCGGACCTCAGGAGGTAACTGGTTCCAGAGAGATGGGGCAGCCACAGAGAAGGCCCTCCCCCACAGGCCCGCCAGCCAGCATTGTTTAGCTGACGGGACCCGGACGAGACCAACTCTGTGGGTTGCTGGGAACTATGTGGCAGAAGGAGGTCTCGAAGGTAACCTGGCCCTAAGCCAAGGCAGTGAATCTATCCTGAACACCTTTCTCTTCCTATTTTCCCCACCACAATAGCTCTGTGAGGGAACCTGGGCTAAGAGAGAATGACTGACCCAAAAACACCCATCTGACTTTCATGCTTAAGGACTTGAACTCATAACATCCTACTTTCCAGCATGGTGCCTTAACCACTAGACCATTGGCTTTCTTGAAATGAGTGCAATTTGTAAGAGCTCTTGCTGTTGTTGGTTTTTAAGTTTGAATAAATCTCTAAAACAGCTTCTTTCCTGAAATGGATGAAAAACTCTTCAATTTCAAGGATGCAAAGAAACACTTATTTGAACCAGCAGGGAGAAACAAGAAGGCCTTTTTTTTTTAGCCCTTACTTATTTGTTATTTTGCTTGCTTTATTTATTTTCCAGTTTACCTGCATTTGATGTGCCACATTGGGTCGGCATATGAAAAGCTAAATTTACATTGGGAAATCTAAAAGGAAGAGGGGACGAATCAATCTATTACTTTTTAGAACCAATTAAGTCTACAAGTGAAATAACCAAATCATGGCAAGTCACTTGCCAGCTGAGTAGAGAGGCTTGAGTGAAGAGGCCTTTTGGTGCAATGTGACTTTGATCGATCACTTGACTTCCTTAGCCTCTCAACATCAAAAAGAGGCTCGCATGCAAATCAAAATGACACGTTCCAAACAAAGTATGCTAATGCACTTTCTTCTTTATCCAGTTGTTTTTCTTTTGCCAAATGCTGCTTTGCTAATGTCAGTTTTGACAAGCGCACAACCTCTGAGAATGACTTTCCGAGACTGTAGACCCGATTGCTTTCAACTAAAAGCCAATATCAGCTCTTTAGATGAGTCAAACTCTGTCATCCCAATATAAGAAAAGTGCTTATTAGCTTTGTCATTAAAGTCTTCCCCTCGTTTCCCGTATTCTTTATCTTTAGAGGCTGTAATATAGTTTGCATTAGAAACTGCAAATAACTGGACACTGCAGAGCTGTTGAGATTATACAATAATGAGCTCTTTGGAAGAACAGGGGTTATGTAGTCTGCCCTGAAAGCAGACAAAGGTGAGCATTTTCTTTTTAAAGGTTGCAATCTTAACAGCCAATGACTAAGGTGCCAAAGCCTTAGCGCTAAACCTGAAAGAGGGATCATAACCTAGTCTTGGAGCCTATACTTGGAAAACAAAATAGAAATGTGGGGGAGCAGAATTTTAACTTCATATCTGGCCATTTTCCAACGTTTGTGAAATTAACATTCTGCCACCCAAGTTTAAAATATTGGACTAACTACCCTGTTTCCCCAAAAATAAGACCCAGTGGAAAAATAAGCCCTAGCATGATTTTTCAGTATGCTCATAATATAAGCCCTACCCCAAACATAAGCCCCAGTTCAGATTGGCAGCCAGACGGGTGCATTTAGTACCGTATTTTCCCAAAAATAAGACCTAACTAGAAAATAATCCCTAATGTGTCTTTTGGAGCAAAAATTAATATAAGACCCAGTCTTATTTTCGGAGAAATACGGTATACAGATTATCAGAGCAGATTTAAAATGGCTTATTGCCATGGGTCATAGATCTGCATCTTATGCCCATTAATAGTTGACAGACAACCACCTTATATACTGTAACTTTGATAAGGTTGCATACCAAGAGTAACTCCAAGTCTTTTTCTTGATTTGCAACACTATTAGGCTGGATTCAAGGATTATATTCATACAAATTTGATGATCCTATGCATGCTAAAAATATTACTTCTGATGATCCATCCCAATGTCTCTGTGGGGAAACTCCCAGAGCATGTTTCTGCATATACTTGCTAGTGCTATCATCTATATCAGGGGTGTCAAACTCAAAGCCTGTGGGCCACATCCAGCCTGCAGGGTGCTTAGATCTGGCCCATGGGGCAGCCCTGGAAAAAGCAAAGGACTGGCCCACGGTGCCTCTGCCAGCAAAAACGGAGCTCGGGAGGGCTGTACGTGATCTCCTCCGAGCTCCATTTTCACTGGCAGAGGGTTGCAGGAGGCTGTTGCAGCCAAAAACGGAACTTGGGAGCCTGTTTTCACTGGCAGAGCACAGACCACAGGTGCCTCTGATTCGAGTGATGTTGAGCTGGCCACCCATCCTGGCCACGCCCACCCCATCCCCCTGAGGTCAAACACAATCCTGATGTTGCCCTCAATGAAATTGACACCTATATTGATCTATATTATGTGTCAGACTTCAATGTTATCTCAAAATAAATGAATTTCCAAACTGCCAATCTTTAAGGAAATCTTCTCTTTATTTGAGCACAGCAACCGGATCATGACTCGATGCGGACAAGACTGACCTTTTGCCCCCCAATCCCTCCCTTTCCGATCCCCAATTATCTGCTTCTCATTGGCTATCTTCCAAGTCGCTCTACTGACTTCTTGTCTCGTCATTTCACAGGAATGTCCCCCCTCCCTTCATTTCCATGACAACCCAGCTTCAAAGGGATTTAGCAGGCAAAAGTTCAGGGCTTATCTCTCTCCTCTGTATGCCAGCGGTGAGACACTGACATCATGCATGCTAGAAGCAGCAGATTCAGTCAAATTGAGGCACCTTCAGGCATCTTCAAGCTATATCAGTTGCATTCGTGTCAGCAGCAGAAGCCTGGATAGAATCTCAAATATTGCCAAATAAATTTCTCAATATTAGTATAAGAGAAACTAATGGTAGAAGCACAAGTCAAACCAGTATGTTTGATCAGTATATTTAATAATAATAATAATAATAATAATAATAATAATAATAATAATAATACTTTTATTTCTATACCACCCTTCTCCTGAAGGACTCAGGGCAGTGTACAGCCAATTTAAAAACACAAGACACAACAATAATTACAAATTAAAATAATTAAATAGATTTGGCCGATTTAAAACCCTAAAAATTAAAATACCCCAGTTTAAAATTATTATATTGACAGCCCTGCCTGGCAGAACAACAGGGTCTTCAGTGCGCAGCGGAACACCCGGAGGTCGGAGATCTTATGTATTTCCGGGGGCAGTTCATTCCACAGGGCTGGGGCTCCCACAGAGAAGGCCCTCCCCCTGGGTGTCGCCAGCCGACATAACTTGGCTGATGGCACCCTGAGGAGACCCTCTCTGTGGGAACGGATTGGTCGGTGGGAAATTGATTAGTTTGCTCTAATGGAGGAGACTGGGATTAACTTCTGAAAAGTAAACTTCAAAGGACTGTAGAGAACGATAACAATACTGAAGCCTTATCACTGTGTGTTCTATTGCTTTATTTATCAATGTATATTCAATTTTGGAGGGAAACTAGAAAATTTTTATTTAAAAAAAAGCTGTATAAGGAAGTGGAGATGTTAACTTCTCTCTTTTTCCTTATTGAACTTGTCTTTATAGATGAATCAACAAATGCACCTTTAATTTTGTTTTTTAAACTTTACGTATATTTGACTTGAGACCCAGTTTGCTAAGTAGTTGATAAATTATACAAAGAATTAGAATAATGCAAGCTGGTTATTTTCAGATAAATCAGAAATAAGCAATGTGTATCTCTTCAGGTCTTCATCTCTCAGCATCCCTCATCCTTGATCATGTTGCTTGGAGCTGCCACTATAGAATTGTTAAACCCGAAAGGCAACATATATGAATATTTCAAGACTGGACTAATTTTGTACTTTGTGATTATAGCCCAAACAACATTGGTATCTACATGGAATTTTGAGATAACTGCCCCAGTTAGCCATCTAAAGTTCTGACTCACCATGGAATCACAAGCCTGGGATGGTTCAATCCAAATGTTTTGATTTAACTAATTTGAATTTCTGAGCTGCTATCTTTTAAAGACTTGCATAGCCTGGACTTCATTTTTGTTTTAATGGCCCCTGACCAATATTTAGCAATTATATCAGAATATTTATATTCAGCAATTATCATAGCATCAAAAGCTTCTCTCCCACCCACCCACCCCCACAGACTATGAAGCAGTTTTTCTTAAGCGCTTGGTACCTGAGGCATTTCTTCTTAATTAGCTTTATTTTATGAAATTAAAAATCAGCATCAAGGAGGTTATAGAGAAATTGTTGTTCAGAATATGCATGTATCCTGCTGCCACAAACCACATGGGGAAGCTATGGGACACTGAAGTGATTTTCAATCTCTCTGTCTCTCAGACACAGAGTCCAAATCAAATCTGGATCCATAAAAATCATTTTAGCTTGAGAGAGATGATATTATTTGCTTCGAGATGTTACTCCAGATTTGAACCTTAAGCTTTGCTTTATCCTAAGATAATAAGGAAATTGTTATACAATTTAGGAGTCATTTCTGGGAGATTTTGTTTTTGTTTTCCACATGAAACCTTAAAGACTCACTATTTTCTGATATCCCTTGTAATCCATTCAGATCAAAACAGTCTTATCAGTTTTAAGTTTAAATTAAACTGTGTGCAGAAGTGATCTTCTGTCGTAGAAGAATGAACTACTTGGAGTTAATACAGATTTATTCAAAGGGTTGAACTGTGAGTAATGAATCTTTCAGACAGTTAATTCAAGCAGAACTGAAATAGAATCTATCTAAATATTTCCAGCAACTAAGGGCTAAACCTTCCTAACTTGAATATCTCCAAAATTCTTGGAAATAACAGTTGGATAAAGCTAAAGAAGAACAATAACTAAAAAAAAACCTTGATTGCAGGAAATATGATTTCAGCAACAGAGTGGCCAATGCCTGAAATGCTCTACCCTACACTGTTGTTACAGCCTCAAACCCTCACAGTTTCAACTTCAAACTGGTTACTGTGTTCCTCACTCCCTTCTTAGGAGGTCCATAAAGGGGACGTGCATAAGCACACCAGCGTGCCTACGTCCCTTACTGTCCCATTTATTTGTATTTACTTCCTTTGTTTATGTTTATGTTCATACCTATACTTGTCATCTTGTACATGTTTGACAAACAAATGAACAAACAAACAAACAAACAAATAAATAAATATCTGACTTACATTTTTTAAAAAGGGTAAAGGAATTGGCAAAATACCCTTTACTTTTAAATCTGTAATTATAACTTCATTTTAATAGATTGACTTTTTTACAATTCATTACTTTATTAAATTATTAATGAATTGTCTATGTTGAATGTATTTAAAGACTAAAGCATACGATTTCAAAGTAAAGTAGACCAATCAACTATTTTTAGCAGCATATCTTAGATTATTTGTAGAATGACAGCAAATGTGGTAAACAATGTTGTATTTCTTTCGAGGAACAACAATTAAAAGTACGTAAATCTTGTTCTAATTGATTTAGTGAGGAATGAACAATCAATAGCTTTTACGTGTAATCTTTCTATTCTTAAATTATAGGTTTTTATACATTTTTTTCCCCAGTAGAATAAATGATTAGTGTATGAATAGGTTTATCTCTTCTTGGTTATTTGATATCTGCAGGATTTAATGAAGTGGGAAATTTGACACAATTACAAAAAGTAAGATAGAGCCGACTACTGTATGCTATAACACATTTGGATATATAGTGCTACTTTTTTCTGGGCTAGTTGTGGTTAATTCAGTGCTGCCAGTCCAATTTGATTGATGTTCTTCTTTAGCAGTTTTTTCTCCTACCTGCAGCATTCAATACTGAATCAGAGATCTTATCCGTACAAACCAATGACTTTGCTAGCAAGCAAGCACCAAGGGCTGTCCTATGTTAGGCAGAGTGTGATTGTAATCTCAGGTAGCAAATGCCAAAAGGCAATAAGAAGATGAAAAAAAGAAAAAGAAAAAAAACCAATGATTTTGGTTTTACTAAGGTAGTCAGCAGGAGAGAATGTTATCCCTTCCTCAATGCTTAAGAAAGAATTGTTGACTTTTGCACATATGATGTTGAATTTTGTGCCCAGAACAAGAGAAGATGTCTTTCGATTCTTTTCTCTGTGTGCCTAATGTATTCTTAATAGTTACTATCACATTGTTACTATCATAGTTACAGTGTTAGTAGTTGAATTCATCCATTATACTAAGGCACGAAGCTTCAATCATATTATGGCTTACAATGTGTATAAACCCAGATATGGGGGTGCAGTTAAGACACTGGGCTGTTGACCAGAATGTCTGCAATTCAAGATCCAAGCACCATGTGATGGGGTGAGCTCTCATTCCTGCCCCAGCTCTTGCTAACCTAGCAGTTTGAAAGCATGCAAATGCAAATAGATAGGTACCACTCTGGTAGGAAGGTAAGCATTCTATGCACCTTGGTGTATAGGTATGCCAACCACATGACCATACTAACATATTTGGACAATCCTCCCTCGGATAGGAAACTGAGATGAGCACCAGCATTGTTAGAGTCAGACATGACTGGACAGGGAAACCTTTACCTTTTATTTTATTTTATTGAAGTATGGTGTATGAGGAGGCACTTAGGAAAGCTTTAGTTGAAGAAGAGACAATGACTGTAGAGGTCTGTGGGGAGTTTTTTGTCATTCTTATTACTGATGTTTATTCGCTCTATACATTTCACCTTTCCATACTTTCACCTAGGATGGCCGATCATTTGAAAAGAAAGTATCTAGAACCTTTGTGGCCAGAATAAATATACCAGGCTTGCAAAGCAAAATAGGTTATCCAATATATAAATGCATAAATAAATAAAATATGGAATACTGTCAGATCCACCAGCTTCGGCTTGGCACCTTGTCGGCATTCTGTCATCAATTGGGGAAGGAAGAGGGGAACAAATGGGCAATAAAGTTGAGGTAGAACAGAACATGGTCCGTACTGGCGACCTGGCATCTTGATGGCCATTTGCCCTGAGGGTGGAATTTCACCAGCCCAAACACCTCAGAGTTTCTCATAACATCTCAGCAGTGCTGGATTGGCTATGCACAGACAGACCAAGGATTTCAGTTCTGTAATGGCATATTCTCTATCAGACTGGGGCAGGTCTGACAAATGCGTTTTGGCTTTCCACATTGTCATTATGCAGAAGCAATAAAGTAATTAGGAATACGATGCGCCAGAGAAATAATCACATACAGGTAGTCCTCAACTTACAATCACAATTGAGCCCAAAATTTCTGTTGTTAAGTAAGACATTTGTTAAGTGAGTTTTGCCCCATCTTACGACCTTTCTTGCCACAGTTGATAAGTGAATCACTGCAGTTGATAAATTGGTAACCTAGTTGTTAAGTGAACCTGGCTTCCCCATTGCCTTTGCTTCTCAGAAGATTGCAAAAGGTGATCACATGACCTTGGGACACAGCAACGGTCGTAAGTATGAACTTCAGATGCCAAGCATCTGAATTTTGATCACGTGATCATGGGGATGTTGCAACAGTCTTAACTGAAAAATGGTCATAAGTCATTTTTTTAGTGCTGTTGCAACTTTGAATGGTTGCTAAATGAACTGTTGTAAGTCGAGGACTACCTGTAATTCAAAATACACAATGATTACTAGTGGAATCTATTAGGACAGTGTTTCCTGTCATGGTCACTGCCCTTGGGATATCATTTCCTTTCCTCTCTCTGCCCCAAGGTGAGACTGGCTCCAACCCTGTTGGTCTTTCAGAAGGGCTTTAAAACAGGGGTGAAATACAGCAGGTCCTGACAGGTTCTGGAGAACCGGTAGCAGAAATTTTGAGTAGTTCGGAGAACCGGCAAATACCACCTCTGGCTGGCCTCAGAGTGTGGTGGGAATGGAAATTTTTCAATATCCTTCCCTGAGGAGTGGGGAGGGAATGGGGATTTTGCAGTATCCTTCCCCTGCCATGCCTGCCACGCCATGCCTACCAAACCACACCTACAGAACGTGGATTTGGATTTCACCACCGCTTAAAACACTGTTTGATGAACTGACCTGGAGATCTCTTGAGTGTGGAGCTGCTATATGGCTATATGATAGTTCATTGGAATTCACTCTCTTATATGATTTTTTTTCCAGCACTTGTATCTTTTAATTTATTTTTGTTGTATTTTATTGGGTTTAAATGTATTTGGATTGTTTTACTTTGCACCCATCCAGAGTCACAATGTAAGATGAGTGGCTAAAAAAATGTGGTAAATAAATGAATAAAATCCCTTTTGCATGCCACTTTTAACAGGGTTGTGCTTGGGGAGGCTAATAGTGTGTCATGAGATTTTTTTAAAAAGTTGGCTTTCAATATTGATCCTTGGGTTCATTCCAAGCTGAAGCACTTCCTTAGTCAAGTACCTTCCTTGGTCAAGATACTTGAATTGGAATCTCCTCTGCCTTCTATGACATTCAAAGAGCAACTCTAGGAATTCTTTCTTTGTGGCCTTTTCGATATCCATTTGACATAGACATCGGCTATGGATTGGACATGTGTGGTACAGAGAAAAGTAAATTGTCAGAGTGAGGTGGGCTCCCTTCTGTACAAAGATAGACTGTGGAAAATTAAACATTTTTATTTTCGTCTTTTATTTACATCCTGTCTTTAACTCCATCCAGTCACGCTGAATACCCAAAACTAAGGGATTGCAGGGTTGTAAAAAGGGAAGGAGTTTTTATTGTTTTAATAAACAACTCAAAGCAGCAACATTTCTAATATTCCTTCCCTGTCCTCTTTTCTGCACAACAACAACCCTGTGAGTTCAGTTGGGCTGAAAGGAAAGGAAGGACTGGCCCAAAGTCACCCAGCTGGCTTTTATGATAAAATGGAATAAGAACTCACGGTCTTCAGTTTCTCAGCTCTCCTTTGCTGCCTTGCTCCCTCCCACCCCCATAAACAGAAAGGCTGATGCCACTTAAAACATATTTTCCCATAGAGAAAAATACACTGTCGGATTTCATTTGTAAATGTTGGACACACAATTTGCCTCGGTGACTCAGTGTTTAGAGTGCAGTACTGCAGGCTACTTCTGCTGACTGCCAGCTGCAATTTGGCAGTTCAAATCTCACCAGGCTCAAGGTTGACTCAGCCTTCCATCTTTCTGGGGTGGGTAAAATGAGGAGCCAAATTTCTGGAGGCAATATGCTGACTCTGTACACCGCTTAGAGAGGGGTTGTAAAGCACTGTAAAGCGGTATATAAGTCTAAGTGCTATTGCTATTGCTGTTGTTTTGCGACATATTATGGTTTCCCTTCTAGTATTACAGTTTTTCAGAATATCTTATTCCATAGCATTAAGGCAAGCGGAAAGGAAGAGTTCTGTTGTCCGTTGCTTCACAACTGGTATTATTTTCTGCTTGTAGAGTCATATTTATGGCTCTATCATTCAGTTCCCCCCAGTTCTTTCAAATACTGAACCAGTTTCTTAATTAGGTCTTTTTCTAAGTCCTGTAATCAAAAAGAGGCTTCCATTTCAATTTTCCATTTGGTGTCTTCTGCAGCAAACATAACAGTTAATATGACTATACATTTTAGCAACAGTAAACCCAGAAAAAATGACTTTAAAAATTTTTCATCTTGCTTATTTGGTCACATACCACATATTGCTACAACATTTCTTCCCTTTCAGCGTAAGCACAGGAAATTATTTCAGCTAGCTTTATTTCTGGAGTATTACTGGAAGATAAAACTAGTAGAAATCAGGAATCAGTACTGCACTGTAATCTTTCAAGCATGCTTTTTGCAAAATGCGAGGGGAAAAGTCCGTATTAAAATGGCAAGCCTGAAGTACAGCTCAAAAGAAAAATTGATTTCATGCCTGTTGTACTTGACAAGTTATTTTAGAATGGAATATATGGACTGTCACTAAACGGTGTAAACTATTCTTTGTTGGCTACAGATAAACAGATCTCAGAAAATACCTTTTTTTTTCTGAGAGGATCCAGCAGAATATTGAATCTAAGCAATTTTTTTTGCCAAGGGACTTTTGCTTAATGCTTACAAAACTGTGCTTTGCTTTATCTCACTTGGAAAAGCCCAAGACAATAAAATGTAGTTCACATGGAAAAGCAAGGTACAGGTAGTTCTCAACTTATGACCACAATTGAGCCCAAAATTTATGTTGTTATGTGAGAAATTTGTTAAGTGAGTTTCGACCCAATTATGACTTTTCTCACCACATCTATTAAATGAATCACTGAAGTTTTTAAATTAGTAACATGGTTGTTAAGTGAATCTGGTTTCCCCATTGATTGTCAGAAGTTCGCAAAAGGGGATCACAGGACTCTGGGACACTGCAACAGTCATAAATGTGAGTCAGTTGTCAAGCATCCGAATGTAAATTACGTGACCATGGGGATGCAACAATGGCCATAAGTTTAAAAAGTGATTACAAGTCATTTTTTTTAGTGCTGTTGTAACTTTAAATGATCACTAAATGAACTGTTGTCTAGGACTACCTGTATTTCTAAAAGCCAGATGAGATAGAGCCTTTCTTTATTGACTAGAAAAGACCCTCAAAGGAGAACTGATATACTACCCTGATGTCAATCACAGGAAATCAGGAGTCAGTTCAGATGAATATATAGGTTTATTGTATGCTAAAGATTCTCTACAAGAATCTGAACTACTAACAGTAAAGCAAGTTGGCAGTTGATACGAGTCAATGGAATTCAAGGTGGGCTGGACTTAAATCTCTTGTGGTGCAAAGGGATTCGAGGCTGATGATGCACTTAACCCTTCCCTCGGGCTCAGCCTGTCATCTAATACACACACACACACACACACACACACACACACACATATAATTCTACCCATGCCACAGTACAAATGTTCACAGGCATATGGAGACAAGTTATGGTTTGAAGAGAGGAGGCTTGAAACTGATTTACCTCTTTTTAAAATACTTTTATTTATACTATTTAAACATTGTCTAAAAGTGAAAGTGGATGGGGACTCTCAGTTACTACTTGCTGATTTGTTAAAAGTATCAGAAGGATAAAAGGAATGGTTCCATTGAAAATGAAACCACAATAACACCGTCAGATGATAAATTAGATTGAGCGTGAGGAACTCAAATTATTTATAGAGCCAAGTACCACCTTAGAATGGAAGGCACAGAAAAAGCTAAGGTAGCAATAGTTTTATCTGTTCCTATCTGCTGCTCATTTTTGTCTAAAGGTCTTCTAGTCATTTCAAGATAATTTTTCATCTATTTAAAATCAAATTAATGGAGTAGGAAAGTCAAGAACCTCTCCCCTCATCCCAACCCTTGATTTAATAGAAATACCAGTTTACAGTTGAAAGCATGCATTTCCTGAAGAAACCTGCCAGCCCATCCTGATATTAAATGCATGCAATTCAAGCTAAATCTCACAGGGAGCCATAATAATATAGCACCACTAACAAGCTGCCTGTTTTTCCTGCCCTATGAACTTACCAGCTCAATTACTCCCAACTGATCCTCCCACCAACAAGAGCAGTTAAACCAATCAGAAAGCTTCCTAATTGCTTGCTTAATGTTATCTATGATCCCTGGTGTGTTGCTTTCTTAAATAAGCCAAATTCATAAACTGAATTTATTACTGATTTACATCTCTGGTTCGTTAGGAGAGGATCTAGCCATGGATCCTCAAAAAAAATAATCACAAACTCAGTTTTCTAGTTCACTTGATTCTCATCAGCATGAGAATCCTACAACAGTGATGATTGTTATATATGTTATTATTTGTTATAATTTGCAAACTAGTCTTACTCTAAAGCACTTGAAAGAAAATCTTGTTCAATATAACTAAAATTCATTGTATATTCTGTATGCTCAGGTTTACTATGATCATCGATTGCTCCTTTTTAAACAGCAAGAACAATAGTAACTGAATGCATCTTGGAGAGAGTAATTTAAAGTACCACTTTATTTAAATTAGACTTATGGAAGAATAGAAAGCACATTTCTTCCATAGATTATTTTCAGAAAGATTTAAGAGTAAAATTTCAAGAGATTTAAGAGTAAAGGTCCTGAAGAACTTCTGTCTGAAGCCCCAGTAATGGGATTATGATTAAATTAACATGCATGTATTCTGACAATAAATCGTTCCTCTTCAACAGCACTAGAAATAGAAGCATTTGGTCACCACTCTTCTGAAGGATTTTCATATATGATGGATAGCACTGAAAAAAAAAATCACAGATAATTCATACCATATTGGCTAAAATTAAAACATGAATATTTTATAGATATGATTATAGGATGAAAAATACCACATGGCACTTAGACATTTCCACATGCTAAAAATAAAAGAGAAAGAGATGCTAGAATTGATCTTGACTTTTGGTAAACAACAGTATAGAGCTGGCTTTCCATTCTCATCTTCTAGGATGTTGTTTGACCTCCTAGTCTAGCCAATAGCCCTGAAATTCCCAGATGGTCTTCTATCCAGGAATAACAACTGTATTGTTTTGTCCCAGAACTATATACAGTACGTAAGAGACAGAATGTCTATAGAGGTCCTCAGTCATCCAGGTCATGGTTGTCCTGAAAGTGCTTTTTCAAGAGGCAACTGGACTTTCTGGTTTTTCTTTGAAGACGTTTCGCTTCTCATCCAAGAAGCTTCTTCAGCTTCTCATCCAAGAAGCTTCTTCAGCTCTTCTTGGATGAGAAGCGAAAGTCTTCAAAGAAAAACCAGAAAGCACCCTTGAAAAAGCACCCTTGGGATAGGAGACAGAAAGAAAAAGAAAAAAGAAAATGATTCAAATATACTTTATTGTCAAATGTGAATCCTGACAAGAAATAGTAAGAGTGAATAGAAGTGATGAGTAATTCTTTTTACATTAATTTCAATTATTAGATTCAAATTAGAGATTAAATTTTCTTACTCAGAAAATTCTAGTAGTTCAGAATGCAACAGTGCAGGCCATTATGTTTGTTTCTAGAAGAACAGAGGTTACCCCTTTCCTCCACTAACTGCATTAGTTACCAGTCTGTTTGTGGATCCAATTCAAGCTGCTGGTTTTGACCTTTAATGCCCTGCTTGGGATGTGGTCTGGGGGATCACCTTTCCCCAATTACATTTGCCCATTCTGTAGCAGAGAAGGCATGATGCAGGTCCCATCAACTAGAGAGCTACATTTGGCAGATCCTGGGTGGCGGGCCTTCTCTGCTCTGGTGCCCACTTTATAGAATATTCTGTCTTTGTGATATGAGACTGGCTTCATCCCTTTTGAGTTTATGGAAATTCCTCAGGACTTGAGGATCATAGGGGACTGGTGAAATGTTGAGATGGCTCCACTGGTTTTAATATCTGCTCTTCATCCAATATTTTATGTATTTTTCTCTTTGCTTTTTTATAATTGTAGAGCTTTTAATGCTAATTTGTTATTGTTTTGTAAATGTTCTTTTTTTTTTTTTAGCTTCTTTCCATTTTCTCTTCTCCTTTGTTATAATTCCCTCATAGAGTAACCTTCAGGTCAGATGGTCAGAGCTTGGCATAAAAGCTCTGATTATTTCTGATATAAGGCAACAGATATGAGCTGAAAAATTGCTTTAAAAATAAGAATCTGGCTTTATACAGGGCTCTGAAGCCATCATATTAGTTTAATTGGCATTAAACTGGTAAATCTTGAAATAGACTTGGAAGGAAAATGACCCTCAAAACACATGCATCCCCAGCATTGTGACCCACATTTTGAGAAATGTTACCTTAGATTCTAAAAAGAAGAAAATATACCATCTCTTATTTTAAAAAAACAAAAACAAAATGTTGGTCTTAATTTTTCTATGAGGAGCAGCTGTATCAAATTATTTCTATATGGAACATTCTGAAAAGTTCATAATCTACTGTAGCTTTTCAATGATACCACAGTAGGACTTTCACTCACCTTGTCCTGAAATGGGACAAATCTAAGCCAGTTCTTTAAATCCTACCCGTGCCTAGAATAAAAAGAAAAATATCATGTGCTGCACCTGTACCTCCACTGGAAGGGAGTAATAATGTGTGTGCAACATGAAATCACAACAGAACTCACATTGATTTAACATGCTTGCATCCTATGTTGGGACGCAAACAGTGGTGAGTTTCAAAAATTTTTTACAACCGGTTCTGTGGGTGTGGCTTGGTAAGCATGGCATGGCTTGGTGGGCGTAGCAGGGGAAGGATACTGTAAAATCTCTATTCCCTCCCCAATCCAGGGGAAGGATACTGCAAAATCCCCATTTCCTCCCGATCAGCTGGGACTCGGGAGGCAGAGAATAGATGGGGGTGGGGCCAGTCAGAATTTTTACTACTGGTTCTCCGAACTACTCAAAATTTCTGCTACCGGTTCTCAAGAACTGGTCAGAACCTGCTGAAACCCATCTCTGGATGCAAGTAGAAAAGAGCACACTATACACATGTTCAGTATTTCTGCAACATCATTGTTATCTATAAATAGCTGTAGAGTACATTTGTATGCAGCTTTTCATTTCTCCCATAAGCTATTCGTCTAAATCAAAGAATAATGCAGAGTGACAACAGAGCCACTCAGAGTGATAGCAGACCTTTCCAGTCTACACATCCATGAGACTTATATCATGTCTGATTCAATTTTACACACAAACATGAAAACATGTACTTTAAATATATATTTTTAAAATGTTGGTAGCTCTAAAATGACCCTGAGCATTCATTATTTTGCCTAGTTCATAATGGATGCTTCAGCAATGTCTGTTCTGAGTATACATCTTGATCTTCAAAAGAATTTGAGGGGACTTTAATGTGTGATTCCTTTGATATGAAAAGACTGCGAGAAAATGATTCTTTTTATCTACAAATTGGTGTTAGCTTTCCAAAATCCAAAACTGTTTATTTTCTTTACAGAAACTGTATTTCAAAGCCTAACTATCCTGCAATGGCATATTCTTTCAGACACTTACCTGAACTTATACTATGTTCTGCCATCAATGCAGTAGACAGATTTAACAGTAGAAAAATGTGCATGCATCATTGATCAGTTCATACATGGATCTTGTATAGTAATGTACTGTAGCTAAGTACCATATAGGAAAACTTGGAGAAAAACTCCAGCAAGCATTTACAGCAATAAAAAAAAAATCTACTTGTGGTTCATTAATCATGGTATATGTTACTGAAATAATTGAAAACATACCTGTAAATACAAGTTTGCTTGTTTCTTTAAATTCATATACTGGTAGAATTCAGTTTTGCACTCTTTGCATTCTGTGAATGTTAAAACTCAATTGGAGTTCCACCTCTGCATTTCTCCTTGTACAAGTTTTCATTTCCCTACCTCCTCTTGACAGTAATGACTGCCATGGTTTTAATTCTTTTCCTCCAAATGGACTCTTTTATGTTTTCTATTTACTGTCCTTGGCAGAATAATTGAGCACAAGAATTACACTTCCTGCAAAGTTCCAAAAGGCAATCTTTTTAGTATTCAAGTAATAGATAATCAGATGGTTCAGGAAAGGATGTATACTCCAAGTTTTACCTAGTTATATGTAAGGATTGGATTTTATTTGAAATGAAAGGCGTAAACTCTGGATCTAAAAACTAATAGAATTCAGGCGTTTACTTGCTGATCCATAGCCTTTAGGTTAGATTGTGTGTCAGCCCAGCAGTCAGCTTGTAGAACAAAGAACGTTTTTGCACAAAAATGAAAAAAGATTTCTGGTAGATGCAGCCAACCAGAAGATTCAGAGAATGCTTCTTATGGATTATTATCAGAAATATTTTCTACTCTGTCTGATTGCTGTAAAATCCTTGGGAAAGAATTCTACTCAAATAATGCTGGCTTGTGAACCATACAGAAAAACTGTTATTTCACCATAATGTAATGTTGTATCTTGCAAAATCTATCACTAGTAAGGCTGCACAATATATAGAAACCTACTTCCTTTAGCTGACATTTCTTATTTTATATTATTTTAAACATCTGGGCACCATCAAATCAGATCCCAGGTGGGTGTAATAAAATGTTTTTAAAAAGAAAAAATCTAGCAGTCTATCAAATATACATGATTTTAAATATATATAAATTATACGAAGGGGGCAACATTAAGAACTGTAGAGATTAGATTAAAGTGAGTAAGACTCTATCCCAGAATATTATATATACTAAACATGATTTTTAAAAGAGAGCTATCATTGTGATGGTCCTATCATTTTGGTTATGTAATGTATCCAATTTTTAAAAACCATTTGAAGTCAATCACGGAAGATCTTAAGACTTGGTCAATATGTGTATTTGTATAAATGACCTGTTTGTCTAAATACACAGCAGTGGAACCAGGTCTACTCTTAAGAGTTTTGGTGGCTGACTCAAGCAAAAACTAGATTCCCACAGGTACTTCTTAAACAAGATTTATTGAATAGGTAAGGGATAAGGTTTCAGAAATTTCAGCCCTGGACCGCTTTCAATATACTGTAGAACCAATTCATCTTTTGGTTCAATAGGATGGAGGCGTTTTCCACCTTTGCTCGACAGCATTCACCAAATGGAAACACTGTTTTCTTCCTAGATTATTGAGGAATGCATAGGTAGAGATTTTCTTACTTTTTTTTAATAACTTTATTGGGTTTTTTAAAAAAAATATAAAGTTAGTTAAAAGATAAATGGAAATAGAAAAATAGGAAAAGAAAAGGCTTAGAAAAGAATAAAAGTGCAGAAAAGGAAAAAAAAGTAAGAGAAATAAAGAATGACTTCCAACTTTTTTTGATATAGATATAAAAATACATCAAACTCTTGCTCTAACTTTTGTTACATTGTTTCAATAATCCTATGTAACTCTAAGCATCAAATCCCAAAATCAGTTTTTCATTTCTTTCAGTTTCTTGAAAAATGTCCAGTAATGGTTTTCAAACAGAAATAGTTTGCCAAAATCTTTTCTTAGATCAAGGCTGCCAATTTCACAGTCTCCGCCAATTCCTTCAAGGTTTTTTACCCATGTGATCATACAATTTAACTTGTTATCCTTTGTTTCCATTTTCAATACATTTTTATACATTTTATCAATAGTACGATCCTCAATTGAACAAAGGTTTGGATCAAATTCAGTTTTACCCCTTTCAAATTCATAATTCTTCTTATCCAATTTAAATCTTTCCATTAACTGAATGCAAGGAGGCCGATCTAATATAAAACTTCACTTGTTTTAAATTAAATTTTCCTTGAGAACAATTCAACAGGTTAACTGTTTGGATGATATTTTGGAAAACTATCATTTCCCATCTAACAAAGGCTTCTTGAGAGGACAACTATAAAAGATTTTAGGAGACAATTTTGCCTTATACCTATTCAAAATTCTCAATATGACTCAGGATTTCTGAGAACTTCTAATAATTCAGGTACCTAATCATTCCGCAATTGTTTTTTTTTTTTATAGATGATTTTGTAGCTCTCATTAGCTGCAAAAATACAGAAGGAATTAAAATCGTTACAATCATTACAGCACATTATGACTACACTGAAGTAATTGACAGTGTGTAGATAATCCAAGTCACTGCATTTAGTTCTTGGAGGGAAATTGTATCAGCTAAAAACCTATTAGAATAAAAAATAAAATTATTTATGTATGGGAAAAAAAATCTGCATTTGTTTTTGTCTACCTTTTATTTTCTCCAAATTGAAAAGAACTTATTTTTCGAACTAATCCTACAGCTCTTGTCATCACCAGTTTATCATATCTTGCCAGCAAGCTGATATTATGATATTGGTTGATAATTATTCTCCCTGGCTTTTAATGCTTTTATTTTGACTTATGCTCAGTAGTTTAAAATTGGTTGTTTTCCTACTCGCTGTTCAGACACTCCTCAGACTGGGTAACGATCACTCCTACTTGCTTAGCTGAGTGTCAATCAAATCCCTCTGGAGCTGGATCCACCTCACTTCCTGCTCCTTCCTCAGACTTTTTCACTCAGCCATTGCAAAAGCATTGAGTGTCTTTTTCTCCTGTTTCAATTTGATCTTTAATTCGCTTTATTTGACTATTTAACTTTAAATCGTTTATTTCCTTGTTGGAAGTGCTGCGCGTTGCCTGCCTTCACCTCGGTGAAGATTACAGGCTCGCATCGGCGGTTCGGGGCTCCGGCCGCCGTTAGCAGCTTGACTTGGCTGGCGGTTTAATTTGCTGTAGTTTTTGCCGCCATTTGCCGCCATTTGACACTAGTCGTTGCGCGAGGCAGCTGACTTAATTAACGGCCACAGATTCTTTCGGCTTGAGTCCCTGCCGGCTGGCAAACTCATTAGCCTTTTTGGGGGCTTATTACTGCCTGAGTCAGCGCTGTTTCAGTCCGGCCGTAGGCGCTGTGTTTCGCCTGGCTCAGGACTCGATTGGGACATCCAGAGTTAGCGCTGTTTCAGTCCGGCCGTAGGCGCTGTGTTTCGCCTGGCTCAGGACTCGATTGGGGCATCGCCTCGCGGGCGCCATTTTGGGTCTGTCAACTCGAACCGCGCTTTTGGCTGCTCCGTGGGCATAGCGACCTGGGCCTTGGTTTCCAGGGTTGCTACATTGCCAGCAGGTGTGGATGCTGTCCAGAACAGACCTGTGACTGCTAACCCTGGGAGAGACGAGTCTGAAGCCTTCAGGGAAGTACACATAGTTTGTTTTTCTATATAAAAAAAAAAAAAAAGAGGGGGAGTGGAATATTGCCTGTTACCTTACCATTCTGGGAAGGAATTAATTATCTGTACATAGCCAATCAATTCAAGCTATATATATATATAAATAATAATAATAATAATAATAATAAATAATATATATATATATATATATATATATATATATATATATATATATATATAATTGCAATTCATTTAATTTATACTGAGGCTGCTGGCGATTGATCTAATCGAGGACAGGGAGGCAGTTGCACCTTCCTCTGACCTAAATAAGAGCCCCTCTCCCTCTCCAGTGCCTTCCCCCAAACAGGCCAAGGGAAAAAGGGCTAAGAGTTCTAAACATGTAAAGCCCTCTAAGCCTGCCAAGCCACATAAAGATGCCAACGTAGGCACAATGCATTAGAGAAGCACTTTGCTAAGGCAAGACAACAATCTCAAGTCTCTTGAGGAGCCACTTCGTGAGGTTTTATGCCATGAGGCGCCTTGTGACCCTTTGGTCCCACATAATGAAGAAAATCTGGCTAGTGAATTGGGGGAGATTATCCCATCTACTTCTCAAGGGTTTCCACGGTCTGCCTCTAATCAGCCCCTCGTTAGCACTAGATCTAGTTCATCTAGCATGGCTAGCCTCTATTCTCAGTCTTCTAGGCTTGTGCCTGAAGCTACCTTTATACCCACGGCTGCAGGCTTCCATCCTGAGGAGGGTACTGCCTTTGGACAACCAGTTGATTTTCAGTCCTTTTTAATCAAGCCATGTACCATATGTTTCAAAGTGGTGCTTTGGTTTCCAAGGTTGCTAGATTGGTGGCAGGCGTGGACGCTGTCCTGATCGTACCTGCAATTTGCAACTGCCTGCAGAAAGGTGCTCTGAAAGCCCCAGGGAAGTACATTTTGCTTGAATTAAATTACTTTTCTTATTAAAAAAAACAAAACAAAACAAAACAAAACATATAGACATATATATATTAAGATTTATATTGCTAATATTCAATCATTTCTATAGAATTGATTAGTGTCTATCTACAATTGATTAGTAAATAAATTATGATTCATTGGGGTGATTGATCATGGATGACAGGGAGGAAGTTGCTCTTTCTTCTGATATGGACAGTAGTCCCTCTCCCTCCCCAGTACTTTCCCCTAAACAGCTCAGGGGGAAGAAGTCTAAGACTTCCAGACAGGGGAAGTCCTCCAAACCTGCTACAGCAGATAAGGATGCCCAAAGGAGGCACAAGGCATTAGAACAGCAGTTTGCTAGGGCTAGACAACAGGCCCAGGACCCTGGTCAAGGTCCAGTTCCTGAAGGCTTGAGCCACGAGGTGACCTGTGAGCCCTCGGCCTCTCATAATGTAGGTTTGTTGGCCAGTGGTCTGAGGGAGGATGGACCATTGACCTCTCAGGAGGTTCCAATTTCCGCGACTAATCGGTCAGGCCTAGTGTCAGGTCTCGCTCATCTAGTTTTGCAAGCCATTTGTCTCAAGCTTCTAGGTCAGGTCCTGAAGCTACTTTTACACCCATTGCAGCCGGCCTCTGTCCTGAGACGGGCCCGGGCTTCCCTCAGCCTGTGGATTTTCAGTCCTTTTTTACTCAGGCAATGTCACATATGTTTCAAATGGGGTTGCAGCAAGCCACTGGTGCCTTCCCTGCTCCTACGTGTCCTACTACTTCTGCCTTTTCTATGCATCCCCCTGGTGCACAACTTCAACAGCAATCTGTTGCTTGTAGTCTTGTGCCTGAATCAGCCGGGAGGTCGATTTCCTAGATGACTTTGAGATGTCAGAGGATGAGGAAGAGATTCAGGACAAGCCGGACTTTCCTTCTTTGTTTCCCTCTCTCCTACGCAAGGCAAAAGCTGCCACTAATATGGATTCCACGCCTCTTCAAGGTTTCTCTTCTTCTGCTCCATCAGGCCCCAATAATAACTTGTTCAATCTACCTCAGCCTGATGAGGACTTTGTTCCCTGTCCGGATCTTTTCTGCCAGGATGTACAAAAGCCTTGGGACCGCCCGCCTCGTTGTCGGGTCCGAATTCATTTGATCGAAAACTCTATGACTTGGCTCCTGCGCTGGATGCTCTCCTGCAGTTGTCTACAATTGATGATCCAGTGGCGAGTCTCACATCGTCTTCCATCCTGGTAGGTGAGGCGGGGGATGGTCTCAAGTTTGAGGACAAACGAGCCGAAATGGGCTTTCGTAAAACACCAAGCGGCGGCTTGGGCCATTCGTGCTGCAACCTCCTCATCATTTTTTATTCGGGCATCGCTGGTGTGGTTGCGTCTATTGAAGGAAGTACCAAAGTACCTCAGGTTTGCGTTTGGAGACCGTCACTTTCAATATCGGGTCATGCCATTCGGCCTGTCATCAGCTCCGAGAACATTTACAGAGTTGCTAGCAGCAGTTGCGGCGTCGCTCAGAGAGGTTCCAGTCCGCCTGGCATGCTACCTCGACGACATTTTGATCCTGTCGTCATCGCCCAAGCAGGCGACCCAAGACCGGGAGCTAGTGGTTCACACCATTCAAAATCACGGGTTCTCTTTGAACTTTGCAAATAGCCATCTGTCTCCCACGACTCGCATTCTACATCTCGGAGCAACGATAGATTTGAGTCTTTGTGCGGTCTTCCTATCTCCCGACAGACAAGTCAGCATAAGGAATCTGGTGTCCCAGGTCTTACGCCAGAGGTCGGTCACCTTACTCACTCTCTCCCAACTTCTGGGAAAATCAATATCGTGCATAGACATTGTCCCTTGGGCGCGTTTCCATCTTCGTCGCCTCCAATGGCTTCTGCTCCCTTACCAGAGACAAGGTCGAGCAGAGTCCCTTCTCAAAGTAACAGTTCCGGCTCCAGTTCGCCTTTCCCTGAGGTGGTGGCTGTCTCCGGCCCTCAGCAAGGACTCCCCCTTCCTGGAACCAGATCGGATGGTGTTGGCCACGGACGCAGGCCTCCAAGGCTGGGGGGCTCACCTCAACCTTCAGTTAGCCCAGGGGGTCTGGTCGTCGACAGAACAGTCGCACAATATAAATTAGCCAGAGCTCAGAGCGGTTCGCCTCGCCCTGCCGCACTTCAAACACCTTGTATATCGCCAGGACATTCTGATTCTAACGGACAATGTGGCCACCTAGGCCCATATCAACAAACAAGGGTGGGCCCGCTCCTGGACACTAATGCAGGGGGCGGAACGTTTTTTGTCATGGGCGGAGCTCCACCTTTCATCGATAAAAGCCGAACACATTTCGGGATCTCTAAATCGGGAAGCAGATTGGCCCAGCAGAGACAAATAGATCACGCCGGGTGGAGGTTGGACCCCTGCCTGTTCCAGGACCTCTCCAGGAGGTTCGGTCTGCCCTTCGTGAACCTGTTTGCGACAGCTCACAACACCCAATTGCCGAGGTTCTTTCCCGCTACCCATCTCCAGCGGCGGAGGGTCTGGATGTTCTTCGGAGTCCATGGCCCCGGGAGCTCCTCTATGCCTTCCCCCCCCTTCCAGTCCTCTCCAAAGTCATTCGGAAGGTTATTCAAGAGCGGGCGAATCTTCTGCTGGTAGCGCCATATTGGCCTCGTCGGGAGTGGTTCGCTGACCTCAAGAACCTGTCAGTTGAACCGCCTTGGAGAATTCCACTCGACAAGGTTGTGTTAACTCAAAGGGCCGTCCATCATCCGGAACCAGAATGGCTTCGATTAGCCGTGTGGCATTTGAGCGCATAAAGCTCTTCTGGGACAATTTGTCTGAAGACGTCATCTCCATTATTCAGGCAGCTCGAAGACCATCGACGATTCGTATTTATAACGCCTCATGGGCTACCTTCACGAGATGGTGCGGAGTTCATCACGTGGACCCCACAACTGCGTCTGTTCCGGACATTCTGCGTGTTCTGCATGCGGGGTTCTCCAAGGGCTTGGCTCCTGTGACTCTACACCGACAGGTGGCGGCTCTGTACACTGTCCTGTCCGGGGAGGCTCGAGTTCCTTTGTCTCAGGATCCCAGAATCCGTTCCTTTCTCCAAGGGGCCTCGAACTTGCGACCGCCGCCGATTCACCGCTACCCCACTTGGGACCTTACCTTGGTGTTGCAGGCCTTGACGGGTCCACCGTTCGAACACATTGCTTCGTCCAGTCTACGCCACTTGTCTTTTAAGATGGCCTTTTGTTGGCAATTACTTCGGCGCGCAGAGTACCCGAAATTGCAGCTTTGTCCATGAGGAGTGATCTCTGCGTCTTCTATCTTGACCGGGTTGTTCTACACCTAGACCCAGCTTTTGTTCCCAAAGTGAACACTCGTTTTCGTCGAGCCCAAGAACTCGTCTTGCCTAGCTTCTGCCCAAACCCGCGTCATCCTGCTGAGAGGCGATGGCATACTTTGGATGTGCGACGGGCATTGAGAAGATATCTTAAAAGGACTGCCTCCTTTCGCAGGACTGAGGCTCTGTTGGTGTCCTTCCTTCCCTCCTCCCTGGGTCAGAGGTTTTCTTCGACTACAGTAGGCAGGTGACCCAAAGCCTGTATATCTAAGGCATATGATTTAAGGGAGGCCCCTGTCCCGGGTGGTAAACTGACCCATTCTACCCGTAGCACCGCATCATCAGCGGCGTGGGCTACCCAGGCTTCAGTAGATGATATCTGCCGGGCGGCCTCATGGTCTTCCCTCTCTTCCTTTGTAAGTCACTATAGGCTGGATAAGTTTGCCTCTGCAGATGCTGCCTTTGGCAGAAAGGTATTACAAGCTGTAATCTCTCCACAAGGCCAGTCTACGGCTTCGTTCCCTCCCTTTTCTCCTCTAACTTGGGTATGTCCCAGTCTGAGGAGTGTCTGAACAGCGAGTAGGAAAATGGTCGTTGCTTACCTGAACGACCCTTTTATACTCGCTGTGAAGACACTCCATCCCTCCCTTATCTTCGCCGCGTCTGGCCTTGGTGGAGGTCTGCTTTCTTTCCCTCTGTAGCTGTCTGCTTCCTGTGTCACTATCTGGCGGAGCTTCTTCATGGCAGTCCTAATGCTCTTGGACCAAGTTGTCTTCGTGAAAAGTCTGAGGAAGGAGCAGGAAGTGAGGTGGATCCAGCTCCAGAGGGATTTGATTGACACTCAGCTAAGCAAGTAGGAGTGATCGTTACCCAGTCTGAGGAGTGTCTTCACAGCGAGTATAAAAGGGTCGTTCAGGTAAGCAATGACCATTTTAATTGTTGCTGTGTTGGTATGCTACCCAGAATCAGGTTATGTGAGATCGGCAGTCATATACATAAATGTCTTTGACCCCTCAAAGTACTCTTTTCATAAATTTTCCTTCTTTAGGAACAATGATTAACATACCATATACACTAAAAAGAAAGAATTGTCTTTCCTTTTCCTGTTCCTTTCTCTAGCCCTGATAGCTGTTATTGGGATTTTTAGAAATGGAGATCCCATAAAGGAAGATTTTTCAAACTTTTTCAGGTTGTAGAACCTATTAGTTAAAAAATAAATAAATAAAAATCCCCTAACCAGAAGCAATGCTCTAGTGTACAATATTTCTCAACCTCGGCAATTTTAAGATGTGTGGACTTCAACTTCCAGAATTCCTCAGTCAGCATGCTCTAGATCAGGAGTCTCCAACCTTGGCAACTTTAAGACTTGTGGACTTCAACTCCCAGAATTCCTCAGCCAGCAAAGCAAAACTGGCTGAGGAATTCTGGGAGTTGAAGTTCACAAATCTTAAAGTTGCCAAACTTGGAGACCCCTGATCTAGTTTGCATTTGAGAAACCTATTTTATTTGTTTCATAAAATCTCATCCAGTCATCCAGAAGTGCAGGGAGTTGACAAAAAAAAAAGGAAGGAAGGAAGGAAATATTTCTCTATTTAATTTCTTGTCTTCATTATCAACACTTAGCAATTTATAAAGAAATGCACAGACTGAAAAGTGAGGTGGGCTGGAATGGCCAGTAGGATTTAGAAGGTGAAAATTGATATTTTTAAAAAATTCATATCTGGATTTAAGGTTGAAAAAATGAGAAATTTCAAAGTTTTCTACTCTTCTGGGGTAGATGCTGAAATACTTTTTGTAACCAAGATAAGAAATATGTCACCCACAACTGTTACTATTCATTTTAAATTTAGTTTTTTAGGTAGACAAGTATTTGATGGCTTACTTATATCAACAGAAACATTCTCCACATAGCAACTTTCAATTTGTATCTGATCAAACACCAGGAAAATGTTCTTGCCCAAGGCGTAACACCAATTTGCCATGTTGGGGAGAAAAAAAAAAATTTAAGAAAACTAGCAAGGCCACAAAATATTTTATTTGTCTATTATATGTAGTCTAGTCAGTGGTGGGTTTCTACCAGCACGCGAAACGCATGCATGATGCAAATTAGTGGTAACACCGGTTGAAACCCACCACTGAGTCTAGTCCAATGTTTCCTATGAGGAGGAAAAATTTATAGCTTTTCTATCTGTTCACCTCCTTGTATTCCTGCCAAGTTCAGACTTTAGAGCCAGCATCTGTGGCATATTTATGTTGCATTTTCATAGCAAAACATAGTACCCTTGTTGAAGTCATTTTATTTTGTGATATGCTCTGTCATTATTTTAAACTAATATTTATTTACTCAGCCATGGCTTACTTTTAGGGATACCGAATAATTCAATCTTGTTTCAGCTCAGAATTACATATCTAATATAATAATAGAATCTAATTAATTTAATATCAATATTTCTAAGATTATAATTAATTAAATTTATAAGCCACCCATCTCATTATCAAGTGACACTTGTGAGGTTATAACACGATAAAACAACAAATTACATATAAAATATATAAATATATATTTATGATGCATTATAAACATCATAATCAGGGGTGGGTTCTACTTACTTTTACTACTGGTTTGCAACGGGATCGCGCACGCACGTGAACGAAGCAAGTGCATGCGTGTGCGTGCTTTTCTGCGCAAGCGCAGAAGCATTTTCATGACATCAGGGTCAGTGGGCGGGGCCTCCCGTCAGTTTTAATACCAGTTCTATAGAACAGGTGCAAACCAGGGGCAACCCACCACTGATCATAATACCTCCTTCTGCACGCCATTTGTAGGATGTTCAGAAATAGCTGCACAGTGATCTGGATCTTTCATTTACTTCTTGTTTTAATGACTGCTAAACAGTCATTCAATGGTAGGATTATTTTTTCAAGGTGAAATCAATAAATCTGTTATCAGTTCCCCCAGATTATATAATAAATTGTAATTATCAGAGTCCCTTTGTTGCCAAAAGCTTATCAGGCAGACAGGATTTGGAAGCAGGAAAAAGGTTGCAAAACAAGCTTAATGTAGTTAGTAGTATCAGTTCTAAGGCTTTCGCTGGTACCCTGTGTAACTGAATTTGTTAAAATTTAATCTGGTGTCTCCATTAGCACTTACTTTTGCTTCCTAGCAACACATTTGTTTAATAAATTACTGGAGCAATGTTATCAGTTTTGAATTAAAAATATTTGCCTGTGGCAGAAAAGTCATTTAAAGATATTTCACATTTTCCTTTACTTCAAAGAATATTTATAAAAACACCATCCTATATTTACTTGTTTAAAATGAATTTCAGGAACTAGCTTGTATTTTTGTCAGTATAGTTCACTAATCACTTTCAAAAGCAGTCCATCTGTAACATTCACTAAAAGATTTAGCAATATTGTGGTTCTAGGTTTAAATAAATTATGGCCAGAGCCTCTGTGGTGGCATTACTGCCGGTTTCACCCACTGAGAGATTCCTACTCAAAATATGGCTCATTATCTGCGAAGGTTGGATGAACTGATACTTTTCATTTAAGACAGTAGTTAAAATATGATCCCAAGAGTTACTTCTGTATTACTTTCTTACACATTTCTGTTGTTGGACCATTGATTCTAACTTAGCATTCAAGGAACCAGTAGAACTGATTAGAATAAGATCACATCTGTGAAGACTCAGCCAAAGAGATACTAAAAATATGTAAGGCATCACAAATCTGTCCTTTTTTTGAAAAAAACTTTTTCAGGCTTTATTTCTATTGTGTTTGTGAGATTTAATATATGAGGGAAAAGGGATTTCTTTTAGATTCATTCATTCATATAGCCCCCATCTCATACCAGTGATATACTATTCTAATGCCCAAAAATCTAATTTGCTTCCCCTGATTTAACGAGAGATTTAGCAACATAATTTTCTTTACGAGGAAAAGCACCAAAAAGACAAAAACAAAAGCACTGTGAAAATTTAGAAATGTGAATGACTTTTAGGGTTATATTCTGTTCTCCCATTCTAGAGAGACTCGTAGTTGTACTGTATTATCTTGTGGAAGGGAAAATTCCAGAGGCTTAGAATACATTTCCAGTTTATGCAGCAAAAGATGGGGTGTGTGTGTGTGTGTGTGTATAGAGAGAGAGATATAGATACATATACATATACATATACATATACATATACATATACATATACATATACATATGCATACATACATACATATATATATATGTAAAGAAAGAAGCAGACATTCTGCGAGCTCCGGAACTAAAGTAATTAAAATTTTATTCTACTAAGCTTTCATCAGCCATCTGCTGACATCGTCAGAGTATTAAACTACCATTACAGAGATCTCTTAATCAAATTAAACCCCACCCACAAAATTTGCACTAATTAAGACCCTGCCCACTCCAGGGTGCAGGGGGTGGGGCAAGGTACACAGGTTAAAAATTAGCTAGGGTGGGGATGTGGGGGTGGAGCTGCCCTACTTACCAGCAGCTGCCCTACACCCCAACACTTGCCTCATCTTCTTCTGCGGCCGCTTCTTCTGCGGCTGCTTGCCGCCACTCGCATGCATCGCCCTGGCCCCTGTTTCACCTTCAGATGCCTGCCGGAAAGCATCTGCAGCTGATAACAGAGCTTTGGGCTCCTGCTGGGCGGGGTTGTCGGTGCCACTGCAGTTAGGTGAGTCAATAATTAGAACCCTCCCAAAAGAAGGCCAACCTTTTTTCAGGGGTCAAAAGAAAATAAGACCCGGCATTCTTTTTGGAGAAACACGGTATACATATATATAAAGGTAAAAGTAAAGGTTCCCCTCGCCTTGCACATATGTTCTAGTCATTCCCAACTCTAGGGAGCAGTGCTCATCTCCGTTTCAAAGCCGAAGAGCCAGCACATGACTAAACACAAACGGCGCACAGAACACTGTTACCTTCCCACCAAAGGTGGTTCCTGTTTTTCTACTTGCATTTTTTATGTGCTTTCGAACTGATAGGTTGGCAGAAGCTGGGACAAGTAACAGGAGCTCACCCCATTATGTGGCACTAGGGATTCAAACCACTGAACTGCCGATCTTTCGATCGACAAGCTCAGCATCTTAGCTACGGGGCCACCGCGTCCCTATACATATACATATATCTACATGTACATGTATATGTATATACATATACATACATACATACATACCTATATACACACACACACATCCAAATTAGATAGCTGCTATCTCTTTTATAAAAATCAAGAAAGAGACCTAGAAATTTGTACAATCTTTACTTTTACTGATGACCTTCTTTTCCCTGATTTGAGGGAATATACTGTATACTAATGCAGCAAATATATGTATGCATTTATCCAGGCCACCCCAACGATGCCCTTGAAGTGATGTCCCAGTGCCTGGAGGCCGTGTGGCCCTAGATGGGGAGAAACAGGCTCCGACTCAACCCCTCCAAGACCGAGTGGCTGTGGCTTCTGGCGTCCCGATATAGCCAGCTGACGCCATCGCTGGCTATTGGGGGCGAATCACTCACCCCCACGGAGAGGGCTCGTAACTTGGGCGTCCTCCTGGACACACGGCTGGCATTAGAAGATCATTTGACAGCCGTGGCCAGGGGGGCTTTTTATCAGGTCCGCCTGATACGCCAGTTGCGCCCCTTTCTAGATCGGGACTCCCTACGCACAGTCACTCAGGCACTCGTCACTTCCCGCCTGGACTACTACAACGCTCTCTACATGGGGCTCCCCCTGGGGTGCACCCGGAGGCTCCAGCTGGTCCAGAACGCGGCCGCGCGGGGGATTATGGGGGCGACGAGTAACACCTCTCCTGCGCGAGCTGCACTGGCTCCCGGTGGTCTTCCGGGTGCGCTTCAAGGTGTTGGTGACCACCTTTAAAGCGCTCCATGGCTTAGGGCTGGGGTACTTACAAGACCGCCTTCTGCCACCAATAGCCTCCCACCGGCCAGTACGCTCGCATAGAGTGGGCCTCCTCAGGGTGCCGTCCGCCAGACAATGTCGGCTGGCGACCCCCAGGGGGAGAGCCTTCTTTGTGGCGGTGCCCACCCTCTGGAACAACCTCCCCCCAGAGATACGTACAATAACAGACCTCCGGATTTTTCGTCGGGCCCTGAAAACCCATTTATTTCAACTAGCTGGGCTGGCTTGAGTTAATTTTAAATTGATTTTAAATTGGGTTGTTTTAATTTTCGGCCAAATATTTAATTATTTTAAACTGCTTTTAAATTTTGTATGTATTGTTTTTTACTTTGGCTGTTCACCGCCCTGAGTCCTATTTTGGAGAAGGGCGGTATAGAAATTTAAACAAATAAATAAATAAATAAATTTGTTTGTTCGTTCGTTTGTATGTTGTCTTTATTATTGTAACGCAGGAAAGGTATCCTCCTCCTACTTTTCCCACAGCAACAACCGCATGAGGTGGGTTGGGGTGAAAGAGAGAGATTGGCCCGTAGTTATCAAGCTGGCTTTCATGGCTAGGGCAGGATTTGAACTCCCGCTTTCAAGCCTGTAACCACTAGACCAAAAGGGCTCTATTTTGATAAAATTAAATAAGTAGGTATAAAATAAAACCTATCTAAGTGCCTCTTTAAAAACACTGAGATGAAAGGGTAGTTATCGTTGTTGAACGCACATGACTTCATATCCCTCTGGAAAATGATATAGTTCTAAAACCATTTTTTTCATCAACTAAGTTACGTTTAGTCTAACTATCATGGAACGTAGACTGCATTTGATCCAAGTAGCAATCCTTGGCAAAGAAATTGCTGAGCTTCTTTTTTTCCCAAATGTCCCTCCATCAGTACTTGACTTACAACCACATGTTGCTAAGTGAGAAATTTGTTAAGTTAGCTGTGCCCCATTTTACGACTTTTCTTGCCACATTTATTAAATCAATCACTGCAGTTATTAAATTAGTAACACCGTTGTTAAGTAAATCTGGCTTTTCCATTTACTTTGCTTGTTAGAAGGTTTCAAAAGGGGATCACGTGACCCTGCAACCGTCATAAAAGTGAACCAGTTAGCAAGCAGCCGAATGTAAATCACATGACCATGGGGATGCTGCAACGGTCGTAAGCAGGGGTGGGTTCTACTTACTTTTACTACTGGTAACAGGGCCGCACATGCACATGCGCAGAGCATTCTGATGACGTTGGGGGTCGGTGGGCGGAGCTTCCCACCAGTTTTACTACCGGTTCTATAGAACCGGTGTGAACCGGGGGCAACCCATCATTGGTCGTAAGTGTGAAAAACAATCATAAGTCAGTGCCTTTGTAACTTCCAACAGTCACTAAATGAAATGTTGTAAGTCGAGGACTACCTGTATGTTTTCGCCTTTGTAAAAATAAAAGAGGATAAAAAAGAAAGAGTTTGAAACTACGTACCTGGAAATTTTAGCCATTAAGCTGCCCAGAAAAGACATCCAATAAAACATACAGCACAAAATTTGCTTTCTCCTTGACTAACGGGAAAATGGAGATCATACTAAGGAGCCCAATATTCTTTTGTTCTTCTAAATCTACATGTATTTTTGTAGGTTTGAAACTTATTTGTGCCTTTTCCCTCCTTTTACATTTCCAGCTGTGTAATAGGAACCATATTGCAGTTACGATGCTCAGGGTGATAGCTTTTTGATTTAATTCCTTTCCTCCTTGCTTTCTTGTCAGCTTAAGGAGAGGAGGCTTTTGGCAAGAATATGAGGATTTCAAAATGTTTTTCCCCATCCACATAGATGCTATTATTAAGGTTATAAATTATAAAGTTGCGTGGATATCCATTTTGTTGGAATATGTTGTATAGATTCTCTATTTCTTTTCTTTCTTTCTTTCTTTCTGTTCCGGGTTACTGCAGTGTATTTGGGCTTCTCTAAATAAAGTCCGTAAGCAGCTTCTCTTGTGAGAGGTTGGATTGTTCCTTTGGTAGTAGAGTATATGGTTAGTATCAGTGGTGGGTTTCAATTTTTTTTACTACCGGGTCTGTGGGCGTGGCATGCTTTGTGGGCATGGCTTGGTGGCAGGTGTGGTTCTACTTACCTTTACTACCGGTTCACAATGGGGCCGCGCGCGTGCTCTTGCTTCGCTCGCGCTCATGCACACACTTTTGCCCATGCACAGAAGCATTTTCATGATGTCAGCGTCAGTGGAAGGGGTCTCTCGCCGGTTTTACTACCGGTTCTATAGAACCGGTGCGAACCAGGGGCAACCCACCACTGCTTGGTGGGCATGGCAGGGGAAGGATACTGTAAAATCTCCATTCCCACCACACTCCAGGGGAAGGATACTACAAAATCCCCATTTCCTCCTGATCAGCCGGGACTCGGGAGGCAGAGAATAGATGGGAGCAGGGCTAGTCAGAGGTGGTATTTACCGGTTCTCCGAACCACTCAAAATTTCTGCTACCAGTTCTCCAGAACTGGTCAGAACCTGCTGAATACCACCTCGGGTTAGTATGGGTGATTTAGCATGACGATCTCTGCTATAAGTTCTGAATATGGAGGTCATGATCCCATAGGTGTCCCTTTAATTTGTTGGTAGATATGTCCATCAAAGAGGAAGTATGTGGTTAAGCAGAGATTTATGAGATCCATAATCCTGGGTGTTTCAATCTTTATGAATTTGTTCAAGTCAGATTAGTGTGTAGCAATGCGGACATGGATTCTTTGCCTAATTCTGGACTAGAAACACAAGTCTACAGAAAAACCACCCATACTAACCAGGTGCTCCACTACCAAAGCAACAACCCAACATCCCACAAGAGAAGCTGTGTAAGGACTTTATTTGGACAAGCCCAAATACACTGCAGCAATCCGGAACAGCAGAAAAAGGAAATAGATCAACTATACAACATATTCCAACAAAATGGATATCCATTCAACTTTATCAAAAAGTCCCTGAACACTCAACCCAATATAACACAACCAACATAAACCCTAAAAAGAATTACACTGCCATACATCAAGAATATGAGTGCCTGGCGGAGAAGTATGTGTATTGTCTATCTTCTGGATGTTTTTCCCTCCAAATGTCTTTAACTTCAAATTCCTCTTGTATTTGATGGCAAATAATAGGCAGTCTTTTCTTTATAGAGCTCTTTTTCCCCTCCTGTTTCCTGTTTCCAGATATATAGTCTTTATCTTTATCATCTATGGCGTAAATACAAACCAGTAAGCATTTTTTACAACAAATTTCTACTTCAATCATTAGAAGTCTCCCTTCTTCATCTGCAAAAATTAATTTCGAATTTATATGCCTTTGGACATAAATTGCTACTCCTCTTTTTTTAGTTTCCGCTAAAGATGTATATAATTGACTATTACCTTCCGGTAATAGCCACCTATATAGCACTTTGTGTTTTCTTAGTTGAGCAGTTAAGAAATGATAATTTCGCCATAATTCCTGTACCCATCTGGGGAGTTGTTTCAGAATTATCACTTGTTTGTCTTTATATGTTACCGTTTTGTCTCTGGACTTCAAAATCACTTCTTCCCTAAGCGCTTTCTTGGATAACCTAACATGGACCTCTATCGGGAGTTTCTGCCTCCTGGCATAACTCGTATGTACACGGAAAACGTCATCAATATCTCTCAGAACATCTTCCTTAAATCTTCAGAATCCCAGCCAGAATGTCTGCCACTATATCTCTTAGAGGCTCCCCCCGTTCTTCCACCACATTTTGTATCCTCAGATAAAAAGCTGATTTTTCCATCTCGAGAAAAATAATTTCTTCTTCGAGGGCCCTATTCACCGAGAACTGCTCTCTTTCATTTCCGTCAGTTCTTCTTGCTATGTGGCCAGCCCAATTCCATTTCAATTCTTTTACTCTCTTGATGATATCATATACTTTCATCAGTAGTGAGTTTCAAATCCTGGCGCTACCGGTTCGCTATCGATAGCGCGTGAGCATGTGGCACTTCTGCGCCACATGCTTCATGAAGCTTCTGCAGATGCACAGAGCATTTTTGATGACGTCTGGGCAGGTGGCCGGAGCCTGCCGCTGCCACCACTACTGGTTTGCCCGAACCAGGACAAACTGGGAGCAACTCACCACTGACCTTCGTTATATTTACCTATGTTTCTATACAGTATACTCTTGGATGCAAGAAATAGAAATTATAGCCAACCTTAGGATTTCCCATTTGTACCCCATCAAGAAATGCTTTTACTCAGACACTTATCTTTAGGAAGAAACCCACAAAAATCTTTGCTCCGTGATCTAGTACTTAGATATGGCAGCAGAATCAGTCAAAAAAGCATGCCTATGTTGCTGAAATCAGTAACTTGCTAGTCAAAACGAAGTAAGATGGAGTATTATTTGCATTATAATTCTTCGGTTTGAACCATTCGAATTCTCTCTCTCTATATATATATCAGAGTTTTCAGTTTCAATTATCTTCCTGTTTTTTAGATGTACTGGTACCCCAGTTTTTTTAAAAAAAAATCTTCAAGATTGTAGAGATAAAGAATACATAGCAGAAATAATTTTTTTCTGAACAGGATTGAAAGATGCTTGTGTTTGCAGATTTATTACCTAGCAGTGGTGCAAAGCTACCTGTAGGAAGGAATTGATTTGCAGACTTGAAATATTCAGCCACTCCTCTGGCTCAGCAATTCACAATGTCACAGTGCTGATAGCTGGCCTTTTCTGCTATTTACATTCTTATTCTTGTTTTCACTCATCCAAATATTTCTGGGTTTTTTTTTAATTGTCCACAAGAATGAAATTGTATCTCAGATAGATGGGCTGCTAATCATCAGAAATTTCCCTCCTTTCTTTCCTTTGTTCATTTATTTAATTAAAGTGCTTTGACGGCACTGGGGGGAACCTGATTAATACAATTACAAGGTTTCACCTATGATAATACAAGTAATTCAGTAGCTGTCCTTGACATAGTTACCAGCTAACTAGGCTATTATTTCTGTATTCATCTATTGTAAAGTTCACTGAAATATGCATTTAGTAGCTGTGCCATGAACTTCATAATGTTAAAGAGAAAAAAAATACTGGAAAAAAATTGTTGTCTAATTCAGTTTGTCATAAGGTCCTGGATTAACCTGAATTGTGTTTATCTTATTTTCTCAACAATGCACAAAAATAACAGACATTTATTAGAATACATATTTAGGGAATTTTCATTTAGTATAATTTTGAGCTGTGGCTCTTATATGTTGATTTTAAAATGCATGCAATTTTTCCCTTGTAGCATTGTTTTAATGAAAATTGTTGCTACCTATGTCTTACCTATATCAGGTAACCTAATATCCTAGTACTTAAATAATAATGTAAGAATTTTGTGTATTTTTCCCACTTTTGTTCATTACAGGTTTGTTTTGAATGTAGGCCTTGTCAGATCCAACTGCAAAAATCCAGATGAACCCTAGTAGCATTTAGTCCTTGAGCCTGTACTTGCATACAGTATTATATATGCCATGCAAATGATCCAACGTATTTCCTAAATTTTTTTTCTCTTAATTTCCACTTACATGCCCATGAGTTGATTACTTAGTGCTTGATAGCTCTCATTCATAAAATATGTATTTGTACAATTAAAAAGATACAGTAGTTTTAGATGCTGAGGATGGTGTTAGCTCCAAAATGGCACAAGCTGCAAAGAACCATCTAAACTTCCAATCTTATAAACTAAGATAGTATTAATCATATTTGCTGTCTATTTAAGTCTATTGGATGTTAGAAACTGATAAAATCATTCCAAGTCCAGACTAACTGATTTTAAGAAGGTGGAGGTGAAGAAGAGGAGGAGGAGGAGGAGGAGGAAGCAGGGATGGGCTTCAAAAATTTTAGCAAGGGGTTCTCTGCCCGGTTGCTGGGTGGGCATGGCCATGGTGGGCGTGGCCTAGTCGGCCTCCTGCACCAAGGCAGGGGGTGCGTTTTTGCCCTCCCCAGGCTCCAGAGACTTTCTTCAAGCCTCCAGGAGGGCAAAAACGGCCTCCCCAGGCTCCAGAGGCCCTCTGGAATTTCTGAACTTCCGATAGGCCTGTTTTTCGCCCTCCCTGAGCCTCCATGCACGCCGTGCACTTACTTGCATCCAAAACAGGCCGTGTAGGGACTCTTGGGAGGGAAGGGGAGGGGCAAGGCCAGCTAGGAGTGGGATTTGGGGGTTCTCCAAACTGCACAGAATCTTAGCTAGAGGTTCTCCCGAACCCCTGCAAACCCCCAGCAGCCCACTCCTAAGAGGAGGAGGAGGAGGAAGAGGAAAAGAAGGATTCTTATACCTATTACTTTGTTACACGTAACAGATACAATAGAAGTAAATGCTCAAAATAAGTTTTATTTGTTTCAATAAAGGCACCTACAGTAGATATGTCAATGTAAACATATGAGCCCTCAATGGTTTGTCCCAGAATATAAATTCAGGGAAAATTGTATGAAATTACATAAATATTTTGCCTAATAGGAGTAACAAACACATGCTTTGTAAACTAAAACCTGAAGTTCCATTGCTCTTAGAATGGTTTGGTATTTGATATGTATATGTGAAAATGTCAAAAGAATGATAGATGTTCTTGAGCTCTAGTAATCTTGAGATAAATGGAAATCTCTATGGCAGCCCTCTTGTTTTCCCCTTTGCTTTATATGAGTAGAAAAAAATGGATTTTCTATTCAGAATTTCCACATAATAGTATGGATTTGCAGTAACGTTATGAAATGGTATCGTTCTAAAATGTATTGAAGTCTTCCTCCCTAAAAGTTATATTTCAAAAGCCAAGCATTTGCAGCCGTTCTTGGTAAAACAATATTGTTTTCCTCTTTCTCATCTCAGTGCAATCTTTGTCAGCAGCTTTATTGTGCATGGATGAATTAACTATATTTTGTTGTCACTTGGTTTCATCGGAGAATAGGAGTGTACCAAACTCCATGTCAGATAATCAGAACTGGAGTTGCTTTACAAGTCAAGTCATTCAGACTCTTTGGTCTGGATTATGTGTCTTGCTTATTTGTCCTCCTTTATTGTCTTGTATCTTGTGGTGGAAGAAATAAATTAGCATGAGGTTCAGCACAAGGTAGTGTGAAGTAAAATGGCTGAGGGAATGTGAATTGCAGAACTTACATACAGTATATAAATCTGAAAAAAAATAATAATGTACTTAAATAGATCCTGGAAGGTATGGTGTCTGTATAGCTGCCATAGACCTCAGGTTCTTTTTTAAGCCTTCAAGGAGGCCGTGCAATTTCTTCAAGACATTGATGTATGATCAGAATGTTTCTTATATTCTGTTATTCTGTTTATTCTGACTGTTTGGACAGTCAGAAGGGAACACACTTATCAATCATAAAGAGTTACATTCACTTTTGTTCTCAATTAATCTACTGATACTTACACGTGAAATATGTGAGTTTCAACCGAGTAACATTGTTCAGTTAACATTTGCTAATTCCTTTTTGAGTGTATGCTGGTGAGTCACTTAACAACCACAATACTTTTTGACCATATTTCCACGTTCAATTACAGTCATAAATCAAGGACTACCTATATCTTAGAGAGAAATTAAATAAATTAAAGGTACTTTTGATAAAGTCCAAAATGAAGTCCTTGTCTTAAAATTATGACAGTTATAGTCACGGGACAAAAAAATCCCATTAAAGTCAGTCATCTCAAGATTATTTATTTGATTACATGTTTGCTTAATAAATTTATAAAGCTATCCAACATATAATTTATTACTCTGCAGTAGGGTATATTACAGGGGTGAGTTCTAAATTTTTTTACAACCAGTTCTGTGGGCATGGCTTATTTTGTGGGCATGGTTTGATGGTCATGTGACAATTCCTTAGGATTTAGCAGAGGTACTGGTCTACCAGGCTTTTAACTGCTTGCAGAGCCATACCGATCTACCTATTTGTTTTTGGAGCATTCCGGTCTACCTATTTGTTTTTGGAGAGCATTGATCTACCACCACACTGCCTTTTACTGCTGATCAGCTGTAGGGCAGCCCTTTGAAGTGCCCAGCAAGAGTTTAAACAGTTTTTTTTTCCTTCTAGCTGATCATCTGGGACTCGGGAGGCAGCAAATAGATTGGGGACACGGCCAGACAGAGGTGGTATTTACCAGTTCTCCGAACTACTCAAAATTTCCACTACCGGTTCGCAAGAACCGGGGAGAACTGGTAGCAACCCACCACTGGTATATTAGTAAAAAAACCCCAATTCAAACAAAATAAAAATAATATAAACTACAAATGAACACAGCAAAACTGAAGCTGGGAATAGCAAACATTCTCCCAACAGGACGGGGTCAATTACTATCCTGATCTAATGCATGAGAAAAAAGCCAGGTCTTCATATCTCTATCCAAGGCTAATAGTACTGTATATGGAGACTAAGGAAATGGCCTTGAAGGAAATATTCAAGAACCAAAAGGGGCCAAAACATTTTTTAAATTCTGGTGAACAAGATATTATATGGAAGCAGACTAGACAGAAATATTACACAATCAAATTTGCATATTTTTGGTATTCTAGCCTTCTTCTGAAGTTGATTTCCTGGTCTGGCCTACCTAGTAGGGCCAACATAGAGACAGATCCTGACTCTACCCAAACATTGGGTAGTAGTTTGTTCTAAAGTGCTCCAGATCAGGGTGTCAAACTTGATTTCATTGAGGGCTGCATCAAGATTGTGTTTGACCTCGGAGGCTGGGTGACTGTGGGCATGGTGGGCGTGGCCAGCCTGACATCACTTGTGTAAGGGGCACCCCTTCCAGACTCCATTTTCAGCTGCAAGGGCCTCCTGCAGTGCGGCCCTCCTGAGTCGGGAAGGCATGCAGGCTCCCCAGCTCCATTTTCACTGGCAGAATGCTGCTGGAGGCCGTCGCAGCCAAAAATGGAACTGGGGAGGGCCATGTGTGGCACACATGGCCCTCCCGAGCTCTGTTTACTCTGGCAGAGGAACTGTGGGCCAGTCCCTCGCTGTTTCCAGGGTGGCCCCGCAGGCCAGATCTAAGCATCCTGCAGGCCAGAACTGGCCCGTGGGTCTTGAGTTTGACACCCCTGCATTAGATGATACAGCCCCACAGAGGTTATCTGGGACACATTCAATTATTGGGAAAAGCAGAAATAACCAGAACTAGGCAAAATAAACCCTGTGCTACTTAGGACTTTATAGGGATAACCAGCTTCTTGAACTGAACTTGGAAGCCTACAAGAGTAGTGTTGCTATGCAGATGTATTGAGATGTTCCATTATTACTAGCTACTTGCTTTCCTAATCATTTGGTTTCAGGATAGTCTTTTAGGGCAATAATCTCTTGTAGATTGCAGAATCGAGCCAATTTAGTGATATCAACAGTGACAAAGGCATGAATGTTTATGAACAGACTTCTTGACCCAGAAAAAGGCAAACAAGATGGCAGGTCTTCCTGGTTGCAATTGTTATCAGCTCTTCAAGTTAGATCAAATGCATACAATTATTTACTAGTACCCACTTTCCTTAACATATAAGAAGTGAAAAATGGCCTGCTTCAGAATGGCCCCATAAATGGGGAAATTAATTCATATATTGAAATCATTTGTTTGTTTGTTTGTTTGTTCGATTTATATGCCGCCCTTCTCTGGAGACTCAGGGCGGCTTTCAATGCATTAAGCAATAGCCTTCCTATTTTTGTATATACCTGCTTAGTAGGGCTTTCGCCCCCCCCCCCAAAGCGGTGTTCTTTTTTATACAAAGTCAACTTATTGCCCCCACAATCTCGGTCCTCATTTTACCTACCTCGAAAGGATGGAAGGCTGAATCAACTTTGAACCTGGTAAGATTTGAACTTGCAGTAATTGCAGGCAGTTGGTGCTACTTAACAGCACTTTAGTCTGCTGCGCCACCAAGGCTGTAGCATTGATGGCATTAATCATGCATATAGACTGGTGTTAAACATATAGTTACATAACAAGATAAACTTTGTAAAGTAAGGTGATTGGTGGAAAAGTTTGAATTCTCCCTTCCAGAACTTGATGGTAGTAATCCAAGTCAAGCCATCTCATTGTGGTGGCTTGTTATGCAGATAGGTTAGCATTCTGAAACAAACCAGGCTATTCAGAGTTATACATCTTTTGCTACAGACAGGCCATTTACCATGGCATACTGCATGGAAGTAAGCCCCATGAATATAGCCATAAATGTTTGTCTAGGTTGCTTCCAAGATTTGCTTCCATAAAGCAAATTGTTTGCTTTTGAGGAAGTGGTTTTGCATTTTGCAAAAAGAAAAATTTAGTCTATTGAATTTGGTCATTCATTTCTTTGTGGAGTTTAAAATCTGAAGAAAGTAACACCCAGTCATTTTAAAGTATGCTTTTCTATTTTCTTTGTGGTGTTGAGATAGTTTCTTCAATAAATATAGAATCTCATTTATTTCAGAAAACAATTTCTCCACTCCCAAATCTTGAGTTATTGTTATTGTGAAGCTTTGCCTGCAGATTTTTTTGAGCAACTTAATCTTGACACGTCCCAGTTTCTCCATCAGTGAAGTTTCTATTCTTCCTTTAATAGTTTTCAGGCTTACCTGTATTTTACTCTTCTGCTACTGTGATTACACAATTTTTTTTTTTAATGATCAAGCCGTTAATTTTACTAGCAACATCTATTTTTTCATTATCACTATAGACTTTAATTATATCAGAGAAATGTGTTAGCGTAGATGCAGATTTAGAAACTGATAGGATACTTAATTAAAATTCTGCTAGCACCCTGTATAAAACGTAAATACAACATAATTTTAGATAAAATCCATTTGCTAACGTTCTTCTTCAGAAAAGAAATAGGAAAAAAGGAAGATAGATAGACATTATGAATATCTGTGCTGCATAGCTGAAATGCATAAAACTCAAAAACATTCAAATTCCATTTAAGACTCGAAACAACACGGGATTTTAGGTTATCAAGAACTTATAAAAGGTTCTTCTATATTGACATAATATAAGGTCCAGCAGAAAGACAAATCTCATCTCTTTATAAATCTGCATTATGGCAACCAGTCAGATCTCCAGGTCATCTAGATAATTTATGATGCCTTCCAGATAACAAACCATCTTCTCACCTGAAACACAGTATT
This sequence comes from Arizona elegans, assembly GCA_022577455.1. Lineage (NCBI taxonomy): Eukaryota > Metazoa > Chordata > Lepidosauria > Squamata > Colubridae > Arizona > Arizona elegans. The sequence continues at coordinate 132,682,490 of JAKOOJ010000002.1, read as the reverse complement.
TAATTTTTAGATCACGTTCTAAGATGGCCTGTTCAAGGGAAAAAAGCATGAAGGGAGGGCAACATAGAAGTATAGCAAAACTTCAATTTAACGGCTCATTTGGTGAGAAGGGGCATTCATTAAATCTCAATTTATGTCACTAATGTAATTTACATTTTGGTTAAATTACATAATTGACATTTTTATACCATTCATATCCATTTATGTCAATTACATAATGATGCAAATTATACAGAAATGACATGTCTGGACTTTGTCCTTTGTTTTGGGGTGAATTCTATTTGTCCATTCCATGCAGTAGTAAACGGCTGGACAAAGGTCACAACAGATGAGCATACCTTAAAACAAATCTGATCACAATCAACTTACAACTTTTACTTTCTCTTGGAGAGGAGGGATTCTCCCCAGCTTGATTCTCCATTAAATCATAGATTGCAACCTTCAGTCCAAATTTTAGATATATTTCTTCCTGATTCCTGTTTATTCCCTTGGCCCTTAGCTCTTTCCTTACCCTGTGTTTCAGACTGTCCTGTCTCTTCTCTGTTCAAGCAGGGCTTATTCTCGTCCTGAAGATTTTCTTGGCTACAATTCTGCTTCTTTTCTAAATTCCAGCCCAGAGAAGGGCTTAGATCCCTTCTCTTGAAAATTATTTTACCAATACCATGTGACTTCCAGTCTCCATCTTTTTCAATATTGAATTTTCTTTGTCCCTGGTGAAAGAGCTAGCTGTGCCTTGCCTGAGTGAATAGGAAGTCTTGAATGGAGCCTTGACGATCAAAGTTTTGCTACACGGTATACCAACAGACATAGGTAGGGTCCTTGATCCATCTCTTCTGAGCTTGATTGTTTTCTTACAGGTGTTTCTTTACCACGCTAGTTAACATTATCAGTGCTAAAAGGAGAGCGGGGATGGATGATTCGATGATGTTGCCCCGTGTGGTAATGAAATATCTGCAAGAAAACTACCAAGTTCAGAGAGAGCACCAAGGATCCTACAATTGAATCCTGAGCTACAAATATTCTCTTCCACTGGTATAATAGAAGTAGGATCTGTCTTCCAGACATCTCAAAAAGGGATACTGTAGTAGAGTTTGCTGGTTGTTTATATACAGTAGTTTGTCCCAGAGGTGGGATTCAGCTGGACCGGTTCAGGCGAACTGTTTGTTAAAATTCTGCTCAGTTCGGTGAACCAGCTAATCCCACCATGGGCTGGCCCCACCCCCACCCGTTTTCTGGGCCATTTCAAGGCTGTTTTCTGGGCCATTTTCTGCTGTTTTTCGGGTGAAAAATGGTCTGAAAAACAGCCAAAAGATGGGCCAAAAATGGCCAAAAAATGGCCCGGAAAACAGCCGGAAACAGCCCAAAAATGTCCCGAAAATGGCTGAGAAAGGAAGGAAGAGATGGGAATGAGGAGAAGGAAGGAGAAAAAGAAGGAAGGAAGGAGAGGAAGGAAGGAAGGAAGGAAGGAAAGAGATGGGAAGGAGGAGAAGGAAGGAGGGAGGGAGGGAAGGAAGGAACGAAGGAAAGAGATGGGAAGGAGGGGACGGAAGGAAGGAAGGAAGGGGTTAATATTGTCAATCCTTCTCCTTCTGCTATTTATTTATTATTTTTGGGGTGCAAATGGGCTTTAATTGTAAATTGCTTCTGAGGAGTCAATGAAATTTATTGCCTCTGCCACTTCAGGTGTGAAATGTTGGCTATTATGACACAATATATTGCTTTTTAATAAGCTCAGCCTCCAATGTCTTACTTTCCTTGGGGATGGGAGAAGACTGTTTTGCTGGTCTCTCCCCATCCTTGTGGGGAGTAGGGGGGGGCATTTGCATCAGGAAACTGAGGGTTGGTTAACCCTTTCATTTCTGGAGGTGTTGCGTATCGTCCTAAGGCCTGGGGAAACGGAGAGTGGCCGGGAGGCGGGGCTGGGTGTGATGAGTGACGTCGAGTTAGCTACGCCTACCCGGTCACATGACCACATGGCCACGCCTACTCTGTCAGTCATTAGGGCAGAGAACCAGTTGTTAAATTATTTGAATCCCACCACTGGTTTGTCCTCTCAGTCTTGATTAGGATATAGTCTCTTCCTTCATGAGAAAAAAAAAACCCCACACACATATCATTTAAAGGATATAAACAAAGGCCAAAAAAAGAAAACCAACAGCCCAGAGCACATCATTATCAGCAACCAACATTCAGATATGCAGAAAACAGCCGATAAACTATTAGGGAAGAAACAATACCGTAGTTAAGAAACTATCGAGGAACCATAATTGGCAGGACAAATTATTATATATAAACAGTTCAAACTATTTTATATAAATAATCAGCAAACTTCACTCCCTTTGAAACTGATAATGTTGCCTAGCATGGTAATGAAACATCTGATGGAAACAACCAACCTCAGGGAAACCAAGACCCCACAGTTCATTCCTGAGCTACATATATTCTCTATTACTGGTTTCTGGGGAGCTGTTCTAGAATAGTTATTGGCCCTTGTGGCATAGTTTTGTCTCCTATCAAGCAACGGTACTGGGGTGGAAAGACCCAGCAATAAGTTTTTATTCCCTTTAGAATTTTAAGTCACAATATTCATATAGGTTGGATGCCACTGTTCACTTTTTCTGAATTTTTTTCTCATACTTTTTCTTTAAGTTGGAAAGGATTATAGCTCCCCAAGTTGCCATATTTAGAGAGAGAGAAAGACATTCTAGGAAGGGAATGTTTACGTTAAAAACAGCAACAAAGCCTGGATTTATTTATTTACATATTTGCAAGCTCCTCTACTACAATGAAAGTGAGTGGCTCATTAAATCAGGTATGGTTCCTACCAGAGCTAACTGGGCCTGAAGCAGTATTTCAAAGTCGAAGTACCTGTCATTTAAAGCAATGTTTGTGGTGTGAAATTACACCTCTCTGCCACTTAAATCACTATTTCCTATCTGAAGTCAAAAGTCATTGACATTTAAACCTGTCTTAGCAAAATCCTCTCTCAAGCAAAAGCAAACAGGAAACAAAAAAAGTAACCAAAGAAACAAATTAAAACACCGGATCTTGCCTTTCGACATCTAACAGACAGTGCTGATAAGTTTCTAGCCACCCCTTCCCTACCAACCAGAAGATTGATTATTTGGTGGTTTTGTTGTTGTTGTTTTAGTTTCCTGCCTTTATTGTTTTTATTAAAAACTCAAGATGTCAAACATACCTAATATTCCTTTCTCCTACAATTTTCCCTACAACAGCTACCCTCTGGGTTGGGTTGGGTTGAGAGAATGACTGGCCCAAAGTCACCGAGTTGGCTTTCATGCCTAAGGCAGGACTAGAACTCACTGTCTCCTGGTTTTTACCTGCTGCCTTAATCACTGGACCAAACTAGAAGGTTGGTCCTATTCAGTGGAGGGTTTGACTTACCTTTGCTACCGGTATGCGCACGCACACGCAGAGTGTATTTGATGACATCTGGGCTGGTGGGTGGAGCTGCCCCCAGCCGCTGCTACCGGTTTGCCCGAACTGGGGCGAACCAGGAGCAACCCACCACTGGTCCTATTCCCTCTTTAATATTGAATATTGCTTACTCCCACTCTATCTTGAAATGTCCAGAGTTGAAACCTTTAAGCCAGCAATGGCGAACCTATGGCACGTGTGCCAGAGGTGGCATGCAGTACCCTCTCTGTGGGCACGCAAGCTGTCACCCCAGCTCAGCTCTGCCATGCATGTGCGTGCACCTCCCATCGGCCAGCAGGTCTTCAGGTCTCTGCCACACATGCGCAGGGGGCAGGATGCATGCATGGGAGGCCACACACGCATGCGTGGGGGGCGCATGTGGGGGCCACATGTGCATTGCATTTGTGGTTTGCATGCGTGGTTTGCACACGCATTCATGTACGCACACTTGCGCTTTGGGCACTCGATCCAGAAAAGATTAACCATCACTGTTTTAAGCTATGATATATTGGAATAAGTTTTATTCCTAGCCAGGGAGAACACATAACTGTGGGAGAAGAGCAGGCTGACCTGGAAGGCAGAGTTAAATGTGTCATCAGTTTGGAGTCATTATGTTGCCACAAAAGACCCAGGCTCAGCCATCCGATGAATTTGGTTGATCCTTATCTAGCACCCATTTAGCTTTGAACTTTAATTGACTAAATCATTGTGGTAGCAATAATAAACCCTTCTGTCCTTTGAACACAACAAATGTTCTTGGTTATTTGCATCTGACAACAATTAGATCAAAACACAGATGTGTCAGGGGAGAATCTGAATTTGTTGTGGGTCTACCCAAAAACAACACTTTCAGGCCCATTATATGTACGTGATCAAATTTCCAAGTAAGCGGTTGCATGATATTTGCATGTAATGTGGTACACATATTCAGCCTGCACAATTTTTCATGCAAACATATAAGAAACATTTAAAAACTTGTCCCATGCTAAATGATTTTAGAGTGCAATTTCTTTATTACAAACCATGTAAAACTTTGCTGACTTTCTGTATACTGGCCTGAAAATGAAAGTTCTGTTTATATTATTATTGTTATAGCTTTGGACGGGAGGTATAACTTTATTCGCAATATGTTTTGGAAGATATTGACAATACTACTTAGAAACTTATGACCTTTCTGGAAAATTTAAAATTGTTTTTCACACTTCCAATACCAACTTCTTCATTTGGTAGAAATATGTTTAGAGAATTCAGATTGAATTGTAAGGTGTTACAAACCATCTGTTTTCATTTCATTATATGCCTTTCTTCAGAAGGGAAACAGATGAAATTGGACGTTTGCTTTAAACTATGGAATTTGTATTTTGTCATGTTTTCCATTTCTTAGGGAAAGTATCTGAGTACGTGTTATTTTTATTTATCTTGCCAGAAGAGTGATGAGAAGACTAGTACTGTTAAAGACAGGAGGTATTGATTAATTCTTTTTTATTAAAAAAAAAAAGCTTTTCTTTTGCTCCTATTTATAGCAGTTTTAGAGGCTATTGGCAACATTTCATTTCCAGGAAACATTCATTATCAGAAGCATCCTCCTTTTTCATAACCTCTGATAAAAGAACCCTCTAAAATCCTAAAGTTGATGCTCCCATTGCACAGACAAGACACTGGTTAAAACAAAGACAGCTAAATGCAAGGCATCAGGCTTAATAGCTGTTCTTTGGTCTCTTGCCAGGTTTAATAGGAGAGCTCTGAATGTATTTAGCAGTAAGTCCAAGTGGCTAGAGGGAACACTTTTCTGAGTGGCTGGAGAAACTCTGGGGATAAATAAAGACAAGGATAAAGAGAATGGAACGAAGCTGGCAGTTGAGAGCATTAAAAAAAATAGCTGGGCTTCAGTATGGCTTTATTTGTATTCGTAACTTTTTTTTTTTTTTTTGCAAAAAGTTTTTTTTCCCCCAACACACAAATTATATCTTTTTGGAACAGAGCCCTGATCCGGTCATCAATTTATACAATTTTTTAACATCTTTGATAATAGATATAAAAGATATATTCTATTTTGCATTAACACTTATTTCTTATGTGTACTTCTCACATTGAATGAGTTGTATTAATGGCAAATTTCCAGCTCGTTTTCTTTCTTAAGTCTCTCTGAGTTCAGTGAGAGGTACTTCTTAGTAGGTTTTTTTTTAAAGACTTTAGAGCAGGAGTGTCCAACCTTGGTAACTTTAAGTCATGTGGACTTCAACTCCCAGAATTCCTCAGCCAGCCAATTCTGGGAGTTGAAGTCCACAAGTCTTACATTTGTCAAAGTTGGACAGCCCTTCTCAAGATTGTGAAGACACCTCCCACCAAATAGTGCAGTAGTGATTGCTTCAGAGAAGGAATAATTATAGACATCAAAATGCATAATTTTATTAAAGAAATATCAATATTTCAGAAATATTTATAGAAATATAACATTACTACACAGACCATCAACATCAGAGTGGAGAAGGATTCACTTGTAGTATTCTATTGAAATAACATGTTGCCAGCTTACATTTTTATGTATGCCTTGGATAGATGACAGATCTTTTAAATGCGTTCAAGAAATCTTTTTTCTTTTTCTTTTGGTCAACGTGGGCTGAAAAGCAATGTGAGCATTTTTTCCCCATAAATTCCTACAACATAAACAACAACATTCATCTTTATAGATGTTTACCGTAATCAGTGGTGGGATTCAAAATTTTTTACTCCTGGTGTGGCTTGGTGAGTGTGGCAGGGGAAGGATACTATAAAATCTCCATTCCCTCCCCACTCCAGGGGAAAGTTACTTCAAAATCCCCATTTCCTCCCGATCAGCTAGGACTAGGGAGGCAGAGAATAAATGGGGGAGGGGCCAGTCAGAGATGGTATTTACCAGTTCTCCAAACTACTTAAAATTTCCGCTTCCAGTTTTCCAGAACTGGTCGGAACCTACTGAATACCACCTCTGACCGTAATTATATAGGAAAGTGATCTATTGTCAACATGTACTTTTAATTTTTTTGTTTTGGCAAAAGCAGAATTAGCTCCTTCTAAAACAGGAACGGACTTACAAGTTCATTTAGTGACCATTCAAAGTTACAACAGCATTGAAAAAAGTAATTTATGACCGTTTTTCACAGTTACAACCTATGCAGCATCTCCAGTATCATGTGATCGAAATTCAGATGCTTGGCAACTGGTTCATACTTATGACCATCCCGGCCATAAGCAGCATCCCGAGCTCATGTGATCCCCTTTTGCAACTTTCTGACAAGCAAAGTCAATGGGGAAACCAGATTCACTTAATAACCAGGTTACTAATTTATCAACTGCAGTAATTCACTTAACAGCTGTGGCAAGAAATGTCGTAAAATGGAGCAAAACTCACTTAACAACAGAAAATGGGCTCAATTGTGGTCGTAAGTGGAGGACTACCTGTATTTGAGGTGATTTGGTAGTGATGGAACAGTTTTACCCAGGACAGATTTGATAAAATCCTCATCATGTCAGTGGAGATTAAATTGGACAAAAAACTGGTGTATTTCTTGGTGACATGTAAATGCTTTTGTAATGAGAAATTTGATTGATGCATGGGCTTGTCTAGCTCTGTTAATGCTGTGCACAAACAACAGCATTTCATTTCTTTTCTAGATCATCCATTTTTTCCTCCTCTAAGAAATGCTTCATAGGTTTTCTACACTTTTATTTCAAGTCTGCCCTGCTACTAAGAATGTGGTACACTGGGTTTTAAATCATAATCAGTGTTTATTGGTGACAGTTACTGTGTATTCTCCTATATTTACATGAATTATTTGACAATGTGTCAGGTGAGTCAATGAAAGCTTCTTGTTCCAAGTGATGGAAATGCACCTTCTTCTTTAAAACATTTTATTTAAAACAAGTGAGATGTAGTGATTAAGGTGCTAGATCAAGAGGGAGAAACCGGAGTTCTTATCATGACTTCGGCACAGAATCAAGCAGGTGACCTTGGCCCAGTCACTCTCCCTCAGCCCTAGAAAGAAAGAAAGCACACACACCATTTCCAAAGATGTTGCCTAGATTACTACGTAGATTTGTTTAGATATTCCCCAGGAGTTAGGCCTGATTTGAAGGAGGAAGAAAGAAAAAGAAGAGTCTGGTGACATCATGTTTTTTTTATTCCAAGCAAGATGTGTAAAATATGTTTAAATCCAATTGAAAATAAAGATTTTTATATACTGATATCTTCCATATTAAAGAAAGCAAACATTCTGTTGCACTGTGTATTGCATCATTCATCTGTAAAATATACATGATAATATTCTAGATATGAGTCAGTGGTGGGTTTCAATTTTTTTTACTACCTGTTCTGTGGGTGTGGCTTGGTGGGCATGGCATTGCTTGGTGGGCATGGCTTGGTGGGCGTGGCAGGGGAAGGATACTGTAAAATCTCCATTCCTACCCCACTCCAGGGGAAGGTTACTGCAAAATCCCCATTTCCTCCTGATCAGCTGGGACTCAGGAAGCACAGAATAGATGGGAATGGAGCCAGTCAGAGGTAATATTTACTGGTTCTTCGAACTACTCAAAATTTACGCTACTGGTTTTCCAGAACTGGTCAGAACCTGCTGAAACCCACCTCTGATAGGAATATTAAAAAAATACAAGATAGTTTTAAAAACAGGTAGTATTTCTTAATGCAGTAATTAGTGCATCAGTCATGAATAGAATTAGCAATTAGGATTCTCTGAGATCTGGGCAGAAATCAATTTCAAGCATCCCATATCTGTGACTGTGTTTAGAACACACAAGGAATAATTGGCAAACTCTATCAACAAGACTACTGGTTCTCATGGAGAAAATCCTGTCTGCATGGGAAGATCTTCTCATAATTGGCAATATTAAGAGAGCCTACGTAACCTTTATGTTTTTGCTGGCTTCATCACACCTAGTACATATAAGTATAAAATCAACTAGAATAAAATAGGATTTGGCTAGCTAGAATTAATTTATATTGATTTGTATTATTACATTGATTTCTATTTATTTCTGAATTTAAATGCAAGGAGTTCAGGAGGTTCACCATTTGAATGTTCAGTTAACCAAGTCAACATTCTCATTCTAACATTTCTCCTCAATTTGTACACTACTGTCATTCTACAACAGTAATAATAAATTCCCAAATTCAAGAAATAAAAGTTTAGACTTATATTTATATTTATTAAATTTATATCCCGCCCTTCTCCCCGAAGGGACTTATGCATGTTTACATTTTAAAAAAACCAACAGCTATTCTTATTTCTACAATAAGAATAAGAATATTCTTATTTTTATTTATGAAGCATTTATTTTTCATGCTGACCCTTGCAGATCAAACACACCAGTATGATAGACTTGCTCTAATTCAAAATCATTAAACATTTTTGTCAATTTATCAATGTTTTTGTTCACGTAACAAATAATAATGTCTTTAAGGAAGTATAAGCAATTTCTCAGTGATCGTCTTTGTATTATTTCTTCTACAGAATCCAGTCTGGCTCCTATCTCAGCACTGGTTGGTTCACCTTAATTCTAGCGATGGATGCCTGCTACAGAATACATGTCTACGGAATGATAAATGACACCTACTGCAAGTAAGATCACAGCACATTATTTTGATCCGTCCACAGATCTAATGCCCTGTCAAAGTTTCACGATTCATTTTAATATCATAAACCCGACAAATGCATTAGGCAGCCGACGCCTAGCAGAACTATATTGACATGGCACTTTATTGACAGTGTATTTAGACCCCGTATGATACGCTGTATTGATTAAATAAAAGTAGTTATAAAAATGCAATGACCAATGTTAGAAAGGCCTTTCAACATCAAAGAACTTCCTGCCAAGTTGGACTGAACTGGGGAAATAGGAAAGTATATTTGCTTTCCACAGTTTTTGTACAGTTGAGAATGTTCAGGTTAGGAAGCGCAAATGGGTTCTTGAGCAAATTTCGAGCAAACTTTGCAAATTTCCCCATCTTCCACAGTGCCATCACTTGAATAAAGTGGTGTGCAATTATTTCCTGCCAGATTAGAAACCTATGATATAAACCATGTACACATTAGGAACAGAGGTGGAATTCAGCAGATTCTGACCAGTTCTGGAGAACCGGTAGCGGAAATTTTGAGTAGTTCGGAGAACCGGTAAATACCACCTCTGACTGGCTCTGCCCCCATCAAATCTCTGCCTCCCGAGTCCCAGCTGATCGAGAGGAAATGGGGATTTTGCAGTAACCTTCCTCTGCAGTGGTGAGAGAATGGAGATTTTACAGTATCCTTCCCCTGCCTCGCCCACCAAGCCACACCCACCAAGCCCTGCCATGCCCACCAAGCCACGTCCACAGAACTGGTACTGAAAAAATTTGAATCCCACCACTGATTAAGAAGTTCTGTCACAGCAGTAAAAAGCTCAGAGTTGGCTACAAAAATCAGTGCTTTGTGGACATAAAGCGAGATCCAATTTAAGGAAAGACCAAAAGACAAAAAATATTGTGTCTGCTATTTATCCTTCTTTGCAAAGCCTCCTTATGTTCCACGAATTAGGAGGTTGCAGCTTAATTTGGCCCCTACTCTCCCTTCCCTGCCAATCACAAGCCTCAAAAAATAGCAACACTGTTTCCTGTCATTTTGAAGAATGAAGCTTATAAAAGCTGTTTTGTGATCTCCCCAAAGGCTGAACTTTTTTTAAATAATAAAAACAGACACACAAACACCCACCCCTAATATGCAGGAACAAAACCTATAAACTCACTTATAAGCCTGGTGTAGCCTAATGAACATGTTTTCATAATTCCCTGTTGAAGCCAGCATTGCTTTCCTTCCGAATCTAAAAGTATTATGACATAGTTATATATATATTTGAGACTATATTCTATGGCATTTAGATTTTATCTAAATGTAGATTTTATGTTTTGTGTGTGTGTGTGTGTGTGTGTGTGCACGTAAACACAAACATACACACACACAAACTGTGTAAATATAGATACATAAAATCTAAATGTAATAGATGTACAGTATACATACACACACACCTGAATATCCCAAATATATAAAACCTTTATCTGTTTATTGCCATGTTTCAGAGATATTGATTAGATAGATCAGGGGTGTCAAACTCAAGGCCCGGGGGCCGGATCTGGCCTGCAGAGTGCTTAGAACTGGCCCACAAGGCTGCCCTGGAAACACCGAAGGACCAGCCCGCAGTCCCTCTGCCAGTGAAAATGGAACTCAGGAGGGCCGCAAGTGGCCGTCCTGAGCTCCATTTTCACTGGCAGACGGTTGCAGGAGGCCATCGCAGCCGAAAATGGAGCTCGGGAGCTCATTTTCGCTGGCAGAGCACCACAGGTGCCCTCAACACAAGTGACATCAAGCTGGCCATGCCCACCCTAGTCACACCCACCCCAGCCCCCTGAGGTCAAACACAACCCTGATGTGGCCCTCAATGAAATCGAGTTTGACACCCCTGAGATAGATAGATAGATAGATAGATAGATAGATAGATAGATAGATAGATAGATAGACGGACAGACATAAAATCATTTTGTAGAAGCTGCTTTTAGAAGCCTTTTTTAAAAATATTTGCAAGGACAATATTCATTTCTTTTAATGGATAAATTTTGCTTCTAATTTACCGGTACCTGTATATCTCAAAATTTTAAAACTCTTTATTAGTTTATGGCCTTGTTTCAGAAAGGTATTAAGATGAAATAATTACCATATTTTTCAGATTACAAAACGCTACTGAGTATAAGACACACCTAGCTTTTGAAGAGGAAAACAAGAAAAAAAAATCTGCCTCTGTCTCTGCCTCCCAGCAACTTGCCTCTTTGTAGCAAACAGCCTAGTCAACTTCAGCACAGCCTGATTTAGCATGAGCAACTGATTGGCGGTTGGATCTACCTCCTGGAATACCACCTATCAACAGTTCCAGGCTGCAGGGATCGCTGCTGCCCATCAGCACCGGTGCCGCCCTTTGGCACTGCCACCTATCGCCACCTCTGCACTCCCCATTTTTGGCCTCCGCACGTCCCATTTTCAGCCTGTTCCAGGTGGCGGGGATCGCTGTCTAATGCCACCACCTGGAACAGGCTGAAAACAGAATGTGCGGAGGCCGAAAATGGAGCATGCGGAGGCAGCAATAGGTGACAGTGGCGATGGGCAGCAACGGTGGCGATGGGCAGTGGCAATTCCCACAGCCTGGAATAGCTGATCAGTAGTATTCCGGGAGGCATATCCAACCGCCAATCAGCTGCTCATGCTAAATCAGGCTGTGCTGAAGGTGACCAGGCTGTTTGCTACAAAGAAGCAAATTGCTGGGAGGCAGAGGCTGAAGCTGGCGGGTGAGCGGGGCTTCAGCAATATTCACTCTATAAGACGCACAGACATTTCCACCCAATTTTTTTTGTGGGGGGGGGAGTCTTATAGTCCAAAAAATACGGTAAATTAAATTTTCTGAGCTTAATCAAACTAAGATGTTACGGGTATATTTCTTTTCTATAAATCTAGTGCTGACGGTTCATCCATTGTTCCAATATTATAAATAATGACCATGTCAGAAAGGATGTTCCAGCTGTTCTGAAATGTCATACTGCCCCTCCCTTGTGGACACAAAACCACATTTCAGTTACTTGGAAATCTGGTAGCATTTACTATTAGTTGAAAAGTATCCCACAATCATGGGATTACCATTTGCAATCTTCTCTGATGGCTTCCCCAAAAGGTAGATCGGGTAGCTGGCAGAGTTGGTCATAAGCAGATGGGGCAGAGGGGAACATAAGAGCCCTTGACTGCCTCCAAGGGTTACTAGGACAAATGAAGCTGCTGTTCCCTGCACTGCTTCAGCCTGCTCCCCACCCAGCCATACACAAGAGCCCTCCAGGGCCCAACAGATGAACACCTTTCCGTTCATCTACAACTTTTGACAGATGCACTCAACCGATGTGAGACACAACCCTCCTACAGAGGCCATCTTGTGCCATTCTGTAAATGGGCACTAGTCTCACAATTCTTTAGGCTCCATTTTAAGGAGGCTTTAAGGAGCATGGTAATAACATCTGCAGAATAGTGCAAGAGGTGGGGAACAGGCCAAAAGTCTGGGTGAGCCAGGATTGCAGTCATTGATCAAAACAGTCACGTGACATCTTGCTTAATAACTGCTTCACTTAACAACTGAGATTTCAGGCTCAATTGTGGTAATAAATCAAGTATTGCCCATATAATCATCTTCTTTAAACCCATAATCCCTTGTTGGGGGGGGCAACTGAATGGAGCTGAGTGTTTACTGGCCAGATGCTCTTCCTGTCACCAATGCGGAGTAATATTCAGTAGATATATTCTCAATATGCCCAGAGAGAGAAATATCTGCCTCTCCTAGGATCGAACTCGCAGCCTCCTGATTGTGAGGCGAGAGCTCCACTTCTAGGCCACTGCATCACTAGTATTGCCCATTTAATAACTGTAGAATATTATAACTGTGGTTATAATATTTGAAAGCTATTAAGAATAATACTGTTCTCAAGCACAGTAACAAAGTGTAGTTATTTCCCACAAAAATATTCTGGATCTTCTACCATCTTTGATAGCTTTGGTGTCTGTGTGTTCAAATATGTTAATCGGCATATTTCTAGCTTCTGATTTAGGCACTTCTACACTGTCACTGTTTCTATCCTCCAGTTCCATTAAAGCAGTTTGAAGATAATAGATAGCCTTCTCTTCTGCCAACTTCTCAATGCTGGGTGGGGGGGGGGGGGGCTATCAATTCTTCAGTTATTGGAGGTCTTAAAGAACAAAGCATTCCCTCACTTCTCCTCTTACAAAAAACAGCTGGGAAGTTCATTGGGCCAAAGTTTGTACAAGTGTGGAAACTGACCACCCATAATGTCTCATAGTCCTTCAAAGAAAAGACTAACTTTATTGTGGTTTCAAATAGCCTTCAGCTGAGCCAGAATATATATCAATTGACTTATATTTTTTAAAGAAACGTAGCCTTCATGCTAATACCCAAAGCTGCTTTCACACTGGCCTTGAATCAGGTTGTAAGAAAAGTATTGTTGGCGTTGGCTTTTTCTGTCGTGAAGTTGCAGAGTCAGAATCTTTTCATGCCCAGGGATGACAATCATGGCCATGTTTGGAACTAGAACAAAAGGCTTCTCTCTTTGCTTTGTCATACTACAAGATGTAATTCAGCTAGAATCTGTGCATTAGCAGCCATACTGCATGATAAAATGAAGCCATCATAATTCTCCACCATCCTTACAATATGCCATAGAACAGGGGTCTGCAATCTTAAACATTCAAAAAGCCATTTGGACTCATTTCCCACAGAAAAGAAAACACGGGGAGCCACAAAACCTGGGTGGGCGTGGCCAACTCCACATCACTCATTTCCACCAGTCACATGACTCCCTTTGTATTTTTCTATGTGTCTCTCTCTCTCCCTCTCTCTGTATCTCTCTGTCTCTGCCCCAGCTATTTCTCCATCACCCGCTGTCGCCCTTACCGTTTCAGGCAGGTGAGGAGTGACTGGGAGAGGAGGGCAAGGGGTGGACCCAGCCAGTGGTGTGATCATCCAACAGGGAGCCATAGCAGAGGGCCCAAAGAGCTGCATGCGGCTCTGGAGCTGCAGGTTGCTGACACCTGCCATAGAACTTTACCTGTTACAGTCGCAAGTGTGATCATAAGTCATTTTTTCCCCCAGTGCCATTGTAACTTCAAGCAGTCACTAAATAAATGGTTGTAAATCGAGGACTACCAATCTGCCCTTTTTATAGATAGAGCAGCCTTCCCTAATCTGGGGCTTCCCATTTGTTTTGACCCGTTACTTCCAGAATTCTAAGTCAAATTCTTTTCTGGAATTTTGATGATTGTTATTACAAATATGTGGGTGTTACAGGTGAGAAAAAGCTGCTTACCCTTATAGATAGATGTGTGTATAGCATGTTTATTTATCAAATGCCTATCTAAGTGACTCTGGGCAGTTCACAAATACAAACAATAAAGCCATATAAAAGAGACATAATTAGAGTGAAGAACAGAATAAAACCCGAGGTTAAAAGGAGAGTTATAAGGCAGACTTAACATCCTCAGGCGACCAATCATCAACAACGCGGGTTGCGTGCCACTCTTGAATCTCCAAGCCAGTTGACAGAGGCAAGTCTTCACACAATCCCAGAAAGCCAAAAGACTATGGGTCAATCTCATTCTGAGAACAAAATATTCCATGGGGTGAGGGGCAGCAGAAGAGAAGGCTCTCACCATTGTGATGGCATGGGGGGCGGGAAGAGTATTTCATGGATGTCTTATGTTTTGACTTTGTTCTAGGTCAGAAGGCTTTAGGAAAGTCCCGTATCACTACTATGAACCTGGGAGGAGTGAATGCGATGAATACTTCCTTCATGAAAATGCACCCTACGGAGGCCACAGGTTCATCACAGAAAAGAAAGTATTTGCCGAATGGTCTAAGAAACATACGATAACATTTACACACCCTAATTGGACTTTGTCTTGATGCTGGTTCTCTCAGACTTCCACAACATAGGGCCTGGATTTATATGACAATCCTCCTTAGGTGATAGCGCAGAAAGTGATGATTCTGCTGTGTGCTGTTTGTGTGTCTGTGTGTACTCAGCTGTGGAGGATTCTTCTTCTCTCTCATTTTAACTGGATTTTTTTTTTCCTTAGAAGTTCAATATGGCCACAGCTTATTTGCTAGAGGACTTCTGCTACGAGGGGAAAACATGATCCTATGCAAGCTCAGTGCTCTGGGTTCTGTGGATAATGTCTCTAGTACTTGAATTTCAATGATAAATGTTACTATGAAAGCAACCCACCCACCTTTTGGGCAGTAACAGCCAGACAAATCAAGTCTTGTAAATGTACAGTTTGCATGGCTGTAGATTTACTGCAAATGAGCCACTTAGAGATGTGCTAAGAAGATCCTGATTGCACTTGATTTCTATAAGAGGGCTGACTAGGTCTGAACTCAGAGACAATCCATATGGCAGAATGCCTCCATCACCTCCAGGTGTTCTGACGTGGTCTCCATTTGCTCAGCATGTATTTATTTAAGTTATATCCCCTTTTTGGAGCACAACTAAGAATGGAGTCTAAGTCCAGGTATATAGTTTTGGGCAATGACATTTCTTGTGATCTCGAGCGATTCTCAGTTCTCGAACAGTTACCTCACCAAGGGTGTTGTGAAGAGAAATCAATGCAGCTGCAGTGTTTTTTTTTAACCAATCAAATATGCTTATTTATATATTTTTATATAAGTTCATGGATTCTTGGCACATATTCCTCCTTATCTCTTATTTAAGAATACTAAACCCGTGTGTATGAAATCATTTCTTTGAAACTCTACAGCGACATTCCAACTCCAAAAGCTCGGTGTGGATTAATTTCTTCAAAAGATTCTTTTTCGCATATTTTTCCCCCCTTTGATGGTAAGAGAGCCTGGAATACTTAATAGCTGCCCATGTATAATTGAAGTGCTGCACGCCTTGTTTTATCCATGCCACAGAGAGCATACAAAGCATTCGATCATTTAAATTCCATTTTACTTAGAAAGATTTATTACAGAGATATGAGATCTTAAAAGCAGGGAAGAAAGAAGTGACAGACATTATAGCGAAATTTCATTCTATTTTTTAGTTAAGGAACCATTTCAATTTATATCAGAGGGGGTGTGTGTAAAACAGCTTAAATAACGTCAAGTTCCATATCATTTCTAAAAGTTCCTTTAAAATCTGCAAAATACTTGGATATCCTTACTGCAATACTGTAATCATACTGCTAAAACTTGAAAAAAAGGTGTATTGATCATTTTTTTATAAAATGTTCAAAGAGGCTAAGTATTGAACTCATCCCACATTTTGTATTGCTTTGCTGAATCATGAACAGGCGATAGCAAAGTCATATTTTTTTACATATTAAAAAGTTTGTATAAGGGCCGATTTTTGTATTGTATATTTGTATATGGAGGTCTGTAGGTCCTATATAATCCCATTTCCACTGTTATCAAGTGCCATGCTGCTACATATTGTGTGGTTGTGTATTTTGACCCAAGGATAGTTATCTTCTGCTCCAGTATCCAAAGGTAAATTGTTTGCTCTCATCCTGAAAAATTTTGGTAACATCTAGTAAGTTACCACACATCTCTGTTTTATTTGGGAGCTTGTCACTACCTCAAAGAAAACACAAAGTTGTGTCAGATGGTTCAGCAGTCAAGGTTTATAACAGAATGTGTGTATGGAAAATATCATTTACCATCAGTATATTCCACTGCTCTGCATTTTTACTATTCTGTTGATTCCAGTTTTTTTCTCCATGACTATATTATTACTTCTGATTTGTTTTAATTGTTTTAATATGCTATCTATCTTTTTGAAAGCCAGATATTTCTCTTTTTTATAGAACTCCATATGCATTGTACTTGGTAGGTATAGCATGATATGAATGCTAATGAGATATTAAAGTAGGATTTAAGAATTTATGATCACATGTACATATATTCATTTTATACTACCTCTATAATACAGTTTCCTTCAAGAAAATCTTCCTAGTTACAACAGTGTCAAGAATACTTGATTCCTAGACATCCTCAGTATTTCTCAGAATTACATGATCAAATTAAATCACTTTGGTGTCTATAGGGTAGATGTTCACAGAGAAGAACCAACCAAAGTGGGAGCTGAAAGTTGTAATACTATGTTGATACTGTGGTCATTGGCACAACATCTAAAAGAAAGAAAGAGAGGAGAAACTTGGTTGTTGTTTAACTATTCCCTTGATTATGTTGTACAGATCTCTTTGATCTTAATAATTTTCGGGTTTGCCATTTGGGAGAAATCAGAAGTTGGCAATTTGAATTTGCTGCCCTTGAACTAATTCCAAACTTTTCCTCTGAGGAATCAGTTCTTCAGCTTTGTAGAAAGAATAGTTTGTTATTCTGTAGAGGCGAAGAGAAGAAAAAGCAGGAGAAGGTAAGAACAAAAAAATAAAAATAAGGGGATGGCAAAGAAAAAAGAGAGTAACATCAGAGGTGGGTTTCAGCAGGTTCTGACCAGTTCTGGAGAACCGGTAGCGGAAATTTTGAGTAGTTCGGAGAACCGGTAAATACCACCCCTGACTGGCCCCGCCCCCATCTATTCTCTGCCTCCCGAGTCCCAGCTGATTGGGAGGAAATGGGGATTTTGCAGTAATCTTCTCCAGGATTGGGGAGGGAATGAAGATTTTACAGTATCCTTTCCTTGGATTGGGGTGGGAATGGAGTTTTCACAGTATCCTTCCCCTGACATGCCCACTGTGCCACACCCACCAAGCCACAGCCACAGAACTAGTAGTAAAAAAATTTGAAACCCACCATTGAGTAACATCCATACCATATTTGGCTCTGTTTCCGTATTCCATAATCCTTTGCTTTTTCCATTGCTAGCCCACATTATCTATGATGGAATAAGACCTTCAATACAAATCTACTGATTGTAGATTTGAAAAAAAATTTCCACATAAACACTACCATAATGATTGAGTCATGTGCCCTGCAGTGTTTTGGATTCAATTACAGATAGTCCTCAATTTATAACCATTTGTTCAGTGACCATTTGAAGGTACAAGAGCACTGAAGACTGGTTTTCATCCTTACAATCATTGCAGCATTTCCATGGTCATGATCAAAATTCAGAGGCTTGGCAACTAGTGTGTATTTATGACAGTTGCTCTGTCCTGACTCATACGATCACCATTTGTAACCTTCCCAGCTGGCTTCTGACAAGCAAAGTCAATGGAAGAAGCCAGCTTCACTTAAGAACCATATGATTCATTTAACAACAGCATAAAAACTTGTAAAATGGGGCACAACTCACTTAACAACTCCTGCTTAGCAAAAGAAATGTTGGTCTTCATTGTTGTTGTCATAAGTCAAGGACTATCTGTATATAGAATTTGAGTAATATTTGCATTAATAGCTCATACCATTCAATTCACCTTCTGTCTTATCTTTTACCTTAGCACCCTCTGTACTGTGGTACAATCATTTCTTTATCTTTATCTTAAGCAATTATAGGCTAGCATAACTGAAGGCCCCAATTAATGAGCACATTTTCTTATGTTGCTTTTCTATGTTTACATATCTTACACCTTTCAAGATTGCCACTCAAGTAAGGATTTAAGGATGGGGCTGGAAATTATTATGTTCCTAGCATAATTTAACTAATTATACCTGGCATTTATACTCACATATTCTTCCAAAGTATTCCGTTTATTGAAGAGTATAATTTCTGTAATAAAAGCTGCAAAAAGTATTGATTTAGTAACTGGTAGTAATGATGAAGAATCCACTTTAATTCCAATTGATTATAGGAATTGACTTCCAAGTAAATACATTGGAATCAAGAGCTAACTTTAGAACTATAAGCTTTCCTGACTGAAAGTAGGTTTCAGTGAAACTTACAATAGTTAAACAGTACAGAAATTATATTTAACTTGCACTTATTTTACTGAATTTAATTTCATTCCACAAGTAAAACATATTTAAAAAACCTATGCCAACTAGCACCAACTATCACTAATTATCATAAAAAGACCTAAGAAAATCACTTAGATACAAAAATTAATTTGGTATTAGCTACTTCACAATTCAGAGCAGCCCAAATTATATAAATACTGTATATTTGCACTGAGAGAAATTTCAACCATACGTTGCAACTTTTTTTTCTTCAACTATAATAAATTAATTAAGAAAGCTTTAATGATCCACTAATTATGCCCTCTCTTTTGGAATGGAGACAAAGAATACGTTTAGGAAGTTAAAAAGGTAAAAACTCAATAATTTGACCGAATAAGAAACCCAAGCTAATAAAAATAAACATGGGGAAATGCCTCTTCTCCATTCATGAGATGTCTGAAAATGATTTGGTGTATAGCTTGAGATGCTTGAAAGAGCAATTTAGCTCTGGCAAGTGCAAGTTAGGATTTTAAAAATGCCATTGGAGAAATTGAAAATTGAAATATAGGAACAAGAAAATCATAGGAGAAAGATAGTATCTTGACTGAGCTCAGTTCCTGGAAGCTTACATGAATATTGGAGAGATGATAGGGAAGTAATTTGCTCGTGTGTTCTTCTGCGACTTTTTTAAAAAAACATACCTACTAGGATTTTAATATGGAAATAAACCAGGAAATTTCTTAGCTCAACCTAACACCTATTAAAGTAACTGATAAATTTGTGGTAAGCTAATATATAAATATATTGGTTGCTTTTTATCTGTATGTGCCATTACTTCAGGAGGCCATTGGATTTGCAATAACAGAGATAATAAAATTATAGATAAACTAAAACAAATGAAAGAAATTAGAATGGTTATTCAAAAGAGTCATCTTAGACAGTGAGATGGATATCATCTAAATTTAATAAATAAATGAAGTAATTAACAAAACATTGAATGCTTATTTGTAATTAGTTGACTATTTATGTGCCATCAAGGAGGTATTGACTTTTAGCAAATAGAGCCAGTTTAGAGGTGTCTCTAAGCTGACTCTTAGAAACTGATTTTCTCCAACCTAGTCATTCAAGTGTTCCAACACTGAACCCATTGTTGAGGTTACTGAGTCCATCCACTTGCTATTGGTCATCTTCTTTTCTTTCCTTACACCTTTCCCAATATTAATCTTCTCCAGAGAGCTCGTTCTTTGATAATTTGAGCAATCATTTGTGTCTCAAGTAAAAAGTCTGGATTGATTTGTTCGATAATCCATTTGTTTGTTTTCTTACTTGCCCATGGTATTCTCAGGAGTCTTCTACAACATCATAGTTCAGAAGTATCAATACTTTTTCTATCTTACTTTCTCAAAGTCCAAGATTTGCCATTACATTCCATTTATCCCATATATAAATCCACAAGTGTTGTATAAAAATAAACAAGTAACAAGCTAAAATTCCTTGCACAACTGAACAAATAAAGAATTCAAACAAATAGAATTAATAGGTTAATTTATTGTTAACTATAACTTATTTTGTGAATACTGAAATGAGTATAAATAATGGGTTATTTACAAATACTTAAGACGCTTATTTTAAGGTTAAACTTTCATAAAAATATTGCTTAACACATTGTAAGCCGCCCTGAGTCTCCGGAGAAGGGCGGCATATAAATCAATTTTTTTAAAAAAAACTGATTAACTTGCTTGCCATCAGAAAAATTGTGATTAATCAGACAGAGTTGCAAGTTATCTACTTTATTGGCTAATTTTTGGCACAAGCTAGAGATAAATAAACGGGCCCCCTTTTTAAAAATAATTCACTCTGCTTGCCTCTATAAACTCTGTTAAATAATTCAAACTTCAAAAGAAATAAGAAAAATGGAGGTGATGGAAATACAGTTTCCATTGCAAATGGTAATACTATAGGTGGAATGGAATTTATATTCAGTTACCTAGAACTGTCAAGAAATGGGCTGAATTAATATATAACAACATCAGTGCTTTATAAAAACATAGCTCCTTTTTTCTGAAGGAAAATGTCCTGAGGGTATCGCCAACATGATTTTTAGATTTTTGCAAGCTCTACAGTAGTGGGTTCCACTTACCTTTGCTACCTGTTCAGAACTGGGAGCGCACACATACACAGAGCATCTGTGATGACATCTGGGCGGGCGGGTGCCACTGCGAACCGGTAGAAACCCACCACTGAAGCTCTAGTAGGATTCAAGAGATGCTAAGAGTATCTAAAACTGTCCTTCAGAGAGACAACAGTTCCAGATATTATAAATTATCAAGCAACTGTCATGAACACAATTGCAGGAAGATTTCCCAAACCATTTTCACTATATCCTTGGCCCAGAATATTAGTCGATATATTCATTCCAACTCATCCTAAATCTGGTCAATGAATAAGAAAAAAAAATAATATTCCATTTTCCCATTATCTAGCATGCAAAAATAAATAATAAATAGCTACACTCATCCCTCCCTCCTTCCTTCCTTCCTTCCTCCCTCCCTTTCTAACAGAAAGGTTTGGAATTTACAGAAGTATTCAAACTTTGCAAACAGGAAAGATACCAAATATCATAAGAATAACTCAGGCTTTTGAACTACATATCTTAAAAATGTATTTTACAGAGTTTGTCATAGTTGTGATGAAGTCCAATAGATTAGACCTGTAATAATACATAAATACCTTTTGTGTTTTGAGATAGAAAATTGATCCCCAGTGTAAGGAATATCTGATAAACGCCATACAGCTTCATGGGGCTTTTGTACAAAGGGAAAAAGTGGCAGCAACTAACAATGTTCCTCTCACAATGTGATGGAGCAGACTCTAAGGCTCTCAAAATTTGGATAAATTACCCAAAATTGGGTAAAATGTTTTCCCTTTGGATAATGCTACCCAAACTCATTACATATCAGAACACAACACAATGACATTTACGTTGACTTAAAGTGTTTTACCCACATTGGGTGGAAAGGATAAGCGGTTTGGAACATTGAAGGAAAATGTTTGGAAAGCCCTTCCCTGAGGAATTGTACAGTAGGTGAAGAAAATTGAAAGAAAATATCATTCTTAAGCCAGCTACATATCCAGAACAGCAACAAAATGTCTTCAGTGGATAAGAGATTAAAAAACTGTGAATTAAATAAATGGTCAAAGTAAGGATTCTCTTGGAAGAATCTCCTTGTGTTTACTCAAGACATTGATAAGGACAACTGATTGTCATCTGATCACAGGGTGATTCTTCTCAGAGAGCACTTGGCCTTTGAATTTATACTCTCTGTCTTTTCCCTACAAAGAAGAATGATCTTTCTAAAAACAAGTTCCAAAGGGATTTGAAACAGCGCTCCTGAACTAAATGATGAAGGCAGAATACAAGATTTTAAATTGGACCAAGTCAAATTAGAACTGTCTATTTTATCTTCAATACTTTATTACAATACACTACTTTAAAAATGAATCCCAATCCACTCTAGTTTAGGATTTATGCTGATCAGAAGATTAGCTTCAATAAAAGATAAATCCCAGATTATATTCTACCATGTGATTATTTATTTTGAAGAATTAACAATATATACCAATACATTCCAATATATACAATAGCACTTTCTTTAGCTTGGTGTGAATTGAAAAGCAGATTATTACATTAAAACAAACAGACTAATATAGACAATTTGAAAGAGAATATTGAAAGCAATACAACAGATTTAGTAAAATATTTTACTTAAAATATTGAGAAAACATATTAAGTAGCCTTCAATTTCAGTATATAACATATAGATCCCCTTTTCCACAAGAACTATTTATGAAGAATTTAAAGATTACATAGATTATGTGCATAATGATTGGTATCATTTGCAACTTTCTTTTTTGAGTATAGTTTTTATTAAGAATTTTAATTACAATACTAAACTTAAAGAAAGAGAAGAGAAGAAAAAAGACAAAGAAAAAAAGATTATAATAACAAAAAGAAATATATGAAATTATTCCCAACCTTCATCACAACAGATATAAAGAAATTTAAAAATGCTTCACATCTTATAAAATTACATAAAGATCTCTTCCACCCATATCCTATCCTTTATCTATTACCAAATCCATAAAACATGAACTGTTCAACCTTTGTGTCAGCAAAAAGTCCATAGTTGCCAGATTACAAAACAAGATCTCATTTTAAACTTCATCAAATAAACCAACTTTATATTCCTTCCTTTTACGTTTAATACTCTTAATATTTCATTCAATCAAATATTGTCATAAGATTTGATTTTTCTTCAATTCTTCTTTAGCCCATTGCACATATTTCTTCTCTTTTGTAAATCCATTAAGGAAACATTTTCCAGCTTTATAACTTAATCAAAAACTTATTTAGCTTTTCTCTGTTTATTTCAAATTCTTTTTCTTAATCTTATAATTAATTTTTGTTTGTTCAGAGTTTATCGTCAACTCACCCAATAATGACTTTTCAAAATTCTCATATCAGAGGGTTCTAATTGCTTTAATGTGGTTAATAGGGCATTTCTGAAAGTGATTAGACAGTGAAATTTTGAACTTAATGTTCTTTAGAAGGGTCTATGGGTGCTATGGTGGTGACTAAGATGAAATGGCCTTGTGCTATCTCCTAGCAAGAAGCAATCATCTGGAATACATGTGGTTGATTTCCCATCCTCTCCTTAATTAGAGACCTTCCAATGAACCAATTTACCCACTGATTCCTTGATTTTGCCCTGATTGTCAGCTTCACTTTTGCAAAGCCCTCTTGATATCTCCCCTGGGAATCCACAGGTTTCTGAAGACGCTTTTGTCCAAAAGTGAAGACCCTTTTAGTTCTTATTTAAAGATGCTGGAATCTTCTTCTTCTTTTTTTTTTTACTGATGGCATAGAAAAGAGGAAAGTTACAATTAAATTATGAACATAACCTGGAATGATTGTAGTGAGCTACCCATAGGCACCTTGGCCTCCCAGCTGAAGAAAAATCACATGGTAGTTTGCTTTTACAGAGGAGAAACAAATGAAGCTCAGAGCTATTATTTAAATTAGCTAATCTTTAGCTTGAAGTTGGCATAGATTTGCATAATCCGGGCTACTTGAACAAGAAATAGCATTTGCATGCACTACATGATTTATTAATCAGTGCTGTTGCAGAATATGCAAAACACTGAGCAATACACTCAGACTGATCTGCAAGCATTTGGCCATCTTGACCTTGGCCCTGTTTGCTGGCTGCTTACCTCCATGAGTCAGATTTTCAATCAATTTTTGGCCTCTTTCTTTCTGCTTCTCCTCCCTCTACAGCGCTTTTCTCCTTGGTTAAATGTCCAAGCAGCTTCTCAAAATCTTTCACTTGGCTGAAACTTCCAGCTCTTCATATTGCTTGGATTACCAAGCATTTCTCTGGTAGGCCTCATGAGTTCTCTCCTTCATCTCTTTCACACAAGTAGTCTTCCCTTTCCCTCTCTTTCCTTTCTCTTCTCTTCCCTTTCTTATTTCCTTGTCATTTGCCTATCTATCATGCCTTGAGTTGTATTTATTAAGTTTCTTAAATAGCTTCCTAGCTCCTTCTCTTACTTTCTTTCCTTCATTCTATCCTCCTTTCCATTGTTTTAGGGCTGGTATTATTTGAGCTATAATGAGACATCAGCATATATCTTAGGAAAATTTTCTATCTCTTCTTAAGACCTGTATCTCTGTTTACCAAAATGAATATGACATAAATGGAAGGCCATCAAGATTGGACGTGTTCTACTTATTTTATTGCGCTCAGGTTTTTAGATTTCGATAAAATATCAAGCAAAGCTAATATACTTTTTCAAATAAATATTAAACTTAAAAATTTCTGCTCCATTTTTGTTTCTTTTCATCTTTACCTTATTGTCAGTTCTGCCTCAATTTTAAGCAAGAACCATTTGTTGAGAAAGGTATCGTTTACTAAAGGTCAAGTGAAACCCAGGAAAGCAAAGCCAGAACTGAAATTCATGCGCCAAATCCCCAAATGAATTTTTTCCCTGCTTAGGCCCCCTTCATCCAATTCATTTCCAAGAAGATGAGTTTTAAAACGGTCACTCTGGTGATAGGTTGGCTTACAGCAGCATTCTTCTCATAGCGGAGTGACCTTGAAACACTGTCTCAAAGAGGGACTTGACTTTCTTAACTTTCATTCCCCCAGCCCCAAGCACTCCCCCTCTCTCTCAAGGTTCCCTCAAGGATTCATAGCAGACTAGAACTGGATGATCACTGAGGGCAGCATGAGATGGCAATTCTGACACGCATGATGCAGTGATGGTTCAACACTGTTGTTCCTTAGATGTGTTTTTCCAACATTGTTGGAAGAATGAGCCGTGGTGGCGCAGAATGCAGTACTGCAGGCGACTTCTGCTGACTGCTGGCTGCCAGCAGTTTGACAGTTTGAGTCTCATCAGGCTCAAGTTTGATTCAGCCTTCCATCCTTCCGAGGTTGGTAAAATGAGGACCCAGATTGTTGAGGGCAATATGCTGACTCTGTAAACTGTTTAGAGAGGGCTGTAAAGCACTGTGAAGCAGTATATAAGTCTAAGTGCTATTGCTATTGTTCTACATATATCTAAAAATGATAAGTTAGTAATGAATAATCTGTTGCATTTAAAATACCTTGTGATTTGCTGGCTCCATCTCATATTATCTATAAAGCCATTTCCTGAAAATACGTCCCATATATTTTCAAATAGTTCCATATTCGTATGAAAATATGCTCAGAAGAACACTGGGAATTGCCTCCCACCTGATCTCCTTTACTATTCCTTGTCCCAAAAGTAAGTATTAAGCCTGGTATAAATAGAAAAGTCAGAGGGAGAGGGAGGTAGCTGATAAGTTTGAGTGAACATCCATATCTGCTCAAATACTCATAAAGCTTGTAGTACAAACTGCATTGTGCTAATTGTGAATAGAAGGTGGATGTTTCAGCAAAAACAAGGTTGCAGCATGAAGAGGGTGTATAGGAGACAAGCTAAACTGAGTTCAAAAAATATTGAGGATAACCAAGCAAATAAGACAGATTCTGTTGATTTCTTTTATTTATGTCTGTAGCTATCTCATATGCCTTCACATGGGTTATGTTTCATGGAAATCAGAAGCCTTCATTTTTCTGTTTCCAAAGCTATGTAAAAGGCACCATTAGTTTCTAGAATTATGTTTTATTTATTTTTATTTCTTTCCCTCCATTTATATATGCAATCCGTTTTTTTAATTACTATCAACCATTGTTAACAAAAACTATTTACACATTTTAGTTATGTTTCTACATTACTTTGAAGTTTGGCTAGTACTGACAGATTTGTGCATAATATATTTCCCTCTAGAATCTGGAGTCACTTTTTACTGTAGGCATTTTAAAATATACTTTTGACATCGCCATTTGTCTGTTTTCTAACTGTAAATTATTTTGCCTTTCATTTTCCATTTCAATATTTTTATGCTTTGGAAAGGATTTATCTTTGTATTTGAAAAAAATGTGCCTGGAATATTTTAAACTTAATAAACTTATACAATTTTTCCCCAGATTTTCTCTTTTCTTTAAACAACATGACATAAAATCTATCAACTGTATTTTATTGATCATTCATTAAGGTTAAGAGTTTATGGTAATTTGCAAAACAATAGGCTTGCTGCAATCAAATTAACTTGAGTTGGGTTTTTTTTTTTTCTGCCTGAACAAAAGCTGGAAAAACTTGTGTCTCAGAACTTGTTCCAGAGGTTGAGAAACAGTTGTTGCTTTGTTATTATATTTAGCTGCCAAGATCACCATGCTCACAATTTACACAATGTCTTGGATAGTAATGCAACTTGCATCTTATGCAAGTTCAATATAATTTTGTGAGGCTTTCTGAAAAGACACACAGATCTTCCAAAATTTCAATCACCTTCAGGATTCTTGGAAGATTACGTTCTTTATAGGCTTTATCTGGGAGCAGGGGAACCTTTTGAAGTCAGAAAGCTGTTCAATACCTGTGATTATTGAGTTATTGGCTTTCTCATGCCCTTCTACAGCTCTGCTCAACTTGTGTTTGTGTCCTTGTCAAAAGAGGAGCATCCATCAAGAACAACATGATAGATACAATGCAGCTCAAATAAATGTCTGGCTATTAGCCCCAGTTCTCAGAAATAATATATAACATGTAGGTTTTAGGGAATCCAGCTTTCCAAGTGAGTGTCTTTTCTTCTTAAGTATTACTGCTTCTTCAGAAATCCCAGACAAATACAACATAACAGTATATAATTTCCTCTGTATCAGTGCAAACTACTCCCTGGGCACTCTTATATATTGCTATAGCTGAAAAGATCTTTCAAAATATATTTTATAAAGTATAGAATCTATCAACAGTGCCTCTTGCTTTTTCAGAATTTTCTTTTTAAGTTTTATTCGGGATCATTAGCGTAATATCAGAAAGGAATACTAATAGGGTGATGCAACCTTTTGGATAAATTACATCTTCTCCATTGCATGCTTAGCCATACATCTGGTATATTTTTTTTCATTTGTAAACATCCAATTCAGCGGCAGAATAATCTCTGATATAGCTCACTTTGTATGTACAATCACAATTCATTATAGCATCCATTCTTTTAGGTTGGTTTGGAACATGTTCATGCTATTTCAGGATACAACCAGATTTTCAGCTTTTTATTCCAAAGTCACTTAAATGTACAAACCTCCAGATAGCGTTGCCCTAAATCTGTCTTATTCAAGGAGAGCCCCTGGATCATACCTGAATGCTCAGTTCCTCAGATGTAGCACAAAGAAACAGGACTGATCATATAATGATGAACCTATACTTTCTTCCCTGGATGAAGTGACTGGACCCGGGAGGGGGCTTTATAATTATAATATAAGCTTTCCAGCTATATTCTTGGGCCTCACATTTATTTGTCAAATGTATGTTGCCTCCCATCGCACACATAGTGGGTAGCATACAATAAAACCAGCAATTAAAACATTCTACAAAACCAGTTAAGACAATAAACATAAAACAAGATCACAAGAGGGAAGATATTACATATAATTCAGCCAGTGTGTGAGCTTTCCTATTACCTGGAGATTCCCCCAGGCTAATGAAACATGTTTGAGGGCTTTCACTAGGGCCACAAGACTTGGGGTGAACTTCTCCTTGGGAGGGATGATGTTCCAGAATGCAGAAGCTATGGTAGAAAACACTCATCTGCTGAGTCCCATCAAATGGAACTTCTTTGCAGATGAAACCTGCAGCATGTCTCTCCTGCCAGACCTGATGAAACAAGGAGATACACTTGGGAAGAAGGGGGTCCTTCACACAACTTGGCGCATACCACATAGGGCTTTAAAGGTCAAAACCAAAGACGGGTTGCCCCCGGTTCAGACTGGTTTGCAAGAACTGGGAGTAAAACTGGCCGGAGGCCCCCACCCACCACCCTGGATGTCATCATCTGCAATTTGTGCATGCAATCCCATTGTGAACCAGTAGTAAAGGTAAGTAGAACCCACCCCTGGTCAAAACTATCACCCTGAACCAGATTGGAAACCAAACTGGCAACCAACGTAGCTCACGATGTAGCAGTCTAGCATGTGAAGATATTGGAGCACACATAACTGCCTTTGCCACCCCATTTTGCACAAGTAGATGAAGCTTCTGGATGCTCTATATGGGCAGCTACATGTAGATGATTTTTTTTTTTTTTTTTTGCAGTGATCCATTTGGGAAGTGACCAGAGCAGACCCTTACAAACAGGGACTGGTGCAACTGATGCACGTTACAAACTTGTACAAAGGTTCTTGGTGATAGAAAAATCACTTCTTGAGATAATCACTATCTTTCAAATTTAAGTGGAGATTTGAAATCAGATTTACTTTGTTCCTAAATTAGAATTATTTTATTGAAGTAGGGACCTTTTTTAAAAAATTAGGTTATCACGTTTCAAGAGCATGTTACGGATGCCCTACAAACTGGCTGCTGTGATCATTAAAAAAAAAATCCATTCACAAGAAAGTAAGAATATGTTGCATTTTCAGATCAGAAGCCAAAGAAGTTTTCCAGTGGGCTGTGCCACTCCTCTCTGAAGTTGTATCTTAATGATACCACAACTTTTCCTGGGCTTGCTTACTTTGAAAAACATGACTGTGGCAGTGATAGGTTGCCCCCGGTTCGGACCGGATTGCAAGAACCGGTAGTAAAACTGGTGGGACCCGGACATCATCAGGAAGTTTCTGCTCATGCGCAGAAGTGTGTGCATGGTCCCATTGCAAACCGGTAGTAAAGGTAAGTAGAACCCACCCCTGGACTGTGAGGTTGAGAAAATAACAGCAGGTTTGAAAAAGTGCCTTGCAGCCTAGCATTTGCATAGCATCTTAACTCAAATGTGCACTTTCCTGGAATCATGTAGCTTCTGAACAACCCAACGAAAGAACTCAACAAAAGCTGATTTAAGGATCTACTAACAAGGGCAACTGGGCACCTTCTCTGCTCCAAAGCAGCATTTTGGCTTTGGATCCAAATCAGAACACATTTCCTACTAAAAACAAACAGGTAAGGTCACTTTCCACTAACCTCTTTTTCTTTCCAGGATGTCCTACCACCCCAAGTGAAGAATTGATTGGTGTATTGGTTCCTGTGGTGCTAGTTGCATAACTCTTGATTTAATGTAATATTGGCTTAAGGATTAAAACCAGTAACATTCTGCTGTAATTTTAATTCTTGAAGAAAAATGGTTCTGGGCACATTAGGAGAATTGGATTGTCCTCTTATGCAGCTTTTTAAAAACTGACCACTGCTATGAGATTTATATCCGAATAGTACTGCTATGTTGGCTGCAAGCATAGATGCATTTACGCACTTGAAAGAACATTTTATTTCTGAGTAGATGTATAAGACTAACTGAGCAAAAATTTCAGCTATTAAAATCAATCAGAATTGCAATCTCATGTTTGATGTAATAATATGTGAAAAAGACTTTGGGAGATGGGATCAGGAGGACACTGATGTTAATAATAATAATAATTATTATTATTATTATTATTATTATTATTATTATTATTATTATTATTATTTTATTTCTATACCGCCCTTCTCCCGAAGGACTCAGTGCGGTGTTCAGCCTATTAAAAGCACAAAGACAGACATCAATTTAAAAGTAATTAAAATTATTAAATAATTTTGGCTCAGATTTAAAACCCCAAATTTAAAACACCCAATTTAAAATCATTACATTGATAGCCTGGCCTGGCAGAACAGCAGGGTCTTGAGGGCACAGCGGAATATACGGAGGTCGGAGATCTTACATTTCCAGGGGCAGTTCATTCCACAGGGCAGGGGCTCCCACAGAGAAGGCCCTCCCCCTGGGTGTTGCCAGCCGACATAACTTGGCCGATGGCTCCCTGAGGAGACCGTCTCTGTGGGAGCGGACTGGCCGGTGGGAGACTATTGGGGGCAGAAGTCGGTCTTGAAGGTACCCGGGTCCTATGCCATGGAGCGCTTTAAAAGTGGTGACCAGCACCTTGAATCGCACCCGGAAGACTACTGGGAGCCAGTGCAGCTTGCACAGGAGGGGTGTCACGTGGGCACAACGAGTTGCACCCATAATCACCCGCGCGGCTGCATTCTGGACCAGTTGGAGCCTCCGAGTGCTCTTCAAGGGGAGCCCCATGTAGAGAGCATTACAATAGTCCAGCCGGGAGGTGACAAGGGTGTGAGTGACCGTGCGCAATGCGTCCCGGTCCAGAAAGGGCTGCAACTGGCAAATCAGGCAAACCTGATAAAAAGCCCCCCTGGCCACGGCCGTCATATGCTCTTCTAAAGACAGCCGTGCGTCCAGGAGAACACCCAGATTGCGAGCCCTCTCTGTGGGGGGTAGAGATTCACTCCCAATAGATGGCACCAGCTGACTATATCGGGACGCTGGAAGCCACAGCCACTCGGTCTTGGAAGGGTTGAGTCTGAGCCTATTTCTCCCCATCCAGACCCACATGGCCTCCAGGCAGTGAGACATCACATCAAGGGCATCGTTGGGCTGGTCTGGGCTGGAGATGTACAGCTGAGTGTCATCAGCATACTGATGAACTCTCACCCCAAAACCACAATGATCTCACCCAGCGGCTTCACATAAATATTGAACAGAAGGGGCGAGAGGACCAACCCTTGCAGCACCCCATGCAAGGCACCTCGAGGTCGACCTCTGCCCCCCTGCCAGCACAAATTGCGAACAGTCGAAGAGGAAGGAGGAGAACCACCGCAGAACGGTGCCCCCTATTCCTAACCCCCTCAACCGTTGCAGCATGATACCATGGTCGATGGTATCAAAAGCCGCTGAGAGATCTAATAGGACCAGGACAGAGGAGCAACCCTTCACCCGAGCCCTCCAGAGATCATCTACCAACACGACCAATGCGTTTCTGTGCTGTACCCATGTCTGAAGCCCGACTGGTACGGGTCCAGACAGATAGCTTCATCCAGGTGCCGGGGAAGCTGTCGTGCCACCACACTCTCAATAACCTTCGCCACAAAACGAAAGTTGGAGACCGGACGGTAGTTAGCTAATTCAGCCGGGTCCAGGGAAGGCTTCTTGAGGAGAGGCCTCACTACCGCCTCTTTCAAGGCGGCGGGAAAGGCACCTTCACTCAAAGAAGCACTTATAATCCCCTGGAGCCAGCCTCATGTAACCTCCCGGGAGGCCAGTACCAACCAGGAGGGACACGGGTCCAATAAATACGTGGCGGCACTAATCTTACCCATAACCCTGTCCACATCCTCGGGAGCCACAGGATCAAACTCCTCCCAGATAATATTCTCTTTTTTTTTATTGAAAAGTTTTAAAAAGTATTACAGACATTTCCCCTTCCCCCTCCCTCATCCCATTCCAACCCTCCCCTTCCCCTCCCTCCCCACCCCTACTTCCCAGAGCAAAATACAGTGTATAACATTTGGCAATCATAAGCTAACATAAGCTAATTTTCTTTAGCCTCCTATCCCCCTATTTATTTTTATTTTATTTTATTAAATTTCTATACCGCCGTTCTCCCGAAGGACTCAGGGTGGTGAAGAGCCAAAAAATAAAACACAGAAATACAAAATTTAAAATAGATTAAAACAGATTAAACAATTTGGCTAAATTTTAAAATATCCCATGATTAAACAAATTAAAATTAGTATTTATTTATTTATTTATTTATTTATTTATTTATTTATTTATTTATCAAATTTCTATACCGCCCTACTCCCGAAGGACTCAGGGCGGTGAACAGCCAAGATAAAATACAGATAATACAAATATTAAAAAATCCCTTAAAATTATTAAATATTTCGGCCGAAACACAGATTAAAACACCCAATTTATAAAATCACGAATTAAAAAATTTAAAAATTTAAAAGAGGGGAGTTAGGCCAGGCCAGCTTGCTGAAATAGAAAAGTTTTGAGAGCACGGTGAAACGTGCGCAGGTCCGGGATCCTCCGTATCTCCGGGGGGAGCTCGTTCCAGATCGTAGGTGCCCCCACAGAGAAGGCTCTCCCCCTAGGGGCCGCCAGTCGACATTGTTTGGCCGACGGCACCCGGAGGAGCCCCTCTCTAGGGGAGTGTACTGGCCGGTGGGAGGCTATTGGTGGTAGCAGGCAGTCCCGTAGATAACCAGGTCCTAAGCCATGGAGCGCTTTAAAGATGGTAACCAGAACCTTGAAGCGCACTCGGAAGACCACCGGGAGCCAGTGCAACTCGCGCAGGAGAGGTGTTACATGGGAGCTCCACGTTGCTCCCATAACCACCCGTGCAGCCGCACTCTGCGCCAATTGGAGCCTCCGAGTGCACCTCAAGGGGAGCCCCATGTAGAGAGCATTACAATAGTCCAGACTAGAGGTGGCGAGGGCGTGAGTGACCGTGTGTAGGGAGTTCCGATCTAGAAAGGGACGCAACTGGCAGATCAGGCGAACCTGATGAAAAATCCTCCCGGTCACGGACGTCAAGTGCTCTTCTAGAGACAGCCGTGAATCCAGGAGGACGCCCAAGTTGCGAGCCCTTTCCGTGGGGGCCAATGATTCGCCCCCAATAGTCAGCGATGGCACAAGCTCACTATATCGGGACGTCGGAAACCACAGCCACTCAGTCTTGGATGGGTTGAGCCTGAGCCTGGAGAACGAGTGGAACTATGGGGGCCGGAGCGCCCTACTGCTTGAAGACAGTGGGTGTGTGCTCCCTTAACATGATATGGCCCCCTACTCCCACCATATCTACCCCTCCCACTCACAGTACCAATGATGGAAACACAGTCTGGACAAGCTTGACCCCCCCTGTTACTCCCTGATCCCCCCCACCCCTCTCTTGAACTTTTAACTGCCCTTTTACTAAACTAAATTTAAGTACTTTATAAAATCTCTGATCAATCATAAGCTATTTGAAATTTTTTAGTCCGATATTTGCCTTGAATATAATCAATCCATCTTCTCCATTCTAACATATATTTCTCATTTGAATGGTCCTTTAGATATGCTGAAATTTTCTCCATGTCTGCTAAATTTACTAGTTTTAATGTCCATTCTTGAATAGTAGGTAAATCTTCCTTCTTCCAGTACTGCACCACCAAGAGTCTTACTGCAGTTATTAAGTTCAGAATCAAATTAGTCTCTATAGCCATACAATCTGTAATTATACCTAACAAAAACAACTGTGGAGTAAACTTTATCCTTTTTTAAAAAATATTTTGAATAATCCACCATATTTTAACCAAAATGCTTTAACTTTTTTACAAGTCCACCAAACATGAAAATAGGTAGCATCAATATAATCACATCTCCAACATTTGGGTTGTAGGTTTGGGTATATACAAGCTAACTTTTCAGGATCCAAATGCCATCTATAAAACATTTTATAAAAATTTTCTCTCAGATTTTGAGCTTGTGTAAATTTTACATTTCTTACCCAGATCCTTTCCCATGTTTCCATCATTATTGGTTCCTCGAAATTTTGTGCCCATTTTATCATATAATCTTTAACTAACTCTGTCTCTAAATCTATTTCTATCAATATATTATACAACCTTTTTATGTGCATTTGACTCTGGTCCCTAATTTGTTTTATCAAATTTTCTTCACTTTGTGTAATACCAATTTTCTGATCTTTTTCCATCTATTCTACAGCTGTACATACTGAAACCAGGTTTGAATTGCCCTTTCCTCTCTTAATACATTCAGAGGCTTTAACTGTAGTACATTTCTTTCTGTAATCAGAAGTTCTTTATAAGTAATTACATCCTGTCTTTGTTCTATACTTATATTTTCTATCGCATGTCTGGGTACTACCCACAGGGGTATCTTGCCATTCAATTTATATTGGTATTTTTTCCAAACACGCAGGAGGGCATTCCTTAATATGTGACTTTTAAAAGTCCTATCCACCTTCTTCTCATAAACTAAGTAGGCATGCCAACCATATAGCAAAGCATACTCTTCAATATTCAATATTCTTTCATCTGTTAAATTAATCCAGTCACTAATTGCTGACAAAACAGCTGCTTCGTAGTACAATTTTAGATTGGGCAATTTCAAACCTTCTCTTTCACGTATATCCTGCATTATTTTTAATTTAACTCTCGGTCTCTTCCCTACCCAAACAAAGTTATTAATGCCTTTCTACCATTCCTCCAAATTTGCATCCTTTTTAAGTATTGATATCATTTGAAAGAGAAATAGAAACTTGGGCAGAACATTCATTTTAACTACTGCTATTCTTCCCAACAAAGACAGTTGTAATTTTTTCCATTTATCCATCTCTATCTGTATTTTATGCCATAACAATTTATAATTATAAATTATAAATCCCTGTCTTGTTCCTTTTTCAATTTTAAAAGTTTCTGTGAGACTACCATTAACTATTATTTGGGCTGTTTGTTTCTGGTATATTGCCTTAATAGATTGTATGAAATGCTCTCCCAACTGCGTCTTTTGTGCTACTATTCTCAAGACCTACCCTCATCTCCTCCCCTGGACTCATCCAGTCAGAATCCAAGCCTTCCCGAATCCAAGCGATGTTGCCTAAGGAATGGTCAAATAAGAGAATATATAGCCTGCATCTGCATAATAGCTGGAAAAAGAGACTCAGAAGGGACCCTCCCCAACTTCTCAGACTGCCAAAGAGATATTTGTATTTTTAAACATGCAAGATACTATTAATGTAGCCTTACAATAAAGTAGTATTAGCTCATCTGGTCTTGTTTGCTGTCTGGTCTACGTGGCAAGACTGACACCAATCTTGCAAAGCTGACACTTTATTTCTGACTATACATATAAGACTGACTGAGCAAAAATTTCAGTTATCTGAAAACACAAATCTGCAAAGAGGGTCCTTTCTGAACTTCTTTCTCCACCCATTATGAAGCTATGGGCTCTGTCCTGTCTTATCTGACCGCTCCCTAGGCAGCATCTCTTCTCCCTGTCTCCCAAGGTCTTTTCCTCATACCATTCCATTTGGCATCCAGGTAATAAGCATAACATTTTAACAATAGAAAATTTGTGTCTATTAAGATTTTGTTTTCCCCTTGAAAGAAATACAGAGTGAAGGTTGTGGATGTATCTTGGCATATCCATTAAGTCTGGGGGGTTGGGGGGTGGGCTTAGAAGTTGTTGCAAATGTTTAAGATCTAAAATATTTCTTTCCTTTGATTTCAGCAGCATCTTTTAAAATATGATCATTCTGCCATAGCATTTTCACAACTCTTCACATTCTAAATGCTTTTGGACACACAGACCATGGGATTAATTATATAACGTGAGTAACAATTCATGAATATTTAACACTCTCATTTAATTCTTAATGAAGAATTATACATTTTGACAGTGGTATTTAATGTGTTTTAAGGAAATAGTTCTCATTAATTCCCCCTTCCCTGTGTGTCTGTCTCTCTCTCTCTGTGTGTGTGTGTATATAGACTTGTGAGATGGAATCAGAATAATAAGGTGGATTGAGGGATTGTCATTGTTCCTAGGTTGTGTTTTAATTCAGTTTTATTTCAGTTTCTTGTCACTGTGGAAAGAGGTACGGTGTTTCTTTATGTGACATACCTCAGTTATTGCATTAATGCTGCAATCCTATATAACGTTTACCTAAAGCTACAATATTTATGACTAGACTTGTATAGGATCATACTAGCTCTTAAAGACAGCTTTATAAAATTTATTTCAACTTAACTGTTTAAAATTATAGGAGTAACATATTACAAACATTACTTGACTTTCTTGTCATTTGGTTCCTTGGCATAGCCTTACACCAAATAGCACTAGCAATAGAAATAACACTTAGACTAATATACCGCTTCACAGTGCTTTACAGTACTCTCTAAGTGATTTACAGAGTCGGCTTATTGCCCCCAACAATCTGGGTCCTCATTTTACTGACCTCGGAAGGAGGGAAGGCCGAGTCAACCTTGAACCTGTTGAGGTTCGAAATTGCAGGCAGCCGGCAGTCAGCAGAAGTAGCCTGCAGTACTGCATTCTAACCACTCTGCCACCATGTCTCCTTTACTAAATATTGGTAATGGATCCAGATATAGGTAGTCCTTGATTTATAACCATAACTGAGTTCAAAATTTTCATTGCTAAGCATGGCAACTGCTAAATGAGTTTTGCTTTATTTTACAATGTTTCTTGCCATAGGTTAAGTGAATCACTTCATGTTTTAAGATCTGGCTTCCCCATTGACTTTGCTTTCCAGTCAAAACTCCATATTCAGTTTGCAAAAGATGAACACTACAACCATCATAAATACATACCAGTTGCCAAGCATCCAGATTTTGATTATGTAACTCTGGACAGGCTGCAATGGTTGTGAGTATGAACAACAGTCTAAGTCACTTTTTCCAGTATTGTAACTTTGACTGGTTCCCTATTGAATGTTGTAAGTCTAGGACTATCTGTATTGCAATGAGGAGAAAAGAGATTTCATGAAGGCATTTTTGTTACATATATTCAGTGGCCTAGACACTAAGCTTGTCGATCAGAAAGGTCGGCAGTTCGGCGGTTCAAATCCCTAGTACAGGTCTCCTGCATGAGCAGGGGGCTGGACTAGATGACCTCCAAGGTCCCTTCCAACTCTGTTACTGTTACCTTCTCGTTGAGTATTTTATATATAGTTGCTTGATTTGACTGCCCTGCTTGTTGACAAGGAAAAATCTGTGGAACTATTCCCTCTGTTGAGGGAACTTGAGCTGGATAGAACAATTTATTGGATTTGATAGCAGAATACTAACAAATCCAATAAATATGGTATCAAAGAATTTTCAAAAATTAATCCGTATATCCTCCAGTTTTGACCCTTAGCATATGTTTTATATAAAATCTTAAAGCAAAAAAATCAAAGAGCTAATATTAGGAAGAAAAGGAAGGGAGGAAGGAAGGAAATAATGCAATAATGAAATAAACAAATCTACAAAATCCAATCAAGTATTTTATAATCTTTCAGTAAGGGTTGAATTTGTTTATGAAGAATATATCTTCTGTAGTTAAATATTTTTGTAACTAATAAAGTGATCACAGCACTAATATTCTGGAAATTCCTGAATATTCTGAAATGCAGGAATAAGGCCACTAAGCTGCCCCTGTGGAAAGGAACATCTAACTTTGGAGATGTTATGATCGAGTTTCATCCCCAACTGGGAGACACAGTAGCAATTTCATTGAGACAAGCCGTGAATGCAGAAAAATGAATGTACCTGAGCCCCAAACTCTTGGAGCAGCATTGGAGGCCCTTCTGATCCAAATTTCAAAGCTGCCTCTTATCAGCATAAAAACTTTCCATCCAATCCTACTCTGAACTTTTCTGCTATCCTTGGATGCAGAATTACCCACCAGGTAGTCAATCTGCTGCCAATTTGTTAGGGTAAACTATTTCCTACCTGCAGCTGTACAATTTCAGCAGAAGCATGCTCAGATCTCCATTATGTTTCCCAGGCTATTTGCTGCTCTCTCTGCTTCCATTTTGATAAGCAACAGAAGCAATTAAAAAAAAATCCAGTCTTTAACACTTTTAGCCATGGGGGAAATTTTAAATTTCTGGAAGGGGTTGACTGATTGTATGCCTCACGAAACAAAATGCATAATTAAGTAGCCGTACTCTCTCAACATAATCTACTCTTCTGAGCAGCTGAAAGCCCCTGTGTTCCTCCATCGCTAAGTATTAAAACCCCCTTCTTGCAATCAGCCTGAAGCTTACCAGATAAAAGATATTTCCTGAACCGACATAACAGAAACAGTTTAATGTCCCTAGCGCCACACTTCTGCGTGAGCCTGGAATAATGTCTCATAAAAGCATTACCTGCATATGTACGGAGAGAACGGACAATGGATATATAGAAGAGAAATACGCCATCTATCCCATCTGTGGAGGCATCTTCTCTGCAAGAAAAACACCGAACAAAGATGGAATTTTCCTCCCCGCTCATTTGATAGTTTAAAATGTGCATCTTTTTTTTACACCTCTTAAATGAGAGAGAGAAGAGAAAGAACTTAATGAAGATTTTGTTCAAGGCCAGATTAGAAGCTGCCTATACCTTTTGCTGATACAAAATACAAAAAATGCTTTACCTCGAATCCCTTAAAGATAGCAATAACAGGTAGACTTATATATAGCTGCCACCACAGCTCCAGATGCAGTCTTAACCAACGTCAGCAAGTGAATATCATTCTCACTGCATACGCTTATTTTGACTGTGAGATGGAAGGCAGATTCGCTTTTCAGGGGACCTACTGTCGCCATTGTACCTCTTATTTAAAAGGAGAAATCGGCATTCCTCAAGATTTAAGTTACCAGTGCAGATTCCAAGCATTTATTTAAAAATATTTTCTTAAAAGAAGAAAAACTTCCTGTAAGTTAATAACACAGTGCAATATGACAGTGGAAAGGGTGCATTAGACAGAGGGGTAACAAATATTGAACCCTTTACAGGTGAAAATAAAACAGATGAATTACGACTTTAACTCTGGATCCGAAAAGAGCAATTTAAAGGTAGAGTCTAGGTCCAACCCTCAACAACAGAGCAGCCTGTAACAGGTTATTATAACTCTTGTTGTTGTGTTGAGTTTGTTTTCAGAAGGAAAAGAGCCTGAGGCTCAAGCTACATATTATCACCAGCATTGTTAAAGCTTAATTTCCAGAGATCTATAGCTTTGCCCCCCTCCCTCCCCTAGACATGAAAACAACAGCAGGAGCCCTTTAAAATTAATTTCTATCATAAGAGGCATTCTGCTCACCAAAGCACACACTGCTATCCTCATTTCTCAGATTAGCTAAGAGCCTCCAAATAACAAGCATGTTGCTGCTGCGGTTGTAGCTGTGGGCAGCGTATAATTTTTATAGAAGAAAAAAGAGTTGTTCCAAGCACCAGCTTGTAAACACAGCCCCGGGTAAAGTAAGGGAGGAGCAGAGGACAAGGTTATCTCTGAAATTTGTTCTACTGCTCTAATCCTATCAACTCACAGAATATTAGACAATGTCATAAAGAGATCCCTTAAATAATAAAGGTTTATGGTGGCCAAACAGATTGCCACTGCACCAAGATGTACCTAAGGTATGAGAAATATTTCCTTGCACAGGTTAGTAAATCATGCCTGCTCCAGCAGTTGCCCTACAGTTTCCAATCAATCCTACAATGTGTTTAGCCTGGAGAACAGAAGACCGAAAGTTCATTTTCTCACCCAGATTAGGGCTTCCAATCTCATTATTTTATTTCCAACTCATCCCCCTACATCCCCTGGTACCATAAGGATTTCTTAAAAAAAAACAACACTCTCTGGATCTTATTACTTACACTAAGAAGGACAAACTGTTGAATTATATTGTCTCAAAAACAGCCCTAAATTGAATGAGCCTGAGTGATACGTATGGAATTTGCAAGATAGCAAGGAGACATTGGATAGTGCAATCAATAGCCCAAAGGAGTGTTGGGTGGGCCATTACTGAAGGCCTTTAGACTGAGTCTGAAACTGTTCCCAAATGTTGGCTGGATTTTTGGTGTGGAGTAACAGGTTGGGCTAAATGTCTGATGGATTCTTTCAAACTTTCTAGCCTTTCTCATTCTGGTGAGATAACAATATATTATTATAGAGTAGAGTAGAGTAGAGTAGAGTAGAGTAGAGTAGAGTACAGTAGAGTAGAGTAGAGTATAATATTTTATATTATTATATATTATAATAATATATTCTTATATTAAGAATATAAAATAAAAAGAACTTTAAATGCTACAAATACATAATACTGAAACAGATCCTAAATGTCATCAACAATTGGGAGACTGATTTTTAAAAATCCATATTTACTGATTTCTAAACACTAAGAGCAGTGCAGAAGAAGTTATCTTGTACATAGAGAAGATAGCTTGGAACACAATTCCTTAGCAGGTTAATAGCATCACTTTCAATTTAGCATTATAAACAGAATTGACAACTAGATATTTCAAGATAAGCATCATGTGATTTCCATATCTTGGGATACAATAAATATATACTCTCAAAGGGTTCTTATGTTTCCTTATTTTATTATAAGTTTTGTTCTGATTTTTCAAATACCATCTTAAAAAAATAGGACAATTTAAAACAATAATGGTCTTATTGGAGCATGATGAAATATTACAATAGTACCAATATCTTTATATTTTTGAACAACTAGGGATCAAGATTTAGGGACCTCTTCCTACAAAGGTTTTAAAATTCATCACATATATAAATTTAATATAAAATAATATATATATTACTAATTTATTAGTAATAATAAATTTATAGCACTTTCTATAAATAAATTTATTATCACACTAAATACATTTATTATCACTTTCAAGATATATTACATCTGACAAATGATTTAAAACTTGATTAACATCTCCAGCTATTTATTTATATCACAGCTAAAATAAAAAAGAAATTAACAATACCCATATAAAAATTTGAAAGTTCCTTATTAGGGCCATAATAATGAATGCATTAGTATTGAATCAATAACATTAAAATATATTCTTATGAATAAAACGTTATCCATTATACATTTTGAAAGCCTGTTAAACATATTGACCATGTGTTTTACAGATTCTGAATTATATTTTTATCAATACATCTGGATGAGAGATATGTCTTATGTGAAAGCATATGTGTTTCTTGCAAAATTCCAAACTTTAGATTTTAAATTGCCCCATTTAAGCAACTTTCTCTTGCACGGAGATTTAAGGCGTCTACATGCCTTAAAGGAAACAATTAAAGACTTTGTAAGTGAAAAAAAAAAGAGTACATAAGGAAACCAGTATTCTGGCAGGTTAAAGGAGAAAAAAAGAAAAGAAATTTTATGCAATTAAGACAAAGCTTTGAAAGAGCTAAAAAGAAAAACATAAAAGAATCACAAAGAGAAAACAGAGGGAGGAAAATTGAATAAGAAATCAGATATGGTTAAAAAAGAAATATACAAAGTCAACCCTCCCCCCCAAAGAAGCTATTTAAAAAAAAAACTTATTCTACAAGGATTTTCAAAAGAGATGCAGAGAAAATAAAGGGGTGTGTGTGTGTGTGTGTTTATACATACATACATACATACATACATACATACATACATACATGTGTATATACATATCCCCACTGTTTATTTCAAATGATCCCAAACTTTTCTGCAATTTG
This sequence comes from Arizona elegans, assembly GCA_022577455.1. Lineage (NCBI taxonomy): Eukaryota > Metazoa > Chordata > Lepidosauria > Squamata > Colubridae > Arizona > Arizona elegans. The sequence continues at coordinate 132,640,909 of JAKOOJ010000002.1, read as the reverse complement.
TAAATAAAAACCCTATCCCAGAATTTATGGCTTTAAAAATGCCTTAGGGTGATGGGGAATTTCATTTTATTTTGTCAAATGAGTTTCGTTAAATACTTTACATTTTTGAACTATTTGTGAAGGAAAAATAATTGTCTTCTTTGCCTTCCATTCCAAAAGTTGTTCTTGCCAAGATAAATGCAGGATATAACCCCTGTTAAAAATCTCATTACAATAGAATTGAGATTTTTGTTGGATGGAAACAGACACTCACCTGATAAATCTAACTGTATTCCAGTTGCACTGAAAAGATGTTTCGTATAAATTTCTCCCCCAGCTTATATGGATCTTTCCTTGGTGTCTAAAGAATGTTTAGATGATTTCTACAAATAACGTATAAATGGGTCATTTCATTTTAAAAGTTATTTATTTTCAGCACAGTATGTGTTTATCAAAATTGTCAAGTTGGGTGACTCTTTTTTATTGAACCAATTACTAGGGCTTTTGACTCCCCATTTTCTGATCTCAACACTTTGCTTTCTCACCAGAAAGTGGTTTCTCCTCATTCATTGCAGTTTTTATCTGCATTAATTTTAGTTTTTGTAAAGTTGTCATTCCAAATTTTCCTGCCTGTCAACTTCAGAGGCATAATTTACTGCCACAGAGCATCAATTTTACAAAAGAAAGAAAGAAAGAAAGAAAGAAAGAAAGAAAGAAAGAAAGAAAGAAAGAAAGAAAGAAAGAAAGAAAAAAAGAAAGAAAGAAAGTTTTCCACTTAGACTTATTAGTTAAAGTCCACTTTAACTAATGGAAGCCAAAGTTAAATAGGCCCTTAAACTGGCAAAAAGATAGATCATAACTACCAGCAATCCAAAGTCATTTTTCATTGTTAAAAGTTTTTTTAAAAAACCTAGCTTATTTCATACATATTAATCCTACTTTTCATTGAAGATCACATCAGGATACTGGAAGTTTCCAATTTAATATTGCAAGAACCTAGTTAAGTGTCTTTGGATTAGATTCTCGGCATAACATTCAGATATGGGTATCTGGATGTGGAAAGTCAAGTGAAAGACGTTGTTGGATGTATAAACCGTTGGAAGAAAACGAAGGAGTGATCTATTACCTTTAGCTAATTCTCTTGCAGAATTAGAGCATTGTCAGTTAACAGCTATGTCTCACCTCTGACACTGACTGCATGAAGCCAAGACAAAAGAAAGCTAGTTAGTCTCCATTTTATAAAATGAAATTTAATTTACATAAAGATGAATAAAATAGACTAATGAGATCTGGATTTTGATCATCCAGATTTTTATGGTTCATAACTGATAGCTCTAAAATAGAAAAAGCTGTAAAAGGTGGAGGACAGCCATCAATAGACACATAGAAATAAAGCTTATTTATATACCAATCAAAAGAGGCAAAAAAGCTAAGGTAGAGCAATCAACACCCAGCTAAGCAGGGATTAACAGCAGGTAAACAATCAAGCAGAAAAGAATACCTTAATTTAGGAACATCCAAGGAAAAAAAACAGATGCCACCAGCATCGGAAAGTCAAACTACTATATATAAACAGGGAGCGAACCCTAACTCACATGTGTTGATGTTACTATCTAGTTAGGTAATGAATTGTTTGCAAGCAATCAACCAAGCACAGAAAACACCAAGGACTCCTTATACTCCTTAACTCTTGACTACTAGCAATGTTGGTTGGAGCTGCCAGAGGTTGTAACTGAATGTCATCTGGAAGATCATACGCTCCCCATTCCTACAATAAGTGGAAATTGCAAATGAATTTGGATATTGTAATGAAAGTACTAACTAAATCAGACAGTTTTCAGATTGAAAGCATTCAACATTCTTTCTATAATTAAAGCTCATGAGTATTTCTGGGCATTTGATTGATTAAATTAGTGGGCTTCTTTCAGTTGGAGGACTGAATGTGTTTTCACTCATGGTTTGAGGCTCTGTTAGATTTGATTTTCATATCAATTTATTTCAAGGACAAAATCTTTTGTAGTGCTAACCTCCATAAAATTGACTCAAGGGCAGATTCAAGCAGGTGTTTTTGAAGTGATATCAACACAAACAAGTGCCAAACTACAAATAAATACCAAACTAAGGTAAAATGAAGCATGCACTTGTGACTTTAAATAGACATCTTACAGAACAAGTTCTTAAATTTAAAGGGCAGGAGATTAACTCCTGAGCCTCCATTGAAGCCAAAAGATCACAAGTGATTCAATGAGACTCGTTGTCTGGGTGTGGTATGCTTGATCCAGTTTGGTTCCACAGTGGAGGGTTCAAGACTTCTATCCACCAACGTTTCACACTAGAATCCCAATCCTTCCAGTAAGGACTTAAAATTTCATTAAATATTTTTTTTAAAAAAACCCTCCACCCAAGCTTTATTTAATTAATGTCAGAGTTTGAGTATTGCCTGAAAATATTAAAAGGACACTATGTAAGAAAGGTGGAATGAAACACAGAATATTTTGTGTTTCAGGTTTCCCTATGTGTGTGTTGTCATATATGATGATGATGACAACAGATGTCAACAAATGTCATTCCAATGTGAGCATACAACTTTGGCACATACAAATGCTTGTTTGTTTGTTTTTCAAATATTACCAGTATGGCAGAAAAATCCAGCTAACAGAGAATTTATTTTTCCAGTTAAATGCTCGATACTTGAAGAAAAGAGTTGCAAGATGAGATTTTGGGTGTTAGCAATACCTCAAGGGAAAAAGCAATGATCTGAAATGAATCGTTGATGTTATTAAATAGGAAATTGGCCCTTTGCACTCTGAAATTTTAGTATGGATATTTGTATTACAAACTTAGACCAGAATAATGGTAATATGTTTATCGGGCGAATCCAGAGAAGGCTGCACATGAGAAGACAAACCAAGTTCAATGCAGGGTAAAGGCTTTTGACTCTGCATGTGCCATTGGTTCATGGGGACTGAGGCAAAATTTAGAGAATGACAGGAAGTGCATTTTGTTTGAATTCTTGTCTCTTAGATGCCTGCATTTTTCAAAGTGGATGTTATTAAACTATAACAGGCTTTTAAATTCTTTTAACTTCAATATAGGTCTGCTGATGAATAAAAAGTAGTATAAACTAGCAAGGCTCCTTTAGCCAGACATCTAGAAAGCTACATACAGTTGCAGGAGAATTGGAGGAGAATCAAGATGAAGATATGTGAGAGACATGGGCGCAGGGGTGAAATCCAGCAGGTTCTGACAGGTTCTGGAGAACCGGTAGCGGAAATTTTGAGCAGTTCGGAGAACCAGCAAATACCATCTCTGGCTGGCCCCAGAGTGGGGTGGAAATGGAGATTTTGCAATATCCTTCCCTCAGGAGTGGGGAGGGAATGGGGATTTTGCAATATTCTTCCCCTGGAGTGTGGTGGGAATGGAGATTTTGCAGTATCCTTCCCCTGCCACGCCCACCAAGCCACACCCACCAAGCCACATCACGCCCACCAAGTCACACCCACAGAACCAGTGGATTTCACCATTGTATGGGTGCTTAAGAAGTTTGATATACATACATACATACATACATACATACATACATACATACATACACGTGTGTGTGTGTGATGTACTGCATGTGAAAAAGGACAAGTTTTCAATTATACAGTAGTACATGTTAGGGTTTTTTTTTTAAACCTCCCTGGTGGATACCTGAAATGGTATGCAGGAATGACGTTGGGAGAGAGGAGAAAGAACTGCAGTCTTGACAGCCAAAAGGTATGTCAACCCACAGAAGGAAAAGGTTGGCAAGTGTCTCAAGAAGGGACACTTCCCACTTTTTATGAAAGCAAAAGTGAAGGAGGGGAAAAATGCATTCTGTAACGATATGTAGAAATGCCCTTGGTAAACAGGATGAGGGAGAATCACAGACTGGACAATTGGTGTGCATCCGTTTCTGGACTACCTTGATGAAGCTAACTATCCTCGTATTTAAAAAACAAAGGCCACTCTTTTGAAGACAGCAAAGTTCACATTTTGGACAGAGAGGACCGCTGGTTTGAAAGAGAGGTCAAAGAGGCCATCTATGTCAAAATTGAACAGCCCTCTCTCCACAGAGGGGGAGGGATACAACATCAACTATCTCCAGTCTACAACACAGTCCTTTCAACAGTTCCAAGAAGGCTCCACACCCATTTGCAACACCCTGACGACATAGATAAACCTCCAGGTGGCCTCAACTACCGCATTCGCTAAAAGAATGCAAATGACCAACTGTCTGCAAGGAGTATAAATCCTTCCATTCCCCACCATCCAGTCAGAGCTGAAGAAGCTTCTTGGATGAGAAGCAAAATGTCTTCAAAGAAAAAACCAGAAAGTCCAGTTGCCTCTTGAAAAAGCACCTTTGGGAATACCCTAGCAGCATGCAGGCTAGGAAATTCTGGGATTTGATGTTCACACATCTTAAAGTTATCAAGTTTTGAAAAACACTGCTGTACATCTGATATTGTAATTAAAATAATTGTTGTGTTTCTGAGGACCCCTTTAGAAATAATGAAGTAAATGTTTGGCTCTGTGTTTATTCATTTAATAGATTTATATACTGCTTATTAACTAAAATTCTGAACATGTCTTAAATATTTTTTTAAAACACAATAAATATAATGAGAACCATGTTCAGTACTTGAAAAAATGCAAGCAGTCTCATCGGAATCTGACTAGATACATGCATCCAATACAAATCAGTGGAACAGTTTCTGAGTAAATACTCATAACATTTGTATTGTATGAAACATATTTATTCTTTGTATTTTCCATTAGAAGCTAATTGAATTTTATTTACTGAGGAAGGAGCTTCACAAAATGGTCCCTTTCCTACAATTTGATTTGCATTAGTCGTATTGATCAGTGTACTAAATAAAACATATCTCTTTCAGGACGCTTAATCTGTCAGTAACAGGATTCTTGTTTCGTCTTTGCGTACGTGTAGATGACATTGTGATTATGTTCTTTTAAGCATAAATGGACAATAGCATATTAAAAATATCAGTATCGCATTCAAGGAACTTGGGGGTTGTTGATTCAGGTTTCTATGCCACAAATTTACATTTCTGTAAATTGCTTTTCAGGTTAAATATTGTAAAATATTGCAAACTAAAACAAAATAAAAATGAATAGGCTTTTTCTCATAGGGTAGAACTTAAGAGAAACTTTATACATCTCTCTCTCTCTCTCTCTCTATCTATCTCTCTACCTCTGTCTGTCTGTCTATCTACACACACACACACACACACACACACACTGGTACATATATACATACACGTATATGCCATCTTATAAACTTATCAGGAAATTCTCAGTACCCTGGTTTTCTTCTTGTCACAATATTCAATATTTCTAGGAACTATCCCAGTTTTCTTTCACAGCAGTAGCTCTATTGTGTTTGAGTTTAGAGGACATCATTATCATTACATTGAATTTGTTTAGCGATATGTTTGTGCTATCTGTGCAAGCCAAGATTTCCATTTTAGTTACATGAGAAGTGAAAAGGAGAAAATTATATACATGTTAGCAAAAATGTCACAACAGAATCTGTCATGAAAATTAACAGTAGTTAATTCTATAGAAAATGCCTTTAACAACTCAGATTTATTTCTTTGAGCAAGCTATCAGTGATACATCAAGCAACCTGCCATCAAAGCTTGAAACTTGACCCCCATCATGCTCAATAAATGTTTCAGCTCAATCCTAATACTGCTGTAAAAGTGGGTGTGACAGCTTCAATTTATCTCTAGCTGTGCAAAGTATTATTCTAAAATATTCAGAAACAAAGAAGTAGGGCAAATAAGATGACTGCTGATAGATGGTAACTTTGTGTTGTACGTGAATTTTTTATTTGCTCTTGATTGTGAAGGTTAATATGGGGTGTTGAAGTATGCATGAGGTATCCTTGCTGGCAACTGCCATTCATTTTTACACTCATTGACATTCTATCAGTGAGCCATTCAATTGTCATCCTTAGAGAGTTTGAAAACCGCATCTTGTTTCATCCTAGAAATACTCAGAACAATTGCTCTAACACTCATTGTTGATAAGGAAAATGCCATATGGATTTATGGTGCTAATTAGTTTTCACTTTTGAGGCTGAAGTCTTCCTCGGTAGGAAAGTTTTGCCAAGATTTTATAATTATCTCTTAAACTACCCATGCAGTCAGCCACCAGTATTTATTGACTAACTTTAACATCTCCAGAGCATCAGCATGTATCAAGACTCACTATTGTAAAAGAAGTGAATTCCAGCAATGGAAATGACTGTAGATACTTATTTATTTATTTATTTATTTATTTTTATTTATTAAATTTTTATACTGCCCTTCTCCCGAAGGACTCAGGGTGGTGAACAGCCAGGATTAAAATACATACAATATGAAAATTAAAATAGTTTAAAAAATAAATATACTTCTGGTTTTCCATTATCATTCTTCCATAAATGACTATTTGAAGAAATATGTCTCTTTTATAATTGATTTATAGCTCATTTCTAACATTAATCGGTAGGACCTGTTTCAACAACATTTTATTTTATAAAATGTGTTGAACTTTAAGAAAATCGAGAAAGACATGAATATCATTGCTGTGTCGGGAGTGTGGTCTACTTTTGATTGCCAGCAATAGTTCGATGCATAAGGAGAATATTTGATCATATCAATTCTCTAGTAAAGGAAAAAATATTGTCTAGTAATTCAGCTACTAGGAATGTTCCTCCATTAACCACTTTATCATTGATTTCTCGGTGAAAAGTGGGATAGAGGTTTTACAAATGGGTGCAAATTTTAAAAATATTTTAATTCAAATAAATTGGAACTGTGTTAATTTGGAAAAAAAATCAATCAATATATATCGGACTTCCGGTTTGCTCTTGTCGCTGCCAGACAGTCCCTCGGGACTGCCAGCCCCGTTGCCTGTAAAGAGCCGCCTTTACAACTGAAAGGCGGCTCGAAAAACTCCATTTCCATAAGGAAATGTGAGACAGAGCAGGTGAGGGCAGGTAGAGCTCTCTGCGAAGCCCCCAGAGTTTTTTCTTTACTCTTGGGGACGAAGCAGATGAGGCTCCCTATTTCCCCCGCCGCCGCTCCGGGCTTCGGGAGACCTTTCCCTTTTTGCAGAGTCAGGCGACAAGAACAAGCCTTTTAAAGAAAATTAACAGATTGCTTAATCAAAGAGGATGAGATTTGGATCTGGGACCCTAAATCGTAAGTATTTTCATTGATTTTATAAATGATATTGAAGAAAGGAAAAAAGAAATTTAAAATGGTGACTGCTGAGTTTGAGAAGGGAGAGTTGAAAGAGAAAGTCCTTCCGTCTTAACAGTTTAACAAGTTACAAAGTAGCGGAATAAATACTGCTGGCTACAATTGACAAGAAAAAGTTTTACTTCTATGTTTCTTTTTTCCTGGAGATCTGATATTGATCTTGTTTGGAAATAAGCTTTCTTCTCTTAAAAAAGAGTTTGTCTGTGTGGAAGGATGGCGTTTAAATTAACAAAGCCAGATAAACAAGCAGCAGTGGGGGGATTCCCCCATTTACAAACTACATGAACAAGTTTTAAACCTACAGACTCAGAAAAATGATTTTAACTTAATTGAATTTCTTTTGGAGGAGATCGTAAGAAGGGATGAGATTGTGAACCAGAATCTTGAAAAATTCAAGCAGGAAATTAAAGAATTGATACAATTAAAGTATGATAATTTGCAACGAAAGATTGTAACAGTGACTAACGGTTTTTCAGAAATTGCTATAAAGTTGGATACAAATATCAAGTTATTAGAGTCTAAAATGGAGGAAATTGATGACAAGATTTACAATTTGGACAATAAAATACAAAGAATTGAAAATGATTTGATAAATACTCAAGACAATAGCTTAGAAGAAAAATCTAAAATGGAAGCTGATCATAAGACTTGCAATGTAGAAAATATAAAACAATGGATTGAAAAAGAAGTTTTAATGATGCAACACAGGTTCACAGAATTTGTGATTAGAATAAGAGGATTACAGGAAAATAACAGAGATGATTTAAGGAAAATATCTGCTGAAATTCTGGCTGGGATTTTAAAGGTTCATTCTGAGGAAGTATTTTGCAGGATTGATAGAGTCTACAGAGTAAATTCTTGGATTGCAAAGCAAAGGCAACTGCCTAGAGACGTGGTGATTTATTTTACAGATAAAGAAATAAGAAATAATATTGTGCAAAAATCTTTTAATTCTACTTTACAACTGTATGGAAGAAAAATTTGGATATATAAAGAGCTACCGCCCAAGATGTTATTAGATAGAAAGAAATTTGGATTCCTGGTGACTGAGCTTAAAAAACAAAATATTTTATTTAGGTGGGATGTTCCAGTTGGTATAATATTGAGATATCAAGGAGAAAGATATCAACTAAATACTGTTGAAAAAGCGGAAGAATTTTATTATAAGAGTTTGAAAATGAGTTCAACATCTTCATGCATAATACAGGATAAGCAGAAGGAGTTGGAAATAATGGAAAAACATCGAGCTATAGAGGTCTTTGTAGATGAATCGCCTTTGGATCCTTTAGATATCTCAGATGGATTACTTATAAATACGAGAGAAGCGGCGTTGGACTCTAATGTGAAGACTCATCATGTCACAGACAAGCATGAAAATCAATCAGTTGATACACAACTTATAGAAAAGAAACTTGAATGACAATCTAAGTTACAAAAGCAAAACCAACAAGATCAAGTTATAGATCAGAACAAAAATCGAACAGTTGATACACAACTCATAGAAAGGAAATTAGGCCGGAGATCAAACCCACAAGAAGTCAAGAAAAAAAAGAAAAGAAATAGGTCTCACAAAAATAAAATTTTTTAAACTAGGCAACAGTGAAGCCAGTTATCTAAAAGATGATTGAATATATGAAAAGACAGTTGAGGCGAAGTATTGGTTAACATATCCTGAGGAGAGTGACAGACCTCTGCAATGCCGTATTTTTGGGATGTGAAAAGGGCCTTAAACTGTTGGACTGGAATTATCTATTTTAGATTTTTTGATAAATGTATTACATTTATGCTGAGTTATATGGCAAGAGAGCTATGTTGGGGCATGCAGAAGATCTGGTTGTTACCCCATTATGATGGCTGGAATTAATAATCTTGAAGAAAGCCACTACAGATACTATATGGAATACAATTATAATGTCACTCGGGTGGTTGTTTTCTTTTTTTCTTATATATATACATGAAGATATTTATTATTGATGGGGGCAGATGACAACTGAGGATTCCGAACATTTTGCTGGAATTAGGATGTGATGTTACCCTAATATGGGTGAAGGAGTTAACAATCCAGTTTAAAGACATTACATAAGACATTATATGGATTACAAGTTTAAAGTTATTGATTTTATCTATATAAGGGATTTTTTTTTAATTTATTTTTTTAGCAGGGTGGGCAGAAGAATAAAGATATTAAGAATTGTTATTTTGTAGGAAAGTGGGTGGAGACAGGCTAGTTTATTGATGGTTTAGTTTAAGAAAAGAGATGTCTAAGAGATATATCTATGGAGTGGAGGAAATGGACAGACTATGAGTTGAATAAATGTTAAATTAGGATTTATTATATAGTTTTGTAGTGGAAGGCTGCTTTGTATTATATAGGTTTAAAGTGGAAGGTTGTTTTGAGATGTTATATTAATATACATAAAAGGTTTGATTTAAGAGATATATGTATGGGGGAGGAGAAAAAGGGCAGATTATTGCTAAATTGGGAGTTATAATAATATTACTATGTTAAATCAGAAGTCATTACACAATGTTACAGTAGAATGTTATTTTGAAATGTATAGTAAAAGGGGGATATAATATTATTATTAGAAAGAAAGGGTCAGTATTTGGGGGATGGAGTAAGGGAATGGTAAAGTATTATATAATCTGTTATGAATTTGGATTTTACTTTGAAGAAGTCACAGGGGGAGGGGTGGTGAGGGGGGGTTAGGGAGGAGGGGGGAGAAAAAAGGAAAAAATCTGTATTTGAAAAACTTTTTCAAATATATATATATATATATATATATATATATATATATATATCAAAAGAGACTGAAAATATTTCTTGATGAGTAATCTAATGTAACGTATTATTGACAGAGATAAATTAACTAAGACAGTGACACTTATTATGATATAGCAGCCTTTGCAAATGAGCTAATAAAAGTCCTAATAAATTTTCTTCAGCATCTCAGTTCAAACTACCTTTCTTTGTGAATCACACAAACTGTTAAGCATTGCATTATAAAGTACCTTGGAATCTGTCAGACTAATTTAACAATAACCCAAAATGGAACTTAAAAACCACATTGTCAGATTCGAACCACAAAGATAAGATAAAGTAATAATGGATTGTTAGATAATCAGGTAATGAATAGTAAGTGAGATCTAGACATATATAGCTGACAATAGATAATATTATATTTATATTGGGACAATGTACAGAATGAATAATGTAGAACTCTGATTTTCTAATTCTACGGAATTTTAGAGGAGTTTTAAAATTGATTGATCTAAATTCCAGTCCAGTGGACTCTGAGTGGCATACAAAACTAGAAAAAAACCCATAAAAACAGCTAAATGAAGAAATCAGACATCTTATAGTAATGTAATCAACCAATTACAAAAAGCAAAACAAAGGTCTTAAAGCATACATTTCATGATTCAGTAAAAGCCATCTTGACTACTAGGTTACTATCATATTGTGATAATATTAGGTACCGTAGTTATCAGGTTTAGACAAAAGAAAATAGTAGGATATGTCATTTACACAATTCCTTGGCTCTTTTCATATGTTCTATGTCAATACCCAACCTTGTTTGCCCAATATCAGCTAATGGAAAAATCTGAATGTCCACCCTCTTTCTCCCATTGCTAGAATTCTATAATAATCAAAGAAATGTTCCTTCAGAGGAAATATTAATCTGTGAATAGGAAATCTGAGAAGTGTCTTAAAATATATTTTCTTCCAAATACTATAAATGATTTCTTCAAGGAATGAATTTAGCTAATGTTCATGATGATGGAGAATCTGTAAAATCTGGAAGCAACTTCGACAAGTTTATTTTGTTTTAGCAACTTCTATTCCCAATCCGAATGTTTATTTACCATTTGGAACACAAGTCTGTTCCTAGATTAGGATAGGGCAGTCCTAATATCCTGCTTTAACGGATGTTTTCCTAACATATTTTCTTTTCACTTAATCTTATTAATTTCACTCCTGGATTTTCTGCTTTTGCTTCCAAGATCTGCCTGCTAAATGTATTCAGGGTTGTGCCTCTAAACGGGCTCTGCTGAGCTGAATATGTAAAAGGGGGGGGGGTGGACTTTCTAGAAAGAAAGTTGCTTTGACAGTTTAAGTCTCACCTCTGTGTTACACACTTAGGTATTCTGAGCACACCATGTGGGTTTTAACCATCTATCTGCTATAGTCACACTTCACATTTTTCACTGTGTGCTTGGAAAATGTTTATGCATCTAGCCTGCCACTGGGACTTGCCAGCTTGTCATTTCCAGCAGCGATGATGGAGTATGTGCTCACAGTTCAGCATGACAGTTATTTGAACAATGCTGTTGTCAGGTAGAGTCTGCTGGGAATGTGAGGCTGTCGATGGAGTGTAAGGTAGCCCATGAAACAAAGCCAAGGGCAGGGCATAAAGAGAAAAAAAAACAACAACACATTGTATTGTCACTGTGGAAGATCAGCAAGGAGTGTTGCACTCCAATGTTGTTGTTTTTCTCTTTGCACATACAAGAATTGTGGAAAACAATCCACATCAGGAGCTCAACCTGGAGGAGAAATTGCCAGCTATTGAGTCAATGAGTAGTTGCCTGTCTGCTGCAAGAAAAAGGGATCACAAACAATAGAAAAGCAAAGACTTTTATAGAAGTCGAGCGCCAGGAGGAAAAAGCCAAAGAATACCAAAAGGAAATCAGTCAGTGGTGGGTTTCAAAATTTTTTACTGCCGATTCTGTGGGTGTGGCTTGGTGAGTATGGCATGGCTTGGTGGACATGGCTTTGTGGGTGTGGCAGGGGAAGGATACTGTGAAATCTCCATTTCCTCCCCAATCCAGGGGAAGGTTGCTGCAAAATCCCCATTTCCCCCTGATCAGCTGGGACTTGGGAGGCAGAGAATAGATGGGGGTGGGGCCAGTCAGAATTTTTACTACCGGTTCTCCAAACTACTCAACATTTCTGCTACTGGTTCTCCAGAACTGGTCAGAACCTGCTGAAACCCACCTCTGAAGTCAGTATGTACTTTTATCAATTATTACACAAAACAACAACAACCCTTTGACGGTGTCAATCATGTCAAGCTGTGGAAAATGCTCAGAAACAGCAATTCTAGATCATTTTATTGTCCTCGTCAGAAACCTATATACAGGTCAGGAAAGCTTATCTCCTGGTTGGCATGAGAGCGCAACAAGACTACACATTCTCCAGTTTTTATTCAACCTATAGGCCGGATATATACTGCAATCAGTGAAAGTGCATTGGGAGAAGCTGAGCATGGTTTTAAAACTATATCAATAACCTGCAACATGCTAATGAGATGACCCTGATAGCTGAAAATACAAAGAATCTTCAAGCCCTAAATGCCAAAGTAATGACAACAGGTAGAACCACCGGCCTTAAATTGACAAAGAAGATATCAAAGTGATGGTTAGTTCTGCCCTTTAAGGTCAACTGTTATCAGTAAAGGAACAAGCAATCCAGAAATAGTACTTGGTAGTGCAGCTATGAAGGCTTTGGAAAAAGTAGTTCAAATGCTGTGATGCATCTACAATTACAAAATCATAATGATGCAAGCCATGTGACATGCTTCTGGAAGTCAAAATTGGCTTTTAAAGAAGCAGAGAAGAAAGGGTATTGATGATTTTGAATGTTGGTGTTGGAGAAGACTCCTGAGAATACTATGGCCCAGCCAAGAAAACAAGCAAACCAACCATTGAACAAATCAAAAATAGAGTTCTCATTCAAGGCACAAATCACCAATTTCAAATTATCCTGCTTTGGATACATTATGCCAAGACCCAGCTCTCTGCAAAAGCCTCTAATTCTGGGAAAGATGGAAGAAAAGAGAAGAAGAGAATGACCTGAAGCGAAGTGGATGACCTCTGTTACAGTGGCAATGATTTGAAAGACTTGAAAGAACAGATTAGAATAGATCATTAAGGAGAAAATCTATCCGTGTGGTTGCTAGGAGTAAAAAATGACTTAAATATGTCCTGTCAGCTGCTTTAATTCTGTATTAACTTCTCTCTCTCCCTCTCTCTCTCTCTCTCTCTCTGTGTGTGTCTCTTTCTCTCAACATTAAAGCATCTTTTTAGCAAATTAATCCTGAAAAAAAAAAAACAATTTTGTGTAGTGATTAAGGCATCCGGTTAGAAACCAGAGGACAATGAGTTCTAGACCTGTCTTAGGCACAAAGCCAGTTACTAGGAGGGAGGCAATGGTAAACCACTTCTGAAAAAGTTTGACAAGAAATTGCAGGAACTAGCCAGGTACTTTCCAGGAGTAAAAAACAGACTCAAAGATGGATGGATGGATGGATGGATGGATGGGAGGGAGGGAGGGAGGGAGGGAGGGAGGGAGGGAGGGAGGAAGGAAGGAAGGAAGGAAGGAAGGAAGGAAGGAAGGAAGGAAGGAACTGTGGCCTAACTACACAAGAAATCCTGATGAGGATAATTGCATATGATTTTCAAAAGAGTTGCACACATAATTCATCTTTCTGAGATGCATGATTATGCCTAAAAATAATAGGCTCCCCAATGAGATAATTGGCTTCCTGATAGTAAAATTTAACATTTTTTAAAATAAATACAATAAATACATTTCACCACTTATCTATTTGGACCATTTTTCTTTCTAACCTAAAGCACGTAAGAGTTTAAAATACTTTCCCCCCAGGAATTAGTTGACAATCTACCACTAAAAATATTATATATGAAAATCGTAGAATTGTAAGCTGATAACTACTTTTTAGTTATTTTAATTGCAACTTGTTATATAGAAATCAGCAAGTGACATTCTTCAAAGCATAAAGATTAGCACCCCCCTGCTAGTATCCATGGTTAAGCTGCTGTAAAAATAGCAGGCACAGAAAATCTAAAAAAAATGTGGTGAGATCTGCTTCCCATTTTAAATAAAAATGCTGATTTAAAGAGAATATTTGTAGCTCAAGGTTGAATTGTGGGGTCCTTGATGTTCTCTGAGCTTGCAGACATTTCATTACCAAAATAGATAACATCATCAGGGTACTACAAGCACTAGCTAAACATAGTTGGTCTGTGAGAGAGATAGTTGATTCTTAAATATGATGACTAAATAGGGCAGTCCCATGATGTTTTGCTTAAAGACCACTTTGTTTAGTGATGGAGTAGCTAGTCCCAATTAGTACAGTTAAGTGAAAACTACCTGTAAGAATATTGGTGCAACTCAGGATCATAACAGACTTAAACCAAGATGAAATGGATTAGCATTCCTACTCACGAATATATTAATTTACATCAATATTCATTTTCTTTGTTTTGTGTTGCTTATACTAATACCCAGTGGTGGGATTCAACCAGTTCGCACCACTTCGGGAGAACCGGTTGTTAACTTTTTGAGCAGTTTGGTGAACTGGTTGTTGGAAGAAATCATTAGGGCAAAGAACCAGTTGTTAAATTATTTGAATCCCACCACTGCTAATACCTCAATATAAAGCCTGCTTGTTGAATTGCACTTCAACACTTCAGCAGAGCTGAAGAAGCTGAAGAAGCTTCTTGGATGAGAAGTGAAATGTCTTCAAAGAAAAACAAGAAAATCCAATCTCTTGAAAAAGCATCTTTGGTTTTATACTGACATTGCAATAACTCATTCTAATGATAGAAGAAGCTGGTAAACAGATACTTTCAAAATTATGGCAACACAATGGAACACCATGTTCTGACCCAATCCATCCTCCCACAATCCAGTGCTGCCTGTCCCTGATCATTAGGTGGGAGTGATGGGACCAGTAGTGGGTTTCAAAACCTGGCGCTACCAGTTTGCTATTGGTAATGCGTGGGTGCACTCGCGGTGCTTCTGCACAT
This sequence comes from Arizona elegans, assembly GCA_022577455.1. Taxonomy (NCBI): domain Eukaryota; kingdom Metazoa; phylum Chordata; class Lepidosauria; order Squamata; family Colubridae; genus Arizona; species Arizona elegans. The sequence continues at coordinate 132,625,802 of JAKOOJ010000002.1, read as the reverse complement.
GTGCATATCATTTTTGATGATGTCTGGGTGGGTGGGCGGAGTCTCCCGCTGCCGCCACTACCAGTTCACCTGAACCAGGATGAACTGGGAGCAACCCACACTGGATGGGACATTTAGCTTCAGAGTGAGATGGAGAAGATGTAACTTCTTCCCAGATAATGGAGAGAAATGGTTAGAGGATTGCCTTCAGACCTTGCTGGTAGTTTCCAAAGACATCTTCTTAGTCACTATTAAAGGCTAAATATTTGACTAATTGGGCCTTGATTTAAATCTTTAAGATAACGTATATATTTTTCTGTTTTTTTGCTATCACTGCAAGTCTAAAGAGCACAAAGGATAATACATTTAGATGTCTAAGAGACTAAATAAGAATTTATTTTGATAACTAATTGGTAACCTTCATTATGGATCGGGCTTCCGATTTATCATTTTTTGAGACAGAAAGCTTAAGATGTATAATAGTTTTGTTAATGAATTACACCATTTGTCTAGTTTGAAAAATTCCTTGAATTTCTGCCATCTGCTTGGTGATTTAATCTCTGCCTTTACATCTTGGCTGCTTCTATTTGCTTGTAAATCCTTTTTTGCTTTCATAGGGAAGGGGATTCTAGATCTCAAAATACATGACTTTGAAAGAGCAAGAATTGATAACTGCTTCTGTATCTTGACCATCAAAAAGCCCCATTTCATTTTTGGAAAGAAAAGAGACAGAGAAATCCCTTCTGTTGGATGGTAAATATCATGCATTCTCTCCTTTTAATAACCATTTTAAAGCATGGTTCTGTATTACTTTTTCTGCAGCTGTATTGCAATAAGCCTTAGAGTAATTGCCAGTTCCTTCTCTAATAGGTTCATTATTCTTTTGCCATAATTGCAGCCATTAAATGGCCAATTGTTAAATTTTCACTCCTACAGCTACCTAGCATTATATTTTATAACAGGGTATATCATTATGGTACCCTAGTAGCTACTGCAATTGTTCAAAGTGTTTCTAAAAATTCAATAAGATCCATTTGAAACATGTTGGGGTTTTTGATTTCCAAATAATTTCTTTTCTCCCTCTCTTCTTTTCTCTTTTTTCTGTATCTTTGTCTTTTTTTAGCCATTCCTAAGATAGTAACTGCATCATGAGCTTTCATTGAAAGCAGAAAGCAGAAGAAGCTGGGGTATTGGGGAAGACAAAATGCTATCAGTTGACTATTTCTAAAACACAGCTTTTTAAGCTTACATTATGTAATTATTCATTTGTGAATATTTAGCCACAAAAATTTACATTTCTGCTCTTATGAATTTTGAAAGCCCTGATTTATTTATTTTTTTCCCTGTTGGCTTTTATCTGCATTGTGAAAGCGATCTTGCTACTGATGTCAGTTCTAGTCATGATAACAAAATGATCCATTTTCTGACATTTGCAACGTCGTTTGGCATTTAAAGCATCTTAAATCCTGAACTTATCTAAAAGGAACACCACCATAAATTTAAGATTATAATTTCCAAAAGGAAGACTTCCTAGACTGAAAAAGGGGCCATAAAACTCAGACAAAATCCAATTTAGGCTCAGCTTTGTGTGAAACCAAATTGTTAACTCTGCTTGAATTCGTTTGTTGAAGTCCCCTCCCACCACAAACCTATACATATGGGTCATACTTTTATGCATGCCAAAGGTTAGGGATACCGAGTCAGGATGTATGTTTCAGTGAACCCTAATAGGAGGTGATAGAAGCTTTACTGAGTACAAGGTGAAACATAACATTTTTGTTACGTTTCATTTCATTTTTTATTTTTGTTTATGAATCCAAATAAGACAACAGTGAATATGGTAGGTGAAGAGGTTTGGACAATGTTTCTGCCTGTCCTTTGTAACATTTCCTTTGGCAGTAAAAAAAAAAAATATTGCCTGTAGCCAGCTGAGTCTTTCTAGTTCTATGTTTAGTTCTATTCTAGTATTTTTTAATCTTTTCTTCCTCACTTTTCTTTGACAAACACTTTTAGCTCAAAAACATTCTTTGGTCTTCTTGCTTGTACCGCATGTTTGAAATTTTTCTACAGATTTTCACTAATAGTCAGTACTGTTCAAAAGCTTTTATTTTACCTTCCAGAGAGCACTTAATGGATGATTTGAAGGTAGGCTTCAGAAGGTTGTCTTGCTAAAATATCCATCTCATTTCAAACCTAAAATATTTCTGAGCTAGAAGTGTGTTAGAGGTGGTGAGAGTTTCTGTTCACCTGTTCCATTATGGATTCTTTGAAATGTACTATTCCTAGAATCTTTTATAATATGAGCTCTGCCACTTGTAAAGTTTAAGCCAGAGAGCTGGATTTGGGACCTGTTAAAGGCTTCTTTGGGGCCACTGTCCTCAAAGGAGATGATAGCATCTCCAATCTTGTTGTTTTCAGGAAGGTTGAAGCTGCCTTTGAAGTGATTTGGAAAGTACTAGTTAGGGAGATCCATCTTTGCAGAGTTATGTTCATTTTGAGGTCTCTACTTTGCTACCAGAGGCATTCAGAACCAAATCAAAGTGCTGATGATCATTTATAAATCCCTGTGTTGGACTCCTTGATGTTCTCAGAGCTTGGTAGTTTGCTTGCAGATGTTTCATTACTTAAACTAGGGTCGTCATCCATGTTAGTGAGTGTGATGTTTGTTCCCTGTATACTATATAGAGTAGCTTGCCCTGCCAGTATTGGTGGAGGGTGCCACTTCCTCCTTGGTAGTTCCTTGATTAAGGTATTGTTTTCTGCTTGCTTGTTTGTCTAGTGTTAATCCCTGTTTATTTGCATATTGGTTGCTGGGGAAGATGTGTTCTGCTCTTTTTGTTTTCTTATTTTTATTGTCTCTTTTAAATGATGTATAAAGATTTACATTTTGTACTATTGGGACATATCATGGACTACCTTATCCAGTATTATTTCATCTGTATGATCCAAGCATCATGGGAAAGCCTACCAAAGATTCTGTAAAGCTAAGGGAGTTTGGTATAGGAAGCATATTTTTTTGATAGTAGCACCCAGAGGGACAGATATACTCTTTTCTCATTCAGTTAAAAAATCCATTTTTTTAAAAAAAAAAAGTACCTTCAAAATACAGAATGTTGGGAGTCACCTATCATTATTTTGCTTAGTTTGCCGGATTGATTTTTGCCTTGCTTTTATATTTCTAAGTAAAGTCTTGAGTACTTGTGAGAAAGTAACATCTCAATTAAATTCAAGTTGTAATAGCTACATGGATATGCTATTTTCTTTGCAACAATGAGGAATTGGTTTGTTTTTGCCTTCTTCTGGGGTGTTTTCTTGTGAACAGCCCTGAAATTTGAGGTGATCTCCAAGACCTAACAGCTATGATCTACATTTCTTCCATATAGGAAAGTCCAGAGGTTAAAAAACCAATTTGCATGGAAACTGCAACAAGTTAAAACTATTTCACTAAGTGTGGTGGCCATTTTTTTCTTAATATAAAAATAATATTTTCACTGGTGGGGTATAACTCCTGATTGCTCGGCATGGAAACAGATGCTTCTAAATGGGTTAACTTAAAATGTCTGATTCTCAATATATTTCTAAAGTAAAATATGAAAAAAGGGATTTTACACATCAACACACACAAACATAGATGCATACACACGTTTCTTTTCAGGGACAAATGAATAGTTTCTGTCTTTCATCAAAATGCCAAGTGTTCAATTCAATTTTCAAACTATTTCTCAACCTAAAGGAAAGAGTTGACAAGGTAGGTAATGGAATCACACATTTAGGTAGTTGTAATTTAGATAACCTCCATCATTTTCCTGCACTTTTTATACACAACGAAAACCCTTTGCATTAAAAAATAAAAGTCAAATGAGTGAAACAGCTTACAAACTTCAGAAGGAATTAAAAAACACATTAAACACCCAGGAGTGAAGTGAAATCTTTGCAGAGATCAGATTTGAATGTGGTAAAAGGAACAACGATTGTTAACAATATTCATGGGGTTTTCTATTGTAATCTATTTATTTTCTTTCACTGGTTCCATGACATCGAGTTATCTCTTGAAATTGAATCCATTTCTTTGTTTATCATTTGCTCAGCATTACTTTTGATGCCTGCACTTCATTTTTTTAAATCATGCCTAAATCAACATTTCCTGCAATCATTCCAAAAAAGGTATGACAAATTTAATCTTTGCTCCTTCCTTTCACTTTACTTTGGCCCCACAACCCTCATCTGCTTATGTAAAAGCAAGCTTTGTTGTAAGTGATACAGATAAGTCCTACAGACATGTCCACACTAATCTCCTGCTTGAGCTTCTGTTTTTCCTCAATTTGGAAGTTTGCACAGACCTAAAGAATATTCTCAGGCAGGCCCCTTGATCATACAAATGCAACAGCGTGCAGTTTTCTAAATCCACAAAAGAGCTATCATAAATGCCAACGGAACTTTATTTGAAGAGAAATTTTTAAAAGTCGGAGAAGCAGACATGCAAATATAGCAAAACAATTGGTAGAAATATTGTTTCGTTTATTTATTTTTTTAATAGAACCCTACATCAGGAAGAAAACTAGGAAGAAGCAGTAGACATCGTAGTAATCTTAGGCATTTAATTTGTTTCTTCTTGCTTTGAACAGGCTATAATTAAGACTAAGGAAGCAAACAAATTGGACACAGAGTTAGCAATAGAAGAATTATATATCGTTTCACAGTGCTTTTACAGCCCCGTCTAAGCAATTTACAGAGTCAACATATTGCCCCCAACAATCTGGGTCCTCACTTTACCGATCTCAGAAGGATGGAAGGCTGAGACAATCTTGAGCCAATGAGAATCAAACTTCTGACAGTCAGCAGAATTAGCCTGCAATACTGTATTCTAACCACTGTGTCACCATGGCTCATTGGTTAAAAGGTCATCCAGGAGGGAAAAGTCCTTCACCTAACTTGAGGAGTTGTGCATCCAGGAGTCTTTCCCAAAACCCAAAGCTCTGTCTCTTAAGATCCTTGTGATTTGAAACACAGTGCAACCGAACAGAAAGTCCCCCTGTGGGAACACCATCTGGGAATTTAATATAAACTCTTTCTGCTGCTGTCACTTTTGTTGAGGTGCTGCAAATGTTGAAAGGAGGAGAGTGAGTTTTCTACAATATCATATCTGACACTTACGCACAGTAACATATTTGCTAGCAGGAGCCTAGTCTAGGTGGCAATGAAGAAACATCTGGATGGCAGTGCAAGTAGTCCTCAACTTACAACACAATTGAGACCAACATTTATGTTGTTGAGTGAGGCATTTGTTAAGTGAGTTTTGCCCCATTCTATGACTTTTCTTGCCACAGTTGTTAAGTGAATCACTGCAGTTGTTAAGTTAGCAACATGGTTGTTAAGTGAATCTGGCTTCCCCATTGACTTTGCTTGTCAGAAGGCCGCAAAAGGTGATCACATGACCCCGGGACACTGCAAACGTCACAAATATGAACCAGTTGCCAAGTGTCCGAATTTTGATCACACAACCACGGGGATGCTGCAAAAGTCGTAACTGTGAAAAACGGTCAAAAGTCACTTTTTTCAGTGCCATTGTAACTTTGAATGGTCACTAAAAAGTACACTTTTTTCATTTCCTTAATTAATCATTTATTATTTGATTTAATCAGATATTATTAACAGATAATAAATTATCTGTTGATAGTAATAAAGAGTTCAGTTCAGTTCTTACATGTAGATTTCTTGGCAACAATACGGAAGTGGTTTGTCATGAACTTCTTTTTGTTTTTCATCACCCATGGCCCCCAACTCTTTGGAGGTTCTGGAAAGCCTTAAGACTTGGCTCTTTTTTTTTTAATAATTTTTTTTATTTATATCATATAAAAAAAATTGGACATGGTGCGACCATCCTGGCATTATGTCCACCATACACACTAAAATATAACACAAGTATCTTATATACTCAGCATACCTTGTTAATTATATACACATATTTGACCCCCTATATACCCTTATATATAAATATAATACATCACCTTTTAGTCTACACATCCTAGTTATTTCCTTATGACTTGGCTCTGAACCCAGGCCTGGGGTTAGTGTGTTTGTGGAACACGTATCATGTTTTTTATTGTTATTGTTATATGTTAGTCTGGGGTGCCTCATTTTGTTGTCACTTTTTAACAGTTATAAAGATAGTCCTCAATGTATGACCATAATTAAGCCTACAATTTCAGTTGTTAGTCATGATGGTTGCAAAGCAGGTTACCGCATCACCGTGCTCAATTTTACTACTTTTTTGCAGAAGTCATTAAGCAGACAACATGGTCATTAAGTGAATACCATCATCATAAAATGAATCAATTATTCACTATTGGGCAGTTTTGGTCGGAAACTATGAGTAAATGTAAGTTTCTGAGGAAAATGTCGTAAATTGAGGTTACATGTCTGTGGGGCGCTGCAAATGGCTGCAAATGCGGTCCAGTTGCTAAGCACTCAAAATATAGTCACGTGACTGGCGGGGGGGGACAGATGTCAGAACTTCAAATATAGGTCAATCCCTTTTCCAGGGTTCATCATAACTTCAAATGATCACTAAGTGACTGGACATACATTGAGGATTACCTGTATATTTGGATTTTGTAAACTTTCCAGAGTCTTTCGAAATGGATGACAATAATAAATTTAATAAATTAATATCTTGGTTCCATGATCTATTCACATTTTGCATATTTTGTTTTAGAGCAGGGCTGTCAAACTGCTGGCCCACGGGCCGGATGCGTCATGCACTGGCCACACCCACCCCTGGTTTAGCGAAGGGGGGGAAATCCCTATGCATGCCACCATGATGACATGAGTTTGACACCTCTGTTTTAGAGTGATTTTCCATCCCAGGGTCAATATTTCATTGCAGAATCTTATTGTAGCCTTTTTATGAATGCCATATTGGCTATTGTTCTGGTGTCTTCATAGCCTCAAGTTATTTATTAACTTGTTCTAAAAAGGATCCCACTCTCTAAAATGATTCTGTTAATCTTTAAAACATTGATGAATGTTTATGTAAAATGTCAACTGTATCTACAGGAATAATCCTGACAGCTGGCGAAGAAATAAGTACTTATGAATAGGAGCTGAGATTCAACTCATATAATTTCTAAAATATCACAGTCACTTTTTTCACCACTTAGATAATACGACTTTTGCATGAGTCAGTTTTAAAGCTGTATGAAAAATCTTTTGGAACTTCAGGTTTACAAAATTTCTAACCTGCTTTTTATGATAAAATAATTCCAAAGCAAAGATGCAGCAAATTAAACCCAGCAATTCTAAAAACTGTAAAACTGTTTAAAACCCTATTACACGGTATGGAACATCAATAACAAAAAATGAAAATACACCAGTGCAATTTTCATCAAACTTTGAGTGAACAGAGACATTTTCATTTGTTATTGAAAATTTATACAATTAAGCTAATTGTAAATGAGCTTGAAGAGTATTGCACAAATGGGCTTTTACTGAAAACAGTTTATTTGAATACATATTTTAAATAGCCCTAGGCTCTATTCAACATAGTTAAATATTACATCCCTGCTTTGAAACTTCTTAATCCCTTTTGCTATCCTTCTTGCTCCACATACTGAATAACTACAAGTTGTGTAAGGTTTATGCCAGATGAAAGAGTGTTGTGATTTACTGCCATTTTCAAAAGGATGTTCATGATAGAATGTGGTATTTTAGGGTACAGCATTTTCTCTGTACTTGAATTCTGTATACAGATATATACAGAATCCATTCGAGCTTGAAGCTGATTCTCAGTCATTTTCTCACAGATGTAGAAGGCTTAACTAGGCCAAGGTCAAGTTGTCAGCCAGTCAACCAACCAGTGATAACTAATAACTGTTTGATATGAAATTCCAGTATCCCCTTCCAGATCCTTTCAGAATGTTAAATAAAAGTAAAAAGTTAGAGATAGAGATAGACAGATACTCTAAACTGTGATGAAATTATTTGTCTACGCCTTCGCTATTCTAAAAATAAATAGCTAGAGATATAGCAAATATATTTTCAGAGCATTTTAGAATCCATGCCTATTCTAAATGAATTATTCCTAGTTTATCACAGGAGTGATTTGTAGTGTTTTATGATTCTCACAAGGAAATCTATATTCCTTGGCAGCGAAATTCATAGTGCAATTCTGAAAGTAATAAGATTATACAGTATCTCTTGGCTAAATGCCTGAACTCTGGTATTTTTTGGACCATCAGTACAAAGCATGTATTATATATGCTAAAACTGTGGTTATCTGCACTACAATAGTAGAATGCATAAATTTTAGGCAGCCTTTATGCATTTTTATACCCTGTTTCCCCCAAAATAAGACATCCCCTGGTAATAAACCCAATTGGGCTTTTGAGCACATGGCAATAAGGCCAGGCGCTTATTTCAAAAAAATATAAAACCGGGTCTTATTTTCAGGAAAACACAGTAGGCTTTGAGACAATGTCAAGTGAAAACAAAGACTAAATATGCATGTGAAGTTTTTGATGGATAAGGGAGGGAGGGAGGGAGGGAGGGAGGGAGGGAGGAAGGAAGGAAGGAAGGAAGGAAGGAAGGAAGGAATTCCAGGTCCTTGGCTTCTATAGTGCTGCCATTAGATCACTATCACATCTCTATGGCCATAAGATTAAAAAAAAAAAGTGCTTCCAACTCCAGTCCAATTAATTTCAATTTTGTATTTAGCATTGTGTAGGATTATATTTAAGTATGGAAAAACAGATAAACTATAGTACTGGTTTTCTACAAGATGGGAAATCCTATCTCCCCAGCAAACCTTAGGATAATCATCAGGGTAATCCAACATCAGGTTTACATTTGATAGACAAATTGCATGTTGACAATCCATTGAAGCCTGGCATATGTAAGGCTTCAATCTCAGTGTTTTTTCTTTGTGTTTTTCTGTGGATTTATCTCCTTTTCTAACCTTGACAAGGATTGTGAAAATTCAAAAAAGTTTTTTTAAAAATCTGGATATTATTTTATAGAACTTTATCTAACTTACAGGTAATGTTACTGTCAGCTTTTGAAAAAGTTTTTTTTCCCCTCGGACGAAACGCTCTGATATTCTATTATGATCTATTTTCTAAGAAAAAAATTTGATTGATAATTACAGTTTTCTAGAGGACACTGTCGTTTCATGCTGAGCCAATTAGTGATATTTAACTCAGTTTTAAAATACATAGTTATCAAATTAGTATTCAATGTATCTATCTGACAACTGTTTCTCAAAATAAATATTACAACGTGATGAGGTTTATCATTTGCTTCATAATTAGAGTTGCCATTTGTGATTGAGCTTGAAAGTTTTGTATCATCCTTTGTCCTCAGGGCTAAGATCATGCTGTTTTCTTCACTCATTTTCCTAGCTTTACTTTATTTCAGTGGTGAAAAACTGGCAAATGAGAAATGAAACAAACAAACATCCTATAGAAACTTAAATGGATGTGTTTGGTGGGACGCAATTTAAAATAGAATAGGATTGTAGGTACTCCTCAAGGTATGACCACAACTGAGACTAGAATTTCTGTTGCTAAGTGAGGTGGTTATTAAGTACTGTATTTTTCGATGCACCTTTTCCCCCCAAAAAAGAGGGTGAAAATCTGGTGCATCTTATACTCCGAATGTAGCCCCGTCTAGCCTCTCAAATGGAGGTTTCAGAAGCTGAAAAAAGCCTCAGAAATGAAGGTTCAGAAAAAAAGCCTCAGAAACGAAGGTTCAGGAAAAAAGCCTCCAAACAGAGCTTCAGGAAAAAAAGCTTCTGAAAGGAAGCTTCAGGAAAAAAAGCTTCAGAAACAGAACTTTGTTACAGAGGCTTTTTTTTCTGAAACTCTGTTTTGGAGGCTTTCAGAGGCAGAAAAAAAAAAGCAAGGCACAGAGCTCATAATCAACAAATCTGTTGCTAAAATTCACCTCTGGGAACAGCTGATTAGGGGTATTCCGGGAGGCCGATCCACCCACCAATCAGCTTTTTTCTTATTTTCCTCTCCAAAAACTAAGGTGCGTCTTATACTCTGATGTGTCTTGTTAGAAGGGAGGAGAGGTTTCCCCCCCCCCGAGGATTCGAATTTCCCGGCTGGGAGAGCGTTCCGGCGCCGCACAAAACCGCGAGAGAAGCAAGCTGCGTGAAAGCAAGTTTTCTTTATTTTTCAGGAAGTCAGATCGAGCGATGTCGCAGACCAGCGTTCCTGGGTGAGCTGACATCTTTACCAGGTAAGCATACATTCTTATACTCTCTTGATCAAAGGGAATCCTTTGTTTTCTATTGTTACTTTTGTCTATGTTTCCTTTGTGTGTGTGCTCTGTTTTTCTTATTCTGATCGTTTCCTACTTCAGACTAGGTGGTGTTTGTGTTATCTGATTTGGTATTCTTTTGTTTTCTCCTGATTCATTATTTGCTTCCTCCCTTAAGATGATCATGTTATTATTTGGTAAGCCCTTACCTCCGGTTTGACTCTTATCATATTGCTTTGGGTTATTGATTAAATCTTTTCCTTGGTTAATCCCCTGCCATACCTTTTGTTTTTATTCTGCTGTTAATAGTTTCTTTCCTGATCTTGTCTAGAGTCTTTGTGTATCGTTTCCTGGGATTTCCTTTTTAATTCTATCTGACTCTGATATCTATGTGTTCTATTTTGGGAAGGTCATTTCCTTATGTCTGGGTTTTCCCCTTCATGAGTTGATGAGGTTTTGACACTGTCTTGGTGGTGTTCCCTTCCTACAATCCCCACTTCTTTTTCTCTCTTTTCTCTATGTGTGCATGTGTTAAATGGGTGTCTCTTGGTCTTCTGTTCCTTGGGTTACTTCTGAATCGGAGTAGATCTGGTACTCCTGATCAATCTGGACCATCATGAGGGCTGTTTGATTATGTCCTGCTTTTCTCTGGGGAAGATCTGGCTTACATGCCCTTATGCAGCTAAGGCAGGGAGGGATGCAATGACAGAGACAACACAAAAGGCCTCCCAGTACACAGATAGTGACCGCACCTGTTAGGGCAATTTTGAGCCAAGAGAAGTCTGGTAACCAAGAAAAAAGCCAAGAAAGATCTAGGGGTGGCTGGCTATGGCCAATGTTTTGTGCCAGTTCCTCTAGGTGGTTGACTTCTGTGTCTACAAGTTTTGAGTTTTGTTCCAAGTCAAAACAGCACAACCCTTTAAATTCTTCGCAGCCATGATGGTGTTTTAGTAATAAATAATCAATCGCTGTACGATTCTCAAGGGTGGCCTCCCTGACTTGTCTCAATTCTCTATTTAGGGCATCCAATGCGTGGGAAGTCGAATTTAAACTTTTTGCTAGGGTACATGCCAAGCTATTTAGGTTTCTGGAATTCCGGACCGCTAGTCCTGGCACTCCCACTAGCGAAACAGCCAATGAAACATATTCTGCTTTAGTGAGTAAACTTACTTGAGAGTCACAGTCTGCCTCTAGGGAATAAAAAGCTCTCCTGTGTCGTCTCTATAGGGATGGCATTAGCATGGTCAGTTTCCCTAAGGTGCATGGCCCTCCTGTTGAGTTGGCTGGCAGATATGAATAGGCTTGTAGTCCACACAGTATGAACCAGCCATGAGGGAGCCTCAAGTAGCTATAAGAAAAAGGGATCTGCTCTGTATTATTACATCTCAATTCAGTATTATTTAAATTGATGCAATTTCCATTTCCCAATTTGTTGCACCCATAAATTTCAAAACACGAGGATGAGGCAGAGACAGCAGCCACATGGAGGGTGTACATGTCAAGATCTTTTGTTATAGAAATATTTCCCCACTCATAAATGGTTGAGTATGGTTGTGTGATAGGGAAATGTCTAAGCCACGTGTGATTGAGTATAGCCTGTGGCCCTATTGCTACTCCTATTAAACATGTTTTTAAAATGTCTTTTACTGATTTCCCCCCTGCTAAACAAAATTCTGTGGTGTTCAGTATCTCTTTTGCCAGATATTCCCAGATGTTCCCTTTTTCTGGGATAAGGTTTGGTTCTAGGAACCCTGTTACTTGAGTTACAATTAACAATATACCATAAAGGTTACATAGCATGCTTGCAATAGATTTTTGTTTTCCCATTGTACAATTCGATCCCCCCCCCTTAAACAAATATTAATAATAAAAAAAAGAGAAAAAAAAGGTAAATATGTGTATCCAGATAGCCAAAGTGGTGTTAAAGGTGATATTACTGGTTAAGTTCGTTGTGTTCAAAAAATGCTTGCAAGGTCCATTCTTCTGTGCCTGGGTTTTTCTTCAGCCTGATTGGGGGGATCTCTGGGCTGTTGTCCACCACTGCAGGTTTGGCATGTGTCCAGTGTATCCAGCTGTCCTTCTCTGCTACTCGGATAGCTGTCTGGGTTGTTAGCAGAACTTGGTAGGGTCCTGTCCACTTCGGTTGCAGTGGTGAGGTCCTTGTGAAGGATTGGATCCACACGCTATCACCTGGCTCGAACGGGTGCAGGTTTTCCTCCAGGGGCAGCGTCTGTGTCAGGGCACTCTGTGTCCACAGCTCCTGTAGTCTCCTATGTAAGGCTGAAAGATATGAAGAAAGGACCATATCCCCCCTGTCCAGGCTGAGAGACTGTGGGTCAAGGCCTTGTAGCGTGTCAGGTGGACGGCCAAACAGAATCTCGAAAGGGGAGATTCCCATGTCCCTTCTCGGTCTCGTCCTTATATAGAATAAGGCAATGGGCAAGACTTGTGGCCAGGAGAGGTGTGTCTCCTGGCAAAGCTTGCTTAATAGTGTTTTCACCTCGCGGTTCGCACGTTCTGTTCCTGCCGACGAACGTGGAGAACGTGGGCAGTGGAGATTTTGTGTTATGCCTAGCGCTTGGTATATGTATGTTAGGACTTGTGCTATGAAATGTGTCCCTCTGTCTGTATCTAAGATTCGTGGCACACCGAATCTTGGCACTACATCTTTAATGAGGTGTCTGGCAGTTTCCAGGGCCGTGGCATGGTGGCATGGGAAAGCCTCCACCCAGTGTGTCAGCTGGTCCCTACACACGAGGGCATACTGGTATCCATTGGCTTTGGGCAATTGGATATAGTCCATTTGTATTGCCTCAAATGGTCTTTGTGCCCATGGCCTCCCTCCCTCATAGATGGCTTTTCGGGATGTGCTATTGTTGGCTTGGCATGTCTGGCAACTGCTGGTTACTCTGGTTGCCTCTGTGTATATACCTGGTGCATGCCATACTCTCCTAGCAGCATCCACTATAGCCTGGGTCCCACAGTGACCTTTTGCATGTAGCCTCTGACAGATTAAGCGTATGAGGCGGCGTGGGGCAATAGGTCTACCATCTGGGACTCTCCAAAACCCATCTGAAAATGTTGCCCCTAATTTATCCTCCCACATCTGTGCTTCTCCCTGCTCTAGGAAGTCCCTGTACTGAATTTCAGGATCAACTCTCATTGTTGGGGCAGCGATGTTGTAGGGAAGGGGTTCTGTAGCTACCCACTTGGCTGTTGTATCAGCATAGTGATTTCCTTTAGTGACCATGGAATCATCTGTTTGATGGGCTCTACAATGGATGATTGCAAGGGCTTTCGGTAGCTGGATGGCTTGTAATAGTTGGGAGACTTGGGTGGCATGTGCAATTTGTTTTCCTGCTGATGTTAGGAACCCTCTTTGTTTCCACAAGGCTCCAGTAGCATGGCAGACTCCAAATGCATATTTGGAGTCTGTATAGATGTTAGCAGATAGATGCCTAGCTGCTTCACAGGCTTTCGTTAGAGCAATGAGTTCAGCAGCTTGGGCGCTAAAAGAGGGGGAAAGTGGTTCTGCCCAAATGATCTCGTAAAGAGATACTACCGCAGCTCCAGCAACCCTGTTTCCCTCATGAATGAAGGAAGAGCCATCCGTAAAAACTTCTAAGTCTGGGTTTTGCAAGGGGGTGTCGGTTAAATCTGGGCGAGGCAATTCTGCATCCTGTATTAGGTGGAGGCAGTCATGTAAGTGATCATCTGTTTGATCCGTGGGAAGCAAGGTAGCAGGATTTAAGGTGCTACATCTTTCAAATGTTATGTGGTCTGAAGTAAACAATTCAGCCTCGTATTGTGCTAAGCGTTGTTGCGTGAAGGCTTGGGTCTGTGATTTTAGAAGAATGGCAAAAACCTCATGAGGCACTTTTAATGTCAGAGGTTGCCCTAGAACGAGATCTTTGGTTCTTTTTACTATTTCAACGGTTGCCACTACTGCTCTTAAGCATGGGAGTGTCCCTTGGGCTACCAGGTCTAGTCTAACAGAATAGTATGCGACTGGTCTCTGCCCTGGACCGAAGCGCTGGGTCAGGACTCCAGACGCGATGCCTAGTTTTTCGTGAATGAATAGGGTGAAAGGCTTGTTGTAGTCTGGGAGACCTAGCGTGGGAGCTGAAGCCAGGGTCTTTTTAATTCTTGAGAGGTTTTGCTCTAGAGATTTAGTCCATGTTATGGGGTCTGGCATGTCCTGTTTTGTTAATTGTATTAAAGGTTTCGCCATTTCCCCAAAAGACGGGATCCAGGGGCGGCAGAATCCCAGAACCCCCAGGAGTGCTCTGACTTGTTGTTTAGTGTGGGGGCGTTTCATTAATAATATGGTTTCTACTCGGCTTGGAGCCAATTTCCTCACCCCTGGGCCAATGATATAACCTAAGTATGTTACTTCCTTTTTTAGGTATTGTAGTTTTGAGGGGGAGGCTTTGTGTCCCCTCTCAGCCAGGGATTTCAGCAAGTGAAAGGTGTCAATTTTACATGCCTGTTCACTGTTAGAGGCTAGCAGGAGATCATCTACGTATTGGACTAAGGTTGATCCTTCTGGCAGTGTGATGGAAGAGAGGTCTGCCTTCAGGATCTGGGAAAATAGGGTGGGGGATTCTGTGTAGCCCTGAGGGAGGCGGGTCCACGTGTACTGCTGTTCTTCCCAGGTAAAAGCAAAAAGGTACTGGGAAGCGTGGTCCACGGGAATACTAAAGAAAGCGGAGCATAAATCTACAACAGTAAAATGGGTAGCTGAAGCCGGCACCTCCGTAATTATCGTGGCCGGGTTCGGTACGATCGGCGCTCGGGGAATTACATGCAAATTAATTAACCTTAGATCGTGAACAAATCTGAATATTGAGTTTCCATCTTTGTCCACTGTGGATTTCTTCACAGGAAAAATTGGGGTATTGCATGGGGAGGTGCATTTGCGCAAAACTCCCTGCTCCAAATAGGCGTTTATCAGCTTGCGTATGGGCTGGATGGCTTCAGCCTGGATTTTATACTGTGGTATGCAGGGGGGTGGTCCTGGTTTTACTCTGATCGTAACTGGTGTGGCTCCTTTAAGGAGTCCTACCTCTGTCGCATCCCACCCCCATAAAGAGGAAGGTAGGGTTGCCAAATCTGCATGTAATAGTGTGCTTTGAGTGGCTAGTAGAAAGATTTTCCTTCCTGGTATGTCTAAGGCAAGGCCCCCTTTCCCACACCTGATGGTTGCTCCTAATTTACATAGGAGGTCCCTTCCAAGGAGAGAGACTGGAGATTGGGGACATATGGTGAAAGAATGTTTCAATGAAAAGGGACCTACTTCAACTGTTACATCATTTGTGTATTCTACCGGGATAGCTGTTCCTCCCACTCCCATTATTTTATCATGAGCTCCAGGTTTTACTGAGTTTCTGTGTGGTGGTTTGACAATTAAAGAGGCAGTGGCCCCGGTGTCTACCAAACAGTCATATTCTTTTCCCCCTATGAGGAGGGAAATCATGGGCTCTCCCTCCGGACCATTCCTTAGGGGAATCGCAAGCCCTTGGAGGGTGGCTGAGAATTCACCCTCGTCTGTTCCTAGTCATGAAGCTTGAGGGTTGTTTTCCCTTTCTATCTCCCAATGATTATTGTTTGGATTAGTTCGTTCTTTGTGATAAAATGAGGTGTTTGGAGGTAGGGGTGCCGTTGGTGGTTCCCTGCGGTAATGGTTTCTCTGGCTGTCTTGATTAAATGGGTTGTCCCTATGTCTAAAGTCTCGGAGGGGTCCTGTTTGTCGGCGGGGAGGGGGCTGGTTACAGTCCCGGCTTGAATGTCCTAATTCCCCGCATCGGAAACAGTGGCGGCATTTATACGCTGGGCATCCCGTCTTCTCGCACCTAATACATCGTTGCCAATTACTGGGAAACCGCCCTTGGGTTTGCCTGTTGTTACTGTGTATGGCAGCGAATATCTGCATTTCTTCCTGTCTTTCTGTCCTTTTCCTTCTTTCTTTCTCTAATTCTTTCCTTTCCCTTTCTTCCTCCTTGAATCTGTCTCTCTGGTCATAAACGAAATTCGCAATTCTGCGCAATTCCGAGATTTCTAAGGTGGACCAGTTAGAGACTATTCTGTGAAAGTGTTCTTTAATATCTCGGGCGGATTGGTCAACGAAGGCCGAGGCTAAAATCCTCTGGTCCTTCTGGCAGTTAACATCCAGGTGGGTGTAAGTTGTGGCTGCCTCTATAAGCCTGACCCAGAAGGCATCAGGGTTCTCTTGGTCCCTCTGGGTAACTCGCTGGAATTCTGACCAATTCAGGGGTTTTTTCCCGATCTCTTCCAGGGCTTCCAGTAGGTTTTGTTTTGCCCTGGTATAAGTGCCCCAGTGGGTGTCATCGTTATAGTCCCATTCTGAGTTCTCAAGGGGCCAGGCGACCTTGGGGTGGGTAGCCTGACCCAGGACCCTTATGACTGGTTGTTTAGCAATCTGATCCGTTTTTTCAAAAAGTTTTAACAACTCATCTTTTGTCAAAAAAACATGCAGTAGTTGGTTCATGTCCCCCCATGATGGATTGTGGCTATCTATAATGGTTTTTAGGGTCCTGATCACTGTTTGGGGGTCTGCTCTGAAGGTTGGGGCATCTTTCTTCCAGATTACTAAATCTGAGGCCGAAAAGGATGTGTGTGTTAGAATGTAGTCAGTTTCGCCCCTCTGTCTCCCTGGTACGGGTCTGCTTATTAAGGGGGCCATTATCTTCGCTTCTCTATCTGTTTCTATCTTAGGTGTGTTATTTTCTATGAAGGATTCCTTATTCCTAGCTAGTTCGGCCCAGCAATACCAATAGGGTATGTGGCTGGGCTTTAGTCTGGGTCTAAGTGCTTTTAGGATTTTTATATCGAAGGTACCGCTATCAGGCCAAATTTGTTTCCCGTTTTCGTCTCTAAGCAAAGCCCACTTTTGACACAATTTTTCCACTCGTTTTCGATCCATGCCATTTAAAATGGGCATCCGCCTGGCGTCCCAGGCCTCGAGCAACTCTCCAATCGGGGTTCCTGCCACCCGCGAACTACCGCTACCCATGACCCTGTCTTTTCGCCTGAAGGATCACTTCAGCTTAGCCGGGTGGCCCGCCTCAAGTTTGCAGAGAAAAAGCTCTGGGAAGGACTTCGATTCCCTTACGAAGTACGGGCCCCTTCCGTAGGGAACTCGCCACAGTTTTCAGATCCAAAAAGGGGATCCGGGAGGACCTGCTGACCCCAGCAGTGAGTACTGGCCCCTCCTCACACTATCTCCATGTCTGGGCTTTGCACCTTCTGAGACGTACACTGGGATTCCCTCTCTCAATTTATTTCCCCCTTCCACGCGCTTCTATTCGCTCGGCTTTCGTTCCCTGTGAGGCAGAAAGTCCTACATTTGGCGATCCCCCCTTGCTTTCTCTGTCCTACCGGTCACGGCTCGGTGGAGCTAGCAGTAGGCAGAGGTGCGGCTAGGGATCATTGAAAGGGGTAGGATCAGGCTGCTGTCCAGGTGAAATCCCACATGCACACACTCACTCACACATTCTCATACGCCCCGTATTCTAGGGATTTTATTGTAATTTAAAGTGGTACTTACCTGCTTTCAAGCAGCTGTTGAGGCAAAGGCTCAAAACTCCCTTTACTACCCGACACCTCCGGGCAGGGTCCGTGGATTTTTCCCCGGACAAAGTGGTCCGTGCCGGCTGGGATGAATCTCCAGGCCCCGTCCGGTGGCTGGGTTGGCTGGGAATTCTTCCTGGTCGCCAATTGTTAGAAGGGAGGAGAGGGTTTCCCCCCCCCCCCCGAGGATTCGAATTTCCCGGCTGGGAGAGCGTTCCGGCGCCGCGCAAAACCGCGAGAGAAGCAAGCTGCGTGAAAGCAAGTTTTCTTTATTTTTCAGGAAGTCAGATCGAGCGATGTCGCAGACCAGCGTTCCTGGGTGAGCTGACATCTTTACCAGGTAAGCATACATTCTTATACTCTCTTGATCAAAGGGAATCCTTTGTTTTCTATTGTTACTTTTGTCTATGTTTCCTTTGTGTGTGTGCTCTGTTTTTCTTATTCTGATCGTTTCCTACTTCAGACTAGGTGGTGTTTGTGTTATCTGATTTGGTATTCTTTTGTTTTCTCCTGATTCATTATTTGCTTCCTCCCTTAAGATGATCATGTTATTATTTGGTAAGCCCTTACCTCCGGTTTGACTCTTATCATATTGCTTTGGGTTATTGATTAAATCTTTTCCTTGGTTAATCCCCTGCCATACCTTTTGTTTTTATTCTGCTGTTAATAGTTTCTTTCCTGATCTTGTCTAGAGTCTTTGTGTATCGTTTCCTGGGATTTCCTTTTTAATTCTATCTGACTCTGATATCTATGTGTTCTATTTTGGGAAGGTCATTTCCTTATGTCTGGGTTTTCCCCTTCATGAGTTGATGAGGTTTTGACACTGTCTTGGTGGTGTTCCCTTCCTACAGTCTTATACTCTGAAAAATATGGTAAGTCATGCATGATTTTATTACCTTTTTTGCCATGGCTGTTAAACGAATCACTGCAATTGTTACATGAACCACGCAATCATTAAATCAATTCAGCTTCCACCATTGACTTTGCTTGTCGGAAGCTGACTAGGAAGGTTGCAAAAGGCAAAAAAGTGACCCCGGGATACCACAACGCCCATAAATACATGGTGGATGCCAAACGCCTGAATTTTGATCATGTGATCATGGAGATGCTGCAACAGTAACAGTTGTGACAGTGCAAGGACTGGTCGTAACTTATTTTTTTTCAATGCTGTTGGCCATGAATCATTGTAAGTCATGGATGGCTTGTATGCCAAATGAGATTCCTTGATTCCATTATACCCCTGGAAGCCTTATGACCAAGTAAGGAGGACTGTGGCAGAAAATGAGGGCAGAGGAAAACACGTATTTATATTAGTCCTAATATATAATATTCCCAATTATATATTAGGAATTAATTGTTATTAATTCCCTTTTTCTCCTTAAAAAAATAACTGAAGTAATTTCTTTGATTATTCGCTGGCTGGTTAGGAAAAAAAAATCCTTTATTATATTTTTAAAGAAATATTTCGATTTGATGGTTCAGGATTACTTGAAGTTCCTGCTGGCTTTCTACTGTGATAGGAAAATTAAGGTACAGTTGAGCCATAGGGAGATATTGACACTTCTTTTCCCATGTCTACCATATTTAGAACCAAACTAATCATGATGCTTCTAATTTATTTCATAATTTGCCGCACTATATTTCAGTTGTACAGCATGATTAGCCAGTGGAGGCTGACATAAGACAGTAACATTAAAGACAGGAAACTTTTATATTTTTCTCTCTCTCACTATCCCACCTAGTGGCCTATTCAAAGTAAGAAAGCCCTTTTGAAACAAATAGATCAATCTCTAGGGCAGCATTTCTCACTCCTGGCAACTTTTAAATGTGTGGATTTCAACTCTCTTCTTCTGGGTGCAATCTAATGTACTGCTTATGACCTTTAAAGCTCCACATGGCACAGGTCCTGGTGAATTGCAGGACCATGCCTGCTCTAGACTGTCAAGGACTCTTCCTTGCCTCTTAATAGGATCTTGGAAACATGTGTATTCCATGGCTGTTCCTATCCTATGGAATGCCTTCCCAATACTTGGTGATTTGGCAGGTCCCTCACTCTTTTAACCTTCTGGAAGGCCATCAAAAATTGACTTTTTGTCCATTATGCTGTCTAATGGTATGTGAGAATAACTTTAGAAGACTGAGATGCTACCTAGGGGAACAGTCATATAAGAGGGAGCATAGTCTACATTTGCATAATGGGTGGAACAAGAGAGACATTTCCCTAAGTTTATTTATCTATTTTATTTATTATATTTTTTCGCTGCCCATCTCATCACAAGGCAGCCATATGTTATTTGGCTGTAAAGGTGATGATGGAAGAATGATAAAAGTCTGTAACTTTCAGACTTGCAAGATACTCATAATGTAGTTTTACAATAAAGCATGTATCTGGCCATGTTCCATCTCTGGTCAACCTGATAAGGCTGACATTAATCTTGCAAATCTCCTTTCCTACCACTGAAGACAAGCCTATGTGAACACTTTCGGAGTAACTTGCATATAGGACTATGATACCATTTTTTAAAAAGGCAGCATTGATTGAAAAATAAAATGCATCATTGCTAGCACCATTATACTAATACAAATGCATTCTTCATATGCTAGGATTAGCAGTGGAATACCCTCCAAGGAAAGAAATCACGAACCAATATTTTTTCATCAAATTTTTGTAGTAAATGAATCCTTGGGAATGTATTTTTAATGGTCCCATTTCTCTAGTATCAGGATCTTTTTCATATGAGAGTTGATAGGCTATGTTATTAAAGATTGTCTGTTAATTTATCAGGCTAATAAGTTGACACTTCAGAGACTTCTAACTACTTAAGTGATTTATATTGCTTTTATAAAATAATTTGCCTTTTTCACAGCTGCCATACTGTTTTTCCTCCAAAGTACTTCCACGTGAGCACAGCTCTGAGTCCAAATATGAAACCATTCACACAAATTCAACTGATGTACCATTTAAACAATGGCCAAAGAATATATATACGTTTGTAAAAAACAAAAATCAAAAATCAAGTTAAATATACGATTCTACAAGATGAAAAGAAAAAAGGAGAATTGGGTCCACCAGATTTGGAATTATATTTTGCTGCCTGCTGTTTAGCTTGGAAGAAAGAGCAGGTTTTGTTAAGAAATAGAAGCTTAATGGAATTAGAAGGACATAATTTGAGATTTGAGTGCCATCATGTTATGATAAAGGTAATGAAGATTTCAAAAATCATGTCAGGTAGGCAATTATTAGAATATGGTATAAATATAAGTCTAGGTTGTGCTAAAAATAACTTTGTGGCTTTCAACTCAAGAAGCATTTTATAGATAAGAAATGATAAATAAACATAAACATTTAATTTATGGTGATGTATTAGATTTTTTTTTAAGGGGATTGTAAAATAAAATCAAGAGAAGATTTGACAACAGAAGGAAATACTTGTTAATGGTTTTCTTATGTATAATTATCAGAAAGGTTTAAGGTAGATAAAGGATTTTATGGTTTTGAATAATGTAAGACTGAGTTGCAAATAGAACTATGTATAAATGATGGACAGATTATTGCTAAACTATTTAAGTTTTTGTTGAACTAAGAGACAAGAAGAGAGTATGGTAAACTGGATTAACATTTTTGGTACAATATATAAATGGAAAATATGTGGTTGAAAGAATATTATGTTACAGTCTTCAAGAGAACTGATGGTATTTGTCACCAGAGAAATTGTTTAGAACTGTGATGGTGAACCTATGGCATGTGTGCTGGAAGAGGCACACAGACCCATCTCTCTGGGCACACGAGCCGTCGTCTGCTGCTGTTCCGGTGCAGCGGCCAGCTGGTCTTCATGTGCACAGGAGCACCGGAAACTGGAAGAGCAGGGAAGGTGATCTTCTGGTTTCCGGCACGTGCATACGTACCAGCCACATGCACGCCAGACAGCTGCTCTTCCAGTTTCCAGCACATGTATACTCCTGTGTGTTGAAAAGGTTCGCCAACATTGGTCTAGAATATATAAAGTTACTTTGAATCTTTGCTGGAAATGTGAACAAGTTGAAGGGACATTTTATCAGGTATGGTGGACGTGTAAAAAAATCCAAAACATTTTAGATACAAATAAATTCATTAATTCAGTAGATTTTAAAGAGTAATGTACAAATGAGAGATCAGAAATTTTATTTTGGGATTAATGTTTTTGTTTATGATAATTGCAGCAAGATCACTATATGCTCAAAAGTGGAAAGGTTTTACATTACGCACTATAAAGGAATGGTTGGTGAAGATCATGGAACTTGGAGAGATGGCTGAATTAACTTCTTTGATTAGAGAAATGATAATATCTAGACTTATGGCTGAGTGGAAACTCCTTATAGACTTTTTGAATAAAATTGCACTTCTGGCTTGAGGATTAGAAAAAAAACGGATAATAGAAAAAGTGAGTGGGTTTTTTTAATCATAGAAGAAGAGGTAATTTTCTAATCATACTTAAATTTGCTCACAATTTTCTTTCTACTTCTTTTTATCTTTCTGTACTTTTGTCTACTTTTCTTTATTCTGTATTAATATGTTAGATTTTATGCTCCCATTTAAACTATTAATAAAATTTGTATAGAAAAAGGAATATACGCTTATGAGTACACAAATCCAATTGTTTAATTATTAAACTGATAATATATATTAAGGATACAAATATAATATCCCCTTTTTGAAAATCACCATATTGACAAAAGGTTATAGAATTATAATCAATATTTAAATGCAAACATAGTTGTTGCTGTATTGTCATCCATATATACATCTAAAATTGATACAAATATGCTCTCTCTTTCCTGCTCCTAATGAACTTTCCTACACATACCACAGACATACCAACACACGTACACACAAACCTGTACAATAGTACTGAATAACTAGAAAGCTCTTTGTGTAGAGTTGTCTCTGAAAAGAACTTTAGAAACTTCAGGTGGTCAGAAATTCAATAGCTATATAGCAAGCTAATTCAATTTTGTTCATTCTCTGGAATACCAATTTATTTTCCTGACCACTATGGATTTAATATTTAAATATTTAATGCAGGAGAAGGATATCTGACCTTGCTTGAAAAGTCATCCCTCTTGCGCTCTGGATTAATGCTTCTTGCAAAGTCACTTTGGCCTCAGCCTTGTTCTTTCAAAAATTGGGCTAAGGTGATTGTCAGAGGTGGGATTCACTTACCTTCCCTACCGGTTTGCAAATGTAAGTGCATGAGCACTGCCTTCTGCGCATGTGCAGTGCAGCGCTTTATGTCCGGGCAGGTGGGCAGAGCCTCCCACAGTCGCCACTACCAGTTTGCCCGAACTGGACAGAACTGGCTGAATCCCAACTCTGAATCCCACCTCTGGTGATTGCGATAATAATAATAATAACTTATGACTTATGCTTCACAGTGCTTTACAGCTTCTCTAAGCAGTTTACACAGTCAGTATATTGACCCCAACAATCTGGGTTCTCATTTTACAGACCTCGGAAGGATGGAAGGCTGAGTCAATCTTAAATTGTTGAGGACTGAATCCCTGACAGTCAGCAGAATTAGCTGCTTATTAGAATACTGCATTCTAACCACGGTGTTATCACAGCTCCTAGGATTCTGATCCCATTTGAATGGTTGTTGGAATTTCTTTTATTTATTTTTTCTGTACATTTCTCTGATATAGGTGTCCTTGCTTAACAATCACTCATTCAGAGACCATTCAAACTTATCACGGTGCAGAACAAGTGGTAGTTACAACCAGTCTTCATACTTGAGTAGTTCAGAGAACCGGTAGTCAAAATGCTGACTGGCCCCATCCCCATCTATTCTCTGCCTCCCAAGTCCCAGCTGATTGGGAGGAAATGGGGTTTTTCCCTGGAGTGGGGTGGGAATGGAGATTTTATAGTATCCTTCCCCCTGCTACACCCACCAAGCCACGCCCACCAAGCAATGCCACGCCCACCAAGCCACGCCCATAGAACTGGTAGTAAAAAAATTTGAAACCCACTACTGAGTTATAGGGTCATGATCTGGGCACCTGGTGGCTGGTTCAAAATCACATTGCAGTGTCCCATGGTCCCATGGTTACGACCTGCTTTGCTAGCTTCCTACAAACAAAGTCAACAGGGAAGCTAACAGTGAAGGTTGGAAATGATAACCACATGACATCCTCACTTAATCATCTGAAGCGATTTGCTTAATGACAACAACTGGAAATGCCAGAATTTCTGTCCCTAAGTAATGTACTATTGCATTTTACAACAATGTCACCTAGCGATGGAAATTCTGGCCCTAGTTACATTTCTTAAATGAAGAATACCTATGCACTAGTATTATTGTGGTCAGTCCTTTGCTTTTTATGATGTTGTGAATCCATTGTGTACCGCCTTGAATAATTTTTAATTAAGTGGCTTTATAACAATGCAGGTAGTCCTCGACTTACAACCATTATTGAGCCCAAATTTTCTGTTGTTATGTGAGACATTTATTAAGTGAGTTTTGCCCCATTTTACGACCTTTCTCACCACAGTTGTTAAGTGAATTACTGCAGTTGTTTCATTAATAGCATGGTTGTTAAGTGAAACTGGCTTTCCCATTAACTTTGCTGGTCAGAAGTTCGCAAAAGGGGATCACATGACCCTGGGACACTGCAAATGTCATAAACATGAGGAAATTGCCAAGCATCTGAATTTTGTTACAGCTGTCATAAGTGTGAAAAATATTCATAAGTCACTTTTTTCAGTGCTATTGTAACTTTGAATGGTCACTAAATGAACAGTTGTAAGTCAAGGACTACCTGTAAAGTGATCAGTTGTGTTTAGATGTCTTCTCTGGTTTCCTGCCTCAGAATTAAAATGCTATATGGCCATGATGGCGAACCTATGGCACGCGGAGCCATATCTGAGGGCACACAAGCATTGTCCTAGTTCAGCTCCAGCGTGCATGTGCACACCGGCCACCTGATTTTCAGGCCTTCTGGGCCCACCGGATGTCGGGAAAAAGACTGTTTCTGGCCTCCGGAGACCCTCCAGGAGGGGGTGGGGAAGGCTGTTTTTGTCATCCCCAGGCTCCAAAAAAGCCTCTGGAGCCTGGGGAGAGCGAAAAACAGGCCTACTGGGCCCACTGTGCCATCATGTGCCAAAAGTGGGGGGAAGTGTGTGTGGGGGGGGTCGCACGCAAATGCTTGGGGGGGTACATTGAATTATGGGTGTGGGCACACACGCACGCAACACCCCCACACGACCCCCGCTATTGGCACGTGATGGCAAAAAGGTTAGCCATCAGTGCTATCTGGTGTTCTTTCTCTGTTTTGGAAACAAATTCTTAATATGCATAACGTTATAGAATGATTCAAATTAATTTCAGTCTAGATTTTCCAAGACTCTGTAAATAAATGTTTGGTGTTCAAGTAGGTGAAAACATTCACCAATTTAAAAATGCATAATTACTATTGCTCAAATTTTTAATATATGGACAGCAAACAAATACAATTTTTTTTCCAGGAAGTGTAGCTGACATAACAAAAATCACTTAATGTAATAGTTGTTAGTACTAAGATGCTTAGTACAGTAAAAATAAATTTGTTTGAGTTAAGAAGTTTACAGATATTTGATAAAGCTTTGAGACCTTAAGAGGATCTATTTTAAGCAGCACAGAAAGTTTTTTTAAATAATAGTTTGATTAGTTGGCCTGATAAAGGAGTGAAATACAGAATTTGGTAGATAGAAAAGTATTCTCCAAAATCAATTAAATCTTAGAAAGATGCGTGGGAAGAAAATGGATTGGTTTAGACACTTCAAATATTGATCCATTTTAGTTGTAATGTAAATCTTAAAGGCATTTGGATGAGTTTGGAATAACATTTGCTGGTTAAATAAAAAAAAAACACCCAAGATTATCTTCTTCACTCTTCTATAGAACTGAAATAAATCTGAATGCTAGCTCCCTGCCAAAAAATAAAATAGACCATCCCCACTTGGAGCACTTTTAATTAATCTTAATTACATTGTGTAAACAGAAAACTTGGGACTGTCATTAAGTATTTTTCTCTCATTTTCTATTTCTTTGGTAAAACTATATATGAATGCAGCAGGCAAGTATCACTTCCCTAAATCTTTTCACCTTTTAGTTTGCAAAAATCAAGGCATTTTCAAAATCCTGTCACACTAATAGCAGAACATGATCTTAGATTAGCAGTGGGATTCAAAATTTTTTACTACCGGTTCTGTGGGCGTGACTTGGTGGGCGTGGCATGGCTTGGTGGGTGTGGCAGGGGAAGGATACTTAAAATCTCCATTCCCTCCCCACTCCAGGGGAAGGTTACTGCAAAATCCCCATTTCCTCCCGATCAGCTGGGATTCGGGAGGCAG
Organism: Arizona elegans; assembly: GCA_022577455.1. Taxonomy (NCBI): domain Eukaryota; kingdom Metazoa; phylum Chordata; class Lepidosauria; order Squamata; family Colubridae; genus Arizona; species Arizona elegans. The sequence continues at coordinate 132,599,608 of JAKOOJ010000002.1, read as the reverse complement.
AGAATAGATGGGGGCAGGGCCAGTCAGAATTTTTACTACCGGTTCTCCAAACTACTCAAAATTTCCACTACCGATTCTCCAGAACTGGTCAGAACCTGCTGAAACCCACCTCTGTCTTACAAGTAATGTTTCAGATTTTAAGAGTAAGCATAGAGTGCTTTGTTTAGCATAACTAATAAAATTAATCTGTTAACTGAGTGCCTTAATAAACATTAAAGAAAGTGTCCTAGTAATCATACATATAGGAAACAGGAATTGTTCTTCCCCTCCCATGCCTTCAATAGTTTGGTTCTTCAACAATTAATATGATTTGGTTCTTCAACAATTAATATGATAGAGGTTTGAAGATTGATCATATTTCACTGTAGTTCTGTGTTGCAGTCCAAATCACAAGATGTTGACATTTTCATGTCATATCCCATGAAATGTTGACATTTCTTCTACGGATTCTCACTCAATTTAAGATTCTCATCCATTTCAGTAATTGATGCAGAGATTGTGGGGAGGCTAGAAAAGTTGGATCAGTTGTGAAATTCAATTTTTTTTACTACCGGTTCTGTGGGCGTGACTTGGTGGGCATGGCAGGCGAAGGATACTGCAAAATCTCCATTCCACCCCACTCCAGCAGAAGGATACTGCAAAATCCCCATTCCCTCCCCACTCCTGGGAGAAGGATATTGCAAAATCTCCATTCCCACCCCACTCTGTGGCCAGCCAGAGGTGGTATTTGCCAGTTCTCTGAACTACTCAAAATTTCCATTACCAGTTCTCTAGAACCTGTCAGAACCTGCTGGATTTCACCCCTGAGTTGGATACAACTTGAATGTCAAACAGCAATCTTGGCTAAAAACTAAATATTTTCCTGAAATTCAAATTATTTTTGCTTTTTTTCATTTTACTAGAAACAGAAAGCTTGACAAATTGGGAGGACAACAAATCTTTGAAGAGTTCAGTAGTTTTTTATGACCTCTGCGATCTTTATTCCAACTATGAATGTAATTTCCTTTTTTTTTTAAATTTGATTTCTATTATAACATATAGTGATACATTCAATACATTTTCAGTTCATTGGTGCAAATATATACATATATACATCTACATGCATTATTACTTGTCTTTTATTTGATATTGTTTCTGAATGTAATTTCCAATGATGTAATTCTTGACTCTAAGATACCTGCAAAAGGAATGGCAGTGGTGATCTTCTACCTGATATTAGGCCAAATCCGACAAAATGCAGCCAAGTTTCAGTCACATACTGATTATGCTTTTCAGTGAGGAGGAGAGAAGATCCAGGAAAACACAGATGATGATGGAAAGAATGATGGAAAATAGTTTTAATTTTTAAAAAGATTATGACTTCATAAATGTCCTCACATTGATAAGCAAACTAACACATACTGTATAGCAGGAGAAAAGTGTTGAATATTAATAAGGGAGTGAAGCCGAGATACGAAGGCTTCACTCAGGTCCGCCATTACGGCTGGAAAAATAGTTAAATCTCATTGGTTGAGCCATCTACAGCTCCCTATAAAAGGGCGAGCTGTCAGACAGGCTGGGTTGTACCGATCTACTGAATGAAGAACTGTGTTTGTTGGAGAATCAGCGTCCTGCCTCTTCTATCACCCTATCTAACAAAAAGAATTATTCTCTATTTGAAATTCCTTGGTATATGTATGGGGACTCTAAAGATAATAAGAGAATATCCTTGAAGACTGAAATGTTCTCCTACTCCTTTCTGAGTCTGTCTTTAAATGATCACATTTTAGTGATAAAGTTACTAAATTAATTCTTTCTTATCTAGTAAAAATGTTAATATCTTTTTTAAAAAATAAGCTATAGGATTTCACTGTGATCCCTGCAGCATAAAATTATTCATGCCCAAATGCTCGATGTAACTCAATATATAAAATTGACCTCTCTGTATTTATTATTTAAGAATTTAAAATCAGTGTTTACCCATTGTTGTAAAATATTATTTCAAACTATTTATAAAACAAAATATTAGATATGTGTAACCCTTCATTGATATTTGTATTTGTTCCTAGATGGTAATTGGAGTACTTATTTTCTTAGGTCCATGTTCACTTCTGATGAAAAGTGTTGTTGAAACGTGTCAATACTATTCCTTAAAATATGTTATTTCTTTTTTTGCCTGACCTCTTCTTAAATGTCCCCATCTTCTTATTATTATGTAAGAGTAGCACTGGTGTTCTGCCTTGATGTTATACCAAGCCCGAATAGTTCCTTGAGTTTTGCAGAAATGGTTTTTTGAGCTGGGATAGACAACTTTCTGGAAATCAGAATAAGCAGGGACATTTTTTTAAAATTTTGCATTATTTGTTTTGTTACTGGATCATAATTTTAATGATATATGTATGTCCTCCACTTCAGGGGTGGGTTCTACTTACCTTTACTACTGGTTCGCATTGCGCCCGCATGCTTGCCCACACTTCACTCATGCCCATGCGCGCTCTTCTGCGCAGATCACCTATGATGATGTCCGGGTCGGAAGGGGCGGAGCCTCCCGCCGGTTTTACTACCGGTTCTTGCGAACTGGTCCAAACCGGCGGCAACCCACCCCTGCTCCACTTCCTTCTTAATAACCCACATATCTTAGGGTTATGACAGCAATTCCGACTGCCGGCATGGCCGGTAAGCAATGCAGTTATTCATGCTTTGTGACTACATCACTTAGCAACAGCAATCCCAGTGCCAATTGCTGTCATGACATGGAAGTAGTAGTAGAAATCATTTTGTTTGAATTCTTACAAGTATTTTAAAGGAGGAATGAGATGAAACTTTTCAAAGTTAAACATAAGAAGGGCTTAGATTCATGGACTCATTTCCATATCTTGTTTCCATTGCTTTTGAAAGACAGACTTGATTTTTAGCTCTGATGAATAACATGTTTTTACATTCTGTTATAATTTACCTTGAAATAAAAGTATAAAACTGTACAGTATGATTTAAACTATGGATAAAGCATTTACTTCAACTTGCCTTTTGATCATCCTTTCAATAAAGATGAGCCGTGTTCTCAATAAGAGATGTATTACGTATTCTTTGCTCCAAGTTTTACAAGCAGTTTTAAACCCCCATGATAGTGCAATTATGTGAGCTACTTTTAATTATATCTGAATATAATATAATGCACTTATAAGAAGTGGTTTGCTAAAAGCCATCCTGTTTAGCTATTGTATTGCAGATCTGGTTTTTTTTTTTAACCTAAATAGAATATGTCCACAGTTTCTTAACAAAGAATTAAAACATCTCTTTCAAATATAGTTCATCTTAAGCTTTTGGGCACAGTATAATTTTAGAGCACTTAAATCAACCATCTGTACTTGCTTAGTTTATTGAAAAACATGTATTTCTGTTTCCGTGCCATCCATTAAAAACATTGAGTTTATTTCAACTTTAAGTTACTTCTTTGTATTATATGACTGCTCGACTATTAAAATATTACTTTCTTTTACTGCCATATGTTTAGTTTCCAAATAGCTGTCTGTCAATTTTCATTCTGTTTGGCAATTTTCATTCTCAAAACTTTTTTATACTTTCAAATTAGCATGATATTTAGCAGCTGGTTTGGTCTATTTCTTTTCATTTCAAGCAATGAAAGGAGAAAGTAAGGAAATAAGAGAGGTACAGTGGGGAGTGGAAAGAAGGAAGGAAGGAGGGAGGGAGGGAGGAAGGAAGGAAGGAAGGAAGGAAGGAAGGAAGGAAGGAAGGAAGGAAGGAAGGGGAATAATACCAGAAAACACTTTTTTCCATGGCTCATTACAGTACATATTTTACGACTATTATAATGCTAACCAGGAAAACTCATGGAGAAAAGGAAATAAAATAAAATAAAAGGAATAAATAAAAATGATATTTTGTACTCACAAAACATTGTTCCAGAGCTATGTATCAGGAGGAATGAAAGGGGAAACACTTCTGGCAGTTTCTTATAAAGTGATACTAGGGGAAATTTTGGAAAATTTCCATGGAGGGTTTCATATGGGCATTGCATTTTAACATTTGACATACAAGGATTTTAGAATTCACTTCAGGAGAACAAAGAGTTTGGGGCATGTAAATTGAACCACACCAATTTATGAGATTGATTACAATGATGCATCTAAATTTTTACAAGGGACATTCCAAGTTCAGGCCAAACATAAAACAAGAGCTTCAGTTCCACCCCCACTCACCCAGCAGATGTTGTTTTTCCCATGGCTATACCTAGTTTTTCATCCTGGCCCTTTCTCCTTTTTAGAATGGAATCTTTAACATGCCATTCAAAGATCAAGTATGACTCTCATTGAGATGTTGCAAACCACTGATCCAGGGTGACTAACAAATAAGGTTCTAAATTGAGGCTATGATTTTCAATGAATTTAACTACCGCAACAGAAGATGAGGCTTAGCTTATACTCTTGTGGTTCAGAACATCCCTGTCCTTTTTTGCCCTCTCGTTCAAAAACAGTGAGAATGTTGTGGCAGTGTTGCTGCAAATGAGAATAGCAAACCGATAGTGTTCAATATGGATCTGAAAGGGTGGACAATGTATCTTTCCAGACTCCTTCAAATATACCATTATGGTTGGTATTCTTAAATGTCCAGTTGCCTGAAATGTTACAAAAATCCACTGCTGTGTAATAAAATTGACTTGACTTCCTTTGAAAAATGGGTGTAAGAAACTTTACATGGTTTTGTAAGTTCAGGTGGTGGACACATAATATAGAACAGTGATGGCTAACCTTTTTGCCGTCGCGTGCCAAAAGTGGGGGGAGCGCAGGGGGATCGCGCGTACGCGTGCCCATACCCATAAATCAATGCGCCCTGCTCCCGCGCATGTATGCATGACCCTCATGTGACCTCTGCTTTTCGGACATGATAGCCGGGTGGGCCCAATAGGCCCATTTTTCGCCCTCCCCAGGCTCCAGAGGCTTTCTTGGAGCCTGGGAAGGGTGAAAACGGCCTTCCCCACCCACCCACCCCCAGAGGCTGGAAACGGCCCATTTCCTGACTTCTGGTGGGCCTGGAAGGCCCAAAAGTCAGCTTGCCAGCACATACATGTGCCCTGGAGCTGAGCTAGGGCAACGCTCGTGTGCCCACAGATATGACTCCATAGGTGCCATAGGTTCGCCATCACGGATATAGAATATAAATGGAAGTACGGGTAGTCCTCGACTTACAACCACAATGGAGCCCAAAATTTCTGTTGTTGAGTGAGACATTTGTTCAGTGAGTTTTGCTCCATTGTATGAGCTTTCTTGCAACAGATGTTAAGTGAATCACTGCAGTTGATAAGTTAGTAACCCAGCTGTTAAGTGAATCTGGTTTCCCCATTACCTTTGCTTATCAGAAGGTCATAAAAGGTGAACCTTGGAACACAGCAAAGGTGATAAGTATGAACCAATTGCCAAGCATCTGACTTTTGATCACATGGTTATGGGGATGCTGCAATAGTCATAACTGTGAAAAAATTGTCACTTTTTTCAGTGCTGTTGTAACTTTGTCACTAAATAAAAACAGTCACTAAATGAACTATTGTAAGTCGAAGACTACCTGTACACCATTCCACCAGTTAGGAAGTCCACTATTTGACTTTAGGTCCCTAAGGAGAAGGTACCTTTTGTCTTCCCTTTTGTTTTTCTAAGACAAGTTTGCTACAAGTCAAGAGAACTTCTCATATCTCTAACTTGAAAAATTTATAGAAATCTACTAATCATTAGTAAGCACTGAGAAAATATTCTCGATTTACGTTGCTCCATTTACATGCTATCTTATAGGCCAGAGTGCCAAACTCACATCGTTATGTCATTGTCATGTGACGTATTGTGACTTCCCCCCCTTCGCTAAAATGGGGGTGGGGATAGCCAGCATGTGACGCATCTCGGATGCAGGTTGTGAGTTTGACACCCCTGTTATAGACCATTAATAAGCTAGTAGCCATAACAGTATTTTGCTTGTTTATATTGAATATTACTGTACAGTTTCTTGCTTAATCATTAAACGAAGTGGGACAGTTACAATGAACAGGCTTGGTCTTTAGAAAACAAAATGCCATGGTGTCATTTCTATCTTGTATCATAAAAATATACTGCTAGCATCTGCTTATTATTTTGCCAGCCTGCTGAACTGACACTTTATCCATCACATTAGCACGATTATAATTATCACAATGTGCAATCATGACATTAAAAGGATGCTTTTGCATCCCCAAACAGGAGTTTTTCCATTCATGAGTGAGGAAAAAATGGTGTCACAGTATCCTTAAATCACATTTTTATATTGCTTACGATCCATTATAACTCATAATTACTGGAAAATAAAATGTTATGTATGTTTATAACTATACATTATTCTAAGTTAATGAACACTTTAATAGTAGGTAAACATAAATTAATGGAACTGAAAACCTCTATTTGCCAGGGTTTCTCATTTCAGCATCCTCTTTGCCACAATCAGGAGGGGAAAAAGTATTTTGAAAGTCAGACTTAGAAAAAAAAATGTCATCTTTTGCCAGAATCCAAAGCATAATGTGGATTTAGCAAAGAAGATTAAAAAATGTTCTGCATTGACAGAGAACTACAACGATATGTATATTCAGAGAATGTTCATAGGTTCCTAGTAGAGAAAAATCTTTCAGCATGTGGAAGGTTGTCATGTAACACAACATAAGCATAGAAAGAAAGGCACAAAAAATACAAAGGCGCAGGAAAACCAGATATGTTTAATGACCCTGGGAAAAAAAGTGATAAGTAATATAAACCAGACAGTTATGAAAGGAAGTTGTCAGCTTGTCTAGGTAGACAAGGAAAGAAATCAAAGTCATGTAGACTATTATTATTATTATTATTATTATTATTATTATTATTATTATTATTATTATTATTATTATTCAATGTTACATAACTTCGTTAGCCTGCAAATCTAATTGTGTTTTTATCCACCCACTTTTTACCTTTGTTGAATACTAAGGACGGTTTTTTTTTTTTCGGAGATACTTTTTCAGGGTACAGTTCTGGCCCAGACTTAGAATTATTTTATCCGACTGTTGCTGTGGTAGCAGCTATTCCTCCTGTTATCAAGTCATTCCTTCTGCCCATTATGTTGGCGATATATGAGTATAATAAATGCCTTGTTTTGTGCACAGTGTTAGTATCTGTCCTTAGGGCACGTTAGAGTCTCATAAAAATGTAGAGGTGCTGGAATAGTCATAATAAGGTCATTCCATAGTACGATCAACAACTACATGTTGGAAAGGTCTCAGTTCAATTTACAGTGCTTTCTTTATCATTCTATTGTAGCATTTCTTAAAGTATGTAACCTATAACCTTGCCTAAATCAGGTCTCTTTTGCATTCCTTTGGCAGGGGACTTAGTGGTCACCGTAGCTAAACATGCCAATAAAAGATGCTTTGTTGCATATATCTACAAATGCTTTGGTTCCTTATTTAAGTAGGCATTTCCCTCACAAGAGTCAAGCATAGTCAGCAGGATTGAAAGGTCAATAGCTGGGCCAGTCTGCTGCATTGAGAACATCCTTGCATTTTCTTACGTTTGCAGTTTCTTCCCTAGCCTTCTTCCTCTCTGATCCAGAAGCTGTTTAGAGATAACTTTGTTGAGTTGAGGATGTGGGGAAGTGATTGGGGATTCTGCATGTGTGAGTCTGGGTCAGTGGTGAGTTTCAAACTTTTTTAACTACCGGTTCTGTGGGCATGGCTTGGTGGGTGTGGCTTGGCTTGGCTGGCATGGCAGGGAAGGATACTGTAAAATCTCCATTCCCTCACCAATCCAGGGGAAAGATACTGCAAAATCCCCATTTCTTCCCGATCAGCTGGGACTTTGGAGGCAGAGAATAGATGAGGGCGGGGCCAGTCAGAATTTTTACTACCGGTTCTCCAAACTACTCAAAATTTCCACTACCGGTTCTCCAGAACTGGTCAGAACCTGCTGAAACCCACCTCTGGTCTGGGTGGATTACAACTCCGAAAGATGTCTCACCGGTTCCTGTTGCCTCACTCTGCAGGAGCAAGTAGTTTAGTTTAGTTTAGTTTATTCATACTTATATGCCGCCCTTCTCCCGAAGGACTCGGGGTGGTTCACAACAACAAGTAGGGTTGCCAGGTCTACTTCCAAAAAATAGCGGACAAGTGGGGGGGGGGTTAAGTAGTAAAAAATTTTTAAAAATTACAATTAAATTATATATTTTCTTACAAACTTTTTAACACGTATTAAAATAATCACTTCAAAACATTACTTAAAATTCAAAACATCAAATATATTATAATAATATATAAAATATTAAATTACATTTTACTTTACTGTTGTGTGTATTTTTTATTTGACTGCGCAGCTTTGATCAATTCTTTGTGTTTAAGGAATAATTCTTTAATTTCAGTACAAGGTTGACAAATATTTAAAAATATACAAAGTTCACTTCGAACTGATAGAAGCAGTCGGTTACGTTCGTCAGTCCACAAATTTCCCATGACGCTGAAAATTCATTCAACGTTTGCATTTGATACCGGAATTGATGCACAATATTGGAACAGTTTCAGTAAACTCGGAGCTGGCTCTTTCTTGAAAAAGTATGTCCACTTATGAAGGGATGAATTGCCCTGCAGATGAACATAAACTTCTTCTAAGGCAGAAATTTCATCGAAGAGAGTGTTGGGTGGAAGTTCTTCTCGCCATGGTGATAATAACCAGATGTTCGTCATTTCTTCTAAAATTGGAGGATTATTGCGATCAATTAGATTGAAACAACTTAGCGTCTCATATACTAAATCGGTGAAATTATACCACTTTTCTAGGTACACAATGGCTCTTTGATACACGTTGATGGCTTCTTTCTTGAACTTTTGCACGGCATTCTCAGGCAAATGTTTTTTACATAAGGCAAATAAAACTTTCATTCCAAAAAAACTGCTCATCGTATTTTTTTTGCAAAGAATCATGCAGCTTACACATGATAATGTGAAGATCACATGCAAGAATTTTCTTGCTTTCCAGCTTCAGTAGGGTGTCTTGGATTATTGACATGAAGAAGTGCGTGAAATACAAATACAATTCTGAAATTGTTGGTTCATCGTCCTTTGCGAGTTCATTTTCCTGATCCGAAATAAGGTTCCAGATAACCTTATGGCACTCATCAGATCCAAGAGAAATAAAATACAATTTTAGAGGTATCCAGTTTAAAAGAAGTCTTTTGACCGCTTTAAACAAACTTAACCAACGTGTTGGAACATGGCACAAAACTTCATGGAATTCTGATTCACAAAACTCAAAAAATGATTTCAACTCTTCTCATTTCTTCGCAGAATTCGAAAATTCGGCAAAAACCTTCAGCACTACATTTTCTTTCTTTTTTTTAAATTAAATTTTATTAACATAAACGTAAAACACAAATACATGTAAACACTTATACATTAACAAAAAGTCAATCAACTAATTTCTAGAAAACCTTTGCATCGGTGATTAATGTCCATTTAACCAATTTTCCTTAATTATACTATTTACAAATTTACTTGCTTATACCTTAATATATTCATTGAAGTTCAGCAGTATCTTTCTACAAACATATTAACCATTTATTTATACAATCCCACGGCTCATCTCATGTATCTATTTTTGCAATTCTTGAGTTATGTTCTCCTAATGTCCTATGTTGTTGGCCCTATCCTTCTTTCTAACCATGTGTACCATTTTTGCCAAACTAAATAAAAGTCAGTGTTCTCTTTATCTTGGAGTTCTTTTGTGAACCTATCCATCTCTGCGCATTCATTTATTTTTGTTATTATTTTTTCTTCTGTTGGTATTATCTCGGATTTCCAATTCTGAGCGTACACTATACATGCCGCTGTCAATATGTGGATGGTAAGATATTTTATCTCCTTGGTACACTGTGGTGTGGTCATTCCAAATAGAAAGAATTCTGGTTTCATTTCTACACTTTGCCTCGTTGTTTCTTCAATTATTCTCTTAATCTCTTGCCAGTAGCGTTGTGCCTTCCTGCAAGACCACCAGAGATGGTAATATGTCCCCATTTGTGTCTTGCACTTCCAACACATTGGTGATGTGTTTGGAAACATTTTAGCCAAACGTGCCGGAGGGAGGTGCCATCTATAAAATATCTTGTATAAATTTTCTTTGTATGGAATCAACAGTGTCATCTTATAATTTTCTGCCCATAGCTTGTCCCATCTGTCCAACTCTATATTGTGACCTATATTTCTTGCCCAGCTTACCATGTTTTCTTTCACTGTTTCCTCCTCTAATTTATACCTTATTAAATATCCATAAATTTTAGATATTATTTTCTCATCTGTGCCTTTTAAAATTTTATCTAGTTCACTTGGTTGGCTCTGGTCTGCTGTATATTTTGACTCAATTTGAAGGTATGGCCACCAATCAATCATAATGCCTCATCTTTCCAGTTCTTGTCTCGTAAGTAGGTCTCCCTCACTACTCAACAATTCTTTATATTTCCGCATCTTTCCTATTTCTATAGTGTTTGGATAAATTAGCGCCTCCATAGGCGACAACCATCATGGGATTTTACTATAGTGTTGCCTTCTGATACCTTGCCATGTTTTATATAGTGCACCTCTTATTACATGTCTCTGGAAGTACGGATGTTGCTTGTCTGTGCCTTCCCACAGAAAGGCATGCCAACCTCGACTCAGATCAAATCCCTCCAAGTATAGTGTTCTCCTATTTGATAGATCTATCCATTCTCTGATCCAATTCAACGCCGCCGCCTTGTAATATAGCTCCCAGTCTGGTAGACCTAGGCCTCCCTTCTCCTTTGTGTCCTGTAAGCATCTTATTTTAATTCTAGCTTTCTTTCCTTGCCAGATGTATTTCATTATTGTCTTGTTGAGATCCTTAAAGAAATCTTTTCCCGGACCAATTGGTATCACTTGGAAGAGATATAGGAGTTTTGGTAATATGTTCATCTTTACAGACGCTATTCTGCCAAGAAATGATAGTTGTACCTTATTCCATCTTTCCAAGTCTTTTCTAATTTGCTTCATCAATTTAATGTAATTGTCCTCTCTAATAGTTGTTGCTTTTGTAGTAAGCCAGATTCCCAAATATTTTACTTTCTTCACAATTTGCATTCCTAATTCTTCTACTAATTTTTCCTCTTGTGTCGTTGTCATATTTTTGGTCAAGACTTTGGTTTTTTGTTTATTGATCTTAAGCCCAGCCACTTTGCCATACTCCTCTATCTTCTCTAATAATTTGACTCCCACCACTTCCGGTTGTTCCACTATGAAGACCACATCATCCGGGAAAGCCTGTAGTTTATACTCCTCATTCCTTATCTTCAGTCCTTTTATTTCTTCTTCCTTTCTTATTTCCTTTAGAAGGACTTCCAGTGAGATTATAAACAGTAGAGGCGATATCGGGCATCCTTGTCTTACCCCCTTTTGGATGCTTATTTTTTCGGTCATATCTCCATTAATTATAATTCTCGCTGTCTGGGAAGAATATATTTTCTTAATCATTTTCAGGAATTTGTCGCCGAAATTCATAATCTGCAGTTGTGCTATAAGGAATTTCCAATTCAAATTGTCGAACGCCTTCTGCACGTCGAGAAAGATTAGCGCTACCTGATTATTGATGTTTTGCTCGTAGTATTCAAGAACGTTTATTATTGTCCTCATGTTGTTTTTTATTTGTCTCCTTGGGACAAAACCATTTTGGTCGGGATGTATATAATTATGTATAATTGTTTTCAGCCTCTGTGCTATAATTGTCGTGAATAGTTTATAATCTACATTTAACAGCGAGATGGGTCTATAATTTTGGACTTTAGTCGGATCCGTATCTTCTTTGGGGATGAGTGAGATAATTGTTTCGGCCCAAGGTTTAGGTGTTTCTGCTTCCAGCAGTGCCTCATTGAGAACTTGTAGTAGTAGTTCGTCTATTGCAGACTGACAGTTTTTATAAAATTCCGTTGGAATTCCATCCGGACCTGGGACTTTGTTGTTCTTCTGTTTCTTTCGGGCTTCCATCAACTCCATCATTGTTATTAGTTTATTCAGTATTTCTCTGTGGGATTCCTCTAATTTCTGGATATTTGCTTTTTGTAGGTATTCCATAATATCTTGGTCTTGAGTCTCTTCTTGTGTGTAGAGGTTTTGATAGAATTCCCTTACTATACGTTTTTTATCTAAATTCATACTATATAGTTGTCCTGTTACATCCTGCAATTGGTATATTATTCTTTTTTCCCTCTCTTTCTTCAGTCTGTATGCCAGCCAGCGACCTGTTTTGTTTGCATATTCAAAGTATTTCTGCTTGGCCATTTTCATTTTCTGTGCGATTTCTGCTTGTAATTAAGTTCAACTCATGTTTAGTACGATTCAATTTTTCCCTTGTTGTTTTGTCGTCAGGCTGTTTCTGTAATTGTGATTCATATATGTTGAGTTCTTCCATTAATTTTTTCCTCTTTTGTTGTTTATCTTTATTTTTTTTTTGCTGTGTATGCTATTGTGAGGCCTCTTATATAGGCCTTAGTAGTGTCCCACAGATTCTGTACTGAAGTCTGCTCCTTTGTGTTTATTTGATAAAATATTCTAAGTTCGTTCTCCATCATCTGCACATAATCTCTATCTTTTATTATTCCGGTGTCCATCATCCACCTCTTCTGCTTTCGCTGTCTTCTCCATGTTATTTTTATAGGATTATGGTTGGCCCATGTATTCGGTATAATTTCGATGTCTTGTAGATCCTTCCTGAGGTCTGGCGTCATCCAGGCCATGTCAATCCGAGACCATGACTAGTGTGGATTTGAGTAGAAGGTATATTGTTTGGTTTGTTTGTTGGCCTCTCTCCATCCATCATGTAATTGCAATTCTTCAGTCATATCCTTGAATGTATCCGGTAAGATTCTTTTTCAAGTCTTACTTTGTTTATTACTTCGATAGTCATCTTGTATATTCACGATTGCGTTGAAGTCTCCGACAACACAGATATTTTTGTACTCCAAATCTTTAATTGTATCATGTAGTTTCTTGTAAAATTCTCTCTGGTTTCCATTAGGTGCATAGATAGAAGCTAGCAATATTTTCTTTGTTTCTGTTTGTATTTCAGTTATTAAAATACGTTCTTCTGAATCTGTATATATCTGTTTAGCTTTTAAATGGTTTTTGACATAAATTGCCACTCCTCTCTTCTTATTATCTCCTAGGGATGTGAATAATTTTCCTAATTTTTGATTCTCTAACAATATTTGTTGCTGTCTTTTAATGTGTACTTCTTGTAAAGTTATCACATCAAAGTCCAATTTTTGCAATTTTGTAAATATATATTTCCTTTTCCTTGGGGAGTTGAGTCCGTTTATATTAATTGATATAATTTTTATTTCTCCTTCCATCTCTATCGAGTTTATCTATTTGTGATTTTCAACTTTGTTGTGTTTCTGGTAACTCTTTGAGTCTTTTCCCTCGCTCCCTCTCTCTCCATTCTTTCTCTCTCCAATCTTTTTGCCTCTTCCTGATCTTTTTCTTCCTTCTCCATCCGCTGTGTCCCGGGTTCCGCTTCTCTCCTTGTCTCCTGTTCCTCTTCCATTGTAAAGCGCTGGTCAAAGAATTCTTGGGCCTTTTCCAGATTATCAATCTTGTACTTTCTTTCATCCCAGGAGATAAGTAGGCCTTCCGGTAGTAGCCAGCGGAATTTTATTTTAAATTTATTTAGCTGGGTGGTCAGGAAATTATAATTTCTTCTTTGATCTCTCGTTCTTCTTGGTATTTGTTTGAGAGTTATGATTTATCTTCCCTTGTGCATGATTGTCTCTTCCCTCATCTTCCTGTAGATCTCTTCCTTAATAGATTTTTTCGTGAATCTTATGTGAATTTCTTTGGATAATTTGTTTCTTCTTGCGTAGTTCGTGTACACCCTATATATTTCATCCATTCCGTTTCGCAGTTCATCCTTATCCACCTGGGTTGCCTTTGCCAGTATCTCAATCATTATTTCACTTAGATCCTCATCCTTCTGCTCTTCTACATTTTGAAACCGTAAGTAGAATGATGCCTTTTCCATATCCAGATAGGTTAACGCGTCCTCAGTTTCCTTATTAAATGCCCCTTGATCTTGTTCCATTCTTTCCATTCTATTGGTCGCATATTCTACTCTTTCTTCCACCTTTTGGATCCTCTGCTCGTTTTCTGTTATGTTTTGCTGAATTTGTTCTATCTTCTCATCCATATTTTTGATGTTATCTTTAATTTCACTCACATCTGACCTCAATTCTTCATGATTTTTCTTGGTCTCTTCATGATTATGTGCCATGGTTTCCTGCATTCTATTCATGCCTTCCTGGATCATTGCTAATGCAGAGTGGATGTTCTGTAGGGCAGGGCTCATCTTCTCCTTTTCTGTGGTTTCAATTACTTTCTGTTGAGCTGGTGAGGTCATAAGTATCATTTGGCCCGATGGTGTTTTCTTACTTATTTTAGCTGTTGTCGTTATACTTGTGGTCGCCATTATTATCTCTTTTTTTATTCTTTCCCAGATTTTCATATACTGGTCAATATTTCTAGGTCTGTTTAATTTCACCCAAATTTATTTTTTGCTTTTTTCCAGGCTCCTTTGTACTTATAAATCAATCAGCATGGGAAGCTAAGTGGGAGGGTCGAGGGAAAAATGTAGCGTTCTAGCAATCCATCAGCTAATTCTCCCTGGTATTAGGTATTTAAGTAAGTGGTATATTAGTAAGTAGGGAGTAAGTGCTATATGATTTCTCTCAGAAGGTAAAGGGATGTGGTTAATATAAATGTATCTAATATACTGTGGGCTAAATCTTTAATACTAACTATATATTGATCAAATTAATATATCACTTAATCTATTAATATACACTTCTTATAAATAAGGTAATACTATGCAATCATATGTCAAACGTAGATTCCTTAAGCAATTGTCTAAATATTTATCTTACTTATCTAATTTATCCAATTTATTTTAATTTATATAACATACGTATATGGATATACTTTTGTAATTATAATATAGCTATGATAAGTATAATATAATCCGGATCTTTGATTCTAGTTGTATTAAGACAAATTAACAAATCATTGAGATTCTAACTATATAAAGACAAATTAATAGAAATTATATTTAGCTATAATAAAATCTATATCTCTGATTCTAAATATATAAATATATAAAAACAAATTAATAGGGCAATAATTCACTTAATGAGTACAAGATAAGTATAAGGTAATGTTATGCAGTCATATAAGTATAGATTTCCAAAGCAGTGAGTATATATATACCAAATATTACTTCTTAGTCACTGTTGGTAATTAGTAGTTGGTCTTGGTAGTATCTTGTATTCTGGCAATCTTTATATCAAATATCCAATTATAGTTCAAGTCCACTTCCTTTCAACTGTCAATAATTTCAATATAATATATCCATGTATTATCCACTTGTTCCGTAATCCTCAGTTCAAGTCCTCACCGGGATAAGCCGTGGCAGAAACAAAAATTATAAATCCAATGTATTTCACGTCCAATCATACTTTTTCCTCCCTTTACTTTACTTTTTGTCCAATACACACCGATCATGCGCCAAAAGTATCAAGCGTCTGCTTCCCCAAATAACTCAATCCAGTAGTCCCGTTACTTTATTATCCAATTATCCAATTAACTCGATCAATAAACTCGATCCTGTTAAGGAAGCCTTTATCTGAATTGTCCAGTAAGTATCGGCAACAATGTTATAAGTTCTAAGTTGACTGCGTTCTCCCTGCCGTTGCTCAATATGGCTTCACCGTCCTTTCTTCTATGGATATCCGGGGCTCTAAAAGTCCTCCCGATAAGTCTTTTAAGTTTTCAGAGACCTTCGCTCTCGCAGCTTTTTGTTATAAAGCTCTGGTTATCAATCACACACTTCGTTCAACCATATTCCCTCTGGATTCTTTCGGATTCCACTGACTACCAGATTACGCGCTGTCACTTTCAATATGGATTCCTCCCCTTCACTCCACTTATCGGTCGCCGCTTCTCTTTCTCCTCTTTTACTCAAGGGTTCCTTCCGCCCGCTTTCTCCCAACCGTTAGAAAATGCAGATATACCTTTTCAATCTTTAATCCTCACTTCTGTTTTCACCGATGCTTTTCTTTTTCAATCTTCACTTCCCTCTTAACAGCTGTCAGCGTTTCTGGCCAGCCGGGTGGCTGGTTCTTCCTCGTTCCGAGTTAGAGGAGTTATCCTGAAACTTCGGGGGAATTGCCGCCCTCCCCGAGGCCCTCAGAAATTTCCCCTTCTTCTACCGACCTCTACGGGGTCAGTAGCGCCAAAATCAGCGCCCGCAGCAAGGATATTAGGGGCTTTGGAAACGGAGCACCGTTCCTTTCGTCCCTAACACGTTGACGTCACTGCCGGAAGTCAGCAGCACTACATTTTCAATATCAAAAGATAACTGCTTTAATGCATTTTTTGCGCTGTTGTGTAAAATGTGATTATTGCAATGAGCATTCGATCTTTGTCTCGTTCTAACGTAGGGAAAAAAAGACAAAACACGATTCTCCTATCCTTATTCTCTTAGACTGTACAGCTTTAGATTATGTACCATTTCATCATAAAGCTTTTGAATAAAAAAAAGTCCACTATTTTGTGAAAAAAAATAGTGAACATAATGTTAAAAAAGTGGACTGTCTGCTCAAATAGTGGACACCTGGCAACCCTAAAAGTAGCCAGCATTGGATTCATCTTTGATCATCTGAAGTTCAAACCTTTAAAAATATGTTAATCACTTCATTAAATGGGATTCAGTCTGTCACTCACACACTTTTCCAGCAGTCAATATATTGACCTAGCCACATCAGTATGAATTGCAAGTCCTGGATGATGTTCTATAGGATGTGATATACCCATACTTGTTGCAAATTAATTTATTTCCAGAATGGCAAGTATTTATTAAAATATATGCATGCTATGAAATTATTCTCTTACAGTTTTATACTAAGCCAAAGGTTGATCTTGACATGTTAAATAAACTACTCCATAATAAATAGGGCACACTCACCCATCACTTTGATTTCTGTTAAATTCATTCAAAGAAAAATAGTAACCAATTTCTATTTTCCTATTCACTTGAAGACTTTCTTTTTTTAAAAAAAGAAACCTGTTTTGGACAGTTTTCTGCCAACATTCCAAAGCCTGAAAAATATGTGTTAAAACTATAGCTTCTATAGTTTCTAAACTATAGAAACTTCTTGTCCTTTATGTGTATTTAAATGTTCTAAAACTTTTAATCCTAATGATAAATGTTTGCAATTTTATTAGTGTAGAAAATCAGCATGCACACACACTCACCCAGAAGAATGAAATATTTCAGGAAATATTAAAAAGGCAAAATATTATATTTCCCTAAAGGAGAAATGGAGAAACATGCTACCTTAAAAGACAGAAAGCAGATTCAATATCCCTGCCCCCAGCAGATACTGACGCCATCTTTTAGAAATGCAGATTTGGTAATCCATTCAAAACAAAGGCAGAATGGTAGGATTAGCCTTTACTCAAGATCCAAAACAGAGGTGAACCTGGGTTTCAGCAGGTTCTGACCAGTTCTGGAGAACCGGTAGCGGAAATTTTGAATAGTTTGGAGAACTGGTAAATAGCACCTCTGACTGGCCCTGCCCCCATCTATTCTCTGCCTCCTGAGTCCCTGCTGATCAGGAGGAAATGGGCATTTTGCAGTAATCTTCCCCTGGAGTGGGGAAGGAATGGAGATTTTACAGTATCCTTCCCCTGTCATGTCCACCAAGACATGCCATGCCCACCAAGCCACAACCACAGAACCGGTAGTAAAATATTTTGAAACCCACCACTGATCCAAAACAGGACAAAGCCGTTAAGCCGCAATAGGAATTACCCACCCTTTCAGAACATAGACCCCTTCATTGCACCACCCTCAGAAACATTTCAAACAAATGTAGCTCAGCCTAGTATTTGTACTTTGCCTATAGAGCCAGCTATGACCTCTACATAATCCCTACATGGCCCCCTGGGAGTCTAACAACAGCCAATAGAACATATGTTCTTGCACAGGAACAGGAAGCTCAAGTGCAACACTTAAAGAAGGTATAAAAACAACCCACTCTCAACTCCATTCTGTCAGCTGCCTAAAACCCATGTGGTTCTGCTTCATCATTAAACCATCTTTCCAATCAACCTCCATGTTTCCAGTGTCTTTCTCCCAGTTTGGAACTGAACCAGATGGATATTTCTTCCAAAAATGGTTAAGTATAAACTTTTTCTTTCAAGTAAAACATGCATTCTTTTTTTTAGGTAGGTGACATGACTAGAAGTCAGGTAGGATAGAAAGAAAACGTTTTTTTAGTAAAGGGTGATATGATTAAAAGTTAGAATAAGTGATAGAAATAAGAGAAGGGGGAATATTAGTGTATACACTTTTATATAATGAAATAAAAGTAATAATAAGAAAAAATATGGAATAATTGAATAATGACAGATTGCAACTTAATATAATTGTGTATTATTATAATTGTGTATTATTATTATTAGAAATATATAAATTGATTGAATGTAATAAGTAGGATTTCAATCATTTTTCAATCGTGAACTTTTCATGGACTCTTAAAAGCACACATTTTTGAACTTCATGAATTTAACAACTATTGTTTTAGTTTGGATTTTGAACTGCATTTGGATTGAATATTTACACACACACACACCTACCTCTCTCTCTCCCTCTCTCTCTCTCTCTCTCTCTCTCTCTCTCTCTCTCTCTCTATATATATATATATATATATATATATATATATATATATATATATATATTCACCTATGCCAAATTTTTATTATGCAAACAGAAAACAATAGCGAAGGGCATCAAACAATTAGGTTTTAAAGCAATTCACCCTGTACCTAGTTTGAAATTGTCAGCAGTTTCCATTTATTAGTTTTTAATTGCCTTGAGAAGCTGATTTGCCTTGAAGCAGCAGGAGCAATTAACTTCCAGCATATGCTAATATCATGACACTTTAGAAAAAGGCTGCAGGAAAACTTTAAAAGTTTCCAAATAATCCTAGAAAATAGACTAAAAAAAACCTACATCAACATAAAACACACCTACCTCTAATTTCATTTCACTGCTATCTTCCCTATAAATCCTTAGTAAGATACTCATATAAGAATTACTGATTTTTCCACAAACTAGATCTCCTCAATGCAGACCAACTGGGTGAAGATTTTCCTAAAATCTTTCCACAGCTTGGCATGTTTGAATTTCTTTCGATAGTCACTGAAGCACATGTTGGCTTTGTGGGGGTATTCTTGGGCTTTTGTCAGGCACAAGCAACCTGAATCACTTGTGAATTGCTCAAGCACAGGTTTTATTGTTAGCTACCATAATGTTTCAATAATCTTTCCAGACTGACTGCATTTCCTTGGAAATAGTCAGATAAGGCTTCTATGGGAGCTCAGACCAGTGCCACTTTCTGCAGTGCAAGGACTCTAAACTTAACACCTCCCTCAAGACCACCTCACCACAGCCTTCTCAATTATCCAGCATGCATTAGCAATACTTTCTTTTGTTCTTCAGTCTTATGAACACTTGGCACCTCCTTTCAATGTAGCTTCTTAATCTGCATTGGATGCGCCTCAGCGTTATTGTGGTAGCATGTGAAATTAAGGAATCTGGGTTCACTCATTGTTACATCTTTCTTCGGTATTGATATGTAGAGTAATGTTTTCCAGTGTGTTGGCCAATGTGTCATTTTCTAGATTTCAGATCAAATCAAATAACTTCATTACAGCCATAAGGGCAAAAAAAACAATAACATAAAACCTATATTAAACACTACGTGTGTATATATGCATATACTGTAAGATATATAACAAGAATGAAATATAGACTATAAAATATAGACTATAAAAGTCAAGAGATAAAAGTAAAATATTAATTAAGTTAAATTAAATAACATAAATAAAAATTTCAACTACAAACAAGATGAATAGCACATATAGACACACAAAAGTAGGCAACCTGGGAGATATTTTGGGTTACTGTCAGATAAGAAGAGCAATGAATAGATACATCTCTGCTTTTAGATGTCTTCAGAATGGGGTAGATAAAAGTTATCCTAAAACCCATGTACAAGGATCAACATTGAGCCATTCCCGCATTGGTATTGGTACTGCTGCCCTGGAATATTCTTAGCATCCAAAGGCTTATATTTTCCTAGGTAATGGCCAAATGAAATTTTAATATTTCTCAGAGATGGGATTTTTTTTCAGACAGATGAAAAATCCAGGCAGTGGCCCAAAATTGATCATTCTCCTCTGGACCAATTTGCTCTTCTACAAAATATGTCTTTGGATCCTATCCAGTAATTTTGTATATAAAGATCTAAATTGTAGCTTACTTATTATATTGAGTAAATCAACAAGCTGATAGTTTGCAGGGTCCAATCTATTTCTATTATTTGCTTGCATAGCTTTGTTAGAAAACTTTATTGATTCATCTGTCACTTGTCATATTTCTCCAAATATTTTATCACTTCTTATTGCTTTTTGATTTGGTAGTGACTGGAAAGTTGTCTTAACTTCATTTTCTAGTACTAGAGGTTTTTTGTAAATAGGGAAGATCTTCTAATGTATATTGGATGTCGACATTCCAATGATACAGAAATTCAGTGTACTCCTTCCATTCTTATCCTAACTCCTTTTAATCAGATAGAGGATGTATATTGGATCCTTTAGCATATCAGTTCGAGGTTGGAAACTCCTGAGTCCAGATATTTTTTTAAGAATTTACCTTAATTTTTCACATCTGTTTCCATCCTTAGTGTCTTTACAGATATCATTATAATACCACTTATTTTAGCTTCTACCAACTCTTTGAAATTCTTTCAAAGAAAAAAAAAGAATATTTTTCTTCGTTTTGTCTCCTACTTTGCAATTTCTATTATTTGTTCTGATCCGCTTTGGTTTCTTCCATTTATTAGTTTTTGGCAATCTCTTTCACATCAATCCTTAAAATATTATTTGATGTCATCCAAGAGTTTTTCTGGTTCCCTATCTTAGATTCAGGACTTCAAAGCAATTCCTAAAGTTGTTTTGTGGTAATGATGGGTAAATATACAAGATCATATTGTGGAACAGGTTGGCTTTCTTCTTGCAATTTAGCTTGATTTGGACCTAAGCAGTTCTTGACCTGTTCCACAGTCAATCCCTAATCATATCTTTGCTATATAGTTAAGTTCTTCAACCTGTTTGTAGTAATAATATAATCAATTTAATTCCAATCTGCACTGTCTGGTGATGTTCATGTTTATAGGGGTCATTTCGGTTGTTTGATGATGGAGAAAAATCTATGTAGTTACTAAGAGCTGATACTGACTTAATGGCATATAACCAATCAATCAATTTGTTGTTTGAGGAATGTGTTGTTAATGATCAGTTTTTAGACTAGCAGAAATGGATTAATTGTTCTCTTATCTCTTTTGTTTCTTAGGCCATGCAATCAAATACATTTTCCTCCTTACTATTTCCCACTTTGGCATTCCAGTCTCAAACCACAAGCAGCATATCTTGCTTGCACATTCTATTTCAAATTAAACATGACCATAAAACTAATCAACTCTCTGTTCTGAATCAATGGTTGGAGCATAAATTTGGATAACCATTACATTAAAGGCTGACCACAAAGTCCAACTGATATTACTTAGCCATTCATTAATTTACAATATATCCAAGCACTACATTTGCTATAGCTTTCCTGATTATGAAATCAAAAATCTTCTCCTGTTCTTCTCCTTCTCCTTCTTCTCTTCTTCTTTTACTGCTTCAGGTATTGAAGGAGACACAAAGTTCTCCTGCTGCTCTTCTGGCAGCCTTAGCCATTGTTGTTTGTTCAAGCATATTGAATGCCGTCTCTCGCCATAGTCAAGGTCAGGAACAAGAACTGCTAGCAGTTTTAGAAAGTACTTTAATGCAGTTAGAGCATTATAACAGAATCTTGAAAAACTATCAAAGCCTCTCTCTAGTTCAACTTATATCTATCCCACTGAGTTATTTTGAGTTTCTTTCTCACGTTTTCTATTTTCCCAGAACCTAGATATCTTTTTTTTTAATGGCTCAACATTCTCCCCACACACCTTCACATCATTCAAACTGAGGAGCCTGTCATTCAGCACTACATTGTCTATCATTCTATCATGCCGGTTCAATTGTTTTTCTTGTAAAATGCCACTGCCTTCTTGTGCCCCTTTGCCATCGTCATTAGAGTCATAATCTGCCTTCAGCATTTTCATAGATTGCTACTGCCTGATATACAGGTGCCTGGTAGCTTTAGCTAAATCATACCAGGGGTGACCTGTTAAGAGCCATACAGTCTTGGAATACATTCTTGGCATTCTTTAGTCAAACTTCTCACCTGAAGGCAGGACAAGAAGCAATGGATGGAAATGAATCAAGGAGAGAACTAAGGAGGAATTTCCTGATGGTTAGAACAATTAATCAGTGGAACGACTTGCCTCCAGAAGTTGTGGGTGCTCCAGCACTGGAGGTTTTTTAGGAAGACATTGAACAACCATTCGTCTGAAACGATATAGAGTTTTCTGCCAAGCAGGGGTTGGACCTCCAAGGTCCCTTCCAATTCTGTTATTCTGTTTTACTCCCTTGCCCCCACTCCAATTAGGCAACATAGATTGTGGAGAGCCATAATATGAAGGTGTCAATAATACTATTCCAATGAAAGAAAACCTCACAGTAAGTTTTGTTCACAAATGTTTGCTAGAATATCATCTCAGAAAACACATTTAAGAAGCAATAGAATGAGAGGAAGAAGCATTCACCAACCTGACAGAAAATGTTGCGTTTCCAGAGGCAACTTGCATCTGAATAAAACCTTCCCAGATAAGGTCAAAGCTAGGGACCCATCAAAAGGACTGAATGGAAGAAGCAAATTCCAAAGGAATTGGACTGTCAAAGGTTGATGAATTAGATACATCAATCAAGACAACTTTCTTTAAAGATAAATAAGCAAGCCTCTGCAATTCAATAGCTGATAAAAGGCAGAATTGGTAGCTTTGGTACTATACATAACAACAGTCACTATGGCAGACTTTTCATCAGCCATAGAAATATTTGCCGGAAGGTGAACACATCAAGGAAAGTGCATTGCTGTCACGTGAGTAGGAAGCTTAAGTATCTAAAGGCAACTGCAGAACTAATGTCAATATTTCATGCAAAAATACTCTCAGGCTAGTAGGATATACAGATGCAAACTGGGATGAAAACATAGAGGACAGAAAATTAATCAATGGAATCTTTTTTTCTATTGGAAAGTGGTTAATTGGGCTAACAAAAAAAAAGTAAATAATTGCAGTCTCATCTTTAAAATTAAGATACGTACAACACAAGCTTATCAGGATCTAGCCAGTTTACATATTAGGGAAATTTTGGACTTTGGCATAGATGTAATTTGAAGTTTCCAAGTATCATGATATTTTCTAAATAAAACTTATCTTTGTTTTTGTTTCACCCAACTATGAGAAGAATATTTTCTAAAATAAAAATTACACACTTAATTTAGAACTTCTTGCTTCATGCATTCTTTCTATGGTGCAAGGCTATCTATTATGCAATAATCTGACCTTTTAGACTCACTCATTAAGATTTAAATAAGGAAAAAGAAAACCAGCCAAATTTTAAATTTTGTGTATAGAGCTTACTTAAAGAATATTAAGAATATAACTTGAATGTTTATGGTTTGGCCATTTCTGATTGAGTGCAGTGTGTGAATTAGAAAGAAACATTCTGAAGATACTTGGGGCCAAAACTGGTAGATATATTTTTATAATACAATGGAACCAGATTTGGTTGATATATTCTTATAGTATACTGAAATTCATGTAAATGTGTGCAGGTAAAGTAGGATATGTGGTAGCAATTTGCTGAGGCTACCAACGCTGTGAAGTTCAACAGGTGATTTGTAAGGTTATCCAAAGGCAAAACCATAAAGTATAAAATTTGGAGGTTTTGCTGTTGATATTGCCCAAACTGTTGAGATAGTAACACCTACTTCTTCTGACCACCAAATTATTGTATTGTGCTCCTCACAGTCTAAAATGCTAGCCTACCTCCAAGAAGACCATGTGCAAGTAAGAAGCTGCAGAGTGTTAAGAGAGCCATGCAAATAGTTCTGAGGGAATTGTCTGTGGAGATTCTCAGTAATCCAGGTCATGGTTGTCCAGAAGGTTCTTTTCAAAAGACAATTGGACTTTCTTAGTTTTTTTCTTGAAAACATTTTGCTTCTCACCCAAGAAGCTTCTTCAGTTCTTTAAGGGAATTATCTATATTTCTATACAGTACTGTTCTACTCTTCCTGTGAAATCAGTTTTCTGATATGGCCTACCTCATAAGGCTGACACAGAGAGCATAGACACTTTGTATTAGCTCATCATGAGAATTATTTTGACTATCCTGTCGGGATTCATTGATAGAAACAATGTGTGACTCCTTTGAATTTTTGAAAAGTCCTAGAGTCAACGTATAGTAAACAGGAGCTTTCTTTCCCAGCATTTAAAGTTGTGACACATATGGGACCTCCTAGGCAAGCAGTGAAGTTTTGACCTAGAATATCATAAGAAATTCTCCACCTACCCACCTTTTCTTCCCACATTGCTGTATCATTGTTTATTCTATTGTTCCATTACTTTATTATTGTTATGTTCTTTTCATTTCTCTGCTTTTATTGTTATACGCCACCTAGAATAGTGTAATCCCCAAACAACCTGAGCACCACTTGAACACCACCGGCCTTGACAAATTCACCATCAGTCAATAACAAAAGGCAGCTTTAGTTGGAACAGCTTACATCCTGCGATGATACCTCTAATCAGTGGTGAAATCCAAATTTCTTTACTACCGGTTCTGTGGACATGACTTGGTGGGCGTGGCTGGGGAAGGATACTGCAAAATCTCCATTCCCACCCTACTCCTGGGGGAAAGATTTTGCAAAATCTCAATTCCCACCCCACTCTGGGGCTAGCCAGAGGTGGTATTTGCCGGTTCTCTGAACTACTCAAAATTTCCGCTACCGGTTCTTGGAACTGCTCAGAATTTCCACTACCAGTTCTCCAGAACCTGTCTGAACCTGCTGGATTTCACCCTTGCCTCTAATCCAGTGGTTCTCAACCTTCCTAATGCCGCAACCCATTAATACAGTTCCTCATGTTGTGGTGACCCCCAACCAGGGGTGGGTTCTAAAATTTTTTACTATCGGTTCTGTGGGCGTGGCTTATTTTGTAGGCGTGGCTTGGAGGTCATGTGACTGGATGGGCATGGCTAGCTGGTCATGTGACCGGGTGGCCATGGCTATGTGTATAGGGCCTACTCAGAGGGCTGAAAAAAGTCATTTCTGACAGATCCTCGCACTTTTGACTGGTCCTCACACTTATGACCATCCTCACATTTATGCCCGTGCAACATTCTTAACAACCATGTCACTCATTTCACAACTGCTTCTCTTCACCATGGTGACAAGATAGGGCAAAAAACGTAAAATGTGAGGACAGTTGTAAGTTCGAGGACTGGTCAAAAGTGTGAGGACCAGGACTTCCGGTTGGTGACTTGAGGCGACAGGGTGTCGGGTGAGTGATCGCTGCTCCCTTACACCCTTTATCACCACGTTTTGGGGACCCCTTAGGGGCGCAGGTCCCGGAGAGACCTGCAGACAAGAGAGAGAGCTGGGCGAGCGAGAGTGTGGGACGCAACCCCCCCCCCGCTGGACCCGGTAGCTCTGTCAAACCAACGCGGCGAGCCGGCCTTTCAATGGCGGGCCTGAAGCCGCAATAGCCAGCAAAAAGACGGGAGCTAAGAGGAAGATCTGAGGTGACGTGTCAGATCGGTTACCACCGTTCCATACTTGGAAGCGTTTGGCGTGGAGAGAGGGGCCGGCGGAGTCGGGTGAGGAGAGATCGATCATGTGAGGCGGCGGCGAGAGTGGGAGCGGATTGCATTGGCGGAGACCCAACAAGCCGACCAGGAATACGCAAAGAGCAGTTTTACCGTTATAAAGAGCTCTGGAGATCGTGTCGAGAGGGAGAGGAGGGCGAGAGCTAATGCGGCTGGCGCTGTGATTGGAAGCGGAGTGGAAAGCAAATAAGAGCTAGTGCCTCGTTTCTTCTAAATCTTTTTTTATTCCTGTGAGCACCGTAAAGAAGCAGGAAGCGCGGCCATTATTGAGTGGAAGGAGGGAGGGAGTTGGCAGAAGATTGACAGGAGGACGATCTAGCAGAAGGATACACCATAGAGAACTGCCGGAACGCATTGGAAACAGGGGGTGAGCGGAGAGAAGAAGATCGAATTGCCTTCCATCACTCCTCTAAAACTAAGATACATACAATTGGTGACATTTTGATTTTCACTGCCTACGTTTTGTGATCAATTGATTATCTATTTCCAATATTGGAACTTTGATTGTGCTTTGAATAATAGTATTAATGGGAATTAATGATAAATGGTTAAGAAATATAGAGTATAGAATTTAAACACTGATCTTATCTTATTGTGATTGAATATATTTCCATATCTATATATGTATATATAAGGGTTTAGAGTTAAAATTAGCAAATTAATTAATTAATTATATAACTATAATTATTATATTTATATTTCCATATATAGTTAGTTAAAGCTTTCTAGATATATTTACTTACACTTATTTATTATATAACATTTATCTCTATAGACAACATTAATTAATTTATTTATCTATTAATCTATTTATATCTATTTATATCAACGGCATATATTAGCTTCGAACATTGATATTTAAGATTTATATTAATTGTTATATTAAGATCTGAATTTAGCTATATAAATTACAATATATATATCTATAAGGCTGGATTTAAGGAAGATAGTTTACTGAAGTGAGGAATTGATCCAAATTAAATAAAATAGCAAACCTCTCAATAGACTTAAGAAGAGGAATTGCTAAAGCAAGTAAGGTAATACCATTGAATGGTCATTTGGAAAAACATTGAGAAAATTATAAAAGAACAAAAGTTAACGCTGAAAGAAATGGCAACAATGACATCGACAGTCCTAAAATCAGTTTAAAAAGTTCCATCTAACCCTGTATTAACAACATTATCCCCGGTAATTCAGAAACCCTTGGAAGGCCTACAAAAGACAGATAAGCCACCGCAAACCCCAACCCTCCAAACAGTACAATCCTCTCTATTCCTGATTCAAGAGACCATGCTTGCAATGCAGGAGAAATTACTAAATAGCCACTCCGAGCTAAAAACAGATATTCATGTCTTGGACGCAAAAATGACTGAGATCCAGGCCTCTATCGCAAATAATGAAAGGAGAATACAAGATGTAGAACAGAGGATGGATCAAAGCGAGAAAAAACTAGACATGGTAGACCGGACTTACGCGCTACAACATAAAGAAATTGAAGACTCCCTGCTACAGCTGGAAATGGATAAGGCCTCATACTATATTCGTCTTCAAAATATTTCAGAGGAGAAGGATAAGTGATAAAATAGCCGGGCTGATAGTTGATGTCCTCCAGCAGGACAAACAAGATATTATTAAAGAACTTGATGAGGTCTATAGGGTCCAAACGAATTATGTTAGAAGAAACAGACTACCCAGGGAGGTCCATGTGAAGTTCGCCAGGAAGAAAGTGAGGGATGTTCTCCTCAATATAGCGAGAGAAGAAAAGATTGAATTCCAAGGAAAGGAGGTGAATATTCTAAAACAGATTCCTAGGAGAGTGAGGGAGGTGAGGAAAAATTATAGGTTCCTGGCGAGCTACTTAAACAGAAGAAATCTCGTATTCCGATGGATTCTACCAGAGGGGATGATCGTATCATGGCATGGAAGAAAAGTTAAAATCGACAGTCTGTCTGAAGCACAAGACTTTTTAGATCAAATAAGAGGAGGAGAAGAAGAACAGACCAGCAAAGGAGAGCTTGATACAGTAAACACGGAAGAAGAGACTTCGCAAGAGCAAACCACAAAAGAAGATATAGAGGAGGAGAAGAAAAAAGAAGAAGCGGAAGGACAAGGAAAAAAGACCAGACCAGTAAGAGCGGTTACCCTAAAGACAAACAAGAACTAGAACCCGGACACGAAATAAGAAATGGACGGCCTAAAAATCCTATCATTAAATGTCAATGGCCTGAATGACCATAAAAAGAGAAAAATAATCCTATCAAAACTGGCAAAACAGAATCCAGATATAATTTGTTTACAGGAGGTCCATATAAAAGAAAATGAGGCAAACTTCTTAGAATTCACTAAATTTGGCAAGCTATTTGTGTCATTAGCGGAGAAAAAGAAAAGGGGTGTGGCGATTTATGTGAAAAAGGGAATCGAGGCAGAATTAAAGCATAAGGATTCTAAAGGGAGAATCTTAATGGTAGAAATTAGGAGGGCCGATGCAAAAATGTTGTTGGTGGGAGTATACGCTCCAAACAAGAAACAGGGGCAATTTTATAAAAAATTACACGAACAACTAGGGAATTGGGCCCAGGTGGAAATATGTATGCTAGGCGATTTCAACGGAATTGTTAATCCCCTGAAAGATTACAAAAGTGAAGAGAAAAAAAGGAATAAAAGGTTACCCCTGCCAAAAAGTTTCTTTGATCTTGTTGATGAAATTAATTTAATAGATATATGGCGTACTCTACACCCCCACGACTCTCAATACACCTTTTTCTCAAATCCACAGAATTCATGGTCCAGAATTGACATGATTTGGACTACTAGAAAACTTGGTTTAGAAATTAAGAAAGCAGACATAAGTACAAACACGTGGACTGATCATAAACTTTTGGAAATACATTGGCACTATACCAACAAGAGACGACAACAAAGGTGGAGTCTAAGATCCAATCTCTTGTATGACAAAGAATTTATAACAAAATTAAATGAAGAAATTAAACGTTTCTTTATCGAGAATGGTAGGCAAGATACGGTGAAGGAAATTGTTTGGGACACCATGAAGGCGTATTTGAGAGGAGTAGCGATTTCGTACATGGCATATAAAAATAAGAAAGAAAGGAAAGTCAGAGACGACCATATGAAGAACTTAGAGGAAGCAGATAGTAAACTCCAACAAAACCCGGGAGATGAAATGGCCAAACAAAAATGGATGATGGCAAGACATAATCTTAACGTCCTGGACCAAAAAGAACTGGCACAAAAAATTAAGAGGATAAAACACTATCACTTTGAAAATGCCAACAAGTCGGGGAGATGGCTAGCTTATAGATTAAAAAAAGAACAGGAAAAAAATCAGATTCTTATATTAGAAGGTATTAATGGGGACATTCTGACAAAAGAAACAGATAAGCTAGAAAGAGCGAGAAAGTTCTACGAAGCCTTATATAAAGAGGAAGTGATTGACCCGGACAAAATCGTACAATATTTGATGGAAGCCAAATTGCCACAGATAGCAGAAGAAGAGAGAGAAATGTTAAACAATAAAATCACAATGGAAGAACTCAAATCTGCGCTTGCCAAAATAAAGAAAAATAAAACACCAGGCCCAGATGGCCTCCTGGGGGAAATCTATGTGAAATTAGAGGAAGAACTATTATTAGAATTGTTGGACATATATAATGAGGTGCTAGCGGGTACAAGAATCCCAGATTCCTGGAAGGAAACTTATATTACCCTCATTTTGAAAGAAGGTGCTGACCCAAAGCAGATAGTAAACTACAGGCCGATTTCTCTGTTAAATTCGGATTATAAATTATTCACTAGTATAATTGCGGAGAGATTAAAAAAAATTTTAAATGGCTGGATTCATAGTGATCAGAAAGGATTCCTCCCTGGGAGGCAAATGAGGGACAATGTGAGGACAATAATAGACGTCATAGAATATTATGAACAACATCCGGAAAAACAGCTGGCACTGGCGTTCCTGGACGCCCAAAAGGCGTTTGATAATTTAAATTGGAAATTTATGATTAATCAAATTGATTTGATGGGATTTGGCACAAATTTTAGAAAGATGATCGAAAATATATACAACAAACAGAGAGCAAGTATATTAATAAATGGGGATAAGACACGGATATTCTGGATACAAAAGGGAGTTAGACAGGGATGCCCCCTGTCCCCCTTACTCTTTATAATGGCGCTGGAAATTTTACTGAGAAAGATTAGAGACAACAAAGAAATTAAAGGATTACAAATTAAGAAGGAAATTTTTAAAACACAAGCCTTTGCGGATGACGTGGCCTTAATAATGGAAGATCCCTTAACATCTGGTCCCAAGGTGCTCCAGGAAATACAACAGTATGGTGAAGTCGCTGGCTTTAAAATCAACAAAACTGAAACTAAAATTTTAGTAAGAAATATGGCGGAGACAAACAAGAAACAATTAGAGAAGTCCCTGGAACTCCAAATAGCAAAGAAGGTAAAGTATTTGGGAATTTGGATTACTGTAAGATACTCCTCTTTAAAAGAGGATAACTATAGTCCATTACTACAAAAAATAAAACAGGACATAGATAGATGGAAGAAACTAAGACTATCCCTTACAGGTAAGATTTCAGCAATTAAAATGAATATTTTCCCCAAAATCATATTTCTGTTTCAGACTATTCCGGTGAATCTGGATAAAAAATATTTTCTAGAGATGGAAAGGAAGGTGCGAGATTTTTTGTGGGAAGGGAAGAAGGCAAGAATTGCTTATAAAACGCTGCAAGGGAAAAGGAATATGGGTGGCTTCGGATTACCGGATTGGCAATTATACCAGAAAGCGGCCAAATTAGTATGGATCAAAGACTGGGTCACACTACAAAATAAGAGAATTCTGACATTAGAAGGCCACGATCTACAGGCAGGCTGGCACGCTTATTTATGGAGCCCAAAGAATAAAAAGAAATCATATTTCCACAGACACAAATTAAGGGAGACTCTGTTTCAAACATGGGAAGAAATTAGACAAAGGTTTTACACCAAAATTCCGATTTGGCTTTCAATTATGGAGGCGTTGATCGCTACTAACAAAAGAGATATTGGAAAATTTGGCACATACAAAGACATATTGGACGGAAATGGTACTCTTAGATCTCGAGAGCTACTAAATAATCAAGGCTTTAACTTGGACTGGTGGAGTTACACGCAGTTAAGCTCTAGATATCAAAAAGATAGGGACCAATTTGGGATAGAAACGAAGTATAACAATTTGGATAAAATCATGTGGGGGATGGAAAAGAAAATGCTAGCCAGATTCTATAACTTTCTATTAGGAGAAGACAGAGCAGAAGGGATAGCTAGGAACCAACTTAGCATTTGGGAAAAGAATATCGGCCACAGATTAAACTTCAATGATTGGGAGGAGGCTTGGAATAGAAATTACAATTTTACTAAATCAGCGACTTATAGGGAGAATCATTACAAAATATTCCATAGATGGTATCTAGCTCCAGCTAGATTAGCAAAAATATTTCCGAATGCCTCACGAATTTGTTGGAAGTGTGGAAAGGAGATTGGCACCTTCTTTCATATGTGGTGGTCCTGCTCAGAGACAAAAAAGTTCTGGACGAAAATACAAACTTGGCTACAGGAAATAGTGGAAGAGGATATAAAATTATCCCCAGAAACCTTCTTACTGGGAATGACGGGAGAAGGGCTCCATAAAGACAAAATACAATTAATGATTCACATCATAACAGCGGCCAGATTAACTTTTGCAAAACATTGGAAGGACAAACAAATACCTCCAGAGACGACAATAATAAGTAAAATCCTGGAATGTGCAGAGATGGTGAAATTAACCAGTATGCTTAAAGATGAGGAGAACTCAAAATTTAAGGCAGTATGGGAAAGGTGGTATATATGGTGGAATAATAGAACATGACTATAAGGATATACTTACTTCTTAATAGTGATAGTTTTGAAGATACTTATTGTATAAGCACTGTATATATGTAATTACACGACACCTCAGATGTCACCTGAGATTTGATATTTTCTCTTTTTATTTTGTAAAAAACTTTTTAAAAACCAATAAAGTATTTATAAAAAAAAAAAAAGTGTGAGGACCAGTCAAAAATAACTTTTTCAGCCCGCTGAGTAGTCCATATGCATAAAAGGATACAGCAATAGAGAGGGATGAAGGAAGGGAAGGGAAATTAGAGTAGGAGTGAGGGTAAGAGAGGGAGGAAGAGAGGAAGAGAAGGAGAAAGGAAGAGGAAGCAGGAAGGAGAAGAAGAGGGGGGGAAAGAGAAAGTAAGAAGGAAAGAAAAGAGAGAGGTGGTAGGTTTGAGGAGAAAGATTGCTGTACAATAAAAAAGATGAAAGGGAAGAAAACCAACCCCAAACAAATATAAAGATATTAAGATAAAGAATGAATTGTTAAACTTTAAAGAATAAAAGAGAACAAATATGAATAAATAGCAATAATTAGAAACACACATACAAACATACAATGTATTTTCTTTGAACAGAGTATTTGGCCGGTTCACAAATTTAAACAGTGTTTTTAGTCATTTCAATTAAATTTACAATTTCTATATTTTCTTTTTGCCATATTTATTCCTCATCTATTTTTTTAAAAAACCAATATTACCCTTCAACCTCATCTCTAATCTTAATCAAATTCAAATTTTTCCTTCTATTCTATATTATACCCCTTCCCATTGTCATCTATTTTTATATCCATCCTCACATTGGTTAATTATGTAATATTACAGTTGTTCAATATAAATTCAACATTTTAATATAAATCAATTAGTTATAAAACTATCTTTTTTGTATATCAATCAATATGAACATGAATATTCCAATTATTTCCATGCAATCCAATTTCTTACAAATCAATTAATTATATTTACCAATAATAATAAACCAAATAATTTCCCCCATATATTCCTCCAAACCACAACTTAACCATTTCTGCTTTCAACACAATATACAATTAATAGTATCTCAATTATTACAATTCCCTAGTTAAATAGAGCTTTTTTTGTGTGTGTGTTTTAAAATCTTGAACCTCCTCTTTTGCCCTAAATTTCCCATTGTTTGCAGTTTTGCACCTACCTTTTTTGGTGAGGAAAAAGAAAAAGAAATCTCTCTCTGCCTCATTTTGTCACAGCAAAGACCCTGCTTTACTTTCAGTTTCGTTTTTCAGCATAGCTAGGGGGAAAAAAATCTGCTCCTCTCTTTGCAGCTAGCAACAGAGCCCTCCGCAAAACAGCTGAGAGCAAATCAGCTGAGAGTCCAGAGATTGATCAAATCAATTTATGGTAATTAACCTATGCTGAAGCTGAAAGGGGCTTTTTGCAGGCACTGGTCTTCTCATTTGTTTTCTTTTAACACTGATCAGCTGTAGGGCGGCCCTTTGAAGTCCCGCGGCAAGAATTTAAATGGTTTGTTTCCCTCTAGCCATCAGCTGGGACTCCGGAGACAGCAATAGATTGGGAGTGGGTGGGGTAAGCGAACGGCAACCGGTGATCCAACAGAGGCAGAGGGTGAGGGTGAGTGAAGGTGTGGGGGAGGGGTGAGAGTGGGCTTTGGCAACCCCTGTGAAATGGCCGTTCGACCCCCAAAGGGGTCGCGACCCCCAGGTTGAGAACTGCTGCTCTAATCAAACATAAACATCTGCCTATCCTAAGTTCTTTGGAAGGACTCGATAGGGGGATAAAAATGCCAAATTCAATCGGAATATCTGCCTGACTGTGCAACGAACCATAATAAATTGATCCAGTTTTATTGGAAATCTGTAATGGTATGTGGGAATGACATTGGGAGACAGGAGGAGATCTAGAACCAAGGCAACAGCAGGAAAAGAGGCAGCTTAGCCTCAGAATGTGGGTGTAATAAACATCTCAGTTAGGACTCTCCCTAGTTTTGTGGGTTGTAAAGATGATAGGGGAGAAGTGTACCTTCAGACTTGCAAGATTCTGCTAACATAATGTTATAATAAAGTAGATCTAGAACTTCTTGTTGTGTTTCTTGTCTGGACTACCTCACAACACAGTCAAAATCCTTGCCAAGCATTGAATCAATTGATTGTAACAACTATTATACAGATTTTAAAATATTATTTGTCTGAATAATTTTTACAATATATGTAATTAAAATGTGTACTGATAAAGTATGGCCCAGATGCTTTAGCAATTTTGGATGTACCTGAAATATATGGAAGTTTAAGAAGTATTTGAAGTAAAACAAATCTAATTTTATATGAAACTTCGAAATGATTTGAAAATTAATATTGGTAATATACCAATGGTAATTTATTGAAAGTCAGATCCCATAGGTCACAGTCCCAATATATTTGATTAATTTTTTTAGAAAAAAATGTTACCATACTCAGGAATATTTAAAGGTCATGTGTCAAATGAGTAAGGGTTTAGAAGAAAATGGCAACCAATGCAAACCTTTAAATAATTTATATAATAGATTGTCTATGGGACCAGACTTTGTTCATGGGACAATATATGGCATGTCAAATAAGTATATCAAATTGAGAGCCACATTTTCAAAAACATAAAATATTTTTCTTATAGTCTAGACATGAAGCAAATTCATTAGAAAAGCTTGTCCCTTGGTTATTCAACTCTCCAAGAAACCTTTGAAACGGGTTGGATATTGATTTTTTGCATTATCATTACAAAAAAATTGAGAGCTCTCTAATTCTTCTGATTTGGTTAAATCTAGGATAATGTTATGGTTTCAAGTTATTACATATGTTAATGTAAATTTGGAGGCAAACAGCAATAGAAGACTTAAATGTAATGTTGAATAATACAGTATTTCAGAAATATGGAATCTGGCATTCTATAAATTTTTGCTTTGTCAGGCCTGGGGTTTGGAAAAGAGAAATATTCCATGTGGGTAGAAATGAGCATATACTTCTTATGTATGAGACCAAGTTTGGTCTAGTGGTTAAGGCACTGGACTAGAAACTAGGAGATTTTGAATTCTAGTCTTACTTTTGCCATGAAAGCCAGCTGGGTGACTTTAAGCCAGTCACTCTCTCTCAACCCAACTCACCTCTCTCTCCCTGTTGTTGTGGGGAAAATAGGAAGAAGAGGTATTAGATATGTTTGCTGTCTTCAGTTGTGTATAAAAACAATGAAGGTGGGATATAAATATTTTTTTTAAAATGTTAAATAACCATTATTTAAATGGTTTCAAATTCTGAAATATCTTCATATTGTAAAACAATAA
Source organism: Arizona elegans (assembly GCA_022577455.1). Lineage (NCBI taxonomy): Eukaryota > Metazoa > Chordata > Lepidosauria > Squamata > Colubridae > Arizona > Arizona elegans. The sequence goes on along the minus strand of JAKOOJ010000002.1, from coordinate 132,564,402 downwards.
GTCTTAGCCATAGACTTCTATAAGGTCTGGATTTAAGGAGCCTGGATAGCTCAACAAGAAGCTTAGGAGCCCCATTTAAAAAAAAAAAAAAATCCTGTTGTAAAAACTGACCTTTGATTTCAAAGGAAAAGGAGCCTGGATAGCTCAACAGACTAAGCACTGTAATTTAACACCAGCTGTCTGCAATTAAAGGTAGGTTGGAATCTTGCCAGGCTCAAGGTTGACTCAGCCTTCCATCCTTTCTAAGGTAGGTAAATTGAGGACCCAGTTTGTTGGGGCAATAAACTGACTTTGTATAAAATATACAAAAGTATGAAGGTGATTGCTTAACACACTGTAAGCCGCCCTGAGTCTCCGGAGAAGGGTGGCATATAAATCAAAATTAAAAATAATAATAATAATAATTTCTTAAAGGATTGAGTTAATTCTATAATATAAATATGGGTGTCTCACTGCAATTTTTTTCAGCTAAACCTTTCAGATATAAGAATTTAGTGATTATCGGTTTATTTTTCAAACTATCCAGAAGTTTAACTAAAGAACCTGTCAATGAAAATGAATAAAAACTACACATGGCATACTATACTATGAGATATAATGATGAATAATGGATCATACTGGGGTTAAGAGTAAAGAATTTATCACTCATGCATTTGAATAGGTGACATCAGGCCCCAATGCTTGCACTAAAATGAACTGGCAGAAACAGATGTTAGAACTGTCAATACACTCTTGAGAAAGGCCAAAGATGCTGAAGACAGTTCTTGTTTTCTTCTTATAAAGTATAGTGCCTTTCCTTTGCAATGTAAGAAAAAAATTATTATATACATTTCCATCACAGATCCATGAGAAGCCTCCAAAGAACTTGTGGTTCTAAGCAAAAATTCAAAGAAATGAAAGTCTCACCACAAAGGCACAAAGTACCTTTTTATCTCCTACTCTAAGATGAAAGTGTCCTACTGAATGGATCAAAACAAAATCAGAACAAAATCTGTAATATAATAGCAGTTCCCTTCTTCCATTTCCATCCAAGTATAAAGACACCAAACAGTCCAAAGAATCAGGAGCTTAAAGTTCAAAACATCAAACACCATCTGAAGCTGACAAAAGACATTTGGACATCTCTGTACAAGTTACGCATAATCCAAACATCAAACTACTTGAACTCTGCTGAATTCTGTGTAATTAGAGCTCCAAATGTCAAAATATTCATAAATTGTCACAAATTGTATCTGTTTACAACTTGGCCTCCACATACCTTATAATTTTCCTTGCTCTTAGATGGGAGCATGTCTCAGTGAGAATGAATGTAGGTATATAGATATACACACACCCACGCATACACACTGACTCAAAACATTTCAATACATTCAAATATTGGATTGACTAAATGGTATTTGATGCTGCACATAATTACTGCAGGGAGACTGGCATTCACACAAGAATGGAAGAATGAGGACTTACCAACGGACTCAAAAATAATTTATAAAATCATGGAATGCGCAGAGTCCGATAGACTTACAAAACTGATCAAGGGTAAAAGAGACTCAGACTTTTATGGTAGTTGGAATATGTGGTATGATTGGACCCAGAAACGATGGGAGAGAGACAAAGGATAATGTTGGATTATAATTACAGATGATGGTATATTTATGGTAATCAATAAGTATTGGAAAGGTAAATTTGTATACAAGAATTTATAAATATTTTCTATTTTTACGCTCTGATTATTGGTGTATATATATATGGATATTTTGGCGATGTAACACTGTAGTAGAAATTTTTTTTTTATTTTGTTTGAACTATAACAAAATGCTCTAATAAAATTTTTTAAAAAATATTTCAATACATTCACAATATAATAACATGCTCAGAACACAAAGGAGATTGTAAACTGCACAAGCTTTATTCTAAATAGTTGGTGTATGTTTAGAAATACCTGGGGAAGATAAACACATCTATCTGAAACGTTACTTGCTTTCTACAAAACTAGACTTCTGGTTTAATCAGCAGTGCTGAACTTTTGGGAAGAAGAATGCTGTGAAATTAGTCTTAGTTTTAGGCTGTTGTCTCCAATGTTCAGGTTGGTGGCAAGATATTAGTCTTTTTTTATCACCAGGTTTCTCTTTTGGTAAAATGTGTATTCTATAAATGCCCCAGTTCATTTCTGCAACCTTCTGTGAATGGGCAGTTTCTCCCATGGTAGCCATTGTCTGATGATAACCATTATATTATCTCAAAGGCTGGAGACCTCTGTTCTATTATTCTCTAGTGTCTACAAATGCAATAAAAAAAAATTGTACAGTTCAAACCACAGAAAATTTCCAGGAAAAAAGTAGAGGAATTGGCACATATGTGCAGCATGTGGCGTTACGAAAAAAAATGACAAAAAGAATCTAGCTGGCACATATTATTTCTTTGAGAAATATAACACACCTACTTTTCTTTGAAAAAGGAAATGTGTACAAAATGTGCAATTCAATAGTTTAGCTGCGTGGAGAATGTGTTTTCTCCATTACATCATATTCAAATGCAAATCCAGGTATGTGGGAATTTAAATAGTACAAATTACTGATCTACAGTTGAGGAGCAAGGATATGTGCTTTCTTGAGGCAGAAGTAAAAAAGAAAAATAAGTATGTTGAAGCAGCTTTACATCTTGCTCTTTGATATAAATTCACACTGTTCATAATTCTTCAGCAGATTTCTCACCCCAAAGGTCAACATACAAATAACAACAGCATGAGCTATTTCAGAGTGCTTCTTTTGAAAGTACCTTTTATGAAATGAGTGTAATAACGCTACTCTAACAAAATATTGCTATTTTTCCCATTCACTGGGTATTAGTTGTACAATTCTGGACCTGCTTTAAAAGATGGAAGTTAGCTAATCGAAGTTTCCATGCTTTTGGATATTGTAAAAGTGATTTTGTTACCTTGTGGTAATGAGGCAATAGCACTTAAGATTTTGATTAAAGCTTAGCCCTGTATTCTGATCCTGCTTGACACCTTCAGTAATTATAAGCTATCACAAAAATTAAAAACTTGGTTTATTTGCACAGATTTAACTTTATAAATACCATTTTTATAACATTGGTTTGCAGTGATGCAGTATGTGTATCTAGTCACTCTAGTGACCCAACTGTGAACTTCCCAAATCCTTCATTCGTAATTCAGTAGCATCTTTAATGGAGCGGTCTAAATAATGCAAAAGAAAATAAGCGCAGAACAGGGGAAAAACAAATTCCCTTCTAGCACACCTGCTGGCATGTTGATACAACAACAAATTCTTCATTAGATTTGAAATCCAAATTCAGATTACTTAGGAGGACAACTCTGTTCTTGACACCTTCCTCTTGGACGATACGGAAAAGCAACATTTGTCCATTCCTCCTCCCACCTACGTTCCACAGAGCTGATCTGAAACTAACAGGAACAGTAGAGAAGTGGTATGAAGAGCCGAAGAATCTTCAAGGTTATTTACTGGTAATCTTTGACTTGCGACTTATACTTGGGACCAGGATTTCTGTTGCTAAGCAAGATGGTTGTTAAGTGAGTCATGCCTGATTTTACAACTTTTTTTTTTAACCATGGTTAAGTGCTGTTGTTAAGTGAAGCGCATGCGAATCTGTTGACTTTGCTTGTCAGAAGCTAGTTGGGAAAATTGCAAATGGCGAATCTGGGACTCTGCAACCATTGTAAATATATGTCAGTTGCCAAGCGCCCGAATTCTGTTCACATGACTGTGGGGATGCTGCAGCGGTCGTAAGTGTGAGGATTGGGTCAAAAATGATTGTTTTCAGTGCCGCTGTAACTTTGAATGGTCACTAAACAAATGGTTGTTAGTCAGGGACTACTGTACTTCTATACCCTATCAGACTGAGTCCGTTCATCTAATGAAGATCTGTCAAACTGGCGGCCTGTGGTCTGGATACATCACGCACAGGCCACACCCACCCCAGCTCTGCAAAGGCAAAAAAACGATATGTCGCGATATGTCACGATACTTCCCGTGATGCGATCGAGTTTGACCCCCCTGATTTAAAGGATTCTGTTTGTGATGGGTTTCTGAATACCATATGTAAAAAATGTGAAGGAAAAAACAATGCCATGTAGGCACTGAGATATGAAGACAGACATACGTTTTTGTTCTTATTTGACAGCAAAATGGATGTAAGCATTACTTTCTCCATGATAGGAAATATTACACAGTTGTTCATGTTCTTTGATTAATCTATAGTTTAAAGCCAGCAGATAAACTTAGATAGCTTTATTAGTTTGATTTATGATGTATTGAATTAAATATTTGTATGTTGCGTCCTGAATTATGATGATTTAGTCAACGGAGAGACAAATAAAAATGCATTTTCAGATTAACTACATTTTCACGAGCAATATATACATCTATTTTAAAAGAAGCAAAATACTAGCAATCATCATTCAGCTTTCTAAAAACTGATTTCATGCAGCATTTCCCTTTCTTCTTACAAGGAAATAACGCATGGCGCAAAAGCTCAAGCATGGTAAGCTTGAAAAACAGAAGAAACTTGGATTCTTTATAAGGGCTTTATATGTGTTTATGTGAAATAGGTAAATACTCAGCTGTAGAAAGTTCAGATTTTACAACTGTGATAGTTTAGCCTTGTCATAAATCAAATCGATTGTTCAAATAAGGAGATAGTTATCCAGAAGGGTTAGATCTAAGACTTACTGCAGATAGCAAGCCATAAATTACTGCCTTATCTCAAGTTGCCAGAGCCAAGACATTTTGCTGCCAAGGATCAACCAAAAAGGGAAAAGTGGAAATATATTCTAAAAAGACGGAAGATTCCCAGTTTCCTACCTACGGGATATATACAACTATTCCTAGGAAAACCAAATAGAAAGGTTTTTAATCGATACATTCTCATTTTATTGTTAAATAAATAATATACACTGGGGGAAAGTAGCAAATTTAAAATTAGGTATTTCCCAAGGAATTAGCGTTGATAACTGGACTCCAGTCAATTTAGTCCGATTTGACCGGTATGGATGTATCTTTATTAATTGCAGCTGAATCACTGAAACAAGTTAGATGCATAAGAAAAGAGCAAAACAAAAGGCTTTGGGCCTCCCATTGCCTACAGCAATTTGGATTGATGCATGAATCCTCTGCTCATTCTCATTCAAAGCCACTTCTTGCTCTCCAATGCCATCAATATCATCGCTTTTGGTTCTGCGAATACTGACTGAAGACAATGCAGTAACTATTAATTAGATCACAATGTTCTTTTACAAAAGTAGAAACTGACTGGCACTTTTTGGTTTATTTTACTGGTGCCGGTCCCCTACTTGTCCTGTAACAGGTAATCCTTGATTTACAACCCTTCATTTAGTGACCATTTGAAGTTACAGCGGCGCTGAGAGAAGTGACTTATGACTATTCATAATTTATGATGGTTAAAGTGGTCATTTGATCACCTTTTGTAACTTCTGCCAAGCAAAATCAAAGGGAAAGCCATATTTACTTAGCAACTGTATTACTTTTTTAAAAAAATTTTTTTTAATTTTATTTCTTATACGTATATTGTCAATGTACATTCTTTTATACATAATTGATTATACATAAACTTATTTTTTCTAAAGAAAGCATAAAGATAAGGCATTTTGATTACATTCGGGTTGCTGTTCTACCCTTTCTTTTTCCTCATTTTACAACAAACCTTCTTCTTCTTTCTTTCCCTTTCCTACCTCCTCTCCTCTCCTCCTTTCCTTTGTCTGCATCAACTGTATTACTAACGGTGATTAGCTTAACAAAAGTGGGAAGAAAGGTCGCAAAATGGGGCAAAACTCACTTAACAACTGTTTTGCTTAGTGACAGAAACGTGGGGCTCAACTGTGGTTGTAAATTGAGTACTAGTATAAAGTATTTCATTAGTCTACTTTGTTACCCTGTACGCATTTACATGAGAGTGAGGCTAAAGAGAGATGCTTTACCAAGCGAGAATACTTGAAATTGGGATGTGTGTGTGTGGAAGAAACAGGAAGTCATTCAGCTCAAAAACATTTTCTTGGTCGTGAGCTATTCCTTCTAATCTGGCGTAAATTCTTCATGTAGATTATTGAATGATTTACTTTCCATACCCCAAGCAGCCAGTGTAGAATCTCTGAGGAATATAAATGTGTTTGAAGTTAACTGATGCACAATTTATCTTCCGTTCATTTCCCAAATTGAGATATCTTTCTATGCCGAATTGATTGAGCCTTGACTGGAAGTAAAATGTGTTCTTTCTGTCTTGAGGAAAACGGCTGACTGTAGTTTAAGTAATGAGAAGCACACTTTAATTTGTATATGGGAGCTGGAACTGTTATAATTCAAAATTGCACTAGGTTCTATGCTTACGATAGAAAATAAAATATATCACTCCCTTGATACTTCGTATCTTCCAAAAGACGTCTAATAATAAATATTAAAAATTTGCAGTGACATGAATGGCTACATTTTTATAATGATAAAAAATAGACATACTGGCTTACTGATCAAAATTAATTATTGTAGGGAAATAAGCATTCCATAAGGGGATTGCATTTTCACATCAGAGTGAGTTCAACTTGCATGTTTAGTTTGCCCTTGTTAAATTTTATTTAGTCATTTTTTTGTATTGAACTTATAATCATTTAATGAATACATTTTCTTCCATTGAAGAGTTTTGTCTTTAGAAACACAGGTAGTCCTCAATTTATAATAGTTCATTGACCATTCCAAGTTATAACACCGCTGAAAAAAGTGACTGGTGACCAGTTTCCACACTTACAACCATTGTAGTATCCCATAGTCACATAATCAAAATGACACATATTTATGACTTTTGCACTGTCCTGGGGTCATGTGATTACCATTTGTAACTTTCCCAGCTGGTTTCTGACAAGCAAAGTTCATGGAGGAAGCCAGATTCCCTTAATGACTATATGATTCATTTAATAACTGTAGTGATAAGTTTAACAACAGTAGTAAAAAAAGGTCGTAAAATGGATTTCAACTCACTTAACAACTATTTTGCTTGACAGTGAAAATTTTGTGGTCGTATTTGAGGATTCCCTGTATTTTTCAATGTACCTAGCCTTGTAATATGAAGAATGCTAACAATTATTAGAAGATGGTAGCAATTATTCATTTATGGGTGTCTGCTGTATGTAGTCCTAGAGTTATGATGGCAATTGGGATGGGGCGTTGGTCCTACCTGATACGCCCCTTCTCGTTGAGTGGAGACAGCAGCCAGACGTGGGTTGTGCTCATTGGTCAGAGGTTGGACTGAGCCTGAAAATTCTTCTTAAATCCTTCCCCTGTTGCTAAGGTACCCAGTTTTTTGTCGAAGGAGAAGGAAACAGACTCGGTGTGTGGAAAGAAAAACCATAAAAAACAGTAAACAACCATGCAATAAACACTGATATGAATGACCAGACTGAAAAGACCAGGGTGGGGCTGGCTGCTGTCTCCACTCAACGAGAAGGGGTGTATCAGGTAGGACCAACGCCCCTTCTCCATTGAGGGTTGAGACAGCAGCCAGACGTGGGACATGCCAAAGATCACTGTCCAAATTCACGGGAGGGAACAGTCTGGGCAGAATACCCCTCCCGAGTGACAACACCTTGTAACACACGCCTCCCAAAATCAGCCTCCGCCGAGGCAAACGTATCTAACTTATAATGTCTAATAAAGGGCGAAGGAGACGTCCAAGTTGCTGCCCTGCAGATCTCGACCAAGGAAGCCTTTGATGTCCAAGCCGCCGTGGTCGCAGCACTCCTGGTAGAATGGACTGTGACAGAAGCAGGAGGAGGTAACGACCGGAGCTCGTATGCTGTTGTAATTGTTGACCGGATCCACCGCCCCACTGTGGAGGAAGTTACTCTTTGACCTAAGGAAGCTGGTAGAAAGGAAACAAACAGTGATTCTGTCCGCCGAATATCAGCTGTCCTCCGGAGGTAAAGGGTCAGAGCCCGGCGGACTCCAACATGTGTAAACGGCTCTCCACCGGATCTGAAGGAGAAGGATAGAAATCTGGCAAGACTAGTTCCTGCAAATGATGAAAAGGAGAGTTAATCTTAGTCACAAATGTCGGATCCAATCTAAGGACTACTCGATCCTCATGAAAAACACAAATCATTTCTAATAGACAATGCTGCTAGTTCCGAAATTCGACGCGCCGACGTAATAGCAACCAAAAAGGCCACTTTGCCAGACAATAAACGCAAGCTGACCGAATCAAGAGGCTCGTATGGTGACTCCATAAGGGAGTCCAGCACGAGAGGAAGATCCCAAGAGGGATACCGATGTAGAACAGGTGGGCAGAGATTAGTTGCGCCTCGGAGGAAACGTCGAATCAGAGGTTGCTGAGATAACGAATGTATTGAATTATACGTTAGGATGGAAGAAATCGCTGCCACCTGTCTCCCAAGGGTATTGGGAGACAGACCTTTGTGCAATCCTGACTGAAGGAATCGAAGAACTTGCAAAACAGAAGCTTGAAGAGGAGAGAAATCCTGGGATGAACACCACGAGGAAAAGGCTCTCCAAGTAGCCGAATAAATCCGTTCTGTTGATGCTCGCCTGGAGGCCTGGATGGTATGGATCACGTCAGAGGGTATGTAGTCCTGCTGCATAGCTGCCCACTCAACCGCCAAGCGGTCAGCTGAAGCCACTGAGGCTCCGGATGTACAATCGACCCTTGGCTGAGACAATCCGGGGAACACGGAATCTTCCAAGGAGGAGACACTGACAGATGCATGAGGTCTGCAAACCATGACCTCCTCGGCCAATGTGGAGCCACCAGAATGATCTCCGCCTGCTCCAGCAGTAGCTTCTGAATCACCTTCGGGATAAGGGGAATCGGAGGAAAAGCGTACAGTAGACCTTGCGGCCAAGGGGAGCGCAGAGCATCCACAGCTTCCGCTTGATGGGAAGGGAAGCGGGAGAAGAAACGTGGTAGCTGGTTGTTCTGAGGCGAGGCAAACAGGTCTATTTGAGGGCTTCTGAAATGAGCCGCTATCCTCCGGAATAGGAGCAGTTGAAGGCTCCATTCTCCATGGTCCAAGTGCTGGCGACTTAGCCAGTCCGCTGTTACGTTCGAGACCCCCGATATATGGTCCGCCTTTAAGGAGGCGAGATGCCTCTCTGCCCAAAGACCTAGTCTCTTTGCCTCCTTCATCAGCAAGATAGACCTGGTACCGCCCTGGCGATTGACGTGCGCCTTGGCCGAGGTGTTGTCGGTCAGAATCAGCACATGTTCGCCGGACAGCAGATGTTGAAAAGCCCGAAGAGCCAGGTAAATTGCTCTCAGCTCTAACCAATTGATGCTGTGGGCCCCTTCCACAGGGGACCAGGTCCCTTGTGCGAAGTGAGTCCCGCAGTGCGCCCCCCAGCCGGATTTGCTGGCGTCGGAGGTCACAGTTACCCACTGGGGTTCTAAGAACAGACATCCCTTGGAGAGCGCAGGAGATGTCCACCAGCGAAGGGATGACCGCATTCCCCGTGGAACTGTCACTTTGATCAAGGAGGATCCCTTTCCCGCTTTCTGAAAAGGCAAAAGGAACCATTGTAGGTCTCTAAGATGTAATCTGGCCCATGGGACAATGGAGATGGCCGAAACCATCTTCCCTAGTAGTCTGGAAAGAAACAGAGGGGAAACCCTCCTCTCCCCCAGGAGCTTAGCTACCATGGATTTCATGTCTGTCTGGGGAAAGGAAAACTCTACCTTGTGACGAGTCAATAATAGCCCCCAAATGGAGAATCCTAGTGGAGGGTGTTAGGTGGCTCTTCTCTAAGTTAACAGAGAAGCCGTGTGATGCCAGTGTCTGAATCGTGAGACAAAGATCCGACATGGCCTGCTGATGAGAAGATGACATAATAAGGATATCATCCAGATAGCACTGGAGATGAATGGCTTGAAGCCTGAGATGGGCCGCTAAGGCCGCCAAAATCTTGGTGAAGCTACGGGGTGCAGAGGAAAGCCCGAAGGGTAATGCCCTGTATTGGTAGTGGGCCCCAGCATAGTAAAATTGAAGGAATCACCTATGAGAAGGGCGAATGGGGATATGGAGGTAAGCCTCCATGAGATCTATTGAACAGAGGAGATCACCCCTTCGGACGCCGTCCAGAATCGAAGATAAAGATTGCATTTTGAACCTTCTATAGACCACAAACCGGTTCAATCGTTTAAGGTCCAGAATCGGTCTCCACCCCCCCGATGACTTAGGGACTAGGAAGACCCTAGAATAGAACCCCTGTCCCACCTGGTCACAAGGAACTCGCTGAATAGCCCTAATGGCCAACAGATGGTTTACCGCCGAGTCCATGCGGGCTTGACGATCGGCTGTGTGGGACAGAGGACATCGGACAAAGGACATAGGAGGGGTGGAAACAAATTCAATGGCCAACCCAGATGAAATGGAGGCCCGGACCCAGCAATCTGAAGTAGTACCCTCCCAAGTATTGGCGAAGAGGCCCAATCGTCCGCCAATGGGAGGATCCCCTGTACTACTAACGCCGGCGACGGATGGAACGACCCCCTCCCCCTCGAAAGGGCCGCCGGGGACCAAAATTCTTTCCCCTAGCTGGTCTGTCCTGAAAATTCCTCTGCCTAAAATTTAAAGACCCAGGATAGAAATTACCCGTGTTCCTGTGGGGACCCATACCCCCTTCCGACGGACGGAATTGCGAACGAGGAGGGTAAGGAAAGACCCGAGGTTCCCCCCTACAGAAAACAGCTGGCAAGACTTTTCTTTTATCTTTGGTCTCAACGAGAAACTTGTCCAGGTGCTCGCCAAACAGCTTTGATCCTGAGAAAGGCACTGAAGTCAGGCGCCATTTATGCCTCGCATCCGCTTGCCAATGGCGAAGCCACACTAAATGGCGGGCCGCAATGGAAGAGGCCAGAGACTTTGCTGCGAATCGAGTGGCATGCAAGGTGGCATCTGCAGAAAACTGTACGGCAGCAATGATTTTATTCAAGTCCTGTTTCAATCTGGGGTCCTCAGAAGACATCTTTTCCTGTAATTGTTTAAGCCACAGGATCGTTGTCCGATTAAAAAATGATGCGGTGGATGCTGATTTAATGGCCCAAGCCGCACCTAAGTGGGCCCTCTGAAGAACCTGTTCTGCTCTACGCTCCTCAGGACGAAGACCCTCCTCTGGATTACCAGGAATGGCAGAAGAAGAGAGCAATGCAACAACAGGAGCGTCAACTGAGGGAACCTGAAGCAGTGCCTCCAGGTCCGAAGACACAACCAAGTTTCTTTTGTCAGTGGAAGTTAGCACCGGAACCGAGGAGGGAGCAGACCACTGCTTCTGGATGACCTCCAGGAAAAGCGGAGGTATAGGAATGGCTGTCACTGCCTTAGGTTGCTCTGCAAATAGGGGATTCAAAGAACCTGCAGATGGAGGAGGCTCTGGCAGCGAAGAGGAACCCAGTTGAGCTGTATTTACCGCCTTAAACAGCAATGATTTAAAAAGGGACTGGGGAAAAAGGCCCGTGAATGCTGGTTGATCAGGGGGCAATCCCTCATCCTCCGAGAGCTCTGGCTCCTGGGGTTCCATGTTCACATCTTTGGAGTGATCACTGACCCCGGAAACAGATGGCGAATCTGAGCCTGCTAGAGAAATGGCATCATCCATATCAAACCCAGTCAGAGATTCTGCCTGTTCTAAAGGGACCAAGCGAGTGGGAGCAGGCCCCGGAGTCGGGTTGAAATGGGTAGACAACGACTGATGTACAGCCACTGAAATCATTTGTTGAATGTCTTCCGGGTGCCAATTCACCGGAGGTGGACCTGGAGCCGGGCCGGCCTCCAAAGAGGCCCGGACCAGAGCAGAAATGACAGATGGATGGATCATTGGGGAGAAGGGGGCGCTAGACCCCACCACAGAACAAACCCCCGCCAAGGGAGCTGATCCCCAAACTTCTGCTGAATCTATGGACATTGGAAAGTCCTGCAAGGATCTTTGATCCGGAGTCAACGAAACCTCTTACCTCAAGTCCTCAGAAAAATCTTTGGCTGACCTACATAATGGGACTTCCTTAACACCTTGCCTCTTTGACACCTCCATGGGAGGTTTCCCATGGGCCTTAAGCCCCTTGGAAGACAGCGAGGGTCGCCTGGTAGAAGCAGGGGTTTGCACCACATTGTCTGGGGCCTGAATCTGGCTTTCGCGCAAGGAGGCCTCCGATTGTTCGCGGACTGTGGCCTTACGGCCATGCCTAGATTTGGATTGAGCCTTAGGCATGACTAAATAAAACAACCAACCAACCACCAGATAGGTCAAAGAGGGGAATTAAGATCCCACTGAGAGCAGGCAAATCACCAGATCAGCACTTATGTAAATTGACTAGAGAGGACAGTAATGCCTACAAAGCCAGGCAGAAAGGAACCCCTTATAATGGCCAAAGGAAACTTTAAAACACAGAGAGCTCTACTGCTGAGGGAAAGGTTTGGTAGGCCTTGCAGGCTCCACCCTTCCCTCAAAATGGCGGCCCAACAAAATGAGAGGAGGAGATCAAACTCTCCTGCTACAAAATGGCACCCCAGAGGACGATTGTTAGAGCGCGAGACTCTTCAGAGAGGTAATGTGCTCTGCTCCAAACTGCTAGAAGAGGAGCTGGCGAGGAAAAATGAAAAACGGCAGAGGGGAAGCTAAGGTATGAACGCAGCCCCTGTTTTTAGTGAAGCCGACAAGCGGCTAAGCCAGGGAGCGCGCCGCTCCGCTCCGATTATTAGTGACAAACAGCTGAGGTAATGAGGCAGCCGCCGCAACTCCCGTTCGCCAGATTAGAGCCCTCAGAAAAGCCATGTGGAATGCAGGGGCTTCGGAAATCAGTAAGAGAGGGAGAATAGCGATAGCCGACAAGCGGCTAAAGTGGTGCAGCGCGAAAACTCCACAATATTAAATGCAGTTGAAGGACTGTCAAGGCCAATAGGGAGGAGGGGGCGCGAAGCTCCACAGGCCAGAAACGCCAGGAAAAGGCAGTTAATCAATGATAATAGGGCAAGAAGATGCCCCTACCCCCCCCCCAAGAGGGGAAGCTGAAAGCCCCACCAGAATATTTACTGACCCTCTTAGCAAATGTTGGTCTCAGCTGAGGGAAGGAAACAAATCAGCAGCCCACAAGAAGCTGCTGAAATTCAGGTTCACTGAAAAAGATTCCAGAGTCTAGAGAATAGTCAATAGGAAAACCAAAGTCAAAAACACAGAGAATCAATCAGATAGAAATATATCCCTAACTCAATAAGGAGATAGAGAACGCTTTCCACACAACTGTCCAGTCTGATGACTGAGCAAAAAACTGGGTACCTTAGCAACAGGGGAAGGATTTAAGAAGAATTTTCAGGCTCAGTCCAACCTCTGACCAATGAGCACAACCCATGTCTGGCTGCTGTCTCCACCCTCAATGGAGAATGGGATCATCATTGCTAAGCGAAGAATTACAAAGCATGACATGGCAGCATTGCTTAGCAACAACAATCCCAGTATTGCCCATGGTCCATCGTAACTCCAGGACTGAGCAGGTTTAAGTGAGGGCCTCATGTGACTGTAACATGGGAAAAGGAAGGATTCCCAGACAAGAGACCGGGCGGGTGTGTATGCTAGGAAGAATGGGTAGGTACCATGGGTGGGTGGGGCTAGTGGGGATGGGCGCTATGATGGGTGTTAGGGAGTGCCATTGAATGTTACAGGTGGACATTAAGGAGTGGGGGGGCAAATGATGCTGCCCTGTGTCAGAGGCAATCAGCCCCATTACCTTCCTGGGGTAATTGCTTGGATCGTGGCATTTTCCTTATGTATACTTTTGAAAAATAAAACCGGAATACATCTTCTAATTAAACTCATATTTATTGTAAAGAAGAAAATAAAACATCTTACTAATCTAAAATAATTAAATTGTTACATTTTGGTAAAGTTCCTACCGACTACATCTCTGCAGCCGGACTTCTCTTGGCAAGAGAACAAAGAAAAAGTGTGAAGTAGAAAGAAAAGAATGCGGATACACGTAGTTACCTTACTGATAACAAAATTGGCAAGCTACGGAAAGTCTGACAGTCCAGAAATAATGAGCTCAGCTGGTAAATACAAAAAAGCAGTGACACCCTGCCAGGAGCAGAGGGGGCTAGAGATAGGAGTTGTCCACACCATGCACTACTAGAACTGGAGCAATACTCCACCAGGCAGCAAGGCAGGAATGTTTCTGTGATGCCTTCCCCATGTATAGCTGGGATGTGTAGCGGCAATTCCTGGCAGCTACTCGACCAAGCGCTTCTCTCATGAGTCATAAAATGGGGCAATTCACTTAACAACTTTTTTGCCTAGCAGTGGAAATGTTGGTCTCAATTGTGATTGTAAGCTTACGGTAAGGCCATAGCCATTTCCCCTGATTCTAACCTTTTCTGATCTTATCTCTAGACAGTTGACTTAAATTGACATTGTCATCTGGATATGATACTGCATGATCTGGTGAAAGAAATATTCTAACAATAAGTCTTTATCTTTAATGGGTGCAACTGTGGCAGCTGCACCAAGATGTTTTATTTGCACTAGTTATGAGACTTTTGCATCTGGACATTTTTGGGGGGCCCACTCCTTCTGCAAATAAACTGAAGAAGAAGAAAAACAGATCTAGACTGTCAGCATGCATCTTTACTCAGAAAGCTATCCCTGGTGCAATATGTTGACTGCAAATTTTAAATTTTTCATCATAGTAAAATGAGTGACTGCCGTTCAATTTGGAGAAATGCCTTCTCAGCGTCAAAAGATGCCATTATCACAGGGCTGGCATCATTTTTCATCTTAAAGAAGACATTAAATAAGCACAGCAAATTCATACAGGCGAACCTTCTGCACTAAACATAAAATAAAAGCTCAAGTTGTTCAGGATGAATTATTTTAATACTTGCGCTTTGGCTCAATTGGCCAATAACTTTTCTAATTTATTAAAACCTACATTTTGAAGCAAAATGGGTGTACATGACCCACATTCTTATATACTTTCAATATTGCTATAATCAACACACAATGCATCTCGGGCATCATCTCTAGGTCAAGAAATGATCTGCACATTCCAGACCTATGTAGGCATGATGCAGCAAATCCTAGCAAAGAGATTTAAGAGAAAATCTCTTTTTAGAAAGCAAACGCGCCAACAGACTTATGAACTGTGTCATGTTATTCTAGTGGAAGAGAGGTTGCAATTTATTCAAAGATTTCAGATACTATCGCGGCATATTACTATCATTACTGCTACTAAGATGTGAATAAAATTAGGAATACAAGAAAAGTATTCCACTAGAATAAAATTATTCTAGTGGAAGAGAGATTGCAATTTATTAAAAGAGTTCAGATACTATCGCAGCATACTACTATCATTACTGCTACTAAGATGTGAATAAAATTAGGAATACAAGAAAACTGCTACACTGTACATACACTGCCACATTTTATAAAAACTTATTTCAAGTTGCAAAGTTGAATACATCTCACTTCTGCACAGTGTATCGTCCAAATTACTCTACTTGAATTGTTTTATGTATTCCCATCATAACAATGCCCTCTTAACATAAACTGTCTAATCAATGCAGTAGAAATCTCTTGAGCTATTGTTCCTTCTAATTTCTGACAAGCTGTGTGTGTAATAAATTTATTTTGTATAACTTTTTAAAACTCCTGTTCATCATGTGTGCATCATGAGATGAATGTACCCAAGAGGATGTAATATAAATAATATAGAGATTTTTTTCCTAAATTTGCAGTGAAGATAAAGTGATTACATATTAATAAATGCAAAAAAAAAACAAAACTATAATAAGGAACATTAGAGCACCTACAGTACTTGCCAGTCTGTATATAGCCTTTGTTGTAGACCTGACTCCAGTGGCTCAAATATTTCTCAGATAAAATATAATTCATAGTTTTTCCTTGAGATTTTGGGCATTTGGGCATGTAGAAAATCTGTCCAGATCTATTAATCTTTCATTAAGCTCATAATTAATCCTCTTAACACTCATCAGCATATCCAAATAATGTAGCTGCAAATGATTCTGTAATTAGGTTTTTAGAGTGTTTGGTAGGTTGAAACCACACTCATAATCTGCTCTGGATGCTAGAGATTGCACTTCCAAATCCATCAATTTTGTCAGATCCAAAAAGTGTTTATTCTGATGTGCAAATATTATAGGATCCATATATATTCAGACCAATTTGTTTTTGATTTTTTTTTCTCTTGTAAGTTTAAAGTCATTCTATTGGTTAACTGTGACACTGGTTTTTAACAAGAATATTTTTTTTTTCTATTTTGAAAATGAGAAACCAATCTGTTCAATTCCAAAACTGAAATCACACTGTACTACAGTATAGTAAAAACAGACAACTCCTGGGCTTCATGCTGTAAAAATTTGCCTGTCCCTTGGACTCACAGCATGCTTGTCAAAGTAATTACAGAATTAGTATCCACTTAATAATTTTCTTGAGAGTTCATATGTGAAAAAAAGCCTTAATTTTATAATATTATGAAATTGAATCTCCAAGATATTGTCTTCTGATCCAAGAGGTGGAAAGGCATTTCTCCAAAGCAGATTAAGTAATAAAGCCACAACTGGCAAATGTTAATCAAAAGTTGTAACATTATTCTCCATTCCATTATTGCAGACTTTTTCATTTTTTTGTGGCAGTATTTAGAAATTGGATTATCTTTATCTTGCTCAAAGTATTCCAAAAGATTATTGTAGTTGTGATTAATTGCTTAAAGATAAGCATGTCTAGACAGTCAGCACACTTTCCTGAAAGATCTGAAAGCTAGTGATTCACATTAGGGAATTCACATTCCCTAATTATTGATACATTTTTATTCTTTTATGTTTTTCTGGAAGATCTAAAGAATTATTGCGAAGTTCTATTAAGGCTCCAGTATCTCTGATCAGCAGCCTCTTCTTATGCATCAGAAAATTGCAAACCTCCACAATATACAACGTAATGTTGCTGGACTAAGTGAATAGAATAATAGAATAATAGACTTGGAAGGCACCTTGGACGTATTCTAGTTCAACCCCCTGCTCAGCAGGAAACCCCATATCATTTCAGACATATGGTTGTCCAATCTCTTCTTAAAAACTTCAAATGTTGGAGCACCCACAATTTCTGGAGGCAAATTGTTCCACTGATTAATTACTCTAAGTATCAGGAAATTTTTCCTTAGTTCTAGGTTGTTTCTCTCCTTGATTAGTTTCCATCCATTGCTTCTTAAAGAATATCAAATTTCGGCTGTGTTTTCACAACACTGAATTTTCCTACTATCACATAGACATTGGACATGATGATCACTTTTTTCTTCAGGTTAAACCCATTTTTTTAAACAAAATTCTTTGTTGCAATAAAATCACATGCTTACAACTGTAATATTCCATCAAATGAAGTTTTATTATCTGTAGAATTTATGCATCTAATTTATAGTACAGTTACTAGGTTGTTGATGGGTATGGCTGTGCTTTCATCAACAGCTGTTGTCAATGCTGTTTCATCCATGCTATCATTCCTTATAATGTTGCTGATAATTTTGAAAAATTCAAAAGCATAATTTTACTCCTCCAGCTTTCTAGTATATGCACAGACTTTTCCATATGCTCATTAATATCCTGAATGGAAAACATCAAGCTGTTCATTTTAATAGCCAACAAAACTTTTGTCACTGAAAAACATTATTTCTTCTGGGTTTGAATGCTTCCATTTAAGATTAATTTTGTCTTATTTCTCCTATTTGGGATAGTCTTCCAAGTGACACGCCATGTAATCCTTCTCATTAATATTTTTTTTGTTGCTAAATCTTTGCATGCTGTGTGTATGAGATTTTCTTGACATTTTAAGAAATGAAGAACTATGCAAAGTTACACATTTTTTCCATGAGATATCACCCAAGATGAATTCTGTCATCTTGAAATACATATAAACTGTTCCCAAATAAACACTATATTGGAATGTTGAATTAAATTCAACATGTTGTAGAACAGGGATGTCAAACTGGCGGCCCGTGAGTCAGATGCATCATGCGCAGGCCACGTCTACCCCAGCTCTGTGAAAGGAAAAAACATTGTGAAACGTCATGTGATGGCAATGTGATGCCACAAGTTTGACACTCCTGTTGTAGAATTTTGGTACAGTCGTTTAGATTTAAATAAGGTCTCTGTTTGGTTGTTCTTCAAACTTCAGCAACATTTAAATACCCCTCTACTGTAATGACATAGTTTACTCTCAATACAAAATAACTCTCTAGTTTTCCATAACTTTATGAATGAGTTCCTTGCCTTACCATACTAGAAGTACCAGAAGTTGATCAGCTTCCTAATGATGTTCTCAATTCAATCAACAATCTTGTTCAGGAATGGTACTAGAGTTAACAAGATGCTTGATAGGAAGGATCCAGCCCTAGTCAGGTCCTAGTGTAGGAACTGTAGAAGCAGCTCACTCAAAGAGGATGACTGAGCCAAGAGGACATTCCCATGCTGTGCAAATAGGGCTTTTGCCTGTTAGAACGTGATTGATGTGGATTGCTCAGTTTCTAGGTGTTCCTATATGCAGGTGCACATGAGCACAAATTAGAAGACACATTACTCTCAAGTACTCTAGGGCAAGCAGATCTCCAGGCCAATGAAATCTCAGCTTTAGATTTTCATCATCATGCACTTTTTTGGGGAATAGTTGTTTATAAGAGATCTACTTCTTTGAGATTCTACCTAGCGTGCTACATATAAATTCATAGCTGATAAGTGCTCACTGTTATCAGTTTTCCAAATATAAATTTCTAACAGTTTAATCCTGGTGGCACTGTGGTTAGAATGCAGTATTGCAGGCAAACTCTGCCCACAGTCGGGAAATCGATCCTGATAGGACTCAAGGTTGACTCAGCCTTCTATCATTCCAAGGTCCCAGATTATTGAGAACAATATTATAAACCATCCCCAGAAAATACTGCAAAATACTATGGGTCTATGTATAAGTCTACTATTGCTATTAACATTATTTACTCAATTAACTAACATTGTTTCTCTTGTCTCTAGTATTCAAACTAAAACATCAATGAAATATTTCTGCCACTGATCCATTCCAGAGGTGGGTTTCAGCAGGTTCTGACCAGTTCTGCAGAACCAGTAGCGGAAATTTTGAATAGTTCAGAGAACCGGTAGTAAAAATTCTGACTGGCCCCGCCCCCATCTATTCTCTGCCTCCCAAGTCCCAGCTGATTGGGAAGAAATGGGAATTTTGCAGTATCCTTCCCCTGGAATGGGGTGGGAATGGAGATTTTACAGTAACCTTCCCCTGCCACACCCATCAAGCCACACCCACAGAACCGGTAGTAAAAAAATTTGAAACCCACCATTGATCCATTTTCATAAACCAACTGATAGTTGCTGAATGACACCTCGTATCAATGATTTGGTGCATGCAGTGACAATCTCTCAACAGCTGGCTGTTGGAACCCTGGAGAAAGAGTCTCATTCAGCTAGCAGATTCTGGTCTGTAAACAGTGAGGGACAAATCATCTGATGGGTCAGTGGATCACTTTGATAAATCCTTGTTTTCATTTAGTATAGTATAGAGAGGAAGTATTTAAATACAGATAGTTCTCAATTTATGAGCAGTCATTTTATGACTGTTTGTATTAGAATGGCCCTGGATAAAGGCTTTACAGGCTGCACTCCAGTCATCATAAAATGTTGTACACTTCTCTTTTGCAGTCACATGATGAAATGGGTATGATACAGTTTCTGGCAAAAAATACTCATTCTGAAGTATGTGTTTACTTAATGACCATCATGAAAAGTGTCAAAAAAATAACAATCCAGAATCTGTATGGAGAATTAGTGCAGGGAAAGCACCTCAGAGGGAAACCACACTGCAAAATAAGGATATCTGCAAGAGGACCTAAAGGCCCTGGGAATGAACATTAACAACTGGGAAACCTTGACCTCCTATCGTTCAGCTTGGAGGTTAAAGATGCAGCATGGTCTTCTCCAATTCGAAGAGACACTTGTTTGCAGGCTGAGGCAAAGAGGCAGTCCCGGAACCAGCAAAATCTGGGGACTGGGCAGGGGACAAAATGTATCTGCCCTCAGTGTGGAAGGGATTGCCATTCTTGAATTGGCCTTTTTAGTCACACTAGATGCTGTTTTAGGACCTCTTTCCAGAGCACGATACCATAGTCTCTTGAGACTGAAGGATGCCAATGAGAACTGGTCACATTGGTGCCTCAATATATGACCCTAATGAGTTGGGTTTCTAGACCCAATTCTGCTCATAAGTTGAGGACTTACCTGTAATGTGGAAAACATTATGAAACTCTTTCTTGAAATCTCTAACTACCTTCACAACACGTACAGTACTGTTTGTACTTCAGATATACAGTGAAACCCTATTTTAACAACAAACTAGGCAGAGGGAGAAGTCCTATTTTAAATGAGAAAATCCATCTTTGTGGTGATTTACATTATTTGCATGATTACATCATTATTTACATTGTTATGCAAAATCATTGTGGATGCTAATTCTGTTGCACTGATAGTCCACCACACTGAGCTTCCTCTGCAGAGGATTTTATCTCTTTATAGTAGCTAATGGATGGTCTTGCAAAAGGTAAACGGGTTCAAAGCCCATCCGACCTCTTTGCAGTCTCACACTGTGTGGAAACACTTAGCAGCTACTCTGAGGAAGAAAATTATGAACTGGCATTTTGGAACGAACAGTATCAACATGCTAAGGATTTCCATTTAAGAAGAAAATGTAACAACATGATTTAAATTTTTGCTAACAGTTTTGGTGGCAGCTTTTTTTCCTTCTTGATTTTGCACTGCTATCTGTTGATATATTTTGATTAAAATTAGGAGCAATCTGGGAAGCTAAGTTTAGATGCTGGTATGAATTTCTTAAGGTCAGAAGAAGCTGCAGCTCTCAAGAAAATGATTCCCATACATGGGATGAACATTTTCCTGTAGGGAGGTAAGCAATGGGTAGGAACAAAAAGATGGGCAAGGAAAGGAAGAATAGACTTGGCCAGGTAAATCAAAAGGAAGGAAACCAAATTCTTTCTTGGGAAGTTCTCTAGATGCAGAACATCAAAAAGGTGCAGGAAAAAATACTGGGGGGAAAAAATGGACTTTTCCATCTTCCCTGAGCCTCAAAAAGCAGAGATAGTTAATGTGTTTTTTAAAAAATAATCTTTGCCAATTATAGGCTTTGAAGCCTTTGAAGAGAATTTATCTCTTGTCACCAGACATTAACAGCAGAGAGCAATAATACTCTTAACAAGATCCAAGCAAAAGTTTCTACTCTGCAGAATCAATCACCGGCGCATGAAATGGTGGTGCTCCCTAGTCACAATGCCTTGAATAATTGCATTAGCTTTCTCAAATCTCAATTATGTGGGAAGAATCTGTATACGATTGGTACGGAAGATACCACTATTCAAACTCTTTGGGCAGGGTTTATGGAAATGTTTTTAGACATCTACCTACACTACCTGCTGACTTTTTAATTGAAACTGGGCATGTTAATAAAATATCTGTACTGAAAGGTTCAGAGGTTGGGACTAATTTAATTATAGTTGGGTTTCTGCATCTATTACACAAAGACAAGATTTTGCACAGATTTAGACCAGAATTGGCAAACTCTCAATAAGAATGGGATCCTAAAAAGAACAAATTATTCCACTCCCCTAATTTTGCAAAATAAGTGCTTCAAAACTGGAAATGTTTGAATAAAATCTCCATTCCCTCCCCAATCCAGGGGAAGGTTACTGCAAAATCCCCATTTCTTAACGATCAAGTGGGACTTGGGAGGCAGAGAATAGATGGGGGCAGGGCCAGTCAGAATTTTTACTACCGGTTCTCCAAACTACTCAAAATTTCCGCTACCGGTTCTCCAGAACTGGTCAGAACCTGCTGAAACCCACCTCTGGTTAAAACCCACGCCCCTCCTAGAAAATGAAATATTTTAGGAAATATTAAAAGGGCAGAATATTTCCCCTAAAAGGGAGGCAGAAACTCAGCCTCCCTACCTTTGTTAATGGGCCATTAAGGCCTGAGCCAGTCCATTCCACATAACAAAGATCTACCTCCTTCAGGCAGAGCCATAGTAGGAATTGCTCAAAGCCCTTTCATTACATCATCACCCAGCAAGAGTCAACCAAGCCTGGTACTCAAAAGACAACCTACAAACTGCTGCATGGCCCCATGGGAGTCTGACAACCAATCAGAACACAAGCTCAAATTCAAAGCCAAACAGAGGGCATAAAACCCAGGCACTCTCAGCATCTATGCTCTTTTTTCACCTAAGATCTCCAAGGCATGTGATCCTGTTTATCAATGAACCTTCTTTCCAAGCAACTTCCATGAATCCAGTATCTTTTCCCCACTTGGAACTGAACCCAGAAGGATATTTCTTCCAAAAAGGTCTTCCCTGCACATCACTTTCCAGGGCAGGAATTAAAAATTTTCAAATCCTGTCCTTGGCTGAAGCTTTCCTAATGGAACTTCAAATTAATGTGTCTCTTTTTCCAGCCGCTTAATATTCCAGCAACCAGGTAATATTATCATAATAATTTAGAGTAACCACAGGTTACTTTAAAGTTTTTCACTCTTCAAGTTTTGGTTACTCATTTTATCTTTGGTCTGGACAAGTAGTGTTTTATCTCAACTCCTTCTTTTCTTCCTTTTCTTCTTCTCTTTTTCAGTTCCCATAGGCTGGTTTAATTTTGTTTTGTTTAAAGTGGTTCTTACACAATTCTGTATTGATACAATGCAAGGTATCACAACATCATGTCAATTGAAAAAGGTATGTTGT
Source organism: Arizona elegans (assembly GCA_022577455.1). Taxonomy (NCBI): domain Eukaryota; kingdom Metazoa; phylum Chordata; class Lepidosauria; order Squamata; family Colubridae; genus Arizona; species Arizona elegans. The sequence continues at coordinate 132,541,555 of JAKOOJ010000002.1, read as the reverse complement.
TTTTTCTTTTTGTTTTATTGTGTACTGTATTTTTATTATTTTTTAAAATTGCAGATTTTTGAAGGTTATTATTATGAAATACTAGTGCACAATGTTGGAAATATTACACTTTTTTATTCTAAGAGTGGAATGTGTACATTTAACCCATCTTAAATTGCTAAAAGCCAATGCTTTGCTTTATTTTTTCAGGACACTCATTTAATAAATATATTTTGGTTAAAGACTAGATTGGACAGGTTTATTGATTAATACTTTGAGCAGACATAAAGGGTCTTTATTCATAAACAGCTTTCTTTTTTGGTTTAACAGGTTATTTTGTTATGATTAATGTTTATGGAACTAATTTGGCATTCTCTGCTATATTTCATTGGTGCTTTCATTATTTATAAGATATATTTTGTTATTATCTTTTCATGAGGGAGGAGATTTCCATGAAATTTTAGATCCTGAATCAGACATGACACTGACTCATAAAATACAATTATTAGTGATAACTTTAACTTGAATATACATGGATAAATTAAATTTCATCCTTGGTATTTGTTACAACACAAACCATGGGGTTGTATTCAGCTATGCATCAACAGTTTTTTAGTCTTGATAAATGTTTGGTCACTTCAACATTATTTTAACATATTCAGATGATCACTGACATAGCCTTATATATCAGATCACAGTCCAAAACTTTGTCTTTTTTAAAAATGTTAAACTTCAAAAACATTACACTTAATATGTACTTTTAAAAAGTTTAGTAGACAGCAACTAAGAAGTTAACTAAAAAGTTAATTAAGTAGTTGTAAAATAATATAGCTACATTACTTTTTTAATAGTAAAGTTATGTAATTTAGAATAGATAACTAAACTATGGCATTTGTAAAAAATAAGGTGAAAGGGAAAAAGTGAAACGCTATATTAAACTATCCCAAAAATCGAGGATCAAAAATCTGCACTATACTAAAATAATGAAGATAATGAAGCAAAATACATAAACATCTAACTTTATATTATTGTGGGAATTACCTTGGGAAGATATTACATCTTGCCAATGTAGACGTTAAAATCTTAATATTAACGATTAATATCTTAATATCAACATTTAAAGAAGAGGTCAGATAACTGGGTAAGAGCCTCTCTGGCCTTCCAAATAATATAATAATATGAAACTGATTAAGACCTTATTTTCATAAAATGCTTGAAATATCTCCAGGAGTATAGGAGTGGTGAAGTGGCCTAGAGGTGGAGCTCTTGCCTTACAATCAGGCGGCTGTGAATTCAATTTCAAGTAATGGCAGATATTTCTCTCTTTGAGCGCAATGAGTAACTGTCTGTTTGCAAACTCTGCATAGGTGTCAGAAACAGCATCTGGCCAGTAAATGCTGGAGCTCTGTTCAGTCCCCCTGGCTCCACCTCGATGCAAGTGATTACAGGGTCATTAAAAGAAAAAAAAAATCTCAAGGAATGTAGTATCTATTTTTCCTTCACATTTTTCTACCATTTTTTGATTATTTCATCTGACCAAGTAGCTTTTCTAAATTTCCCCAGATTAATAGTATCACCAATTTCAATAAAATGAAGGGTACACACAGCTCCGAAATGTACATCTGAAATTATTAAAATATTTATTAAAATTGAAATATATATATCTGCTCACTTACTCTACCTATAACTGTAGAATAAAATTTCGGAAAAAGTTCAGAAAAATGATAAATTTCATTATCATTGACAATTTTCTGAGAAATATTTTATTACTGGTAGTATTTTACTTTGTCACATATATTTCAGTTGAGAGGTCAATAATTTCCCAGGTTTCCAGTACATTGGTTTCATTTGCTTAAATGAAGTTCATTTCCTCATTTGTTTAACAAATATTCTCTGCACAAGACATTCAGTTGGTCAAACTCCTTCCATGGAGCTAATGTTTTAAGGTGTATTCTTTCAATATTTGTTTTACTTATGATTCAAATATCCTACATTGTGATCTATCTTTTTTCTGACACGAAAATAAGCTATTATCATGTAATGGATAAATATTTTAAATGTATTCCAAACCATCCCCACTTGAACATCTGTTTACCTGAAAAAACATACTAATTTATTTATTTGCTATTTCTTTCATCTTCTCTCAGCAGTCTTTTTATTTTTTTCAAATTTAATGATATTATTACAGGGACATAATCAGAAATTGTTGTGGTTCAGTGCTAAGTTGTGACCAACTCTTCATGACCCCATGGACCGTAGCATGTCCCATCCTCCACTGTCTTCCAGAACTTGCCCAAATTCATCTTCATTGTGTCAATGACATTGTCTAACATCCTCTGCCCTTCCCTTCTTCTTTTGCCTTCAATCTTTCCCTGCATCAGGTTCTTTTCTATTGAGTCCTCTTTTCTCATTTAGTGGCCAAAGTATTTGAGCTTCAGCTTTAGTATTGTCCTTTCAAAGAACAGTCAGGGTTGATTTCCTTTTGTATATTGATCTCTTTGCAGTCCAAGGGACTCTCAAGAATATTCTCCAACATCACATTTCAAAAGTAAACCAGAAATTCCAACTGGACTAATGTTACATTTCTCCATTAAATTATCCAAGAATATTATCTTAGAAAATAATCCTCTCTTGAATAAGTATCATGTGATGATAGATTAAAAAGAATATTCTTGTCTATTGGGATAGGTGTCTATGCCTACGCTAAATTAAATTAAATATGTATAAAGAGCAAGGTAAGTTACTTTGGGGTATTACTTTCCTTTTGGAAATCTTATTGCTATTCAATAATAGTTCAAAACTAAATTGATGTCTCCAGAAACTATTATCTGAACTACTTGTAATTCAAAAATAATAGCAAAACAATTATGTAAAGTATTTGTTTTGTTTATTTATTTTTGTCAAACCACAAACTGTATCTATGCCATCCAAAGATTTCCATATTTAATTACTAAACAATAAATTAGATGCTTTCACTAAAATTGCCATTCCCTTAGCAGAGTTTGAATTTCTATTTGTAGAACTCTGATCATTCCATTTTTTTGCCAAAAGCCTTTTCTCATTTGGAAGAATGTATGCTTCTCGGGGAAAAAAAGACATTGGATTTCAATGAATTCAATTTTAATACAACTTTCCTTCATTTTACTGCATTTTCCAGCCCTTTAACATTCTATCACAAATGAATGAATGAATGAATGAATGAATGAATGAATGGTGAGCAGGTTTAGTCAATGGGCTTTAAAATATTTAGGGTCTAAAGAAACAAAAAAAGACAAGAATCTGAAGGAAGATATTATGAGAAAACGCGTCTTAATTTTTTTAGGGAAATTGAATGTCTTGAAAGTAATAATTATGCCAATGAGTTCACCAACATCAAATGCTTTCTATTTCAAAGTCAACTATACTAAAAAAAATCTTATTATATATGCCAACATGATATATATATGTCTTGTTTAATGTCCATTTGCAGTAAACTTTAAGGTTACAATGGTGCTGAATAAAGGAATTTACCACAGTCCTCAGTTTGGTCATCGCACTGCTTCCAAGTCACATGACCACAATTTGGGCTTACCTCATTAACACTGCCTTACGTTTGCCCGTCAATCTGCTGCCACCAACTACCATTGCCTGGCTTTTTGCTGGTTACCACTAATATATTATTTTGCATCTTCTTTCACACTGGTGCTATGGGGCAGTGGTGGGTTTCAAATTTTTTTACTACCGGTTCTGTGGGTGTGGCTTGGTGGGCGTGGCTTGGTGGGCGTGGCTTGGTGGGCCACTCCAGGGGAAGGATACTGTAAAATCCCCATTTCCTCACAATCAGCTGGGACTTGCGGGTGGGCCAGTCAGAATTTTTACTACCGGTTCTCCGAACTACTCAAAATTTCCGCTACTGGTTCTCCAGAACTGGTCAGAACCTGCTGAAACCCACCTCTGCTAAGGGGGCCTTCTCTGTCGTGCTGGCTGGGGCTTCTTTGTTTGCATTTGACAAAGACTCCATTTGCACACCAGCTAGGGCTTCCATTTGTGCCCTACTCAGGACTTTTGTTCACGCCCAACCCAGGGGCTTCTTTTGCATGCCAGCAATGGCCTCCTCTGCCAGGGCCTCCTTTTCCACCTCACCCAAGGCCTCCATTTGCATGCTGGCCAGGGCCTCCACGTGTACTTCCCCAGACCTTCTGTTCATGCATCTGCATCAATTTTGTCTCTTTTCTTTTTCTTTCTTGCTTTTATTTAGTTAATTTCAAAACATAAAAATAAAAAAATTGAAGTTTTCGTGGCAAAAAAAAAAATGATTTCAAAAATTCCAAGCAGGTTTTTATTGAAGGAACAACTACTGGATACCAGGTATAAATCTGAAATATGCCATAAATGGAAGAAATGAATCTTAAATATAACAAGTTATTGCTAAAGAAAATCTTAATAATAAGTATTTTATTTTATTTATTTATTTATTTCATCAAGCATGTATTTTATGACAGATACAAGTGTAAACATTACTACAAATACATGAAAAAGATACGAATAAAAGAAAACATTAGGACAGGGATGGTAGGCACACTGGAGGCTTATGCACCTCTAAAAAGTGAAACATCAAAAATAGAAAAAACAAATTTCAAATGCATGTAACTAAAATATTTTTAAACCTGTTATCAAAATCGAAAAAAGTGGTGACAACAATGTAGAGAAATTCTCTGTAGTTGACACAACTGTGACTCTCAAAATCATCCTAAGTGAACTAGAGTGGAACATCTACATCTGGAGAAGTGGCAGGCTTTTTAAAAAAATAATAATTAATAAGTCTTTTCTGAATCATTTTTTCATACCTGTTTGCAAGAATAAGACAAATATTGTTGAATGTAGAAATTATTTATCCCTTGTCTGGCCACCTGGTGAAATACTTTACACTTCTGCCCACTCTAAAGGTCAGATCAGAAACCACCTAAATTTCTTCTCTCAGTATTCTATTCTGATTGCTTGTAATATTTTGTTTTGATCAGCAATTTACAAATTTTTCAGTCACACTTGATTGTAAAGACTTACCTAAATTGCCCTCTATAGACTCAGAACAATGTAGCTGATACAGATCCAAGAAACATCTTCTATTAAAGTCTCTTTATGATGTTGATAAGAGAGTCTAAAGTTAAAGAATTTTTTAAATACATTCTTGACCTTGGTTATTTTCTAAAACTTCTTGGCAGAAGCTCTTTTATCTATGGTAGCTGTGTCTCAAGCAGTTAAAGCAGCAATAAGTTTCTCATTTATTTCAATTTTAGCTTGCTGTTCTTTTAATTCCCTCTTGATCTCACCATATACCTTCTCAATGTTCTCAATCTCATTTCCAAGATTTGAAAAAATGTCTACTCATCTAATTTACCCAAAATTGCTTACTTCACAAGGAATGACATCAGAAGGAATTTCTGGGGTAAACATAGCTCTCTATATACATCCCAGAATTGGGGTGCCATGCAAAGTTTCCACCCAGTTAGAAGAAGTAGGTAGTTTATCATTTGATACCTCACTTCCCAGTTCTATCACAATTTCTTTTTTGGGGGCATGAGCAGGCATCAATGACAAGCATCTCTGTTGTAAAAGAATGAGGGAGAGGGGGAGGGGGAGGGGGAGGAAGAGGCTGCTTCTTAAGTTTATGAGGCATTTTTATCTTCTCAAATTACCAAAAGTGACACAAGTTTAATTAGATTTTCAATTTGCCATTTCTCTTCAAACACAGTCCACAAATTTTATTTTTGCAGTTTACAGGGGACAGAATAAACAGCATTTTAGCACGTCACAGTTTTGCCGGAAGTGTAAATTTACATCTTCAGCTGCTTAATAAACTATCTGGAAGTTGGTGAAGTCTTTCCATGAATGATAATGGATTTCCAAATGCTGAGACATTGCAGTATTGGAATGGATAGCCCTTAAACATCATACAGAGCTTTAAAAGTGTAGTTGCATTATTGCATATACACTGTATGAAAGGAAACTTTAAAATGTGAGTGAGGTTTAAAAATAAATTGAAATCCCTTTGGGTATAGCTGGATAGCTATTCTAAAACCGGTCCATATAGGGATATGTGCTAAACAAAAATATGAATGTAATATTATTTTATCACAAGTTTGTGGGGATTTATACTACACAAATGAAACCCTACTAAATAATGAACAAACAGCAGTATATGACAGGGGTAAAATGCACTTATTTTTGCTACCAAATTGTAAATGTGAGCACACATCTCCTCTACGCATGCACAGAGCTTTCTGCACATGCACGAGGGTGAAAAACAGGATCTGATGATGTCTGGGCGGGTGGGCGGAGCCTCCCACCGCCAGCCCTACTGGATAGATCCGGCTGAATTTCACCACTGGTATATGATTACATGTGCAAGTGCTTGTGAAACAATCTTCATTCAATAATTTTCATTGATGTACCAGGAAGAACAGGAAAGACATTTGTTACCACCTTGATCCTTACTAAATTTAGGGGAGATGGAGATGTTGCTATTGTTATAGCATCATCTGGTATTGTAGTATCATTGATTCCCGGTGGTAGAACAGCACATTCAAAGTTTAAGATACCCTCAAAGTGAATGAAAATGTTATTTGTAACATGAAAAAAATGAACTCTAATACTGCAAATTTGGTTGGACCTGTGAGGTTTATTGTCTGAAATGAGAGCCCCATGATTAGGAAGGAGAGTTTTGAAACTGTAGACTGGACTCTTCACGATATACAGTATGTGGCATAAATGAGGCCTTTGGGAGAATTTTAACAATTTTCTATGGCAATTTCCATCAGCTTCAAGAATTGTAAAAAGAGGAAATGATGCTGATGTGGAGAATTTATGCATTTAAAAAATCATCCTTATGGTAAAGCTTTCGCAAATTTCAATTTAAGAGAAACATGCAATTGAGAGAAGGAAAAAGATATTCTGAGTTCTTACTGGATGTTGGAGAAGACAAAATTCAGAAAATGATGAAACAGAGTTATCTGAAGATATGGTTTTGTCAGCAAGAACTCTAGAAGATTGAATCTATTCAATTTGATAATCCTGCAGAATTGTTCTGAGACAACTCTATATCTTACTTCTCTTCAGTGAAATGATGACAAAAATCAATTCCACCTAAATGCTTTAAATGCTTCCTGGGATCATGAAAGAAAGTTGTTGCTTCAGTGCTGTCAGGAAAGTTGCTAGAACAGAATTCCTTGATTCAATTGAACTCTCTGGATTGTCACCACATAAACTGGAATTGAAGATAGCATTCCTCCATCATTTTAATTAGGAACTTGGGTCTTCTAAGGCTTTAGGTGGTATGTGAACGATTGTGAAAAAACTCCTCAAAAATCTCTTGTAGCAAAAATAAACATTGGTGTATTCAAAAATGACATTGTTATGATTCTAACAATTACATATTTATCAGAAAGTGAAGATGTCTCTCTTCACCATTGAGAATGTGCTGATTTATTTGGAGAAGCTGGTATTTCAGTATCGTCAGCTCCATGCTGCTTTAAACTGAGGAAAAAGAAATGAAAACATTGAGTGTTTTTAAGCAATGGCAGATCAACCACACATCATCATCCAAAGGGTCTTTGTTAAATGAAAAGCATTTATATTTGTTTTGCTATTCATCTTTCTTCTTTAATAAAATGTTTTTCTTTAATTTAACAAACAAAACAATAGGAACCTGCCCATTGTCATTGTGTTTGTTTAGGTAAAGAAATAATCTCTAAAAGGGTGAGTCAAGGAGTCATGGGTATTTAATTTTCATTAAAATCAATTATTCAGTCAGCATGTGTGTGTTTCCATGGTTTTGGTTGGATATTACTGCTTTATACCTATTTATCCTCACAGGAAACCACCTCAGGACTATCCTCAGATCTTCCCTAGCCCATAAAACTAAATTACACACAGTGGAAGAAGAATCAGAGGTGTCTATGAAAATTCTCAGTCATCCAGGTCATGGTTGTCCCAAAGGTGCTTTTTCAACAGACAACTGCTCTTTCTGGTTTTTTGTTGATGTTTAGCTTCTCATCCAAGAACAAGAATCAGAGGTCTTGGTGCCTTTGATTAAAGATAGTCCTTGATTTACGACCACAATTGAACCAAAATTTTTGTGGCTAAACAAGACAGTTGTTAAGTGAATTTTGCCCATTTTATGACCTTTCTTGCCACACTTGTTAGTAACCCTGTTGTTACATGAATCTGGCTTTCCCAATGACTTTGCTTGTCAGAAGATTACAAAAGGTGATTACATGGCCTCAAAACAGTGCAACCATCATAAGTACATGCCAGTTGCCAAGTGTCCGAATTTTGATCACATGATCATGGCTGTGCGGTCATAAGTGTGAAATATGGTAATAAGTCACATTTTTCCAGGTGGTTGTCACTTCAAATGGTCACTAAACAAATCGTTATAAGTTGAGGAGTACCTGCACCTAAACTTCATCCATCAAAACACCTGAGAATAAGAAATTATACTATTGATTTGCTGGTTTAAATTTGTATGGCCACCCATCTGAGTGGCGTAGGAGGCTAATGTCTCCTAAGGCAGCGTTTAACATCCAGCTGCCTGCAATTACTGTGAGTTCAATTCTCACCAGACTCAAGGTCAACTCAGCCTTCCATCCTTTCTAAGGTGGGTAAATTGAGGACCCAGTTTCTGAGGGTAATAAGCTGACTTTGTATAAATATACAAAAGTATGAAGGCTATTGCTTAATGCATTGTAAGCCGCCCTGAGTCTCTGGAAAAGGGCGGCATATAAATCAAATAAAAATATAAATAAATAAATAAATCTCAACAACTGGCTCTGGGCTGCAAACACCCATAAAATCTTTTAAAACCAATTAAAAACACAATACGAAAAAATTAATAATCATATAAACAGTACAGACAATAAAATCTCCCAGGGATTTTCTTTAGCCTTTCCTCTCCCCTCCCCTCAAAACATACAAACATACACCAAAAGTATTTGCTAAGCTGATTTCAAGGGTATTTGAAGAACCTCTGATATGTTCTTCTTTGGATTTCACAGCATCAGAACTACATTGTACCGTACTGTAGCTTCAGCTGTCTTCATAAGTGATGTTTGTGTTTGTGCAAGTAACAGCAGGAGGACTCCCTGTGGGCTATCTACTAATACACAAGGCGCGAGAAACTGAATCATAATATATTGTTATCTTTTAGTCCTTTTTCATGCTTTATTAATGCTTTCTCCTTTGCATATTAGTTAGATGAGCCTTTCCTCTTTATGTTAATGTTTTCTCCAAGAGCAACATCGTTCTACAATATTTCTTAGCTAGACAGCAAAAAACAAAAACAAATGTGAACTATAAATCTGCTTAAAACACAGCAAAATCTGGTTTAGAGTTCTGCTCTTTATGTATTACATCTACCCCCCTAATATTTTTTGAAACAGCTGTCCAGTCATTTGCAATGTTGCAGCATTTTCACTTCATTTTTTTAATGAATCTTGTAGCATATATACTTTTCCAGGAAACAATTCTCAATGCAATGCATTCTCAATTCAGACAGTACATTCTTTTGTAATCAGTAAATATATTTAAAATTCTTGGAGCTGTAAATCTAATGTCTGAAGGTTGAAATTAAAAATAGAATTAAAAAAATTAAGTTAAATTAAAAATAGAAAATGTTTTCTTTAGTTCAGATATACTCATGTCTTTAGGTTGAAAGATTTCAAAAAAAAAATTAATGTCAGATTCTTAATATGTAAGACTGTGAAAACGATCTGTGTTTTAAAAGAAACAAAATGTTTGCACATTCAGTCTTAAACTGGTGTTTTCCCTATGTTGCTTGGTAGCAATTGCTGTCAAATAGCCAAAGTCTTTTAATGTGATTCAGAAAAGGAGAAAGTCCAGAAACAAAATGTATTAAAATAGCTAACTCAGCAGATCCTATCTTGATTTTTTTTCCCCCATGCATTTTCGTTTGCACTCATTCTTTCTCTGCAATGTTTCATTCTTTAGCTGTTTGCTTCTGTCAGTTCAAAAACAACCGCATTTCATAACAGGGTAATCGTATTGATTGATCCAGCATATTGCATCTTTCCTATTTTTCTTTACCAGTTCTCAATGCACATTTTGAATTTTGAAGAGCATTTCATGAATCAGTGATCAATTAAAAAAAAATCTATAAAATGAACTCATTACCATTGTGGTTGCTGAGCATTGGTAATGTTTGCAATACAAAACTAATTTCAGTAATCTTTTAACTTTGCATAATTAAAAAATGAAAAAAAATCATTCATCCACAAAATTTACAATGTGTAGAATGCAACATATAGTTGCAACATACAGAAGTACAGTATGAATTTTAAGTAGCGCAACATACTTGTTTTCTGCCCTTTTTTATTACAGGATTTTAAGGGTTTTTTTTAGTTTAAACTCTAAAATATGAAGTTTGTTTAAAATAATTTTAAATCAGAAGTATTATTGCATTTGCCCATTTTAACATCCATATGAATTAAAGTGACTTATAATGGTGTTTTGTAATACTTCTCCAATTACAGAATATCTTCAATATCTGCCAAATAACTTTGATTTTGCAGATCCTTGAGGGTTCTGCTTTCAGAGGTCTTTGGACTATACTTTAAGACCCACCGGTCTAGAGATTATTATAAAACAGATATAGTAGCCTTAATATTTGCAACAATCATCACACTGTTGCTACTATCTCTCTATTGTCCTACCCCCCCCCCCCTTCACACATATGATTGTGTGATAGAAAACAGGTATGATTGTCTAGGTATGAAGCTTTGTTTAGGACAGGGGTGGGCAACTATGAACCTTTTAAGACTTGTGGACTTCAACTCCCAGAATTTCCGAGCCAGCCATGTTAGCTAGGAATTCTGGGAATTGAAGTCCACAAGTCTTAAAAGGGCCATAATTGCCCACCTCTGGTATAGGATATTTAGGTTATTTGCTCATATTTATTCACTTTAAACATAGGGTTGCCAGGTCTGCTTCCAAAAAATAGCGGACAAGTGGGGGGGGGAGGTTAAGTAGTAAAAAAATAAAAAAAAATTACAATTAAATTATATATTTTCTTACAAACATTTTAACACGTATTAAAATAATCACTTCAAAACTTTACTTAAAATTCAAAACATCAAATATATTATAATAATATGTAAAATATTAAATTACAGTTTACTTTGCTGTCGTGTGTATTTTTTATTTGACTGCTCAGCTTTGATCAATTCTTTGTGTTTAAGGAATAATTCTTTAATTTCAGTACAACGTTGACAAATATTAAAAAATATACAAAGTTCACTTCGAACTGATGGTACAAGCAGTCGGTTACGTTCGTCAGTCCACAAATTTCCCATGACGCTGAAAATTCATTCAACGTTTGCATTTGATACCGGAATTGATGCACAATACTGGAACAGTTTTAGTAAAACTGGCTCTTTCTTGAAAAAGTACGTCCACTTATCAAGGGATGAATTGCCCTGCAGATGAACATAAACTTCTTCTAAGGCAGAAATTTCATTGAAGAGAGTGTTGGGTGGAAGTTCTTCTCGCCATGGTGATAATAACCAGATGTTTGTCATTTCGTCTAAAAGAAGATTTGGAGGATTATTGTGATCAATTAGATTGAACCAATTTAGCGTCTCATATACTGAATCGGTGAAATTATACCACTTTTCTAGGTACGCAATGGCTCTTTGATACACGTTGATGGCTTCTTTCTTGAACTTTTGCACGGCATTCTCAGGCAAATGTTTTTTACATAAGGCAAATAAAACTTTCATTCCAAAAAACTGCTCATCGTATTTTTTTTGCAAAGAATCACGCAGCTTACACATGATAATGTGAAGATCACATGCAAGAATTTTCTTGCTTTCCAGCTTCAGTAGGGTGTCTTGCATTATTGACATGAAGAAGTGCGTGAAATATAAATATAATTCTGAAATTGTTGGTTCATCGTCCTTTGTGAGTTCATTTTCCTGATCCGAAATAAGCTTTCAGATAACCTTATGGCACTCATCAGATCCAAGAGAAATAAAATATGATTTTAGAGGTATCCAGTTTAAAAGAAGTCTTTCGACCGCTTTAAACAAACTTAACCAACGTGTTGGAACATGGCGCAAAACTTCATGGAATTCTGACTTGCAAAACTCAAAAACTGATTTCAACTCTTCTCGTTTCTTCGCAGAATTTGAAAATTCGGCAAAAACCTTCAGCACTACATTTTTGATATCAAAAGATAACTGCTTTAATGCATTTTTTGTGCTGTTGTGTAAAATGTGATTATTGCAATGAGCAGCTACAATATTGTCATTTTCCAGCAATAATTTTTGGTAAACAGATTTGTTCACTCCATAATTGACCGATGCATTATCTGCTGAGTAAGCTGAAACATTATTTATTTCCAATTCGTTATCACTAAGAACTTGACACAGCTGATTTTTTATTGATGTAGAATCTTCGAAAGAATCCTCATAAAAGTCTAAAATTTTCACACACAGTCCTTCTTCACAAGTAAAATATTGTGCAACAACGGGATACATTTTGCGATTTCCCTTGTTTGATGCGTCAGTGGAGAGAGAAAATGGAATTCCAGTTTTAAGATCATTGAGAACCAACTCAATAGAAAAAGAATACAAAACCTCATTGACAATAGCTGATGATTTGGTTCTTCCACAAGACATCTTTTTTACAATTTCTGAATCATCAAAAATTTGCTTCATTAAATTAATACCGCAATCTTGAGCCAGAAAAGAAATATGGTGTTTGATCCCATGGTAAGTTTCAACCATTTCAGCTACAGTCACTTTCTCACTGAAAGAGGAGTCTTTAACAATGAAAAACGAATCGATTCGCTTGTTGCTGGAAGCTATTTTCTCCTTATCTAAATGATTTTTTGTGCTTACATGCTGTGTGACAGCTTTTATACCATTATATTGTGAATGATTTCTGACACAATTTACAGTAGGCCGTCATATTTGTTCTGTCGGTTTCGTTGTTGGTAATCCATGCAAAAGTAGCTTCCCAGCCTTTGGTGTATTTGCACACTCCTCTCTTTCATTTTAAAGAATTTGAAATTTCGCCGCTGTCACTCTCATCACTCGACGCCATTTTAGGTCAGTCGACACAAGCTACAATACATTTTAAAAATGTGAACTGTACATAATTTTATAATATATTTTTATTTTAATCTCATCATTAATTTTTTCGGAGAATCGAGTTCAATGGATATTTGATCTTTGTTTCATTCTAACTTATGAAAAAAAAGACAAAACGCGATGTCTCCTATCCTTATTCTCTTAGACTGTACAGCTTTAGATTACGTACCATTTCATCATAAAGCTTTTGAATAAAAAAAAGTCCACTATTTTGTGAAAAAAAATAGTGAACATAATGTGAAAAAAGCGGACTGTCCGCTCAAATAGTGGACACCTGGCAACCCTATTTAAACATGGGAATCAGCTGAGGTATGAGAAGATGGTGATCACTGTAAATGTGCCATTCAATATTCAGAAATGAATGAGGTGGAAATAATATAAATATTTAATATAAATATAACACATATAAACATTTAATCAGTTTAATTTCTAATCTACTTTCTAAATCTTATAATATGATCCTGAAGGTTTCTGATGGGAAAGTTGGTGTCCAGGTCACTGGTCTTATCTCCGACTTCCAATTTTGAGATAGAAGCAGCCAACAAGTAAATTGCCTGCTTCTGATGAAGACTGCATGTGTAGCAATGAAAGTTCAATCACTGAATTGGCTTAGAAGGTCACTGATAGGAATAACATTTACTGATCTCCTGTTATATCTTAGTAGTGGACTAAATAGTGAATCATGGACGAAAGTGAATCTTGGAGAATCACCCCATTCTCATGATCCTTCAGAAACTGCTCTTCTCCAAGTCACATGAAAACAGATGCACTCTTTGGAAAAGGAATGGCACATGCGATTCGAAGAATGTCATCCAAGCAGCGCAAAAACATGGCTTCTGTCATTCTCTAAATATAGTATCATCTTACACATGATATTCTGTTATAAACACAGGTCAAGCAAATATGTCTCTTTCAATATTAAAGTTAAACTACTGTGCATCATCATAAAAAAGATACGAAGTTGAACATTCCAGATTAAGTTTTAAATTTGACAGAAGAATACAGTTGAACAGCTGTAGACTCTGCATGCCAATGGCTTGAAGGCAGTATCAATGAAGAAGACAGATGATAAAAGGCTGATTTTGGAATTAATACAGGGAAACATTTGCATGGGCAGAAGTGAAAGACCCGGTTAACATCGAGAGCATTGCAGAAAATTATACTAATTTCAGCAGTCAGGAATAAGAAGTATTCTACACTGACTTAGATGAACACTATACACATATATATTCTCACATGAATGCATAAAGAAAAAAAACCTTGTTCCTTTTTTCCATAATGTTAGCTCTTCTAAGCCATCACAGAAGTTCTAATACTAATCCAAAATATCTCATGCAAAATTAAAATGTGTAAGAAATGACGGGAAGACGTTTGTGTCTCTCTTTAAATGTAACTGGTTTATGAAATTGATCTATTTGCAAATAATCTCTGAATCTGGAAGGAATATTCCCTGAAATAATAATTCTAAGAGCCAATGTGTTTTATGGTATCTGTGTAGACAAATACATGCTAATAAAAATAATAAAAGCAGACTCTCACTGAATACTGTTATTTATAATTTATTGGACCATAAGTCTCCCTTATAATAAAATCTTGGACAGTCCACAGTAGGGCAATGACATAGCCACAAAGAAACATCTTCATATTTGTATTTGTACTAAAGGTTCTGTTTCAGTTTTGACTCTTCCTAACTTCCTTCCAATTCCTCCTCTATATAAAACACCCATTTTCTAACAATAACAATAATACACCTAGTTTTCCAAAGGAGCCCCATTCTTTGCTAAGTCTATTAAGTTTAGAGTCTAATTATCTAGCTGCACCTTTGAGAGCTAACAGCTAGGGCAAAACAGAAAATCTCCATGGCATTAAAGCATTATTACTGTATTGCCTGGAGTACTAAAACATGAATGCGATGTAGCGGTAACACCAGTGCTTCTCTTCAGAATTTCAATTAGCCTTAAACGAAAGTGTCATAATAGTGTCACTCGCTCTATGCAACACACCTGTTCACATCTGTCTTCCTATTTAGAAAATCAGTCTTACTCTAGAGCTACCATGTTTCTATTGAGGCCGACAGATGAACTGGAAATTTGGACTGTAGCACTTTAGAATGCAGGTGAATCAGTGGTGGGTTGCTCCAGGTTCTGTCTGGTTCTTTAGAACCGGTAATTAAAGCGGCAGGAGGCTCCGCGAGTGCGCATGCTCCCGTAGCAAACCAGTAGTAAACATAAGTAAACCCCTGAGGCAAGTGTGCATGTTCCCATTGCAAACCAGTAGTAAACATAAGTAAACCCCTGAGGTGAATCCTAACCAATCACACATGCCAATTTTAGTGATCTATTGACAAAAATATACAAAATAACTATGTAGCACAAGGCTAAAACTAAGAAGATTAGATAGTTATTGCCTGAGTAACAGGCAACTGTTCTGCAACATGTTTACTGGACAACTGAACTTTCCCACAAACTCATTATGGCTTCCTAATCAATTATATTATACAACAGGGATGTATCTTGCACATAATAACTCCCATGGTTGGACTTTTATTTTAATTTTTAGATAGAGAATGAATAAACACATAGTTAAAACCAAACAATATCATTTTAGGAGGCTTATTATGCAAAAATATCATATGAGAAGATTAATTAGGAACTACCGTATCTGCACAGGGCAGGGAAAGTATAATTTTAAAACCTTGATAACGTTCAGACTTGTCACAAGAGCTGTCCATCTTACAGCTGCTTAGCAAAAATAAATATTTGGGTGTCATCACAAGAGTGTCAAAAGAAAAAATGAAGGATTTTGGTTCTGCCCATTACAACTTCAATCCCACCACTATGGTTTATCCAAAATATTATTTTTGATGAGATTAAACAACATCACCAACAAAAATGTCCAGCCCTGATGGAAGATTAGCCATCATTTAGAATATTAATAATTCTAAACGGTGGCTAATAATATTGTCTTTATTTTTTAAAAAAATAATAAGTCATCACTCACTTTATATTGAATCCAGCAAGTCCAAGGAGCTTTTAAAAATATTTTATTGACCTTCTTTCAACTCATGAGAAATGTTTATAAACTCAGACTGAATAACCATTTCTGGGGAAAAAAAATCTGTGCCTTTTCATGTATGTACATAAGCATACAATTCATTAATAGGCACCAAGCTAAGACAAAGTTTAAAAATAGATAACTTTTTTCTAATTGTCTTATAGATTTCCCTTGATACAGCATGTCTACACATAATAAGTATGGCAGAGT
This sequence comes from Arizona elegans, assembly GCA_022577455.1. NCBI lineage: Eukaryota > Metazoa > Chordata > Lepidosauria > Squamata > Colubridae > Arizona > Arizona elegans. Next base: position 132,525,167 of record JAKOOJ010000002.1, on the reverse strand, counting down.
GTGCACTGATGACTTGTTTGCAACCACAGCAGCTTAGCTGTCAAATGCTGTGTCTATGACCATCATGACAAAGTAATTATCTGAGAATCAGACAACTGGACACAATTCAAAGCAAATTCAGCATTAAATTACAAAATTTAACCTCACCACTTAATCAAGACACACTGTAACTAACTCTAGCTAGCTATCCTCCCAACTCATAAGCTCGATGACTTGGTTAGACATACTGTATAACAGATGTCTGACATACAGCTATGAGCCTTAATCATAAATATGATGTTTTTGTTTGGCAATGAAATAGCAGAGACCTTGGCCAATTTCAAGCAAAAGGCTTGTTGCTCTTAATGGAAGAAAAAGTACTTTTAAAACATGACCTATCTATCTATATATACTTTATTGAGGAAAGAGTCAAAGAATCACCACCAATTTGCTGTCAATGATTCATTAAGGTCATTCACTAAGTATCCAGTGAAATTGAAAGATAATGAAGCACAAGACTTTATATTTTTCAGACTCTCCATTTAATAATAATATTCAGTTTTAAACCAAAAACTATGTTTATTTCATGTAAGCAATCTTTGTTTTAAAATAAAATATGCTGATTATCTAATCACTGAACTATTACTGTATATAATAAATACAGTCAAAGAAGAATCTGGTGGCACCTAAAGACTAACGGGTTAGTCTTTAAGGCAGGCATATCCAAAGTCCAGCCCAGGGGCCAATTGCAGCCCGTGTTCAAATTTCGAGTGCCCGTAGCCTCTTCTCCCTGCCAGCTCAGCCTGTCACTCATCCCCGCCGCCTGGTGTTTCCCCTTTACCTCACAGTGGTTCCCACAGCTGTCCCCAGCTGCCTCCTGCTTCACAGCTATCCTGCTCTGCAGAGCATCTCAGCCATATTTTTCACCAGAAGATGGCAGTAGACCTGAGTCAGCATTCTCACTGCATGACCCTTGTGAGCTTGTGTGCCCATTTCTAAAATGGTGACTGTAACTAAAAAAAAAGGAAAGTTGACAGCGAGGACCGCCGCTTCCAGGACAAGTGGAAATTGGAGTATTTTTTCACTGAAATACAAAACAACTCTGTCTGCCTAATTTGCCAAGAGACTGTGGTTGTTTTCAAGGAATTCAATATCAAGGCACCACCAAACGAAACTTGCTAACTACAACAAGCAAACTGGGAACGAACACGGTGGAAAATGCAAGGAACTGGAAGCTGCTTCAATGGCACAGCAGTGCTTTTTCATAAGAGCCCGTTAGTCAAATCAAAATGCCACAATGGCGAGCTACGAGGTGGCAATGTTGATTGCCAGCTCTCAGTATCACCCTTCACATTAGTGCAGTTATTTGTTTAGTCTTTCATAAAATAGTTCATTTGCATTTAATGTTAATGGTTCAAAGAATGTCAGGCTGAATGGTCAGCCCCCACACATTTTCACCTCACCAAATCTGGCCCTCCTTGCAAAAAGTTTGGACACCCCTGCTTTAAGGTGACACCAAATTATATTGTAGGTATGACTTTGTGAAGTATGCACCACTTTATCAAAGAGAACCCAATGCTTTTGTAGTCTACAAGGTACTTACCGTATGTAACAGCATATACCACAGGTGCATTATAATTAAAGTGTGCACTTTAATTATTAGAATGCTGAAGATTTTGGTGGATTTTTTTTTTTTTTGGTGGGGATGAGAGATGTGTTTGCTAGCAGTTGTTTCCACTCTACTCAATGGGTCTTCTATTAAGTGACAACTCCTGTCACACACAGACGTGGCATTGATTTCATTTTACTGAGATAATAAAAGGGGAATTTATTGACAATTTCAGTCTTGAAAGAGATACCAGTTGTCCCTTTGGATAAAGTACTTTGTAGACAATTTCCTTCTTGAAATAACTTTTAATATTAGACAGAGATTAGAGAAACTGCTATTATCCTGTAGTTATTCGAAGAGAACTTTGGATATAATTAAGAGGCTTCTTATTCAAATGCTATCATTCTGACATTTAATCATGTAATTAAAAAAAAAACTTCCTGAAGCATCAACATTTAAATATAGTATCTATAGAGGAAGAAAAGTACATAATAGAATAGCTATTCTATTTATAATTTTTTTTTAAAAAAAGATACATTAAAATATATCTTCACAGCAATAAAAAAAATATAACATTATTGGTGGCTCATGCTATGACCCCTCTGCACAATGTATTTTTCCTGTTCTCTTGCTTGCTGATCTTGGTGGGGCAGGTTACAAGAGTTGTCAAGTAGTTTGCTTGTGGCACCTGGGATCTTCTTTGGACTAGTAGGTTTGGCTGATGAAGAAGAAAGTTGGGTCACATTAGCTCTGGATCCATGTAGCTTTCACAATTTCTCTAGGAGCACTTTTTGATCACACTATAGGACAATAATGCTGTTCATGGCTAGGTTGGCCCAGCAAGGTCTACTTCAACCGAACAAGGAGAAAGAACAACAAGAAGAAGTACATTGCATAGACATCAGCTATGCAAATAAGAAGAATCCACCAATTCCTGCATAGATATCAGCTACAGGAATAAGAAGAATCTACCAATTCCCATAGACTTTAGTTCACTATGGCTTTATGCAAGAAACACATGAAATAAGCCAAAATATTTTTGTTTACACAACTGAAAACTTGAAAACAGTAAATAAAACTAAATAAACTGTTAATTTAAAGGACTGATATGAAAACATATAATATGCTATTAATTAGATATACATTTGGATGGTAGATTATAGATAAGTCATACCTTCTTAAAATATAAAGCAATAAATAAGTAAGATATAGACAAGCTTGCTGTAGGAATAGGCAATGGCAATATTTCAAATGTTTATTTTAGTGTTTAGAAAGATGTTAGAGCAACCTCGTAAATAACAACCAAGGCGACTTTAATGTTTTAATGTGGTAAGCAAGTTATTATAGTTCAAATATAAATCTTGAAGGATGGTTACTAGTGCCAAGAAACTTTTACAGGAAAGAGGGAAATAATATAATTAGAACATTTTCTTTAAAACAGGATTTTACAAATACTACTGCTGTGTTTTGAAAGCATGTCATTGCTGGTGATTACAAAATTGCCTACTGAATAAATAAGAAATTGTAGAAACCCCCGCTCCCCTCGCAGACCTATAGCTTTTGCTATCTGGGGCTGCTTGGATCGTGTCTCCACCCCAAAGGACATTTCTCCTTTATAGCACCAGATTCCTGCTTTGATAAAGTGAGGTGTTTTTTTTTTTCCAGATTGCTAGCTAGGAACAAACCCAATGGAAAGCTGCTAATTTCTACAACAAACTGAAATTCAGTAGGAGAAGGCATAGGAAAAGGTGTGGTTTAGGACCCAGAAAGCCTCGTCAGGCGGTACTTGTGCAGATCACTGGGAGTCTCTAAAAGGGTCCAGTTTTAATTCTGCCTCTAATCTCTGCAAGAGCCGCGCTTTCTCTCGCCGGCTCAAGGTTGGGTCGATCCTCGCCGCGGCTCTGGATTTTCACTCGCTGTTCCCGCCAGAAACTATGTCGCCGGTTCCTTTGCCATGGAAGCCGTAGGAGAAAAAGTGATTTCAGATGTTCGAGCCTGAGATCGCGGTATAAAGGACGGGGGGAGTACAAAAATGAAGACGTTGATGGTAAGTCCGTGGATCCCAGATCGCCGCGAGGACTTGAAACGAGACCGTGAGATTCGGCGTGGGAACTGGCGGGCGTTCTCGGAGACTCTCCGGCAGGCTGGATTTGTGATTTTAGCCGGGGCTGGTGGGTGTGCTGCCGATGGGCATTTGGCAAAACCCGCAGGAAGAGGCGAATAACTTTCCAGCACCTGCCTTTCTTTGGGAAGCGGGGGCAAGCGGAGCGTCGGGGTCTGTAGGGCTGGCGGGGAAGAATAGTCCCGCTTGAAATGCAGGGATGTGGGTCGCCCTCGGTAATCCTAAAAGTGGCGAGGATACGATTTTGGTCTTTCGAGCAGCGATCTTCCACCTAACCATTTAAGGCTGTATGTACATTTGTTATATATTCACGCCTTAATTTTGGAGAGAGAAGGCGGGTTGCAAATCTATAGATTCCAAAAGCAAAGCCAAAATTGAGAGGTCGGCGGGGATGCCAAAGGAAAAGGTGGCCGAGCCCGAGAGGGGTGTGGATGAGGTGGGGGTGGGGAGAAAAGGGGGCTAAGAATCGACGGGAGTAAAAAGGGAGGAGAGAGGACGGCGCGTTGCAACCTCCAAGTGCACTTTTCGCGTTTTGCTTTGGAACTTGCAAAAAAAAGGCTAATAAGCATAGGCGCGCGGGGTCTTTCCGCCCCTAATTGCAAAAACGAGACGAGCGAACGAACGACCTTCTTCCCCGCAGTCCCTCAGCTCCCTTTTATTTCGAATTTATAGGGAAATATATATATATATATTAAAAAAAGAAACCCTCCAGCCCTTCCAGAAGAAGTCCAAACTTCCTGCCTGCGAGCCGCTTCACCGAGGGGTGTGTGCGCTCCCTTCGCCAGCCTGAGGGGAAGAGAGAGGGAGAGGGAGGGAGGGAATGGCCAGCCTCGTTGCCAATTCGGTCAAGCCGGCCAAGAGTCCGTCCGGCCGTTTGCGGCATTGCCTAATTGCGGGGAGAAGCCGGGGGGGGGCAAAACCGGCGGGAAATCAAGAGGGAGAGAGGCAGGCTTAGGCGCCGCTGCGAGAGACCCCGGCGGCCGAGCAGCGTTACTTTGCCGCCGCCGCAGTCCGGCTGTACTGTTGAGGTCCAAGCGCTTCCCCCCCCCCTCACTTGCCTGCCTCTCGCCAGCTCAGCCCTGACCCGAGTTGTGTGTCCAGCGGCTTCTCAGCCTCTCTTTGCCCCTCCCTCCTTACAGCGCCATGGGCTGGCTGTGTCTTTAGCGCTCACCACCATGTGCACGAGCTTGTTGCTTATGTACGGCAGCATCGGGAACGGAGGCAGCGGCGGCGGCAGCAATGACGGTACCGGTGGCAGAAGGGCCTTAAAAGAGCAAGTCCAGCAGCAGGTGGCAGCGGCGACCACCCCGCTTCAGAAGCCGGAAAGCCAGCGGCCCTCGAGTACAGCCTCCCCGCGACCCTTTCCCGGCCTCGCCGACCGTCTTTTGGAAGGCTACATCAGTGTCCTGGATCACAAGGTGAGCGCAGAGAAGCGGTGCCGCGGGAGGGAGGCGCCAGGCGGGTTGATTGACGTTTGAGATTGAGCTCCTCTTTTGCCTCCCGCTTTTAAGATGCGGGATCGGATGGTTTGAAGAAGAAGAAGAAAAGAAAAAAAAGGAGGAAGATTGCAGGGAGACCGAAAGGTCAGGAAGGGAAGGATGTGTTAGGCACTCTAGTCCTTTGCAGCTTGGCAATCGGGAGTCGAGGTTTCAAAGGCGCCCTTGTCTTTTTTGGCATATTGACTGCTTAAAGAGAGGTAGGGCTGTGGGATGTTCCTAGCAGCCCAACTGTCTTTTTTTCTGCATTCTGGATAATTGCAATCCATAAGGAATAATGGTGGTTTCAACCGTAGGCTTGAGAGACTCTGCAGAGCAATCTCTCCCACAGGTTGTTACAGACTAATGTTTAATTTGATGGCAGTGCTAGACTGGTTTCCCTTTAATTGACAAAATAGTTTACAGCATGTTCTATTTCCTTGGAAATATTTGCCCTGCTCTCAAAGGTCAAGCCGCCACTCAGGCAGGTCCTAAATTATCACATAGATAAATAGCTTTGATCACACTGCTTTGCTGGAGTGGTTCTATAAAAAGAGGGCAATTTTTTAAGGGCACCTCTTACGTTTATGAGCCAAAATAGAATATTTCTGCTTCTTGGAAGAATAACATCCATAATGCTGATTTTTTTAAAGTTCTTTGGTAGATTTGACGCTGTCATTATTCAAGACATTAAAGAAAAAAATAATTTAAAATTACATGTTTGTTTTAAAAATAAATTGCATATCTGATTAAAAAGCCAGGGTGAGTGAGTATGCGAAGTAGTTCTCTATGAAATAGTAATCACTGAAATTTTTTTTGAAAAACCTGGACACCTAGTCTAGTTCAGAAAACTTTTAAGATACATTTTTTATTTATTTTACTTTATTTTGAAGAATTCAGAAACATGTTCTATTAGTGCAGAAAGAGATGCTGAAAAAAGTTTTTTTTAACAATTTATACTCTCTCTGTGTGCCTTAAAATTTAAAAGTTCAAAAATAGGAAAGAATAATAAAACCTATACATTCATTACATTAATATGTCCCTTGAAAGTAGCTGCATCGTAGTGCTAAGGCTCAGCAGAAACCTTGAACGATACATCTGCTTTTTAAAAAGTCACTGGGTTCATGCTCTCTTTTTTCTATACCACCTCTTCTGAATCATTTTAGAAGAATACCTAACCAGATTATTTGCATTGATAAAGAGTTCAGAAAGAGGAGTTTAACCACTTGTATGCCGTTGCCAGAAAAACTTCCTAAATATCTCCATGCCTTCTCCCTTCTGTCATTCCTCCTGAGTTCAGAATAAGTCCAATCAATATGGAATTCCCAACCATTAAGAACTGCTTATTCCAGGAAGTGTGTTTGTGGAGTGTAGCATCCACCTTTTTCAAGCAGTGCCTTTTTTTTTAACTGAATAGTGTATTCTTAGCGCATTCATTCGCAGACTGTTTGTGTATTGTTTTAAACTTTGCTACAGAGGTGGAGTGTTTTCTGCTTAGAGTTGTGTACCATAGAAAGAATCCTACATGCCTAATAATTAAAGATAAATAATAATCTCCAGGAGTCAACTAGATATAAGGGCAACTTTTTATTATTTCTATTATCTACAATATTGTACCTATAGCCAACCTAAGGATTTTTATATAATTTCTAATGATCAGTAAATGTTGCCCATGGAATAGTAATGCTAATTTAAATAATTCTGTTTGTAACTTTAACTAGTATTATTATTCTTGATACCATGATGTTCTGTTGAGTTATCTTTTCATTAGTTTTGTTTCTCCTCTTGTGATAGGGTGATGCTTTAATTATTGATTACCTGTCATTCTGTCTTTTCTTTTTTTAAATGACAAAATGGTATTTTAAAAAACAAAACAAAACACCAACCCAATACTTTAATAGAAAGAAAGCAAGAAAAGCTGTAACTTGGGCTATTCTCCATTTCAGAAAAAAAATAGTCTTAACTTCATTTTGCTTGTTTAGAGAGTTTGGTGAGTAAATAAAACATTTGATGTCACTAATTCCACCCTCAATCACAGCCCAAATCAACATGAACAATATGATTGGTAGAAACTACAAAAAAAGTTCATTTAATCAAAGAATACTTAAAAGCATTTATATAAGTCATCTTGTAGTTTTTGTCAATAAATCAAATAACCTGGGAGAAATTCTCAGAAAATATTGAAATTAAATGACACCAATCATAAAAGAATGTAAATGTTTCATTCAAAGTGAGAGGAAAGAATAGCAACTCCAGATATAAGAACTAGCCTAAAAAATAATGGTTCTGGAAACTGTCTAACAAGCCTTTATGCATATCCAACAGAGGATAAGGAGAAAATCACAGTATTCCATCCCAATTTAAGCTGTTTTATTATTTACATTTATAGCCTCTTTGTCAAAGTACCATGCATAATTTCTGTGAGTCATATTTCAAATATCAACAGTTGCATCCATCTCTGTAAATTTGATCCAGTGAAAACGGAATTGCTTTTTCCACAATGAAGCCTCAGTGTGAGTAATTTAACAAAAATGAGGCAGTCTGTATTGAAAAACACAAAGCGATGCTGATGATTTGCAAGTCTCTTATACAGAATTAATTTTAAAAGGAAAAGTTAGCATTATTCCTTAAAAGAAAAATTTTGTTTATTCTAAATTAACTGCCATTTTTCTTCACTCCAGATTTTTTATTTCTTTAATGAATCCGTATTTAAAGAATTGGCGTAAAACTACTTTCCATAGAAATGGTTTTGGGGAAAGAAATCCTTCATATATAAATTAAGATAGCATTTTCAGTAGAGAGCATACTAAGAAAAGTTCTGAGGGCTTAGATATATTCTTAAATACTTTCACTGAATAAGTTAACCAGTATATAATATTTAATGAGAAAGCAATGTTATGCGTAGAAACCGTATTGTAATTAAGTGTGTGATGAAATGTTTGCAAATAGTTCGCTCTTTCATAGTCTTCCATGGTATTGAAGAACACTGTTGAGTACATAATTATTTCGTGTAAATCAATGAGAGATATTACTAGTATTTGAGAACAAAGAATATAGTCTTTATTCTGTTCTGTGGAGACCGATTTGTAACAGTTATAAAACAGAGTTTGAAAATCTATTGAGGGTTGCTGCTTCATCTCTTTTCTGATACAAGATAAGTCCATTACTTAGCCAGTGATAGAATATATCACCTATTCAGTTCAAGCTTTACATCAATTCAGTTTACTCTGGAGGGTGAACATTTTCAAATATAGCATAGATGTTATAATATTGAGTATATTAATCCAATATTTGCTGGATAACAAATCTAGCTGGGGAACTTTTTTATTCAAGAAAAACCAATTGAGATATATTTGTATGGTTGTAGATCATTTTCTCAAACTTTTCCCAATCTGCTTACTATTGGGCCATTAATATTTGTTTATGAGAAACAAATAGTTTTTGTTAGTGTTTTCTTAAATAGGAAAAAAAAAATCATTTCAAAGCACTTTAAAGAAGTAAGTAGTGAGGCATTCTTTGCCTTCAGTTGGATGTAAAAGATGTAGTACAAAAGGAAAAGGATTTGGGACAAGGCAAACTGTGCTTTTTCTGAAAAACTGAAGAAGCTTCTTTGATGAGAAGTGAAACGTTTTCAAAGAAAAACAAAAAAATGGGACAACCATGACCTGGATGAATGAGAATCTCCATAGACCTGTGACAGACTATGAAACAAACAAAATGTTAAAAAGTTACGTTGATGTAATGTATTTACCAAGCACATCTAAGTTATATTAAAGTAACCAAAATATTTTTACAATCCCCAAGGCATGTCATGACTTTTGAGCACCCCTAATGTTTCGAAATTGAAAGTTAAAAAAATTGGCACACCTTGTAGCATGGCAAACTGCAATATTTTTTTAAAAAAATATAGATTTTATAGTTACCAACTGGAATAGAAACTGTTGAAGAAAAGGAATCATATGTTACTTATGTGTTGTAATCAACAGAGCTGTCTACTTCCAAGTTTTCTGTGTATCTCTTAGAGATACATAGTATGAATTACTTCGAATGAATTCATACAAAGTATGAATTGCTATGGGAAAACTAAGTTAGAACATATACTTCACGAAGCTGAAATCAGCAACTGATGGAGTGTTGTTACTTCTTTCTTTCTTGGTAATTAAGATTTAACCTAAGGGTAAGGCTCTTTGCATAGCTTTAAAAAAATATGTTACTAGATTTTTATCCTTCCCTTTTTATATATAGCTCCAAGGGTGTGAACATACCTCACACTCCTTCCTCCTCCTATTTGTTTTACAACACCACTGCGAGTTGGGTTGGGCTGAGAGAGAATGACTGACCCAAAATTATCCATGCACAAGGTGGGACTAGACACTCACAGTCTCCTGGTGCCTTATCAACTACACCAAACTGGCTCTTTATTAAAATAATTGGGCCACAAATTTGTTGTTTGTAGAAGCTGCAAATAAACTTTCGTTTGCAGTCATTTGATACTGAATTGAATGAGTTCTGTTTTGGCTAAGTTCATTTAACTTAGAATTTAAAATTAATTATTTTTAAAAGTAGGAAAATATCATTACGGGATAATTTCAGCCTATAATCAATTATCTTATACTTAGTTACAGGTTAGTGTCTTTTATATGTACATGTAATCTTGGCATAATACTGATGTCTCTCGCCTTGTTCTGTAATGTTTTTCAGTTTTCCAGTGATCCTTCCAATACTTCCAAGTATTAACTAGGACCAAATAAATCAATGATGCAATCTTTGATAGGTTTACTTGAACATAACTTCATAGAACTTTGAATAGTTCATATACTTGGGATTGCCACATGTTCATTTTGAAGAAATATTAAATCATATTTTACAGATGGAAATTTGAGGGTTCTTTAATGAAATGATTTTGATTAAATTTTGCAGGCAAACCTTATATTTTAGAGCAATTACATAGCTTGAACTCTAGGCATCTTTCCCAACCCTGCTGAGTAATTGGTTTATGCATGACAATAAATTTCACTTTCTTATATGTCAAACCAGTAAAAAATACTACTTAGAGGGAATATTATTGTCTAATTGGTAGCTAGAAATAGTCATTTCCCATTGTAACATTGATGTTCTGTTATATAGATTGTTCTGAATGAAGGCTACTGACATTAGCATTGAAGAAAAAAACTATTACAATATAATAATTGTAATATATGCTTAATGGTGGCAAATCCTCCATCAGACTTGAATAAAAACAACAAAAAGCATTGATCAGAACACGAAATTAAACTAAGTGGCTAAATTGTGTATAATGCTGAAAAGCTTTGCCCAGCAGTGTCTATCTGCAAAGTAATGTTTTCCTCATTCTGTGGCTTCCTATGCACCTTGAAAATCTGTTATGTAGTAGCTCTCATGTGTATATTAGGAAAAAGAAGAGAGAAATTGCAGAAGCAAAAGTCCTCTCATGGAATGGTAAACAGGATATTAACCTTGCTAGTTAATTTCAGTGCTGCTTAGCACTGGCTGTTAGAATATTGATTACTTACTATTGTGTTCTAAATGGCCATGGAATTACTTAATCATGAACCTTCTGCCAAATTCTTCATATGCTGCAATCTTTAATAACATAACTGCTGACCGAATACAGGGAGCAGCTAAGCATACAATTGCTTCACTGCATTTTCAGTTGTACAGGTCCTAATGAATCATTGAGACCCTTCTGTTTTCATTTAAAATCTTAAACCATGTGATCACATGCTCCTTTTTGTTCTCAGCAGGATTATTTCCATTATTTCTTTGAGCTGGAAAAATGGCATTGCTGGGTTCACTTCATTTAGGTTTTTGTTTAAACTTTCACTCTGTATTAAGTAATAATATTCTGCCAGTATTAAAAAGAAATGGAACCAAGTTAGAAGATTGTACCTTTAGCTGAATGCCAATTCTCATTTCATAGCAAAGCAGCTGTCAATCTTGGCCCCAACACTCACTTGTTGAAGTTCTATATTCATTATTGGAACAATCAATATAAAAATATAATCTCTGTGCTCTGCATTTAAAATTCCTTGCCGGTAATTATTTCCTATCTAGAATCATATCCGTAAACATGACAGATTTCTTATTTGGGTTATTTGAATGCAAAACAGGGATACTTTTCCTAGCAAGAGGGTTGCTTTGAAGGTAACTTCAAACTTAAATGCCATTTTTAAAGATGGATGAGTATGTGGTAAAGTGACACAATTAATTAAGTGTGTGATCACATCTCTCCAGTAGAAGTAGAGTCACTGGTAGCATTCTATTGAACAAGCCTCTATGTACAATTCAGAGTCCAAGGCGCAGGGAATATGATCAAGGCAAGATGCCAGAATACATCATTTGACAGCAACAAGATGAAGTAGTAGTTCACATTAGTCTGATATAAGAGCAAGATCCCAGAGACTCTACATAATGTAGAACCAGTTCCCATATTTCATCTTGCTACTATGTGGAAGGAATTTCATATCATTCTCTCATGACTAGCCTGAAAAAGTCTATACTCCTTTCTCAAACAGCAATAACTTGTGTGAATCTTGCTCCATTCCTTCCCACTGTTTTTAATTGTAAATTATTGTTGTTGTTATTATGGTTATGGTTATTTATTGCTTTCATGCTTAGTGGCTTTTAACGTTTGTAAACCATCCAGAGTCACCTCTAGGTGAGATGGATGTCACACAGGTTTAATAAATAATAAAATAAGATAAATTGATGTCATTAGTTCAGTGATGCTATATACACACACACACTAACCAGAGAATTACAGGCAATTAGCTTCCAGGTACATCATACATCTGGAATAAAATGTTTTTCTAGATAAATTCATAAGTCATGGTATGACTTACTCATATCTACATACATGTCTTGGAACATCTTAATTACTGGAAATGAACAGAGGTGGAAAATGGAGTTACAGCTAGTACTTGACTTATAGCCATACATTTAGTGACCCTTGGAAGTTACAATGGCACTGAAGAAAGTGACATCACTTTTTCACATTCACACTATCCCCATGATCACATGATGGAAATTGGGATGCTTGACAACTGGCTTATATTTGTGATGAATGCAGTGTCCCAAGGTCATGTGTAAGACCTGTGTATCAAACTAAGAGACTATATAATCATAAATGAGGGATTTTAACCATTATGAGGCATTTATAGAGTTGACAGTTTTTAAAAATATAGGTAATCTCGACTTATGACCACAACTGAACCCAAAATTTCTGTCTTGCTAAGTGAGACATTTGTTAAGTGAGTTTTGTCCCATTTTACAAGTTTTCTTGCCACATCTGTTAAGTGAATCACTGCAATTGTTAAATTAGTAACATGGTTGATAAATGAATCTGGCTTCCCCAAAAAATGCTCACGTAATCCTGGGACATTGCAACCATCATAAATATGACCCAGTTGTCGAATGTAAATCACGTGACCATGGGAATGGTGTGATGGTCATAAAGTGTGAAAAATGGTTGTTAATCACTTTTTTCAGTGTCGTCGTAACTTGAACAGACACTAAATGAACTGTTGTAAGTCGAGGACTACCTGTATTGTTATCATTTTGCTCTTAACATGTTCATGTTAGCCTAAGTTTAATTCATGTACAAATGATGGCATGATTCTCATGAAACTAAGACAAAGTACTCATTTAACTCTTAATTAGTGTAATCAACTCAGCTGAGCTTAGGTGCTGATATAAGCTAATGTGGCAGCACAAAGGTCATTCTCAAAGTGAGGCTTATTATTATATTATCTGCCTAGGATTCTTTTAGATCATTTCTTTCATGAGACCCTTATTACTTCAAGATTGATTTAATTAATCAATTCTATGTATTAAATATGTGTATTAAATCATTTAAGTATTTTAAATCTGTTTCTTTGTTGCTCCATCTTCCGGGATGGAATAAAGTTGTATGCAAAAGTCAAATTTAAAACAGTAATGTAATAACATTACATCCTAAATGCACACAAAATTTAAAAAGTCAAAACAATAATAAAACCCTTTAGAAGTCATTGATAGGATTTTTATGAAAATTTAGTAGGAATGGAATCTAGGAGCCATGGTAGTGCAGTGGTTAGAATGGAGTTTTGCAGGCTAACTCTGCCCACTGCTAGGAGTTCGATCCTGACCAGCTCAAGGTTGACTCAGCCTTCCATCCTTCCAAGGTTGGTAAAGTGAGGACTCAGAAAGTTGGGGGCAATATGCTAACTCTAAACCGCTTAGAGAGGGCTGTAAAGCTCTGTGAAGCGGTATATAAATCTAAATGCTATTCCTATCTAAGTATATCTTGGGGATTTTTTTTTTCAAAGTCATTTTACAAAGAGTTGCTTCAAAAGCTGTGTTTTGTGTATCTACCTATCTGAACTTTTTCTTTGGTGGAAGATAAAACCATATCTTCAAAGATAGTCTTATATTGGCAGCTATCTCACTGCTTTCAGATATCCTGGCTCAAGACATTTAGCATTTATAAATACAAACAGGTTAGGGAATTTTAAAAGAACATATGTTGTGGTATTTTAAACTGGTTGGTGTGCTTCAGAAGTCTTAATTTTAGAGAGGAAGAATTTGAATAACATTTTATAATCAGTCTGAAATATATTTGACTATCTCTTATTAATATCTTGCTTTGCATATATGAATTGATTTTGTTTATTTATACAATTTATAAACCACCTCAGTCCACACGGACACTAGGTGGTGTCAATCAACATTCAGAGAAGCAGGAAACAACACCAGGTAAACAATAAAAAAATTAATCTAATAAAGGGCCATCAGGGAAGAAACCACACCCCAACCAAAACTGGTATGGCAACTAGCAAACTTCATTCTCCAAAATATTGGGAATATTATCAATATAGTAAGCAGCAGGAAAACAACCAAGCTCAGGGAACGACTAAAGTCCAATCATTCAAACCTGAGCTCCATATATTTTCTATTGATGGGTCAGATATATAGGTTTCATTTATTGAGATTGTGGAGCTATAATTAAAAAATACATCTTATTGTATCAAATCATAAGAAAAAAATAGGAGAGGTCATCAAGGTTTGTTTGTTTTTAATCTCCTTTTAGATAACCAATGTGAAAAAACTAATAACTAAATATATGCAGTACTGTGTCTGTGTGTTGTAATAATGAAGTGGGAATTTTTTAAAACTTATGATTGCTTTTTGGAACCACTAATGAAAAAAACAGTAAAAACACGATTATGAAATATGTATTTAGTAAGAAATGGTGTGAAAAATTGAGAGGATATTGGTTCAAAGCTTCCAGATTTGCTTTGCTTGGTCTGGCCAAGTAACCCTGTACAAATGTGTTTTAATGCATGTTAGATTTATTATAGCTTTAGTACCCATAAAATAAATATTTTGTAACATCTGTCCTTTGCCTTATATTAAATTTGAATAAATTTTGCCCTTTGGTTATAGGAAGGTCGAAGCAGACGAAGCAGTTATAATAACACTACTTAGCACATTAATCCTTGTAGCTTTCTCTAAGGGAAAATAACATTCAACTCTGCAGAGCTGAGGAACATGTACTATATATGAGGCATAGGATACATAAGGAAAAAGGTGGAAATTATTGTGATTGGGAAATTGTGATAAAGTATCTTAAAACGACAGGAATGTTCCAGAGATGGGATTTGTTTTCATGAAACATTCTCTTTTCACTTCTTCAGATAGTGACAAATAGAAACATAATAAAGTTCTATTTTTTTACAGTTTCTTAGGGGCTTATGTGATTTAGGGGCTGTCTTTAGAAGAGCATATGACAGCTGTGGCCAGGGGAGCTTTCTATCAGGTTTGCCAGTTGCGACTCTTTCTAGATCAGGTCTCCTTACGCACAGTCACTCATGCCCTCATCACTTCCCGTCTGGACTACTGTAATGCTGTCTACATGGGGCTCCCCTTGAGGTGCACGCGGAGGCTCCAACTGGTCCAGAATGCAGCTGCGCGGGTGTTATTGGGAGCAATGGCGCTCACATGTAACACCTCTCCTACGCGAACTGCACTGGCTCCCGGTGGTCTTCCGAGGGCGCTTCAAGGTGTTGGTTCTTACCTTTAAAGTGCTCCATGGCTTAGGACCTGGGTACCTACGAGACCACTTCTGCAACCAATAACCTCCCACCAACCAGCATGCTCCCACAGGGTGGGCCTCCTCAGGGTGCCATCACTAAAGCAATGTTGACTGGTGGTTCCCAGAGAAAGAGCCTTTTCTGTGGGGGCACCTACCCTTTGGAACAGGTTACCCCCAGGGATACGAATGATCCCAGATCTTCGTACTTTGTGTCATGCACTTAAGACCTTTCTGTTTCACCAAGACGGGCTGGCATAAATCTCTTCTAATTGTTCTAAATCTTTATGCTGAAGATTCTTAACCAATGAACCAAGTTAGCTTAATCATCTTATATTCACATTTTATATGTATGTTATTTTAACTGTTCACCGCCCTGAGTCCTTCGGGAGAAGGGCGGTATAAAAATTCAAGTAAGTAAGTAAGTAAGTAAGTAAGTAAGTAAGTAAATAAATAAATAAATTTATTCGCCATAGAAGAACACTAATTATACAGGTCTATTTTAATTATAGACCTCACAAATGTAAATATCTTGCCTAATCTTTTGGAGTCTCCCAAGAATGTTTAGATTATTAAGATTATTAGATCAAGTATACCAGAGCTCCAATGACAAAAATGATAAGCTTTCCCTTTTGCACAAGGGAATTTTAAGAAAATGGATCAAAGATCTCAGATTCCATAGATAGGCTCCTCATCTGAAAATGGAATACTTGCTGAAACTTTTGTGGATGTAATCTCAATCATTTTTTAATTAGTACTATTAATGTGAGCTATGAAATATTTGTTCTTTGGTTTTACTTATTTCCAGTTCTGATTGGTTAGAAAGAAGCCCAACACCAATTAGTTTATATACTTTATCACCTTGAATTGAAAATTAACTGATAATGAACATTTCAGTGTGATACAACAAGAACTGGTCTTTAACTATGCCATTATGTTTTCTCCTTCCACAGCTGCATCTATATCTTAACTGAAAACCACTGTTTAAAAAATAATTTATATTTTTATTTACTCTTGTTACGTGCAATATTTATATCCCATGCTTTAGATCTTTTTATAAGCCATGCTTTTGCTATGTTTTGAAAGTTCAAATGTTATATTGGATTTATTAAAATTACTCTCCATTCAGTAATAACATATGTAAGCTATTTCATTTGCCTTAAGGATAAAGTTAAGCTTCTTTTTCAAGTATGCTACTATCATATAAGTGTTAATTTTTTAGTGTCACATCATTATTTGCAGTCATCTTAGTTGAACAATGATGTAAGTAGAAATAAACCATTCTTTTAAATATGTATTTAAAACATATTTTCATAATACTGGGGATACATTTTAGACAATGCAGGTAGCCTTTGACTTATGACTGTAATGTACCCTCCTCATTATGGTTGAATGTTGTGATAGCCATTAAATGAAGCAACCATGTGATAGCCTCACTTCTTTCTCTGATGTGGTCATTAAATGAATGTGAAGTTCATTAAGCACAGAACGAAGTGTGTCTAGCCCTGGGAGGACTAGTGCAGACCCTGCCCCAGGTCTCACCCACTCCCTGAGGCACTCCATTCTTCTCTTTCTAATCCTGAGGTCCCCGCAAGCATTAGGCTTGCTTCTCACTCCACCAGGCCCCACACATTCCTCATCCTACATTCCCTTTTGAAGATCTTTGGAGCTTCAGTTAGGGAAACAAAACAAGCCACTCTGCTGCTGGGCCACTTGGCACCATCTTGGAAATAGCTACCTTTTCCCAAGCAACCATAATTCAATGCAGCTGCTCCAAAAATGGCAGCTACTTCCATAATTGTGCTATGAGGCCCAGTAATGGAGTGGCCTGTCCTCCTTCCCTAACCAGAGATCTGGAGATCTTCAACAGGTAAGAGAAGAAGAGGGCCTGGTGGTGTGGGGAGCAGGCACAAGACCTGCAGGGATATGGTGGAGAGGACAGGTGTGAAATAGGCAGGGGGAAGCTGCAGTGTCCCTATGGTCAGTCATAAGGACAAATGACCGCAGGAGCACTGTTGTAGCCATCATTCTGGGACTCAGTTGTGAGTAGCTTTTGGGGGTTGCATCATAACTTCAGTAGCTGCTAAGTGACTGATCATAAATTGAGGACTACTGTATGTTAAAATATTTGCAAGCTCCTTATTTCAGAATTACAGGAATACTTTGAATGAAGGTATTACATACAGAGTTGAGGTTAAACTTTTGTTTTCTAAACTTAACTACTGTAGGTATGATGTAGTGATATGAAAAGTTTGCCTTTTAAATTCAGGCATGCTGCATATTTAAGGATCAAGGGGGATAAACAAGTTAAATTTTCCATATCCAATAAATTACCTTTGAATTGGGAATAGAGTTGGCTCATTAGAGTAAAAGAAGTTTTGAAAACAGGAATGACCAAGGGATGCAAATGGCTGCAGACCTGCAATATGAATGTATTTGAATATTCACTTTTATTACAACACAATTTCTCTCTCTAGCCTTTCCTTAACTCCCAGGTAAAAATTCACATAGAATTCACATATTTTCTTCAGTCCTCAAAGACTTAAAAAAAACCAACTGGTTTTAACAAGCTCCCTGGATCTTACTATGATGTGATCAATCTTTCCTCTAGATCAAGCGTGGGCAATTAATTTTCCAAAGGGGCCACATGAGAAATTGGGATTATTGTGGAGGGCTGAACCAATAGGGTTGTGAAAGTGCATAGGCAAGCACGCACACATGGAAGAAAAAACAGATGCCTTCAAAATAAAAGCAACACAATTGTAATAAGTGCATGGCATGCACTTACTTACATTTGATTTTTAATTTCTGATTGACCTCATGGAGACCGGATGGGCCAGATGTGGCATGGGGGCTGTAAAATGCCCAGGTCTGCTCTAGATTTAAACTATTCTTGAAAAGGACCTTCAACAAAGAACACTTTCTTCTTAACCCCCTCTTGCCAAGTGTCCTGATGTGTGGGACTTTCAGCATGCATTTTTTTGTACACATTGGCTCAAAAATGGCTACGACCCATACAATAACAGCATAACATGGCCCTAATTTTCCCAGTAAGCAAACAAGCCACTCTGTTTATACCAGTTGAAATTTCAAGATGGCTTTCAAGACCAGCCTCACTGGATGGTAGAATGAATGATAGTAGTCCAACTCTAAAGTGACAAGGACATAAATGTCTTCCTCTATCAGGGAATTAATTAATTCATGTATCTGATGATTAACTACATCTTATGAGTCATCAGATTTTGCTAAAATATAATTTCCATTTTTTTAAATCATCGGTTATGCTAAATTGAGATTCTAGGGATCGAAGTAGGGTGATACCTGGGAGCTAGGTTAATCTATGGTCTATATTAAAACATAGAAAGTTGTACAGAATACATTTTCAATAAGTGTCTTGAATTTGCTTTATTTACTTTCTAGGCTGAATGGTTACTTTCTATCAGGCTTGGCCTTTCATTATGGCAATAGTACACAGCTGTAGCACAAAGTGACTAGAGAGTAGAGTCAGGATCATGATCTGCTACTGAAGGATTTTGGAATCGCAGCATTTAAATACTTTAAACAACTGCTGAGTTGAACCCCAGAGATTTACTAAAAGGTCAGTGCTTTTCTTCATAAGCCAGTGACCTTTCTTTTTAATTATCTTTGTGGATTGCTGCAGTCTTTGTGTTAATAGAATTTACTAATCAAGAAGCCCAAACTGGAAAGCCTGGGATAAAACTGACAGATTGGCTAGATGTGTGGTAAATACAAAGAAAGAAAAACTAGTGTTGGCATTATTGGCATATAAACATTTTCTAGAAATACAGAAGAATGCATAGTATTGTATTATAGATATGATCTGTGCTCCTAAATATTACATAGATATTGCTTCGTGCTGCTCTAAAATTGTAAGCAAAATACTTCATACAGTATGTACTGTAAAACAGCATTATTTCTTGGAGCTCATGTTTCTGAGATAGCATAAGTATTTTTACAGTACATACATACAAATATTACTTAGGGATCAGCAATTTAGCAGCAATTTAGGTTATTTGGTCAATGTAAATTTCTTAAAATAATTGATTCCTTCCCATTCCAGTTCAAGTGTTAGGAGCAGTTTTCTTATTTCCCTAATCGTTTTGGGTAAAGAGAGATTTGTCAATGGCTAATCTTTCATCTAGGCCACTGACTTCATGGTTCATGTATTGAAAGCAATGACTCAAAAGATGCTGCTGCTTTAATGAACTGAATCTGAGAGCCTTCTCTGTTTCTGGATAGATTGGTTAGGGAAATAACTCCACATCATGTAGTTATTAAAGCACAGAATTCTTGTTGGCCATAAAACAGAACAGAATGTCTGGACTTCAGTTAGAGCTGAGATTTTTTTTTTAGGGAACTACTTACTGAGCATGAAATGGAAAGTTATTTGTTCTTTTAGCTTGAAAATTGTTTTTTTTTTTAACTTTAAGGAAATCATTGCATCCTGTTCTGCTAAACGTTTTGGAAGTAATCATGCTTTAGTAGTTCCAAACCCAAAACATTTGAATTTTCTGGGTTTTGAAAAAGGTTTTGACTTTTTCTGAGTTTTGAATTATGAGGCAAGAAGTCCAGTGCACATTGCCCTCTACTCTTCTATATGATATGAAATATCTCATCATATCTCAGCATTCTGCTCCAACCTCTTATCTGTCTTGTCTTTCCCTTACTATCAGCTGCTACCGATGTCCATATGATAAAAGAAGGAAACCGTTGGCCAATTATTATGGTTCATCGCACTGTCAGCCAGATGTTCAGACTGGATTTGTCATTTTTATTCATCCATGAAATCCTTCCCAAAGACCTGGGATAGACAGAAGTTGTTTATATATTATTATTATCTGTTCACAACAATGTGAAGTCAAACCTACCAGTTCTTTAGCTGATGTTGGTCTTCATACAGATTGAGGTCTTCCCAAGGATGACATAATGTATCAATATAGTAAATGTTCAGATCCAAGCAGTATGGCCTTTTGCAATGGACAGATGGAAATTTTGTCAATGTGCAGATTTTCTAACTGCTGTCCAAATTTTTTGCTATGGCATCCAGTGTGCCAATAACCACAGGGGCCACCATAGCTAGTCTATGCCATAATCTTTCAGCTTCAGTTTTCAGATCTTGATACTTTGTGATCTTCTATTTTGATCTTTGTGATCTTTGTCTTCTGTTGTACTATGCTCTGGTATTTCTGGATATCAATGATCCACACTTTCTTCTTTTAAGCCACAGTTAATTTGTATATGTTATGGGTCAAGATTTTATCAGTTGGTATTTGGAAAACCCACAATATTTTAACTTGCTCATTTTTGACTATATGTTCCCACCATTTTTTCATACTACTGTCATAATTTTTATAGATGTTCTGGCGAATTGTTTTGGTGACTATGTTGTATTGTTGTTTATAATCAGTTTGTGTGATCTTCTTACACCAGTTTCTTTTTTTTTAATGTTCTTTTTGTAAGCCGCTGTTGGGTTTTAAACATTTTGTCCCTCGGGAGTTGGGTGGCATAAAAATGTGACTAATAAATAAAAAATAAATTTTATCTTTATCCACTTTATTATTATTATGGTTCATTGTACAGTTAGCCAGATGTTTAGACAGGATTTGGCATTGTTTTCCACCTATTATTGTTGAGTTTATAATCTGTCCAACTCCAGTGGGCTCAATAGAATTGGGTGCACGTGGCTGAACTATAAAGCCTTGTCTATAGATATTGGCCACTCAAGGGGCTAACTCTTTCCTTTTCATTACGTCTCCATATCATTGTTAACATCATAGGCATTCTTCAAGTCTTAAGAATAAATCCAAATAAATAACATTCCTAAGGGGACTGTTGAAAAATACAGGAAATGGAATATTGTCAGCACCTTTGTCTTATGGGAAATCTAACAGCTCCTGTTGAGTTCTTATTTCTCTGCCTTAAGCAATTTGCTCAAATATTCCTTTAAATTCTCAGTAGGGACTTGTCTCTGCTGGGCCAGTATATAATGCAAGACAAAGCTCTGTTAAGGTAAAGTTTGTGTGATAAACAGTTGTTGTTTATAAAATAGACAGTCTTTACATTATTGTAGTTGACAAGAACTGTTGAATCCTATTCATGATCCACTGTTATCCAAATTAAATAATTGAGGGATGTTTCAGCTGTTTTCAGCGTTCAAATTTTGCTCATGTTGAATATTAAATAGAAAGGGCGTGGTTTAGATATACTGTTCTCCAGTGTGATAGTGGGAGAGTCCAAGAATGGGATTCAATGATGGCCTTTCTGCCCAGAAACTGAGTCATAAATTGAAGCCATGCCCAATTGTCTCTCTCTGGCTCCAGTTTTTGTCTCAGTCTAGCCCGAGAGAGATGCAATTCTGGACAGTTTGGACATCAAAAACTCCATTCTTGGACTCTTGGACTAATCAAGGTTTTTCTTACGATTTACGGCTATTTTGGAGCAAGCAGAAGCAGCAGGAGCTCTCGCCTTGTGTTCCCGCCACTGGAGCTCTGCTCCATGTTGAACGGTCGCACTCGCCAATCCAGGTGTTCTGGCAATGCCGCTGACCTAGAAGCCCCTCAACTGGTACCCAAGAGGATCGCGCTGGCTAGTCCAGTCCACGTGGCACAGCCTCCAACCCACGGGATTGCTTGAATTGTGCCCCGCTTGTCACTCCAGCAGCCTCTGGGGCCGGCTTTATCTTAGAAGCAGCCTGTGAGTGTGCTGGCTAGCTTGACCTGCCACCACAGCCACCACCACTCTCCCACTGCTGTCAGCCAGGCTGACCACCATTGGAGTGTCTGCCTTGACTCTCAGGCACACTCCGTTTCTCTTGTCAGCACTGAGCAGTCAAAATGGTGGAGCACTCCTTTGATGACAGGAATGGAGCTAATGAAAATTGAAAAGCAATTTTCAAGGGCTGCAAAGAAACAGGGCAAGCAGCCAGCTTACCCACTGACAGCTCCGTGAAATTCACATGCTTTACAGACACAGCCATTGGCTCAGCCACAAGAGGCTGTTGTGCCGGCTTCAGCACCAGAGGGAGCAAAGGAGCTTTCTCCTTCTTTCTCTTCACAGCTTGACAGCAGAGAACAAAGCCTGGATCCTTTTGCTTGCATAGGAAGAGAAAGGCAGACGGAATACTTCAAGAAGTCAGCTCCTGTCACTACATTTACATCCACTGTGGTGGGGCTCTGCACAGGGGACAGTCAGGGGCCCGAAATCTCCCAGGACATGAGACTTATAATTTCTCAGGCCATCTCCCAAGGTATTGCTACAGGATTGCAGCAGTCCAACCACCCTGACTCCTTAGCACCAGAAGTTCCACCTTATTTTTCTCAGCCTTCATTGCCTTCAGCTGACAGGCTTGTTTACCAGGGACCTCGATCCCATAGCACCTCTGTGGGGAGTCAGGAGTCCCTCTGGGTTGATGAGGGGCACAGGGAACTAGATCACTCAGAGGATGAGGATATGATGCCAGACCCTCCGGCCTTTACTGGGCTCTTCCCTCCAGCCCTGTTTATTTATTTATTTATTTTATTATATTTCTATACTGCCCTTCTCCTGCGGGACTCAGGGTGGTGTACAGCCAGGATAAAACATAGCATATAAAATTTAAAAACATTTTAAAAAACAATTAAATAATTTTGGCCCGAATTTAAAACAACCCAATTAAAACCGAAATTTGATTAAAAAACTGAGAGGATGGGATCAAGCCAGTCCAGCTAGATAGAACAAGTGTGTCTTCAGGGCCCGACGAAAAGTCCAGAGGTCTGATATCGTGCGTATCTCAGGGGACAGGTCATTCCAGAGGGCAGGCGCTGCCACAGAGAAGGCTCTCCCCCTGGGGGTCGCCGGCCGGCACTGCCTGGCCGACGGCACCCTGAGGAGGCCCTCTCTGTGCGAGCAAACCGGTCGGTGGGAGGCTATTGGCAGCAGAAGGCGGTCTCGCAAATACCCTGGCCTTAAGCCATGGAGCGCTTTAAAGGTGGTTACCAACACATTGAAGCGCAACCGGAAGACCACAGGAAGCCAGTGCAGCTCGCGCAGGAGAGGTGTTATATGTGAGCGCCCCGTCGCTCCCATAAACCCCCACGCGGCCCATTCTGGACCAACTGCAGCTTCCGGGTGCACCCCAAGGGGAGCCCCATGTAGAGAGCATTGCAGTAGTCCAGGCAGGAAGTGACGAGTGCTTGTGTGACCGTGCGTAGGAAGTCCCGATCCAGAAAGAGATGCGACTGGCATATCAGGCGAACCTGATAAAAAGCCTCCCTGGCCACGGCCATCATATGCTCTTCTAAAGACAGCTGTGCATCCAGGAGGACACCTAAGTTGTGAGCCCTCTCCATGGGGGCCAGTGATTCGCCCCCAATAGCCAGCGATGGCACCAGCTGGCTATTTCGGGACGCCGGAATCCACAGCCACTCGGTCTTGAGTCGGAGCCTGTTTCTCCCCATCCAGGCCCGCATGGCCTCCAGGCACTGGGACATCACTTCAAGGGCATTGTTGGGTGGCCTGGGGTGGAGATGTACAGCTGAGTGTCGTCAGCGTACTGATGGAACTCCACCCCAAAGCCATGGATGATCTCGCCCAGCGGCTTCACATAAATGTTGAACAGAAGGGGCGAGAGGACCGACGCTTGTGTGCCACAAACAAGGCACCTCGGGGTCGACCGCTGCCCCCCTGTCAACACGGATTGCGACCGGTCAGAGAGGTAGGAGGAGAACCACTGTGGAACGGTGCCCCCTACCCTAGCCCCTTCAACTGGTGCAACATGATACCATGGTCGATGGTATCAAAATCTGCTGAGAGATCTAACAGGACCAGGATAGAGGAGCAACCCCATCCCGAGCCCTCCAGAGATCATCCACCAACGCGACCAATGCCGTTTCCATGCTGTGCCAAGGCTGGAAATCGGACTGGAGCGGGTCCAGATAGACAGCTTCATCCAGGTACTGGGGAAGCTACCGCGCCACCACACTCTCAACAACCTTCGCAACGAAGCGAAGGTTGGAGACTGGACGATAGTTAGCCAAAATAGCCGGATCAAGGGAGGGCTTCTTGACGAGGGCCTCACCACCGCTTCTTTCAAAGTGGCCGGCAGGACCCCCTCACTCAGAGAAGCGTTAACAATCCCCTGGAGCCAGCCTCGTGTAACCTCCCAGGAAGACAGTACCAACCAGGAGGGCACGGGTCCAATAAACATGTGGTCGCGTTCAGCCGTCCCAGGATCCTGTCCACGTCCTTGGGAGCAACAGGATCAAACTCCTCCCAGATAACACTCTCAAGACCCTCAGTCATCCCATCTGGACTTACCCAGTCAGAGGCTAGGCCTTCCCAAATCTGAGCGATCTTGTCATACAGATACTGCACAAAGTCCTCAGCTCGACCCTGCAAGGGATCATCCCGCGCTTCCAGATGGAGGAGGGAACGGGTCACCCTAAACAGGGTGGCTGGGCGATTATCTGATGACGTGATATGAGCGGCAAAATAGCTAGATTTCACCGCTTTTATCGCCACTAGGTAGGTCTTAATATGAGACCTCACCAGTGTTCGGTTGGATTCGGAGCAGCTGGTCTTCCAACTACTCTCCAGGCGTCTTTTCTGGTGCTTCATCTCCCTCAGTTCCTCGGAGAACCAAGGAGCTAGGTGAGTTCGGTGCCGGGTCAGAGGCCACAAAGGCACGACGCAGTCCAAAGCCCCGGCGGCCGCACTATCCCAGGCGGCCACTAGGTCTTCACCAGGACTTAAGCCTTTACTACATAAGGCTAGTTCTACTACCAAATTGGGGGTGCAGAGACCATCACCTGAGGCTCCTCAAGACCCCACAGAAGGTCTCTTTCACGAGCCTAAGGTGGAGAAAGAAGAGATCCCTACTCCAAGACTATTTCTGGATGTTATTCAGAAACAATGGGATCATCCAGTAGCGTTCCCCACCCTGACAGGCAATGACAGGTGTTTTTACAATGCTGGTCCTGACCTAGCTGCCCTTCTGCAGCTGCCGACAGTGGATGGACCTTTGGCAAACTTTGCCTCATCCTCCTCCATTGTGGCTGGGACTTGGCTGAGAACCTGAGGGTCGAGGACAAGAAAGCAGAACTTGTCCTCTGCAAGACATACCAAGCAGCAGCATGGGCAGTGAAGGCGGCCACGGCCGCTTCCTTTTTTAACCACACTTTCTTGCTCTGGCTCAGCCAGTTGCAAGTGAAGGTGCCACCGCAGGAAGCGCGCCGCACCAAGATATCAACAAATTGGTGGCCGCCACCCAATTTTCAGCAGATGCTACCATAAATGCTGTAAAATTTGCATCACACGCCCTCTTCTCCTCTGTCACATCGAGGAGGCTGTTATGGCTCCGCAATTGGTAGGCGGATGCCAGGTCAAAGTGGAGGCTAGCCTCTGCCCCATACAAAGGGGCCATACTCTTTGGGGAGGCTCTAGACCCAATACTGATAGAGAATAAAGACAGAAGGAAAGTTATGCTGGGCACATTCAGGAGGGCAGATCGCAGACCTTTGCCCTACTACCGCAGACCCTCATTCTGGCCTCCCAACATGGACATCACCTTGTTGTGGCCCCGCCCTCTGAGCCTGTCCCATCGGAGGAAGAAAGCTCCGAGCATGAGAAAGAGGAGTCAGCCAGGCCTCCCTCTCCAGGCCCCTCCCCTCTGGCATTGTCTCAGGTGCCGGCCGAGGGAGAGGACATCAGCAGGGAGACAGCTGGTTCGTCTCAGAGTGATGATGAAACATCATTCCTGGACGCACGCCTCCAAAGGCGTGATAAACGATTGCAGCAGCTTAGGAGGCGTGCTAGGGATTAGAACTGAGTCACTGGACCACACCCCAGAGACTATATAATAGAGGGTAGTGGTCAGGGATCCTTGTGACGAACAAAAGTAAACCTTGGATAGTCACTAAAGCCTCGTCCGGAACTGCTGGGAGAAATATTATTTCTGCTTGGACTTTTTTGTACGTTAGTATCTTATCTTTCTGTTTGTGAAAATAAAGTCACTTGGCAGACCGTGTGTCTATTGCTGCCAAGTGGGAGATAAGACCTGGGTGCATTCCAAAGTGTTTCCTTAACCCTCGGCTGGCTGTGTTTGTGTGTGTGTGGGTACGGGGACAGATCACACCTGTCAACAAAGGTTTGGCCCACAGCGACAGGATTGCCAGCCGGAGAGGCCCAGATTTCGCGACCGACCCAGGCAAGCCTTTCAGATCCTTTCATGGAACAGGAACTCGTCCTTTCCATAGAGCTATGTGACTGTCAGACCAACCCTCCCATTGGTGGTAGATTGGCTCTCTTTGCCCCCCAATGGGAGGAAACCATCACAGATAATTGGGTACTCAACACAGTGAGGTTAGGCCTCACTCTAGTATTCCTGATGAAAGTATTGCAGGTGATTGCTAATGTGTTTTTTTAACTGACTAGACATTTGACAGAGCGACACATTTCACATGATGTGGATGATCTCAAGATTTCAGTTGATAATACTAAAATCTCATAAAATTTGTAGCCCACTCTAGTTGGATCTTTTTAGTGTTAAAAAAATAATAAAGTAGTTTTCAATGTCTTTGAATACCCTTTAAAGTAGACATGAATCTCATAGTTGTCAAATACTACACCTTGATGTCCCTGGATCCCCAACAAAGTTACAAGGACATTGTGGGATATTTTAACCTTTTCAAAGATATGGATTGATACTTGACATCTGTCGAACACTATATAAACTACAAATCTAGTATTTCTGGAGCACTGCAACACACAATTTGGGAAGCTTAGTCTATCCTCAGCCATAGAAACTCCATAGGCACTTGAGCCATTTTCACCTGACTTGCCGTAAATCACAGTCATGAGGAATAACAAAGGAAAGGAATGCTATTTACACCACCTAGATCTCCTGAATGGACAGTGAGATATACATTAGTTAGTGAATAAATGAATGTTGATATTGTAAAAATAGGCCAAAACAATGAATACTCTTAAAATTTTAAGCAGAAACTGATGTGGAATGGAGAAAAAGAAAATGGAAAGGACAAGGATTGCTCATACAATATATTTATGGGATTTACAGCAGGGTTATGGAGCCTGAAGGGATTTTTTTCTAGATACATTCCAGTTGCGGGATTCTGATTACTTATACTATTAATTATTTTTACTGCTTTATTTATAGCTCAGTTAATCTTCCTTCTTCCCCAACCAAGTATAACCATAGTAATTCAGTCAACAGCAGTGTCCGCTCATACCTTTTCCCCCCTTGTAACTTAATTAGTTCATAGTCAATTAATATGAATGCATTATTCTCACACCTACCTCTTTCTATCAAATTACAATCCTATCAGTTAATTCATTTTCCCTCCCTGATTTTGTAGTTTCTCATTCCTCACAGAGCAATATATTTATCCTAACATGATCCTGAGTCTGAGCACAAGTATTAGTAGGAACATATTGATTTGTGTTCTATTATTTTTATCTTTCTTTATTCAATTTCTAAAGCTGCCTAATTGCCAAGTAATCTGAAGGTCATACAAAAAGGATTGAAAACATATTACAACAACGAAAAGTAATAGTAATAATGCACATTAAGAAAATACAAAAACTTAAAAGTTCTTCAACATTCCAATGTGTCCACGAATCTGTTGTCCTATTTGTTCATTTTTAAAAGCGTTTCAAGGATTGAGATTGTTGGGGTATTGTTATTTCTTTTTTTGTATTCTGTTTTATGATAATAAAAAGTAGGTAACCAAAAATTAGTAATAATGTCCAGGAATTGAGGAAAACTCCACATTAATCCTCTTAAGATAGCCATGCCATACAGGTGTACTTGAGCAAGTACTTTCATACATTTTACTTCTTTGTGTGTGCTTACCTTGGCAAAGGACATTCTGAGTTCAGATCATACTTTTTTTTATTTTTGCTGATTTCCCAATCATTACGTCTTGTATTATCTTTATCAACAAAATATTGAAGATTGTGTGAGAGGAAGACTTGCAAAGATCCCTCATTTTTATAATTATCACAGTCACTCCTGCTTAATCTTGATGTGTTATAAAATGAACATATGGAAAACACAAGCAAACATAAATTAATCCTATGTGATAATGTAGAAAACCCAAACATACATACATATATTCAATGTGATAATGAGAACAATTACATTGAAAAAATATGCATTAGTATTCATGTTGTGCTGTTATGTTCACTGTCTGCTTAATATACATGAAGTTATATAGCATGGCATATTGATTTTACAGATTTGATGAGAAATGAATGTAGGTCTTCCCATGTATCTATTTAGTTACAATTTTATGGTACTTTCAAACTTTTTAAGCCATGGAACGTACTTTTTTTAAAAAAACAAAATCCCAGAATCCCTGATCAAGAAGCAAAGCTCTAGTGATAGAAAAATATCTATATGCTAGTGAATTACTTAGTCTCTTATAGAATTCCATCAAATTATGATGAAATTCTAGGTTTCTGTGGAACACTGTTTGAAAAACTCTGATCTAAGGAACACAGCCCAGGTCTAATTAGTAAATGCTTCATTGATGCCTTTTGGGACTTATTCTTTTTTCATAGCATGCATGCATATGAACCTTATCCATCTTCTTACTTAGCATTAATAGTTGTGTTTATTTAGGCTATTGTAATGTGGTTCCATACATATAAGTAAATCCTTAACATTCTGACACAGATTACAATCTGGTATCCACAGTTTGAACTGTTTCTCTGTAGAGATAGTCCACAGGTTACAATGGCAATTGCTAAGTGATACGGTCATAAGGTGTGATATGATGTGTCCATATCCATGCTTAGTGACAAAAATTCTGATAGTCTTAGTTCCCATTTTTAAGAACCGTGCAGGTTGTAAAATGAAGCCTTCGCATGAACATGATTTCTGACTTCTTCTAGCTTTTCTATTGACTTAGCTTGTGGGAAGTCAACAAGGAACGTTGAAAATGACCATGGCTCACTGTGACATTGTAATTGGAACAAGTGCCCAGATCCAAGTCATGTGACCACACAGGGATGCTGGGATGGCCAGAACACCAATGGTTATAAATACCATTTTTTAGTGCCATCATAACTTTGACTTGCTGCTGAACGAATTTATTTATTTATTTATTTTATTTTATTTATTTAATCTAATTTTTATACCGCCCTTCTCCCCAAGGACTCAGGGTGGTGTACAACCAAAGATAAAACAAACACATATTTAAAATTTAAAAGCAATTTAAGAACATATTAAATAATTTGGCCCCGACATCATTAAAAACAAAGCAACCCATTAAAATTAATGTTTAGGCCAGGCCAGCTTGTTGGAACAATAACGTCTTGAGGGCACGGCAGAAAGATGCATAGGTCAGGGATCATTCGTATTTACGGCGGCAATTCATTCCAGAGGGCGAGTGCCCCCACAGAGAGGGCTCTCCCCCGGGGGTCACCAGTCGACATTGTTTGACTGACAGTACCCTGAGGAGTCCCTCTCTGTGGAAGCGTACTGGCCGGTGGGAGGCTATCAGTAGCAGAAGGAGATCTCGTAACCATCCAGGTCCTAAGCCATGGAGCGCTCTAAAGATGATAACTAACACCTGATGGAATGTTTCTGTTTGGAATGATTCCAAACCAAGGACTACCACTTAACCTAGGCACAAGCTACTAAATTAGACATAATATTTAATTGGAAATGTGTATTTATCCAGAACCTAGATAATAAAGATGAGATTGTGACTTAAGTATTTCCAGGAATACTTTACTATTGCAACTAGAAAATCATATGTAAGAAACTTTTGCTACTTGACTGATGCTATTGTGACCTCTGTTATCTTCCTGTTGTTAATAATTACCTTACAAAATGCCTTCTTGCATTAGAGTCACTGTGGCATAGGGCCTGATTAATCTTCTTCCCTTTATTCTGATAAAATGCTGTTAGAATCCTATTGGCTTGTAGTGAGTAAAAGAGATGTACTTCCCATATATTTTCACATTTTCATAGTTCACTGCTTTGTTTGCATTTTCTGACAATTCTGGTCAAGTGTGTTGGTTATGGTGCAAATTACAATTTCAAGAAGACAATGCGTGCCTTAGCCACAACTTTTTATACATGGTACAAAATTATGGCAGTGTCTTTAGGAATATTAGAAGCTGGAGGACTAAATAGCAAGACTGTGTGTCTTCTCTCCTTATATCTAAAAATGTCCTTAATTGATGGGCCTATATTTCCAGACTCTATAAACTCTTGACAAAAAATCTATTTCGGAGGGAGATCACCCATTATCCAAATCTACCAGGCAGTAAATTAATTGTTAAACTCTGTGGGTGTAGGCAGCTGGAATTGGAAAGAAGTGAATCAGAATATAAAGGTTATTTATATTCTTTGAGAGCATTCAAATTCACTGAAGGACTTCATGTTTGGGAAGGAAATTATATTATAATATATAGAGAGTTAATACTAAATTCTCCTTCAGTACTTTTTGAGAATACATTCCTTACATCACTTGCTTTCTGCATATGAAAAATCTACGCTTTTGCAGCTTAGCTTTGTGCGTTGCAGGGGAAAAAAAGCTGAAAAATTATGTATTGTTCTCCATAGTGTAGAAATGGGAGGTGCCAGTCTGGGTTATTCCTCGCTCCAACTCTATGTCCTGAGCTGAAAACTTCTGAAGATCCGCCTCCCTGGTGACGTCTCTTCAGTTTTTTTCAGCTCAGCCCAGCTCATGGTTGCTACCTTAAGCTCCTGAGCTTTGAGTTGGATATTAAAAGTAGTTAAAATTACTTCCCTGGATTTTCTTTATTATTATTTTTTATTTTTTATTTTTCTCTATGTATGGAAACTGCTTCAGTTTGAACTACATTTCAGGTACTGGCTTAAGGGGAGCTCTCCGGTCGCTGGATTGAGCGTGGGGGGGGGGTAGCTGACAATCTCCCCCTAACCTCCCCTGACTTTAACTGCTCTGAGGGGGCTAGCCGGCTGGCTTTCGCCCCGGTCCCTCAACAGGCTCTTCTTCTTAAAGGCAGCTATGTTTGGAGCCGTTTGGGACACGTGCGCCATTTTGGCTTGCCGCGCGGTCCCTTTCATCACCGCTGCTCAGCTGAGAGGCGGAGCGGTTTTTTTGTTTATTCTTTTAGCCGTTTGAAGCTGCCTGCTGCCGCGCCAGCCTAATTTAGCCTGGACGCTGGCATTTGTTGTCTTCTGCTTGTGGACAATTTGCCTGGAGCTGAGGGAGCTCAGTGCCTGTCGCCAGGGCTTTTCATGGTGTTTGCTTCTAAGTCGCGGCGGCTTTCGTTCCCGCGCATTTCTGGCGATATTTGCCCGGGCGGCTTTGATCCCCGGCTATTTCTGGGCACAGCGCTGGTGGCTCTTTGCTTGTTGGATGGGAGCCTGAACTTCTGCACAGCGCCCTCTTATCTGTCTGCAGGCTTGCTTTGCGGCCTGATCTGCTGCTGTTGTGCTTTCTCAAATACAAGATTTTTTTTTATTTATTTATTTTTTTGAACTGAGACAGTTGGAAGTGGCCAATTTGAAACCTATGGCAGCCATTTTGTCAGCACTTCAGGCCAGTATATTCCCTTCTTCTATATTTGAATAGATTTTGGCTTCCTGTTAATGCTTGGCTTGGCAATGATGGAGGATGCTAACAAGGCAAGCACCCTTTTCAGCTAAGGGTTCTTGGTCCCCCCCCCCTTATCAGAGGCAGAGCTGCTTCCAGGCCTCGAACTGTTAGCATTGCTGCAGCTAATAAAATCAAGGCCAAGGCTAGGGTTTGCTCAGAACGTTCCAAGGCTGAGGAAAAGACTGCCCAGGTTAGACAACGGGCCTTGGACAGAGAATTCGCTAAGGCTGCTGCCATTCACTCGTCCTCTGAGCTCCCTTCAGCTTCTGTCTCTACACATCTCCTACCTAGCCAGGGTGTGGAAGCTGCTGCCCCTCAGACTGTGATTTCTGCTGTTCCTCAGACTGCGATTTCTCATGTGGTGGCAGGACCATCTAGGCAATGGTCTCCAGAGGTTCAGACCGAACCTCAGCCTATGCCAGGGCCTTCTATGTCCGGTAGACAACCTGAGGCCACCTATACCCCCACAGTGGCTGGCCTTCGCCAGGGTGAAAGGGGAGAGCAGGAAGTTTCTGATTCTATGAAGTCCTGGGTGGAGCAGGCAATTAGACGGGGCATTGCTGAGGGCATGCACCTCCATTCACAAGTTTTTGCCCAGATGTACGCCTTTTGGGCAGGAGGTGGAGTCTCACGGATATATTGCCCCTCCTGTGGATTGCCAAGAGCAGATTTCCCTTTCCCCTTCTGAGTTGGTCTGACTTTGCGGAAGACTACCTGGAGGAAGGAGAGATATCTGGTGGGGATCAGGATCTTCCACCTAGGCCTGCTTTCAAAGGATTATTTAATCCAGCCCTTTTGAAGCCCCTTCTGACCAAGGCCAGAGCCACTGCTCAATTAGGTCCTGATCCAGCCCTCTCTGGTGCTTCAGGTACTGCAGAGCAGGATGACTACCTTTTTCACAGAGCAGGCAGTGGAGGCAGATACTATACCTATCCCGACAATGTTTCTTGACATGATCCGTAGACAGTGGGCGGCCCCAGCACTACCTTCCAGGGCTTCAGGTCGGGACAATCAGTTGTTTACAGTTGATGCGAACATGCTTAACTTGTTGGAGGTCCCCAAGGTGGACGCTCCGGTGGCGGCTCTCACCTCTTCTTCTGTTTTACCACCTGATGCAGAGGACGCCTTAAAGGCAGAAGATAGGCGAGAGGAGACGGCACTTCGTCGTGGGCACCAGGCAGATGCCTGGGCTGTGAGAGCTTCTTCGGCAGCATCCTTTCTCACCTGAGCGTCGGTCAGGTGGCTTCGCCAGTTACAGGGTCATCTGGCACAGGATGATGTTCGGGCCCATCAAGACCTTTATAAGATTTTGGCAGCAGCTGAATATACGGCGGATGCTACCTTGGCCGCTGTCAGGTTTCCGCCAGGGCCATGGCTTTGTCGGTCACCGCTAGAAGTATGCTCTGGCTACGTCATT
Organism: Arizona elegans; assembly: GCA_022577455.1. Classification (NCBI taxonomy): domain Eukaryota; kingdom Metazoa; phylum Chordata; class Lepidosauria; order Squamata; family Colubridae; genus Arizona; species Arizona elegans. The sequence continues at coordinate 132,491,865 of JAKOOJ010000002.1, read as the reverse complement.
GGCGAATGGATGGGAAGAACAAGTGGATGTTGGCTTCAGCTCCCTTTGGGGGGGGGGTTCTTTTTGGCCGAGCCTTAGAGCCCCTACTCATAGAGACAAGGGATAAGAGAAAGGTTCTCCCGTCCCAGGGCAGATGAGCGGATTTCCGTTCATTCTCTTACTATAGGCGGCCCTCCTTCCGCCAGTGGGGAGCCGGGCCAAGCTTTCCCCATCAGCAACGGCCTTTTCACTTCTCTAATCCTAATTTCCAGGCAGATAGATCAGCCTTTCCCCGTGGTCGCCAACAGCTGCCCAACAAGCCCTTCAGGGGCTCTGGTGGCAGAGGAGCCAGGAGATCTAAGTGACTGTCCGTCTCTGGATCCTATTGGGGGCAGGCTTTACCTGTTTGCGGACCGCTGGGACGACCTAACAATGGACAATTGGGTGAGGGAGACTGTAAGAGCAGGGCTCTCCCTCGAATTCCTTTCACCTCTTCCGAGGCGTTTCCTCCCTTGCCCCGTTTCTGGACATCCAGGCGGGGACTCATGGAATTGGCTATCCAGCATTTACTGGATTTTCGGGCCATTCAGCCGGTCCCACTGGGGCAGAAGGGGCGTGGGTTCTATTCCATCCTATTTGTTATCCCAAAGGCCTCGGGGGGGGGGGGGGTGGAGGGCAATTCTAAATTAGAAGGGTCTCAACGAGTTCATCGTTTACCGGAGGTTCAAAATGCACTCCCTGCATTCAATCTTAGCGGGAATCAGGGAGGGAGACTTCCTAGCCTTCATAGATTTGACCGGAGCCTACCTCCATGTTCCAATTCGGCCGGAGCATCATCAATACCTGAGGTTTTGCTATTCAGGCCGTCTCTACCAATATCTTGTCCTGCCGTTCGGGCTGGCCTTCGCCCCCCCGGATTCTCTCGGTCTTGGCGGCGTATCTCAGGTCTCTTCCCATCAGAATTCAGTGCTACCTCGACGATCTGCTCCTACAAGCGTCCTCCCAGGGGCGAGCGGAACAGGACCTGGCCACGACAATACAGGTACTGAGGGACCAGGGGTTCTCGGTGAATCTGGCCAAGTGTCGTCTGGTGCCTTCCACAAGGTTAGTTCATCTAGGGCCCTGATAGACACGCAACTGGGGCAGGTCTTCCTGTCCCCTGACGGACAGGACAGTATATGGGCATTGATTCAGTCCTTTCAAGGGTCCCAGACAGTTCAAGTAGCCCAACTGTCCCAACTGTTGGAAGAAATGATATCTTGTTTGAACATAGTTCCCTGGGCCAGGTACCTTGCAAGACCACTACAGTGGTTCTTGCTCCCCTTTCAAAAGGCAGGTACGAGCTCCTCCAAGATCAGGGTGCACGTTCTGCCTCAGGTTCTTCGTTCCCTGGCCTGGTGGACGTCAGAGGCCATCCAGAAGGGGTGCTACTTCAGGGAACCCCACAGGGTGGTAGTAACAACGGATGCCAGTCGGATGGGCTGGGGGGACCGCTGGTCCCATCTGGAACTATCCCATCAGATCAATTGGTTGGAGCTCAGAGCGGCCCATCTGGCTCTTCAGACATTATTTCCGCAGGTGAGGGGGTAGCATGAGCTCCTTCTCAGACATTTCTTCCGTCGTGAGGGGGCAGCATGTGCTCCTTCTCACAGACAACACAACGACAAAGGCCCATATCAACAGGCAAGGGGGGACTCGTTCCTGGCCTCTAATGCGAGAGGCGGAGACCCTTTGTCTTTGGGCAGAGACTCACCTTTTGTCCCTGACGGACCACATTGCAGGGATGGACAACGTGGAAGCCGACTGGCTGAGCCGAGCCACTGGACCCCTCGGAGTGGAGGCTCCATCCCAGCTTGTTTGCGGAAGTAGTTGATCGGTTCAGTCGGCCGATAGTGGACCTCTTCGCCTCTCCAGCGAACACACAACTCCCCCCTTTCTTCTCCCGGTTTACTGCCCTGGGAGCTGCGGGGGTGGACGCTCTGCGGACTCCGTGGCCCAAGGGCCTCCTATATGCCTTCCCTCCCCTACCCCTGATCCCAGCCATTTTTCGGAAGTTGCTGTTGGAGGGGGCGGAGATGGTGTTAGTGGCCCCTCTCGGACCCAGGCGGCCTTGGTTCGCCGACCTGGTCGACCTGTCGGTCGCCAAGCCTGGCAGATTCCCCTGGACAGAGTCTCCCTCAGCCGGGTCTGGTGCAGCATCCGGACCCGCAGAGACTGCTGTTAGCTGCTTGGAGGTTGAGCGGGGACTCTTGAGGCGGGAGAACGGAGTCATCAGGACTATGCAGGCGGCCCTCCACCACACGAATTTGAGGCAACGTGGAACAGGTTTGCAGGGTGGTATGCCTCCAGACAGTTGAGCCCAACTTCAGCATCGGTGGTGGAGGTGCTTGAGTGCCTACAGGACGGGTTGGACAGGGGACTTTCCACTAACACTCTACGGCGACAGGCGGCTGCGCTTGGCACTGTCTTGATTTTGGGAAGTGGGGCTCCCTTGCTAACCATCCGAGGGTGAAGATCTTTCTCCGTGGAGCGGCTAATTTAAAACCACCGCCTCTTCACCGTTATCCCACCTGGGACATCACTAAGGTTCTTCAGGCGTTAACAAAGGCACCTTTCGAACCATTGAGGGAGGCTACTCTCCATCTTCTATCGTGTAAGTAGCCTTCCTTGGGGCCGGTCCTCCGGCCCGCCGGACCCCGGAGTTGGCGGCCTTTTCGGTGCGGAAAGACCTGTATATTTTCTCCCCAACAGGGTGGTCCTGTGGCTGGACCCTGCCTTCCTTCCTAAGGTCAACTCCTTGTTCCTCCGAGCACAGGAGTTGGTCCTGCCAGACTTCTGCCCTTGGCCTAGGCTCGCCTTGGTGCAGACCTGGCACACCTTGGATGTGAGGAAGGCCCTCCGTATTTGTATTTCAGGACCTTTCTTTCCGAAAGACGGAGGCTCTCTTGGTCTCCTTTCAGCCGTTGACTCTTGGCCACAGGGTGACCTCTTCAACGGTGGGGCGCTGGCTTAGGATGTGCATCTCTTCTGCACATGAGCTTCTGGCTCTCCCGGTGCCTCAAGGGATAACGGCCCCTCCACCCAAAGTGCTGCCACAACTGCGGCCTGGGCAACTCAGGCGTCAGTGGAAGATATCTGTAGGGCGGCCACATGGACTACTCCCACTCCCTTCATTCGTCACTATAGACTTGACTCCTTCGCTTCGGCGGAGGCAGCATTTGGGAGAAGAGTACTGCAGCGGGTTCATGAAGATCCGGGGTCGTCGGCCCAGGACAGCCCCCTCCCTTAGGGCTGGTTAGTCTTTGGTATATCCCAGACTGGCACCTCCCATTTCTACACTATGGAGAAGGGACGTTGGTCTTACCGTGATACGTTCCTTCTCGTAGTGTAAAATGGGAGGTGCCAGCCCCACCCTGCCTGTGGCTGCCTGGACCGGCTCCCCTGGTGGAGCATGTTGTTTCTATTTTTCAGACTGCGTACCATTTGCCTGGTCTGCGTACCATTCGCTTTGGCTTCGCTGGCAAAACTGAAGAGACGTCACCAGGGAGGCGGATCTTCAGAAGTTTTCAGCTCAGGACATAGAGTTGGAGCGAGGAATAACCCAGACTGGCACCTCCCATTTTACACTACGAGAAGGAACGTATCACGGTAAGACCAACGTCCCTTTTCTGACACTTAATTTTTTATATAAAAATGCTTTTAAGGTATGCTTAGAATTGCACATTAATTACAAGTTTCACCATACTTTACCCTTCCTTTTGGCTGGCTTCAGTAATATTTATAACATAGAATATAGCTGAATCTCGGATCTAGAATTGTATATCACCAAAACTGGAGCATTTTGGTTTAAATGTGCATTTCAGACATACCTTTTTGAAAATACTTTTGATGCCAATGAATGTTAGTGGAAATCTTTTTTTTTTCCATGTTGGCAGAGAAGTGTAGGCGAATTTGTAGAAGGAATTAAACTTTTTAAATGTGTTATTCATCCAGTTGAGATTTCTATATGTTTATTCCAAGTAAAAAATGAGAGAAGTTTCATGCAGTGTAATCAATATAGTGTTATACAATTTGTCATTTTAAATTAAAAGCACTGGAATTCATGGAACATATTGGTTATGACTATTTTAAGTATTAATATTCCAATTTCATTTTAAATTCTTTTTATTTCAATTTTATTTTAAATTGTTTTTATTGGATTTTAGTAATTTATGTTGGGAACTCTGCACTTTGATATTTGATATTTGACTTTGGGCTAATCAATAAACTCTAAAGTATTAGTGACTTTCTGATTGAATCCAATGTTATTATTATACAGAAGAACTTAAAGCCACACATTTGAAAGAGCAAATATTGCTCTTTGGTTTCAGGAATATGGGATTTGATTGAGGCAGTGGTGAAATCCAATTTTTTTTTACTACTGGTTTTGTGGGCGTGGTTTGGTGGAAGTGGCAGGGGAAGGATACTGCAAAATCTCCATTCCCACTCCACTCTGGGGCCAGCCAGAGGTGGTATTTGCGGTTCTCCGAACTGCTCAAAATTTCTGCTACCGGTCCTCCAGAACCTGCTGGATTTCACCCCTGGATTGAGGCCCTTGAAACATTTATCAATTTTCTGTGGCATAGTTGCTCAAAATCCACATCTGAATATTATACAGAGAATCCTTGCTTAGTGACCCCAATTGGAACCAGCAACTTAGTGTCTAATCAACCCAATTGCTAAGTGAAGCAGGAGAACACCACAAGAAGCTTATGACACCACTTCCCATTTGGTCATTAAGCAAGTGACCATGGGACATTAAGTGAGACATGATGTGTCGTGACAGCAACTTATAATTTTACTACTGGTTTCTCCATTAACAAGTGGCAATGATGTGAAAACAGGACACTGTGATGGTCATAAATACGCACCAGTTGTAAGGTGAACAAATGTTGATTTATTTTATTTTATTATTTATTATTTTATTATTTAATTTGTATACCGCCCTACTCCCGAAGGACTCAGGGCGGTGAACAGCCAAATAAAATACATATAATACAAATGTTAAAAAGCCATTAAAATACAATTAAATAATTGGCCCGGAAAACAAAATTTAAAACATTACATGACGATGGTAGATGGTTGTAAGCACAAAGACTGGACATAGACTTACTTATTCAGTTCATTCACAATTATACTCTTTATAAAAATATTACCATTTTTGTTTTTATGACAGCTGTTTCTAGTAATAATCATTGGATACTTGACAATATTAATATAATATTCTTAAAGTACCTCTGTCTCTCTCTCACACATATACACATATATCTTTGATACGTTGATTAGCCAGATATCATCTTGTGATAAATATATATCTCCTGCCTTTTTTGATGATTAAGAACAGCACAATCTTATGTGTGTGTTTTTTTCAGAGAAAACACAATAAAAGTATAGGAAAGATTGTTTTTGTGGAAAAATAAATAAGCAAATAAATAATAGATTAAAATTTAATACCAATACCAATAATATAACCTTAACAAAATGTGGATTAAATTGTGCCTACTGGAGAAATTTGCAATAAATGGAAAACAAGTCAAAGCTAACATAATCTGTAGAAACAGGATGGAACACTGGGTGTTGGCTGAATGATTCTTTTTAACAAAAGCAGAGAGGTTACACATTTCCTTTGAGCATTCCTGCAACAAGTTAAGGACACAATATTACAAGATGTTGAGAACACTGACCCATGATTGTGTTTGTTTCCCAGCAGGGTATGCTTTCTCTGTATCAGCTGTTACTGGCATCAGTGAATGAACTGACTAGACAGTTTTGGACTCTGTTCAAGCAGTACCATCAGTTGCATTGAATAGTTGCCAGTGTGAAGAATGGGCTGTGATTACAAGTAAAGCCTCCGGTCTCCAAAGATGTGGAAGCATGTGACTAACCGGGGTTTCGTTAAACTTTCATGTATTCTTATTTACCTGGCCAGCTAGGGACCATAATGATGAATGGTGAGTTGTTTGTAATTCAGTTCAGCCATTCTTCTCTTTTGCTGTGGTGTGCATGGATTGCATTGCACCATTTCTGATTGGTTAAAGGAAGTAGAGATTTTTCACCAGATTTTTCACTGCTATTGAGAGTTAAATAATCTCAACATTTTATTAGTTCTCATTCTGTTTGTTTAAATACAAAATAGTGTTCCTGAAGCCAGTGTTTCTAAGGCTTGACTTAAAAACAAAGCCAAAAGTCCAAATTTTCATTTGTAGATATTTTCATTTTACATACTAATGTCATACTGAAGAATGCCAAATGCACTTGCTATTTTGTTCTTAATAATATCTAATTTGCTTTGAAATGCTATGGTAAGCTTGAGGAAGGAAGTAATTCTGTCATAATTGATGAAAAGTATCGTGTGCACTAATTAAATGACGGCGAGATGTAGAATTTTAAGGCGAGTTAAAATTTAGTTTTGCAATTCACTTCCCTGGGTAGAATGTCATTGACATTTCTTGTCTGGGAAATTAATACTATGATTTATGAATGAAAAAAAAAAGAATATTTGTAGAGCTGTGAACTTAGCCTTTAAGACAAGCTTTGCTTGTTCTTTTCAACAGCAGCATAGAAGCATCCATACACGTTCCTCCTTGCATCTGATATTTGATCCTTGCATTTATGTGAAGCATGTAGTCAATTGATGAAGTATTTTAATTAAAAGTGTAAATGAATGTACTTATTCAACACAAAATAATAATTTTAAGAGACCGATCAATTTTTTTCTATCAGTATACAAATAGTCCTTACCTCCACTACAATGAAGACATAATCACATGATCATAATTTGGATGGTTGGCAACCAGCATGTATTCACGATGGTTGCAGCATCCTGGGGCCAAGTTATCATAATTTGTGACCTTTCCAGCTGGCTTCTCACAAGGAAAGTCAATGGGGAAAGCCAGATTTGCTTAAAGACAGCACGATTCAGTTAACAACCATCATAACAGCTATGTGATTTACTTAATGACCACTGATCCTGCAAAAAAAGTTTTTAAAATGGGGCACAACTCATTTAATGACTGCCTCACTTAACAATGGAAGTTCCAGTCCCAATTATGGTTATAAATCAAGGACCACCTATATAGCATGCTATGTTAGAGTTAACTCTAATCTACATTAAATTATTTTCAAGTAAATTTATTTGGGAACTATGTTAGAATCTTTAAAAAAATACATACTGGTACATATCTATTCCACCATCAGTGGAATTCATTAAAAAATTGCAATATACCATCATTTAATGCAAACCAGAATACAGACGTTAATGGTTTTGCATTTTCAGCAATTATAAACTTTGCTTCTTGATGAATTCAGTGCCAATGAAACAGATGATATTTGCAAAATATGTAGATGTATTTGCCAGTATGATAAATGCAATATATTAAAAGTTATGCATAATACTTGATTTATATTTTGTGTTGGGTTATGTGACAAGCCAATGTAGCTATTGCAGGTAACTGAAAGTAGCAAGAGATATTAAACAGGTTATCTCTCAAACAGGATAGTTTAGTAACCATGGTTTGGCATAGAGATAGTTGGACCTGATCACAGTGGTCCTAGCGACCACATCATGGCAATATCTGATTAGTTGATCAAGTTTCCTTTCCTGTCACCTTAGGGAGACACTCATATCTTTCTGGAAGCATTTTACTTCTAGATCAGTTCTCCATTCTGTATCACACACAGTAAGCGTAGTAGAGTCTAGAAAAGATAATTGCAACCACAGATATCAATCTAATTAGATAAGAGGGCAACTTAAGATGGGGGAAAAAGATCCAGGAAGATAGAAAAACATTGAATATTACCAGAGCATCACTTCGTTGCCAGTAAAGGAACTGAATCCTTTACTGCAGGTCTTGGAGTTAGAATGGCCTTTTATCCTACATGTTTTTCAGTAAAATGATTTCCTAATATTTTTAGAATTATTTGTACTTCTAATATTGCACCCATTTGTAATCCAGTTATTTATCTGCGGAATTTCAGGAGATGTGCCTTTGTGGCACACTAGCCAGGCATTATTATAAGCTTCCTGTTAGTCTAGTTTCCCAGAAGACAGTTCAAGTATATGGGAGCCATACTGACTAAATCACCTTTTGTCATTTAACCTGATCAGAACAAACTATTATCTGTATAAAACTATCAAAAAATGTCAGTTTTTTTTCTGGTCAGATTTGTGCTGGAAGCTGTGATTTGCTGAAGTCTGCTTCAGCCCTCAGTATTGCCTCTAAGCATGGCTCCCTGTTCTTCTCGGCTATCAGTTTTTGTCATTTGTTCAGTCAGCTGGATTCTCGAGCTCAAAACCCAATTCCTGCACGAAACTCCTTCCGATAGTATAAACCACTATATATTTTTTTTGATGCTACACGCATATATTAAAGCAAGATGGCCTGGCAATTAGAAGTCATTTATATTCTAGAATAAAACACTTAAAGCATCTTAAGATTCAAATAAGCATTTGTTCACTGGCTATGTTGCTTCTTCGTGAATATCTTCTCAAAACAATGGAGAAATGGATTTTTCAATATCTGCACTGGTTGTTTCTACTTTTGTGTACACATTCTGTTTATGTATGAGTAGCACAGGAATTAATAATTAGTATTCATGAAAAGAAAAGCCTATTTACTCTGTATAACACACTCACTCTACTTTTATTGCATAAAAGAACGCAGGGATTTCTCTTTCAAGCAGATCTGCTTTGTCGTTGGTCATATTTATCCTTAAGCGCATCAGATTTTTGTTTCTTAAGTAAAAGTAACATTTATTCCTACAGAAGGCAAACAAAATATGCCTCCGGCCACTGCTCATCTTCAAGCTGCTAGCCTTTCTGAAATGTTAACTGAAATAGAAACTGAAGAGAGATTTGATACAGTTGGGGGTCTTCAGGGCAAACTATTGAAATGGCAAGGTTAACTATTGTGTTTTGATTATGTTACAATCAAATATTTATATTGTTGACATCACCGAAAGGTTATATGAGGATCCGGATTGTGGGGACAATAAGCTGACTTTGTATAAAAAGAACAACGCTTAGGGGCCCCCGAAAGCCCTACTAAGCAGGTATATACAAAAGTATGAAGGCTATTGCTTAACGCATTGTAAGCCGCCCTGAGTCTCCGGAGAAGGGCGGCATATAAATTGAAGCAATAAATAAATAATAAATAAATAAATATGACGTGGTGATAAGCTTGTGTAACTTCCAATGCCAAAAAATGATTCCTATGTAGTCTGATGAGCAGAAATATGATTAGTACTGTTCTACTTGGTATTTGCCTGTAGGGTTAGACTTAAGGTTAGTTATAGATTTTTATTCTTTATTTAGCTTTTTTTAAATCCTGTCTTCATTATTCTTATAAATAACCCAGGGCAGCAAAATACCTAATTCTCCTCCTCCTTCTATTTTTCCCACAACAACAACCTTGTGAGGTAAACTGGGCTGAGAGAGTATGACTGGACCAAAGTTACCCAGTCGGTTTTCATGTCTAAGGTGGGACTAGAACTCACAGTCTGCTAGTTTCTATCCAGGTGCCTTAACCACTAAATATATAACCGCTACATATATAATGTAGTAATACATAAGTATTGGATTTGTGAGATATTTATAAGGAACAAATTCTATCACTCATCTATCATTAATTCCCTTCTGTTAATACACATAGTCATCAATATGGTGTACTATTTATTTCTTGGTTTGTTTATTTATAAAATTTATATATTGCTGCAAATTCAGGACTCTCAGTATCTCACAAAACAAGACTATAAAGGGGTCGTTGGTACTCTGAGCTTGCCTGTTTTCTTGCAGCCATTTCATTACCCAAAAGTAGGTAACATCATCAGTGCTAGAGAATGGGGTAACAATATGAAGTAACAATAAAAAACACTAGGCAATTTAAAATGAGACATGACATAGCAAAGATTATATAGTTAAAATCTATAAATTGTTAATTCTTGAGATGTCAGATTACCATCCATTGGGACTAAATATTGTAAAACACTAAATTATGCTGATTTTTCCATTCACCAGTTTTGCTCAAGCAATAGGAAGGCTAATTGTGCTGCACATAGACTTTGGGAGTAGAATGAGTCTGTTAGGGCATTTCACACACAGTTGGAAAACAGCTAATCACATGGCACTCGTTTTGTTGTTACTGCATAACAATGATTGGGGCATAGCAAAATAGCATGCTAAGGACCCACACAGGGTTGGTTTGTTTATCAAATTTAGATACCACCCATCTCACTCTCAGAGTGACTCTGGACTATGAACAGCTAAACGCATAAATGTCATATAAAAATACAACACATCGGTTAAATGGGATTCTTGTAAAAAACAAAGTTGAAATAATTAAAAATTAAAAGATGGAGGAGCACCTTCAAGGCACCTAACTACCCCCAAGGTTCCACGCCATTCTGTCAGTCCTATGCAAGTTGGCAAAACCAGGTCTTTACACACTTGCAAAAGACCAGGAAATCAGGGGCCCCACCTCATCTCTAGGGGAAAAAATATTCCAAAGGGTGGGGACAACAGCAAAGAAGAGTCTCTTCCTGGATACCATTAATCAAAATTCTTTAATTGATGGGGTCCATAACATACCTTGCCTGGGTGATACGTCACGTTGTGAGTGTTGTTCCTAATTTGTTATACAGGTAGTTCTTGATTTATGATCACTATTGGGACTGGAATTTCCATCATAAGCCATTGAAGTCATAAGTTGAGTCATCATATGATCGTATACAATTTTATGCCAATTTTTACGATGGTCATAAGCCACTGTGGTTGTGGGTGCGAATCTAATTTAACCAATGATGCTTTTTTGCAAAAAGCTGTCATGTGACTGCAGGATGCTGCAACTGGTCATAATGAAAGCTGGTGCCAAATTGCAATCATGTGATCATGGAGGTAAGGTAGCGGTTGTAAGTTTAAATTTAGGTCATAATTTAATTTTTCAGAGGCCATTGTTAATTCGACCTATAGTTAAGTGTTCATAGGTCAAGAACTACCTGTACAGTTTTTAAGGATATATGCACTCTCTCTGCTTGACAATTTAACAATGCTACTGTGAATATGAGCTCACTCTGTAACAGCCAGCCTGAGTTTGAATAATCCAAACAATATGGATCATTGTATGTGGGATTCAAAGTGTAAGTAGTTCTACAATCCATATAAATCATGGATTCAGATATAGATACAGATATATCACTGTACAGGTGCATGACGGGTCTTGTTGCACTTGTAATGATTGTCAAATAACTCTTAATAAACTGTGCTATATTGAAGTACATATGAAGCCTAGAATATTTGGCATATAATAGGGTTTATATTCTATCGCTTCTATACCAAATAAAAGTGTCAATTTTTCCAGCCTAAAAAATAATTTTCTTTGCAGCTAGATACAAACAAAATGAAAACATCTCATGTAGAAAAATAGTGCTGTGACCCTGAAGTAATTGATTTTTTTCTGAAAAGTAATGGAAGTTAGGACCCTTTATTAGCTGTGTGTATATTGTACAATAGTTACTTTTTTCTTTGCTTTAAGGGGAAACCTGACCTAAAAATCTATTCAATAACTTTCATTGAAATTCAAGAATGTATTTGATACCTACATTAATATCAAGTAATTATCTCTAGCTATAATAAAATAAAGGTCAAGACTGGTTCTATCTCTTAAGATGGAACACTGCCTGTTTTATTCAACATCTTATTGCAAAAGTATGATTGAAAGAAAAGGGAAAAATGCCTTCTAATAGATTCCAATATAAATTTGCAAGATTGGTTCTTCGGATCTGTGATAGTTTAATTTTGTTGTACAGCACTATGTTGGATTAAAATAAACTCTTGGTCATTTAACCTAGAATGCAGATTTCCTATTTTGCAAGTTTCTCTTTTAATTCTTTTTGAGGTCCCTATCACATGAAAATCCTGATAATATTTACTGTTAATATTAGTACCAGATTAGAGTTGAAAAGTGAGCTAAATAAAACGGACCTTTTATGGTGCCTCTTCTGAATTTCAGTGCTTCTTCTCAAGGACTAATCTCATAGTTCAGATGATTAAAACAGGAAATTGAAGGTTTAGCATAAGAAGGGATTTTTATCTTGTGAAAAGATCTTTGAATGTTTGTGTTAATAGTTTTGGGTCTCTGCATCATTATATTAAAAGGTGACATAATTTGATTGGTTTACATTTCTACTGAAAATTGCTATTGTTCTTTAGTAATGAATAAATCTGCAATTGCTTATTTAATTTTTTTTAATAACTGCATGACATCCTTCAAAATTATAAATATATTATAGGTTTAAAAATTCTCTTACTAAAGGAATACATCTGAATTACAGCATGTCACTAGTAAATATTTTTAATTACCATAGAAGTATTTTATAGTAGGTGCTGACCATTGAGTGATAAATAAATATAAATGATTTGATAAACCAGGCCTTTCTATTGTACAGTTTATCATTTAAATTCATATTGATTATTACAGTTGTTACAGGTAGTCCTTGACTTATGACCATTCAATTAGCAACCATTCAGAATTATGACGGTGCTGAGCAAAGAGATGTATGACCTATACTTGTGGTTATAGCTGCTACAGCACCCCCAAAATCTTGGCCTACTACCCATCCTGGTGGATCCCCACAACCTTAGGGCCTTCTCCCTGCCCCATTACCCCTTGCTCTACATCAGCTGATTCTCTTTCACAAAGATGATCTTCAGAAATCTTTTTGGAAAGGCAATTTTTTGGCCATCTTTTGGAAGCTTATAAAACAGCACCCACTTCCAGGATGGCACTAGATGGCTTTTGTATAGGAAAACCATGGGCTGATTCTCTTTTGGAAAGGTGGATTGTCTTTCTGAAAGAGCATCTATCCGATTTGTTGTGCAACATTCCTGCAGAAGTTGCCTTGTAGCATTCTAGAAGTGGCTGCCACCTCATGTTCCACTTAATGACAAATCTGGGGAGAGCCAGATTTTTAAGCAAGGCAGTCACTTGAGCTTGCTTAATGACCACAACTTATGACCATAATTCTAGCTCAGTTATGGTCGTAAATCAAGGACTACCTGTAATTCATAACGAGCTGTTTGTTGACTTCTATCTCTAACAGGAGTATTCTGTAAGCTGCTCAGAATCACATCAAACTTCAGAATGGATGGCAACTAAATTTGATAATAATTATAATAATCATATAATTACAATAATTATAACAATCCTAAAAAAAGATTTGTGCTACCTTTTGGTCCTTGAATGACTCTTTACATTAGTATTCAATCTCAGTATTTTTTTTTACCATAATTGATTCTGTTAAATCCAAAAAAAAAAAAAGATTATTTTTCTTGTGTTTAGCTGTTTTATTTTGCTGCAATGTGCTTTGGGGCCTAGATTTGTGTTGAAATAATTCACAGGAAAATGTTTGCCATAACAATCTTTGATTTGTTTAAAATCTATAGAGTGAGTTGGGGTCACAAAAGTCAAGATGGTGAATTGCAACTCTGCAATTGAAGTATCACCCCACTGTATGTGTAGGCAATATTGATGCCTGTACAAAAGGGAGTTGATGGCACAATTGTGATTCCCACTCTTGATGTTTTGGACAACCCCAATCCCGTTGCAGACAGCCTGGTCTCAGAGCAATTTTCTGAAATAGCAGCAACAATAGCAGTGTGAATGTATATATTTTCAGGATATTTATATATCTGGGACAGCTGGAAATATAAATAAAACCCTTCTGAAAACTCCAAGATAAAATCTCATGTTGAAGGACTTACATCTGTGTATTCAAATTTTAATTTTCCCACGATCAACATATCCAAATTTTGACAGAATATCAAGTATCGTATCAACTGGAAAGTTAAACTCCTGTAAGTTTATGAGAGAAGAATAACAACTAAATAAATCCGTAGCATTATTGATTTTTTTGTGTTTATCCATGTTGGTTTTCATGTTTTGTTTTCATTGTAAAACACACTGCTGATTTTTAAAAAATTGAATTAAACTAGCTCAAGGTAATTTAGCAGTAATGTTAAATATATATATATATATATTAACTTTAATATACTAATTTTCAGAAAGGCGCACAGACATTAAAGTTGTAATCTTTTAATCAATATTGTTTATAGCTAATTATAACTACTGTGCCTTTGGGCCAAATCAGCGTGGGAGAACATATTTTATGTAATAATGTTCTGTAGCAATATGATTATCTGTAGACATTTTTTAAAAAAAAACCCCACAAAGCCCATTTAGTTACGGATGTGCTATTTACCTCTGCTGAAAATAAAAAGTGTCCATGAAGTGTATGTAAACATGAACGTAGCACTGATCAGCAAGTTTTAAATCAATCTTGTCTTTTCTTAGGATAGCACAATGTTGAATAGCCTTATAATTTAGGATGAGCCTTGATTTCTATCTTCCATAGCTATATGTAGACACAATTGCACAATAACTATATGTAGGCACAATAATTTCAAATGGGAAACGATCCAGCTTCCTTCATGTATTTGAGGCAACTATATAAAATACAATTTTATAATTAAATTATGACTAGTTGCTAACAGTATGAACTGAGCAGTGTGTTATGTCCTTATAAGGACATCCGCCCAGATTGGCTGCCAGCCACCGGGCGGGAAGATTTGAATCCCTGTCAGGGGGCGGTGCGTCTGCCGGAGCGAATATAAGGAGAGCCCCGGCAGCGCACAGCCAGTCTTGCTACTGTTTCTTGTACTCAATAAAGGTTACTAATGTAACGAGCTGGTCACGTCTTCTGTTCCTGCGCCTGATCTAACACTGGCGACGAAGGACTAGAGAAGAGAACCTGAACAAGACTCGCGGCACGAGCGCCCACCGAGCTGAAGTCACTTCACCACAGTGACCCCCAGAATGGCTACCCCGCAAGCCCCGATGACCGCACTGAATCCATTCGACCCATCCTGGGAAAAGTGGAGGTCATACATGGTCCGCTTCCGACAATTCCTGCGAGGTAATGGCTACCAGAACCTCGACGATGAGAGGAAAAGAGCCCTCTTCCTGGCTCATTGCGGATCGGACGTCTTGGAGATGGCGATTGACCTCGTGTCACCCAGGGACATTGAAGAGATGTCCTGGAACGACCTGCAGGAAGTCCTACAGGAGCACTACGCACCTACAGGCACCCCCATCGCAAACAGATTCACCTTCCAGCAAAGAAACCAGCGGGAGAGGGAATCCATCAAGGAATTCGTGGCAGCGCTTCGCCAAATCGCCGCCAACTGCGAGTTCGACAACGTGGATAATGCCATCCGAGACCGCGTTGTTTTTGGAATGCGAGATGTGGGTCTACAAAAGAAGTTCCTCAGCCGGAAGAGGATCCCACTCAAAGACGTCCTCGACGAAGCAACAGCGGCTGAGACATCTGAGCAAGCAGCCGCTGCGATGGTAAAAGCAAGAGGGATCCATAAGATCCACAAGTCGGGCCTGACCTCATCAGACGAGGCAACCACGCAATCTGAGTCTGATGGGGAAATGGCCGTCCACAAGGTTGCCCGCCCCCCCAGGCGGGAAAACCCACAGCATGGCGACCGGGGAGAACGATGCAGCAGCTGCAGAGGCGACCACCCCAGGGCAAACTGCAGATGGAGAGACGCGACCTGCCGCTGATGCCTGAAGAGAGGGCACATCGCCGAGGCCTGCAGAGCCACAGATCCAGCCCCGGAGCCACCCAGACCACGTTGTCGGGAGAATCGCAAAGACAATCAGAGGACATCCAAACGGTCCTCAAACCAGTCCCGGCGCGGGGAGGAGGAATATCCCCGGAGTAGAACGGTGCACCAGACCACCATTGCTCACACAAGCGACGAGGGGACCACCAAGTTCCACGTGACGCTGCTGGCAGAGGGGTCCCCATGCAAGATGGAGGTAGATTCTGGATCCGCCTACTCCATCATGGACTGGCAGCACCTACAGCAGCTGAAGCCATCCTGCAAGAAGACCCAGCTGAAAATCCCGAAGTCGAGGCTTGTGGACTTCAACGGAAACCCCATTGGAATCCTGGGCAGAACCACCATCCACATCAAATACAAGGACTTTAAAGGAGAGCTGCCCATCACCATCGTGGAGAACAGCCGACCGAACCTGTTAGGAGTGGAGTGGTTTAAGCCGCTGGGGCTTTCCATCGAGGGCATCCATGAGATCCACAGGGACGAACTCGACACCATCATCGAAGAGTTCAAGGAAGTCTTCGATGGTAAGCTGGGAAAATTTGTGGGGAGGCCAATTTCCTTTAATCTGGACAAGGGAATCACCCCAATTAGGCTTAAGCCCCGCCGAGTTCCGTTTGCCCTGCGGCCTAAAGTAGATGAGCAGCTGGATAAGCTGATCGCCCAGGGCGTCCTGGAACCGATCGATCATGCCTCATGGGAAACCCCCATTGTGACCCCACTGAAGCATGATGGGTCTGTGCGCATCTGCGCCGACTACCGTTGTACCATCAACAAGGCATTGGCACAGAGCGCATACCCAGTCCCAGTGGTGCAACACCTGCTGCATTCCCTGGGATCTGGATCAATTTTTGCGAAACTGGACCTGGCCCAGGCTTACCAGCAACTGCCAGTGGACGAAAAAACGGCGGAGGCTCAAACAATTGTCACGCACAGGGGGGCATTCAAATGCAACCGCCTCCAATTTGGAGTCAGCGCTGCCCCCGGAATCTTCCAATCTATGATGGAACGCCTTCTCCAAGGCGTTCCAGGGGTGGTGCCGTACTTCGACGATGTGCTCATCTCCGGTGACTCAAGAGCTCAACTCCTTGAAAGGCTCAGGCTTGTCCTGCAGCGATTCAGGGCCAAGGGCTTGAGGGTCAGGCGGGACAAGTGCATCATAGGAGTACAGGAAGTCGAGTTCCTGGGCTACCTCATTGATAGCACAGGCATCCACCCCACCAAATCAAAAGTGGAAGCAATCCATGAAGCTCCAAGCCCAAAAAACAAAACGGAGCTTCAGGCTTTCCTTGGGTTGCTCAACTTCTACGCCATTTTCTTAAAACAGAAAGCCACAGTTGCTGAGCCACTCCACCGCCTGCTGGGGAAATCGGCTTCCTGGAAGTGGGGCCAGGAAGAGGAAGCAGCGTTCCGGGCCATCAAAGGGCTATTGACATCCAAAAGCGTCCTCATCCAATACAGCGAGACGCTGCCCATCAAGCTGACTTGCGATGCGTCGCCATACGGGGTGGGAGCAGTCCTCAGCCATGAACTGCCCAACGGCACGGAAGCCCCAATCGCCTACTTCTCAAAGACAATGTCCGGCACGGAGCGCAACTACAGTCAGCTGGACAAAGAAGCCCTGGCCATCGTGGCTGGAGTGAAGCGTTTCCACGAATACCTCTACGGAAGACGCTTCACCATCGTCACCAACCATAAGCCACTCCTGGGGCTCCTCGCCGGCGACCAACCCACCCCGACCTTCATGTCCCCACGGATGACAAGATGGGCCATCTTCCTAGCCGGCTACTCCTATAGGCTCGTGCACCAGCCAGGCACAGCCATAGGGAACGCCGATGCGCTCAGCAGATGCCCGCCAAAGAAACCAGTCGAAGACCCAGCCCCCACGCTCCATCTACTCCACATAGATGACGACGCCAGCTGTCCGGTGTCATCCGCAGACGTGGCCGTCCACACCCAAAAGGACCCCACCCTCCGCCAAGTGAAGTCCTGGGTCCTCAGAGGGTGGCCGTCGGAAACGCCAGAGGAAAAGTTCAGCCCGTTCGCCAGGAAACAGAAGGAGCTGTCCACCATGAAGGGCTGTCTGCTATGGGGAGACAGGGTGCTGATTCCCAGCACTCTGCAATGGCGGACGCTAGAAACGCTGCACAAAGGGCATCCGGGCATCGTTCGCATGAAGGCCTTGGCACGGAGTTACGTCTGGTGGCCCTCCATGGACAAAGACATTGAGCAATGGGTCTCCAGATGTGACCCGTGCCAAGAAGTTCGCCCAGCGCCACTGCAATCCGAAGTCGCAAAGTGGGAGACCCCCAGCAACCCCTGGGCGAGGATCCATATTGACTTCGCGGGTCCGATGCAAGGGCGACACCTCCTCATCGTGGTAGATGCCTTCTCCAAGTGGCTCGAGGTGGTGCCCATGGCATCTACCACAACAGAAGCGACAATCCGAGCCCTGCGCCGTCTGTTTGCCACACATGGACTACCGGACGTGCTGGTCTCGGACAACGGCCCCCAGCTCACATCACTGGCCATGGAGTCCTTCCTGGCAGGACTGGGCATCCGCCATGCCCTCTCCGCTCCATACAGGCCGGCCGGAAACGGACAAGCGGAACGGATGGTCCGGCTCACAAAAGAAGCCCTCACCAAGATGGGCCCGGGAGACTGGCAAGAACGCATCGACGACTTCCTCCTCACCCAGCACATCACGCCGCATGCCACCACCCACAAGAGCCCGGCCGAACTCCTCATGGGCAGAAGGTTGAGGTCACCCTTGGACTGGCTGCACCCCCAATACAGCCCGGAAGTGACCGCAACCGCCAGCCGGCCGCTTCGCGCCTTCAGCAAAGGAAATTCAGTTTTCGCGCTGAATTTCAATGGCTCTCCTAAGTGGCTGAAGGGGAAGATTGCCAGCACAACCGGCCCCAAATCCTACACCGTCGAGTTGGAAGATGGACAGGTCGTGAGACGTCACATCGACCAACTCCGGAAAAGGTGGGGGGGAGCACACGAAAACCAGCCTGACGAGGTAGGCCTACAACACCCAGACGAGGTAGGCCTGCAACACCCCGACGAGGTAGGCCGACAACACCCAGACGAGGTAGGCCTACCACACCCCTGCGAGGCAGAGCAACGCCATCCCGACGAGGTCGGCCCAGCACACTACCAGGCACTGTCACGTCGGCAGCGCAGCGAGGTAGACCGGGGCCAACCACACGGGGGATGGCAACACCAACCCGACCAGGTGGACACCCGGCACAGCAGGGCCAGGGACCCCCGACCCAGCCCGCAGGTAGACCGGGACCTGCCCTGAAGGGGAGCACCGCACCCTACCAGTGAAGGCAACCCACGGCAGCCCTACCAGGGAGACCTCAACGCAAGGCGAGTAGACGGGGGACCGTCGCAGATGGGCACACCACAGCACATGGGCGAGGGTGGCACACGACTCCCCGGCGAGGGGGACCCCCGCCCAACGCAAGAAACAACCCGGCAACAACAACCCAACCCAGACGACCCCAACCACCAACTGGCGGTAGACCAGGGACTAGGGGGAAGGGAAAGCCGACAACAACCCAGCCAGGGAGGCCTGCGCCACCCCGGCAGGGGAGACCTCCACCAGCCCGAGGAGGAAGCCCCACAACGACACCCCGACCAGGTCGACCACCACCAACCCGACGGGGAAGGCCAGCGCCAGCCCGGCAAAGGAGACCTGCGCCACCCCTGCAAGGTCGGACACCGCTACCCGAACCAACACCACCCACAGCGAGCAGACCGGACCCAAGGGCACCGGCCCGAACCACCCTCTGGACCACAACGAACCGGGCCGCAGCAGAACCGCAGCTACCGGGAGACACAGGAAGAGCAAGTGACAGCCGGGGTCTTACCGAGACTCAGACGCTCTTCCCGGGTCGAGACCGAACAGCACCGCCGAGGCGAAAGATCCACAGGCCAGGAGGAAGACCACCAGAACCAGCCATCCAAGGTTTGCGGTCCGGCCGGAGGCGCTGAGGGTGACCCCGCACACTCGCCAGCCGAACCGAGCCCGGTTCCGGGGAAGGAGCCAGGAGCCACAGGAACCCCGTCCGTCCAGGGCGGGGACGCGGAAGAAATGAGACTGCGCAGGTCAAGTAGGGTGCCTAGGCGTCCTACGTACCTGCGGGACTACGTCACGTTCATTGACGAACGCTGAACTGTTTTTTTTCTCTGGACTAGGGGGGAGGAGTGTTATGTCCTTATAAGGACATCCGCCCGGATTGGCTGCCAGCCACCGGGCGGGAAGATTTGAATCCCTGTCAGGGGGTGGTGCGTCTGCCGGAGCGAATATAAGGAGAGCCCCGGCAGCGCACAGCCAGTCTTGCTACTGTTTCTTGTACTCAATAAAGGTTACTAATGTAACGAGCTGGTCACGTCTTCTGTTCCTGCGCCTGATCTAACACAGTGAGTTACATTTCTTGCATATCATGCATGAGTGGTATTGATTGCATTTCTTAGAATCCAGTCAAAATGTATGGATTCTGTTTCTTGTGGCTCTTGGTCTAGTAAAATTTGATTTTAAGTAGCTATACTGTAATTGTAAAAAATTACTCAAGAATACAACTTTAAAAAAATGGATAGAATTCAACTCATGCCAAGTCAATTCAGCCTCAATGGGCAAATTTTATGAGCAAATTAGAAGTAATGTTTAAAATATTGCTGACTAGTGTCATTTGAAGAATACAATCTAAAAACAAAAGGTCTTACATCTGACAGGATTGTTCATTTGTGAAATGGATATTAAAGGCAATTTCAAGTACAGTGGGGCAAACAAGTATTTAGTCAGCAACCAATTGTGCAAGTTCTCCCACTTAAAAAGATGAGAGAGGCCTGTAATTGTCATCATAGGTAGACCTCAACTATGAGAGACAAAATGAGAAAACAAATCCAGACAATCACATTGTCTGATTTGGAAAGAATTTATTTGCAAATTATGGTGGAAAATATTTGGTCACCTACAAACAAGCAAGATTTCTGGCTCTCACAGACCTGTAACTTCTTCTTTAAGAGGCTCCTCTGTCCTCCACTCATTACCTGTATTAATGGCACATGTTTGAACTTGTTATCAGTATAAAAGACACCTGTCCACAACCTCAAAAGTCACACTCCACTATGGTGAAGACCAAAGAGCTGTCGAAGGACACCAGAAACAAAATTGTAGACATGCACCAGGCTGGGAAGACTGAATCTGCAATAGGCAAGCAGCTTGGTGTGAAGAAATCAACTGTGGGAGCAATAATTAGAAAATGGAAGACATACAAGACCACTGATAATCTCCCTCGATATGGGGCTCCACACAAGATCTCACCCCGTGGGGTCAAAATGATCACAAGAACGGTGAGCAAAAATCCTAGAACCACACAGGGGGACCTAGTGAATGACCTGCAGAGAGCTGGGACCAACGTAACAAAGGCTACCATCAGTAACACACTACGCCGCCAGGGATTCAGATCCTGCAGTGCCAGATGTGTCCCCCTGCTTAAGCCAGTACATGTCTGGGCCCGTCTGAAGTTTGCTAGAGAGCATTTGGATGATCCAGAAGAGGATTGGGAGAATGTCATATGGTCAGATGAAACCAAAGTAGAACTGTTTGGTAGAAACACAACTCGTTGTGTTTGGAGGAGAGATGCTGAGTTGCATCCAAAGAACACCAAACCTACTGTGAAGCATGGGGGTGGCAACATCATGCTTTGGGGCTGTTTCTCTGCAAAGGGACCAGGATGACTGATCAGTGTACAGGAAAGAATGAATGGGGCCATGTATCGTGAGATTTTGAGTGCAAACCTCCTTCCATCAGCAAGGGCGTTGAAGATGAAACGTGGCTGGGTCATGACAATGATCCCAAACACACTGCCTGGGCAACGAAGGAGTGGCTTCGTAAGAAGCATTTCAAGGTCCTGGAGTGGCCTAGCCAGTCTCCAGATCTCAATCCCATAGAAAACCTTTGGAGGGAGTTGAAAGTCCGTGTTGCCCAGCGACAGACTCAAAACATCACTGCTCTAGAGGAGATCTGCATGGAGGAATGGGCCAACATACCAGCAACAGTGTGTGCCAACCTTGTAAAGACTTACAAAAAACGTTTGACCTCTGTCATTGCCAACAAAGGATATATAACAAAGTGTTGAGATTAACTTTTGATATTGACCAAATACTTATTTCCCACCATAATTTGCAAATAAATTCTTTCCAAATCAGACAATGTGATTGTCTGGATTTGTTTTCTCATTTTGTCTCTCATAGTTGAGGTCTACCTATGATGTCAATTACAGGCCTCTCTCATCTATTTAAGTGGGAGAACTTGCACAATTGGTGGCTGACTAAATACTTTTTTGCCCCACTGTATAAAGTTCTTGACTCACTGGTGTAGTTAGGATAGCTTCCTATGGAAATAACAGCAAACATTCTTACAATTTCCTTTATATACACTGCAAATATATAAGCATTTTTATTGTCTGCAGGAATATTTTCATGTTAAGTTATCCATATGTAAACCACTGAAAACCTTTACATGGTAACATTTACAGTGTTGTTTAGTACCGTGTTTCCCCAAAAATAAGATCCTGTTTTATATTTTTTTGAACCCCGAAATAAGTGTTTGGCCTTATTTTTGGGGAGGTCTTATTTTGGGGCACATGAAGGAAACCAGAGGAAATGGCGGGGACTAGCTGCACATGCATTTAAATATTTTTGGGGAGGGCCTGTTTTCACTGGGGTGGGCTTATTTTAGCGCATGCACTCAAAAGCCCGATTGGGTTTATTATCAAGGGATGTTTTATTTTAGGGGAAACAGGGTATCAAAATGTTTTTAATTTATGAATTGTCTATGGTGCCTTTATATCCCTACATAAATTATTTTCCTAAAAATACAACACTTGAAATAAACCATTAACTTGAGCAATTTCTATATGAAAATGTAAAATTTTGGGCCCCTTTCTGAGTCGGGATTCCTTATACAAAGTCACTCATGCTCTCGTCACTTCTCGCCTGGACTACGCTAATGCTCTCTACATGGGGTTCCCCTTGAGGAGCACCTGGAGGCTCCAACTGGTCCAGAATGCGGCCGCGCGGGTGATCACGGGAGCGATATGGCGCTCCCATATAACACCTCTCCTGCGCGAGCTGCACTGGCTCCCGGTGGTCTTCCGGGTGCGCTTCAAGGTGTTGGTTCTCACCTTTAAAGCACTCCATGGCTTAGGGCCAGGGTATTTACGAGACCGCCTGCTGCTACCGATAACCTCCCACCGGCCAATACACTCTCACAGAGAGGGCCTCCTCAGGGTGCCATTGGTTAAGCAATGTCGGCTGGCGGCCCCCAGGGGGAGAGCCTTCTCTGTGGGAGCACCCGCCCTCTGGAACGAGCTACCTCCCGGAATACGGCTGATTCCGGATCTCCGCACTTTCCGTAAGGCCCTGAAGACGTTTTTATTTCAGCAAGCCGGTCTGACCTGAATAGGTTTTAGGGGTTTTTTAATTGTATTGCTAGGGGTTTAAATTGGGGCGGCCGTTTAATTTAATTTATTTTTAATTCTTTTAACTTTTATATTGTATATTATTTTAATTCTCGGCTGTTCACTGCCCTGAGTCCCTTCGGGGAGAAGGGCGGGATATAAAATAAATAAATAAATAAATAAATAATAAATAAACAAATAATAAATAAATAAACAAATAAATAAACAAATAAATAAATAAATAAAATATCCATTGATTTTTATCTATCATTTGACGATCGGAGACAGGCTTAACAAAAAAAACTACTTTGAAATTTTTTCCAAAAGTTTTTTTTTTTAACTAGGAACTTGTAGCTAGATTGACACTGTACAAGCTTAAATAGTGTTAGAGATCTTCATCTGTCATATTTGAAAAATTGAATTAATTTGTTAGAGATTAAAAGAAGAAACATGTTGGGATTATGTGTTTAAAATAAATCATTTTGGGTTTGTTTTAGATCAGGGTGGAAAGAAGGAAGACATGCACAACATAGAACAATGTCTCTTTGGGGAAAATAAAAACAAGAATTAGGACTTTGTCTTGGCAGGATATGCATTTAATTAATGACAGGTCTAAGAAGCAGGTTGATCAGTATGAACAAATCTGCATTTTTGGAGTTAGTTGTAAAGCATTTACAAGCATGACTACTACATATACCTAAATTGGTTCATACTTTCAGAATAGATAAATTGGCATAAAAATAAATTGATAAGCTGTTTTAAGACCCAAGTTTATAGCAATAGCAATAGCACTTACACTTACATACCGTTTTACAGTGCTTTACAGCGCTCTCTTAAGTGGTTTACAGACTCAGCCTCTTGCCCTCAACAATCTGGGTCCTCATTTTACACACCTTGGAAAGATGGAAGGCTGAGTCAACCTTGAGGCTGGTGAGATTCGATCTGCCAAACTGCTGGCAGCCGGTGATCAGCAGAAGTAGCCTACAGTATTGCACTCTAACCACTGTGCCACCATGGCTCTTATAATTAATTGATAGTCAAATAGCAACTAAGATTATTTGTGATGATGCAAATCTAAATCCTAAAATGTTTGTATATATTTTTAATAAATGTCAAATATTCTTCTAAGTAGGATATATTTTCATTACTTTATTTTAGCAGCAGCATCATTCCGCAAAGCTTTTTTTTTAACCAAGAAAGAATGCAACTAAGCCATTTTCAACATATGAAAGTAGATCTCATTTAGATCAGCTGCAGTCTTTAAATACTATCACTCAAACTTAACAAATTGTTAAGAACTATTTATTCATTCCTTTATTTAAATAATTTAATATGACTATCAAACTAATGACAATGACTCTGGGTGGTGCATAGAGATTTAAAACCAAACATAATTTTAAGAATAGAAAATTAATAATCATAAGCAATTCTAATTATTGATAGTGCTTTTTTAATTTTGCAAACTACTTAGCTTGAGGATTCTTTTTTATCTAGATGTATTTTGCTTGGCTAAAGATGTTAAAAGGAGCCATAAATATTTCAAAATGTAATATAAAACACTGAAAAGAGTACAAATTACTACGAAGGCAGAATGTAAGAATTATTGATTGATTGACAACATGAAAGTAGAAACGTTTATTTCAGAGATTCAAAGCATAATGGAAGACAAGACATTTCTGGTTTCCTTTGTTATCTTTACATTCAAATGTCTAAAATACAGCTGTTAGTGACTTCTGTTGAATGAAAATTGCTACTCAAGAAAATAGATTTAGATATGTTTTCTTGAACCATGGATATCTTGTGAAAAATTTGGATTTGGTTTTATCTTAGCCCACTAAGCAATTTTCATTTCTTTAGTGTTTAAGAAACTGACAGTATTCAAACCATTAGAGAAGAAAGCACTATAGTTTGAGGAGTCAATGCATGGAAACTATTAGAGAATAAAATGTATTACATATACAGTATACATTTATACATATATTACTATACTATACATTAGCAGTGCATATAGCCTATTTGATCTAATGATTAAGGCATCAGCCTAGAAAGCCGGAGATGGTGAGTTCAGGTTTCGCTTTAGCGAAACTGCTGGGAGAGTTTGGGCCAAGTCACTCTTTCTTAATCCAACCTACTTCTCAGGGTGGTTGTTGTTAGAAAAATAGCAGGAGAAAGGTGTAGGAAGGATATGTTTAGCGCCTTGAGTTATTGGTAAAAAGAATAAAGGCTGGATACAAATAAATAAATAAAATAGATATAAAGTAGTCAAGTATGCTATATTTCAGCATGAAGTAAGTATTTAAAAGTTCTACATCCAGGAGTAAATATATTTTTAATATTTGCCTACCTATTATTCTATAATTGTTATTGCTGAGTAACCATTCTCATTAAACACTAGGTAATTTTCCTTTTCTTAGCTGGGGTGAGGTATGTGATATTTTTAGGTGTAAAACATACCCACATGATCTGGCTGAATTCATTCATGGGAACATAAGCGGATCTGTACTGGAAATTTTTTTCAAACCTTATTATTAGTAAACTTTAATTGATTATGGTAAACTTTAGTTATGCAGTTGATATTTCCAACATAGTCCTGTTTTCTATCTGGACTATGATTTCTTTTTCCTAATGGTGAAAAGCTTATATCCAATCTAATCCAAATCACCATGAGCATCATCAAAAAAGTATATTTATTTTTAAGCCACAGCAATGCTTTTTAGCTCATGTCTCTTTGCCACTGTTACTGAATCCTATTTTGTTGTTTTATGTTATGGAGTTAAAAGTAATCAGGGCTGAAAGCCATTGATAGAAAATAAGACTATGAATTTTTCCAGTTCCCCTAAATTCTACTTCAGTATAATCAATAAACAAAACAAGACTGTGTAATTGTGTCAAAAATGTGATAATTTGAACCGGGTTATCTCAATGAGAATTTTTATTGATTTGCTCTATGACCCATTTATTAATATTATCCATGTATTCTCAGGAGTCTTCACCCAAAGTTCAAAGATCAATAGTCTTCCTATATTGCTTTTTCAAAGCCCAACTTTTGCTTACACAGAGTATCACATGCAAACCATTGCCCATATAGTTCAGATCTTTGTACATATATGCACCTCATAGTACCCAAAAGGAAAAGCTATTCTTAGTATCTTCAGTTTCAATAGTCTATGGAGATTCTCAATCATCCAGGTCATGGTTGTCCCAAAGATGCTTTTTCAAAAAGGTAACTGGACTTCCTTGGTTTTACCTTGAAAACATTCCGCTTCTCATCCAAAAAGCTTCTTCAGTTCTAAGGCTAATTTCACTTTCTATACTGTTGCCATTAGTTTAATCTTTATACTTAAACTGTGTTTTTTTCATTGCTACATCTTGCAGATTATTTGCATTTTCAGCTATCAGAATAGGTCAGGCCTTCCTTTGAACATAATACAAAAATATGGTTTAGCATTTTGGATTCATGCACATTCTGATGTGTTAAAAAATAAATACAATTTATTGAAGCAAACCAAATTCATAAATCACAGTTTATAGTAGACTTGATTTAGTGAGCATAGTTAAGTAAGCATACTGGGTTTGGGGTTACACATAAACTGCAGATAGTTAAAAATAGTACACATTTCCATGCTATAGCATCAAATACATGTGTCTTGCATAAAATGTTTTGAAGCAGTTTTGAAGCTAAATTTTACTTTGTCATTTTGCATATTATTTCATAAGAAATAATTCTCACTTTATGACAGTTCTAGTATTGTACATTGACTACTGTGCAGAGTACAAAGTTTTCATAAGTTTAATCGGTCACGGATCTCTGAGGTCAGTCATTGAAATGCCTACATATCATAAATAAATTTGTATATTTGGAACATTTCTATTCCTGTACATAATCAGCCAAAATAGTGGCAGAAGTTAATATATTTTCAAATTGCATTTCAGTAGGAACCTTATTTATTATATTGTTTAATCCATGCTAATTAGTAAGAACCTGTCCTTTCAAGACACTGAATTATAAGTATAGGGTGAATCTAATCTTAACTTCATAATTGATGTTTCTCTATAGTTCCATAATTGTTTAACCTTGTCAGACTGTCCCATTGTGTTTGTGTGAATTTTAAACTTAGTATTCATTGAAGTTAATCTATTTTCCCCTCTATTACAACTCCCACTTGGAGTTCCTGAAATATATTAGATAAGCTCATGGAATGGGTATTGTTTTATCATTTGCTAATAGTTACTTGAATATACAAGGCAGAATTATTGTAGCTCCCTCAAATATGATAAGATACAAGTAACAAAGACCATATATTTTGCCCATATTATTGCATTTAATATAGTATCTTGGAAGTGGACAATATAATAAAAGTAGGATTGAAGATACTTATGATTCTTCTTTCCCCTGAGACTTCTCATGGACTTCCCTGTCCCTTTGGATGAGGCACAATTGGTTGGAAGAAGATAAAGGACTTTCTTTCCACAGTCACTTTCAGGATGTCAGTATTTTACCTTGATATTTTTTTTACTTCCTCTCCAAAGTTTTCTTTTCCACTGACTTTTCATGTTTCTTTTCTTTTTTGGTTATAAGAAAGTGTTTGGGTAGAAAATTATGTAATGTTTTTAGTCTGCTAATGATGTTTACATATTTACATTTTCTTCTTTATCAACTTTGAATTTAATTGAACATAAATTATCTTGATTGACATAAATATATTGGGAAGTTTTCATGTTTCCTACGTCAATAATAATACATGCATAATAATATATATTAGTTGGGCAGTTTCAAAATTGTTATCAGTCAGGAACATAACCGGCAAACTGAAGAGGCATGTAAAACTAAATGTCTCAAGTAGCTAATCATTCTTGAAATACAGGTGTCAAGCAATTTAAAGCAAGGTTTTCTTCTCTCTGATTCTGAATTATAAAATAATGTTAGGACTATTACTGCATCAGATACGATGATACAGAAAAATGGGAATATTTCAAGAATGCTGTTTATAACGCCATCTTGTCAGTATTTGGTAAGGAGATCAGAAAAACAGCAGATTGGTTTGAAGCCCATTCGGGGGAATTGACGCCAGCCATCGAGGAAAAAAGGAGAGGTCTAATTGCATATAAAGTCTGTTCCAGTGAGCGCAACCTACAGGTTCTGCGAGCTGCTTGTAGCAAAGTCCAACAGACCGCCAGGAGATGTGCTAACAATTATTGGCTGCAGCTTTGTTGTCGGATCCAGATAGCAGCTGACACAGGCAACATCAACGGGATGTATGATGGCATCAAGCAGGCCTTAGGTCCAACTCAGAAGAAATCTGCCCCTCTGAAGGTTGCTACAGGTGAGGTTATCCAGGACCGAGCACAGCAGATGGCACGCTGGATGCAGCACTACTCTGAGTTATATTCCAGAGAAAATGTGGAACCGAAGAAGCATTAAATAACATTGAGTGCCTGCATGTCTTGAAGGAGCTTCACAGTGAACCAACTTTAGAAGAACTAAATGCGGCCCTGGACTTCCTTGCCTCTGGCAAGGCACCCTGGAAAGATAACATCCCTGCTGAAGTTCTGAAGGGCTGCAAAGAGAACATCCCCTCTGAATTGCATGAAATCTTCTGTCTTTGTTGGAGGGAAGGTGGAGTACCACAGGACATGAAGGATGCAATTATTGTCACACTGTACAAGAACCAAGGTGATGGGGTGACTGTAACAACTACCATGGCATCTCTCTTCTTAGTGTTGTAGGGAAGCTGCTTGCCCGTGTCGTACTGAAGAGGCTCCAGGTGCTTGCAGAGAGAGTCTATCCAGAATCACAGTGTGGATTTCGAGCCAACAGGTCCACTACTGACATGGTATTTTCCCTTAGACAGCTGCAGGAGAAATACAGGGAACAAAGACAGCCACTTTTCATAGCCTTCATAGATCTTACAAAGGCTTTTTGACTTTTGACTTAGCAGGGACGGCCTTTATAAAATTCTCCCCAAGATTGGATGTCCACCTCAGCTCCTCAACATCATCAGGTCCTTTCATGAGAAAATGAAGGGCACTGTAGTTTTTGATGGCTTAACATCAGATTCCTTTGATATTCGAAGTGGAGTGAAGCAGGGCTGTGTCCTCACGTCAACTTTATTCAGGATCTTTTTTGCTGTCATGCTGAAACATGCTTTTGGAACTGCAACAGAGGGTATTTATCTCCAGACCAGATCATACAAAAAACTCTTTAATCTCTCTAGATTGAGAGCAAAGTCTAAAGTCCAGCTGAAATGTTTACGGGATTTCCTCTTCGCTGACGATGCTGAAGACCTTCAACAATTTATGGACAGTTTTAGCAAGGCCTGCCAAGTCTTTGGACTAACAATCAGCCTGAAAAAAACACAAGTCATGGGTCAGAATGTGGATTCACCTCCCTGTATTACAATCTCTGCACAAGAACTGGAGGTCGTCCATGACTTTGTGTACTTCGGCTCAACTATCTCTGATACTCTCTCTTTAGATACTGAGCTGAATTAATGTATTGGTAAAGTGGCCACCACATTTTCCAGACTTACAAAGAGAGTATGGCTTAATAAGAAGCTGACAGAACATACAAAAATCCAGGTCTACAGAGCCTGCATCCTGAGCACACTCTTGTACTGCAGTGAGTCTTGGACCCTTTAAGCACGGCAGGCAGGAAGTTGAACACCTTTCATATGCGCTGTCTCTGACATATTCTTGGCATCACCTGGCAGGACAAAGTTCCAAATAGCGCAGTCTTGGAACGTGCTGGAATTTCTAGCATGTATACACTATTGAAACAGCGTTGTTTACGCTGGCTTGGGCATGTCGTGAGAATGGCTGATGGTTGGATTCCGAAAGATCTCCTGTATGGAGAATTAGTGCAGGGAAAGCGCCTCAGAGGGAGACCACAGCTGCAATATAAGGATATCTGCAAGAGGGACCTAAAGGCCCTGGGAATGGACATTAACAACTGGAAACCTTGACCTCCGATCGTTCAGCTTGGAGGCTAAAGACGCAGCATGGCCTTCTCCAATTTGAAGAGACATTTGTTCAGCAGGCTGAGGCAAAGAGGCAGTCTAGGAACCAGCGAAATCTGGGGGCTGAGCAGGGGGCTGCCCTCAGTGAGGAACGGATTGCCACTCTTGAATTTTAGTCACACTAGATGCTGTTT
The DNA here is from genome assembly GCA_022577455.1 of Arizona elegans. Lineage (NCBI taxonomy): Eukaryota > Metazoa > Chordata > Lepidosauria > Squamata > Colubridae > Arizona > Arizona elegans. Next base: position 132,461,537 of record JAKOOJ010000002.1, on the reverse strand, counting down.
CAGGACCTCTTTCCAGAGCACAATACCATAGTCTTTTGAGACTGAAAGATGCCAATGTATTACTGCATCTGAAAGCAATTCCTGTAAAATTTACTGAAAAGAAATGAGTGGATACATGATGCACAGCACTTTGTCAATATTAATTTTATTCCACCCAATTTCCATTGCCCTGTGTTTTTATAACATTTTAAATCATGCAAAATAAATCTGCATTTTTGAATTGTCATGTTGGGAAATGTTCATAATTTTTAAAATACTGGTAGTTGTTTTTCATTTAAACTTGGCTCCTGGCAATTTACATACAGTGTAAACATCCAGGCAGTTTTCCCTGCATCAGTGCTGCCTTTCAGGATAATTTTTTGAATTCCCATTCTAGTGTGTGTATCCATTAAGTTGCAAATGGTTTCCATCTAAGTTCTAACATGAGGAGCTCGCCTTAGCTCTCTGAATTAGCCAAGACTGGCTATGTGCTGCCAATCTACATGACACAAAGTATTTACAGTTTCCTATAGGGTGATTTCCAATTAGGCTGTTGAATTACTTGAATATTGCTCTTAACCAAAGCATTCCGAATATTTGAGTTAAACAACAAATTTAATGATCGAACTAAGTCAAATAAACATGATAAATCAATGTTATATGTTTCAGTACAAAATACTGCTGGCCTTGTATCCTAAATCATGGATTATTTCTTCCAAAGTAGCATTGCTGCTTGACAGAAAATCTGATTAAAATCTGATTAAAATCTGATTAAAATCTGATCAATTATAAATTGATTTCCGAATTGTATCATGTCTGTCAGGGGAATACAGGTAGTCCTCGACTTAGGGCCATGATGGAGCCTACCCTTTATAGTCTCGAGTCATGATGGTTGTAACCTGGGTCATCATGTGACCCACCCAATTTTATGGCAATGGTCATTAAGCATATCTGCTTAACATAAAATTGTTAAGAGGACACTATGGGTGTTGAGCAAACCCATTGTTAGCTATGGGGAAGTAAACCCATTTTTGGCAACAAAAAAACCCAACATTATAAATCATGTGACCATAGGAGACAGCAAACAGCTGTAAATGCAGGCCGGTTGCTGAGCACCCGAAATGCAGTCACATGCCTGCAGAGACCAGGGCAGCCATCAAAAACTGGATTGTAAGTATCTTTTTTGGGTGGCTCCATCGTTGGTTTGAATAGTTGTAAATTGAGGACTGCTTCTAAGCTACCTTTTTAAAATGGCAATTTAAATATGTTTGTAGGCTGTGTGAGAATATTTCAGTGATTCTACTGAAATGTCCCTGCACAAGATGCCTTTAAGAAAGGAATAGACACATTTTTGGAAGAAGCAGCCATGGGTATTTTCAGATTAGAATTTTGTAGCTATGTTGAAGGCTGATATCTGAAGGCCAGCTGCTGAAAAATTGTGTTAGTAGTCATTGCTGCATGCTTGACTAGATATATTTTTGCTCTACCATACCAGCAAATATGTTGCGCTGTCTATTGCTCCACTGCACTATGTTTTCACGTTTTAAGGATGGGGTACCTTTAAGATGGAAGATGGAGCCTATTTACAGGTGACTGCTGAATTATTAATTTAATTTAATTTAATTTTAATTTAATTTCCAATTTATATACTGCCCTTCTCCCTGAAGACTCAGGGCGGTGTACAGCCAAGATAAAAAACATAGAATACAAATATTAAAAAACATATAAAAATATATATAAATTTTGGCCCGAAAGTTAAGAAATCACAGACTGATTAAAAGAATTTAAAAATTTCTTCTTAAGCCAACCCGTCTTGCTGGAAAAGATGGGTTTTAAGGGAACGACGGAAGGCATTGAGGTCATGGATTCTCCTTATCTCCGGGGGCAACTGATTCCAGAGGGTGGGAGCCCCCACCGAGAAGGCCCTCCCCCGGGGGGTCACCAGCCTATATTGTTTGGCTGATGGCACCCTGAGGAGGCCCTCTCTGTGGGAGCGCACGGGTCGATGGGAGGTCATCAGTAGCAGCAGGCGGTCTCACAGATAGCTTGAAATTGAAATTCAGTGCTATTTATTTGAGCTAAAAAAAATGAATTTTGTCAATGTTTGATGTTTTATAGAAAACTACATGGACACTTTTAAAAATAAAACACAAGGATTTATTTCTTGGGAGCCTGCTCATCTTCATCCGCATAACATATTCCTTCCTTATTTTTTCCTTTTTTTCTCTCCCATTGCATTTTCCTCCTTTTCTCTGATTGCTTTTTCTTCTTAGACCATTATTACATTGGTTGATAGGATTCAGTGATAACCTGACGCTATCTGCCTCTTCAATAATCACGTGATTGATGCTAATTTTCCTTCTGGGACACATTTATAGAATGGAAAACCACTCTAAATTTGAGCATCCCATCTACCAACAATTCAAAAATAATTGTTTATTATATATGAGTTTTTAATTTCACATTGCAATTCTAAGATGGGCTGCTATATAAATAGAATAAATAAATAAAATGTTGCCTCCTATCTTATCATCAAGGGATGGTTGTAGGAAGGGGAGAGGTTGATGAAAAAAATGTCTTGCTTACAAAAGGATTTCATATGCCTGAAAGTCTTTTATCAGTCATATTCTATTGTACTTTTTTTAGATTGTTTGCCTGCAGATATTCAAATCAGCATGGCAGAGACCAGAAAGAGAGCTTTTGCTTCTTCTCCTACTTGCTGCTTAAAAAAGAGGGGGGGGGGGGGAAGCTTCCTGTTGTGTACAGATGGAAGAAATAAATCTTTACTTGATTTTGATGTGGCATAATTTAAATGGAATTTTAAAGCAAGATTGACAATCAGGCTACTCAGCATTCATCAGATCCTCAGCTCCATTCTTCTGCTCCATTACATACATATGAAAATTTCCCAAATCAAGGATTCCTGATATTGGGGAAAAAATGGCCCTAGAGGACTTTGCATACTTTATTACAGGTAGTCCTCGACTTACAACCACAATTGAGCCCAACATTTGTTCAGTGAGTTTTGCCCCATTTTACAACCTTTCTTGCTACAGATGTTAAGTGAATCACTGCAGTTATTAAGTTAATGACACAGTTATTAAGTGAAGCTGGCTTTCCCTTGACTACCCTTGTCAGAAGGTCACAAAAGGTGATCACATGACCCCGGAAAACTGCAACCATCATAAATATGACTCAGTTGCCAAGTATCTGAGTTTTGATCACATGAACCTGGGGCTCCTGCAACAGTTTTAAGTATGAAAAATGGTCCTAAGTGCTTTATTCAGTGACCTTATAACTTTGAACAGTCATTAAATAAACTGTTGTAAATCAAGAACTACCTGTACTACAGTCGGTGATCCAGATATGTTATCCAGTAATGTGTGTTATATGCTTAATTAGGGATACAGTATTTGATATCACATTTTAGGCACTGCATCACATAATTTGGTCATATTGTTAGTAAAGGTAGTGTCATCTAATCGGCTAATAAGTATTAGCTACATATATATAAATCGGTTTGATCCATTGCATGTTGACTGCAATATAGGAGAGGCATCATTTGACTATGGGAGGGGTAGTAACAGAAGAAAATCAGCCTTGGTATGATTCTTGTAATTTTATTTTATTTTATTTCTTTTTCTTTTATGTTCTGTGCTGAAATATACTATTCTCCAGCCTATGGTATTCCCTGATTTCTGCAGGTAAACAATAATTTCAGCTTCATAGATGCTTAAATTATTAGAAGAGCTTACCAAATCTTCTAAAATAAATCAGCCCATGATGAGCCTTTATAAAATTCATTATGCAGTTTCTAAAGTCTGGATGGAACAGGGTATTAAAAATCTCATTTTGTTTAAACAGTGGGAATTATTTTAACCTCAATATTTATTAGATTGTTAAATTGTGGCTTATTATTTTTTTTAAAAAGTACTACCGTGTTTCCCTGAAAATAAGATAGGGTCTTATTTTCTCTCCCCCCCCCACCAAATAATGGCTTGGCCTTATTATTGGGGGGATCTTATTATTTTGGGGGTGCAGGAGGCGGCGAGCATGGGACTGGATGTCGCCTCCCCTCCCTGTTCTTCGTGCAGGCCGAGCAGTCCAACACATCCCATCCCACCCCAATGGCAACAGCTCTTCCCTTCCCCGCCATCTCTTTATCGAGAAGGGTGGCAGGTGGAGCGGGGTAAAAGCAAAACGCGTGGAACAAGACCTGGCTCCCCTTGCCGTCTCTTCTCTCCCCCTCGCCAGGCATGACAGGACTCCTGCCCCTCACTCAGCCACCCACCCCTTTAGGGATGCAATTTGGGGGTGGCAGGTGGGACAGGCGAGAAGTGGGACTCAGGTCTTATCTTTCAAGCTCCATCGCTTTCCTCGCCGTTGTGTCCAGGGAAACATGCTGTAAAAGAAAGCCTTCTCGCGAGTTCAATCAAACTATATATCAGTACAATTTTAGTTAGAATTTAATGTTTCTGGATGGCCATCGTCTTTTGAACTACTTTTCTACTACATGAAAATTGACAGCTAGACTATAGAAATGGATTTTCTGAGTCTCTCTTTGCTAAGAGACTAAACTTTCAATATTGAAAAGGCAAATTCAGTGAATTGAAGATCTCATGTTACTTATGATTTAGGAATGAATTGTTTGTAGACGGAGATAATATATGGATAATTATTATGAAATACAGCCATCCTTTTTTAAACAGTTATATAAAATTTATATGAATTTAGTATATATCAAAAACACCACAACACACTTTTTGTTGTTGCTATTATATTTCTTACTATTTCATTTTTATTCTGTTGTATTAAACAGAATGTGTGCTGGATACCACATTAAAAATAAAACAGTAGTAATAAATTTAATGAGTGTTGATTTACCAGTTGCTTTTAGTCATTATGCTAAAGTTCTTGAATGGTTCCATTTTTAAAGGGATAAAGGAATTAAGCATTCATTAATAATTAAATAAATGTTCCCAAATGCAGTAATACAACATATTGCTTCTATAGTATAATTTATGGGATATTTGAGCCACACTGAACTTCTGAATGTGTTTTCAAATGCAAATAATGCAGTGAAATTTTATCCAAGACCAATAATGTTCAAGTAATACTGTCTGCTTACTAAAGCCATGATTTCTTCTTTGTTCTTAAGCATGTAAGATCAACAGTTATTTCTTGTCTTGTACCCACTTACATTATTCTCACTATTTGAAAACAGTTCCTTTCTTGGGCTTGTAAATGCATTTCCAAAGATGGGCTATATTTTAATTATTCTACAGAAAGCTTTAATTATCAGGCAAACCCTTGAATAGGGGGTTAATGTAGCGGAAAACACTTTCTCTAAGCAATGCCTTTTCATTGCTCAACAATACTTTTTAGAAAAGAAAATGTTACATGGAAAGCTTTATGGAGCATGGTGGGTTTTTTTATCACCTTGAGATAAGAGTCATGTTGTATAATCAGTAAATATTTGCGGTAAGACAATTTAAACTGCTTGAGATTAAAGGATATATTTACAGATGTAATAATGAGCCTGTTATTAAAGCCTGAAGGCATTTGTGGAAAGTGGATAATCAATCCTGTATCAAAAGGCTGGACTTTGATTACTCTTACAATGAATAAAAAGCTCCCAAAGTATTTATTCTTAGATAATTAAATCAGTGCCCAGTGGTAGAATTGAATGTGAATTAATAGTCAAAGAAAAGACCAAAAAGAAAGTTGACTTTAGTTTTTGCATCTTTTTAAAGAATGAGAATCTAGTTTTGCATTTTATAATTTTTTTAAAAAAGTCTATTAAACTTTTCCTCCTTTTATCCATAAGGTTTAATACTGTTAAAAAAGAAATAACTTGCTAATCTGTTAACCTATGGATGGCAGACAAAGCCTTTAGATAATAATTAAGCTCAGAGAACACCACAACCTGAGCTATATATATATATATTCTCTTCTATTGGTAAGAATTAAACAAGAATATGTCTGACTCAAACCTCACCAGCAGAAGACTGTGCCTATTATTCACATCGGTATGTCCCCAAATTATACTTTGTCTGTATTATATACTCGCCTTCCCCCATGAAAGCTTTCAAAAGGTGCTGAACTAACAAAATACTCCACTTGATTTGCCTTTTTAACTGTATAAACAACTTTTAAGCCTATGTTTTACTTGCTTCCATTGACAAGTAGACAGAAATAAGCTACATGGCAAGCTACCTAGGAAATATCTCATTTCCATTGAATTGTAAGTTAGTAAGCACTTGTTCAGATATTATAAAGTCTTATAGGTGCACAGTATTCATAGCTGTTGCCCTATACAGGACTTGACATTAAATCATAGATTACTTGATCATTCAGCTTATGTTGGCTCCTAGTTAGACTTACTGAAAGTTTCCTAGATATATATTGGCTAGAAAAGAATATCCCATCCAAGAATGAAGCAAATTAATTGCCTGTTGCCAATAAAGGTGCAAATATCTCATGTATTCATTGTGATGTCAATTCCTTGCTTATTTTTCTCATTTATCCCACAAATAAATCAATATTTTTGGCATAGTACATGGGAGATGAAGACAAACTATTGCTATACATATATGTAACTACCAGCTCTAGCCTCAGAATCCCTGGCTTCCCATAACCCTGATTGTGTCCTGAACCATTGAGACCATCTCTAGATGTCAATCGATGTCTTGATTTGTATAGCCTGCCATGGCATGGGACTGGAAGAGAATGGAGCCTCAATGTTTGCAACCGAATGGAGCCAACCGGAAGTCGGGTTTCCCCACCGTAGAGTCTCCTCCTATTGTGGTGTCCTTTTTCCTCTACCTGTCCTAACCAAAAGCCCTATCAATTGTGGAGCCGACTGGAAAACCTGCTCATTGCCATAGAGTCTCCTCCTGGCACGCCATGCTTCCCCCCCCCCAAACCAGAAGCTCTTCTCAAAATTGTGGCACCGACCAACGACAGGGAGCCGCAGCAGAGGGATGAAAGAGCTACATGCGGCTCCAGAGCGGCGGGTTGCTGACCCTTGGGTTAGGTCATTGTGTGGTAGCTACAGGGCTGCACATCACAAGACAAGCAGGGCCAGGACCATGAAAGGGGTGTGGTAGAATCAAGACAAAAATGAAATTTGTTTTAATTTAATTAATTAATGTATATTTGTATACATTAATTAACTATATATTAATTAAATATATAAATTAAATTAATAAACTGTATATTTAATTAAATATACAATGTATATTTAATTAAAGCTAAAACCAATCAATATGACTATTCACCACATGATCTCTGCTGCTGCATTAAAAATGTACAGCATGATGAAAATACACAGGCATGGATGTGATGTATTCGTGACTTTTGAGGCTGAAAAAGCATAGTACTTCATCATGTATGTATGTAATAGGTTTGATATCTTTTATTCATAGTGGAGCTAAAACCTTTAAACAGTGGGAGAAAACTAGCAAATGAAGCTGTTTTATAGCTGGCACAATTCTTCTATTTCAAGCTCCATTTCTTGCTCGGCAAGATGACTTCCACCTGCTAGGTGACCTGTGGGAGGTAACTTCTTTGCAAGGAGAACCCATGTTGAAAAAATGTCCACGCAGATGTTACCTTATTTGTGCTGAGTGCTTAAGGCTGTTGGAGAAAAGAACACCATAGGTCTGCATGAACTTTTGAAATGTCATCTTCATCCTAGTTACATTCTACACTATTGCAAACAAGAAAAGGAAGGCCCATTTAGCTAACTAATTCCCTTGTTAATTGGTCTGTCTGGAGCTGCAATGGACTTCAACAGGATAGAGACTTCAAGGGTCTGTTTTTCTAGAAGAGCTCTAGGAGGGAATTTAGGATTCATTTTTGGGGAGTAGGGTATAATATGCTCCTAGTGCAATGATAACCATAAAGATCTAAATTTTCATTGAGACAGAGCTCAATAAGAACATTTTCAATTATATTGTAATGCTGGCATAACAAAACCATTGATAGCTTATTTTGGAGGGAAAAATAGGAATTTGCCAAACTGATTATTATTTGATCTCCGTTCCCTGCCCACTTTAGTCCCTGTACTAGAGCAACAGTCTGGAATCTGCTGGCATAAAATACCTTGTGTTGCCTTTGGCTAGGAATTAAATGAAAATGTTGGCTTTTTGGACTATCTTTTGCTTCCTCTGGTCTGCTTACATCATTTCTCTGATCATTTATGTATGGAAGCCTATTGCTTAACAACACAAATAATAACTCAGAGACAAAGCAATGTTGTTTCTTGTCAACAGAAGTCTCAATTAAAAAGGAATGATCTTTCCCTGGTCCGGAATACTTTCATGGAGAATCCATTCCAGATTCATGATTAAAGAAAATTATGTAGGGTGGCATAGCTACAAAGAAACTTGCTCCACCATCACCAACAGTCCTTCCCAAAAAGGATATAAAGGACAGGAACAGTTTACTCAGAAAAGGAAATATTCTGCTTGTTTTTGGGGAAGGAGGAGCAGAGTTAGTGTCTTTATTTCATTCTGAACATATTTAAGGAAATTGTTTACCAATCCAGTTAAAGACATAAGAAAAAGTGTGTCTTGCAACTTGGTGTACACCAGGGTGGGTTCTACTTACCTTTACTACCAGTTTGCAACGGGGCCGCACACGCGTGCTCGGTTTGGTTGCGTGTGTGTGCGCTCTTCTGTGCATGCGCAGAAGCATTCTGATGATGTCGGGGTCAGTGGGCGGAGCCTCCCGCCAGTTTTACTACCGGTTTTATAGAACCGGGGACAACCCACCACTGGTGTACATTCTGAAGTTGTAAGCATTCCTGTGGTTATAATTTTGCATCTGACAAATGGGTCATTTCATCACCCAATTTTCTATTCATACACTATTGTTTTGAGAGTTAGTTCTCATACAGCCAAAGAAAGACTATTTGACAAAAGGTGTAACTATTACATAAAACAAGGGACAGATTGAAGTAGGGCCTCCAAATAAATAGAAGAGGACAGTTTTTTTACATGCACAGGAATGGCAGGAGAAAGCAGGAGAAAATGGCTAAAGAAGATGCAATAGTGAAATCTCTCTGTGTCCTACTTTCAAAGAAACATACATGCTAGAATTATTTCATAATGATTTCAGAGTGTTTTTTTTTAACAATACATGGCTTAATTGCAGTATCAGGAAGAACCTTACTTACCAAATAATAGTCTGTATCAGAGGTAATTGCCACCACATATTAATAATACTTGGATTATATAAAAATGCATTTCATGAATTCAGTGGGAGCTGGAAAGTTTACAAAAATCTTCAAGGGAAGCAGGATGGTTGAACGGTAGACCTTATTTTTAGCAGAATCATACCAGTTATGTTGGTGACCTTGGAAGTCAAGAATGACAGTTCCACTCTCCCTAATTGGCATAGTGTTTGAAGTTTAAAGTGAAGGAAGAGGAGAGGCAGAACTGACAATGGTTTGGGAGAAAAGCATTTAGTGTGAGCTTGCAATCCTTCTCAAGCGTGACATGATTTTAATGCTGCCCAGAAATGGCATGGACGTGATCAATTTTGGGGCTTTAAAAATATAAGTTACATCTTGTTGATTTGGGGCAGAAACTAATAAATATTTCAGAATTATCACGTGTTCTCTGATATCCACTCCAGTCAACAGCTCAGGTGCTATATTATGTGGTGTTTGTAGTTTGAAAGAAAGCTCTTTAAAGTCCCATGTATGTGCACTGAAAATAGGTATACTATTGTTGAACAAAGAACTGAATGGAAAAGATTATTTTAGACAAAACTGTCTTATGTGCTTCTTTCAACTCACATTAAAGGAACATACTGGTGCCTGCTGATGCTATTTTTGAAACAAAAGTACACTTCATATTGCCTTTCCAAGCTATTTTACTTTGTTATTGAAAATCCATCAAAATGACATGTGAAATGTACTTTAAAAAAATAGATAAGAACTGCCTTAGAGCTAATTTGATGTAATTAAGGCACCCAGCTAGAAATTGGTTGTTTCTAGTGAGTTCTAGTTCCACTTTAGGCACAAAGCCAGCAGGGAGATCTTGGGCCAGTCACTCTCTCTCAGCCCTAGGAAAGAGGCAGTGGCAAGCCACTTCTGAAAATCCATGCCACGAAAACTGCGGGAACTGGTCCAGGCAATTGCCAGGTGTCAAAAACTGCCTTGAAGATGTGCATATAAGTGCATGCTTCAGTCTTCTGTGTGCTCTGGGCCCATAACCTGTCAAGAGTTTGTTGCAAAAAACAAATCCAGAAGCACACACAGATAAACTGATTCAGCAGGATTCATTAACTTCTTTATATACAAGAAGATAGATAGATAGATAGATAGATAGATAGATAGATAGATAGATAGATAGATAGATAGATGTTTTCTCAGGTTTTCGCAGGTGTTTGTATGTAGGTCTTTGGTTATTCGTGTCTTCTCCCACGTAAAATTGGAAGTGTCTTGGCGACGTTTCGATGAAGTCTCATTCGTCATCTTCAGGCTGGTGTTCTCGGCTTCGTGCTTCCAGGAGCAAAGCTTTGAACACCAGAAGCCGAGAACACCAGCCTGAAGATGACGAATTTTACGTGGGAGAAGACACGAATAACCAAAGACCTACATATATATATATATATATATATATATATATATATATATATATATATATATATATATATATATATATATATATATTTGTTTATGTAAGTTTTCATGGGTATGTATGTGTGTATAGTTAATATTTCGGGTTTCTTCCCGTGTAATTGTGGATATATCCCTAAAAGGGTAGAAGCGACATTTCGACAGAATCCCATCTGCCATCATCAGGCTTATGTCAGCAGTCATTTTGTACAAAATGACTGCTGACATAAGCCTGATGATGGCAGATGGGATTCTGTCGAAACGTTGCTTCTACCCTTTTAGGGATATATCCACAATTACACGGGAAGAAACCCGAAATATTAACTATACACACACACACACACACACACACACACACACACACACACACATATATATATATATATATATATATATATATATATATATATATATATATATATATATATTTACACACACACAATACCAAGAGCAGAGAACAGTTTCATTTCAGCTCAGATCAGCAGACAAGTTCACACACACTCGTTTTAGTTTCTCTTTTCTGCACAGAATGAGAAGCTGCAGACTAAGACACGCCCTGGCTCCAGTCTGTCTCAGTTCCCAATTGGCTGACTTAGTTGCTATGCCTATTCATTGGCTGATCTTGTTACCATGTCTTTCTAGTCATGAATATTCTGACAATGCATGTACACACACACACACACACACTCACTCACTCACTACTGTTTTAAGAATCCTAGTTCACAAGGCATGAACATTTCAATACATAAGGATAATTTTCTTGCTAGTTTAGGAAGGTTTATTTGGAAATGATGACAGAACCCCAATCTATGAGACTATTCAAGATGTTAGGTTGTTCTGCCTGGTTGGAAAATTTTACTTTTATGTCAAATAGCCTCAGTAATAATTAAGTGCCCCTATAGTGGAATTTTCATTACATTATAATTTAAAATCACATATGGGAAGGTGTGTTTGACCTTTCAAAAGTGATACCATAAAAATGCCTAAATTCTTAGTGTTAGGAAAACAAGTAAGTGTTGTATCAATGCATCTCTTACTTTCTGCTTCATAAGACAAAACCAGGCATCATTACTAATTTATATCTTGGTACACTTAGTCTTAAAAATTGTTTCATACATATATGCCTTTCCTGCGAAGTTAAATGGTATGTCATTATGCTGACTCCAGCTTTTTTTTTCAGCTAAATCCCTAAGAGGCACATGAGATTAATATATGGAGACACGCTAACTGTGTGTCTAATGACACATAGATAATTTTCTGCCACAGGAAATCATGGCAGCTAATTTCATACAGTATTAAGAGCCGTCTGTCATACGCTGAAAATACTCAGTATTTTAACAAGACTAAACTTTTAATGCTGAATGTGCAAGAGTAAGGCTTTGCATAGTAAGTGCTCCCAAACAAAAATAACTGTGACATAAGAAATTGAAGTTGCAAAGACTTACAACCTGCTATTAAAAGTAATTGATTGGTCTTGTAGTTTCTAGAAATATACATAGTGGCAAAACTCAACCACTTTCTTGAATGTAGATAATGTTCTTCATTGACCTAACTATGGTTCTCTGAAATGTTTTCATCAAAATACAACAAAGAGACATGCTTACTTAGTCTGTGAACTGGACAGTGAGCTACAAATATTTTTCATAATCTCAATTTGAACCTCAAAAAAATTTCATTAAAAGCCATTCCCCATTCTATCAAACAAGAAAATGATACCCAATTTCCCTCTACCATGGCTTGAGTTAATTTGATCTGTAAAAATAATAGTATTTTTTCCATTCACCAAACTTATTTTTTTTTAGTAAAAATGTAACTGCCTGGACACACAACTGCACATTACAGCAAGTACTTAGATTCTTTTAAGTAAGGATTGGTTTTACTTTGCTTTAGCCTGTAAGTTGTGCTTGTATGTGATTTTGATGAAATATATTAATATTTTTGTTAAAAGATAATACGGTGATATATGTTAAATAATTCTTTACATCAAACAATACTTTCCACAAAATGTAAATAATACAGAAAACTAAATGACCCAGAAAATGCTCTAAAATTTTGTTGTAAAATTTTACATTCATATGTAAAACATATGAATGGTTATTGTCAGCCCTCCAAAATAGACAAAACTTAGAAATCTAAGACAAGCAAACTAGTATTAGTTTTATTATAAGGGAGTAGAGTAGAGTAGAGTAGAGTAGAGTAGAATAGAATAGAATAGAATAGAATAGAATAGAATAGAATAGAATAGAATAGAATAGAATAGAATAGAATAACAGAGTTGTAAGGGACCTTGGAGGTCTTCTAGTCTAGTCCCCTGCTTAGGCAGGCAATCCTACACCACTTCAGACAAATGGTTATCTAGTATCTTCTTAAAAACTTCCAGTGTTGGAGCATTCATAATTTCTGGAGGCAAGTTGTTCCACTGATTAATTGTTCTAACTGTCAGGAAATTTCTCCTCAGTTCTAAGTTGCTTCTCTCCTTGATTAGTTTCCACCCATTGCTTCTTGTCCTACCCTCAGGTGCTTGACTCCTTCTTCTTTGTGGCAGCCCCTGAGATATTGGAACACTGCCATTATGTCTCCCCTAGTCCTTCTCTTCATTAAACTAGACATACCCAGTTCCTGCAACCATTCTTCATATGTTTTAGCTTCCAGTCCAGGGGTGGGTTCTACTTACCTTTACTACTGGCTTGCAATGAGATTGCGCATTTTTTTTTAAATTTGATTTATATGCCGCCCTTCTCCGGAGACTCAGGGCGGCTTACAATGCGTTAAGCAATAGCCTTCATTCTTTTGTATATTTTATACAAAGTCATCTTATTGACCCCACAAACTGGGTCCTCATTTCACCTACGTTGAAGCTTCTGTGCATGCGCAGATCACTGGTGACAACATCCAGGGCAGTGGGCGGGGCCTCCCGCTGGTTTTACTACCGGTTCTTACAAACCGGTCTGAACCGGGGGCAACCCACCACTGCTCCAGTCCCCTAATCATCTTTGTTGCTCTTCTCTGCACTCTTTCTAGAGTCTCCACATCTTTTTTACATTGTGGCGACCAAAAAAAATATTCCAAGTGTGGCCTTACCAAGGTGGTATTAACATTTCATGTGAACTTGATTCTATCCCTGTGTTTATGCAGCCTAGATACTGGCCCGGGCTGGCTGCAACCGATGTTCTGGGTTGTAATGGGGTTCAGGAGAAGGAGGGGACTGCATTTACAAGGTGGAGCATCAGCCGCAGCTGGCCCAGGCCAGTGTCTCAGAACGTCTCCCCAAGCAACCAAGGTGCGCACAGCACTAAGAAGTGCTGGAAGAAGCACCCTCAAGATGAGAGGCAAGTATCATCTATATGTTCAACTCACCATCGCCCTTATCTTCTCAGGCTACGCAAAGAGTGACTGCGTGGGGAGGGCGAGGGGCGGGGCCAGTCAGCCAACAAAGATTCACAGCAGGGGGATGAAAGAGCTTCGTTTATCTGGGAACCTGAAATGACTCTTGATTTAAATTATATGGTAAAAAGCACCCAAAGGAGAAGAAAGAACATCAGCAAAAAAAAAAAAAATCCTCGCCTGTTTTTGGAAATGGTTCAAGAGGGAGCGTGCGCACACACACACACGAGAGAGAGGGTGGGAAGAGAGAGAGAAAGAGATGAGGGAGAGAGATGAGAGAGAAAAGGGGAGAAAAAGAAAGAGAGAAATGAGAAAATGCTGGAGGGAGAAAATGAGAGAGGAAAAAACAAAATGAAAGAAGGGAGAGAGAGAAGGGAGAGAGCTGGAGGGAGAGAATGAGAGAGGGAAAAGGGAAATAGAAGGGGAGAGAGAAAGAACGAATTGGAGAGGAAAAAGAAAAACAAATGAAAGGAAGAGAAAGAAATGAGAGAGGAAAGGGGAGAGAAAGAGAAATGAGAAAATGATGGAGGAAGAGAAAGAGGAAAAAGAGAGAAACAAAGGAAAGGGAGAAGGGACGGAAAGAGAAATGAAATGGAGGGAGAGAATGAGAAGGAAAAGAGGGAAACACAGGGGAGAGGAAAAAAGAGGGAGAGGAAAAAGAAAAATAAAAGAGAGAAAGAGAAAGGGGGAGAAAAAGAGAAATGAGAAAATGATGGAGGAAAAGAAAGAGGAAAAAGAAATGAGGGAGAGGGAGAGAGAAATGAGAGGGAAAAGAGGGAAACATGAGAGAAAAGGGGGAGAAAAAAACAGGGAGAGGAAAAAGAACAAATGAAAGAGAGAGAAAAGGGGAGAGAGAGAAATGAGAAAATGATGGCGGGAGAGTATGAGAGGAAAAAAGAGGGAAACATGAGAGAAAAGGGGGAGAAAAAAACAGGGAGAGGAAAAAACAAATGAAAGAGAGAGAGAAAAGGGGAGAGAGAGAAATGAGAAAATGATGGCTGGAGAGTATGAAAGGAAAAAAGCAACATGAGGGAGAGAGGGAGAGAGGGAGAGAGAAATCAGAGAGAGCTGGAGGGAGAGAATGAGAGAGGGAAAAGAGGGAAATGAGAGAGAAGGGGTAAGGAAAGAAAGAGGAAGGGAGAGGGAAAAAAACGAGAGAGAGAGAGAGAGAGAGAAACCCATTTCCCACAGAAAACACCCAGAGCCATAAAACCCGGGTAGGCGTTGCTGGGACAGGTCATGTGACTGGGTGGGAGTGATGTTGACTTGGCCACGCTGAACCAGGTTTTATGGCCTCCAGTGTTTTGTTTTAGTTTAGTTTAGTTTAGTTTATTTGATTTGTATACCGCCCTACTCCTGAAGGACTCAGGGCGGTGAACAGCCAACAATAAAATACATAGATACAAAAAATTTAAAAACCAGATAAAATCAAATTAAATCATTTTGGCCCAGACAGATTAAAACACCCCAATAATTTAAAAACAGATTAAAATTTACATATTTAAAAAGGGAAGAGATTAGGCCAAGCCCGCCTGATGGAATAAAAAGGTCTTCACAGCACGGCGGAAGGAGCGCAGATCCGGGATCCTCCGTATCTCCGGGGGGAGCTCATTCCAGATGGTAGGTGCCCCCACAGAGAAGGTTCTCCCCCTAGGGGCCACCAGTCGACACTGTTTGGCTGATGGCACCCGGAGGAGTCCCTCTCTATGAGAGCGTACTGGCCAGTGGGAGGCTATTGGTGGTAGTAGGCGGTCCCGTAAATAACCAGGTCCTAAGCCATGGAGCGCTTTAAAGGTGGTAACTAAAACCTTGAAGCGCACCCAGAAGACCACCGGTAGCCAGTGCAGCTCGCCATGGCGCTCCCATTACCACCCGTGCAGCCGCACTCTGCACCAGTTGGAGCCTCCGGGTGCTCCTCAAGGGGAGCCCCATGTAGAGAGCACTACAATAGTCCAGGCGGGAGGTGACGAGGGCATGAGTGACCGTGCGTAACGAGTCCCGATCCAGAAAGGGACGCAACTGGCGAATCAGACGAACCTGATGAAAAATCCTCCCGGTCACGGCCGTCAAGTGCTCTTCTAAAGACAGCCGTGAATCCAGGAGGACGCCCAAGTTGTGAGCCCTCTCCGTGGGGGCCAATGATTCGCCCCCAATAGTCAGTGATGGCGTCAACTGACTATATCAGGACGTCGGAAACCACAGCCATTCGGTCTTGGATGGGTTGAGCCTGAGCCTGTTCCTCCCCATCCAGATCCGTACGGCCTCCAGGCACCGGGACATCACTTCAAGGGCATCATTGGGGTGATCCGGGGTGGAGATGTACAGCTGGGTGTCGTCAGCGTACTGATGGTACTCCACCCCGAAACCACGGATGATCTCGCCCAGTGGCTTCACATAAATGTTGAACAGGAGAGGCGAGAGGACCGACCCTTGCGGCACCCCACATATGAGGGGCCTCGGGGTCGACCTCTGTCCCCCTGTCAACACAGACTGCGACCGGTCAGAGAGAAAGGAGGAGAACCACTGCAACACAGTGCCTCCCACCCCTAACTCTTCCAACCGGTGCAGCATGATACCATGGTCGATGGTATCAAAAGCCACTGAGAGATCTAACAGGACCAGGACAGAGGAGCATCCCCTGTCCCGAGCCCTCCAGAGATTATCAACCAACGTGGCCAATGCCGTTTCCGTGCTGTACCCGGGCCTGAAGCCCGATTGGAATGGATCCAGATACGTCGTTTCATCCAGGTGCTGGGGGAGCTGTTGCGCAACCACACTCTCAACAACCTTCGCCACAAAACGAAGGTTGGAGACCGGATGATAATTTACCAACATTGCCGGGTCCAGGGAAGGCTTCTTGAGGAGAGGCCTCACCACCGCCTCTTTCAAGGCGGCAGGAAAGACACCCTCACTCAACGAAGCATTTATAATCCCCTGGAACCAGCCTCGTGTCACCTCCCGAGAAGCCAGCACTAACCAGGAGGGACACGGGTCCAACAAACAAGTGGTCGTGTTCAGTTTACCCAGAATCCTGTCCACGTCCTCAGGGGTCACAGGATCAAACTCATCCCAGATAACATTCTCAAGACCTGCCCCAGTCCCTCCCCCTGAGACTACCCAGTCGGAGTTCAGATCTTCCCGAATCTGAGTGATTTTTCTGTGGGAAACAGGTCCAAATGGCACTTTGAGTGTTTAAGATTGCAAACCCCTGATCTAAACCATAAATCTCCGATGTTTTGGGGCTCTTGAGCTTTTAATACTGAAAAAACTGTAAATCTGATAACTATTGCCTTAATATTAGTAGAAAATTATTCAGGAAATTGTTTCAGTTGAAGACATAAGTATACAAACAAACAAAAGTAGTGTCACAAAATTACTAGCATTAGTTATAAGTCATCAGAGAATGTATTACCACAACAAGCCAACACTTTTTAGAAAGGCAATTTACTTAAAATATAATCTTTTATTTCAACAAAATACCGATTTCAAAGCAAAGAAAACCAGATTTCCCAATCATATCTAAGCAATTTTTTTCTGAAATGTTCTACAACTTACGTTTGCAACACAGGCAATCCTTGACTTATGACCACAATTCAGCCCAAAATTTATGTTGCTAAATGAGACATTTGTTAAATGGTTTTTTTATGCATTTTACGACCTTTCTTGTCACAATTGTGAATCACTGCAATTGTTGAGTTAGTAACATGGTTGTTAAGTGAATCTGGCTTCCCCATTGACTTTATTTGTCAGAAGGTCGCAAAAGGGAATCACATGACTCTGGGACATTGCAACTGTTATAAATATAAATCAGTTGCCAAGCATCTGAATTTTTATCACATGATCATGGAGATGCTGCAACAGTTTAAGTGTGAACACCAGTCATAAGTCACTGTTTAAGTGCCACATTTAAGTGCCAAAGTTACTTTGAACAGTCATTAAATGAATTGATGCAAGTCTAGGACTTTGTATAAGACATTTCAGAAAAATAGGAATGTAAATTACTAATGCAAAACGTTTCCTTTCTTCTGGATCAGCATCCTCATCCCTAATCATTTTCTAATTTTACAGACACCAATTAAAAATATACTTTTAAAACATATGCAATCATACTTTTATATTATAAAATCCAGTAAGTCTATTCTCACTGTCTCGTGCCTCTAAGCTTAGTCATTCAGCCACCCAATTTGTCTCCTCACCATCCCTTCTCTTTCATTTCTCTGTGATAGCCTATCTGACAACTTTATTCCAAGCAGCTTCCACTTCCTGCCTCTCTCCTTCAATTCTGTGCTGGGAATGTGAGTGTGGCTAAGAAACAGATCTTCAACTGTCCTGCAGATCTTCTGAAATTATGTATTTTCTTTCCCTCCTCTCTCCTTGCTTTACTTGAGTGGTTCTCCAGAGAAAAGAAAATGGAATCAAATAGAATAGAATAAATTCATTGAGAAAGGAGATAACGGCACTCCACAGATTATTTTTGCAGATACCAAGTTTTATTTAAAAGCAAAAATAAAAACAGCCTTGCTGAAATTCAACATCTGTCACAGTGATTTTATAAGTGGGGAATGTGGATCAGATTGCCATGTTTCACAGTTTTAAAAACTTTTGAAATTTATTGCAGCCAATTTGGCCGAATGGTTAAAGCACTGGGCTAGAAACCGTGGGCCGTGAGTTCAAATCCCTCCTTAGTCATGCAAGCCAGAAACTGCTCTCATAGTTCCCTAGCTAACGAAAAATACATATTTCCAAACTGGCAATAATTTGCCAAGCTTCATAGATTTCTGAGATATTGTGGATAGATGAAGGGAACTAAATTTTCATAATGACATTGGAAGCCCATCACTTGGGTTTAGTTTGTTCTTTTTCTACCATTATCTTGGCAGTATTTTTCCCCCAATTTTGGAGGATTTGAATATGTGTTGAGATATATTTTTGGATGTTAACGGAGACATTTATTTCTCTGCAGCCTTTGAAAATGCATTGCACCACTTGTGCTCTAGTCACAAGCTCTGGACACCTTTTGCGAAGCCATCAAGGGAAGAAGATTGATCAGACAGAGTGTGTAATACGAATGAATGATGCACCTACACGGGGATTTGGGAAAGACGTTGGAAACAAAACAACCTTGCGAGTTATAGCTCATTCCAGTATCCAGAGGATTTTGCGAAATCGCAATGAACTATTAAATATGAGTCATGGAACTGTATTTATCTTCTGGGGCCCAAGTATGTACATGAGAAGAGATGGAAAAGGATTAATTTATAATAATTTGCAACTGATGAATCAAATACTACCTCAGTTAAAAGTATATATGATATCTCGACACAAAATGCTACATTTTGATGACCTCTTCAAACAGGAAACTGGCAAAGACAGGTATGAAAACAATTCTACAACAATAGATAATGAAAGTATTCCTGTAATTGATAGAATAATTATTTGAAGCATTTGCTCTGAATTTGAGCAAATTTGCTCAATTTGAATCACTTTGCAGCATTAGGAGGAAAACTGTGTTGGTCTATGGTGGCAGAAATCTGATAGCACTTTTCCCAACTAGCATATTTTATTAAAGGCTGCTAAATCTCCATTTCTTGGTATTGATATGTAGTTTGACTGGTTCCTTTTTAAAAATATAACTTTTTTTAATTAAAGACTTTAAATTAAAATAGTGAAGTCTAAACTAAAAGAAGAGTAGAAAGAAAGTGAAAGGTGCAAAGAAAAAGCAAATAGGAAGATAAAAATATAGTAGAGAAAGAAGATAAATAAGATAAATAAAGACGTAACTTCATCATAAGACTAAACAATTTTAGTCTGTAACTGTTCACCTCCTAATTTACAATCCATGAACTTTCACCCCATATCCCATCTATTATCTATAGACAAATATCCATACAGCATCATCATTTCAGTCCTGGTATCATTAGGGTATCATTAGAAAGTCCTCCAGTAAGATTTACTAGAAATAACAACATATCTTATTTTAACTTCGATCAAATAAACCAACTTTATATTACTTCATTTTACTTCTAGTAGTCTTAATCTTCCATCAATAACTAGTCAAATTTTACACTAATTGTGTTAGCAAGCCAATCGTTTGATTGGCAGAAACTAGTAAATGATACTCATACTTATTTTTGGTTTCCTAAGCCATATAGTCCAACTACACTTTCCTCCCTAATATTCCCAGGTTTGGCATTCCAATCTCCAAACCGCATCTTTTTGTATGTTCAAATTGAAGTTCATTATAAATCTTGTCAATCTCACGTCTTCTGTGTTGGTGGTTTGAGCATAAATTTGGATGGTTATCATAATTATACATTGTCCAGAATGTCTAACAGATAATATTCTATCACTGATGCACTTAACTAAATACTATTCTTGATATAACCTTCCTAATTATGCAAGAATGTTATTCCTCTCTTTTCATGTCTTGAATATGACTGATCTTTTGAATGAAAATGTCCAATTCCAGCCCAATTCTTGTCCATCTTTAATTCACTGATGCCTAAGATGTCAACAAGTAGTCAATTCGTCTTTCACTGTGTTGTGCTTTTCCATATTTGTGCTTCTTACTTTTCATGTTCCTATCATAATTCTGTTTGCAGCTTTGAGTTTTCTTTTCCTACATGACAACAGCAACTAGATGTCCTAAAGGCTTTGATCTAGTCAAATCATATACACCATTAGTATTCTGAAAGCTCCTTAATTCATCTTCAGTATCTTTTGTTGACAGCTATCCAAACTGAGGTGCCCATCATCTGTCACTGTATTATTAATCAGTTTATATTTTTCTGTCCATGTGGCTTTCTTGGTAAAATGCTCAGGTGAGTGTGAGAAGATGCCTTTGGCATTATCACTAAAGTGATCCTCCATATCCAGTATTTTCCTGTGTTCTGTTGCCCAATGTGGATGCCTGCCTGCATTAGCTGGGCAGCTGAGATGACCTTCACATCTTTGGTGACTTTGCTAGGAATATATACTCTGGATGCTTTTGCAGGATCAGTCCCATACCACAATGAAGCAGCACAGCAGAACTGGGGAAGGATATGAGTTGTAACTTATTAATAATGTATATCAGCTATGAGCTTAGGTGACAATTTGTGATGTTCAATTTCTTGTGATCTTTCTTAAAAACTAAAGGCACTGGGCAGAAAGCCTACACTTGTATACAGATTGGGCTTTATTTCCACCATTAAATGGTAAGTTGTTAAGATTCATCAACATACATCAAAAGATTTCAGATAATCTTGGAAGATCTCAATAAATGCAATGATTTTGTAACACGTTATCAATAGCATTTAGACTTATATACCTCTTTACAGTGCTTTACAGCCGTCTCTAAGCGGTTTACAGAGTTGCCATATTGCCCCCAACGATTTGGGTCTTCATTTTACTCACCTCAGAAGGATGGAAAGCTGAGTCAACCTTGAGCCTGGTGAGATTTGAACTGCCAAATTATAGGCAGCCGGCAGGCAGCAGAAGTAGCCTGCAGTACTGTACTCTAACCACTGTGCCACTGTGGTTCATTACAATTGATAGTTGATAAAGTATTTATCACCTGTCTCTCATGTACCCTGCATCAGCATAACCAACCTGTCTTCCTCATCTTTTCCCCCTGTTTTAAACCCTACAGCATTTTAGTGACTGCATCTGATGGAGTGAGCTGCAGATCAGCAAACCTTATGCCTTTTAATAAAATGCATTATTTGGAAAAGGTGCCACCACACATCTGATTTTTTAGAATGTACAGAAACTTTTTCCTATTTATTAACTTTCAATATTTCTGTGTGTCAAATAACAATTTTTGCAATATTACACAATGATGCAATCAAATAACGTATTTCTGCCTTACCTGTTAACTACTTAAAGCAATATATAGTGAATACAGTTGACAGAATTCTAGAATAGCACAGTGTGAAGGTGGATGGTGAATTTAAATCATACTTTAGATAATATACCTGAATAAAAACAATTCACTATTTTTGAAAAAGTAGAAGTTCTTTATTGACTCAATGCTGTCATTTGGTGAATTATAATATCTACTTATTGCATTCTTGGAACATTTTAGCAATAAAGCTTTCTTTTTCATATATTGGATACCTCTGAAGTATTCATCATATACTTCCAACTGGAAAAAAAGTGAAGTTATTATGACACTTATCTCCATTTATGAGCCCGTTTATGGCTTACAAACAGATCTCCAGATCAATTTGTTTAATAAGTGGCCCTCTGTATGGCTGCAAACAACATTAGAAATGAATTTCTTCCCTACAACAAAGAATGGATTTATTTTTATTACTTATGTACTCATTACATTTGTGTGTGTGTGTGCAGTGAAAAGATGATGACAGGATAAGTATCACATACACATGTATGTATAAATTAACTCATTTTAGAGAAGAACAAATCCAATACAATGTTGTTTCCTTTTTCCACTTCAGGTACTATTATCCTCACTAGAAGTATTTTGCATCCTATCCTGTTACATTCTTTGGAAAAGTCTTTCCTTTAAAGCCTTCTCATGTTTTTAAAATCCAAAGATTTTTTTTTTAAATCCTCAAAGCCTCTCAGTGGCTAAAATCTTCATTAGCCACTCAGTTATGGACTACATAATACTTAAGCTGGTCCTCTTGATTATGCCATGTTTTATTAATCTTGGAAACAAATTGGTCAGTAACAAATGTCTTTTTGTCTCTTCTTCCTCCTACACTCAGATTTTGATGAAAAGATCATGGTTCGAATTAAACCAGACCTTCTCTATTACAGAAAAGGAGGACTTTTTCCTTAAGGCCAGTTATTAACTAGGGTTATTGGAATGATTGTCTCAAAGGGGCCATGAACCTAGCCTTTCAGAGCAAGAACAGTCAAGCATGAACAAAAACTGTATTGCCCTTTCTCAGTCACGGAGGAAACGCCGGTCACTAAAGGGTTACAACCAAGCCAGTAGCTCTAAGACCGAGTCCACCAACAAAAGAAGCCCCGCCTCTTCCTGTATCCAGTTTTTCGACTCGGTCCAGTAGAGGACAGTCGTGTCTGTTAGTTCTCTCTCATTAACTCTTCGTGGGGGAGTTATTTGGCCATTGCTGTCTTATTTCTACTTAGTTTGCTCTTTTCTGCTCAGATTGCTGGCGTTTTCTTCAAAAGCGGCTAAACTTAATTGGAATCAGCTGGGGAGCGCTAGAAACGTTCCAGCGGCCCTGAGCAGCCCTGCAGCAACGCCCACGTGCGTTTTGCAACGTCCTAGCTTTTGCAGCACTTTCAAAGGTTTTTGGAGGCTTTTGGAGAGGTTTCCCTGCCTCCTGCTGCTGTTTGGAGAATTCTGGCTGCTGATTTCTGGCGCGAAGGCTTTTTCGTGCCCAATTTTGCCGCGCTGTTAAGCCCTTTGGCTAGCGGCCATTTCCTGCCTCCTGAGTAATCTTCCTGGCTCCTGGATTCTACTCTGCTTCTCTCCTGTCGCAGTGAGTTACCTGAACCACCAATTATCCCCTGTGGGTGCATTTAAGGGTGATTTCTATCCTTTGCATTTATTCTGAGCTGTAAAAGTAAATTTCTGCTTTATCATGGCTGATGCTAGGAGCAATAAATCCCAAAGCAAAGGAAAAAGGGGCCATTCTTCTGATCCTAAAGAAAGTTCCTCAGGGGATTCTGTTCCTCCCAAGGCAGCCAGAATTTCTACTAGATCCAATCACTCCAAGAGTGCTAATATTGCTGCATCATCAAGAGAAGAGACCAGGAGGCATAAGGCCATGGAAAAGGCCTTTCAAAAAGCTGCTTCAGAGGCCTCTAGAGTTTCATCTCCTTCTGTGGGGCCTTCTAAATCTCCTGCCCTCCCCACTTCCAATGTGGCTGTTCCTTCTTCCCAAATTCAAATTGAACATGATTTTTCTCCTGATCAGTCTACTCTGGATGAGAATGTAGTTGTTGATGCTTCTTCAGTTTTTCCTGCTGCTAGGCCTCTATCTCCAATTGTTTCTATTCAGGCCCCCCCAAGGCAAGAATTTCCTGAGGCTCAAGCCCAATCCTGCATTCAGGGGTTTGAGGCTCTTGTAAATTTAACTCCTGCCCTAGCTGAACTTATTTCTGTTTCAATTAGGCAGGGTATTGCTGAAGGCCTTCAGCAAAGGGCCTCTTCTGAGGCCTCCAGTTATGTGAGTCAGCAGAGTTGTTCTGTGAGGGCCCAGGCTGTTGCTGATCCTGTGCAATGTGAAGAAAGGGTGGATTCCCCGGAAAATGCAAGTCAAGGTTCCCTGTCTGAGGGGGAAATTGCCCCTGATCAAGATATCTCGGATGATGAAGGTCTAGAACCAGGCCAGCCTTCCTTCATTGGTCTTTTCAAGCCTCAATTATTCAGATCCCTTCTATTTAAAGCTCAAAATGTTACTGGCCTGGGAATTTCTTCTACTCCTTCCTCTCAAGGGGCTTCTACATCCTCTTCTCAGCATCCCTCTTCATCATTATTATTTCAGGAACCTTCCATTCGTGCAGAGGTCGTTCCAGCTCCCAAGCTGTTTTCTGATGTCGTTCAAAGACAGTGGTCTTCTCCTAGTTCTGGCCCGGTTCCCAATGGTCTAGATAAAAGATTTTATAATATGGCATCTGATTTTGCTAATATTCTTCAAGTTCCTTCTGTAGATGCTCCCGTCATCGCCCTCTCTTCTGCATCTCCTCTTACTGGTCCGTCAGAGGAATTCCTGCGCCCTGAAGATAAGAAGTTTGAACGCTCCTTGGTCAAGGACCACCAGGCCTCAGCTTGGTCCATTCAGGCCTCCTCGGCAGCTTCCTTTTTTAACAGGGCCTCCATCCTTTGGCTTCGCCAACTACAGGAAAGGCTGCCTCCTTCTGATATGCAATCTCACCAGGACATCAACAAGATCCTAGCTGCTGTTGAGTTCTCTGCTGATGCTACTCTGAATGCGGCAAGGTTTTCAGCTAAGGCTATCGGGGCTTCAGTCACTTCTCGTAGGCTCCTGTGGCTTTGTCAGTGGCAGGCAGATGTTCGGAACAAGTGGAGACTGGCATCAGCTCCTTTCTCGGGGAACTATCTCTTTGGCCCAGTCTTGAACCCACTCCTCATCGAGACGAAGGATCATCGCAAGATTCTGCCCACCTTATCAAGAAGATCTGATCCTCGTCAGCAGGGTTCCTTTTGAAGCCATTCCTTTCGCTCCGACTTCTCTTCCTTCCAGTCCAGGCCTCAGCGGTACTCTCAGCCCAGGGGCGGACAACAGCAGGATTTCCAGGTCAGGCAGGGGTCCCGTTTCCCTCCCCGCAGACCCTTCAGGGGGGGTAGGGGGCGTCCCTTTCGCAGGTCCCGTTAGTTCTCCTTTACCTATCTCTGACTCCTTAATTGGAGGAAGGTTAGCATTTTTTGCTGACCAATGGGATTGTTCAGTTTCAGACCCCTGGATTAGACGTACTATTAGGTTTGGGTTGACCCTTGAGTTCTCTTCGGTTCCTCCTGACTTGTTTGTCAGGTGCCCTGTCTCTCATGTCAGGTCCAAGAGGGTTCTGCTAGATGAGGCTATTCAACATCTTTTGGAGATTAGGGCTGTTCAGTGTGTTCCCCTAGGGGAAGTTGGTCAGGGATTCTATTCCTGTTTGTTTCTAGTTCCCAAGGCTTCAGGAGGCTGGAGGGCCATATTGGATCTTAAATCCTTGAACCGATATATAGTCTATCGTCGGTTCAAGATGGAATCCCTCTAGACCATTCTCCTTTCTATCCGTCCAGGTGATTTTTTGTCTTCCATCAATTTGACGGAAGCTTATCTCCATGTGCCCATTTTTCCGGACCATCGGAAATACCTCCGTTTTTGTTATCGGGGTAGGCATTATCAGTATAGAGCCATTCCCTTTGGCCTTTACTCAGCTCCTAGGGTCTTTACAAAGATCATGGCTGCCTTATCGGGCCATATGAGATCTTTTCCTGTTAGAGTTTTGTTTTATCTAGATGATATTCTTATTTTGTCTAGTTCTGAGGTTAGGGGTAATGAGAATATTCGGTCACATTTCAGACCCTGCAATCCCATGTTTTTTTAGTTAATCATTCTAAAAGCAATCTAGTTCCCTCCACGTGCATTCAGCATTTAGGGGCTGTTATTGATTCTGTCAGGTTGCAGGTTTCCCTTTCTCAGGATCATCAGGACAGCATTGTTGAGCTGGTAGGTCAGGTTAAAGCCTCTCGCTCTTTTTCCCTCCTGGGGCTTTCCCGCTTGCTAGGGAAAATGGTCTCTGCCTTCGGGATCATTCCCTGGTCTCGGTTTCATAGCTGGGAACTTCAATGGTTTTTACTTCCGTTTCAACGGTCTCGCAGGAGCACGTCAGAGGCCAGAGTCCCCTTGACTCCTCAAGTTCTCCGGTCCTTGGCATGGTGGACTGAACAGGGATGCCTGTTCAGAGTGCCTCAGTGCGTGAGCATCACCACGGACGCGAGCCTCTTCGGATGGGGGGCTCACCTGGGGTCTCAGCTGGCCCAAGGGCAGTGGTCGGTCCAGGAGAGGGGACTTCACATCAACATCTTGGAGCTCAGAGCCATCTTCCGAGCTCTTCGCAAGTTCGCTCCTCTCCTTCGAGGTCTGGATGTCTTGATCAGAACAGACAACGTAGCTGCCAAGGCCCACATCAACCGGCAAGGAGGGACCCGCTCCAAGGCTCTCATGAGGGAGGCATCTCGTCTCTTCAGGTGGGCGGAGAGTCACTTGGCATCCATCCACGCCTCTCACATCTCAGGGGCAGCAAATGTTCAGGCGGACGCTCTCAGTCGATCGGTGGTGGACCAGACGGAGTGGAGCCTCGATCCACTTCTGTTCCAGGACATTGTGCATCGCTTCGGTCTTCCAGCAGTGGACCTCTTCGCGTCTGAATCCAACCACCAGCTTCCGAGGTTTTACACGAGATTTCCTGTCCCGGGAGCCGAAGCTGTGGACGCCTTGATGAGCCCGTGGCCTTGTGGTCTTCTCTATGCTTTCCCACCTCTTCCCCTCATCTCCAGGGTCATCAGGAAGCTATTGCAGGAACAAGCCGAGCTCATCCTTCTGGCTCCCTTCTGGCCCAGACAACCGTGGTTTGCGGATCTGATGGCTCTCTCTGTTGCTCCCCATTGGCAGATCCCGGCCGACAAAATATCTCTGTGGCAGGGCCGTCTAGCTCATCCAGACCCTCAGTGGTTCCGGCTGACCGTCTGGAGGTTGAGTGGTTCCTCCTGTCCTCAGCCAGGGTGCCTTCGGAAATAATTTCTATGATCCAGGCCTCTCGTTGAGGATCAACGAACCGTATTTACAATGCCACTTGAATGGCCTTCTCTGCCTGGTGTCGCCGTAAGAAGGTCCTTCCTACTGCTGCTTCCATTCTTGACATCCTGGGCTTCCTTCATGATGGCTTCAAATCGGGGCTTTCTTCCAATACCCTCCGGAGGCAAATCTCTGCCATCAGATCTGTCCTCACCTGCGGCACCGCTGAGTCTGTGTCCACTCATCCTCTCATCTGTTCATTCCTCAGAGGCGCAACCAATCTACGTCCTCCGGCTGTTCATCGGTTTCCCACCTGGGACCTGAATAAGGTTCTGTTAGCTCTTACTGGTCCTCCTTTTGAACCTCTCCGGGAAGTCTCGCTGAAGTTCTTGTCTTTTAAGGCAGTCTTTCTAGTGGCTATCACCTCGGCTAGGAGGATCTCGGAGTTGGCTGCCCTCTCAGTTCACCAGGTTCTCTGTATTATTCATCCTGATCGAGTAATTTTGAGATTGGATCCAGCTTTTATTCCAAAAATCAATTTAGCTTTTCATCGTTCTCAAGAGATCATTCTTTCCAACTTCTGTCCTTCCCCCCGTCATTGCTTGGAGACGGTGTGGCACAAGCTTGATGTTCATCAGGCTCTCAAGATTTATATCTCCAGGACTTCTTCCTTTCGTCGCTCCGAGGCTATCTTTGTGTCTTTCCAACCCCAGTCCATGGGGTCAAAGGTTTCTTCTACTACCTTGGGTCGATGGCTCAGGGCTTCCATTTCTTTAGCTTACGAAGCTCAATCGTTGCCAGTGCCTCGTGGTGTTACAGCCCACTCTACCAGGAGCGCGGCTACTTCGGCTGCCTGGTCTACCCAAGCTTCACTCGAGGAGGTCTGCCGAGCCGCTACTTGGACGTCTCCATCTCCATTTATCTGGCATTACCGGTTGGATGTTTATGCATCGGCGGAAGCCTCCTTTGGAAGACGTGTGCTGCAGCGGGTATCTTCCCAGGACCAGGAGAGGTGCCAGCCTTCTCCCTCCCAATAGGTACACGGGCTTTGGTATATCCCTTTAATGACCGGCGTTTCCTCCATGACTGAGAATGAGCGTTGGTCTTACCTGATACGCCACTTCTAGTCACTAGGAAACGCCGGTCACCCCCTCCCAATTGGTCCGGCACCTCTCGTGCTGGCTTTTGGCTGTTGACAGAGGGGGGTGGGTCCTGGGGATTTTTTACCTTTCCTTTATTTTTTTACAGACACGACAGTCTACCTTTCGTCCTCGTCTCAAACTGGATACAGGAAGAGGCGGGGCTTCTTTTGTTGGTGGACTCGGTCCTAGAGCTACTGAATTGGTTGTAACCCTTTAGTGACCAGCGTTTCCTAGTGAACTAGAAGTGGCGTATCAGGTAAGACCAATGCTCATTTTATATACTCTGTCTTCTAATTAGCAGCTACAAAGCCATCGTTTCCCTTCCCAGGCTACCCTCCTTTATTAAAATAGATGTTTAGTGATGTGCTTTCTTCTGTTAGCTATCCATAGAATGTGTCAGATTGAACAGCAAGCTGCTGAAGCTATATGAAACCAGTGGTCCAGTTCTTACCAGCTTTGTCTTAGATGTTAGACAGACAGGGCATTCCACAACTATGTAATGTATATTGTCTGTTTGCCAAATATTTCTGACAGCCATAGATATGCTAATGTCTGTGTAGAAACGATCTTACCCCAAATATGTATAAAAGGATGATAACTAGGGGGATAACCCAGAGGTTAGGTATGAGCCATTAAAATACAAAGTATATCACTCAGTAATAAAATGAAATACACAGTTCTGATTACTTAAGAGATCCAGGGAAGTACTTACATAATGTGAAAAACGTAAGTACTTTATAAGCATTCTTTTTTCTGGATAAGCCTTTGGGTGTATATTTAAGCTTTTTTACTGTAATGTGTGATAACAGCACTATTTTATTTGGCTTGTTGGCTTTAAAATTGATACCTAGAGAATTGCATGTCAGCTTCAGGAAAACAGGAGCTACAGTTGACTGGATCTCGGCTATGAAAAAAATTATCTGAAAACAACAACAACAACAACAACAACAACAACAACAACAACAGAATTAATCATCAGTGGAATCCTGGACCCATGGATCAAACATGAGATGACATATTATTATCTATTTATTAAACAAGTATCAATCATTTGTCAAAAGGAACTCTGGGTAGTAAACAGAATAAAAGCACAGTATAGTAAAATAAAGAATATTTAAAGCAATAGGTAATGCAGATCCCTCAATGAAAATCATATTTATCCACCAACCACCCCATACAAGCTTCAGCAACATCCTGGCCCCAGAGCTTGTGGGAAAAGCTAGGTTTTCTTCTCAAGTGGAAATTACCTCAGAAAGACCATGCATTCCTGGACATAATACAAGCAGCCTATTTAGACCAGTGTTTCTTAACCTGGCTGGGGACTTCTGGGAGTTGAAGTCCATACATCTTAAAGGTACTAAGACTGAGAAACACTGCTTTGGACTGTGATAAAAAGAGCTCAGGGCAGGCCAGCAGACTTTAAAAAGTTAGGGTTCAGAACCTTGATTAACGTAGGTGCTTGCAAGAAGAAAGACAAATGGAAACATTCCTAGACAATACGTTGATAGCCAGACAGATAAAGCTATGAAAATATAGGATTTATAGATCATGTTATTTCTTATGTCACCTAATTTCTTTGACGTGTGATCCAGGAGAGGAGGGCAAGAAAAGAAACTAGTGTCTGAATGCCTTAAAAAGGCTGGTTTGAAAGAAAGAGGGCTCAGATTAATATAAGAGAAAAGAGGTTTCGTGCTCCTATACTTACACTTATTCTCACCTCCAAACATATTCAGAATAATAGAGATGGAAAGGACCCTTGAGGTCTTCTAGTCCAATCCCTTGCTCAAGCAGGAAACCCTATACCATATTCTTTCTATTTTTCCCTTATTTATATAGAAATAGGCAAATTAACAATAGAAGAATTCTCTCCCTTTCTATAATCTGGGTTACAACTGGAAGAGCAGTTGTTTTTGGCTAGGCCAACTGCAAGAATTAATTTTTTTTAGTTGTAACTTCTTCATTGCATAATGTTGTGGTAGACTACAAATTCCAAAGTTAGTCTTTCAGTTTCAATATATTATTGAAGGTATCAGCAGTTGCTTGTGAGCCCATGCTTTTTTCCTACTTTTTGCTACTACTAACTCTGCCTTAAAATTGCGCAAGGGGGGTTGGGATCTGTAGATTTAGTGATTGGTTCCAGATTGGTTCCTCTTCATTATTAAATCAATTATAAATCAATAAATCAAGGTTGCAAGATGTTCCATAGGGCAGGAGCAACAGCAGAGAAGGCTGTCTTCCTAGACCCTGTCAGACATAATTCTTTAACTGGTAGGTCTGTAAAACACCCTTCCTGCATGACCAAATAAGAGAGATAGATGCAATTGGGACAAAATGGTCCTTCAAGTAACCTCAGCCTAGGCCATGAAGTGCTTTAGGGTCATGAGCAACATCCTGAATTGGGCCCATAAACAGACCAACACTGAATGAAGCTCACACAGTAGAGGTGTTACATACGCAGCTCTAGGGATGCCCAAGACTCCCTGAGCCACTGAATTCTGTACTGTAGCTCCTAGATAGTCTTCAAAGATAGCCCTATGTAGTACATATGAAAGATAGTTTCCAGGCACAAGTTTAACACTTCAGCAGGAATTAAGCCCGGAGCTTTTCAAGCAAAATTCAAAGAAATCAACTGTAATGTATGTGAATTTGACACATGAGTTTAGATTTAGATTTATAGTTTAGCTAAATATTAATTATTTATCTCAGCCTGTGGGTCCATTTAAGAGAGAGAGAAAATTAGCTTACATATCTCTCCTTGAGATATCAGCATAACCCATCACAGTTTACCGAAGGTGTAGAAGCTTGACAATTAACTGTTTTTGAGGTAGGAATCTTACTTAAGTATGTCTCTTTATTGGCAAAAATGAATAAGAATTGGTTTCTGAAAACAATGAATTTAAAATTATCCTTTCCAAAAGGAAGAGCAGAGATAAAAAAAATTCTGTAGAATACCCATTATTCCCACTTTATCTATTTCTGTTTGCTAACTCCACCTAGCCCTAAGGATTTCTCTATCAGTAAGTGAATACATATATGTATATCAGTGTATGCTCACATAGCTTTGTACACTATGTTGTATTCTAAAAAAAAAAAAAAGCTAGGACAAAAAATACCATTGATAAGTCTATAAAGATGCCTCATTTTTTAACCTAACCGATCCGCTATCTGAATGTACAATCATTTTTCTTTTATGCTTCCTTTCACATGAGCACACACACAAAAGATTCCCTCTCTTGTCTTGCAGAGGGAAAAAAGCAAAAGATTATGAAGAAAAAAAACAGCATGGCTAGAGATGGGGAAGAGAAAAAAGTAGATGAAGTAGGAAGGAAAAGAAAGAGAAAGGAGAAATAAACTTGATGAAAATGCTTCAAGGCTCTTGGAGGGCTATTCATTGCAGTTATTTCTTTACCTTGGGTGGAACTGCTGCTCACCATATTTATGCAAAAAATGTTCCAAATCATGTGAAATTTTGTTGCATTGTTGTACAGTCACTGTATTCAACCTGAATATGCTCTGCGCTTACATAAAGTGTGTATTCACCTGCTAATCCTTCCATTAGCCAGATAGAGTTTACTTTCTTTCTCATTTAATTAGTAGGACTAATGCAAACCCACAGTTTACACTCAAATCTTATTCAGGTAACTGCCCAGATATGTAATATCACTAATGGTTGCAATGTTAGAACGAAAAATGCAATTACTAAATACATTTGTTCACAACCAGAAGGATATAGTTAAACCTATTACATGGTGTAGAAGTACTTTGAATGTTGACTGCCCATGTGTACAACTTTTCTATGAATTTTAATAGGTAACTTTAAAAAAAAAAATCCTTCGAACATGGAAGTTATCTCAAGTATTATTTGTCACCTGGGGAACTTAATTGTTTCTGTTTTCAGGAAGATATCCAACACTTGGCTAAGCACTGGATGGTTTACAATGAGTATTGCATTAGAGCTGTGTGACAAAATAGATGTCTATGGAATGGTGCCACCAGATTTCTGCAGGTAACCAATTCACCTGAATTTTTAATTAGGTGGCGAAATTCAGCCTTATGTATTTATACATAAATGTCTTTATACTACTCAAAACTCAGATGTAGGATTTTCCTGGAATTCCCAATTAGCGTGTGCTGTGATTGAGTTTTGAAAACAACAAACAGCACTTAATTACATTTAATATATTCTTTAAAATTGTTTGTACTGTGAGGAGTTACTCATCTTGTTAGTTTCCTTAGTCTTTTAAATATTTATTAGGTAAACATAATGCTATAGAATACATGAAATTAATTTCTGGAGAAAAACCATTTGAAAATCAAGATTATATGGCCATACATGCAAACACATGCTGTTAATGGCTTGTTGCATTTATTATCTATGACTTGTGTATATGTGTGTACGGTTTACAACCACGTGACTTTGCTATGGAAATTCCAGCTCCATTTGCCATTATAACTTGATGTGCATCCTAACAGCTCACAACCTTTCTTAAGAGTTTGTCTATTCTTGCTTCTCCCCCTCCTCCCCCAACTCTTTTGGCTCAGAAATATTATTGGGTCTTCTTGATTGCATTGCATGTTTGAGATCTTTCCACATTTATTCAGTCCATTTGGAAACCTCATCTTTCTTGTGCAAGGTTCATGGTTGATTTGGAGCTGTGCTTCAGATGGTTGTCTGAAATTTTTTTCAGTTCCTAGGGGCAAACATGACAACTGCCTTGGTCATATCTTCATTCCATGGATCAACCACGTCTTTGAAAGATTGCCAGCTCTTAATAGATGAAGTCATTCAGGAATCTTGCAGTGTTGTCTGGTTTTTGAAAACAGAGCATTTTAAGAGGAACCATGATTTGGGGAGAATCCAAGCTGCATATTTTAACACACATTAGTGGAGCAACAGAGCTGTTTATTGGATTCCTCTTCCCATAGATTAGTTTCCATTCTGATTAGCAAAACCTGCAGTAGCTAATAAACTATGAGATTCTTTTTAAACGAACTTGGCACAAAAGTTAAAATTAATGCAGTTTCTGACAGCTCTGGCAAGAAAACAGTTGGGATGCACTGCAGTGTAGCAGTATGTAGTAATATCCAAACCCTATCCTGGTATCCCCTGCTTGTCAAGCTATCATATAAGAGGAATGGATTTATGTTATCATTCCATCCCTTTGCCTGTCAGAATTTGTATGCTTCTTTCTTGAAAATGCCTGTAGACTGTTTATGCTTGTACTAATAGCATTAAACTTTGAAGCTTAAAGTTCTTCTCAGTCAGATTTGTCATTAAGCATCATCATCATCATAGTATAGTTGAATATCTTTTTGTTTTACCCAAAACAAATATTATCGTATTTATTTATTTATTTATTTTTAAATTTGTATACCGCCCTTCTCCCTGAGGACTCAGGGCAGTGAACAGCCAAGTAAAAACATAAACTACAAACATTAAAATACAATTAAAAAGATATATATAAATTTGTCCCCATGATTAAAAACAATAACAGACAATTAAAAACATTTTAAAAAGTGTTAGGCCAGCCTGGCTTGCTGGAAAAAGAAGGTTTTAAGGGCACGCGGAAGGCACCGAGGTCTTGGATTCTCCTTATCTCTGGGGGCAGCTGATTCCAGAGGGTAGGTGCCCACACAAGAGAAGGCCCTCCCCCTGGGGGTCACCAGCCTACATTGTTTGGCTGATGGCACCCTGAGGAGGCCCTCTCTGTGGGAGCGCACAGGTCGATGGGAGGCCGTCGGTAGCAGCAGGCGGTCTCGAAGATAACTAGGTCCTATGCCATGGAGCGCTTTAAAGGTGATAACCAACACCTTGAAGCGCACCCGGAAGACCACTGGGAGCCAGTGCAGCTCACGCAGGAGAGGTGTTGTATGGGAGCGCCATGCGGCTCCCGTGACTACCCACGCGGCCGCATTCTGGACCAGTTGGAGCCTCCAGGTGCTCTTCAAGGGGAGCCCCATGTAGAGAGCATTGCAGTAGTCCAGGCGAGAGGTGACGAGGGCATAAGTGACTGTGCACAGGGAATCCCGATCAAGAAAGGGCCGCAACTGGCGAATCAGGCGAACCTGACAGAAGGTCCCCCTGGCTACAGCCGTCAGATGTTCCTCCAAAGACAGCTGCGTATCCAGGAGGACTCCCAGATTGCGCGCCCTCTCCGCGGGGGCCAAAGACTCGCCCCTGATAGTCAGCGATGGAGTCAACTGACTATATCGGGATGCCGGGAACCACAGCCACTCAGTCTTGGAAGGGTTGAGCTTGAGCCTGTTCCTCCCCATCCAGATCTGCACAGCCTCCAGGCACTGGGACATCACTTCAAGACATTGTTGGGGTGGCCTGGGGTATATATGTATAATACAGACAATTGAAAAGTGCCACTTCGGAAAACTAATATTTTTACATAACAGTAATTACATCTATAAATGCACTCCTACTGTAATATTGATAAGCTACTGAGTACTGATTAATGTCTAATATCACAGAGTAATAAAATAGGCACCTTTATAGACTAGTAGTAGCTTTAGTATTAATAAACAAGGATAGAGATGACTTTCAGCATTCTCAAAAAGTTCATAAAAATATAATTGCTGAGTGGGGATTTAGCGTACAATTTTAGTCGGGTTATTCAAACCAGAAGGCAGCATGGTGGCTTAGCGGTTAAGACGTTGGGCTTGTTGGCTGGAAAGCTGGTAGCCCAGTTTGAGACCTGAATGCCATGCGACAGGGAGAGCTCCTGTTCCTACCAACCTAGCAGTTTGAAAGCATGCAAATGCAAGGACATAAATAGGTATCACTTCGGTGGGAAGGTAACAGCACTCCATGATATCCTGCTGGCCACATGACCACAGAAACATCTTCGGGCAGCGCTTGGCTCAATGGCCTTGAAACGAAGATGAGCACTGCCCCTTATAGTCAGCAATGACTAGCAGAGTAAAATCCTCAGGGACTTTTACCTTTTACCTATTCAAACCAGAAAGATGAAACTTATAAACTTACCCCAATTCTTTTTGATGATGTTTAGGATTGGAATTAACGTTTGGCCCCAAAGACACAAGATACCATTGTAGATGGTCTCATCATCTTGAAGTTGAACAAGGGTGTGTTCCTTTGGGTTAATTAGAGCTGTATTGATTACAGCATTTTCCTAGCTATGTTGTCTTGAATGTTGTTTCTGTGTAGCAAGTGGAAGGAAAATAGCAGCACATTTTTTTACTCAAAAATGAATAATCTAGGTATGAAGGAGAAATGTTTGTTCTTTTCCACCAATCACCACACTCAGACATTACAAGGCTAATAGGTTCATAGTACTCACTTTTCTTCCATCGAATGTCTACTTCAAAGGAAAATTCATTATGTGATCTTGATGCTGTATGCATTGTTTTCCACAATGTAAAAACTCTTATTAATGGGGAAAGGGAAGCCACGATGCAATATCACATTGTACTTTGTAACAGATATTATCAGCATTAATGTGTGGGCAAAAAAGCATGAAGCTGTGACATTTCTTCTTGTAATATTTAGAAGATATTATGATATGTAGGTTTGGTTTGTTAATTATGCCAGAAGTCACTAGAGCTGTAATTCATCCATCTAAGGCAGGGATGTCATATCTTGGCAACTTTTAAGACCGGTAGACTTCAACTCCCAGAATTCCTCAGCGCTTACGGTCTTAAAGTTGCCAATTCTGGATACCCCTGATCTAAAGATTTCCAAGTTGAGAATATCTGCCTTCATATATACAGTTGCAAGAAAAAGTATGTGAACCCCTTGGGATTACGTGGAGTTTTGCATGAATTGGTCATAAAATGTGCTCTGAACTTCATCTAAATCACAACAATAGAAAAACACAGTCTGCTTAAAATAATACTACACAAAAATTAGATGTTGCCTTGGTTTAATTGAACATAACATGTAAACATTCACAGTGCAGGGAGGAAAAAGCATGTGAACCTTTGGACTTAATAACTGGTTGACCCTCCTTTGGCAGCAATAACCTCAACCAAATGTTTCCTGTAGTTGCAGATCAGACCTGCACAACGATCTGGAGTAATTTTGGACCACTCCTCTTCACAAAACTGTTTCAGTGTAGCAATATTCTTGGGATGTCTGGTGTGAATCGCTCTCTTAAGATCATGCCACAGCATTTCAATCGGGTTGAGGTCAGGACTCTGACTGGGCCACTCCAGAAGGCGTTTTATGTGCTGTTGAAGCCATTTTTTGTTGAATTACTTGTATGCTTTGGGTCATTGTTGCATCACCCATCCTCTGCGGAGCTTCAGTTGGCAGACAGATGGTCGTACGTTTTCCTGCAAAATGTCTTGATAAACTCTGGAATTCATTTTCCCATCAATGACAACAATCCATCCAGGCCCTGAAGCAGCAAAGCCGCAACAAACCATGATGTTCCCTCCGCCATGTTTTACAGTGGGGATGAGGTTTTGATGTTGGTGTGCTGTGCCTTTTTTTCTCCACACATAATGTTGTGTGTTCTTCCCAAACAACTCAATTTTGGTTTCATCTGTCCACAGTATATTTTGCCAGTAGTGCTATGGAACATCCAGGTGCTCTTTTGCAAACTTCAAACATGCTGCAATTTTTTTTGGACAGCAATGGCTTCCTCCGTGGTGTCCTCCCATATACTCCATTCTTGTTTAATGTTTTCCTTATTGTAGATGTGTCAACAAAAATGTTAGCATGTGCCAGCGATTTCTGTAGGTCTTTAGCTGACACTCTAGGATTCTTCTTTACCTCATGAAGCATTCTGCACTGCGCTCTTGCAGTCATTTTTACAGGACGACCATGCCTAGGGAGAGTAGCAACAGTGCTAAACTTTCTCCATTTGTAGACAGTCTGTCTTACCATGGACACATGAACATCAAGGCTTTTGGAGATTCTTTTGTAACCCTTTCCAGCTTCATGCAAGTCAACAATTCTTGATCGTAGGTCTTCTGAGAGCTCTTTTCTGCAAGGCATGATTCAGATCAGACAGTGCTTCTTGAAACCAGTAAACCCAAAACAGGTGTGTGTTTTTAAAGGGTAGGACAGCTGTCAGCAACACATCCAATATCATCACACTAATTGGAGTCAAGGTTGGCTCACTCCTGGTTCCAATTAGCTCTTGGAGAAGTCATTAGGCTAGGGGCTCACATACTTTTTCCTCCCTGCACTGTGGATGTTTACATGTTTTGTTCAATTAAACCATGGCAACATCTAATGTTTGTGTAGTATTATTTTAAGCAGACTGTGTTTTTCTATTGTTGTGACTTAGATGAAGTTCAGAGCATATTTTACGACCAATTCATGCAAAACTCCACGTAATCCCAAGGGGTTCACATACTTTTTCTTGCAACTGTATAGGTATGTGATAGCATTATAAGTAGTTATATATGAAGCTTATAACATTAATGTGTTTCTCAGACATAATAAAATCTGAAGAAAGTATTCCAGGAAAACTATATACCTCCTGCCAGAGATGCTTAAATGATATCTGCAGAATTAAAGGGATTGTGCATTTAACTTTGTATGCTTCAGTATCTGTGTTACTGCCGTATGCCATATGCTATGAGAGTACAGGCACAATCACTCTTAAACTAAGATCCTTTGTCAGCCTTTTATATTGCCAGATTGATTTTTGCTTTGTCTTTTATTGAATTGGATTAGTAAAAGGGATCAAACTGTATCAAAGTTACAGACCCAGAGAGGAGAAATAAGAATAGTGATCATGGAGGACCCTTAGGATTTTCAGGGTTTCTGGGACTTTAAATGTAGATTCCATCTGAGATGTTACAATTAATTTAAAAAAACCTGTAGGAATTCATTACTAAAAATAGTGTTGAGGATGAAACTCCTATATACAGTATATATGATTCATACCCCCAGAGAATAATCTGTTTGGGAGGGGTTACAATTTTTCCAATCTTGCAATTTGTTGTGGTTGTTAAATAAAATTATCGTCCTTGCAAATCTATTTAGGATCACAGCAGCAGCTTAAAACAAAACCACGCAAAAAGTGGGGAGGACCAAATTGATGGTTCTAGATATGCTTCGATCCTGGTTATTGTGTTGGCTGGATCAAAAGTCTGAAGTCCTGTTACTACTTCCAAGATGCTCATCTCTCTAAATATATCTCAGGTTTTCTCTCTATACAAGCTACATACATTGCACACTTCAGTGTAGTCAGCCATTTGGTTCTGCAGTGGTTATAGATTAATTAGTTCAGATAAACTATTTAAATGTTTACAATATTGGCCTTCTAGGAGATGAGGTGAATGGAGGAAAAGGACTTTTTGAACCTTTTGGCTTATTGAGGATAGCCTTATTTTTCAGTCACATCCAACTATTTTCTCTCTTTTTCTACAGGGATTCTAATCATCCTTCAGTACCTTATCATTATTACGAACCATTGGGACCCGATGAATGTACAATGTACATTTCACATGAACGGGGAAGGAAGGGAAGTCATCATCGCTTTATCACAGAGAAACGAGTCTTTGAGAATTGGGCCCGGACTTTCGATATTCACTTTTTTCAGCCAGACTGGAAACCAGAAGCACTTCCTGTCAGTCATGCAAAGATTAAACTAGTATTCTGAGAAATGAATGCACAAGGCTGTAATCACAATCACCGACTGTATCAGGTTTCTGAGGATTGAACAGCATATCGCAGCAAGCCAAACTGAAAAAAGGAAGGTTAACTGGGTTTGCAGATTAAAAAAAAAAGAAGATGAAACCCTGCTACAGTATTCAGGAAGTTGTTATGAAAGAATACCGAAAAAGGTGCTTGGTATTCAGTATTTGATTAAGCAAATATTTTCACTTCTGTCTATTGCGTATGTATATGTGATTTGTTAAAAAGGAAAGAAGACAACACCTTCGGTATTAATGAACGTAATTCAGGAGATGTGTGATTCATTATGTTTTTAAGGCACATTGCCACCGGGTTTTCATAGTGACATTTAACAGTTACTTAGTGGAAGTTTTTGATGCAATCCAGTATTTTTCTATTTCACAATGATATGGTTATTTATCTTTCATAATCGCTCAAAAACTGAGGATTTATATTGCCGCTGGTTTAATGCCCAGCATCTTGTTTATATATTTTCTCTTTGAACTATAGGATAATTCTATCTGGCATGTAATTAATATTTGATCTGGAAGTTCTGTGTGGTTTTTTTTTTTTTATTTTGTATTCTTAGGCAGTGTTCCAGCATCAAGCCATTTCGAGAGCAAGCACATCTTGATGGGGAGCTCCAGCTGAGAGTGATGGTTACAGCTATAATATGTGACATTAGGTGTACAATTAAGAGTTAGATTTACAGTTCCTTAGCTGACTACTTTTGGTCTTTTGGTATTGCTAAAAAAATAACCTGGCAGCCCTAATTCCATTCGATCCCAAAATAATTTGAGCAAATCTGAATCTCAGAAGCATCTCAGAATTTGGTCTCCCACATGCCTTCTGAGCTATTTAAATCCTTCAAAACTATATTAAGAAATGTTTGGATTAGATGGATTAGGTTAGGGATACTTTACCTAGAAATCCATTCAATTCACTGGACTTTATCTCCAAGTAGATGTGGATAGAGAGGCAGGATTAAATGCAATTATTTGAGGATGACATGGAAAGCTAGGATTGGGTTGCAATGGAATCAGTCAAGGCTGACTGATGCCTCCTCTGAAAATGGCAAAACTCAAGTCGTTTGTATATATTGGTTTATGGATGTGGAGAGCGTGATTGAGAGCAGGCCAATTAGAAAGAAGATTGTGACCATGCATGAACATCCTGTTACGTTTTGTGGAGTAGGAAACAGACCTTCTGTTCTGAAGTGCAATGAATTACATGGGTATAAAGCTGGTCCTGTCTGACATAACGATAAAATACACGTTTTCTTTAAGATGCCTCTGCACTATTCAGATCCAGCGAATGATCTTGGATAGCACTAAATAGTTCTGTAAATGGATCCTCACTTGTTATGTTCCTTTGTGGGATTATACCTAGTTTGTGAATAAAAGCATTTCATTCAGTGTTATTTGACCTTGCACATGACAGATCATTGAAGTCAAATAACTTTTTCAAACTGTCAAGAATTAATTGGCCACTTGCACACTTCCATACACTTCACATAGTAAGATTATTCCATGTTTTGATAAGAGTTATCATGAAAAGCTGGATTCATTTTAAGGTGTTATGCATGGGGAGCAAATATACAGGAAGAGGGATTTGGAGGGATGTAAGTTTTATCAGTTTGAGAATTTATAAAAAATTGTGTTGTGGTGCTTGTGTTTTCAAGCTATAGAAAAAAGAATAAATTCCCAAGCAAAATGTTGATTGAGTTGAGAGGAAAAACAACTCAGTCATTTCCTTCTTTTTTTATTATGGTGGAAGTATTTCTCACAAATACATCTGTTCTTTATTATTGAATAAAATATTATGAATTGATAAGAAATTGCACAACTTTACTAACACCTCATGTTTCTTTCCAAACAACGATACCTCATCTCAAAGAATAGGGAATCAGAGATTGTCATACATTAAAAGAAAAATGGGTTGCATATTGAGAGCGCTTCTTGTGCCATTTAATTTACACATTTCATAAAATCTGATGTACAAATAATTAAATCCAGACTGCAATGATTATCCACATTTCTTCAGCAATGAGAATTAGGCTAGAATTCCAGCAGTTGGATAACACTCATTGGGAGAATGTTAGCTATTTGATCATTACATACAAAGGTATTGTATTGTTGAAAGAAGGGCCTGGCCTATGACCTGGATAGACAACATGACTGTTACATAGTCCCTGATAATTTCCAATTGTTATTCACTATTCAATTTTTCAACAATATTAAAATAACATCTGTTGTCTGTGACTGCACCAGAAAACGCCTCTTTGAAAAGTAATAACCACACTGAGTTGTCGAGAGCTGCAAATGGGAGAATATCTCATATTCAGGCTTCAGATCAAAAGGATCAGAAGAATTACACTCTTGAAAGGGAAATTCTTGTATGCAATCCTGCTGCAAAAGTAGGGAGATGAATCACACTTCTTTTATTTATTTGCATCTCTTTGGAGTCTCTTTCAGGCCTATGTGATCCCTTTCTGAGTCAGGGCATATTTATTTTTTGTATAAGACCCAAATACTAATGTGGGAATCCTGTGATAAGGATTTTCAGTACAGCTTGCTTTATCAGGCAACAGACTTTTTACACAGATTGAAAAATGGCATGTTAGGACAGCACGTATTGATGGCTTGGAGGGGGAAAAAAAGGAGGCTTACATTGAAAGCAGAAGTATTATATTTTTTACCCTTGCATGAAAAATAGAGATTTGTATTGGGAAGGTGGGAGGCATGGATTCCCACAATGCCAGTCCTTTTTATTTAAAGTAAAGCAAAGCAAGTAGAAAGAACAGGTTGGAAAATTAGAATAGAGTAGAAAGAATAGAATAGAATAGAATAGAATAGAATAGAATAGAATAGAATAGAATAGAATAGAATAGAATAGAATAGAATAAATAGCATAGCATAGCATAGCATAGCATAGCTTTATTTGGCCAATAAAGTATGGTGTGATTAGACACGCAAGGAATTTGTCTCCAATGCAGAAGCTTTCAGTGTACATGCAAAACAACAGAATAATGATTATCATAATAAGTATTTGGGTCTTATACAAAA
Organism: Arizona elegans; assembly: GCA_022577455.1. Lineage (NCBI taxonomy): Eukaryota > Metazoa > Chordata > Lepidosauria > Squamata > Colubridae > Arizona > Arizona elegans. Next base: position 132,419,511 of record JAKOOJ010000002.1, on the reverse strand, counting down.
AATAAGCAATAAAAATGCTAATTATTGGCTCTCTGAAATTGTGTACAGTTTTGCTTAAGAGTCAGCTTTAAGCAAAAATAGAAAATTTATGATCTGAACAATAATACAAAATACACACAGCAGAGATAAAAATTGAAACAGTATTTAAAAGCATTTACCTTTGCACAACTCCATGTGAATTAAAAGGACAGTAAGTATGCCTAAGACAATGGTGAAATCTAAAATTTGTTACTACCGGTTCTGTGGGCGTGGCTTGTAATGTGACTGGGTAGGCGTGGCCATTTTTTAAAAAAACTTTTAAAACCATCTTTTCTACAACCTCTTACGGGAAGAGGTTGTAAAAAAATGCTTTCAAAAGGCTCTGACGATCCCAGCTGAGTTACCTGATCGGCAGAGACTTTTTTTCTTTTAAATGCCTCTGCGATCAGGCAACTCAGCTGGGATCGTCAGAGGCATTTAAAAGAAAAAAAGGGTTTTTTTTTCTTTTAAATGCCTCTGACGATCCCAGCTGAGTTGCCTGATCGGCAGAGACTTTTCTTCTTTTAAATACCTCTGACAATCAGGCAACTCAGCTGGGATTGTCAGAGGCATTTAAAAGAAAAAAAAAACCTCCAAAGAGGTTGTAGAAAAAATGCTTTTAAAAGTAAAAAAAAGCCTCTGATGATTGTGTGGCTCAGCTGGGCATGTGGGGGGGGCAGGGATTTTTGCTACCAGTTCTCCGAACCTCCCACCTCCTCAGGAGATCCGGTCCAAACCGGGAGCATTTCACCTGTGGCCTAAGACTGTTGCCCAGAATATCTGGGTGACCCTTTAGGGGTATATGGCACAAGCTGTATACTGTCATCTTATTTAAATTATATGCAAACCATACAGTCAGAAATGCTGGTGATAATGCTAGAAGTAATATAAACTTAAGGAATTGTTGCAAGTGAAAAAAAATGCTTCTCTGTTTTTCATTTGAAAACAAAATCTATTAAATTTATGTCAAGAGGCAATGACAGCCCAATGAAACTGGGTAAAGCTAAAGTACTAACAGCCTTTATTTCCAAAATTCAGAATTCACTCTAGTCATGAAACAAAGAGATGTCTGCTGCTTGGAAAAGGACCATGATAAATTTGGACAAAATGCCAGAATAGGCAAACAGAAAACAGAAAACAAAAATATGCATTATCAAATCCCTGGTTTTCTAAGTTAAAAAATATGTGACAGTAAAAGCTGAACCATCAGAAAGGCTGAACAAAGAAAAATGGATGCTTTAGAGTTGTGCTGGAGAAATTTGTTGATAATATCTTGGAGTGTGGGAACAACAAATAACTCGAACTGCTTGCTGGGAGTGCTAATAATGAAGCTTAAATGCACCCAATTGGAGACCAAAATTGGAGGCAATTGAAAAGAGTCTGACAAAAGATACTACCATTGATGGTATAAGCGTAATCCTACAAAATCTCAAAATGTTACTGACAGATAATCCTGCTGAAATTATCCGGTCACGAAGAATGAGAAGTAACTGCACACAAAATTTCAGATTAAACAACTGGTGCAATATTACTCATTTCTGCATAATTGAATGTTCTTCAGGTATGCACCTTTCATGACATATAAGGGGGAAAATGACAAGGATTATGTTGGAATGGAGGGGAATCTAGTTTCCAAGATTGCAAACTCTTAAAAAACTCCTATTACAATTATGAAGGAACTATGAAAGCAATTCTTAATACTATAAATAAAAAAGGTGGTGATAATAGTCAAACTTGCTGAGTTACATTTGTCTTTTTTTTCCTTGAACCCAGTTACAATCCGATAGGAAATGATTTCCTCTCCAGAAACCCAACTAAGACTATATGAAATTAGTTACAAAGAGCTAACTTGCTCATAAATGAGGGGGAGGGAGAAAAGAGTTTCTAGAATATTATCTTTTTTAAAAAAAGTTTTGTTCAACATAGCACGATTAACATCAATATAAATTTCCCAGGAATAAACAATAGGACTCTGTTAACATAGTCCAGAATCATGATATTCTTGCTTGTAAAAGTATTGCATTGTGTCTCTAAAGTGTTTCAAAGATTTCTCCTGGAAGCATTAGCAAATACAGGGACTGTTACAGTCCATTTGCCTTCCATTCCTAGAAAGAATTTTACTTTCAAAATTATGGAACATGAATTGCAGCATTTCAATCTAATTGTTTTCCTCACCTCTGTTAATCAGCTTTACTGCTTTCCCTGCTTCATAAATTGGGTTTACTTAACACTCTCCTTTCTCTAAGCAAATTATCTTGGCCTATAACTCATGCTCCTGTGTTCCCACAGACTTGCCTCCTGCCCCCTCCCCCCCTCAGTAAAGCTGTCCAGCTTTACTGAGCTGGACAGATTTTAGGTTGAAGCTTACAAAGTAGGGACACCACTGATTAATTCTAGCAGGCTTCTATTGATTTTAACGATTTTCACAATGTCCATCCACAAAGCTATTATTAGATTTTTAAAATATCAAAAAAATTAGAAATAAAATTTAAAAAGTAAAATAGGTATCTGTAATACATCTGATTGAAGAATGTTATATTCAAGACTAAATTCCATATACAGATACAATTCGTATTTTTTAAAATGTTTGCATTCACACACACATTTTTGGAAACACTTAAATTTAAGCAGATTATTCTTAACTGATCTTCCTGGAGGCAAAATGGGGCCATCATATAAACCATAAACTTTAAATCTGTTTTATTCTGAAGTACTGAATCTCAACAATCAAGAAACAAAATTTTAACATTAATCACTGATGTTTTGCTAAATAAGTATTCTTACAAAAAGTGCTCTTTTGTGACAAGACGACTACCTTCCAATCAAATTCAAATTTAGCAATATTGGTCTTACTTTATCTATATAAGTAATCCACAGCTTCTCTTTGCCTCTGATTCATTCAACAATATTATATAAACCCAACTAATTATGTATGAAATAAAATCTGAAACATACAAAATGATTTCATTCCTCATACTGGTCAGTGTTTTGTGTTTATAAAATAGAATACCCTCAATGGAGAATTATACTCACCATAATGCAGAACTTGTAGCAATGCATCCTAGCTCTATGGCAATGTTTCTCAACCTTGACTGTTTGAAGATGTGTGGATTTCAACTCCCAGAATTCCCCTTGCTGGCTAAAGAATTCCAGAAGTCCACATATATTAAAGCTGCCAAGGTTGAGAAGACAATGTTCTATGATATATTATCCAGCTTTTGTATCCTAAGTAAAAAAAGTACACATATATGTGCATGTTTGATTTAAATGATTTAATATAATCCACTCAAAAATATTTACCTATACCTTTCTCCATGAACATACTACCTCAGGAATTGTATGTACACAAATATATAGCTCAGTCTAAAGCTATATTAAACATGTTTTATGTTAATAGCTTTTGAATGTAATCTGGATCCATCAGGCTAGTGGACTGGATGTGGAAAATCTAACTGCATATTTGCTGAAGAACTGATGAATTTGCTATTGGTTGTAAATTTGAATGAGTCATGCAATCCAAGAAATATAATAGCTGCAGACAAAGGTTTGATTTAAGAGGCTGAATTGAAACAGTGCTAATCAATATTCCCTGAGAGTATTTTTGTTTTGTTGAGCAGATATTCAATACATAAAGCAAAAATCTGCAAAGTGACTTAAGTATATATCAATAAGAAGACATCTTAAATAAGGTTCCGCATATTGTCTAAACCTTTGCTTCAATGACAGGGGAACTATTTTTTATAAATAATAATAGACATGACTATTTTTCAGTACAGCTCAGAAGATGTTCATTGATTTAAAAATATTTTAATAAATTGTCTATAGAGTTTCCTCTGCATTCATCTATTCCCCCCCCCCCCCACTGTTTGATCCAACCATTCTTTTCCGTGACAAGAGATTTTTGTCTGGCTATTATAGAAGTAAAGGCTACTCATCAGCTGCTCTACATAATGAAAAATAATAATACAGTGTCATTTCAGATATGACAGAAAGAAGAAGAAACAAGTTTTCTAAGATAGTAGTGCTGCCACTTACAATAGTATACTTAGAGGATTTTTTTCATCTAGAGTCTGTCTTCATGGTAGCATTCTTGATGCTTCCTTGTATTGTAGAGTTGCAGTGATCTTGAAGGAAAGATGTTTCTTAACTGCTTGTCTTCTTTCAAAGTAGCCTTGTACAGTACAGATTTTTTCCACTAGTGGATTTTTGCAGGTGGAAAGTTCCAAGTGGAATAACTTCAGCCCTTTTATGAAATTACATTGTGTTTTAAAAATGAAAAAAAAAATTTTTTTTTTAATTAAAGCTCATTTTAAGAGACGGAGCAAAATGTGACGAAGTATTTCAAGCAGACAAGTTCACGACATTATCCATTCAAATATTTTCAGGTATGGAGACATTCATAGTTCAAACTCTGTTGCTTTGAAGTTCTAAAAGATGTGCTTCATGTGCTTGATTCCATAGGTTTTAAAGAAGACCATGATAATTAGAGCCCAAAGTCCCAAAATAAAGCCTCCGGGAGGATGCCAATCCTTTTGTTTCGGTTTCTGTAAAGGGGAAATAAATATTTCCAAAAAAAAAAAAGAGGTTGCTTTCATACAAAATATATAAACAATAAGTTTAGAATTAAATCCCCCTTACTTTCTTGAAGTCAGAATATAGTAAAGTCAACATGTTTCATGTGTTAGGAATTTTAAAGGCAAGTAGGCTAAACTATAGTCCATTTGAGTTGTTTCAAGTAACTACTAAATTCTGTATTTAAGTAAAAAGATAACTGGGCTTTCTGCCCACCCTCCAAACCATAAATAATCTATCCTTAAAATAGGAGAGCTTAGGGAACTGAATGTGTCTCATCTTCCTGGGGATGAGAGTGATCTTAAATTCAATGCTGCCTTCCTTCTGGATAAATACAGCTGTGTTGATGGCTTGCGTGCATTTTCCATGCTGCCACTTGTCAGCCATACACCAGACATGCTCAGTCAATCCACATCTTCCTGAAGAAGAGATCATTTGACATGAAATAGTCAATTTCCCTCTGTTAGGGGAAAAAACTCTTCTTTTTACAGATGGTAGAACTTTGGCATAGACAGGGCAGAAGGGTAAGAAGAGAGGAAGCAGAATTAGGAGATAAGTTTTAGTTCAGAACTGTTCTTTGACTATATAGATCTAAATACACTATTTTTATTATTTAGTATCAGCTTTCGTCTGTGCATGAACTTTCCTATGGGAAAAATTCTTGGAACTGATGTATTAATTTGGAAATCTCCAACATATCTACTGATGGAAGACTTGCAGTAGATCACTGGCATCTTGTGGTCTACTTGGAGCATTACATTACCTGTGGCATTTTCTTTTAATCAAGGTGCTGTTTTCTTTCACAATCGAAACAATCTGGAATTGTTTCCCTTCATTATTAACTCCTTGAAATTTGGCAGTGAAAGTTACAAAGAGCTTTTTTTCTAAATAAACTTACGATTTTGATGATTTCTTGCAAGTTTGATTTACCTATGAGTGGGGAAGTCAAATGATTCTACAGTATAAGGCCAAGAGGTTATATAATATAATTGTTTTTTCCAACAACCAGCAAAACTTAAGCACAGTTGGTGACAGCCATCACTTTCTCACAACAGGCATGAGGTGTGATGCCAGATGAGGCTCCATCAGGAAAATAAATACCCTGTTTCCCCCAAAATAAGACATCCCCTGTTAATAATCCCAATTGGGCTTTTGAGTGCATGGCAATAAGGCCAAGCGCTTATTTCAGGGTTCAAAAAAATATAAGATATAAGAAATATAAAATATATTATTTTCAGGGAAAAATGGTAGTAACAATAGCAAATCTATCCTACAATGGAAAGCTTGACCAAGGTACATAAACCCAGACATTTCTGAGTGAGGAGGTTTGGGACCTCAACTTTTCTAACTAAAATTTAGCCATTCCACTAAAATGTTATCACAATTTCAAAACATAATTTGTTTCTTACAACTCTTTAGGGTTTCTTCCTCTTTTTTAAAAAAAAAATAACGTGATACTTCCTCAAATGTTCCCTTTCTAGATTTAGGAAATGAACCATTATAATAATGAGAAAAGTGCAGAATAAGTAATAGTGGTTCACTCGGTTTGCATAGAATTGTGCAATTCTATATGCATAATTCTGCAGACAGTAATATGCAATTAGTTTACTTATTAGACTAATTTATATAGCATTGAAAAGACAAACATAACAATATTAAAAAAACCAAACAGATTATGATCTTACTGTAAAAATGAGGTAAAAGCAGCTTTCTTTTGCTTTACAGATCTACAAAGTTACTTTTTCCTTACTGTCATAACTGTAAACAATTGCTAAATGAGACAGTCACTAAACAAGGACTACCTCCCAACTCATGCTACTTGCAGAAAGTTACAGGAAAGCGGACCAATGAAATTTACATTCCCAAGAATAAAGCCAACAATTATAAATATTATATTCATCTCCAAAATGAACAAGCAATTTTCATTAACACTAAGCTGAAAGCAATACCAATCACTTTCATTGATATACACAAACACTCATTTCTATATCAAGCGATCAGATTTAAATATACAAGACTGCCAACACCTTCTGTTTCACACCATTTCACACAAAGAAACATTCCTGCTTAAATTTTTCCTAATTACCACCAATATACAAATCGCATTGCTCATTTCCCTTTGTTGTATCAATCTTCCTTCACGTGGATCACAGTTAAATCCTCACCAGAAAGTGACACCTGACCCTCCTAGACAAATGACTTCAATTTGCAGCTAGTGACACTAAAAGCTTTTCTGGCCTATTTTTACTATAGGGCACATAATTTAATTTCTTTATAGGGCCAAATATTTATAAGTTGGCCTTGATAGAAGGCTTTACATTTTGTCACATAAGATGCCAAAGCTCTCACTTTTTTTCTTGGCTGCTGTAATTCCAAGAGGGAACCAGTTAAAAAGCAACTTTTCTTATATTGGAATTGAAGACTATGCAAGCCATCCATTTGATGCTGACCAATACAGCGGCCTGTTAATAAAACCAATGACTAAGACAATAGTTAATAAAAATAGTTTAGGAAGGGAGAATGCATTGCTTTCTATCAAAATGTGTATGTCTTGACAATGCAGTTCGAATAGAACTGCAGATAATAGAAACTGTGTGCAGACCAAATCTCAGCTATGGCTAAGAATATACTGTAGGACCGGGATGGTGAACCTGTGGCACGCGGAGCCATATCTGCAGGCACGCGAGCGTTGCCCTAGCTCAGCTCCAGCGTGCATCCGCGCACCGGCCAGCTGATTTTCAGGCCCACCAGAAGTCAGGAAATGGGCTATTTCCGGCTTCTGGAGGGCCTCTGGGGGGTGGGGTGGGGAAGACCATTTTCCAGAAAGCCTCTGGAGCCTGGAAAGGGCGAAAAACGGGCCTAACGGGCCCTCAGGTAACCTTTTTGCCATTGCGTGCCAAAAGTGGGGGGAGCACGTGGGGCATTGAATTATGGCTGTGGGCATGTACACAGGTAACCCCCCTCCCTCCGCTTTTGGCACGCGATGGCAAAAAGGTTAGCCATCACTGCCTTAGGGTTTTGCAAAGCCTATGATGAACAAAACCCCCCTTTTGAAGCATGAAAGCAGCTCTTTTGCAAATCTGTCCCCAATTACCTGCCTCTGCATGCCCAAGCAACATTTTCACTGGCATTGCCACAGAAGCAAAGTGGCTGCGCTTTGCACACACGTTTAGAGACAGCCAGGGACATCTTTTGAAGTAGCTTCCCAAGTCAAATTGCTTCATTTGCAAAATGCCTTTTTCAAAAGCTTTGAGGTGCTTTAGAATGTTGTTTCAAAAATGATCTGAAAGTCCCTTAATGCAGAAAGGATTTGTTTTCACCTCACTCAGCAGTGGTGCTGAACTTTCTCTGCTACTTTTATACTGTCGTGGTCCTTATTTGATTTTAGTCCTTGTTTTTTTAAAATGAGTTAAATGTAGTCATCCTGAAAAACCTCGAAGCAGAAGCAAAATCTGCACCCTTTAATAAAAGCATAGGACTACTGTATTTTTCTGGTTTGGCCCCCCTGAAATCATCATCAGTGCTTCTTTACTATTCCCTCAGAAAGGCTGTAGGGAAATTACAGAGCCGTTGACAGTTGGGAAGCATATGAGTTTATAAATTGTTCTTGTTATTGTCATTATTATTATATTACACAACTACCTAGAGCAGCGATGGCGAACCTTTTTGTCACCAAGTGCCCAAACCAGAACGTGCGTGCATGTGCGCGCGCTGGAATGCCAGAAAGCCGAAAACCAACCGGACAGCGTGCACATGCCGGGTTTTTTTGGCTGTTTTCTGGGCCATTTTCAGGCCGTTTTTTGGGCTGGTTTTGGCCCAGAAAACAGCCTGAAAGCAGCCCAAAAAATGGCCTGAAAAAGCTCGGAAAATGCCTGTTTTTCGTTGTTTTTTGGACCGTTTTCAGGCCATTTTCCAGTGCTCCGGTGCCTGCGAAGACCACCTGGCTGGCACGCACCAGAAGAGCAGCTGGCAACAACACGCGTGCCCACAGAGAGGGTTCTGTGTGCCCTCTCTGGCACGTGTTCGCCATCACGGACCTAGAGTTTTAAATGAAGTCTATTAAGTAATGTGATACCACACAAGATATATGACTATCCTATAGGAATAATCTAAATTTCATTTGGTTTGATTGGGAATTAAAGTTTAATTTGACTTTCCTACTGAACACTGTCAAAACCATAAAATCTTTCCTTCCTTCCTTCCCTGCCTCCTTCCCTCCCTTCCATTTTAATATACTTTTTATCTGTCTAATTACTGTAGCTCTCAGGGAGAACTGCTATTTAAAAATTATCACACACAAATTCATTAAAATGAATTTAATTTTGAGTCTCCGAAATGTGTGTGTGCATGCGCTCATGTCCATGTACAGTATCTTCAAGTCAGTGTTGACTCCTGACAACTGGACATTTTTCAGAAGTGGTTTGCCACTGCCTCCTTCTTAGGGCTGAGAGAAAGTGTCTGGGCCAAGACTACTCAACTGGCTTATACTTAAGGCAGAATTAGAATGCCCAGTCTTCAATTTCTAGTCTGATGACTTAACCACTATAACCAAACTGACTATCTGACTCTACCAAAGGCATACAGTAAACTACAAGAACAAATATATACTTTAATATAGGGATCCCCAGTCTGCGTGCTGTTTGGAACCGGGCCACAGAAGCAGCAGGCAATTGTGTGTGCACATGTAACCCCATTTGTGCGAGCAGATGCCTGGTCCATTTGCGCAAGAGGCATGTTCTTGCCTGTCACTCACATGGAATCATTCCCCCCCCACCTCCCGTCCGCAAATCCAGAAAGTTTGGGTATGGGAACTCTGTTTTAACACTTGCACAGATTTTACTTCTTGGTATGAAGTTCATCTAATATCCCTACCTCAGAGCTGATAGCCAACTTTGACATGCCTGTAAAGCAAAGCAAGGTCAGGTCTGGCTAGTGCTTCAGGAGTCTGGCTAGTGCTTGGTCTGGCTACCAAGAAATCTCAGAACCACAGGGCTAATCGAAAAAGTTTCCAAAAGGAGACAATGGCAGCTATTTCTATACTGTTGAAAAAACCCTATCTAATGTCTGTGTAGTCTACAAAAGAGATTGAGCTGATTTTTTAATCGATTATTCAATTGATTCAATGATATCAATTTACTTGACACTGAGTATCTTGTATACTGCTTATCTTCGTTCATTAATTTTGCACTGATCAACTTTTGCATGTGTTCCTATCAGCTCATTCCAGTTTATTGTAGCAATTACTGGCCTTCTGATTTACATGTTAAATATGATAGTGCATCCTTACAGTTTAAATAATTTTGAGCTTTGAGTCACTGCAAATCTCCCTTGGAGTTTGATTATTAACCATTTCCATAAGCAGAATCCTTGTAAAAAAGAAGGTTGCCTATAAATTAAGAAAAAACATTAATATTATTGGTAGACTGATATTCCGTGAGCCTGTCCTGTTCCTTTTAAAAAGCATCTGCCATTATAACTGTAGCAATAAATCCATAAACTGGCCTGTCTAGTGTGTAAAACAACTTTTCCTTCTGTTGGTCCTGAATCTCTTAAATTTATTTCCAATAGAAAATCTCAAATTTTTGCACTGGAAGAAATAGAAATCCCCCCTCTCTGTGTCCATATTATCTATGATGAGTATGATTTAATATCCCTATATTAAACTTCTCTTTACCCTTCTTCATTCTAATCTTAACTGTCCCAATTGGTGTAGTCTTACCTGTACTTTTCACTGGTTTTTACTCAGATTACGGTACTAAATCTCTTCAAATGATACTCAGAAATAAATTTTGCACTCTTGCGTCTCATAATAACAAGCCAGCGGACAGCTTTACAGTTAGGGTAAATTTTGTTGGTTTACAAGCCTTTCTCCACATGGTCAGTTATCTCTATTGCCTGCTCTAGAATATAGTTAGACAGCTACAACTGGGTTTTCTTTATGCTAGTGAACATCTATCAAAAATGCAGCTGCAACATGACCTTGAGAGAAAACACACCATGCTTTAACAAGTTCTCCACATGCTCTAAAGCATCTTTTTGCTCTCAAAGCTTCAGCACTGAACAACAACTGTTAGTAGATATTTGTTACAACAAGCCAACACATCACTGAAGTTTTGCTACTTAAGCACATCTTCATGCAATATTTAACCATCTGTGTGGTGTGCACATATGACTCTCAACGACTCTAAATCCAATTGCTGAAACATGGCTGCAATTCCAATAATTGCTTCTGGCTATATCACTTGATACCCATCCAACTTTGCTCAAGAAAGTTTAAAGCAACTTAAATGGATAAATGTTAGAATCTAGACTTCCCAAATATTATCATTATCATCATCATCATCATCATCATTATTCTTATTCTTATTCTTATTATTATTTTAATTTGTTGGTGTTAATGTATTTGCTGTTAAAACACTTTTCTTAATTACAACTACAGTCTTATTATTTGCTGGGTTGATGGCAGTTCTTCAGAACAGATCAGGTTAAGAAGCAGATACCACTAGAACTGTCCTTTATTGATAGGTTAACAGAATTTTGCCAGCCCAATTTTGCTTTAAAATACCTCCCTGTTATATCTCAAGTAATATCTAGCCTAGCTATCTTCGAGACCGCCTGCTGCCACCGATGACCTCCCATCGACCCGTGCGCTCCCACAGAGAGAGCCTCCTCGGGGTGCCATCAGCCAAACAGTGCAGGCTGGTGACCCCCAGGGGAAGGCCTTCTCTGTGGGGCACCTACCCTCTGGAATCAATTGCCCCCAGAGATAAGGAGAATCCAAGACCTCAGTGCCTTCCGCCGTGCCCTTAAAACCTTCCTTTTCCAGCAAGCCGGGCTGGCCTAATTTTTTAAGTGTTTTAATTGTTTTGTTTATTGTTTTTAATTAATGGGGCCAAATTTATATATATTTTTAATTGTATTTTAATATTTGTATTTGATGTTTTTACTTGGCTGTTCACCGCCCTGAGTCCTCAGGGAGAAGGGAGGTATACAAATTCAAAATAAATAAATAAATAAATATTTTTTTATTTATTTCCTTTATTATTTTTACAAATAATTAAAGGTGGCAAACACATCCAATATATCTTCTTCATCCTATTTGCCCTCACAGCAATAATTGTTGAGGTGAGTTGGACTGGGAAAGAATGACTGGCCCAAGGTCACCCAGCTGGCTTTCGTGGCTAAGTGGAACTAGAATTCACAGTCTCCCGCTTTCTGGATGATGCCTTAACCACTAGACCAAACTGAATCAGGGAGATTGTGCCTCAGATGCTTACCCAATGCCCAGGACTTCAGGAATTTTTCAATCCTCTTTGCTTAAATACTGGTTCTTGCCCATTTCCTTCAAGATTGTCTCCCTGACTTTCTACATCCACACAAATTCTTGACAAATCAAGAATATTTTCAATCTCCGTCATACGATAGGAACAAAACTTCTCGTTTCATAATTAATTATGTCAAGTCTTAAGGCTGTGATGGCGAACCTATGGCACGCGTGCCAGAGGTGGCACGCATCGCCCTCTCTATGGGCATGCAAGCTGTCGCCCCAGTTCAGCTCCGCCGCACATACACACTTGCCTCTCGCCGACCTCAGGTCTCTGCTGCACATGCGCAGGGGGCAGGGCATGTGCAGGGGGCCGTGCCCGCATGCGCAGGGGGCATGTGCAGGGGGCGTGTGCACATGCCATACAATGAACACATTGTATTTCAGGGGTTTGGGTGCATGCAAGCTCATTCACGCGCACATGCTTTGGACACGTGGTCCAGAAAAGATTAGTTGTCACTGTCTTAAGGCATATAAGACGCAATGAGCTCAGCAATCCCTGGAGCACCTATTAAGCAAGGTTCATGTTTGGTTTTTAATTATAGTTTTGTTTCTAAATTTTGTCTGCTTTCATTAGAATGCCACTTTGCTGCAGTTTTGCATACTTTTTATAGTGGATTTTAGATTGCCATTATATTAACCCTTTTGTACAGGCATTCTTTTTCCAACGGAATTATCGATAATGAGCTAACAAAGATGGACAAAATGTAGCAACGTGTTGTGAGCAAACACTCATAAGCTGTAGGAATAGCTATCATTACATTGGAAGAGATTCTGAATTCAAAAGCTAGGTAGCTAAGCAACAACTAGCTTCCATCTGTGAATAGTTTTTTTGTTATATTCTTTATAGTTGGAATAGAATCATTATCCTGTGGAATTTCAAAACAGTTAACAGAGCTGAGTTCTGTGCATTGTAATTAAGGAAAGGATACAATAGATTGGACTGGATTGGTCTGTGGGGATCTCAAATGGAAAACATCCAAGCAAATTCTTTTTCATACACCACACAGCCCAGTTATTGCTAGTATTGTCTAAAGGGAGGGGGCATACAGAAATAGCAGCAATTAGGCATATACATTGTAATTTCCCGCTTAGAAGGCAAGATTAAAGCAATCTTTGTCAGTCAAACATCATAAACAGAAAGCTATGCCTTGAATTAAATGGACTTTAGATTTTATCTCAAATGATTCAACAGATCTATACCCCTAATTTAAATTCTAAAATGGGTCCTGTAAACTGTATATCTAGTTTAAGGATTCCACAACCCTCAAAGATACTAAATAGATTTATGTGACCCTGTTTCAATGAGTAACCCTTATTGAAATGCTAAATGCCACTCCAGAAGTCACCAGCTGACAGAGCTCTACTAAATTTAAGATGATCTTCCTCAAATGGAAAAGATGATAGGACAGGGGGAAAAGCCACAAAGAGAAAAATCCTATGCCATGGCAGCCTTCCTCAGACAGCTTTCCTACCCTGTTTCCCCCAAAATAAGACATCCCCTGATAATAAGCCCAATTGGGCTTTTGAACGCATGGCAATAAGGCCAAGCGCTTATTTCAGGGTTCAAAAAAATATAAGACAGGGTCTTATTTTCGGGAAAACATGGTATTAAACTATTTACAAGTAAAAACTCAAAAAGATTCACAAACATCCCTTGAGAATAAGACAGAAAACAGAATTATCTTTTGCACGAGAAGAAAATTACTGAGATATTTTGCAAGATTTCCAGTCCAGCGTTCCTTAGTGCTATTTTCCAAAAACATAATGTGCCTTCAGAGTTGCTACTTCTTTTGCCAATAAAATAAGAAAAAGCACAGTGCTCCTTATCCAAAAGGTTCCCCCAAGCAGCATGCACAAGAGCATTCACCTCTTTTCATGCCTGAAAAGAAGACTGCATCTCAAGAGCACCAGAAGGAAAGCCTAACAATTATGTACTTGATGGAGTATGAATTAACCTTCTACTCAAGCAAGTATCATTCCCGCGGGATTAACAGAAACGCACAACCCTCCGCCCTCAAAAGTTAATGTGCCATAAACTTGGGAACATTTGTACAATGAACAAGGCTACACTGCTCTACCTATTTAACACCGCCGACCTCTGCTGAGTTTATTTCTTTTTTCGTTCTGGTTCATACTGGAAAGTGAAATAATTCTATGAAAGATCCGCTTTCTAAATACTTTCAGAGAATAAGTGTTAGAGGAAATGGCACTGATGGCCATCGTTTTGATATCTTCCTTCCTTTTTACTCATCAATGTTGTCCAGGTAGACCTGGTTGTCACATGGGCATAGTAGTATCATATTATATCATAAAAGGATAAATAAAAAATCACCAACATAACATCTATTTGAGAGTACATGTTGGATCATATGTGATTAATACATTCATTGATAGAAGGGTTATTTTTATTTTATTTAATAGCACCTAGAATACCAAAAGCTATAGATGTCATCCCAGCAATTAAATTGATCAAATATAAATCAAACAACACATTACAAGTATTAGCAGCAGCATTCTCAATTAACATAGGTTTGTAACTATCAGTTATACTGTTTGGCTTATCTTTAAAAGAAATGAAATTATTCAAGAAAATAAAGTTAGATTTCTTAAAAGATTTTCCTCCTGCTACAATTACTCTATTAAATAGTACAAAAGCATCCATCTTCAAGGAATCATTCCTCACATTCCACATTTGTGAATAACATTTCAAATTCTGTTGGACGTGATTTGAAAGAGAATTTTGACTTACATTAAGCTTCTCATTGGGAGAATTTTCCCATGCTTTCTAAACCTATTTGCCAGTATTTCAGTATTTGCCATGACAGTATTTCATCATCTATCTATAGGATGATACTAAATGTGGTTGTTGTGGTCGACCGGCAGCCTGAGGAGCTGGCAGCAGAGTCGGACAATGAGGAGGTTGGGGAGGAATATGGGCCACTCCTGGAGTCTGGGGAAGACTCAGACAAGGGCTCTACATCAGAGGCAGAGAGAGGGCCAGGGCCGTCTGGAAGTTATGTGCTGCCTCCAGAGCCGGACATCAGTGAGGCAGAGGAACAGAGGGAGCCTGTTCCCAGTGTGCGCATGTGCAGAGCTGCCAGAAGGCAAAGAACAGTTAAGACAAAAGGGACAACTCGGGAGTAGGGCTTGGAGGTGATTGGCCCCTCCCATAAGACATAAAGGAGGAGCAAAGGCACATTAGCCTTTGCAGGAAGCAACTTTGTTCGTTCTGGTCGGTTTAAATTCTGAAGCTCCGTTTTGACTCTGTGCGCCCTGTGGCCTTGCAAAGCTAATTGCCAATTAGGTCTTTGGCAGTATGTCAAGGATTATAAAGGTGGGTGCTTATTAGCCTTATCCCAAAGGACTGTGGCAGACTTCTGTCAGACTGTTTACAAACTATTTGTGACTCATTATGGGCTGTGAATGAACAGAATTCACAGCCTTTGAAATAAAAAGAGGGTTTTTGGGACTAATCGTGTGCTTTTTACTGTCTCAGGATGCCTAGGTCAGAACAGTGGTACCCCTTAAACAAAGGCAAATAATTTGCCAAGGAAAATGAAATAACGAATCTAATTCCAACAGCTGGCATTTTATGTTTTCCAACATCAAGACATATTTAAGTTTCACAAGCATGATTTAGGATGCCATATGTAGGACTAAAAAGCACCTCTGGTGGTGCTACTTCTTTTTTATCCAATAAGTCAGACATATAGAATTATGCACAATTTTACATCTCATGTTCAAATCAGATAGGAGGCTAGTATTCTTAAGGAAGAATGGAAAACGCTGAGGAAGATATACCACAACATTTTGACAGTCTTGTAAATAACCAGTTGCCCACGTTGAGTAAGAACTGCCTCCAAGAAATTAGGCAAGAACCTCCTATGGATAATTCCTTTCTGCCAAGAACACACTATTCCCAAAGATCCTGATCTTTTTTCAAACTACAGAAGGAAAATAAAAAAAAGTTTTAAAATTCCTGTCAGACCTGCCACCATTTAAACCTCTAAATACAAAAGATCCATTTGGCTCCATTTGTTGAGAAAGGTATGGTTTTATTAGAAGTTTAATGTAGTGCAGTAGTGCATAGCCAGAACTGAGAATTGCGCACCAAAAACCCTACGTTAAACTTTCCTGTCCGTTAGCTACCTCCCATTGCCCATCTCGTGCGACCAATCAAGTTCAGGCAGTGGTGTTTTTGTAATGGTCAGTCCATCTACCGGAAGGTATGCAGCTGGTATGCCGGGTGCTCTTGAAGCAGTGCCTCAAAGAGATGCAGAACCTACTTTCCTTTTTCCCTTGCTTGCTTTCCTCCCTCCCTACAGTTCATAGCAGTCTGTCACTGTAATGTAGCAAAGCATAAGGTGGCAGCTGACAATTGCTTTAACTGAGTGTCCCTACTTCCACTAACAAATACAGAAGCAAAAATGATCTATTCAACCACGTTCGCTCAGCCAAAATTATGTTACTCCTAGGCCTCTCTCATCTTTTCATAAAGATTACTCAGAAGCTACTTCGGTTGAATGATCATGACAAAACAACATAGAGGATTCCACTGTACTCTAAAATTCTGCTTTTTCTGCTTCTGTATTCTTAGGAGAAACAAATCCTACACTGTAAATCACCCCATTTCAAGATTATTCCTACTTCATCTTATATGTTCTCACCATAGTAGACATGTAAAAAACATTCACTTGAAACAGATCAAATGCTTATTGTTGCATTATTGGGTTTTCCTTGTAAACCACATGTAAAATATTCAACACTTATTATGCACTATAATTTATACACTGACCCAAACCAAAACCACCAGAGTGTGGTTGACCTTACCTAATGCTTTCTACCCCAAAACCTGGGGAGAAAAAATAAGCGATCTGTATTAATCTTCAAAAATATTCAGTTTCATAGAGTTATTTCTTGTGCACAATTCAGATTTTTTTTTTATTTGATTTATATGCCGCCCTTCTCCGGAGACTCGGGGAGGTTTACAGTGCGTTAAGCAATAGCCTTCATACTTTTGTATATTTATACAAAGTCAGCTTATTGCCCCACAAACTGGGTCCTCAATTTACCTACCTTAGAAAGGATGGAAGGCTGAGTCAACCTTGAGCCTGGTGAGATTCGAACTTACAGTAATTGCAGACAGCTGGTGTTAATCACAATGCTATCAGTCTGCTGAGCCACCAGGCCCTGATTCTGGTAGGATCAATGGCTGAATATTGAATTCTTTTCTCTCTCCAAATCTATGCTGTATAGGTTCAGCAAAGACTTTTAGAAAATGTTTGAGATGCTTCTACTTTACAGAAAAGTGAATATGTATTCTATTCATTCATGATGGCTGCTCAGTCAACAAAAATGCAGGAGGTAAATAACATATACATAACCTTCAGATCAGATTCTTTTTTCAAATTTGCATTTAATTTTTGTCTACCTCATGTGGATATCAGTAAATAGAGGTAATTAATAATAGGATGAATTGGTTTTGTATTATTCAGTCATTAAGCAAATTTTCTCACTAGGATATGAAAAGTGTCAGCTATTTAATTAGCACACCTCCTTAGCCTGAAATCTCCTCCTGCATTCACACTAACATTTTAGTGTTGGACTGCAGGGGATAAACACTAGCAATTAAGTTTGCTATGGGAGACTTTAAAATAATTAATAGAAGTCCTGAAACAATTATCATGAGTGACATTCTCATATTAAGAAAAAAATTCATTCTTGTTTGGAAGAAAGCTTGTGAATTGGGACCAACTGCAGTTCTTCTGAATTGCACATTACATTTTAAGCCACGTCTGATGGCAAAGCTCAAGAGGCATCTCATTAATATTACCTCAAGTGGAACACCGTGTTGCAAGAGAATAAGTTATCTTTCTCTTTGTCTTCTACTGGCAGTAAAATACTTTTTTTAAAAAAAGCACTCTCTTGGACTCTATTGTGTTTATGACTATTCATTTGCATTGAATATAACCTTTGTATAACAAAATAAAAGTTACAGTTAGAAAAATGAACCCTGGGGGGAAAATCTACCTAAGTGAAATTCTGCAGAAAGAAAACTGTGGGCTTTTCATTTCTTTTGTTTCTGAAAGAGAAAACCTACTAAAATTGTTTTCTAAGGAAACCATCATTTGCTGAAGATTGGAAAAAGTACTAGCATAAACCAAAAAATTGAATTTATCATAGAGTGGTGGTATATAGATGTGTGCATTAGAGAGAGAATAATTGTCATATATGTACCACCATGTACTGTAAGCCAATAGAACAGGCATTGTCAGCATTATTGCTGGGGCCTAATGTTAATCCTTTAGGTCATGCTTGTGATGAAAATCAGACGTACAGCTTGGTTTTAACACTTCTGTACTGAGGATTGTAAGCCGCTGACTTACCAAATTTTTACTGTTAAGCCAATATTTTGAAATAGATTCCTCTGCTCTCAGCTACAGTAGACCTGTCTCTCCCCAATGCTATGCTACACTGGAATACTAGCAGCACTATTGAGGACATTAATGCTTATATAGCCATATTTTGAGTCTACTTCTATGCAATTTAAGAAGATATTTGCATATTCTCCAAATCCTGGCAAGAAATAAGTCACAGGAGAGAACTACATAATATTGTTTTGATTACTACCCCACCCTGCCAAAAATAGAGGGGGGAAGAAAATAAGTACAGGCAAATGAGAAGCATTCTAACAAATGCAGCAACTACGAGTTAAGTCAAGCAAGAACTTGGGATAATAAATGACAAATGCAGATGAATACAGACAAATGTACTGTAATGAGTCTCTGAGGAACAAAGAATAAAAGGGGATGGTAGGAAGTTAAAGGCTTAATGGGAAAATTCTGTTGTAGCAGAGAACAAATGAGAAATGACAAGCTCTTCTTACTGGCAAGTGTTATCACACCCTGGAACTGACCAAAATGCTCCAATAGACAAATTATACATCACCAGCTGACATCTCTGACAAGTAGAACTAGGTCCTTAAAATGCTGATCTCCAAAGTTTAGATGAACTTTAATGTAACTTGAGGCTATCCTATGGATTATCACTTTAAAGCAGTGTGCATTGTTTAATTTATGACTCCAGAGTCCAAAGTTGTCCAGAAAATGAAGTCTATGACAAAATATAAGATTTATGATCAGATAAGTCTTTTAGTCCAAGTGCAAATTCTAAAATTGGAAAATCTAACATTAGCCTAATATGTTTTTTTAAACTGACTTAAGCTAATCATTAATACATCCTTATTTGACATTTTCATAAGGCAGTTAAAATTTACTTTTATTTTTCTTAGTAGTGTTTCCAAATCACTTTACTCTAAAATATCTTCAAAAAGGAGGTGAAAAAATAATTCTAAATAATTCAATGTTACACTATGCTTTAAAAGTGTTACAACCAGATTTCCCATTGTACAGAAATAAAAAGTGTTCTTGTGAATTATTTCTATATAAATGTGAGACTAATATATTGGTGTCTTAAACTGCAATCTTGTACATTTGTCTATAGTACACTATACACAAGTTTTAATTCTAATTATACATATTGTACTCATGCTGTTTTTCATCAAATTGGAGTTTTTCTGTGTTAAAATGATGATTAAATGACAAACTAGTCTTATGTTAAGATTGAATTTGTTGAAATAAATACATAAACAAATTAATAATTGATGCACTGTAGACCAATTTTAAGATTAATTGTAAGAAAGTTTAATAGAAGCTTTCCAGGATTTTTAATACACATTCCCATAACTGCGAGGTGGCGCAGTGGTTAGAATGCAACACTGCAGGCTACTTCAGCTGACTGCTAGCTGCAGTTCGGCAGTTCAAATCTCACTGGCTCAAGGTTGACTCAGCCTTCCATCCTTCCAAGGTTGGTAAAATGAGGACCCAGATTGTTGGGGGCAATATGCTGACTCTGTAAACCGCTTAGAGAGGACTGCAAAAGCACTATGAAGGGTATATAAATCTAAGTGCTATTGCTATTGCTATAACTAACCAGTAGTGCTAAATTATTTTTGCAATTTATCTGGTTAGATTAACTACTAGGGCAGCCCAAAGGAAAGAATTTGAATATGCAAAGTTTCACAATGCTGACACAATTCTGCTGGGTAATATACCAGCTCAATCATTTAAAAAAAAATAATTTTTAAAAAAACTTTTTTTTAAAAAAAAGGGAATTCAGTTAACATTTTTTACATCTGGTCATTGAATTCTTTCCTTTATCAAGAAAGTCTTCAGAAACTTGAAAAACAGGTTTCTCATCCTCTCCTCTTTCAAAATTTCAAGCACCATGATAAATTGAGTCCTGCCTGATTTTTATATCTGTATTTCCTGTCTTTCCCTAACTTTATTATTTATTCTTTTTCTGCCACAACATAGATTGCCTGCATAAACCTTAAAAATATTACACTTGACAAACGCAGTCATTTCCTGGGCTGTTTCTGATTCTAATACTATATAGTTAGTGTCTGGATCTTGAACATCTTCCCACTTTCCTATCTCAGCTGAAGTTCATCAGTACATTTATTACAATTTATATACCGCTTCATTTCCAGACCCTCAGAGTAATTTACAATATTAATACTAATTAATACAATTATAACTAATCAGTTTACCACACCATTTCGAACAGCATGAACTTACTTATCCCCAAACATCTTTCTCGCCTTTTATAAGTCTCTAAAAATATGGAAAATAGAACAGAACAGAATAACAGAGTTGGGAGAGATCTTGGAAATCTCCTAATCCAACAGCCTGCCTTAGCAGGAGATCTTATACTGTTCCAGACAAATGGCTGTCTAGTCTCTTCTTAAAAGCCTCCAGTGAGGAACTCCTACAACTTCTGAAGGCAAGCCTTTCCACTAATTAATTGTTCTCGCTGTTAGGAAATTTCTCCTTACTTCTAGGTTGATTCTCTCCTTGTTTAGTTTCCATCATTTCTTGTCTTGCCTTCTGGTGATCTGAAGAATAGGTTGACCCCGTCTTCTTTGTGGCAGCCCCTCAAATATTGGAATATTGCTATAATGTCATCCCTAGTCCTTTTTTTCATTAGATTAGCCATACCCAATTCCTACAACTGTTCTTCATATGTTTAAGCCTCCGGTCCCTTAATTATTTTTGTTGTTCTTTTCTACACTCTTTCAAGAGTCTTCAGAGAAAATAGACCAAATATCTGGGGACAAGCATCCCAAGGGGAGGGGGGCAGGAAGTCATCACTGAGAAGGCTCAAGATGGCATTCCCTTGGCAGTGCGACCCTTAGCAAACTCTCTCTCCCACATCTAATCTCAAGCACTACTACTGAATTATAATTTCAAAGACAAACTCAACAGAATTGCCCTCTAGACTTCTGGAAATACCCCAAGAAGATCCACTTTGGAAACCAAGAAGATCCATTGGGCACCTTGGGCAGACCAAATGAAGAGGTGCTTTCCCTGTAGAGTATGCAGGGTTGGTTAACTCCACATAAATTATATAGGGCAAAATACTTATTTAGAACAGTTAGACAATTATCAGGAAGGTTAAAATAATAACAAACAAAAAAACAATAATGGAGAAAAATCATAAAGTACAAAGATCTGCAAATAAAAATAGAAAAACTGTGAAAAAAGAAAGCAAAGATTGTTTCAACAGAAATAGGTGACTCAAGTTCAATCCCCAAATATCTGGAGCACCTCTTGAGCACCTTTGACACTGACAAAATCACCATCAATCGGCAGCTTTATTTGGAACAGCATATACTGAATGATGATACTTTTAATACCATCAAGCAACATCATCCCAGATCCTTGGGAAGGAGAATAAAAATGCCAAATCCAGTCTAAACATCTGGCTGACTGTGCAACCAATCATAATAACGGCTACTGTCAGCTTGTAGTTGATTTGATTCATTGTAAATTCAAAATAAGCCCATAAACTCACTGAAAGGAATATAAAGAAGGTATACAAGGCAAACCAATGGAGGTCAATAAAGAATCTAAGGAGACATACATAAGGGATAAATTAGATGTTAAATAGATAGTTTGCTCTTTTCTTTTCATTAAAAGCAGCCTCAAGGGGAAAGTTTAACCTTTTTTCTAGTAGTGAATCAAGGTTCTCCTCAACACGGGAACCAAGGAAAGGTCCTAGACTCCATAAGTGTTCTTCAGGAAGCAGAAAAGCACACAAAGATAGTCTTGCCTGATAAAGAGCTGCCAGTGAAAGGACAATATATCTAACTGGAACTTTAACCTACATCTATAGAAATGAAGCTAATTTGTGAAAAAAAATTGGACAAAAATACATACGTGGCTGGGGAAAAAATGATAAAACAGCATATAGCAGTGATGGCTAATCTTTTTGCTGTCACGTGCCAAAAACATGGAGAGCATGGGGGGGTTTGCACGCGCACATGCCTACACCCAGAATTCAATGGGCCTCACCCCCGTGCATGTGCATGTGACACCCCCCCCACGCTTTTGGCACGCAATGACACGGTGGACCCAGTGGGCCTGTTTTTCGCCCTCTGGAGGGCCTCCGGGAGCTGGAGAAGGCTGTTTTTGTACTCCCCAGGCTCCTAGAAAGCATTTGGAGCCTGGGGAGAGGGAAAAACGGGCCTTCCGATCCCACCAGAAGTCGGCAAATGGGCCATTTCCAGCCTCCGGAGGGCCTCTAGGGTGGGGGAGAAGGCCATTTTCACCTTCCCCAGGCTCCTAGAAAGCCTCTGGAATTTGGGAAGAGTGAAAAATGGGCCTTCCCCACCCCCCTGGAGGCCTTCTGGAGGCCAGAAACAGCCTGTTTCCTGACTTCCAGTGGGCCCGGAAGGCCCAAAAATCAGCTGGCTGGTGCATGCATGCGTGCTGCAGCTGAGCTAGGGCAACGCTCGCATGCCCACCGATATGGCTCCATGTGCCACCTGTGGCATGCGTGCCATAGATTCGCCATAACGGGCATATAGATTTGAAACCAGAGACATTTTTGTTGGGCATTTTACCAGACAAATATAACAAAGGGAATGTATATTTGATTTTATGTGTATTGACTGCAGCTAGAATAGTATTTGCATAACAACGGAAAAGTGAAGAGATCCCAACAGATGAAAATGTGATTTAAAAAATATTAGAACGTGCAGAAATAGGTAAACTAACACTTACAACTAAGGAAAAGAAAGAAATTGAATATTTTTCGACTTGGGACTTATTTTATCAATGGTTAGCTGACAAAAACAGGAGCTAGAAAGAGGGAAATATATGAAAGGATCAGTGATATAAGGAAGATATGTTAACTTGGTTAAACAAATATTATGGTTATTATTAATAATATTATAATTGACACTAATGCAATGAATATTGTTGAAACACTTTATTATTTCCTAAAATGATTTTAGGAAATCCAGACAACACACAGTAACAGAGTTGGAAGGGACCTTGGAGGTCATCTAGTCCAACCCCCTGCTCATGCAGGAGACCTATACTAGGGATTCAAACCACCAAACTGCCGACCTTTCTGATCAACATTGTTCAATTGAAATTAGAATTTTTGTATATTATAAAATAAAGTAAAAACTATTTACAAAAGGAAGGAAGGAAAGAAGGAAGGAAGGAAGGAAGGAAGGAAGGAAGGAAGAAAGAAAGAAAGAAAGAAAGAAAGAAAGAAAGAAAGAAAGAAAGAAAGAAAGAAAGCAAGCAAGCAAGCAAGCAAGCAAGCAAGCTAATTTGGAATGTAGAGAATAACACAACCCTGAGCTCAAGAACCCTTTTTTCAGCCATGGGCTTTTCTTCACCTGCTGCACTCCCAAATCCAGACAGGGCCTCGAGTAACTAAAATTTAATTCAGCAAATTAAACACAGAGAATGTGATTGGTTCCATGTGATTAATATCTTTTTTTTCCTTTTATCTTTTAAAAATTATCATTTGGAGACGGTGTTGAAGGAGAGCTTAAGAGCTGCATCAAAGAGGTTACAGCAGGGGTCCTCAAACTACGGCCCGCGGGCCGGATACGGCCCACCCAAGCCATTAATCCAGCCTGCAGGGAACCCAGAGGCTGCCCTGCCCACCTCACCCTGCCCATCTGCCAGCCCCCACCCTTCGGCCGAGCGTAGGACTTACCGTAGCAAGTCCCACGGGGGCTTCTGGGGACAGGGAAGGGAAAAACGGGCTATGCGGAGCTCCAGGAAGGCCTTCACGTACTTTGTTTTTGGCTGGTATAGTCCTTCTGGGGGTGGGGGAAGGAAAAATGGGCCATGTGGAGGTTCCCAAAGGAGGATGGCAGTCTCGGCCCCGGCAGGAGGAGGCAGGATGGGCTGGCTGGCCAGTGGATCAGCGCCGCTGAGCCCCCACCTTGGGACTTCCTTGCCAGATCTGCTCCGAGCGATGTCTGCCCGGTCCGAACCTGCCTGCCATATGCACGAAGCCCTTGCACAAACCTGTTCAGCACATGTAGAGGAAGCTCCAGGGAGGCCAGTGATATCCCAAAAGCAGATTGAGACCGCCGCAATATGAATAGAATAAAATGGAATGGAATGGAAATAGGAGAGAACGGAATGGGAATAGGGATGGGATGGGATGGAATGGAATGGCAATAGGATGGAATGGGAATGGGAATGGAACTCAGCAAGGTTTCTCTTCCCCACCCCCATTTGCTCTTCTTGAAGACTTTTCTTTCCTGACAGAGAGATGAGAGAGAGAATGGAACAAGATTTCTCTCTGAGAGAGAGAAAGAGAGAGAGATGGGGGGGATGTATGTTGATTGTAACCACTAGACTCGTAAACAACTTAAAAGATGATCTAGTAAAAAGAAAAGTCAAACAAAAGCAGGAGGAAAACAAATTAAAGTTTAATTTGTGTGTATTATTTAATGGGGCTGGGCCTGGTGGCTCAGCAGACTGATAGCATTGTGATTAACACCAGCAATTACTGCAATTACTGTAAGTTCGAATCTCACCAGGCTCAAGGTTGACTCAGCCTTCCATCCTTTCTAAGGTAGGTAAATTGAGGACCCAGTTTGTGGGGGCAATAAGCTGACTTTGTATAAATATACAAAAGTATGAAGGCTATTGCTTAACGCATTGTAAGCCGCCCTGTGTCTCTGGAGAAGGGCACAATATAAATCAAATTTTTTAAAAAAATTAAAAAATGTACTGCTAAATTGACCATGCCCATCCAGCCACACCATCGTCACATGACCACCAAGCCACACCCCATCAGTCACATGACCACCCAGCCACGCCCACCTAGCCAATCTGGGCCCCCCAAGAGTCTGAGGGACTGTGAAGTGGTCCTCCGTTCAAAAAATTTGAGGACCCCTTGTTTAGAGAATGACCAAGGTATGATATTGTGCAGACCTTAGAAAACAAGATTGTTACCCATTTCTGGGTAGAAAACCATGTTTAGTCATTTTTTTCTATTATGACTATTTATTCATATTAATTCAGTTTTGTATATTCATACTTATAATGTATACTAAAAAAGATAAAGTGAGAGAGAGGTGGTGGAGAGAGAGGGGAGAGAGAAATACACCATCACATTATTTCCCTTCAAGCTAAGGAACATCATTGCATTGCCGACAAAGGTAAAATCATACAATTACTTGTACAATCTTTATTTTTTCAAATAAGAATGCAATCAAAGCTAAAAATACCAGATTATGTGTGTTTAGTTGTCTCAGCAATTTGAAAGAACCAGTGGCATAAATATTAGATCTCTTTATTATGCTGAAGATTAGAAAAGCAAGCCTTCCATTTTCATTAGCAATATTTCAGCCTTACCCTTTCATACAGAGAATAACAACCAATGATTGACACTGCTCAATGCATCTCCAACATGCTATCTCAGAGAATTATCTTGTCATCTTCAATGCATACATGCGTTTCTTCAGCCTCAACAAAGTTAGCAGGACCAGAAGAAAGTTACTTGGAAGGCTGCGACCTGGGAATGAAGGATGAGAAGTGCTTCCAACATTTCTGGCTCTTCTAAATCTTAGAAAGTGGGATTAAATCAAGGAACAGTATAGTCACACCAAGTATACCCAAATTTCATACTCTGAACACTCCAAAACTATTTCAATGTAATTCAAGTACTGATTAAAGCCATAAGCAAAGCATTTAGCCATTTTCTTCTGTATCCTAAAACAAAATTCAAAGAAACCCTCATTTAATGGGACACTGTGATGCTATCTCCTGCAAGGGGTTTATATCTCTGAAAATAGTTGGAATCACACAAAGAAGATAAGCAGCAGTTGAAGTTAAAGTTGACTTTAAAGGTAGGCTATGAATATTATAAATAATAAACAAACAAAATGGCCATCCTCGTGGCATCAAATTAATCATGCCCATTCGAGGGACTGGAATTTAAAAGTATTCTAGTCCCAATATAAAATATAGTGGAAATCCTAACAAAAGGAATGCTTTTACGAATAGTCATCACAGGTGACCTTTAGACATCTTTGGCCTGGATGATTGAGTCTTCATTGACATATTGCAATGGAGTTTGGAGAGAAACCTTTGAAGTTGGTGTGGCAAGAGATGGGGCATTCCAACGACTCTCTGCCTAACTAATTTTGCTCTGACTGATGAAGTTGCTTGGATGAGCAACGGAATGTCTCAGATTAACAAGGATTGGTCCAGTTGCCATTATTCAATCTTTGGACCTTTGGCCTGGATGATTGAGTTTTCATTGACATATTTTTCATCAATGACTCCATAGCCAGACTTCCAGGAAGAAACTTGGGATGTTTTGGTATACTGAAAGTAAAAATAAGGAGATTTTAGTTTAGGATTGTAGAGGGACTAAACTTTCTAGAGGTGAAAAATAAGTTTTGCTTTTCTGCTTTCTACGATAACACCCAATCCAACCCAATCACTTGACATTAATTAGTCTTCTTCATTAAAAATCTGTTGAGAGGGTTACCTTGGTACAGATTCCAGAAAGTTTATTCTTTCTGTACCTGTGGGATACAGATGTAATCTCTAGGAGATATGCTTCAGCCCTCACCCCACACCCCAAAAGTGACAAGAAATATATTCTGCATTTTCCTGATTTAATGTTTCAAAACACACAAAAGCAAAATTGCCTTTGCCGATACTGCATAGAAGTGTGTGCTATATAGCTCCTTTCCACACTCCAGCTCTGCAAAACTGCCTGGAAATGGCAAAAAAAAATGAATAGTGATATTTATTGCTTAGACAGTTTGTTTTGTTGCTTTGTTCCTAACTGCCATCAGGCTCCAGGAAAACTCAAATATTATAGGGAAAAGATAAAACATACTTCTCACATATGATTTTACAAAAGGACACCTCTCAAATGCATAAGCAGAAACAAACCAGTTACATGAGTAGCTTTCAGGCAAATACATGTTTGCTTTTTCTGAAGACCCATTAGTAAGCATTAGCTGAATAAGCAAGCAAACATTTTTATTACACTTTTTCTTTTTGATACCCATGTTATCATCATGCAAAATGTAATTGATGAAAAAAAATGTAAAACAAATCATCTATTGTGGTATTTTGGGTTTTTTTGAAAGATGGAAGAGACTATCAAAGGAACAGGACAATAATGGCTATCAAAAAATAATGGATCATATCAAAGGGATGCCCTTAACCAGTATTGTGTGTCTGATATCAGACTGTCAAAGCAGGATGCAATGTCATGTACATAGGAAACTTTGTTCCAAAACAGCCAAAAAAGAAAAAAATAATAATTACATCTTGACGGCAGGAAATAAAAAGAGCCAGACTAATATAAATGCAGAAGTATAAAGGGTATTTTAGCCGTAAAGTGCAGTCTAGGCAATAACTCAGTCTTGCAATAAAGGACTGGACTCTAGCCAATTAGGTTATGATTCAGACTCAAGCAATGAAAAACTCCTGAGATTGAATTAAATAGTTTTACAAACAGAAGACAGACTTCAGGGACAGCTCTTCAAACAAAAGACTCCACCTGGAAACTGGGAAAATTATACTATCCCTGCCTCTGGATATTATTGAGGTCTCAAGGGAGGTATTTCCAACTCTATGCCTGACGAGAGACCTCTGGAAGCAGCCTCTCATGTTCGTAAACAAAAGCTATGAGAACATCAGGGAGAAAAACAGATCTGTTGAAAAACAGAGATGGTGAACTGAAAGAAATATTTAGACAATTAAATGAAGAAGATGAATACATATTTGTTACCTGCACTCAAATGCTAAACCCCACAGTGTCTCAAGTTCTGCATTAGATGGGGGAACTAAAATCAAACCAAAGATACAGCCTTGCTCATCAGCCCATATTTTTTTCCTCAGATTTCTAAAGGGCTCACACTTTGTGCTAAGGAATAAGGTGATTTATTTGGAACACTTTAGTATACATTCATGGATAGAGTCAGTGTGGTTTATAAGCTATGATGATAAAATGAGATTGATTTAATAAACTACCAATAAATTTGTGCATAGTGCAATTTATTATTTTAATAATAAGAAGTATCAACTGAATCTTGGAGCTAACAATGTCTATATTTTCAGCACCTCTGTGAATTATCTTGTTCTTTTTTTCCCTCCCCATCTTGTTAAATATTTCCTCCTACTATCACCCATGGTGATTTCTTCAGACTATAACAACCATGAAAATTCAGTATTCAGGGTCTGCTACAGAGCAGACATATCTTTCTGAGACAATTCCTTTGTACCTTACACATTATTCTTCCAATGTTGCTTCATCTTCACTTAACATTCTATGGTCCTTCATATCAAGAGGCCCAACGATTTAGAAAAAAATACTTCAAAATGTTGGAATAGTTCCACATTAAGTCAAAATAGCAACATTCTCAGTACAAAGCATACCTCCGATTATGTACAATCCATTTCACAGGAAACACTCAATACTTCCTAACCATCCAGAAGTGAACAAGTAATATAACTGCCTTTGAAAAAGATAACTTCAGATATGTTGAAGATAGTAAAGTATAACTTACTTAAAAATATCATTTTTGGCAAGGTGCTTTAACAACTAGAAGGTCAATAAGCTAATTTTAATCTTACTACAGATTTGGTTTACCCTTAAAAGAGCCTAGCATATTCTGTTGGAGAAGTTTTATCACAGAAATTTACCATAAGATTACAGGGTTTAAAAACTGTGATAAATGACAGTATTTAGGTTGTCAATGCATGAATCCAGACACTATTCCCTGTAAAGCATAGTTTGCAGCTAATAATTATGTCAAGCAGATCAATATAATTTAACACGTTATTGTTAAAAACAATATACACAATGCATAAACACAGCTATTGAGTTCGACAGTCCATTTAGCTAGTTGTTGTCAACTCTTAATTTGCAATGTACATCCCAGGATTTTTTTCCATTGGACATAAATATCTCAAAACCTGAACCTGGAACCTATCATACAAGTTCTACCAAGGAGTTAGACTAGGAAGAAGACAAAAGATGGTGACTTTATTACTCATCTATTTTTCCATGGCTTTAGAAATCCATGCTCTTAAAGTTCCTTTGTGAATTACACTTGGGGACAATACATTGTAGTGGTTTTATTTCTATTTGCATTTTTTCCCACAGAGAATTGCACAGTAGAAATCTTGCTCTGTTTTGTGGCACTTAGGATTGATTGCATGGGCAGATATTCATAACCATGTAAAACTACTAGGACTAGGATAATTTTCATTTATTGTAACTGCCTCTGCAATATAATCCCGCAGGTGGTCAACTTTTGGATTCTTTGTATTTTGTCAGTTTTTCTAGTGTAATTTCACCTGCTAATCAAAGCATGTTACTGCCTCCTTCTACTAAAAACCTGTACTGCCTTTGTCCATTCATCATACTTTCCATGCCTGATTAACATTTTAAATCTCTTTCACCATTTTTATAAGAGACAAATAAAAATCTATTGTGTACTAATTGCCACTTTATTTTTAACAAATCAAAGGGAACTAGATCTGTCAGGGTGTAATATAATGTATTTTGACCCATCTCTGGGCTTATTCTGATTTCAGAGAAACTGGATTATTTTTAATGTAAATAGATTTCCATTTGAAAACTGCAAGATATAACTTCTTGAAACACTTCCCTCCCTTTCTCCCTCCCTCTCTCTCTTTTTCTCCCCCTCAATAAATTCACACATTGGATTGCACTGTTGACATAGCCTCTCAGTAGATAAAACCAGCAAATGCTGACAAGGTTAAAATGGCAAGCACTAATGCATTCAGCCAACACTGATGGGCATCACTTCCTATTCATATGCTTCATTCTTACCAGTCAGGCATTCTGCAAAGAAATAGCTTTTTCTGTATTTTAGCAGGAAAGGTGTCTGAAAATAATAATAGTAAGCTCTACAGTCCATTAAAAACAACCATATAAAAAGTCAAATACAATGTCTGCAGTGTGAATACTGAGGGGGCTGCTTTTCATTACAGATAATGAACTTCCTTTGAATAGCAGAAAAGATACAGGTAGTCTTCAATTTATGACCAAAATCGAGCCCAAAATTTCCACTGCTAAGTGAGACAGTTTTCAAGAGAGTTTTGCCTCGTTTTGCCCCACTTTTATTGCCATGGTTAAGTGAATCAATGCAGTTGATGTGACAGGACTGTAAAGTGAATCTGGCTTCCTTATGGACTTTTATTGTCAGAAGATTGCAAAAGTTGATCATGTGACTCTGGGACACTGCAACCGTCATAAAAATGAGCCAACTGCCAAGCGTCTAATTTTTTAAAAGAAGTTTTTTTATTAAATATACAGTTAAAAACATTGGACATAGTGCGACTTTTCTGGTTCAAACATTTCCATCAAGTTTTACCTTACAACAAATACAATTCATATTCAATATATAAATATGTACACTCTATCACAATTCACATATAAATCTCTTCGTCTGTGAAAATTACTTTCAATATCAATACAATTCCTATCACATAATAGTAACATAATAATTTTCCAACTCTCGACTTATCAATATTTCTTTATCCCGACATTCCTCCTCCTCTCCAACCATTGATACATTTTATTCCAGAGTTCATGATATTCCATTTCACCCTTGTCTTTGAGTTCTAGAGTCAGCCTGTCCATTTCTGCACAAGTCATTATCTTATTTATTATGTCTTCTTCAGGGGGGTGGGTCTCTTTACTCTTCCAATTTTGCATGAAGACCAGTCTTGCTGCTGTTAGTATATGCAACGTTAAATATATTGTTCTTTTATTATATTTATCCTTTGTGATACCCAATAGAAAGAGTTCTGGTTTTGGATCTATATTTTGAATTAACATCTCTTCCAGCCATTGTTTTATCTGATGCCAAAAACCCCTAGCTTTCGGACAAACCCATCACATATGATAGAAGGTTCCTGGCGCTGCCTTACATTTCCAGCACATCTGTGAGAGGTTTTTGTTCATCTTAGCTAATGAACAAAAGCGGGTGGGAGATGCCACCTGTAAAACATCTTATATAGATCTTATTTGTATGAAGTGGCTAAAATTAATTTTCTATTTCTCTCCCATAATTCCTGCCATTTATCTAAATCAATACTATACCCGAAGTTTTTGCCCCATACTAGCATGATTTCTTTCATCTGTTCTTCCGCCATAGCATATTCCAGTAGGTATTGGTATATTTTCCTGATCACCTTCTCATCTGCTCCTAATAGAATTGTATCTAGTTCCATAGGTTCTGTCTTTATACCCCATTCTTTTTTGTCTTTCGTGTATCGTGACTGGACTTGTAGATATGCCCATCATTCCAGTTCTATTCCTTCCTTGTGTAGATCTTTCCTAGATTTTAGTTCTCCTCTTTTGTTTAGTATTTTCTTGTAAGTAACTACTCTTCCTGATTTAATGAAGTTTGGATGTACAAACACCTCCAATGTCGATAACTAGTTTGGAATTTCCATGTAGTTTTGTTGTTTGATTTTTATCCAAACATCCAATAGAGCCCGTCTAATGTGGTGCTTCTGGAAGTACTGGTAGGGCCTGTGTCTTCCATCCCAAAGGACAGCATGCCACCCTATTTGCATGTCGTGTCCTTCCAGTGTTAATAGCCTCCTATTTTTCAGATTTATCTAATCTCTTACCCAAGTGAGTATTTTATATTTCTAATGGTAGTCCATCGGGACCTGGCATTTTATTGTTTTTTTGTCTTTTGATTGCCTCTGTTAGTTCTAAGAATGTTATATCTTTATTCAAAATGATTTTTATGTCTTCTGGGACTTTAGGTAGTTTGGCTTTCTGGAAACATAATATTTTATCATCAATATTACGTTCCTCCTCTTTGTATAGTTTCTTATAAAACTCATAAATTACGTTTCGTTTCCCTTCGTTTTGGTATGTTATCTTTCCCTCTTCATTCTCAGGGAGAAGGGTGGTATAGAAATTCAATAATAAATAAATAAATAAATAATATCATTTACTAATCCACCTTCTATCTTTCTGTTTCTTCAGTCTATAGGCTAACCATCATCTTGGTTTATTTGTGTTTTCGAAGTTTTGTTTAGTACATTTTATTTGCTGCGCTAGGCCTTCCTTCTCAATAATATTCCACTTGTGCTTGATTAGGTCCATTTGTTATTCAGCTTCCATCTTTGTAGTTCCTTTTGTAATTCTACCTCTAGTCTACTAAATTTTCCTCTAGACTCTTTTGCCGCTGTCTTTTTAAAAAAATTTCTTTTGCCATGTAGGCAATTGCAATACCTCTCATGTATGTAAGCTTTTGCCATGTCCCATAAATTTTGACTATTTGTGTCTTCTTTCTTATTTTCCTGGAAGAACAAACGCATTTGTTCTTCTAACTTTAAATTATTTATGTTTTAAAATTGCTCTTTTTAAGATCCACCTCGTTTTCTTTTGTTCTTTCCATCTAATTTTAACTGGGTCTGCACAGATGTTTTTGTCAATTACAACTTCTTCCGCCTCCAAATTTAATTCTGTTGGCATCTAGCCCATGTCAATTCTAGACCACGATAAGTGTCGACCCGAGTAGAATGTATACTTTCCCACCAAGTTTCTCTCTCTCCAACTATCCTGAATATTCAGTTCCTCTGCCATTTTGAAAAAGGTGTTGGATAGTATTCTTCTAATTCCTTTCCTTATTTTATCACTTCTGTAGTCTAGGTGTCTGTCGACTATTGCGTTGAAGTCCCCCAGAATACAAATATTATCATTTTCTATCTCTCCAATAACATTATATAACTTCTTATAGAATTGTTTTTGCCCCTCATTCAAGGCATAGATTTCCACAAGAACCACCCTTTTTGGTTCAAAATTACCTCTACTATTAGTATCCTACCTTCCTCATCTTTACAGATTTGTTTTGCCAAAATTTCTTCCCTGATACAGTATATGCCACAATTCCCCTTTCTTCTGTTGCGATAATGATGCAAACATGTTCCCCAACTTGGGATAGGTTAATAGATGTTGATGCTGTCTTGTAATATTGTTATGCCCAAATTCATCTTACTAAGTTTATTAAGGAATTTCTTCCTCTTTGAGGGGGAATTTAGACCATTAACGTTCAGGGACAGGATCACTACTTCTTCCTGCCTGTCCCTACCTATATCTGGGTCTTGTTGCCCTTGTTGATCTAGCCTTTTCGAGTTCTTTGAATCTACCCTCTTCATATTTTCCATTACCCATTCTTTCTCCTCTCCCACTTTCCTTTTCTCTAATTTGCGGCTCCTTCACTTCCGTGGCCTGTGCTCTTGTATCGCCTTCTTCTCTTACTTCTCTTTCTTCTAGTTCTTCTTCACTACCAAGTGTCCGAATTTTGATTAAGTAACCATGGGGATGCTGCAACAGTTTAAGTGTGAAAAAAGGCCATAAGTCATTTTTGTTCAGTGCCATTGTAACTTCAAATGTTCAGTAAATGAATGGTTATAATTTAAGGACCACATGTACCGTAATCCAATGTTTCTCAACCTCAGCAACTTTAAAGATATGTGGACTTCAACTCTGGGAATTGAAATCCTCACATTTAAAGTTGCTGAGGTTGAAAAACACTGCTCTAATTAGTCCATCGAATCAACCCCAACTTTTGATGGCCATACTGGCATTTTTTAAATAGTTTCCTTGGCAACCAGGTTTGCCACTGCCTTTTAGGATACATTTTGACTTCTAATGCTAGTTTACATGCTAGTTTAAAAACCTTTCAAAAATATATTGTTTTGTAGAAAGGATAAAAAATGTCACTTCTGATATAGGTTTCTATCAAGTCAGAAGACTTTTACTTGATTAAGATGATTAAATTAACCATTTAATGGAATGTCATTCACAAAGATAAGATGGGGTTCTCCAATTTTGGGAAAGGTTGAGGAAGTTAGTCTTTTCGTCTTCTAAATTTTTGGACCTCACATTATACTTTTGATGGGTTTCTTTCTTCAAAGAAATAATTCAAGATTTCACTATCAATATGGGAAAGATGGCATATTTGAAGGGGAAGTCCAACCTGGAATGGCAGATTTCAATGTTTATAAGAAGAAAAGTTTTCATTGCTTGAGTTCATTTTCAGAAAGCTGTTTTTTCAGCTAAGGAATCTAGAACCATGTTATTTTGATTGAAAGAAGAGAAGAATACATAAGATAGGCAAGGATGGATTTGAATTGATATGGAAAAGGTTGTCCTTTTCATTTTCTACAAATGCCAATCAGTACCAAAGAGACAGAATAGCAACTGTAGACATAAAGGGCATGGAATATAAACTGCAGAAATAAATATATGTTTTGCTATATATTCATGTCAGATATAGTCAACTCTGACATGGATCTTGGAAATGAAGTTTACAAGAAACATTTTTAAAAGCTACTCAATGTAGTTTGGCAATGTTCAAAATAAATATAACAGCATTTGTCAAGCAGAATTCTGTCAGCCTTCAATCCTTATGTTCAAGTAACTTATCCAATTCTGGGGAAGAGGCTTGTTATTTGAACATTGCAAGAAGAAACTCACTAAAAGATTTCTGAATTAGATTAAGTGTTGCCTTTGTCAGGTTTCAGTGTCGTCTCAAAATAAATTGCATTTCCAAACAAATAGTCTTTGATGAAATCTTTCATTTATTAAGCACGACAATCTGTCCCCGATTATATCGTAGCCAACACTGACTTCCTGACCCAAAACCTTCCCTTTCCATTCCCCAATTCTCTGCATCTCATTGGCCATCTTCCAAATCACTCTCCCCATATCTACTACTTCAGCTCCCAGGAATGTCCCTGCTCCCATCTCATCTCCTAGGGGATATTATCATCAGGGAAAATAAGTAGGTGAAAAGTCAAGCGTCCTCTTGCCAGCTGCCCCCCTCTTCTCCTCCTTATGTCAGCACTGGAACGAATGTCGTTTGGAGTGCTGATAGCCTTATTTTTAAACAACTCAGGTGCTATGGGTTAATAATCAGCTTGTTTTGTAGTAAAATGACTTGATTTATTGCTGATGCTGAAGAAATAGCATAGAAAATTTTGGTAGTCAAAATAAAGATATTTATTTAAATTATTGTGGTATTCCAAACATAGATGTGCTAATGCCAGAAAAGTAACTACTTTTTCTGCAATATTATATGTATAATATCTAAGTCTTTGTCTTCATTCTTTGTCTTGGTATGTTCTTCCCACGAGAAGAGAAACTTGGGATGTTTTGATAATCCTAATGCCTATACCAGGTGTATCAAACTCGATTTCATTGAGGGCGGCATCATCAGGATTGTGTTTGACCTGGGGAGTGGGGCGGCATGGTCAGAGTGGCATGGCCAGCTTGATGTTACTCGTGTTGGGGGCGCCTGTGATGGCCTGAGCACTCTGCCAGCCAAAATGGGCTCCAGAGCTCCGTTTTTGGCTGGGACGGCCTCCTGCAGGAGTTCGTTTTCA
This sequence comes from Arizona elegans, assembly GCA_022577455.1. Lineage (NCBI taxonomy): Eukaryota > Metazoa > Chordata > Lepidosauria > Squamata > Colubridae > Arizona > Arizona elegans. The sequence goes on along the minus strand of JAKOOJ010000002.1, from coordinate 132,383,799 downwards.
CTGACTCCGTTTTCACTGGCAGAGGTACCATGGGCTGTTCCTTCCCTGCTTCCAGGGCAGCCTCACGGGCTGAATCTAAGCATCCTGCAGGCCGGATCCGGGCCCCGGGCCTTGAGTTTGCCACCCCTGGCCTAAACCATAACATCTATGATTTTTGTTAACCAGAACAAAAATAACAATAATACAAAGAAAAGCAGCAGTGTTAATAATAATGATGCCAACATTTTTCATATTTTACCACTAAGCAAAGGAGAACACCAGGAATACTATCATAACTTAAAATACATTATATAGGCAACAATAGTTAGCACAGCAACGAATATGACACCTAAAACTACAGTGGAAAATCAACTAAATAATTTTTAGCATCAAATATATGACATATATGTTTCAGGAAAAAGTATCAATAAGAAAAGAATTCCAAATATTAAACAGAAATGCTATTAAAGTCAACAGTAGATATGAGATTTGAATATGCAAGTCAAAACAGAACTTAGAAGATGTGGGCTTAATCTTTCTAAGATACCACATGTCTCTGGAAGAAAAACAGCTTAAAAAGGGTTAAATTTCAGCAGATTAAATACCCATCCACAAGTGCCCCAGTCTAAACAGTATTCTTTGTGCTGCATATTTAATCATCTCTACTAATCAATTATATCTGCATCTTTCCAAAATATGTACAGATCTGTACAGAAGATACTTCTAACTCTACAGTTTCTCTGTTTTATTCCATTTACTCAATTAAATCCTTATTTCCATTTCCATTTCCATCATTTTAAAAATTAGTGATTGTCAGAATCACATTAGGCATATATTCAGAATACCCTGGGGTTTTTTGGGGGGGGGGCAATTGCACAGTTACCTTCCTTGTCGTCCAACACACCCACTTTCCTGGGCTACTCAGTGTAAATGTCCAGACTGAGCCCAAGGGAGGGATCAAACACATCATTAATCATGAGTCCGTTTGCATCCACAAGAGAGTCCAGCCCACTTTGAATTTCTTCTACCCTTATCTACTGTCCATTCCCGTTGACTGTTAGTAGTTCAGATTCTTATAGAAAGCTTAAGCTTGCAATGACTATTTATACTCAGTTGAACTGGCTGAATCTTCTGATTTCCCCGGCACTTGACAATCAGTTCCCTGTATGCAAAGGCAAATTATAATTGGGCTCCAATCTCTCCACATTCTTTTCATCGCCCAACAATCTGGAAGAACATAGACCAAGACTTGTTGTACCTTATTACATCCATAAAGGCCATTTGATTCCACCATTTCTTTGAAAGATGCAATCTCAAATTCAATCAAGAGGCACTATCTCTAGAATCCACTAGAGAGCAACCTCTACAAAGATTATTATTCTAGCTTCCAGGTTAAGCTGAGCATGCGCCCTATTGAAGTTTGCCAGAAATTCATAGTGTAATGGAGCAGATAAACCAGCTGTGTACCATTTAATCAGAACGTCTTTTCCTAAACAAAGCACATTTGCAGCTGTCACAAAATTTTAAAGCAATATAGAAAGTCCATTAAAAACAATGCAAAATTTTGAAACTCTTTTAATTTGCTTCTTCTATGTCAGTTTTACGTGAAAAAGTTTGACATTTAGAATTGTGTAAATTATGTCCAAAATGGAATCTAAATTATTAGCTCTTTTTTCTAAAGCTAGCACTTTAGTTTGTGTTCTGCTCCTCCATTTATATGCTCAATTTCAAAACAATATCTATGTGAGAACTACCCTTAACATAATGACCTTAATAATGGTTTCAACATACATCTGGCTGCCAATTCACTAAATATCTATATAAATCTTGGCTGGTGGAAGGTAATCTAGTAAAGTACATAGTAAACCTTTTAATAAAAATGAATGTTATATTTATATTTTACATACATTTGTGCCACAAAATGGAAACTAAATTATTAGCTCTTTTTCTAAAGCTAGCAAATTTAGAACAATACAATTGGTGATCTTTCATTCCCCTTTAATTCCAAAAAACTTCTCAGAGTATTGTTAGTATCAAATAATGAAGTATAAAAAAAGTGAAGAATGAAGTAATGAAACCAGAAGTTCTTTGAAAATATTATAGGAAATACCAAACTCTTTTATAATTATATGAATTAAAAAAATCAATCATGATTTTGCAAATTATTCCTATACCAATATATGCAGAAATCAACAACAATTTTTCTTATTTATATTTTTAAAAGCATAGAAAAATAAGCTATTTTAAAAATAAACTTTTCAGTTAAGAAAATGATATATTACAGTGGAATTCAATAGTTGAAATGTCACAGTAATGCTAACTTTAAGGGGTTTATTTTTTCTTTGAAAAAGCTTTCTATAACTTTGTGTTCTGCTCCCTCATGTATATGCTAAATTCAAAACAATATCTGTGTGAGAACTACTCTTAATATAATGACATTTATAATGGTTTCAACATACAGTACATCTGGCTGCCAAATCACTCTGGTGGAAGGTAATCCAGTCAATGAAGTACATAGTAAACCTTTTAATGGAAATGGATTTTATATTTATATTTTATCAGAGGTGAAATCCAAATTTTTTTACTACTGGTTCTGTGGGTGTGGCTTGGTGGACGTGGTGTGGCTTGTGGGCATGGCAGGGGAAGGATATTACAAAATCTCCATTCCCACCCCACTCTGGGGCCAGCCAGAGGTGGTATTTGACAGTTCTCTGAACTACTCAAAATTTCCGCTACTGGTTCTCCGAACTGCTCAAAATTTCCACTACCGGTTCTCCAGAACCTGTCAGAACCTGCTGGATTTCACCCCTGTATTTTATATAAATTTGTGCCACAAAATGTTGCAGCTAAATTACAGTGTGTGACCTAAAGTAAAAACCTGTTTCTTTCTTATTCCGAGTTGATGTCCAAAATCTAAATTGAAAGTGGGACACTCAAAAAGGTCACATGCAAAACTAGAAAGAGCCAGGACAGTCAAGTAATTGCTTTGGTAGGATGTTTTGGCAAAGAATTACATAGTATGAACATTTGCTGTTTGAAATATCCGAAATGCATGAAAAAACCCATTTCTCATTTCATTCAGCATTGCAATCCACTACAAAATGGCACAAAGCTGCCAAAATGAACCCACCAGTGTTATATTACTTTCTTGTGCTGTAAAAATATTACTGTGACATTTCATCTGGTCAACCATCTTAAAGGTTAATTCTGTTTCCCATCATAGTTATTCCTGTAGGTGAACCATTTGGTGCAGTTCCTATTTACCTATTCCAAACAATTCTCAGCTGTTTCATTGCTCAGTCTCACAGTTAAGAACATATTGACTTACTGCCTACTCTGCTGTTTAATTCATTTATGTTTAGAGTCAGGCTTGAACAGAGAATTTGAAATGTGACATCTGCGGGTTGTAGGGTCATTTGAGGCTCTGACAGCACCAAGGGAAATTCTGACATGTAAACTGGTCCTGATTTCTAATCTTCCGTGTTCAAAACACATCAGATATTCTTCCCAGAGGGGCCCAATTGAGCCTAAAGTTTTAAATTTCCTTTGGGTTTGAAATCTTGCAAGGAAGACCAGTTTGTTTTCAAAGATTGAAAATAAACCTTGTGTTTCTTTTCAGGTAAAGTTACCATTGCCTCCAGCAAGAAAATTCAAGTAACTCTGACTGAAAAAGATACCTGGAAAAAGACTTAAGAATAATTAATATCCAGGGGATATTGCCAGCAATTTTTCCACTTAGCAAACTTTCATTTGTTCTCTTGTCTACCTTTGTTGAAAGGCAACTGCATCTGAAGGCCACAGCAGTTGTAGATAATGGGTCATTTTTAGCTGACAGCATCTGACTAGCTTGCCATCAATTAAATATAGTCAAAGCTGGAATAGGAAAGTTACACATTTCTGGTAATAATTGTGCTGAAAGGAGCCAGAAAGTGCTGTTCGACAATATTTTTATTTATTTTTATATTTAAATTTCAATTAGAATTATTTTAAAGATATTCCATTTTTTATTAGATGTGACCAAGACAGATAGACACAGATTGCCTGAACAGTGACCAGAAATGTTGGTGGGGGAAAAGCTAAAAAGCTTAGATGGCAAGGACAATGTGTAATTAAAACCCTTCCATTTATTAAACATGTTTTGTACAATACCAACACAAAAAGGAACAGAGCATTAATTGTACGGTCCTCACCTGAGGGTAAGACAAGAAGCAATGGGTAGAAATCAGGGGTGAAATGCTACTGGTTCGCATGCGTGGTTCAGTGAATTGTTAGTGGCGGCAGCGCAAAGCTCCGCCCACCCACCAAAATCGCACATGATGCACACGTGTGTGCAAGCGGAGCACGCACTTCTGAACTGGTAGGGAAGGTAAGTAGATTTCACTCCTGGTAGAAACTAATCAAGGAGAAAAGCAACCTAGAACTAAGGAGAAATTTCCTGATAGTTAGAAGAATTAATCAATGGAACAACTTGCCTCCAGAAGTTGTGATTGCTCCAACACTGGAAGTTTTTAAGAAGATATTGGATTACCATTTCTCTGAATTGGTGTAGAGTTTCCTGCCTAAACAGGGGGTTGGATTAAAAGACCTCCAAAGTCCCTTCCAACTCTTCCATCTTTTGCAGATGTTCCTAGAATTGACCCTAGTATAGATATCATTGAATATTTGTTTTAACTTCATTTTTATCATTTTTTAATGATGTAATCCTGTCATTGCTTGGGTTGACCAGAAGTTCACAAATGTAAGAATTAATTTATTAATATTATTTTATGTTTTTCCAATGCTTTTCTTTGAAATAGTGGCATTCCAGGTTTTGAATCCAAAGTTCTTCCTTTGGAATGCCTTCCTTAAATATGAATTCTTATACCATGTGATCAGATGATGCTTCTGTTTAAGCAATCATTGTAATTTGTATAATTCATCAAGTCTGCCTCGTAACTTTTATATGCTGTATTTTATGGCTGTGCTCTGATACCAGTTTAATTCTATTGTGCTATATAGGCTCTAAATAATTTTTGTTGCTCAGGGTTCCATTCTGACAAAGGGCAATAAATATTTTAAGTATAAGTTCATCCGTTTTTCAAAAGTATTTGTTAAGATTTGGCTTACAAAGTAAGATGGAAATCTTTCTCCTTAACTTAAATTAAAATCGAAGAAACAAATTGTGTATTAGAAAACCAGCAAGCCAAATAAGCATGAAACCAGTGTGGCTAATTCTATCTTCATGGGCAGTTTTCAAGTTATTCTTAGTTGAGTTTTTAGGTCTTTTTAACTCAATATTAATAATAGTATGCTATAATACTACATGCTCGTGCATGGAAAGTCATCAACATTAAGGTTTTGTTAACAATGATTAAATTAACAACTTTTGTGAGAGAAAAGAAATTTATCTACAATTGGAAGCTTTTTGTGGACTTTTAGCAGAAAATGAAAAAAAAACAAATTATGACATATGGATTTCACAATTGTTATTTTTTCATTTGGGGTAAAATGAACACTATATTATAGTATTAAACTAATAGTTGAATGTAAGTTTTTCTTATATCCTTGAAGAAAAAAGTTGGAAGTCATTTTTTGTTCCCCTTTCTTTGCTTTTTGTATCTTTCTACGCCTCCGTTTCTCTCTTTGTTATTTTTCTTTCTGATTGTTAGTTTATGTTCATTTTTATTTGTATATTTTGTAAAACATTTCATAAAATTATTATAACAAAACCACACACCCCCCCAATGTTTTCTTGAGTATGCTATTGTTTATTACTGTTTTTCCTGCTGCTGTTTTGATTCACAGATGTTGCTGAGACTGTCCTTTGTGTGACTCTGTTCTTAATCTAAAGAAGCAGAGAATACAGCACTACTAAACAGGCAGCTGTGAGTATGTGCCTATTAAGAGCATGTGTTGTGCTTCTCATGCCTGATGCCACTGCTTTTGAGATAGGCAAGGTCAAGAAACAGAAGAAGCACAGTTCCAAGAATGTTCTTTATTTCTGTAGAATATGATAACAGAATCTTGAAATCTGTCAAAGTTTCTCTCTGTTCCCTTTATATCAAACAAAATCAAAGTGGGGTTATTTTTAGTTTCTCATGCTTTCCACTTTCTTAGTGGTGAGTTACCGTTTCTCCTCCCTTAACGTTTCATTGCCTTCTTCACCTTTATTAAAAAGTCAGATCTGTATTCTTTCACAGCCATAAACTTGCGCTAACTCTACTTTGTACCATAAACTTTTATTAATTAAATATTTGAAATCAATTAGCTAGAGATTTCCCTTGGGACTTCAGAAGGAAAATTTTAGTAGGGGCATTTGGGATTTTTTTTTTCCTTTTCAGTAGTCTAAATAACGGCACTTCCTAAATAGAGATCTCTGCTTCCATACAATTGGTGAATACAAGCATTTCATTTATAAGACTGAAGCAGTGGTGAAATCCAAATTTTTTTACTACCAGTTCTGTGGGCGTGGCTTGGTGGGTGTGGTGTGGTGTGGCTTGGTGGGCATGGCAGGGGAGGGATACTGCAAAATCCCCATTCCCACCGCATTCCAGTGGAAGGATACTGTAAAATCTCCATTCCCACCCCATGACAGGAGAAGGATCCTGCAAAATCCCATTCCCTCCCCACTCGTGGGGGAAGATTGCAAAATCTCCATTTCCACTCCACTCTGGGACCAGCCAGAGGTAGTATTTGCCAGTTCTCTAAACTACTCAAAATTTCCGCTACCGGTTGTCCAGAACCTGTCAGAACCTGCTGGATTTCACCCCTAGACTGAAGCCTTACTTATTCTTGACAGAAATATCAACAAACAAAATGATACCTGGTGTATTATTTGTGCTACTGGAAGCTGTTCTGCATATTTTAAAGGTTCCGTGGCTATTTCATCCATAACAGGCCTAAAAAAAAATCAAATCAGATATTAGAATAATATAGAGAAGAACAAAATCAAACAACAGGAATTATCAGTAACTAACATACCTATCCCAAATCAAACAATCAGCCATTGAAAAACACACAATCATGAAATAGTAGCCATGTTTCCAAGTTCCCTTTCTCTTTGCTTCAGTATATACAAGTATGTATACATATACATATATCAATCTAAATCCTTCCCATTTCAGTGGGAAAATTCTTGGAACAGCAAGGAGAAATTGTATCATCTCTACATAGATAGGGAGCATCACTAATTTTCCACTGAAAATCAATAGTTGCTATTTGCTCAGAAAGATTAACAAAACAATATTTTCAAGGTTTTGTTTTTAAAAAAGAGAAGTAGAATAACAGAAGAAGGGAGGGAGGGACAAAGACTCAAAACAGTGCAGATCATATTTCTGATGAGGGTTTGTGGTTACTGTTCTCCAAAATAGCACATTCATCGTTAATATATTTAGATAAATTATTAACAAAGCTCTGTTAATTCTTTATAGGACATTCTTTGCAAAATGCACTTCATAAAAAGCACTTCTCCTTGAATCATTAAAGCTGCTGCATCATTTCCTAGACATTGGAAAAAACATGAAGCCAAATGGCTGTGCATATACATGCTTGTCAAATAGCTATGTGAAAAGACACATACAGAAACAGCTGAAAAAGCAGTTTCTGTGGAATGAAGACAGATGCTTTTTATGCATTCCAGTGTGTTGCAAAGTCCCTCATTGAATTATTTGCCCAGTTGAAATTACTTAAGAGAGTTTCATCTTCATTTATCCATTGAAGTGAAAGCACAAACCTCTCCAAAACATGCCCACTTACATGGCAGGAAGCGAAGAAGGCTTTTATTAATGTTGTATTTTATTTGAAACAAACATACTATGTATACAGTTCAACGTATTTGTTATGTTGTCAGCTACATTAAGCAGTATGGTCATATATAAACACCTTTAAAATCCTATATGAAATAAGTAAAGTAATATTGCAATCTCTTTTATTCCCTTGGGACTAAAAGAATTCTAGATTACAAAAACATTTGTTAAAATTTCAAGCTCCTATGTAAGAAAAAATATGCCAAGCGAAAACAGGCAACGAAAAGAAGCCATTTCATATTATTATTATTATTATTATTATTATTATTATTATTATTATTATTATTATTATTATTATTATTATTATTATTATTCAAAGCTTCCTTCCTCCTGAACAGTTTGAGTGCTTTCTGCAAAAAAAAGAGATACCACAATTTCCTTTTAAAGGTCAGTTACAAATTTCAAATGTAAAAGCCAATCAGAATACAAGAGTTGGGAACAGTCTGTGTAATATTACTAACCGCTATAAGATTTCTGCATAATATCTTAAATTATTATAGGGAATCTGCGTTCTCTTTGTGTGTCAACTGTGATTACCCTACTAGGGGCCAAGATCTGCATTCTTCATCTTTATTAGGAAACAACAGCATGGTGTTTATGTAAATCAGCTGAGAATTTCTTGAGCCAGGAATTTCTTCTACAACAGAAAGAGAATGGAAAACTAAAGGTCCAGCATGTTGCCTAAAATTAAAGCCTTTTGATATATTTTTTTTTTATTGCAAAAGTTTTACAATTACATTTTCACCCCCTTTTTCCCCCCCCACTACCCCCCCCCAAACTTCCCAACCTCCCCAACCCACCCTAACCCTCCCCTCCCCCCAGACTTCCTAGTATGCTCATGTCAGATAAAAGGAAAAAACCCTCCTTTGTATATAAAACTTGAACCCATCCCTCCCCCTTACAAATTTTCTTCTTCATTACATTAACCTATTTCTATCTTGGTATATCATTTTCAGATAAATTTTCATCCTGATTACCTTAAAAATATTTCTATCATAATGTAACATTTTCTAACAAATTTTCATCCTTAACCTTAAAATATTTCTATCTTAATATAACATTTTCTAACAAATTTTTATCCTCAACCCTAAAATGTTTCTATCTTATATAACATTTTTAAATAAAGGCTATTTGATACTTCCTAGTTTGATATTTATGCTGAACATAATTTATCCACTTCTTCCATTCCCATTCATAAGTCTCTTGAGAACAATCTTTTAAATATGCTGAAATCTTCGCCATCTCCGCAAAACTGGCCATCTTCAAAGTCCATTCCTCAATCGAAGGCAGCGCTTCATTTTTCCAATATTTACCTATCAACAATCTTGCTGCAGTTATCATGTACAATATCATTTTTGTTTCCCCCAATGTAAAACCCTTAACTATACCCAATAAAAACAGTTGTGGGGAAAATTGAATTTTTCTCTTCAAAACATTCTGCATGACCCACCAGATTTTTATCCAAAAAGCCTTAACTTTCTTACAGGTCCACCAGACATGATAATATGTAGCGTCTAAGCAGTCACATCTCCAACATTTAGGCTGGGCACTAGGGTACATACACGACAATTTTTTTGGATCTAAATGCCATCTATAAAACATTTTATAAAAATTTTCCCGCAGATTCTGCGACTGTGTAAATTTAACATTCTGAACCCAAATTTTTTCCCATGTTTCCAACATCACTGGTTCCTCAAAATTTTGTGCCCACTTAACCATGCAGTCTTTAACTAATTCAGTTTCTGAATCCCTTTCTAGCAAAACATTATAAAGTCTTTTAATATGCATTGGGCCTTTCTCTTTTATATGTCTAACTAATTCTTCCTCATACATCATAATACCAGTTTTTTGGTCCTCCTTCCATCTCAATTGCAGTTGATAATATTGTAACCAAGTTAAATTAATCCCTTCAGCCAACAATGTCTGTAATGTCTTCAGCTGCCATCTGCCCGCATCTGTAAAAAGAACCTCTTTATATAAAAACCCCCCGAGTGACATTATATTTGTATTCCACAAGGTATGACCAAGATCCAGCCATAGCGGTATTTTATAATTCCAGTTGTTTCGGTGCTTCTTCCAAACTCTCAGCAAAGAATCTCTAAGTATATGGCTTTTAAATACTTTATCCACTTTGCTGTCATAAAATAAGTAAGCATGCCATCCAAATTCCAAATCAAAACTTTCTGCGTTCAATATTCCAGTCTTTTTTCCTCCAAACCAATCGCTTACTAAAGTCAAAGCTGTTGCATCATAATATAATTGTAGGTTTGGAAGTTTGAGACCTCCCCTTTCTGGGATGTCTTGCATAATTTTCATTTTTACTCTTGGTTTTTTCTCGTTCCAGACAAATTTGTTGATACCAGTTTGCCATGCTTTTAGTTGTTTATCATTTTTGAGCACCGGAATCATTTGAAACAAAAAAAGAAATCTTGGCAAAATGTTCATCTTAACTGCTGCTATTCTTCCAAGTAAAGACAGCTGCAGTTTTTTCCAAGTCTCCATATCTTTTTGCACCTCTCGCCACAACGCCTCATAATTATTTTGAAACAATTTCATATTTGATTCTGCAACCTGAACTCCTAAATATTTTACCTTTGGTACAATCTCAAAACCTGCCCTCCTTTCTAACTCCAGTTTACGATCTTGTGTCATATTTTTAACTACCATCTTAGTTTTTCTCTGATTCAATCTGAAACCTGAAACTTTACCGAAATCTTGTATAATGTCCTTCATCTGGATTATCGATTCCATTGGCTGTGTTAGGGTAACTACCAGATCGTCTGCAAATGCCTTTATTCTGTAATCCTCTTGCCTTATCATTATACCTTTCAATGTATTAGAATCCCTTATTGTATTTAACAAGACTTCTAGTGTTAAAATGAACAACAATGGGGACAGTGGACATCCCTGTCTTGTACCTTTTTCGATTTTAAACTCTGTTGTCAAACTTCCATTGATAATAATCTGTGCCTTTTGCTCTTGATAAATTGCTGAAACCGCCTGTATATATTGGTCCCCAAAGTCCATCTTTTTTAATGTCTTTAATAGAAAATTCCAATCCACTCTATCAAAGGCTTTCTCTGCATCCAGAAAGACCAGCACTGCAGGGATCTGTTTATTCTTCTCAAGATATTCCAATAAATCTATTACTTGCCTTACGTTGTCCTTCATGTGCCTACCCTCAATAAATCCCGCTTGGTCATCATGAATCACCTTTTGAATTACTGGCATCAGTCTGTTGGCTAATACTTTTGCGTAAATTTTATAATCCGTATTCAAAAGAGATATTGGTCTGTAATTCTCCGGTTTTTTGGGACCTGCTTGCTCTTTTGGTATCAAAGAAATATAAGCTGTAGTCCACGATGGAGGTACTTTTCCCCCTTGTTGTATGTTACAAAATAAGTCTCTGAGTTGTTCCACCATTTCTGCCTGTAAAGTTTTATAATACACTGCTGTCAGACCATCCGTTCCAGGAGCTTTAGCTGTTTTTAATTGTTTTATTGCTGCTATTATCTCCTCCTCTGTTATGGGATAATCCATTCTTTCCTTTTGTTGTTCGGTGATTTTTGTAACTCTTTTATTGTCCAAATATTTTTCTATAAGTCCATTCTGCACCTCTTCTCTGGCATATAATTTAGTGTAATATTGAAGAAAGGCTTCTTTTATTAAATTCTGTTGAAAAACTTCTTTCCCCCCAATATCAACACTATCAATAGTCCGTATGCTTTGTTTCTTCCTTAATGTGTAAGCCAACCACCTGCCTGGTTTATTAGCATTGCAGAATGTATTATGCTTCGCATATTGTAAGTTTGTTGCAACTTGTTCCGCTATAAGCATTTGGAATTGGTCTTTCAGAAGTTTTATAACACTAAGTATTCTTTCATCTGTTGGGTTTTTAATAAGTAACTGTTCTTTGTCCTTTATTTCTGCTTCCAATTCAAGTCTTTTTTTTTGTCGAATCCGCTTATGTTTAGAGTTCATATATATAAGCACCCCTCTCATATAAGCTTTACTTGCGTCCCACACAATTTCCATTGGGGTGCCTTTATTCAAGTTCATTTCAAAAAACTCTTTCAGATGCTTTTTAAGTTCTATTATATTTTTCTCATATCTAAACAAGTTTTCATTTAATCTCCAAGAACGTCTCTCGTTCTTACATGTCTCAATTTCTATCCAGACTGGACTGTGATCAGTCAAAGTTCTTGGCAGAATCTTTGTTCTTTTTGTCCTCACAAGTAAGTCATCAGACAACAAAATAAAATCAATCCTGGAGAAGGATCTATGTCTGTCAGAAAAGAAAGTATAGTCCAATTCTTTTGGGTTATGTATTCTCCAAATATCTTTTAATTCCAGGTCTTCTTTCATATCAAAAAAAGTCTGTGGTAATCTAATTCTTGATTTTGCCAAAGTCTTTTTATCTAATTTAGAGTCAATTACTCCATTCCAGTCTCCCATAATTAAAATAGATCTATAATCCCATTGAAGTATTTTAGTATGCAGCATTTTATAAAAATAGTCCTGTTGTTGATTAGGAGCATAAATTCCTATCAGAAGAATTTGACTGTTAGCAGAAAGTAATTCAATTGCTACAAACCTACCATCTTGATCAGCTTCTATAAGTTTGGCTGTTAATTTTTTGTTTACATAAATAACCACACCATTCTTTTTTTGGTTAGTTGAGGATATAAAATGTGTTCCCAATTTGGAATTTTTCAAATAGTTTTGATCTTGAGCTGTAATATGCGTTTCTTGTAAACAAATTATATCATTATTATGTTGTTTTAAGTATGCAAATATTTTCTTCCTTTTTTGTGTTGCATTCAACCCATTCACATTCCAAGATAAACATTTAATCATCCTTATTCTCCTTCTGGAGCGAAGCGCAGAACCTTAGGATGTCATCTGAGATCTGTCCTGCTTTTCCCACAGCCCCAGCCTTGTCTTGACTCTCCTGCTGTAACTTTTCTTTAAGTTGCTTGGCTTTTGCTCGAGTTATACGCTGATCCTTAACTTCAGCCGCCCAAGCCAACTCCGAGATTGGAGAAGGCTCCAGCAAAGGCTCATCCAAAAAGCCTCCCTCAGCACCCTTCAGCTCTGCTAGTTCCTGCTTAGAGTGTTGTTCTTTAATCTCCAAAACTGTAGATGTGCGTGGGGATGGAGTTCTTTCTTTAAAGATGTCATTATAAAATTGCTCCGCCTTCTCCACAGTATTCAGACGGTGTTTCTCTCCCTTATATCTCAAAATTATGCCAGTTGGGGCGTCCCAACGAAATGGGATTTGATTATTCTGCAGTTCTTTAACAAGAAAACCATACTCTTTTCTAGATTTCAACATCTTAGGTGGGAGCTCCTTGTAAACTGTAATCTTGGATCCACTCACTTGCACAGAAGTGAGAAAAGATTTTTGCAAAATGTCATTTCTTATTGCTCTATCTGTAAAATATATGACCACATCTCTAGGCAGTTGTCTTTGTCTGGCCACCCAGGAGTTAACTCTATAGATTTTATCTATTTTGCAAAAAACCATCTCAGGTTCAACTTTTAAAATCACAGCTAGGGCTTCAGCACAGATCTGTCTCAAATCTTGTCTCTCCTCTTCTCTAATTCCTCGAAGCCTTATAGCAAATTCCATTGCACGAAATTGCATCATAACAATATCATTCTCAACTCTCTGCATCTTGTCATCAACATCAAAAAATTTATGATCATTATTTTTCATCTTAGCATTAACTTCCAATTTAAATTCATCCACTTTTGTCTCAACTTTCATAATAAATCCTGCCAGACCAGACGCCACATCCGTTATTTTTTTGGTCACCATCTTTTGGCTCTGCTGCATTTCCTGCATGATTTCCTGTTGTGACTTTTGAATTTTTTCATCTATTTTATTTATTTTGTCATCCATGTCTTGAAATTTCTCATCCAAAATATTTGAGATGAATGCTTTTAATTCTCCCATATCCAAATCTTTTTTTTGGGCTTGTGACTGCGTATCCTGCTTACGTGGGGGGGATCCCCCCCGTTTTGCCTTCCTGCTTTTTTGAAGCCATCCTGCCACGTAAGCTAGCTTTCTTAAAAAGGGAGGGTCCGCCTCTTCTGCCACCTCCACAATACCTTCTAAGAAAGTCCCCCAGAATTACTCAAAGCAAAGCTATAATGCAGCAAGGACAAGTAAAAGGGAGAGATTTTCCTCTTATTTCTGTTGCAGCCGAAGCAACTCTGTAACAACTTTTTAACTTTGTAGCAAGACAAGATAACTTCACCAATCCACACCCACTAATTCATTTGCTGAGCGCCATATTTTTTTCAATCACTTTCACTCATTCCGAGACTTTCACTTCAGTAAAAAAGTTCAGCAAAGGACTAATACTTGCAGTTCAAAGTTTCAGGGTTCAAGTGGATTGCAGATGTTTATTTGAGTTATTTCCTCATTCTTTAAAGGTTTCCTGAGGTCGGCTTGTTCCGCACAAGCAGAAGACGTCCCACGCCGCCCGGAGTTCCAGCAGGTTGTTAGGGAGCCGCGCCTGCTTCCTCCCCAGAAACCGTTCCCTGGGGGGGTTGCAGGGGCTCTACCTGTGCCCTGCTGCCTCTTCTTCTTCAATCCTAGGGATTTCGAAGATTTCGAGCCGCTTCGCAATCAGGAAGCGGCTCTACAAGCGGCGGGGGTGGCGGTGCCAAAAGAAAGCACCGTCGCCGCCGAAGAGGAGGAAACCGGAAGTCGATATATTTTAACTATATAGTATTAGTGCTAGACCTTGCTGATCTTTTTTTTTCTAGTGAGGTTGCTAGGTAACTGCTAAGTAATTTTCCCAGTGGGAAATGGCATACACTGTCTCTCCTACTGAAATGATCCCAACTGAGCCAAAAGAGTCTTCCCCAACTTTCCTACCTCCTGATATACTGAACTAAAACTATAATTACCTCAGGCAACGTAGATTAGTTACGTCTGAGTCAGAGAGCCACAGATAAACTTTTGATAACCTGAAAACTGCATTCATTGCAATTATCTACGGGGTATGGAATGGATGGAGGGGTAGATGGTTGGACAGATGCAATTCGCTTCGTTCTCATCTCAGAATCAACGTTCATCCTGAAATAGCAGAGTTACACCATCAGCACCTCACATCACTCTGTCCTGCACCAATTATAACTTATGAATCCTCTCTAAAGCTAACCTCAGTGCATTGGAGTAGTCCAAACAGGAGGTTATCATCACTATTGACTGAAACTATCCATTCATGTAGTAAGAGAACCACTGTAAAAGAGTTTCCTCTTTTCCCACATGTAGATACTACTTTTGAGCCTTGAGCAGGATACCATAGCTAATGGTATTGAATGCCCTAAAGGGTATTAATAGAACAAAGAGGGTGCGCGTTTCCCATTTAAGTCCTGGTCCTTGTAAAAAACATTAGATTAACCAGTGCCATTTCTGTCCCATGACTGTACCTGAATTGCAATGGTTTCATGTAAAGTTAAAAAGTGGGGAGAGAGAATCAAATTCCGAGGAAACCCACAAAGGAATGGTCTCCAGGTCAGCATCTCCTCCCTCAGAGTCTTGCTCCAGGAAGAGTCTACTGTAAAACATTCCAAATCTACAGTAAAATATTTTCTCTAATCTCTAGTTCTTGCAGACAGTCTTGAAGAACATTAGTCTCAGTGCTACTGAATATTTCTTTCATAGCTATCAACATCATCCTCGCCTGAAGTGAGGCCATAATAGTCTTCTGCATTCCTGTGGCTAAGTCCTCTTCAGGCCTAGAGAACGTATGGCCCAGCCCAAGATAACAGAGATAATTCCACTCTATTATCTGCATCAAAGTCTAAGTCGATCAAGTCCCAAATATCATGATGACACATTGCCCAGTCACTAGCGGCCAGATGCAAAGAATCAGT
Source organism: Arizona elegans (assembly GCA_022577455.1). NCBI lineage: Eukaryota > Metazoa > Chordata > Lepidosauria > Squamata > Colubridae > Arizona > Arizona elegans. The sequence goes on along the minus strand of JAKOOJ010000002.1, from coordinate 132,368,143 downwards.
ACCATTTGTAATGTTGCAGCATAGGTGATTTATTTAAGACTATATACAAGAATCTGGTAAATTGAAGTTCAACACTAGATTGGTGCCAGATAAAGGACAATGGAATTCAGAAGGGGTTGGACTCTGAAAGCTTGTGGAAACACAATGATTCTAAACTGATGCCATGTTTAACTCCACCTGCTCTTCTCTACAGTCATTCTATCAGATTCCTATAGCTACTGCACCCCTGGAGAATCAAGACTATGGCAAATCTCAGCAACCTAAACTGCAAAATCTGATATAAACTGGTCTCAGCAGCCAGATAAAGACCTACTGTTCTGTCCCCAAAAGGGAATAAGCATCTCCAACTAATTCTCCTGATGCAATAAGACCGAAATAATTATCTTTCACCTTTTTTACCTTCATTTTTCTTTATAGACTGCAATTACAAGATGGAGAAAAAAACTAAGATCTCTCAAGTAACATTCCTGGTGAGTTTAAAAGGTTCTGTCAACAAGCCAAAAAGAAGGGGGGGGGGGTTTCATTCTGAAAATGGCAGTTGGCTATAGTTGCTCATAACATGTAAAATTGCCATCTACTGAAGAATAATGGAAAAATTTCTCTTTTTTCCCCCAATTTACTTAGTAGAACTGCTTGCATTTGGGATATAATCAATTCCCTTCTCTATGTGCACTGTCATTTACTTTCTACCTGCTGTTAATACAGTCTTTATTAACAAGATGAGAAAAAAATATTTATTAAAAATAAAGCTACTGTTTCAAGACTGCTACATTTTACAGAGAGCCCTATCAAAATGAAGGTGTCAATTTACAGTCTTCAAACAGCATGAAAGTAGCACTTCACATATCCATTAGTAGTAACTAATGAAGTTCTATTTATAACTTTGTCCAATGTTACTGAAAGTAAACCACTCAATTTACTTCAAGGATAATTGCTATGGAAAACTAGTGATCTAATGTACCCTCGATTTAAGTTTTTTTTTCTTTCTTCCAGACAGCATGCTGGCTTAAAACACAAGTTTATGCAACACAACTTTGCTTTGGTGAGAGTCAAATTTAGTTCTACTTTACAGCTGATAAGCGTTTTCAATCAGATGAGCATCTCTTGCTGACAATGCTATAAGAAAGGAAGGTTTGCTTATCTTGGAAGAAAATTGCACAACCAAGTGTTTTTGCTGCTGTTTGAAAACCCTCTAGAGGTGCATTTTAATATAGCAAGTGCTCTCTAACAACCCAAAGACTTACAAAAGGTTTATGAAATTTGAAAGCTATCAGAGATGAGAGAACCATAATTCCTTAGAATGCAGCACGCCTTATTCGGGAGAGCATAGTTGATTTTTAATAATTCAGGACCTACAGTAGATCATATCTCAGTAAATAATTTGTGTAACATTTTTATAAAATTAATGATGATATACTTGCTCTGAAAAACAATGCCGAGATTTAATGAAGTATTTGTACATCTTTTTATCACTGTTCGATGCTGCTAGATTTTTTTCCTGAAGCTTCTTACTTTGCAGTTTATCATTTCAATTATTCTGGTGACACATATTTTTTTTGGGTCAATGTATACCCTACTTAGGAGTGGTGCAGTGGCCTAGAGGTGGAGCTCTATCCTAGGTAGAGGTAAGTATTTCTCTCTCTGGGCACAATGAGAATATATCTGCTGAACAAAACTCTGCACTGGCAACAGGAAGGGCATCCGGCCATTAAACACTCTGCTAGTTCCATTCAGTTGACCAGATTCTACCCCGCAAGGGATTATGGGGTCGTTAAAAGATGATGATAAATGTATACCCTACTTATACCATTGCCTCCAGATTTCACACAATTCAATTTACCTGTGTGGATTTGCAACAGATACTGTTCAGTATTGTTTGTGACTAAAGTCTATAGATAATGTTAAATTGAAAAGCATGGAACAAACTTAAATCATACAATTTAATACAGAAAACGTATCTTATTTTGATTGGTCTCTTAGGGACCAAAAGCTAAGCACTTTTTAGCCCTATAATTGAAGGCTATAAGAACCACATAATAGCCAGAGTCCAGCACACTCAGCATATTCTTCATATAAAGCCTGTTAATCAATTAAAGGTTTTCAACTGATCAATAATCTTGATTTAAACTAAATAATTAAATCACACAGCAATAAATAAACTTAACATACCTAATGGTTTTCTGGCTATTTATAATGTTAAATTTATTTTGGTATTGAAAGAGAGCTCAAGAAAAAAAATAAGAGAAGCAGTAAGCTGAGATATATTTATTTTAATGAAAACCTGCAATATATCACTCAATTAACTTGTTTCCTTACAAGTTAAGTCTACAAGATAAGATTATAGTTAACATGATTTTATATACTAGCACTATAAACAGTTATCCGCAATCTCTAATCACACAATTCATTCATTTGTTCGTTCGTTCTCTCATTAATTCCTGGAGTAATTCAATGCAAAATTGTTCCATAAGTGTCCTATTTTCTAAGGAACCTGCAGAGTTCTAAACCAATCACTGAGGAGAGATAGTCTTATGTTCAATTTAACTTGAAAATAAACTATCTCCTTTGACATAGCGGCCTTAGAGTCACTTGATTTGCTAACAATAGAAATTAGAAAATACAAACATACAAAAATACATTTCCATATTTGGTTGACACCCAAGCCAAAAATGTTTATTCTCATTATATTCACTTTAAAAACATTTCCATATTCTCATTCCTACTTGGGTCCTTACAATCTAAATGAAAAATGTAGATGGTATTTCTACATTTCTACACTTCTTTTCTTTTCTTTTTTTCCCCATTTGTAGTAATTGACATATGTATTTTATGCATCTCTGCTACTGTTTATGTGTCAATTAAAAAAATCACAAAATATCCTCTTGCTTAATTTTCTTAATGAATCTCAACAAAAACAGGTGCTTGGTATTAAGTGGAAGAAATACTCATTATAAGCGGAAGAAATACTCTTCCACTACTAAATTTAAAATAAAAACATTGTATCATAATATTTCCAAAATTCATTTGATCTTCAGAACTGAAAGCAATGCAACGTGATCATATAGTCTCTCTTATGCAAACCTCCTTCCCCAGTCTTTTCTATTTAGTAGAAAAATGTACCGGTTCACAAATAGTCAGGTACAGCAATAAAACTGGAATTCTACAGGAAAGAAAACACAAATCTTTGAAATATTGCCATCTATACTAGGAGTTTGCAATCAGACATAGTTAAATCTCAACAAAGTCTTTGTCTACACATGAGTATTAGGCAAGGAATAATTTTAGATAGCTGCTTGCAAGCTACATACAATCAAAGTGTGTAGTAGTTATCAGACCACGATATCTATTAGCAAACAAGACTATTTGGGCCTTTCAACTTAGAATTAAATGATCAGGAAGACAGATAACTGTAGAAATTTGACTAGGAAATGAAAGAAATCGATAGAGGAACAAAAGGTTATAGAAAGAAAAAGGATAGAATCCGATTTAAATCAAAAAAATCTGATTTTTTTGATTTTTTTTTTTTAAAAAATCATTGATTTTTATCCACCCTGCTAGGACAACAGGACATCAAGGATCATTCGAATCTACCATTTGTAATTTCAAAGAGTTACTTAATGAGGAACAGAAGCAACACTGCAGTGAAGGGAAAACACTACTCTCTGTAAGTAAACCACAGTTCCTGATTGTAAGGGCCTGCAGTCTCAGGGTGGTTAGCTTAAAGGCTGCTCTGCCAAAAGAGCAGATGTGGAGGGTTGGAAAAGAAAGTGGTGGAGGAAGGTGCCTGATACAAAGAAGGATGACAAAGAGGAAGTGCTGGTAATTTTCTTCTCAAGGCCTGTATAGCTCCCTCACCCATCTATGCTGCCCAGCTGGGTCCAGACTCATTGGTCAAGCTGGTTCCTCTACCAGATTTTTCTTATGAAAGAAAAAGGAGCCAGAATCTTCACAAGAAGGCAATATCTGCCCCATTTTTCTCCCTTGGTATGACATTGTGAGAATTTTTCCTCTTGTATGCTTGGTTTGAACTGCTGGCACCCCAAAGAGACTATTTTGTTTTCAACCCTTGATCCTGAATGCTTAAGTGTCCGGGAGGAATAAACTGCAGTAAGTTTTGGGTAGTTTTGGACTCCTGTGTCTGTTGTTGTTCCTCCTGAGTCAGCCCCCTGCTTCTCTGGCTACAAGGGATTGTACCACAAACATATACCAAGTAGGATTCACACATCATCCTGTCCCAGGAGAAGTTGAAAAATCCAGGTCCTGAGCATTCATAACCCGTTCCATTAAGTGAATGCTATGCATTATTTGAAACATAGCATTATACTAACTGAATAGTGCTGTATTGAACATACTCAGCACACGTACACATTATATATTCTATGGCAATTCTAAGCAATTGGGCCAATGCAATTTTGCTTTTGACTGGTATCTAAATGCTCATTGTACCTGGAGAACAATGTATTTGGCTCCATGTGGTTCTGTACACAATTCCATCAAGCTCTCAAAACACGTTTTATTGAAGCAAAAGCAACTCCCATAGTAATATATCATGTTCCTATCTCCAACTAATCAATAAATTCTCACTCATATTTTATTTGGTTCTCAAGAGCAGGATAAAAAAAATCCAAATTCAGAATTACATTTTTAAAAATTGACATATTACAGATGATCGAACACTGGTAAGGTCGCATATTAAGGCCTACCTAGTGGCGATAAAGACGGCAAAGTCTAACTACTTTTCCGCCTCTATTGCGTCATCAGGGAATCGTCCGGCCGCCCTGTTTAGGGTGACCCGCGCCCTGCTCCACCTGGGAGTGCGGGAGGATCCCTTAGAAGGCAGGGCGGAGGATTTCGGACAATACCTGTATGACAAAATCGCTCAGATCCGGGGGGATCTGGACTCTGACTGGGTAGATCAGGGCAGGGTGACGAGGAACAGTCTTGAGAATGTTATCTGGGAGGAGTTTGATGCTGTGACTCCCGATGATGTGGACAGGATTTTGGGGAGACTTAGTGGGGCCACATGTTTACTGGACCCGTGTCCCTCCTGGTTGGTACTGGCTTCCCGGGAGGTTACACGAGGCTGGCTCCAGGGCGTCATTAATGCTTCTTTGAGTGAGGGTCACTTCCCCGCTGCCCTGAAAGAGGCGGTGGTGAGGCCTCTCCTCAAGAAGCCGTCCCTGGATCCAGCAATATTGGCCAACTATCGTCCTGTCTCCAACCTTCGCTTCATTGCGAAGGTTGTTGAGAGTGTGGTCGTGCAACAGTTTCCGCAATTCCTGGAGGAAACATCCTATCTAGATCCGTTCCAGTCGGGTTTCAGGTCTGGGCACAGCACGGAAACGGCATTGGTCGCGTTGGTGGATGATCTCTGGAGGGCTCGGGACAGGGGTTATTCCTCTGTTCTGGTCCTATTAGATCTCTCAGCGGCTTTTGATACCATCGACCATGGTATCATGCTGCACCGGCTGGAAGAGTTGGGGGTGGGAAGCACTGTGTTACGGTGGTTCTCCTCCTTTCTCTCCGACCGGTCGCAGTTTGTGTTGGCAGGGGGGCAGAGGTCGACCTCGAGGCCTCTCATCTGTGGAGTGCCGCAGGGATCGGTCCTCTCGCCCCTTCTGTTCAACATTTATGTGAAGCCGCTGGGCGAGATCATCCGTGGCTTTGGGGTGAGATACCACCAGTACGCTGATGACACCCAGCTGTACATCTCCACCCCAGGCCACCCCAACGATGCCCTTGAAGTGATGTCCCAGTGCCTGGAGGCTGTGCGGATCTGGATGGGGAGGAACAGGCTCAAGCTCAACCCTTCCAAGACTGAGTGGCTGTGGCTCCCGGCATCCCGATATAGTCAGTTGACTCCATCGCTGACTATTGGGGGCGAGTCTCTGGCCCCCTCGGAGAGGGCGCGCAATCTGGGAGTCCTCCTGGATAGGCAGCTGTCCTTGGAGGAACATCTGACGGCTGTTACCAGGGGGACCTTTTATCAGGTTCGCCTGATTCGCCAGTTGCGGCCCTTTCTTGATCGGGATTCCTTGTGCACAGTCACTCATGCCCTCGTCACCTCTCGCCTTGACTACTGCAACGCTCTCTACATGGGGCTCCCCTTGAAGAGCACCCGGAGGCTCCAGCTGGTCCAGAATGCAGCAGCGCGGGTAGTGATGGGAGCAACATGGCGCTCCCATGTAACACCGCTCCTGCGCGAGCTGCACTGGCTCCCGGTGGTCTTCCGGGTGCGCTTCAAGGTGTTGGTTATCACCTTTAAAGCGCTCCATGGCATAGGGCCTAGCTATCTCCGAGACCGCCTGCTGCTACCAATGACCTCCCATCGACCCGTGCGCTCCCACAGAGAGGGCCTCCTCAGGGTGCCATCAGCCAAACAATGTAGGCTGGTGGCCCCCAGGGGGAGGGCCTTCTCTGTGGGGGCTCCCACTCTCTGGAATCAGTTGCCCCCGGAGATAAGGAGAATCCATGACCTCAATGCCTTCCGTCGTTCCCTGAAAACCCATCTTTTCCAGCAAGCCGGGTTGGCTTAGAAGAAATTTTTAAATTTTAAATTTTTTAATTAGTTTGTTATTCTTAACTTTCGGCCCAAATCTATATATATTTTTAAATGTTTTAATATTTGTATTCTATGTTTTTTATCTTGGCTGTACACCGCCCTGAGTCCTCAGGGAGAAGGGCGGTATATAAATTGGAAATTAAATTAAATTAAAATTTAAATGATGATATAAGTACAGTTTTTAGACAACACTAGCACAACAGGATCTTTCATCCAAACCTTAGGAACACTGAAAACTGCCTTATGATGAATCAGATCTAGACCAAAATCCGTATTTTGGGAGCATTTAGGAAAGGGCTTTTTCTATACCTACTTGGAATCACTGGCAACTACCAAGACAGATACTCATTCTATCATGGGACAAGGGAACCTACTAAGTGCCAAATTCTTGTTCTATCACTGGGCTTCCTTACTTCTGGACACAATTTTTTTTCAGATGTTCTTAGTATTTATTGCAATTGATCTTTGCATTTGTCTCTATAATTATGGTCACTTAAGACCCTCTCTTAATTGAAGTTTAAAACTAATTAGAAAAATTAGCAAACTGGTTAAGAGAAGACCTGAAAGGTTCCAGCATCAATTTTTTAAAGTATGCAATGGAGTAAACTGTAAATGCCTTAAGAACATTTTCAGGTGGGAAAATGAATGTCAGAATATTCTATAACAGTCCAAATCAAATTCACCGTGTAAATGTCAAAGAAGTTAATCTGTAGCAAACAACATCACACCAACTCAAATAGTTGAAAAGTAGTACTTTCAACCCAATGTAAATATACTCATTTCCAAATAACAGATTAGTAAAGAATGCTAAAATAATAAATAATATTTTTTAGGAACACCCTTTCTGGACTGTCCAAACTGACTGCATGGTAACATTCCCAGCATATGTAGCCGATGAGTATTATGTGATACTGTTAAGTCAAGAAATAAAGGAAGCATTAAAATAATAAATATTACGGTAATGTACAATTCAATAGATGAATAAAAGGTTTACAGAATGTATTTGTGTGACCTTCATATTTAAATGCTTCCTTCCCAGAATAACTTCTTGAGTTCAAAGGCAGAGAAATTACTTCTTAAAAACCAAAAATGGGATTTAGCAATTTGTGAAATGACTACCCATAAAGTTACAGTATGCAATTTCCAAATATTCAGACACAGCAAATCACAACTAACTGCCCTTAGAACAAAGCCACACACTTTGCTTTACAAAATTATATACATTCATACTTCACATTTTCCAGGTAGAAGACTTTTCAAAGAAAAGGGCATTTCTTTGAGAGAAAAAGGGAATCAATTTCTCTATTTTTCCTTTAGAAAACAGCTTGAGGGTTGGGTGTTCTTTTTTTAAATTACTATAGCTCAGCCTCTTCTGTTGTTTGGATAAATTTATAGAGGTAAAGTACATTTAATTTTAAAAATGGTTTTGAAAATGGACATTGATCTTACCTGAACGTCCCTTTTCTGGGCGCTGCGTACACTATCCATTAATGGGTTAACTTCTTCAGCCTTTGGCAATAACTGAGTGAGAGCTCAATTTCCCTTTCCTGTTGACCTGCCACGCCCCTCAATCCCATGATCCCCAGTCTGAACGAAGTTATGGTAGAGCACACCGTGATAGGTAAGCAACGTAACTTTAATGAAAACCAACTGTAAACAACAACAACACTACTGGCCAGAAGCCAACGAGAAGAAAAAAGGGGAGGGTATGGATAGTGTACGCAGCGCCCAGAAAAGGGACGTTCAGGTAAGATCAACGTCCATTTTCCTGTGCGCTGCTCCCACTATCCATTAATGGGATATACCCAAGTTTAAACCCCATGGGCGGGAAGTCGAGTGTCTCCAGAGTCCTCCTCTGTCACCACCGTCTGCAATACTCTACGGCCGAAGGACGCCTCAGCGGAGCTGTAGGCGTCTATCTTATAGTGACGGATGAAGGGCGTCACCGATGACCAGGTCGCTGCTCTGCAGATATCTGCCACCGACGCCTGCGTTGCCCAGGCCGCCGATGTGGCCGCGCTGCGTGTGGAGTGTGGGAGAATCTTTCCGGGAGGAGTTTTAGAGTTCAGCTCGTACGCCAACGCGATACAGGCCTTAATCCATCTGCTCACCGTGGATGCTGAGATCTTCAGTCCCATGGAGGCCGGGTTGAAAGACACTAAGAGCGCCTCCGTGTGTCGGAAGGCCGCTGTCCTGTTAATGTAGATGTGCAGGGCGCGGCGGACATCGAGGGAATGCCATTGTTTCTCTCTGCTGTTGCGCGGGCAGGGGCAGAAGTCCGTTAGGATGAGTTCCTGGGCGCGGTGGAACCAGGAGTTCACCTTGGGGATGAAGGCCGGATCCATCCGCAAGACCACCGTCGTGTCTCTGAAGATGCAGAGATCCTTTCTGATTGAAAGTGCTGCTAACTCCGAGACTCTTCTGGCTGAGGTGATGGCCAGCAGGAATGTCACCTTGAATGATAAGTGTTTGATGGCAGCTGAGCCCAAGGGCTCGAATGGGGGGTCCGTTAGGGCCTGAAGCACCAGCGGGAGGTCCCAGGTCGGGTACCTGTGCACTGTGGGGGGGCGCAAGTTCTTGGCGCCGTGGAGGAACCCTTTGATGCGTGGGTGATGGGACAGCGCTTGGTATGGCGGGCAAACGATGACTGTGGAGAGAGCCGCTGTCTGGCGTCTCAGTGTCGCTGGCGCCAGCCCTTTTTCCAGACCTGACTGCAGGAATTCAAGGATGTTCTGGACCGTTGCTGATGTTGGGTCCTCGTGGTGCTGGGAGCACCAGCGGCAGAACGCCCGCCACGAGGCCTCATAAATGCGAGTCGTGGAGGGCCGCCTGGCAGCTTGGATAGTATTTACTACCCCATCTGATAGCTTGTCTCTTTTCAGGATGACCCTCTCAAACGCCAGATGGTCAATTGTAGCCACTGAGGCTCTGGATGACTGACCGCCCCCTGGCAGAGTTCCACCTGGTGGGGGGATGTGCCAGGGATGCCCCACGGATAGTGCCACGAGGTCGGCGTACCACGGTCGTCGAGGCCAGTTGGGGGCCACTAGGAGAAGGTCGGCCCTCTCGGCCAGCAGTTTTCGGATGAGGCGAGGAAGAAGGGGAATCGGTGGAAAGGCGTAGAGTAGGCCCCTGGGCCACCTGCATCGTAGGGCATCGTGGTCCTCCGCCTGTGCTGATGGGTAGCGGGATATGAAGCGGGTCAGCTGAGCGTTTTCCGGGGTCGCGAAGAGGTCCACCTCCGGCATCCCGAAGCGGGCGCTGAGCTCCCGAAATAGGCGCGGGTGTAGTTGCCACTCCGCTGGGTCTATCAGTTCGCGGCTGAGCCAGTCCGCCCTGACGTTGGTTGCTCCCGAAATGTGCTCTGCCCTGATCGACAGCAGGTGAGACTCCGCCCAGGCGAATAGGGCCTCGGACTTGAACATCAGCGCACGGGACCTCGTGCCCCCTTCTCTGTTGACGTGTGCTTTTGCCGCAATGTTGTCTGTGCAGATCAGAACATGCTGGCCCTGGACTGCTGTCTGGAACTGACGTAGCGCCAGCCTGATTGCTCGGAGTTCCAGGAGGTTGATGCTGCTGAGTCTTTCGGTCCTGGACCATTGGCCCTGGGCTACCAAATGGTGCAGGTGGGCACCCCAGCCCCGCAGACTTGCATCTGTGGTTAGTGTGAGTCTGTCCGGGTCCAGGAAGTTGCTGCCCTTGAGAGTGCGGGGGACTTCCACCATACGAGGGACAGACGGACCTGAGATGGTATGGTTACCTTGCGCTTCAGGTTGGTCTTGCCTGCTCTCTGAAATGGCAGCAGGAACCATTGGAGGGCCCGCGAGTGTCTGCGTGCCCACGGAAAAATACCGAAGCAGGATACCATCTTCCTGAGGAGTGATGCTAGTTGAACCAGGGGAACTCTCCCTCCTTCTGAGACCTGCTGGATTAGGTCTCGAATGCTCCGGATCCTCTCCTGAGAGAGGAACACCTGGCCCTCGACCGAGTCTATCTCCGCCCCCAGGTGCTGGAGACGGTTGTAGCTGGCTTTTCTCGAAGTTGATGGAAAAGCCATGGTCTTGGAAAGCCCACAGGACTCTTTCCATATCCGAGGTCGCCTGGCCGAGTGACGACGAGAGGATCAGAATGTCGTCGAGGTAGCAAAGGAGGCGCACTGGAATGGAGTGGAGTGTGGCCGCCACCACCGCTACTAACTTGGTGAATGTGCGGGGTGCCGACGAGAGCCCGAAAGGCATTGCGCGGTACTGGAAGTGCTGGCCTGCAAACTCGAATCTCAGGAAGCGCCGGTGACTGGGATGGATCGGCACATGAAGGTAGGCCTCCCGCAGGTCGACAGACTGGAGCAGATCCCCTCTCCTTACTCCCGCTAGTATCGACTTGAGGGAGTGCATTTTGAATCTGCGATACTTTACCGACCGGTTTAGTTGTTTGAGATTCAAAATGGCTCTCCAGCCTCCCGAGCTTTTGGGTACGAGGAAGAGGGTCGAGTAGAAACCGGAGCCCTGCTGATTGTGGGGTACCGGTTCTATAGCTCTTATTTCCAGCAGGTGGGCGATCTCCTGCGCCAGAAGGTCTCTGAGTTCCTTGGACTGTGGGACCGGGCAACGTACAAAGCGACTGGGTGTAGGGCTGGAGAATTCGATGGAGAGCCCTGAGGAGATCGTGCGCTGAATCCACGAGTCCTCCATTGATCGGGCCCATTGCTGGTGGAAGAGCTGGAGTCTCCCGCCGATGGGCCCCACAGCCCGGGCGTCACTTCCCCCTCCTGGCAGTCTTGAAGCCGGCCCCGCGAAAGGGTTGTTTAGCTTGTTGGGGTCGGCCACGGTCTCGGAACTGAGATCTGTCTTGGTGTCTGCCAGTGCTCTGGAAGTGGGAGCGCTGTGGTGGGGGGCCTCTTGGCCCTGTGCTGGACCGAAAGGGCTGCTGGTAAGAGTACGGTGTGTATCTGCGGTCCTGCCGCCGGTACGCTGATGGGAGCACCTTCCTCTTGTCTTTGTCTTCGACCAAGACTGGTTCTAAGGCCGCCCCAAACAAGTCTGGAGCCTTGTACGGGGCTGCGGCCAGCCTCCATTTGGCCTTAAGGTCTGCCTTCCAGGGGCGAAGCCAGAACAGCCTTCTTGCTGTAACATTCGATGCCAGAGATCTCGAAGCGAATTTGGCGGAGTTCAGGGATGCATCCGCGGCATATTCGGTGGCGGCTACGATCTTATTTAAGTCCTGGTGCAGCCTAGTGTCTTCCGGGGGCAGCTTTTCCTGTAATTGGCGTAGCCAGATGAGGGTGGCTCTGTTGAAAAAGGAGGTCACCGTTGCCATCCTGATTGCCCACGCCGCGGCCTGATGAGCTTTACGGAGGGCCCACTCCATCCTTTTGTCCTCAGCTTTCAGCCCGTCTACAGCATCCGTGGACACCATCGATGAGGATGACAGGGAGGCGACCGGCTGGTCTACTGATGGAAGAGTTAAAAGGTCCTCCAGCTCCTGGGCCGAACAGTAGAGCTTCTTGTCCAGGCTGCTCGGGGTTGTTAGCGAGCCTGGCTGTCCCCAGGGGTTCTGGATCACGTCTGAGAAGAGCTGGGGGCAGGGAATACAGTCCTTTTCCTGCTTGGCGGACTTAAAGAGTGCGTCGTGGGGTCCCGCAGCTGAGGTACTAGGCGCGGATGTGTCCCCAGGCACGCCCAAATTGGTTGTGAGGCGCGCCTTGTGCAGTAGAGATTTGAATAAAGCTGGGCGAAACAGGCCTGTGAAAGCCGGAGAATCTGGCGTCAGGCCCTCATCCTCTGACAAGTCAAAGGTCTCTGGGCCCTCCTCGGCTTGGTCTGAATCCTCAGACGAGGATGACTGGGTATGCGCCTGTTGGTGCTGGGCCCGTAGGTGCTGGGGCACCCCCTGTGCTTGTAGTTGGCGAGGGGGGCCCCCTGCGGCCTGTTGCCAGCCTGCAGCCAAGAAAGAGGACATAGCTGAGAGCATGGTTTGAAAGTCTAGCTGGCTGGGTGGTAAGGGCCCTTCTGGGGTGTGCAGGCCAGCTGCCGTTGGTGTGAATGTTGCCTCGGCCCCACGGTGGCGCCAGTGAGGTGGGTCCGATAAGGGTATGTCTGGCAAAGAGCGGGATGCTCCTCTAGGCCGAGGAAATTCCTGGTTGAGGTCGGTTGCGTTCGGGGTTGCCGGTGTTAGGGCCAGTTCCGCCAGACTCGTGATGCCAGGGCCCGCCTCCGCGCATGCCTGGGGCGAGGGGCTAGGAAACCCAGGCCCTTGGATGAGTGTTGCCGCTCTCTCCTTCTGTGCTTTGGCACAGAGGCGCTCTAAGGTTTTATGGCGTCTTGCAGCATCCTTATCTTGGATCTGGGGCGTCTTTTCTCCTCAGTCTTTGTGATGAGAGGACCTCTTTTTGGAATGCTTTTTGGATTTGGACTCCTTGTGAGGAGGGCTTGCCTCAAGCTCCGGGTCTGATGAGAAAGGTGAGTCTGACAAGGCCGTGGTTGCCATCTGTCCCTCTTAGCCGGCTTGCTGTTTGTGCTTTAACAACAGCCACCCGCAGAAATGGGGCTTGCAGCAGCTAACCTCCTGAGAAGGGCCTGCAGATGATGAGGGCCTCTGAGATCCAATGAGGGCGGAGCTAGCCCTATTTGAATGAGGACAAGATGGCGGCCCGGGGATCCACCTCTAAGGCTGGAGCACGTGGCTATGGAGCACGAGGGCTGGGGAAGCTGCGGTCTCACAGCGGCGGCCTGAGGGTCCTACCGCCTGCCGCGCTCAGCCCGATGCAGCCCTAAGGGCTCTGGCAGCAAGGAGGAGGAGGGGGGGCTGCTTGCCTCACCGCGCTGCTCTCCTCTGCTCCGCGTGCGTTGCGCCGGGGTTGGGAGGCTGCGGACTCACAGCGGCGGCCCGAAGGTCCTACCGCCTGCCGCGCTTTCCCCGATGGGCTCCTGATAGCGAGGGGAAGGAGGGAGGGGTGGCTTGCCTCACCGCTCTCCGCTCTCTCTCTCCCTCGCCGATCCGACGGGCGGCTGCTCCTATCGCCGCTGGAAGCTGCCGAGGCTTGCTCTCCCCCCCCTCGCTGTTAAGGGGGAGGCCGGCTCTCTCTCTCTCTCAGCAAGTTGAAGCCAGCGTGAATCAGGAGCCTCCGGCGAGTGCGATGCGTGGGCGGCCAAAACGATCACCGCCGCCCAGCTGATGAGCCGATCTTCGCTTCGGCTTGAAGCAGGGAACTGAAGTACAAAAATAAGCTACTCAAAAATAAAGAAATAAAACCTTAGGAAAGGGAAGGAAATGGGCTTGGAAGCCTGAGCTCAAAAACACACTTCAGTCTTTGCCAATAACTGAGTGAAGACTGGGGATCATGGGATTGAGGGGCGTGGCAGGGCAACAGGAAAGGGAAATTGAGCTCTCACTCAGTTATTGCCAAAGGCTGAAGAAGTTAACCCATTAATGGATAGTGGGAGCAGCGCACAGGAAAATATATACCTTTAACACTAGCTGCTTCTGTCTCCTGTACAATTAATATTAAACTTAACATTTATCCGTTGTCTGATAATTCTTTCTGCATTTAAGTCATGCTCTCTTAGGCAGTTACAACCCACTAAGCAGTATGTTGGTACAGCTGAATTATAGCACATGAAATGCAAAAAACAATGTTTTAAGAAAGACTGGAATTCGAGTTCAGGCACAAAATACACAAACAATCCAGATTGTACTTTATTTAGTATGTTTTTCCTTTATATGTTTCACATACATTTATGTGGTTTTGTAAATGTCAATATACTGACATGAAAAGATAAACATTTCTTTGCTGCTCTTTTTCATATAAAAATATGAAATGACATTAATACTTACAGTGTAACTCACAGATTAAACAAACAATGGAACAATTGACGATATACTGCACATATGTTCAGGGAAAGAATCCAAAATGAGCAAACACAATGAGAAAACTGTCTAAATATTTTGTTTTCTTTTGATCAATTAAGCACAGTCAAGTTTGCATCATCTCTTTTTCCTATATATAATTGTGTTAAATTAAAATCATATAAAAAGGGGAAGGGGGAGAAAGCAAAGCAAAGAAAAACAAGTGTAAGAAAAAGTTGACAAAAAATAGAACAAATGTGAAGAAGTGGCTTCCAATATTCTGCATAGCAGAATTTCATTATAACTTCTAAGAGGAATGTACAAAGTTTTTTTTTAGTTTCATTATCCAGTTTCTTTTCTATGTCCAATATAACATCTTTTTCACATCATTCTTGTAATCTCTACTTTTAAAATCTACTTTCAAATCAGTCTCAATCTTGTCAAGTAAAACTTGTTCCTCTTCCATGACATCTTTTAAACATGGTGTATCTAGAGGCAGACATTCCTAAAATTGAGTCTATTGCTCAAAAATATCCTTCAGTATGTTGAATGTTAAAATATTTTGCTTAATTCTGCATTTGTAAGTCAAATTTAAACATTCTTCTCTTTTAACTGTAATCTTTAGGTCTCTATAATATCCAATTTTTTTAAAATATTTTTTTTAAAGAATTCAAAGAGCAAAGCATTTTTCCCTGGGAAGAATTCTTATAATTAATCACAAAATCTTACTTAAATTTTATGTTGACCCTTAGTCCATTTGTAACTTTTTAAAATCAACCTTTTTAATCTGTTTACTCCTTCCCTAAAGTTTTTGGAAGTCCTTAAACTTATATTTAAATTTTTTATTGCTAATGATTGAAGGAAAAGTCATCAGATGCTGTAAAACCAAAGGTAGTTCTAACAGATGAAAAGCAGTTAACAAGCAATTTCTGAAAATAATTAGAAAACGAAGTATGCAAAGGCAGTATCCTTTTAAAGACGTCAATTATGGCTTTCTCAAAATATTTAAATATTTATCTCCCAGAGTTGTAAATATCCAGTGACTACTGTCTTGTGGTCTCCTCATAAGGAGTTACGGTCTGGAGCACTTGTGGGCAATCTAAAGTCCTTTTCTTGTCCAGAGGTCTACTTGTCGGCTTTTAATTCCACCATGGTCGTCAACTCCACTTTTTCCAGAGCCATTTTCAATTTACCATTTTCCCCCTGGAAATCCTCTAAAAATAGGAAGACCAGGTTTTACTGTCTGTATTCCCCCTGAAGAAAAAAAAAATACTTTTTGAAAGTATTTCTTTATATATATTTGAATGGTCTGTTGATTTCATTTTCATTTCATTTTCATTTTCATTTCATTTTATTAAATTTGTATACCGCCCTACTCCCGAAGGACTCAGGGCGATGAACAGCCATAAAATAAAACATATAAATACAAAATTTAAAATAGAGATAAAACAAATTAAATAAATTTGGCTGAACCATTTTAAAACCCCAATAATTTAAAACCAAATTTAAAATTCCCATTTAAAAAGAGGAAAAGTTTAGGTCAGGCCAGCTTGCTGGAATAGGAACGTCTTAAGCGTGCGATGGATTTCCATAAACCTTTAAAAAAATTACAACCTTAATCTTAGCTAAGGGATTCAGCTAACAATTGGTCATCTTACAAGTATAAAGGGATATAGTTATATCAATAGTCATAAAAAAATATAAAGGAATAGCAAATCTATTAAAATAAATAGCATGGCTCAATAAAAATTTTACAGCATTCATTCTATATTCCTAGTCTTCAACTGACTCTTGTCAAAATTGATTATGCTTTTACTGTTATAGCATGGGGAAAGGAACAGAAGCAGAAGCTACAATTTTCAACCACAGAAATCAAACAAACTGATTCACCCTAATGTTTTATTCCATGCATGTTGACTTACAAGAAACAGTTCGTAGCAGTTCTACACTAGTTGGGATGTAATCCCACATAATTCAGTATCAGACTGAAAATAAATAAGTTGAAAGAGATGAGCATGTCTTTTGAGACAGTTGTATAGATCTCTTGCAGGCATTTTGAACCCACTGGGAAAGGAGATCCTGCCAGAGTGAGAAGAGAATTGTGTCACACATTCACAGAAATCCATCAGGTCACAGAACCCACCCTACAGAAATATCCTCAACATGGGTGGGAGAAATATCTTGTATTTGGGAAGAAATCCCTAGATGTCTAATGTCCTCCGAGTCCCTTTTCACTGAAATGAATATGTGAAGCTTGATATGCATAGAGTGCACGCAATTGGTAGGCTGGGATTTGAAAATGTGACTGTATCTCTATTTCAATTTATGTGTGCTCATGTTCCAAATGAATGCTTGCACAGACCTGCAGGCAAAAATGCCAAAACGAAGTTTCTTAAGAGCTCAGAAGAATCAGTACATGAAGAGTATGCATGAATACACAAAGAATTGGTACTGTCATTTAAAAACTACACAAAGATTTTTCTATGGCTTAGCCTGATCTGATGGAAAATTGGTGAAAGCCCCTGGTCTGAAAGCCAAATCTGGTCTGTTTAGAAGTGACACTCTAAATCAGGGGTGTCAAACTGGCAGCCTGGAGCCCACCCCAGCACCGCAAAGGCAAAAAAAGTCAAAATACATCATGTGACATCACATGACGTGGTCGAGTTTGACACCTGTGCTCTAGTCTAAACAAACAAAGGCAGCTTCCAAGCAGACTACTTGCTCATTAGCCAGCACTTCTTTTAGCTGCCTGCCTTCATGCTACCACAGGCCACTAAAATAGCTGAACTTCCATAATATGGATAAACTGAACAAACATAGGGACAGTTTGGATATGGGAGGTAGGGGAAAAAAATGATTTCTCAAAAACCCAGCTGAGGTCCCAGTAAAAAATTCACTTGGCTGTGTTGTTTAGAGCAGAGGTCCCCAACCTTTTGGACCTCAGGGACCACCGGGGTCATAATTTTAAATCCCCCAGACCACTAATACCAATCCAGTGTGCCGCTTGCTGAAGCGCCTGGACTCCCAGTGATGGGATGGGGTCCTTCAGGCACTCTCCCTCTTCTCACTTTCTCTCTCTCTCTCTCTCTCTCTCTCTCTAATTCTTTCTCTGATCCTCTCTCTCTCTCTTTCTCTCTCTCATCTCGTGGGCCAGCCAATGTCTTGGGGCTGAGAGGAAGTCAAGCATCTCCCCGAGAGAATGAAGTGCACGGAGCACCAACAAGGGCCGGAAGAAACGGCCACAAGATCCAGCAAGAGACGAAGCTTCGCTCCTGCTCTGGAATATGGAGCGAATCTCCATCCCCCACCCTTCCCTTGCCAAGCGAGGAGTGAGTGGGAAGGGAGGGCGAGGGACAGTGACAGCCACTGGTGGGTTCAGCTGACAGAAAGCTACAGCAGGGGGAAGAAACAGCTTGGGGTTCTCACCACCTGTTGCTTCAGCCCGCTTGCACCGCCACCTCCCCTTGCACCTCATTCCGGCTGGCGAAGGCTGCACTGCAAAGTTGCAAGTTGCATGAACCTCCCTCTACAGCGGAGATTTACAGCCCCACCATGCCTGGCCAGTCCCATATTCCAGAGCTCTAGTCACAGGACTGGCCCATCCGAGAGCAGCTCCTCCACCTGGGTGCACTGCGGACCACCAAAATTTTCTCGCGGATCACCAGCTTTTCTAGAGGAATAAGGCAATTCTTTCTCACTACCAAAATCTGATTCACCTTCTCAAGGTTTTAAGTAAAAATACATTCTTGTACTCCTTCCCGCCAAAAATGATTATCTTTTCCTCCATTCCATTGCGCCAATCGTCAAAGATGGTCCAGGCAAATCCCTACAATTTTCTTGGCTATGTTTTTCAGAGGTGGTTTGTCACTGCCTCCTCCTAGGGCTGAAAGAAAGGAACTAGTTCAAGGTTACCTAGCTGGCTTTGGGCCCAAAGCACTACTAGAACTCACAGTTTGCCAGTTTCTAGCTTGATGCCTTAACAACTTCACTAAACTAAGTGCAGTATTTATTTAAGCAGTTATTAAATAAAGGTCATTCAGAAATGCTTAGCAATATGCTATGTTAATAACAAGTGAAATGAGATGAATGATGAGAACTGAAATCACGATTCCAGCTCAAGTACAAAGAACAGTGTAAATGATGGAAGACCAGTTCTAAACATTTAAAGAAAAATATTGTATTTCTTAAGAGGATTACTAATTATTCTTGTTGTTGCTTTTATACAACAGGTTGATTCCATTGAGAATTTAACAGGTTCTACTTTTTTCAGATCAAAATTGATTGGTTGTTGATCCATTGGTTGTGACTGACCAGCTTGCCTCTCAGGCCTGACATCATGGGATGAAAAAGAGTGACTAGCCCAAAATCACTCACCAATCTTTCATGGCTAAACCAGGACTAGAATTCAGTCTCCTGAATTTTTAGCCTGGTGCCTTAACCACTCTGTTTTATTCCTCAAATCCCTTCAGGCCTTGGGAAGACACTCTGAGTTCACACTCACATAAATGTCTTCTTTAACCATGATTTTCTAAATAACCCACAATTCATTACATTCATATACAATACCACTGAGTTTTGAAAGATGAAGATGGGTTTGCAAATCACATTGCCTAATTTCATATGAACCAAAAGCAAGCGAATTGTATTAAGTTTTAATGCAATGTCTAAACCAAATGTTCCAAGGTACCTGTACAAATGGGAGATGGGAGAAGAGTTATCTGGAAGGAAAGTAATGCTCTCCTTTGAGTGGTGTGGTAGCCTAGAGGTGAAGCCTGTGAGTTCAATCCTAAATAGTGGCAGATATTTCTCTCTCTGGGCACAAAGAAATAATATCTGCTGTGAGCTCTGCTTAGGCACCAGGAAGGGCATTCGGCCAGTAAACGCTCAGCTCCATTCAGTCGCCCCGACTCACCCCCATGCAAGGGATTACAGAGTTATTTTTTTAAAAAATTACAGGTAGTCCTCGATTTACGACTGATTGCTTAGTGATTGTTTGAAGTTGCAATTGACTTTCCCAAGGCTACGTGTGATCTGGATTCGAAGTTTTGATGCCTGCCCTCGTGATCACATGATCATATTTCAGGTGCTCGGCAAGTGGCTCGTATTGATGCTTATTTGCAGCATCAAGCAGTAATGTGATTTACAACTGGCTTTGTTGGAAAACTGTGTTTACTTATGGTTTCTACATCCTTTGTACACAATGGATTCAGTTCACAACCACCATGTTCGCTTAATGATCACAATGATTCATTTAACCACCTCAGCAAAAAAGGTTATAAAATTGAGTGCAGTTATGTGGTGATCTGTTTAATGACTGACACAACTTATGATCCTAATTCCAGGTTTAGTTATGATCATAAACTGAGAACTACCTGTAGGCGAATTGCTTTCTAACTTCCAAGGAAACTAAATCAGATCATTTCTACATCAGTGAAAGAAGATTCAATCATTCTTGCTCATTTCTGTTAAAATACTTATCTGATTTATTCAGACAAGATGTTTAATTAGCTTAAACACCTTTTCTGCACTCTACTTAATATCCTTGATTTGGTTGCTAAACATCATTTTTTACTTCTGTGTAGTTTGCGAAGTTGTTTAAAGAAAGACTTATTCTGATGGCACAAATTACAACTTTAAATTAGAACTCATGGATATTCAGTTCAGCTCTGTTTTGTTTCAAATAGATTTCATTTTTCCTTCACTCTTATTTGATGTGTACTTCAAAACCATGTAAAATATAGTCTTTATTCTTTTATAGCCTAGTCTATGTCCTAAAAATTGCTTGAGAAAAAGAATATACAGTAATAAAAATCATGTTGGTTATACAAGTTCATTTGGTTGTGTTAAATACATAATCAGTGCTCATATGTGCTATGTAGTCATATTTTCCCTCTTTTATATTGTTCTCCCCCCTTAAGCACTAGTAGTTACCATGGTAACAACAGATTTTCTCCTCTTTCCAAGTTCATCCAGGTTCCATCAACTTCAATAACTATTATTTTTGCAAAATCACAGCTAGTCCAGAGCAATTGTTTGCTGATGAAAGTAGGGTTATCTATCAAGAACCCATGTATTCATTCTAATGAAAGGAAAAGTATTAATTGCTATTTACTAACACAATTAACAACACAATTTAGCCAAAAGAAAAAAGAAATACAATTCTCATTGCTTAATTTAATCATCTAATCCTATTCAAAGGTTACCTTCAAATGAATTGTAGCATTGTTTGCAAAAGAAACATATCTCATTCAACCAGGATGCAACTCAAGGATGGCTATATACAGCTTCCCCAATAAAAGTTATCCAGTAAGTCAAGGGTAAAGAATGCTGTTCACCTCCGATATAAAATCTTGATACTCAAAATATGATGACCATGTTAATATCCATCTAATAAGATAGAAAAAAGAATGGCTCTCTGCACCAGGACATACAACATATTCCTGTCTTGGAGTTGATCACTCATTTTTCCTCCTTTCAGGAACCCAAGATCAAATAAGTGGGACTGCATCACATGAATATCTCTGAAGGAGAAGGATTTTTGAGGCTATGTTAAATTAATGGAGGAGGAGCTTTTTTAAAAGAGTAAAATTGAAGTGTTAAGTCCATCAAGAACCAATTATACTTGTTGCTATATCCAAAAGTTGTGCTGCCATTAGCAAATTTGCTGCTGAATTCCAAAGAACATGTTCATCAGGAGCCTGTTAGACTACAAAAGCTTATGATCTATCAACTTTGATTCTAGACATTGGCTACATTGTCTGCTACAGGATGTAAGACTTGATCAACACATGCATATGCTCAGCCCTGATCTACACCAGCACTTATCAAATGGAGAGCATGGCTAGCAAGTGTACAGCATCTAATATCTCTTAAGCAGCTGCTATGCTACTACAGGTAGTTCTTGGCTTATGACTATGCTTAGTGACTATTTGAAGTTATGATGCACCTTCCCCTTCAAACAATACTAATTTCAAAGTTACAATAGCTACACACACACCCTACATTCTCACTTTGAATTTTGAGTGCTTGGCAACTGCTAACAGGCATTTGTAGCATCCTGCAGCCACATGACTGCAATTTTCAAAGTTTTTTTTTTGCCAGTTTCCAGCATTTACTTCTGGTTTCTAGCAAAAACAAAAAACTCAGTCATTAGATTAAATGGATTAGTTTACTTCTGGTTTCCAGGGGGAAAACAGCCAATGGATGAAATGGATTCACTTAATGACTATAGTGTTCTGTTTAATGACAATGCACATAGAATGCGCTGCATTTTTGTGTAGAAGGAATGTAGGTGTGGCAGCCTTATCAGATATTGGGTATGCCAACCCATTGCCCAAAGGGAAAAAAATTGATCTTCTAAGATTTGGAGAAATAATAAAATACGAGAGTGGTGAGTAACTAAATGGTAACGTTAGTGGTACAGCGGACTAAAGTGCTGTTAAGTAGCACTTAGCTGCCAGCTGCCTACAATTACTCTGAGTTCAAATCTCACCAGGCTCAAGGTTAACTCAGCCTTCCATCCTTCCGAGGTAGGTAAAATGAGGACCCGGATTGTGGGGGCAATAAGCTGATTTTGTATAAAAAAGAACACCGCTAGGGGGGTGGGGGGCAAAAGCCCTACTAAGCAGGTATATACAAAAGTATGAAGGCTATTGCTTAACGCATTTAAGCTGCCCTGAGTCTCCGGAGAAGGGCGGCATATAAATCGAACCAATCAATCAATCAATCAATAAACCCACATAGGCTTAGGCTGAGTTCAGTTCAGCTGAGTTACTGTATGATTCAGACTGTGTTTACCCAGAAGGAATTATGTTCATCATACTCATTGGAGAAGTCATCACCATTTAATATACAGAAGGACTTTGCCCAGTTGCAAATATGAGATCTATATTACTAAACAGCAATTCTTACAGATGGAATGAAATCTGCAATCTTGTGAATTATGAAGTTGCTGAAAAAGTGAGGAAAAGTGAAGAAAAAATTGAACAGAACAGAACAAAACAAAACAAAACAAAACAAACAGAACAGAACAGAACAGAACAGAATACTTTATTGACCAAGTGTGATTGGACACACAAGGAATTTGTCTTTGGTGCATATGCTCTCAGTGTACCTAAGAAGAATAAAATACATTTATCAAGAATAAAAAGATACAATACTTAGTGATAGTCAAGGTTACTAATAAGTTATCAAATAGTACTAGGAAACAAATAAAAACAATATAAATTGAAAGATACAAGAAACATAGTTATAGTAATAAGTGGAAAGAGATAGATACTAGTAAGGAGAGAAGAATAATAGTAATACAGTCTTAGTAAATTATTTGACAATGTTGTGGGAATTAATTGTTAAGCAGAGTGATGGCATTCGGGAAAAAACTGTCCTTGTATCTACCGTACTTTCCGGCGTATAAGACGACTGGGCGTATAAAACGACCCCCTACTTTTCCTGTTAAAATATAGGGTTTGGGCTATACTCGCCGTATAAGACTACCCCTCTTCCAATGCACACCAAATAAAAATTAAAAAACATCAGATTTGATTTCAATATGGTAATTTTAATTCAAATGCTTATGACATGCAGGTACTTAGCAGGAAAACTGTCACTTATAAACATAAGGCTGTTTGTCATCAAACATGTAAACATAAAACAGTGCAATTGGATTAAACTTTTCCTATTTCACTCTAAAGCTGAAAGGAAGGATAAGACAATAAACCCATGGGAGTTGCCATGCTGTTTGTTTTCTTAACAGAACCGGTACAGATACCTACGAGCCAGGCTGCCCATCTGTCAAGGTAACGGGCCACGTGTAGCGGCAAGAGGGCTATTTCGTACCAGGTTTTTTTCCTGTCACCCTGTCCTGTCACCCATGTCCTGTCACCCATGCAGCCTTGACGAGATTGGCACAGCTTCCCCTCAATGTTGTCGGCACTCCCATAGCGTCATCGGTCAGCGCCGATGACGCTACAACTCAGATTCGAGAAGCTGTGCCGATCTCGTCAAGGCTGCATGCCGCTGAATGCTGGACTCAGCTGGTTGCTGCGCGGAGCTTCCCCCACTGTCCGACTTCCCCAGACAGCCGGGGCTCGCCATCACTGGGGGTCTGGGGAAGTCAGAGCGTCGGTAATATCCACCTGGATGCCTGGGAGGGTGGGGGAAGCTCCGCGCAGCAACCAGCTGGGTCCAGCATTCAGCGGCATGCAGCCTTGACGAGATCGGCACAGCTTCCCCTCAATGTTGTCGGCGCTCCCGTAGCGTCATCAGTCAGCGCCGGCAACTCAGGTTTGGGTTAGAAATCTCTAGCAATGACTAGAGATGGTAGTAGCTGCTCTTACCGCTTCCGTCAGTCTGTCAAACCAACCCAGGTAGGCTTATACCCGGCGTATAAGACAACCCCCAAGTTTTGAGAAGATTCTCCTGTGTTAAAAAGTCATCTTATACGCCGGAAAATACGGTAGTTGTTCTGGTGTGCAGTGCTCTATAGCGTCATTTTGAGGGTAGAAGTTGAAATAATTTATGTCCAGGATGTGAGGGGTCTGTAGATATTTTCACAGCCCTCTTTTTGACTCGTGCCGTATACAGATCTTCAATGGAAGGCAAGTTGGTAGCAATTGTTTTTTTTGCAGTTCTAATTATCCGTTGAAGTCTGTGTTTGGTTGCAGAGCCAAACCAAACAGTTATGGAGGTGCAGATGACAGACACAATAATTCCTCTGTAGAACTGGATCAGCAGTTTGGCTTTCTGAGTTGGCACAGAAAGAACATTCTTTGTTGAGCTTTTTTGATGACGTTTTTGATGTTAAGTGTCCATTTTAAGTCTTGAGATATGATAGAACCTAGAAACTTGAAGGACTCTACTGTTGATATTGTGTTGTCCAGTATTGTAAGAGGTTGTAGTATAGGAGGTTTTCTTCTAAAATCCACCACCATTTCTACAGTTTTGAGTGTATTTAGTTCAAGATTGTTCTGGTTGCACCACAAGGCTAGTTTTTCAACCTCCTGTCTGTATGCAGATTCATCGTTGTCTTGAATGACACTGTTGTATCATCTGCAAACTTCAATATTTTAACAGAGGGATCTTTTGAGATGCAGTCATTGGTATATAGAGAGAAGAGTAGTGGAGAGAGTATTCAACCTCTATAAACATCAACAGCAAATGTTTAATCCTTAACTTACCCCTGTAAATACCTTATCCCAGTCTTTAAAAACAACAACAACTTGAGTTTGTTCAGACAAGATCATAGAATATCCTGCTGTGAATGAATATCCAAGGCAAGAAAGGTAAAGGAAAAAGCAAACTCAGTGATTAATGTCGATTTACAATCTGTTCAGTACAGGATAAATTAACTAAAGGCATTTAAATGGTGGTTTTCACCACAGAACAACAGAACTAAGACTATACTATTGTGACAGAAGTAAGTTTAAATTATATGCAGTATGCTAATAAAAACAACTCCTGTACAAGCACTTCATAGTTTCATAAACTCTGCACTGTTGCAAAAGGAGTCCTATGATAGGCAGAATTTATGCAGTCCTGCCTGATTACATGATAATTATTTCTATATTTTTACTATCTTTATATGTCAGGCAACAGCCTTTGGCTCAAAGGCAAGCTGGCATTTTGAAGGAGGACATTGACCTCACTTCTCAGAGAAAAAACAAATTATTTCACATGTTTTTACTACTCAAAATAAACTTTTATTCCCTTTTTAGATGAGAACTAGGAACTAAAGGAAAAGTATAAAGAGGAGAAATTATTATAAAAATTAGCTAAATGTTCATATTTATTTATTTAGATGATTCCCATTGCCATCTATCTTGCAACAGTGACTCTGGGCAGCAGAGAAAGTTAAAACAATAATACCCATTTTACCCATGACACCAAGGTTAAAACAAATAAACCTAAATCATAAAAACTGCACTATCAACTTATCTAACCTCCTGGCACAATCTTCACGCAGACTAGATTGTTTTGCAGATGGAAGCCCACATTTTTAATTAATTTGTATGAAATTTGGAACAGAAGACAAAATACATTACAAGGAATATTTGCTTACAAAAAGTGTTATATGAGAAAGATGTAGGAGATGACCAGGCTGAGCCTGAGGGAGGGATCAAACACATCATTAGTCTTGAGTATCTTCACGCCCACAAGAAATCTAAGTACAACCCACCTTGAGTTCTATTGACCCTTAACTACTGCCAAATTGCCTTGATTGTTAGTCATTCAGATTCCTTGTAGAGAGTGTTAGCAAGCAATACGCCTGTGTTCATTGGAACCGCCTTGATTCCTGATTTCCTGAGTTTGACAGAAACCTGGATATCAAATACTTGTATTAGAGGAATGCTGTCTGAAAGTACATACATATTTTCAAAGTCTTTTTTCCAGATTCACAAAAAAGGCAAAGAAGTATCAAAACAAACACAATTAAAAAGTGAGAAATGGACCTAAATGGAAATAGTTGCCAGCTCTATGTTTTCAATAGCATAAGAGCACCTCCAACAGCAATGTTATTGCAAAACTGATCCCTTTTCAACTAAACTGGCAATTTCTCCTCCAATGCTATTCCAAAAGCACATGCAATAAACCCCAACAATCTGATCATGTTATTTACACATGCTAAAAGTAGTTCCATCTCGCCAAGAAGAATGTGAGTAGCCTGTGGAAGGTACACAGAAAACAAGAACATATTACAGAAGACAATAAATTCCTAAGAAATCTGGAAATAGATTAATAAGTACTCATGGAGGTCTTTATACAAATATGAACAATATCTGAAAGATCCAGGCCAGTGTGAAGTCATCCAAGCTGAATCAAGTTTTTTTCTCTGGATCTAAAAGCCCACCATAATAACCAACATGCAAATGATGTGACAGCTGATGAATCATACCAGCCAAATACAAAAATGTAATCTGTCATAGTGCTTGATTCTTCCTTGCATGCCAAATATAAGCTAGTCACTTACTATCTCTGTCATCATCAAACATCACCCATCATCTGCTCCATGGGCTCATTAAAAAATAAACCCACAGATTTATTCATAATGTAACAGCTTGTGAGATTTGTTGGTATTTCCTGTTTTAAGTTAATTAATCTTTTGAAAGAAACTGATTAAATGAAGCGAAGTTCAAAATAAAAGATAACCAAAGCTTCTCCTTTTCATCTTGAACAACATTGCACACAAGACAAAAGGATAGTGGAAAAATGTTTGGAATACATCTAAAATGTTATATAAATGCTAAACATTATCATTACATTAAAAAATTATATATCCAACATAATAAATTCAGTACTGTGATTTCGCCAGTACTAATCAAAATGATTATGATATCCCTGAATTTATTAAGCCGTGCAGTAAAACATGTCTATACAAGATTCAAGACAAGAATAAGCATAATCATTTTGAACAACACAATTTTAGCATCCCTATTTCTCATAATATGTGTAACAAAAAGAGCAATAACTTTTTATCTTCAACACTCCATGAATAATCACTTTATACATAATTTAGATTATCCCACACATGCAGCTAAGAATGGAAGCAGCTTTTCTGCAGCTACTGAGGCTTGAACAAACATTGTTTTATATGGATGCAAAGCAAACATTTCAAATGGCAATCAACAATAAATTCTATTTAAGAACTAGACCAACTGCAGGAAAGAGGAGCAAAACTATACACAGTTGCTTTATGCCAACAACTGTGATAACTTTGGATACTGACTTATCTCTATTAAGTTCAAAAGACTTCTCTGATCTTGCATGGCTATACCTCCATTTTTAATGTCTGAATAAACCAACTATCCATCATACAGCATTTGTCAAAATGTCTCCTCTACAATTTAGCAACATTATCCCTAAATATAGGCTCTGGTTTGGGTAAT
Source organism: Arizona elegans (assembly GCA_022577455.1). Taxonomy (NCBI): domain Eukaryota; kingdom Metazoa; phylum Chordata; class Lepidosauria; order Squamata; family Colubridae; genus Arizona; species Arizona elegans. The sequence goes on along the minus strand of JAKOOJ010000002.1, from coordinate 132,340,855 downwards.
TCAGGCTAAACTAATTTAGGAAGTTGGAAACCGGCATTAGATTTAGCCTGTTAATTTTAGACCAGAATTTTTCTTTGCAATTCTAATGGCCATACGAACATACATATTTTTTGACACCATTAAGAGCCATTTCATCTGGAAGGCTACAGCCTGAAGACAGTCAAGCAACAAATTCTTTGCTAACTCTAGCAGCTAAGGCCCTAAATTAGAAGGATTTTCTGCTGCCAATAATGGAGCTTCAAAGGGAAATTTGCATAGTCTTTGGTTTTACTTCAAGACGGTTTCCTCCAAAAAGTATGATTTTCTTCTCTCGGCTTTAAGTTTTGTGTTCTATTCCTTGACAAATAGCAACACACGATGAATCATGCTGCAAGACACCCACTTTGCTAATACAGGCTTGCTTTATCTAAATGTTTTTCACAAAGATACTTTCCATCATGCACCCTCACAGCCTGCAGATTTGAAATGGTACATCTGAAAGCCTGGCATACCACCTTTGAGAAAAATCGGCATCTTTTTGACAGCAAAGGAATAAAAAAAAGGTTGTATTTTCTATAACTGAGATGTCTCAGTGGGTAGCTGTTCTGCTCCAATTCCCCAGATAAAATTTAGACCTCTAGGCAGTGGTCTTCATTGCTATTCTGTATTAGTGAGAGTATAGATTCTTAAATAATAGAAATAGAAACATTAATAGAAAATGTTCACCTGGGAGCTACAGAGCCTGACTACTATACTACTCTTAGGTTAAGATAAACCCTACATTATGTAGATGTTATTACTACATTGCTCAAAGAAACTAAAGATAATCCATAAATTGCTAGATACACACAGAGACAAAATGGTTCCAATTCAGACAGAGTTAGTGTTAGTTAGACTTTAAAGAGTTCCCGAAATAAAACTGCAATGATTATTCTATATGCAAGACAGAAGCAAAATACAGTCAGATAGATACAACTTGTATTTTTATGGTTGCTTGAGATGTTTATACATAATTATAGTTATTAAATTAATGCGTGTCATTCCATAATCCTGTTTTATATGATTTTACTTCCTTCTATCCTCATGCAATTTATATATAAACATTCCCCGCTGACATAAATTCATACTGCCAGCTGAAGTTATTGACACAAAACAATATAAAAACCTATAGATTGTGCACGTGTGAGAATAATACAATTGAAGTGATTGTTTAATGAAAAAATATCAGTAGTTTAAAAGATAAAGGTAAAAGTTCCCCTCGCACATATGTGCTAGTCGTTTCCGACTCTAGGGGGCAGTGCTCATCTCTGTTTCAAAGCCAAAGAGCCAGCACTGTCCAAAGACGTCTCTGTGGTCATGTGGCCAGCATGACTAAATGCCAAAGGTACACGGAATGCTATTAACTTCCCACCAAAGGTGGTCCCTATTTTTCTACTTGCATTTTTTATGTGCTTTCGAACTGCTAGGTTGGCAGAAGCTGGGACAAGTAACGGGAGCTCACCCCATTACGTGGCACTAGGGATTCGAACTGCTGAACTGCTGCCCTTTTGGTCAACAAGCTCAGCATCTTAGCCACTGAGCCTTCAATCAGTAATTTAGCTGGACTATAATCTTTGAACCTGAGGTGCATAATTGGACACTGTGACCAAATAATTTTTTCACACAAGTTCCTCTGTCTGGAAGACCTTTCCCATCCAATGGCCATCAAACAGCACAGAGAACTCACTAGGAGGCAACTACAAGTGAATGGCTACATAAATAAAACTCAATTTAAATGGGACCTCCAGTAAATGTCATAGAAGTAGACTTCAATACATTCAGTGCACACTTACTTGAAAACAAGCAGAATTGAACTCAATGGGGTTTATATCTGTGCTTCACTATTGCTCCAACTTTTGAGTTAAGGTTCATTAAATTATGATGAACACATTGAAAGGGTGTGTTTCATTCCTCTTGAAATTTTGAGTGTTTTTTCAAAGTGCATTTTAGTTCGCACTTGTTTTTATAAAGGAATAACTTAGAAAATACTGTGTTCAACATACAGTTTTCTGCAGCATACAGCGCTTAAAGTCTGATCATACAATCATAATTTCCTTTCTGAATGGAAATAAATCACAAATTTATATTTTCCCTCATTTTCAGCTAGACAAAAATCAGATGGTCTATATATACCTCTTGCATGTGCTTGACTAAAAGATGCAACTAGCAATTTCCTTAATCAAAAGAAACACATATAAACTAATGGTCAATACCTAGCAGAACACCTAAATGTTGTATATAACCAGTAGAGCGAAGCAAATGCCAACATATTCCACTGTGCCACTATTTTGTTCTGTAGCAGAATCTATAGTAATGTACAAATACCACGTTAGGGCTACTGAGAATAAGGTCTCATCAAAAGACTTATGATTTTTAACAAGGAAATCAAGTCTAAAACAAGAGAAAGAGAAGTAGAGCCGTTGACGTCTCATACACAATGAGAACAGAAATCACCAATTCGATGAACATCTGTAGTTACAGGGTCTGGCACTGAAGAGGTTACGGATAGGAGAGCCCTTATATCTTCTCTCTCCTTCCTTCCTTCCTTCCTCTATCCCTCCTTCCTTTCCCTCTAGAAAGCTTTGGCCATTTATCGATTTTTACAGTGCTAATGCATTGAACTAATTTTGCGATGATCATCCATCTTATAAATATGCTAAACCCAGAAACTCAAAATACACTAGATAAACAAGGCAACCTCTAGCAACTTTTGTAGGAACCTTAGGGTATGATAAAAATGAAGCATCTACAGTAGTTTCAGATTAACAGATTATCAGAGTTGGAAGGGACTTTGTAGGTCATCTAGTCCAACCTCCAGCCCAAGCAGGAGACCCTTCACCATTTCTGACAGATGGCAGTCCAGTCTCTTCTTGAAAGCTTCCAGTGATGAACTCCCACAACTTCTGAAGGCAAGCTGTACCACTGGTTGACTGCTCTCACTGTCAGAAAATTTCTCCTCATTTCCAGGTTGAATCTTTCCTTGTTCAGTTTCCATCCATTACTCCTTGTCTGGCCTTCAGATGCTTTGGAAAATAGCTTGACCCCCTCCTCTCTGTAGCAGCTCCTCAAGTATTGAAACTACTATTATGTCTCCCCTGATCCTTCTCTTCACTAGACTAGCCATGCTCCGTTCCTGTAAACATTCATCATGTTTTAGCCTCCAGTCCCCTAATCATCTTAGTTGCTCTTCTCTGCGCTCTTTCCAGAGTCTCAACATCTTTTTTATAGTGTGGTGACCAAAACTGGATTCAGTATTCTAGATAGGTCTTACTAAGGCTTTACTTTACTTTATTCGTTTCTAGATGTTGGCAGATCTGTTGTTATTTTTTTATTATCTTTTCCAGTATCTTCCTGGGTACTAATGTTAGGCTGATTGGTCTGTAGTTTTCTGGGTCTATTTCCCCCCCGCCCCCACTTTTTTTTTGAAGATGGGAACCATATCAGTTCTTTTCCAGTCCTATGGTAGTTCCCTGGTGGTTCAGGATTTTTAAGATATGGTACAGTGGTTCTGAGCTGACATCTGCCAGCTCCTTTAGAACTCTGGGATGTAATCCGTCAGGTCCTGGTGATTTGTATTCATCAAAATCAGACAGGTGTTCTCTTACTATTATTATTATTATTATTATTATTATTATTATTATTATTATTATTATTATTATTATTATTATTATTTTGCTTATTTTAACTTCTATTTCTAGCCTGTCTTTTACAGTTATGTTTTTGGTAGGTTAGACTATAGTTTTTTTTTGCAGGAAGATTGATGCAAAAAATGAGTTAAGCAGTTCTGTTTTTTCTCTGCTGCCTGTTGCCATCCTCTCTCTTTAGTGGACCGATTGTCTCCTTTTTTTTTTTTCTTGTTATTTATAGGTTGGAAGAAACTTTTTTTTTATTATCTTTGACTTCTGTTGCAAGTCTTTGTTCATTCTGAGCCTTTGCTTTCCTGACTTCGTCTTTGCAGATTCTGGCTATCTGCTGAAATTCTGCCTTAGCTATGTGTCCTTTTTTCTATTTTTTCTACTTGTCCTTTTTGTCTTTCAATTTGTCAGAGAGATATTTGTGCAGCCATGCTGGTTTCTTCTTGGATTTCTAGTTTATCTTTCTCTGTGATGTTCTAAAAGCTTAATCCCAGTAACTTGCTTGCAAATGGTATGCCCAATTGCAGTAAATTTCTTTAGTAAACACCTGACAATGTTTACAAAAATCTACTTTGTACCTTCCCAGAAGGTACAAAATGCATCATTTGTGTTCATCTGAGGGGAGAAGCTTCCTATTGCAATGTTGGCAATTATGGTAAAGGCCTTTTATAATCTCTTCACAGCCATTGTTAAATTAATTATGCGGCAGTTAAGTGAATCTGGCTTTCCTCATTGATTTCTTGTCTGCAGTCCCCTGAGGAGGTCATATGACCTCAGGATGCCACACCCGTCATAAATACACACTGAATACACTGCAAGCGCCTGAAGTTTGATCATGTCACGACAAGGATGCTGCAATGGCTGCAAGTGTGTGGACCAGTCCTGTGTCACTTTTTTCAATGCTGTTTGAATAGTCGTTAAATAAATAGTTGTAAGTTGAAGACTGCCTGTACTAGGTGCCAAAAAGATAATAAAAAGTTGAGAAACTGTCTTGTGGAATCTACTGCTCCAGGGAAAACAATGGAACTATAGTCAACCTTCAGCAAGAAAAACATCCTGAATGTTATATTAATTTAGTGGCCTTCTTCAACTTACTATTCAAGAATGGTAAGATTGATTGGGAATTTCATTCTTTTTTATAAAATCAAGCCTCTTTTAACCTAACCAAGAGGTACCTTTTTTTTTAATCGAATACGTGCTAGACACACTATCTATACAATACTGCTTGACTTACAACCATTCAGTGACCGTTTGAAGTTACAACAGCACTGAAAAAGTGACTTATTTTCGTTTTATACATTTATGACTGTTGCAGTATTCCCATGGTCAGGTGATCTAAATTTCAGGTGCATGGCAACTGGCTCATATTTATGATGGCTGTGATCACCTTTTACAATCTTCCGACAAGCAAAAGCAATGAGGAAACCAGATTCATTTAACAATCATGTTAGTAATTTAACAACTGCAGTGATATACTTAACAATGGTGGCAACAAAGCTTGTAAAAAGGGCAAAACTCCCTTAATAACTGCCTTGCTTAACAACAGAAATTTTGGGCTCAATTGTGGTCATAAGTCGAGGACTATGTGTAGCTATATATTTTCAGGTGTAAATGAAACTCAAGATATGCTTCATATGTGGTATTAGCTTACAAATTATATTGTGTAAGATAAGTAAGTACTGTTGAATGAAAACAGGACGATGATATCAGGAACTTTAAAAAATTCTAAACTTGGGTTATACAGAGATACTTAGCAAAAATTCAACTCAGGACTATAATTAGAGAATAAGCATCTTGTTCTTTATACACATTTAAGTATGTTAAAATCTCTGTGCATCATATTGCTGAAGCGTGAACAACTGTGATTCCTCATTCATAGTTTTTGGAATTTAATGTATGTATGGTTATGCAGTTTTCCAGTCTAGAAATATCGGGGTTGAAATTCATTTATTAATGTAGCCAAGTCAGATATTCAGAGAACTGCTGGCCAAATGACTTAAAGATGCTATTAGTTCCCAAATTTGCAGTATTTCTCTTTTTAGCCAAAAAAATTATAATGAAATTGAGTTCAGTTTGTCTAGGTACACTTGCAAGTCCTTGCTTCCAAGTATAATCACCATATCTCTTATAAATAACTTCATGAGCTCCTCAGGCTATAGAATTTTTTCTATAGCCTGGACAGGATAACAACAATACTTCTGTTCAGGTATTTGTGGTCACATTCTACCCAAATCACAATTATCATCAGATAAGCAATTTTTTATATTTAAATATTTGATCTTGGGTGTTTCATTTAATAGCCCACGTCTCAAAACAAACATCCATGGCTACCCAGTGGCATACAATTGTTTGATCTGATTAGGTTTGGATTAGAAAGCAAGTGGTACTTTTTAAAATTTACTGTATAAATATTCAGCAAAACATACTTAGCAAAGCTAAGGAAGCTGAGACAGTTATAACTGGTATCCGGGCTGAGAACTATGAATTTTCTTCTGACATTTAAAAGACATGTCTGACAGCACCAGCATGTGAAACATTTAATTGGTCAGATTTTTCTAAGAATCATATAACCAAACTAAATCAACCTTTACGTTTGGTTCTTTCCATGTTATCCTTTAAGTTACTACGTGAAAACCACTGCAAATGTTTCATCCAACTACAGGACAAATAAACATATAAGCATCCATATATTTTTGTGTTCTGGGATGACTTTCCTTGTTTTTTGTTTTTGTCTTTCTCTTTGAGGTCTGAGGCTCGAAAAATCACCCCCCAGTCCAGAACCTCATACTTTATGTAGCCATAATGAATAGAAGACATATACGGTAGTGATCGCAGACATTTTCAGAAAGATTGTTGTGTTGATAGCATAAATATTGGCAATTTAGCAATTCCATGCATGAAAAGGTGGGAGGACAAACCTGGAGTCTGTACATTTCTCTGTTTATTGAACCACAGACCTTTTTATTTTAACAAAGGTCATGTTAAGGTTTTATCTGATGGGAAAAAATTTTATCTTGTTCTTGGCATTCATACAGTTTGAATTTATTTTTATTTTATTATTTATTAAACAAATGTATATGGCTGCCCAATTCACACACAGGTGACTCTAGGTGGCTTGCATCATTAAAAATCCACAACATAAAAATCCATCATCCACTTCCAAAATCCACATCCAAAATCCCTCCTCCCATGGCAGCAGCAACACAATCAAATCCCCCACCTGATTGACTCCATTTCTATGTGTGGGCCACAGACAAAATCACATCTTTGGGGCCTTTTGGAAAACCAACAAGAAGTGGATCAATAATAGCTCAGGGCAGGGAAAGGGGATGATGCCCCACCAATATACAACTTTTAAAACACAGCGTCTAATTTGAAGTTAAATGATCAGATTGACCTGTAACGCCAAAAGCAGAGAAATCTTATAATAAACTAGAAAATATTACAGTAAAAAAAAAGAATCAGGGAATATTTTTAGCCCCAAACTAATTATCTAACTATCATTATCCAGCTAGCTATACATTTGCTTTTTTGCAAATAGCAACTTTTAATTCCTTTTAAGAAAGAAGCAATAATAGATCATTGTTCTTACAAAGCTCCTTCTGCGAAAAAAATATGAACTGCTACTTCTTTAAAAAGAAAAGAAACAGAAAGGAACAATGCAGTTGTTACACCTGAAAATAACTGGCAGGCTCCAAAGAACTACCAATTTATTTAACCGTTTTAAATATTAATACTTTAATCATCACTGTATGAACGATTACGATGCACAGGGTCATGTTTCACTGCAAACTACTTCTCTGCCTCCTTTCCACAAATCAGAATGAAACAGAAATCTTTGGTGGAAGAAAAATTCTGACCATCTGGCAGGTAATCCTTAAGGGATTAAAAGAAATAGCATAAAGCTTTCTCACAAAATGGAGAAAGGCAGAGACTGAGAGGATATGCATGTTTTAATGCCAAAGAGAAAAAATATTAAGATTGCTTGCACCCTGCAGCTTCTTAGGATTTATATGTACGTGCTTAGCTCCATTTTCTTCAGGCAGAAAGGAAGAATGTAACACATACCAATTGCCAAAAAGCCAGAAAATGAAAAAATTAAGAGATCAACCTTCAGTAGCCTTTTTTTTTTTTTTTTTTTTGGTTAAGGCATGCACCAACAGCTCCACCTACAAGTACTTTATCACAGCTAATGGCTGTAGAACAGGTGGTGGGCAACTGGTAGCTCAGGGCTTTAATTTGCTCTCCAGTGTTATCCGAGCCCCCAAAACCTCATTTACAAGAGACGTCTGTTTTCTTAGAATTCTTGAAGGAAATGAGCAGCTTAAATGCGTAATGAAAGAAAAGTCTTTGCTCAGACAGGGGAAGAAGAAATTAAAGATATATTTGCCTGTTACTTTATTCAGGGAGAAATGGCAAATAGAATGACATGGCTGGCTCAGTATACATCAAACATTATCAGGGATACCACTCCATGTGACACAGTAAATGCACACTGTTCGCATTTCATATGTAAACATTGAATATAATTTCAGGTGATGGACTCAAAGGAAGGAAATGAAAGAGTTTGATTTAGCCAGCTGCAGAGCAGTCTGTTGTCCACATTTCAAAACATCCGAAGGTTTTCCATTTAAGAAAGCATGCCAGGAATTCATGCTTGTAAATGTAGGAAAGACCCGTGCCAGGATTTAAATAGGAAGTAAGATACTTTGGAATTAAGCATTTGCTAAACTGAAAAAAGATAGAAAATGTGGGAAGGGGTTCCCATTTCAAAATTACAATGGCAAATAGTGAAACTCTCTGAATAACATGGTAGCTCATATGTAAAAGTAAATATTGATCTACCAAGTTCAGCACTTGTTTCTTAACTAATCATAGTGGTGTGAGGATCCTAACAGGATTTTATAAATGTAAATGCCGAAAAGCATATAGCTGGGTCCTTCAGGCTTTATCACCACAGGTTAAACTGAATTACAGGTTGGAAATGGCAACACTAACAAGTATTCTGTGCAAATCTAAAGAATTAATAAACATTGACAGAAAATGTTTTGGAAGAGGACTCCCTCCCTCAAATGCATAATGTATGTTTAAAATAAATGTCTCTGCTTTAAATGTGTTGCTGAACTCTTAATTTTGGAAGGCAAATTTAATACAACAAAGAAGTGAAAGAAAATAGTCTAAGAACTGTTTTAATTAAAGATAAAACTGTGGGGAACAACTGTACCTCCCAGGAAAATCTAGGAGGAGCTTTAATTTTTTAACTTGATACAGAGAACTTCAACTTCAAATTCTGCTGTCTTTGTATATCCAAGAGTATTTGCATACCACTGACTACATTTCTATTTAACAATTAAAATGTCACACAAAAGGATCAAGAACATAGAATTACAGGGACATTAATAACTACAGACATCTACTTCACACTAGATAATGTTCTTTGAAAAGTAAATGTTTTTGGAAAGTTTGTATTTTTCTAATCAAATTAATTCTTTTCAATGTTATTTCTTTTACTCCTGGGACACTGCATATGAAAGTACACAATAATGCCAATGTCTGGAAAGGTTACTGATCAGTGACTTCTGTAAAATATTGTTATTTTTCAAATCTCCATGATAATGTGAATGTGAAGCAACAAACTGCCGTTAGCTCAGCAGGCTTTCAGTTAAAAGGCAAAAATAGTAAAAGATGTTAAAGTTCTCCAAAATTGTGAGTTAGAGAATCCAAACAATGGAGCTAGAGGAGAAAATGTCTCTAAAGGCCGGACTGAGTTAATAAACTGGAGCTACACAGGAAGAGGAGATGTGTTTAAGCAAATTTCAACTCAGTCTCTGGCCAATCACATGAGGATAACCCATTCAATGGACTCTAAGCAGCGCAATGGAAAAAATGGCAATACATCCATTGTTCTGTCCTCATTACATGTTACCCTGTGTGTCATTCGACATGCAGCCAAACCCTCCTATCCTTTAATAACCCAGACCATAAACATAAATCTTGATACTTTATTAAAGAACAGGATAAGGTGAAACAGCAATGCTATATATGGGATATAGATTTTGCCTTCAGAAGAGCGTGTGTCACAGACTAAACTGGATTCTTCTACATGTTTCAGTTAACTCAGAATGTTACAAAATGAAGTCTGACTTTTCAGGATGCACCTTTTTTGCAGAGTGAAGGATGAACTATGGGTCAAATATTACCATCAAATCAATTTCCAAACAATGAAAAGATTTGTGTTTGGCCACCAGATGTAGCTCAATACTCGTTAAAGAACAACAACAGGAATAAAAATACACAAACTATATGCTGGAGGCATAACATTCATGATGATGTTATTACATAAGTGATGTGATCATGTAGAGGTAAGTCCTCAGGTTATGATGGTAATTGGAATCTGGAATTTGATCGCTAAGTAATGTGGTCATAAAGTTCAGTGGCAATTCCAGGAGTCCCGGTTGCCATCGTTAAATGGGGCCCACATGGGTCATCAAGTGAGGAGCTCATGTGATCATCACTTCTGACTTCCTACCAACTTCCCCAACTAACTGCTTGTGGAAAGCCTGCAGGAAATGTTGGAAATCATGAGTATATGAGTGCAGTTTGCTGCAATGTTGTGAATCAGGTAACAAGTGCCCAGATCACAATAATGTGACTATAGAAATATTTCAACGGCCACAATTCTGAGGATCCCCATTGTCCAGTGTCGCCGTAACTTTAAATGGTGGCTGAAGAAATTATTGTAATCCAAAGACTGCCTGTAATGCCATCATGCCATCTGATGTAAGTCATGTTATGTGTGACAATGTCCTCATGAATGTAAGATCATAACTAAAAAAACAGATTTCAGAAGAAAGCACAGATTAAACTAAGGAACCATTTCCCTCCTATCAGCAGTGGAAGAGCAAAGGATAAATAGAAGTTTATGGGTCTGTTCAGCCATGCAGAAGCTCCTGCAAAATCTAACTCAGTATTTTGTAGAAACCAGACTATTTTATAATTTCTTTTCTGACTGTTTTCGAAAACAGGCATACAAACTTAACCACAGAATTATATCTTAAATATATGCATCAAATTGCATTGTAGTAATCTCAATTATCATCTTAATTGTCATATGAATAAACTGGTACATTACAGAAAGAATGCCAAATGGCAAGTTAGTCAAAAGAGTCACTTGGCTTTTTTTTAATTTAAAAAGAAAAAAAAAACCTAAGAAAACATGACCACATGAAAAAAAAGAAATTATTTTGGGTCTGTCTTTTATTATATAAATTTCAAATGCAATTATCTATTTTCTTGTATGCCAAAGAAGACTTCTTCATGGGAAAAAAAAAACTAGAAAGAGATTCCATCTATGGCCCTCCCTAAGTACGCATACTGAGTTTATATTAATACTACTTCATCAGTCAGTCTAATGAGATTCTATATCCTAAAATAATTAATTGAGTAGTTCTCTGGTGAACGGGGTTTATTAAATCTTAAGTGCAATCTTATGTAATCATCTAGCTTTTCCCCTCTCTCTTCTATTTTTCAGATTAAAATAAAATGATTGCTGTCCAGCACAAAAACTACATCAATTATTTCTGACGTTTGAGCACAGTTCTCCAAATATATCTTTCAATGCTTGCTGAACAGAAGCACGCTGCACCATATTGATTTGCAAAGAATATACACACTCTTCTCAAAATAAAATAAAACAGAATAAAATAATTAGGTATTATTTTTGCTATCCTGTACCCTTATCTTACATCCTCTGGCGTCTCATTTTCCTCTTTAAAAGTCTTCTTAAAATCTCCTCTTTAAAAGTCAGAGTTCTTGGGAAAAGAAATCTTCAACAGAATGAGCAGACATTTGAAGAGACATTCTGATTAGGACAAGTTATACATGTTTACCTTACCACTTCTAAACAAACTGGCAATTTTTAAAAATGCATTGTGAAGTCCTTGGTACTCTCTGAACCTGGTTGTTTGCTTGCAGATGTTTTATTACCTCACTGAAGACATCAGTGCATGTTATCTAGTTGGGTAATGAAATGGCTGCAAGCAAACAGCCAAGCTCAGAGAACACCAAGGATTTCACGGCTCAACCATAAACTACATATATTCTCTTCTTTTAAATATAGATTTCTGTATCATGTAGTTCAGTAATGGTGAACTCGGTGCCAAAAAGGTCATATGGAAATGTCGCGCGTGCAGCTGCGCGCTCATCGGGGGTGCGGTCTGAAAAAGCCAAACTTTTGGGTTCTTGCGCGCCCAAAAATTAGCTGGCCGGCAAGCATGCGCAGGCCAGTTTTCAGCACTGCTGCACACACATGAATCGTGCTCCAGAAAAGCTGAATTTCTGGGTTCTAGCACGTATGCGCACCCAACAATCAGTCGGCTGGCGCACATGTGCATGCCGGTTTTCGGCACCGCCCCGCGTGCAAAGGACAGCTGATCGTCACACATGCATGCGCACCAAAAACCCGGAAGACAAACAGGTAAGGCCACGCATGCCAGGCGACATGACTTCACGTGCCACTTTGAGCACACGTGCCATAGGTTCGCCATCATGGATCTAGTTCATATCTCACATAGGACCTAGTTATTTGAGGAACTGCCTATTATCTAAAGTTTCTGCCTATCCCACATAATCTAACAGAGTTGGTATGTTCTAGGTCCCATTGATTAAACAATGTTATCTGGTGGAACTTGGGAAGTGGTCTCCTCTGTCATTCCCATCTGGACAGCTGCCATCCTGATCCTATTTAAATAACCCTTAAAACCTGGTTCTTGGGAAAGAGTGGATGATACAATACAAGTATACTATTCCATTTCTGACAACACATATTGGGGTATGCAACCCCTTGAAATATAACTTTTTAAATAATTAAAATAATACTATATTAGTTCATAAATGTTTGCAGTATTTATGTAGGTTATAAGATAAGAATTTCAGAAGGGAAGTCAAGATTTCAAGATATCTACATTCTTGTGAAAGGAAATGAAGTCAACAAAATCTTGCAAATGTTGATGTAAATTTTGTGAGATTTACATTTTTCTGCTTTCTCTGAAGGAACCGCATCATTGGACGAGATTGCAAGAGATGGTCTGATGACTGAAAATATCCTGATCCTGGCGGGTCACATCCCCATCCCCAGAGATCAGTAAAGCCTTATTTACCTACTATGTACTTCCTAGCCATTGCAGAGGTAAATCTTTTTTGTCAAACACAGAATAGTTCTAAATTTTGTTAATTTAGATATCTCACTGCTAGTCTGATGTGTGAACTCAAGTGGGACTCAGTGCTATGCTGCCTGTAATTAAAAAAGGTGGAATGAGAGATCTGAAGATTAATAGAAAAGCAATCAATTCTATCCTGTCTCTCTAACATAACAGCATACTGCTCTACTGCAATTTTATTGCCATAGTTGATGTTGATCAATTGAACTGGAATAACTTCATTAAATAACAACTTTTTTTCTCTTGTAAAACCAATCTTCAATTTTCACTGCTCCAATTTTTCACCAAGCCATTGTTCTGTTTGCATAAAACTGTGTGATTGGATAATGCAATCATTTTTTATTTCTATAATAAAATGCCTTAATTTTTGTTTTTAATACTTCAATCTAATTCCACAGTTCCTTCAACCTTGCCAGAATTCTCTAGTTTAAAATAAGATTCAACTGAAATATTCTGCTTGGCATAGCTGCCATCTTCTGGTAAAATAAAGGCATCTCATTTAGACCTAAAACAAGTAATTTTAAGGAATATGTTAATCTGATTCCTCTAAATTAATAGTAGTAATCTGGCATATAACGTCACAAAACTGAATTGCATGCAGCCCAAATTTGAAACTGGCTTATCCCAGTGTTACTTAATCTTTTTGTTCTGAAGATTGCTTCCCATTTTTAAAAAATATGTAGGTAAAGGTAAAGGTTCTCCTCGCACATATGTGCTAGTCGTTCCTGATTCTAGGGGGTGGTGCTCATCTCTGTTTCAAAGCCGAAGAGCCAACGCTGTCCAAAGACTTCTCTGTGGTCATGTGGCATGACGGAACACTGTTACCTTCCCACCAAAGGTGGTCCCTATTTTTCTACTTGCATTTTTTATATGCTTTTGAACTGCTAGGTTGGCAGAAGCTGGGAGCTCATCCAATTACGTGGCACTAGGGATTCAAACCGCTGAACTGACGACCTTTCCATCGACAAGCTCAGCGTCTTAGCCACTGAGCCACCACGTCCCTTTAAAAAATATAGAGGACTCCAAAAGAGCACTTCTTGCTCTAGTGTGTGTATGAGTATGTGGGTGTGGGTGTGGGTATGCACGCAAAAATCAAACATTACAATCCATGCATTGATAGAATATTTATTTCTTGAATAAGGTAGATACTAAAGGGCTGAAGCCAGCTAGCACTGTTATATCCAGGTCAATCATAGCAAAGCGACGAGATAATATATTGCTGGGAACAGATGCTTGAACATGGAACGATGCCATAAGAAACCCAGCAACTACAATCCAATCTTCCAGCTATGCTTAGGCAGAAATTAGGAGTTTCTGGTATAGATGTTTTTCCTAGGTTAATTCAAATACTGAAACAATGTGTTGAATGGCCTGACCTACATGGTTTCTTCAAGTCATTTCAGCTATTTCGATAACTGCTTGAACCCTCATAGGCCTTCAGCCATAGTTCTGCTAATTGACTCCCCCCCCTTCTTCTCAACTCAAGATTGTCTGACATAAGTCTCTTGCATTTCTGTAATTAGCAATAAGTAGTCCTTGATTTACGACCATAACTGACTCTCACATTTCTGCTGCTAAGCAAGACAGTTGTTAAGTGAGTCATTTGCTTGTCAGAAACCAGCCAAGTTACAAATGATGATCACACGATCCTGAGTCAGTGAAACTGTCATAAATATGTGCCAGTCGCCAAGTGCCTGAATTTTGATTACGTGACCATGGGGATACTGCAATGGTGGTAAGTATGAAAACCAATCATAAGCCACTTTTTTCAGTGCCATTGTAACTTTAAATAGTCCCTAAACGAACGGTTGTAAGTCAACAACTACCTGTATAATATTTTTCCCCCTCTAATACAGAGCTTCCTAAACATTTTGCCATCACGCCTTCCTTTAGTGTAACTTTAACATACACATTTCCCTTTAAAATCCAAATACCAAAATAAACGTAAACGATGAAAACAATGCAATGAGACTTTATTTTTAATAAAGACATTAAAAAATACAAAATGTTCACACCTCCCCTGGACTCTGTCTGCATCGACCCAAGGAAAGTATACCTCACAGTTGGGAAACACTGCTCTAATGGAATAACTATGGATTGCCTTTTCTTGTTATTCAAATCAGTTGCAGACTATTTTTTTAAAAGAAAATTGTAATCAAAATTCTAAAAAAAAAAAAAAAATCTTGTTGAAAAACTGCTTCAAGAAAATTGAAGGGAACAGCTATGACTTAGCCAAGTGGCAATCAAGCAACCTGTGCATGAAAACTTTGCCAAGAATCGCAAGGATGGTGTTGTGACAGATATTGTGAATTGTGCTGAGTAAAATTGTGCATCTCCAAAAGCCCAGAAAATTCTCCTAACCCCCCCCACCACACACACACACATACGTTGTTTTGGGATAGAGATTTACTGTGCACATTAGTATAAATCTGAACATTTTCACTACACTGACTAAAAAAGCAGAAGTTTGTTCAATATAAATTTATTTTGTGGAGGTCCTTAAATCATGAATGTTCTGAGGGAGTATTTCTTCTGACTTATTTATTTCTTTGTCAAAATTTGTATACATCTCACAAAAGACGACTCTGAGTTGGGTATAGCAACTGAACATAGCCTTTATTATTAGGCTACAGTAAAATGAATCTCAATATACTTGGAACTGCAGGCTAGGTATTGTGGGACATGAAGGATGTATAGACAGCAAAGGGTGTGCAAGGCTTGGAAGAAAAGGAAATGAAATGAAAAGCAATAGCCACTAGGTCATACTTCTCTCCATCATTCATCCTGATTGTGAAGCAGAATTGACACTGGGACAGGGTCTCCTTTGAAGAACAGCAGTCAGAAGCAAAACACCATAACAAAAAAATATTGTTTCCTTTCCCTCCATCCCAGTAGGAAGAAGCCAGAGATAGAACAGAATGTTTTGCTAACAACTTGCTCCAGGGAGAAGAATTTGACCTACTTTTGTATACAGTGAAGCAAGTAGAGAAACTATTCAGCGTGTACCTCATTTGCCTTGGTCACAAAGACATTAGTTTTGCAATCTCTTCTGAAACATTTCCACGATTTAACTAAAACAAACTTTTTATGCTGCTTTTCCAATTTTTATGGTATGTTTAGTCTGATCTATTTTCTTTTTCCTTTTGGTTTTAGAAAGGCATCATGTTAGAAACTGGGAGACCATGAATTCTAGTCCTACCTTAAGGTATAAAACCAAATGGGTGACCTTGGGCCAGTCACTTTCTCTCAGCTCTAGGAATGAGTAATGGCAAAGTACTTCTGAAAGTCTACAGGAACTTATCCATGCTGTTGCCAGATTTAAGACTAACTCAAAGTCACAAGGAGCTCTGGTGGCTCAGCAGACTAATTAACATCCTCTTACATCTGCTGCCTGCAATTACTGCAAGTTCAAATCTCACCAGGCTCAAGGTTGACTCAGCCTTCCATCCTTTCTAAGGTAGGTAAAATGAGGACCCAGATTATGGGGGCAATAAGATGACTTTGTATAAATATACAAAAGTATGAAAGCTATTGCTTAACACATTGTAAGCCGTCCTGAGTCTCCGGAGAAGGGCGGCATATAAATCAAATTAAAACAACAACAACAATAAATATTATTAATGTTAAAGGAGCACATAATTCCTGATTAATTTGGAAACATTTGATCAAATCACAGTAAAAACCAATTAAGCAACCAAGACCTCAGAACACAGACATTCAACAGAGACAATCAAAAAACTAAAACACTTCTTGACCAGCAATCAATACCCAGATAAGAAGAGATTAACACCAAGATGAATACTAGACACACAAGCTAACAGTAAATAAACAACCTAATCAAGGACACTGACAGGGTAAGCCATTTGTATATAAACAAAGAGCAAACCCCACCACCTTCTAGTGCTGATGATGTTACCTACGTGGATAATGAAACACCTGCAAAAAAACAAACAAACAATCAAGCTCAGAGAGCACCGAGGACTCCACAAACACAGACATCACGATAAACTTTTGAATTCCAAAATGCTCAAAGTGGGCAAAGACAGGTTGTCTTTGACTTACAACCAGAATTAAGCCCAACATTTCTGTTGCTAAGCAAAACATTGTTAGGTGCATTTTGCCCCATTTTATGACCTTTCTTTCCACAATTATTACATGAATCACTGCAGTGGTTAAGTTAATAACACAGTTGTTAAGTGAATCTGGCTTCCCTATTGATTTTGCTGGTCAGAAGGTTGCAAAAGGTGACCACGGGATCCCGGGATACTACAACCATCATAAACATGAGTCAGTTGCCAAGCGTCTGAATTTTGATCACGTGATGCTGCAAATGGTCATGTGAAAAACGGTTATAAGTCACTTTTTTCAGTGCCGTTATAACCTCAAACGGTCAGTAAATTAACTGTTGTAAGTGGAGAACTAGCTGTGTATTTTTACAAATACTCACCTAGAATATTATGCTAACATTCCCTCCTGAGATTTTTGTTACCTTATTATCCCATTCATCATCCTTCTAAACCTATTTAATATACTGCACGCTACCAATGACATGCACACACCCGCAAGCAGTTCTTCCACACCGATACTCTTCGGTGATGAAATATTTATGCCAAACAGTCCATTTTAATGAAGAACAGCCCCCTTCGTCCAATATAACATTGTGTGGCATGATGCACGGGATTAGGCAATTTATGGATTAGCAGCAAAAGTAGAAAAGGCAAAATTAAAAGGCGACTAAAGTACCAAGATGGAATTGTGGTATCTTCATGATTTCTTGTATTTTCTGTAAACTTTGCCAGAATTGCTCCTAAAACAGATTTTCTGGACTGCCCCAACAGCAACCCACATGAAGCCATATTAAACTCAATAAAACTTAAAAAAAAAAACACCACATCTCTAGATTTACACTACTATACTACTATACTATACTAATCAAACATCTCGTAGGTGATTCAATCTCCACAGCAAAATGCAGCTTGTGAGAAAAATATACATTTAAAAAAAATACACAGCTAATTGCTTTGCCCGTTGAAATTTATTTAAACAATATTTTGGTGAAGTTTGAGATTTTCAGAGAAAACTATTCTGAAAATCAGGAAAAACTATGAGGTTTATGTCTGTTCAGTGATATTGACAAGCTTTCCAATGCAAAATATTGGGGAAAATACTAGGTACTACAAGTCACTCCACCAAACAGGAGGAAAAATACACACATACATCTATATATATACACCTACTCCTCATTTAATGATTTTGTTCACAGCTCAAAGAACTAGGTCATTAAGCAAAATGTTGCTAAATGAACACATGACAGAGAGGGAGAGAGAGGGGGAGAGTAGGGAGAGAGAGGGGGAGAGAGAGAGGGAGGGAGGGAGATAGATATATATTGAAAAGGTCACTGGTTGTTGTCATCTTTTTCGGATAAATTTCTCTTGTGCAGCTTTGCCAGCGTTATTCTCACTCCAGCATGCATTGTTATCAGAGGTACATGAAATTTGGTTGTAATTGCATGCATTGGTCAAAAAATTATCGTATTACTGCTGTGTTTGCTAAACAAGTTAATCACTAAATGAGGCGTGGTTATATACAGAACTGCATGAATCCATAAATATTTTTCAACAGATTCAGGGAGAATAATTATTTGTGGGCATGAAATGAAATCTTGCAAAAATTAAATAATGCTAATCTTTAAAATGTGGCATTCGCAAGTATATTCAGTTTGCATGTTTGTATTTTACACAGGATTTCTCAGAGGCGTCCTGTCTATCATTGACCAAAATCAAAACACAATGCTTAATATCAGTCCAATCCGGGGTATACTTGTTAAAAATATACAAAGTGTGCAATCTGATTCACTCCAAACTTTACAGGAACTGATCAAAATATTAAAATGCTGTCCTTTCTTTTCTTTTCTTTTTCTTTTAATACTAGAAATTGTAGTCCTTCACTGTGACAATCTCTCAAGAGCTTCTGAACAAAGAAAGTGTACCTTCAGATTAGAAGTGAAAAAAATAATCAGTTGTGAATTGGGAACAAATGTGAACATATTGCTTGTATTGGATTTCACAAAAGTAATAGCTTTCGTTTTCAATAAATTCACAATAAATCATGTCTGAAAAGAAGGAAACAGTACTGAAAATTGTATGCAGTAGCTATACTGAAACAAGCAGAAGGCTTTCTATTTTAAATTTGAATTTAAACGTCTTCTAGGATTATTTGGATGAACTTGGACTAGGTTATGAGCTTTAGTTCTACAAATGCCACATTTTCTAGTAATAATAAAAACAATCTCACTCAGTTATCACCCCAAAGCATAAACACAGCCAAGTTTTACCCTAAGCACTTTCATACAATTCTATGCAAGATAGGATATCTAATTTAGTGACTGCTTTGCAAACCTACATCACATCCCACTAGGATGGATATACTATGATGCGCTGATATTTAATCAGGGTTTTCAGTATGCTTCACCTCTCAAAGCACTTACATATTTGCTCAAGTTTCATATTTTATTTATGTCTCATTGTTCTGTTTTTTTATTTGTACTTCTCTGGCTAAATGTTTGCTTTTCTCCTCCTTTATCTCCCTCACACACATATATAAAATAAGGAAAGGAAATGTTACAGTGGCCATTGCCTTGAGTCACTCTCAAACCAAGGAGATCCAGACAGAAATTTCCATACATGCTTGCACTGAGTGATTATTCCCCTAATATAGTCACTTCGGGAGGATAAAAAGCAGGTCTCTTGAAAGCATGATGGAATTAAATAGAATAAATAACATATCTTTGTTCTACAAACAAGATTAAAAGTTAATACTTCATACTGCAAATACTAAAGGCCTGATCTAGAAAAAGATCTAATTATTACTTTGAAAAAGATAAGTTACTTCAGAAATGAAGTATGAAACCTTGTTGATCCAATTTATGTGCAACACATTTTTGTAATCAATGCCAACTTGTACCGTAGATAAAACAGGACAAAAATATTTTTGTTATCCCAAGAGCTCCCAACAGATGGCAACATAAGACTGCATATAAATTCAGCTCGTTGCCTGAAAATGTACATTCCATAAATGTTACATATTTCAGATGAATCCTTTCCCTACCTTTTATTTCTCTCCCAAACCCACCAATCAAAAATGCGGAGGCAATATTTCAATTTTGCTATATAAATATATGCTTACAAATTCTGCTGCGTACTGGCAGGTTTTCCCATTTATATAAGATGAATCTGAGTCTCCAAGAATCGGAAACTGATTTATACATTAAAGTTATTGTCATAGTCACTCCTTGCATCTGTTCATTATACTTCATTGAAGGTACTGATTTTGATTCTGAATTCACAAACTCTGCTTTTGAACTGGAACTCAAATTGTTTACGGTTTCTAACTAAGGAAAAAAACACACATACTGTATAGAATTCCCACAATGATTGTTCCAGTTCTCCATACTCAAACCCAGTAGGTATTGGATACCCTGGCATCCAGATACAGGCATACCTCAGGCATATTTTTTTTTTATTTTTATTTGATTTATCTGCCGCCCTTCTCTGGAGACTCAGGATGGCTTACAATGTGTTAAGCAATAGCCTTCATACTTTTGTATATTTATACAAAGTCAGCTTACTGCCCCCACAATCCGGGTCCTCATTTTACCTACCTTAGAAAGGATGGAAGGCTGAGTCAACCTTGAGCCTGGTGAGATTTGAACTTGCAGTAATTGCAGGCAGCTGATGTTAATAACAGTGCTTTAGTCTGCTGCGCCACCAGGGCTCTATTGTGAGTTTGATTCCAGACTATCACAATAAACAAATATTGCAATAAAGCAAGTCACATGGATTTTTTTTGTTTCTCAGTGCATATAAAAGTTATATTGCAATAGCTTTATGCCTAAAAATGTACATACCTTAATTTTAAAAAAAATGATAAAAATGCTAATCATCCTCTGATTAATAATAATGAAAAAGGCTGAACTATTGCAAAAATTGCAAGAATTATCAAATTGTGAGAGAGAAAGTGAGTAAATGCTGTTGGAAAATTAGCACAATAGATATGCCACAAATCTTCAATTTGTTAAAAAAAAATCCATGACGCACAACAAACAAAGCACACAAAAATAGGCATGCTATTTACCTGCATACAGGTAGGCCTTGATTTACAACCATTCATTTAATGACCGTTCAAAGTTACCACAGCACTGAAAAAAGTGCCTTAAAACTAATCCTCGGAGTTACAACTGTTATAGCATCTCCACAGTCATGTGAAGACCTTGGTATTTGGGATGTATTTATCACAGTTGCAGCATCCCAAAGTCATGTGATTGCAATTTGTGACCTTCCCAGCTGGTTTCTGACAGACAAAGTCAATGGGAGAAACCAGATTCACTTCACAATCCCAAATTCACAACCGTGCCAAAAAAAAGACGTAAATCAGATGCAACTCATGCCCTGCTTAGCAACGGAAATTCTGGTCCCAATTATGGATGTAGGTCAAGGACTATCTCTACTCCGTATTTTATATTCTCTCTTCATATATTCTGATTGTAATGTAGCTTTATGAGTATTAGTATTCTAAATACTAATGTTTTATGAATGCCTTATTCCAGACAGACAAGCATCTAGCATCCTCTTCATTACCTTTTTGGGGGAGATATAAATTTTAGATTTCCAATGTTCATGAGCCTTGAGGCTTTCAAATATTTTATCTTACTTTCTTGGTGATTCTTAAATCAATATACTATCATCATGCATGCCCCATTGCTTCCTCTATTCCTGTAGTTCCAAGAAACAAAGTACACAACCCAAAGTATACACACAAAAATAAACTCTCCAATGAATGTTCACACAGTGTCTTCCTGAACATCAACATCACAACAGGATTTTGGGGAGACTTAGTGCGGCCACATGTTTACTGGACCCGTGTCCCTCCTGGTTGGTACTGGCTTCCCGGGAGGTTACACGAGGCTGGCTCCAGGGCGTCATTAATGCTTCGTTGAGTGAGGGTCACTTCCCCACTGCCCTGAAAGAAGCGGTGGTGAGGCCTCTCCTCAAGAAGACATCCCTGGATCCGGCAATATTGGCTAACTATCGTCCTGTCTCCAACCTTCGCTTCATTGCGAAGGTTGTTGAGAGTGTGGTCGCGCAACAGTTTCCACAATTCCTGGAGGAAACATCCTATCTAGATCCGTTCCAGTCGGGTTTCAGGTCTGGGCACAGCACGGAAACGGCATTGGTCGCGTTGGTGGATGATCTCTGGAGGGCTCGGGACAGGGGTTATTCCTCTGTTCTGGTCCTATTAGATCTCTCAGCGGCTTTTGATACCATCAACCATGGTATCATGCTGCACCGGCTGGAAGAGTTGGGGGTGGGAGGCACTGTGTTGCGGTGGTTCTCCTCCTTTCTCTCCGACCGGTCGCAGTTTGTGTTGGCAGGGGGGCAGAGGTCGACCTCGAGGCCTCTCATTTGTGGAGTGCCGCAGGGATCGGTCCTCTCGCCCCTTCTGTTCAACATTTATGTGAAGCCGCTGGGCGAGATCATCCGTGCCTTTGGGGTGAGATACCACCAGTACGCTGATGATACCCAGCTGTACATCTCACCCAGGCCACCCCAACGATGCCCTTGAAGTGATGTCCCAGTGCCTGGAGGCTGTGCGGATCTGGATGGGGAGGAACAGGCTCAAGCTCAACCCTTCCAAGACTGAGTGGCTGTGGCTCCCGGCATCCCGATATAGTCAGTTGACTCCATCACTGACTATTGGGGGCGAGTCTTTGGCCCCCACTGAAAGGGCTCGCAATCTGGGAGTCCTCCTGGATAGGCAGCTGTCTTTGGAGGAACATCTGACGGCTGTTACCCGGGGGACCTTTTATCAGGTTCGCCTGATTCGCCAGTTGCGGCCCTTTCTCGATCGGGATTCCTTGTGCACAGTCACTCATGCCCTCGTCACCTCTCGCCTTGACTACTGCAACGCTCTCTACATGGGGCTCCCCTTGAAGAGCACCCGGAGGCACCAGCTGGTCCAGAATGCAGCAGCGCGGGTAGTGATGGGAGCAACATGGCGCTCCCATGTAACACTGCTCCTGCGCAAGCTGCACTGGCTCCTGGTGGTCTTTCGGGTGCGCTTCAAGGTGTTGGTTATCACCTTTAAAGCGCTCCATGGCATAGGGCCTAGCTATCTGCGAGACCGCCTGCCACGACCGACGACCTCCCATCGACCCGTGCGCTCCCACAGAGAGGGCCTCCTCAGGGTGCCATCAGCCAAACAATGTAGGCTGGTGGCCCCCAGGGGGAGGGCCTTCTCTGTGGGGGCTCCCACCCTCTGGAATCAGTTACCCCCGGAGATAAGGAGAATCCATGACCTCAATGCCTTCCGTCGTTCCCTGAAAACCCATCTTTTTCAGCAAGCCGGGTTGGCTTAAGAAGAAATTTTTAAATTTTTAATTTTTTTTAATTAGTCTGTGATTTTTAACTTTCGGGCCAAAATTTATATTTATTTTTAAATGTTTTAATATTTGTATTCTATGTTTTTTATCTTGGCTGTACACCGCCCTGAGGTATATAAATTGGAAATTAAATTAAATTAAATTAAATCACCTAGAATCTTTTTGCAGTAATGTTATTCCAGTCTGTACACGCATTCTGGAATTTACCTGTATGGATCAATTCTTTTATACTTTGATATATTTTTTTTAATTATTTTTCATTTATGAATATCTGAGGTTCAAAAAATAAATCAAAATACCTTGTCTCTGCAGGTGCCAAATTAGGATCCAGAGAAACTGTCTCAGTTGTAATTTCCACTTTTCGTACACTCCCAAAAAAATCAGTTATCAAGACATTGTCAGGATTTCTCTGAAACAGATCTGTCCGGTGTCCAGGTGTTGACACACACAAACTTTTAGGGCATACCTGAAACTATAAAGAAGATACTTCATTTCAAATCTTCATGAAAACCTTTGCTGCATTTCTGTTCCCAACTGCTGTGTTTTGTCCCTACAATGATCATCCAATACCACTATACAATTTGTGACATGGTTTTTCAATTCCCCAATAGGAATAATATTGAAATCTAACTAATTTTATTCATTTTTAGAGTGAAAGGATTAATTTAACAGAACTGACAAACCATATTTCTATCACTGGTACATTGTTACAGAGTTACATGTATTTCTTCTCCAAATTACAGATTCTAGTTATTTGAATAATTTTCTAGAAATCCATAATTTGGTGTTATATTAAAATCAATTTACCTCTAAACCAATCAAATCCTAGCTGGAAATTAGCACAGTTTCTAAAAATGACTGTGTGCCCCATTGAAGAGTATAAAGAACAAAGCAAGAATAGAATATTCAAGCATTGGACATCTATCTATCTATCTATCTATCTATCTATCTATCTATCTATCTATCTATCTATCTATATCTACCTACCTACCTACTTACCTACCTAGAAACCACCCATCTTACTCGCAATCCCAATAGCTGAACTCTACGAACTATTCTAAAACCATTTATTAATCCTACATGTGCTATTGAGAAGCGAATCCAACAATATTTAATGTGGTCACATATCTGGAAATGTGAACAGGGTTATAACTCTACGTTTTCCTAGATATAAAAAGATAAAGTAAAATTTAAAACTGTTAAAACTGAAGTCCTTGTAAATCTGCTATAAGATCAGCAAACTGTACACTGTAATTTCTAACTCACTGGCCCATTTTCACAATATTTCCAAGATGGCACGTTATTTATCTGTTAGTTCTGTAGTTTCTAGTAAGTTAATTGATTTCAGAAAATACAAAGTTAATGAGACAAACTTGTTCAGAATGGAATAATGTGTTTATCATTATAATACAGGTAGTCCTCAATTTATAACTGCTCACTTAGTGACCATTCAAAGTTGCAACAAACCTCCTCAGGCCTACTTATAACCCAGTTTTAAGGTTCCAATGGCTGCCCCCCCTCCATAGTCATGTGACGACATTATGGGTGCTTGGCAACAGCCCCACATTTACAACTGTTTGCAGCATCCTGCTATCACATGATCATGATTTTTGGAATTTTTTGCCAAAAACCAGTATTTACTTCCAATTTCTGGTAAAAAATGCTCTTTGGGGAAAATGACAATCACTTAATGATTGCCAGATTCCCTAATCACTGGCACAAAAACAGTCATAAAATCAGGCATGGTCACACTTAACCGCCATGACTTACAAAGGCTCAATTATGGTTGTAAATCAATGATTACCTTTACATTCTTCATTCTCAAAATTATACCCTATATATCCTTTAAAAATAGATTTTTGTCAGATTTAATAATGAAACTTCTTTCTCAGATGAACACTGATTGCTTACTCATTTCTATATCACTATCAAGCTTGGCAATGTGAGCTGTTTACTGCAAAATTGATGCCATCTTTTCTAGTGACAAGATAACCTGCAACTGCATCTGTAAACTTAAATACTAAATGATTTAACACAGCTGCTCTCTCATGTGGAAAAAGACTTTGAGATTTAGATTCACAACTCATATCTTTTGGCATATTATGTTAAGCAAGATTGAATTTAAAGAGGGCATCGCTCAAATCTGCAAAACAGGATATGAGTGGATAGCATGTGCACCAGAACCTTTTGCTTAACATAATATGAAAGATTTTGAGAGACAAGCTAATCCTTATCTATTAATATATGAATATATAGATATGTCCAATATCGCTGCTTCATATCACCTGGCTATACATGTATGCAGAATTTCCATTTAGGTAAAAAAAATCTGTTATAAAAGATCATATATGGAAGAATGGCCAGGAATCTGTCTTCTCCTTAGGCATCAGTGGAAAATTTTCATCATATGCTACATAGCACCTCAACCTTAACTGCACCACTGAATACTTGGAGCTCTGCTGCATAATTCCAATTTTAAGAAGGCTTCCAGAAGAGGTATGGTCCTAAATCTTCTAACCATATTAACATTTCAAATAAATGAAAAAAAGCTTCCTAAGCATGCCTACCAGAGTGAGAATCCTTCGCAATTCAGTGAGATTTACCTCTTGGAGGGAGCGGGGGAGGAATCATGTTTAGGATTTGATTCTGAATGTTGCTACCATGTTTCCCCAAAAATAAGACTCTGTCTTGTATTTTTTTGAACCCCAAAATAAGCACTTGGCCTTATTTTCCGTGAGGTCTTTTTATTTTGGGGTGCGTGGAGGAAGATGGGGCTCTTCTTGCCATCTTACCTGATTTCCAGCTCTGCATTTAAATATTTTCGGGGAGGGTTTATTTTCGGGGGGAGGCTTATTTTAGTGCATGCGTTCCAAAGGGCTTATTATCAGGGGATGTCTTATTTTCGGGAAACAGGGTAGTTATTTACCACACAAAAGCAAGTTTGGGTAATTAATTTTCCCAAGAGGCACATGAGATTGATTGATTGATTGTAGGGCACATTCACATCATATTTCTGCAAAAAGGAACTGAGAAACTGGGACTGTTGCAGAAGGCCACAATGCCCCCTGCCACAAATGCCTTGCCCTGCTCTCTGCTGCTGACATCCTGCCGATATTCACAGACTAAAGCCCCACCCCTTGCCAATGATTTTCCACCTCCAAGGCTGCCAGAACCTGCCCCACACTGCTGAGAGCCATATTGGGACTGCCCATCGGCCATAAAATGCCCAGATCCTTTCTATTGGCAGATCTCTCTTCTACTAGTCAAATCCATGGAGCTCTCTCAGTGGTGTCAAACTTGCGGCCCACAGGCCAGATTAGAGAGGAACAAGTTATTCTTTTAGCAGCTTTAGTGCTCCATATATGCCAAGTACCACTGACTGGCCCCGCCCAGTTTAGTGAAGAGGAAAAAATCCCGATAAGTCACGTGATGCCGCCATCAAGCCGCAGGTTTGATACCCCTGAGCTATCTCATATTATTAGATTATTTGCTCTATTACACAGGATCTTTCCAGAACCACAACCAAAAATCTTCCTAGCAACTACAAACTTGATTCTTTAATTAGACATGGCAATCACATTATTTGCTCATTGAGATTTATGTTCTACCAATCACTTATGCTTCTTTTTACACTCTGCAATTAACTCTTACATTTAACTTCAGTCAAAGCTAATATGTTTTTCAGCTTGAGTCAGGAACCTAGCAATGTTCTGAATCTTGCATAATATAACTTTTTAATATAATTGAGCTGAAAGACGGCATTATATGCAACAGTCTAAAAACAATTCAAACTTCAAAGTACAGTGGTTGTAATGAAAAACATAGCTTTGCTACTAAGATTCCATGGCATAAGAGGACTATTTTTTAATGAGCTAATGTAGATTTAAGTCCTAGATTTAAGGCTAATTTGAGCCTTAAAAAGCAAAACTCATTTTGGGGGTTTAAAACTAGAAAAAAATGATTTTCCCAACTTGACGAAATACAGTGACAATGGGAGAAATAGGAAAGGATGTTAAAAGGATTATGTAAAACTATACAAAACACACAGCTTTTCAGTAGTGGTTTCATGAATAGCAAGTTAAATAAGTATTTACCAGGTCATTCATATTTGTCTGGCTTGCTGGATTAATTTCTTCTAAAAATTCCAAGACGTAAAATGTATATCTATCCATCAAATGGACGCCAATGCCAAGATCTGGTTGATGCTTCAAAAAGAGAATGTTGTTATAAATACCAAATTTATTATATATAAATGTTTAGCAATGAAGACCGAACAACACAATCTTATATCTACATCCTCTGTCAACAGCTGATTAACCTCTATGAGGTAACTATGAATAGCTACTATGTAGTACAGAAAGGAACACAAATAAATAAGGCCAAGCAAAATACTGTATATGAATGTGCTGGAAAGGAACTATATAGAGCTGTAACACTAGCTTTATATTTTAATCTACCAAACCTGGACTAAGAGAAAGGCAGCAATCTTTTACCTACTTCTCTTATCATTCAAAATTTATCCTTCATTGAGAGTGTCATAGTTCCATAGAAGTGCTTTTAGCCTACCAAAATATGCAATAAAATATACCAAAGTTCTCAAAAAAGAATTGTGAAAGTCATTACTTCCTGGAAGGTTGTAAATAACCTAAAGTAGGGTCATAATTTCGTTTTTATTTTTTATTTTTAATCTTGCTTTTCTTTAGAACACTATTATTAATTCTCGTTCCATTATAAATGCAGTATTTTCCAGCAGAAGCAAAATTCCTATTAAATCTTATACAGCTAGATACCCACCAAACTAGGATAGATTTTCACTTGGTGACTGTTATCTATATATAGTTAACATATGAAATGATAACACTTACAGAAAGTGAATCTTCTCCAACCTGGCTGCTAGCCAAAGCCATTATATTGGGAGAATAAAACCGTTCGTACATGGATGCTCCTTGGCATGTATCAATGATAAACAGCAATTCATTGTACCTAGAAGGGGAAAAAAGCATCCTTTATGCCTGTATATGCCAGTTGGGCCCTTACTAGTAAAGCCCTTACTAGTGTATAAGAGATTAGCTATGTCTTCCTTTATCCATCAGCTGCGGTGACTTCATCCAGCCTTGTAAATAAAATGCTACTTTAAAATAAAGTATTCCTGGAGATTTTGCCTCCAGGATTTTTGCCAGAATTAACAGACAATAATGTACCTTTATAAACTATCCTGTTACATCACCATTGCATAGAAAAAAGTACTGGTGATTAAATACACAATCCAAGGTGTGTTTTATTCAAAAGTAAAATCCTAAAATCTTACATTAAGGCAGCTCTATGTCAATATTTAATCTCCTGAAGTCTTGTGTAGGCTTCCTTTTGCAAAGGATCTGTCTCTTCATTCAGAACCAAAATAACAAAGGTTTTCGATTACTACTTCCTTTGATTAACTATTATGCAAGACTATACATACTTTTTGATCTATACAGATCTGCATATATATTTTTCTAGATCTTCAACTATAGATCTTGCTATAGTTGGGTTCATGCAACCCCAATATAAACTTATCCTTCCAATAAGTTAGGATAGGTTTGGAGAAATCTCTCATACTTGTAAGTTGAGTTGCATAGCAAAGTAACTCTTTCAATATATTTGCATAGCCGTAATATCTAAGATTTAATCCTTATATCTTGGATGCCAGGTGGTATTTTAAAGATCAGTGATGCAAATCACCCAATAGATCAGCCTGTATTTTCAAACCAACCAATCAAAAACAAGCACCAGCTTTGACAGACATTTCTGTCTGTCCAAGATTCATGCAAAAGCCCAGTGAATTCATGACTTGCCTTGCACAGAGGACCTTAATGCTTAGCTGTACAATCTGCTAGAGCAGTGGTGGCGAACCTTTTACTCACTGAGTGCCAAACAGGTCCGTGCTTCATGAGCTTCATACACACACATGCCACCTGTGCTAATGTATGACTCCTCCCCATGCGCTGCGTGTGCAACTGCACCATCTGTGCATGTGCACAGCTTTTGCACGTGCGCCCCACCATGCACTGCGTGCACAATCGCAACATGTGTGCATGCACATGGTTTCCATGCGTGCAATGCACATGCATGAATGCTGTCTGCACATGTGCATGCTGTGCAGCAGTACTCTCATGCACATGCACAAACACATGCAAATGCACAGGAGAGCTCCGAAGACCAGCTGGGTCCCTTGAATTGCATGCATGCATGCGCACCAGAGGCCGGACCACCAGCTGGGACATGCGCACATGCACAGCTGCAGGTGAGTTGGGCGACAGCTCACATGCCCGGAAAAATGGCTCTGCATGCCACTTCCAGCACACATGCCATAGAGTTCGTCATCCTGGTGCTAGAGCTACATTATCCATAATATCATAAAAGATAAAAATGTGAACACTGTTAATACAGATGTTGACAGTGCTGTTAATTGTAGAGGCGAATAACTGACCAGTTAAGACTTGTATAAGTAATAGTATATGAATTTTTGCTAAAACCTATGGTTGCAAATACATGTACTAAATGAAATGAAAATTGTAAATGCATTCTAGGTAGATCAGAAGAGGCAGAAAAATGCAGGCACACTAGAAAGCAGGGGTTAGAAATTACCTCCTTTTCTGCCACATTTGTTCAAAGGCATCAGCGAGTTCCACATTCGTGATTTCTTCCGAATCTTGAAATTTCAAGAAACCATTCCCACCATGACCTTGATGGAAAAAAAAAAGTCAGGATATTCTCAAAAATATTTTCTGAAACCTTCAAACAAAACAGTTGGCATCCAACTAGAACAATGCATAAATATGCTCTCGCCCACCAAGGGAGCTTATATTACAGCAGATGAAAGAAGCAAGGCAAACAAAAGGGTAAGCAATTGCTTTGTCCTTTGGAACTCAGCCTGAGCAAGCTGAGAAACCCAATCAATTCAGATTTAACATTTAAGAAGTCTGTATTACCCACATCCCTCCAAACCTCCCCTGAGTCACTGCAACTACTAATATATATGCAGCCACACATCTTGAATTCTCTTTTAGATCTGGATTTCCAGAATAATAATATATACTGTAGTTCCAAGCTAAGTTAGAACAATTCCTATAGTGCTTGAACAGAGTGTTTAAACATTCACCATATTCAAACATGTGCTGGGCTACATTTTTAAAAAATTATGATTTTCTGAATAAACCACTGATTTGCAACACGTACAATCCAAGGATCTCAGTATCCCTTTGGCCCATCTCACCATGCAGATCCCAGGACTGAATAGGAATGAGTTTTTAAATGAGGGTGGGGATGGAGGTACCAATGTGTTGTTTTTTGCTCGTGTAACATACAACTGAAGACCAGTTCTTGCACTGACTGCATTTTAAAATCCTAGTTTTACCCATATACATATTGATGACTGCAATATATATATTTTAACATGAGAACAAAAAATGATGGAAACAGTTACTAAGGCTATGTTTCTGTGCATGAATCATTGCCTATAATGAATATTAGTAAAGGACAGGGCTTGTATTAGGCTTTTCTACAGAAGACAAGTGTGAGATAAACACAAGTCCCTCAGGGATTTCTACAGTTCTCACCTTATTTAAACAAATCTCATCTAAACCTGGCTATCTCCAAGGTCAGAGTGGTGATGGGTCCTTTGAGGGATATGCTTGTCTTTTGAGTAACTATTGGATTTTTTTCCAGACTTTTATTATATAATTCTGTATTTCTGTTGGGTCTTTATTGTAATGTTTCGTATGCTGCTCAGAGTTGGAGGGAATCACATATCATAATAACCATAAAATTATTAGTTGTGCTTTTAACTAGTATGATATGTGACTTAACCCCTACCCTAACATTGGTAAGCTATAAATCAAAAATTAGGACAGAATGTGGATCTGTCCACTGTGTGATGCATCAATCAGCAAAATAATTACATTGGCCTTTTCCAAACTGATGCAAATGGCCATTTTAGATGATTATGAAATGTTTGAATGTTTATTGGCCACTGTTGAGGATTCTTAGAACTAAATCCAACCCATACAATCAAACTAAGATACTCCACACATACAATCAAACAAACATTTCCAAGACAACTTACTCTAGATATCTGAGACTCTCAAAAGTTGAACTCATTCTGTATTTAATTCACTATTCAAGGGTTCAAGATCAATTGCAGGCATAAATGTTAATTATATTTCAGGGATTAGACAGATTAGCACTGGTTATGCCTCAATATACATATACATTTCATAGCTTGAATTCACAAGAGACATCTAGTTTCAATTTTCCTGATACAGACATGCCTTTAGTCATTCTAATACAGGTAGTCCTTGATTTATGACCACAATTGAGCCCAAAATTTCCATTGCTAAGCAAGATAGCTATTAAGTGAATTTTCCCCCATTTTACAACCTTTCTTGCCACCATTGTTAAGCGAATCATTACAGTTGTTAAATTAGTAACATGGTGGTTAAGTGAATCTGGCTTTCCCTATTGACTTTGCTTGTCAGAAGGTCAGAAAATGTGCTCATTACAACCATCATAAATACATTCCAGTGGCCAAGCAATTTTGATCACGTGACCACGAGGATGATACAACGGTCATAAGTATGAAAAACTGTTATAAGTCACTTTTTCAAGTGCCATTGTAACTTTGAATGGTCAGTAAACAAACGGTTCTCAACTGAGAACTACTTGTAAATGTACCAAAGAGTAAGCTACAAAGGAAATATGCAGTCTCAAAGCAGAACAAATTAGCCCAACTGTCAAAGCTGTGGAGGTGTTTCCATTATTATCATTATTATCATCATCATCATCATTATTAT
Source organism: Arizona elegans (assembly GCA_022577455.1). Lineage (NCBI taxonomy): Eukaryota > Metazoa > Chordata > Lepidosauria > Squamata > Colubridae > Arizona > Arizona elegans. Next base: position 132,308,718 of record JAKOOJ010000002.1, on the reverse strand, counting down.
TATTATTATTATTATTATTATTATTATTATTATCTTCTTTATTCATTAAATATGAAACTCAAGTCAACTGAACATTCAAAAATGCATCACGAATACATTGACTGGTGCTAGTGGTTGATACAGGTTGCTGTCAGGTATCAACCAAGTACCTTCTTAAGATGTATGATGTTCCAAGTAGCGGTTTTTTGCAGTTCCGTTGGTGTTATTGCAGGAAGCTGCACTTTGCTGATGTATGTTATAAAATTCTTGGACATGGTACCAAGTGCCCCGATGACAATGGGTATCACTGTTATATGTTTCATCCATAGCCGTGTAGTTTAGATGGCCAGGTCGCGATATTTCATGATTTTTTCCAGTTCTTTTTGTTTGACTCTGGCATCTCCTGGTACCGTGATGTCAATAAATGGTATGTTTCAGTTTTCGACAACTGTGATATCTGGCATGTTGTGTTCCAAGTGATGATCCGTCTGTATTCGAAAATCCCACAATATCTTCACCTTCTCATTTTCTATAACCTTTTCTACTTTACATTCCCATGACTTTTGGGATACACGTAACTTGTATTTTTTACATAATGACCAGTGGATTAATTTAGCAACTTGGTCATGTCTAGCTTTGTAATCAGTTTGTGCGATTTTGATTTTGATTATTATTGTTGTTGTTATTGTTACTACTACTACTACTACTACTACTACTACTACTACTACTATTATTATAGGAAATGACAAAGAAAATACAATTACCTGTCATATATATGAGAATATTGCTTCTGTCATCAGAAAGCAAACGTTTGGAACGAGGTGCACTTGCTGGGATTCGGCCTGTTAACACTCTCAAAAAATTTTCCACAGTAACCTAAACGAGACAGCATCCTGTTTGCATTTAATCTTACAGGAATTATTTTCAAATGAATTGTCCAACAAAATATACACTACTGCATATTACAGCTCATTAACGTATTATTAGCTCAGGTTAAGTTGACATATTTCAGCCTCCATAATATACATTCAGTGCTTTGAACACCTGTCAAACTTTATGATTTAATCTCTGGGAACAATTTCAACATTTTCTTACCATCAACACAACTATGTGTTGCCATGGAAAAATGCTCATAATCATATTTTAAAGCTTTAAATTCTGCATGACAATTATGGAACACAACATTCCAGTGATTAAAAATATTTGATCATAAATTATAAATCTGCCCAGCAAAAAAAAAAAAAGTCCTACCTTGTTTCCCGGAAAACAAGACCTCTCCGGATAAGCAGCCCAATTGGGCTTTTGAGTGGCTGCACTAAAATAAGCCCCCCCCCCCCCCCCCGGAAAATCCCCCCCCCGAAAATAAGTGCTCCCCAAAACTATTTTACCGCATGCACAGCCGGTCCTTGCCATTTCCTCTGATTAGGGTTAGGGAGACAGAGCTGGAAATCAGGTAAAATGGCAAGAGGAGCCCCATCTTGCTCCATGCACCCCAAAATAATAAGACCTCCTCGAAAATAAGGCCAAGCGCTTATTTCAGGGTTCAAAAAAAAAAATAAGACAGGGTCTTATTTTTGGGGAAACACAGTACTATGAACTCTCAAACCTCACACCTACTAGCTCTGAAAATAATTTTCAGAGCTTCTAAATTCTAATTCTAAAGTTCCAAAAGTACTCAGAAAACCATACTAGTTTTCTGAGTACTTTTTTGAGTTGAGTGCTCAAAATCTCAATTCCTATACTGGAGTTGTCCTGGAGTTGTCCTGTAGGCCTCATTTAGCAGGAATTGGCACTGGCAGGTTTGTCTTTAAGCAAAGTGGTTGCTAAGTGGGAGATCATGTGACCACATCTGTACTTTCCAGCTCACAACTTAACAAAAATAATCCATTTCACACCTTTAATCTTTAGTCATACTATACAATTCTGAGTTTTGTGGTTTGTCTTCTATACCTGCTTTAAAAGGTTTAGGTAGGATCATCGCTATGTTCAACTATTAATCAAGGGAAAAATATATCAATTTTCATGTATTGATATATCCCACTGATTAAACAATGATTTTACTAGATTTGGTAGGCTAAAGATTTTGATACCAGAGTATGTGAAGTTCTAAAACTCATACATCATTTTGAATTTTCTTATTTATTTTATTTATTATTTACATTTTTATACTGCCTTCTCCCGAAGGACTCAGGGCGGTGCACAGCCACAATAAAACACGTATATCCACAAAATTTAAAAACAGTTTAAAACATATTAAATAATTTTGGCCCAAATTAAAAACTAAAACACCCATTAAAATTCGTTATTAAGCCAGCCCAGCCTGTTGAAACAGTAAAGTCTTAAGGGCACGGCAAAAGGTACGTAAGTCAGGGATCATACGAATCTCCGGGGGTGAAGAATGTGCTGAAGAACATCTCTGAGGCCCAAGAAGTTACAAGTTCTCATCAAATCAATTGACTTAAATGTTATCTCCTTCCTCATTACCTTTTCTACATTTTAATAAGGAATGTATTAAAGAATTAACCTCATAATTTCTGTAATCCACTTCCACGTCATCTCCGTAGACATTCAGTTCCATGTTTTTGTGACTAAACACAGTGGCTGGAGCAGGATTTCTTGGATTGCAGGCCATATCATCTGCTAGCATTAAGACTATATGACTGATTGGGGAGAAAATAAATGAATTTGAATACCAATTTGAGTGCAGTAGCAACACAAAGCCTCAATAAACATATATGGTCTGCTAACTTTGAAAGGTTGTTTCTTTAATCCTCTTTTCTATGCAAGGCATTCTGTGACTAAGCCAAAACTTCACACAGAATGAAGAAACAGCTTTTAAAAGTTAATAAGGCTAACATTACTGTATTTGCACATGAATTCAATTCCATGCAATTTACAAAACTCAATAATACTTCAAAACAAGAATAGGTGGATGGCTCATCCTAGAAATCAATCTGGGTTTTTTTCTCTCATTGTACTCATCAGGTTTCTTCATCAATGTTTTAACATTAGCATAGATGCTAATGTAGGGAGCAAACCATGGCCAGTTGGCAGATCTATCTTATGCAGAAAGTACCGGGTTCAGTCTTTAGCATCCCTAATTAAGGAGCAATATTGGATAGTGCCACTTACAATATGTTTGACAATTTAGTTAAACTTGGGAATCCATCTCATATTTATGCCCCTGAAAAAAAAATCTCTCTCCTGTTCTCAGACAATTTTTGAAGCATGCTATCAAACCTGGAAGATCTTTTTGGCTATACTATCTTTATTAATTCTGGGCATTTCTTTAATTGATTTGGATCTAAATGTCCCAAAGGTGCTTTTTCAAAAGGCAACTGGACTTCCTTTGTTTTTCCTTGATGATGTTACACTTCTCATCCAAGAAGCTTCTTCAGTTCTGACTGAATAGTGGGGAATGGAACGATTCCAATTCCTTGCATTCATTAGCATTCGTTTTGAGAGTCGTTGAGGCCACTTGGAGGTTTATCTGTACCCACAGGATCACCTGAATACTGCAAATGGGTGTGGAATCTTTTTGGAATTACTGTTGTACACAGGAGATAAATGTCATAAACCTTCCCATTTGTTGAGAAGAGGACTGTTCAGTTTTAATGTTGATGCTCTTTTGACCCTTCTTTCAAACCAGAGGTCCTCTCTGGCCATGCTATCTTCAAAAGAGTAAACTTTGTCTTTCAAATGGAGTTAGACCATTTGTCCTGATGGGTTTGTTCTCCTATGTTATGTTATGCCATGTGTTTATAAAGTGCTTGTTTTGTTTCTCCAATGTTACATGCTTGTTTTTGTGTCTCCAATGTTACATGCTTGTTTTTGGTTTTCAAAAAAACAACAACAAGCACTTCATAAACACAAGGCATAACATAGGAGAACAAACCCATCAAGACAAGATTTAGCAATCTATCTGATTAGATTAATTTTAACATTAGAAAAACTTAAAATTAAACAGTCCTCTCTGAAGAACCTTCTTGGATGAGAAGCGAAACAACTTCAAGGAATAACAAAAAGAAAGTCCAGTTGCCTCTTGAAAAAGGACCTTTGGGACAACCATGACATGAGTGACTGAGAATCTCCATAGACACTTATAGATTGAATATACATCCTTTATTATAGTTCTTTATTCAGAAAGCTGTCCTTTAGATTAATTAATTGCTTTCTTGCTTTTGCTCCTGAACTTTCCTTTGTAAAGAAACAATGTTATCTATTGTACAGCAAAGTTATAAACAGGTTTTTTTATCCTTATGAACGTATTTCAGATTTGTTCCTTTTCTAGATTTGTCCTTTCTTTTTTTCCAACACGTAATGGTCACTGTGTTTATATCCCATCTCTTCAGTTTGCAAAAATGTCTATGCAACATGGTCACATTTACATTTTTGAGTCACCTGAATTCATAATTCTTCACACCAGTCTTGGCACCAGTCTTTCTGGGTTTATTAACAAAAGTGGGGGCTGCTTTCCAAGAGTATGTTTCTCCTTTTCTCATCCAGGGAGGTATAATATTCTGCCTTTTTAATATTTCCTAGAATATTTCATTCTTCTAGGACCGTGATGGTGAACCTATGGCACGTATGCCAGAGGTGGCACATATAGCCATATCAGTGGGCATGACAGCTTAGCTCTGGTGCATGTCAGCTGATTTTCTGGCCTTATGGGCCCACCAGAAGTAGGGAAACAGGCTGTTTCCTGCCTCCAGAGGGCCTGGGGGGTTGGGGAAGGCTCATTTTTCTTTCTCACATGGCTCACCTCTCTAGGAGTCTCTGGAGGCTGGGGACAGCAAAAAACGGCACTTCCTGTCCCACCAGGAGTTGGGAAATGGGCCGTTTCAGGCCTCCAGAGGGCCTCTGAGGGAGTGGGAAAGGCTGTTTTCACCCTCCCCAGATGCACAGAGAGGATCTGGAGCCAGGTGAGAAAGAAAAACAGGCCTACTGGGCCATCGCGTGCCAGGAGCGGGGGAGGGGGGTTGCACGCACATGCACAGTGCTGGGCACATAGAATTATGGGTGTGGGCACACACACACACACAAACCTCCCCTGCCCCCCCCCCCCGGCACACAATGGCAAAAAGGTTAGCCATCACTGTTCTAGGAGAGGGGTGCGTGTTAACTTTCTACACCTATGTATGTTCAATAGAAAAGTCCTCCATAGAATAATAGCTACTCATGTCGTGGGAGCACATTTTCATGTAAAATAACCTCATGCTTTAAAAATAAAATGTGCTGAAGAAGTCAACTTAAACTGCAAACTAGACCTTAGTTATGACTTGATAAATGTATCATATGCAAAATTTTAGTTTTTCTATGCAGGGTCCACATTTTAATTTCACAGGATACTTAAATTTCAACAAATTCATAGTAATATGGATTGCATCTATTTCAGATCATCATCATCATCTGGTTAACTATGCAATGAACCATAATCATAATTATTGTATGTATATGCCACCTGACTTCCAACAACTCAGGGCAGTTTACAAATTGTTTAAAAAAGCACATCTTTTCTAAAAAATTCCAAAAGAAGCACAAGAAAACAGAGATGGCAAAGATGTGACCTATATTGTGGTTACTATGGTACTGGATACCCACTTTCAGCTCAAGGTTTACTAGTAATTCTTAATATTTTAGAAGGTTATAATATATAATATTCTAAAAAGTTGATTGAAGCCTATAATAAAGATATTTGATTTGAATATTCTGAATTATTTACAACTAATTAATTGTATTTTAGAAATCTATAACATCCAGGATATTTCAACTTCATTCTTTTATACATACATACATACATACATACATACATACATACATACATATATATTTCCTTTTAGAACCTGTCTAATGAAAATGCATAGATATAAAAAAAGAATGAAAGACTAAAACAAGTGTGGGATCACCTTAGCAGAGTAACTACCTTATTTGTACTTGATACCGTTTTAGAAAGTTCTTCTTACCTATCAGGAATTCCAAGTCTCTTGACACTTCTGTAAACTGAGAGAGTATTGGCCACATGGCGATAGTTAAACCAGAATCGAGATGTGCACACCTAAACACATTAAGAGACAAATATATATGAGCGTACTTATGTATGTGTATATGTGTGTACACACACACACGGAGGGAGGGAGGGGATAAGAATAAATTCTGCAGCTATAATGCAACAACATGACTGTGCAGAAATAAATGGGCCACTGAGCTACAGCTTATTTGGAAATTTCACGAAGGATGAATTCTGTCAAATTGCAGAGCTGTTCTCTCTCAACAGAAGACTAATGCCTCCAGTATAATCTTCAAAGACCTCCCTACTCTATATACTTCCTACAATATACAGCATTAGTAAATTAATAAATCATGGTCAAAATGAGTATGTTGGCTATTTTTTTCTGAAAAACTTCTGGAAAAGTTTCATTTTTTTAAAAAAAAAGCATTGGTGATAGCTAATGCTTTACAGGTATTTAAGTAGAATTATTTTTATATTTATATTATCATATTTATATTATTATCAGATCCAATCCACTATCTTTGCCCACTTTGTCCCAATCCACTATCTTTGCATGAAAAGCAATTTTATCACTGTGGAGTCAAGCAATCTTTTCTTTACAGTGGTACCATTTGATATATTCCCATAGATTTGTTTAATTTGTTTAGGTTCAATTAGGCTGGGTTATCTTACCAGAACGGCCCAGTTGTTTGTATGACCACTTCTAAAAAATTGTTCTGCTTGATCCTGAAGAGAAAATATAGAAATTATACAAATAAATAAAATAGCATCACATGCACACAAACACAAATTCCATAAATATTTTAAATATGTTTTTATCAAATCAAAAGTTATTTTTTTACTTTATTGGAAAACGTTAATTAGTATAAGCATCATACCAGTTGATATATTTATGAAATTGTACAGAACAATCCTGTGTATGTTTACTCCAAAATATGACTCCCTTTTTAGAAGAACTTTTTCTCCATATAAGTTTGCTTTGCTTTAAAGAAATCTTTATTCTGGTAGCACTGCATGTATAAAAAGCCTTTCATGAATCATATCAAAGAACAACAAAGAATTTTCTCCATCGTCTTGAAACTTGATCAAAGATGGCAACCAAAGAGGAGAAAAAGAACAAAACAAAAGCAGAAAATCATAAGAAATGCTTAAGAAGACCCAGATATCCCAGTTAGTAAAATTTAACTTTGATTTCAGTACTGAAAATATTTGCAATATAAAAAAAATTACAATTCCTTAATGCTATTTCACAATTTTATTTATTGAAAAGTCTTCACACCACAAACAATACATACATACATACATACATACATACATATATATATATATATATATATATATATATATATATATATAGGTCTTTGGTTATTCGGGTCTTCTCCCACGTAAAATTGGAAGTGTCTTGGCGACGTTTCGACGAAGTCTCATTCGTCATCTTCAGGCTGGTGTTCTCGGCTTTGTGCTTCCAGGAGCAATGTGAGATCGCAGCTGTCTCTTCCTTTTAACTGCTAGTGGGGGTGTGAGCTGATTGGGTGGGAACTTGGCTGTGTTCTGATTGGGTGGAGGTGTGTTCTGATTGGTTAGGGGCTCGGCTGTGCTCTGATTGGATGGGGGGTTGGTTGTGCTCTGATTGGCTGGGGGTGTGTTCTGTTTGGGTGGGGGCTTGGTTGTGCTCAGCTTAGTCTGAGTTGCAGGGGGATTTGAGCTGGTGAGCTGCGTTGTTGTTGTTTGGCTTCGTGTTTGTGGCCGTGCGAGCTCTTCATGGTGGGTGTCAGTCTGCTTCATGTATGGATTGGAGAGGTTTAAAGTGGCTAATGATGCAGCTGCAGTCTGGCTTCTGGTCCTTGGTCGTGGCTCATTATCAGTGTGGGTTTGAGTCTGCTTTCTGCGTGGTTGTGTGGTGGTGACATCCTGTGTGGCTCTCGTGAGTGTGGGTCTGGTGTCATTCGTCGTGTTAGGGACCCGTTTGTCAATAAGGGCGGGTTTCCAAATGGCTGGTAGGCGGGAGGTATCGTCTCGTTTGTTCATGCTGTGTGGGCGTTTTTCTATCTCGATGGCTTCTCTGATTATTCTGTTGTTAAAGTGTTCAGTTTTGGCGATAGTTCTGGTCTTTTTAAAGTCAATATCATGTCCTGTGGCTTTAAGGTGTTGGACCAGGGAAGAAGTGGGTTCTTCTTTTCTGACTGAGTTCTTGTGTTCTTCTATGCGTGCACTTATTCGTCTGTTGGTTTGTCCGATGTATGTGGTGGGGCAGGCGGTGCATGGGATTTCATATACTCCTTGATTTTCTAACTCAATTTTGTCTTTGGGGTTCCTTAGGATGGTGGATATTTTTCGGTTTGTGCAGAATGCTGTCTTGATGTTATGTTTGTGGAGGATTTTGCTTATTCTGTCTGTGGTGCCTTTTATGTATGGGAGGAGGGCTTTGCCGTTTTCTTGTTCTGTGTCTTGGATTTTAGTGGGGGTTTCTTTTTGGATTAGGTTGGTGATCTTATTTCTTTGGAATCCATTGGATGTTAGTACGTTAGTGAGGGTGTGTAGTTCGGTTTTTAGGTGTTGTTCGTCAGCTAAGCGTTTTGTTCTGGAAATGAGTGTCTTGGCTACAGAGTTGATCTGGGCAGGGTGGTGGTGTGAGAGTGCGTGCAGATAGCGGTTTGTGTGTGTTTTCTTCTGGTAGATAGTGTGTCCTAGGGAGCCATTGGATTTTCTGTAGACTAAGACATCCAGGAAGGGAAGTTGGTTGTTCGCTTCTGTTTCCATGGTGAACTGTATTTTGGGGTGTAGGCTGTTGAGGTGTGTGAGGAAGTTGTCCAGTTTTTCTTTCCCATGTGGCCAGATTATGAAGGTGTCGTCCACATATCTGAGCCAGAGTTTGGGTTTATGATCAGATTTTTCTAGAGCTTGGGTTTCAAAATATTCCATATAGAGGTTGGCAATGACAGGTGAGAGGGGTGATCCCATGGGTGCTCCTTCTGTTTGTTTGTATTTCTGTCCATTATAGATGAAGTATGTGTTGGATAGGCAGTGGTTGGTCAGATCTAAGATGTGCTTGGGGGGGTTATATTTGTTTTGGATAACTGTCAAGGCTTCTTTGATTGGTACTTGGGTGAAGAGGGATATGACATCAAAGCTCACGAGTAGGTCACTGGGCTGTAAGTTTTGTTGCTTTATGATGTCTATGAACTGGAATGAGTTTTTTACGTATGAGGTGATGGATTCTGCATAGGGCTGTAGTTGTTTGGCGAGAAATTTGGCTAGGTTTTGTAGAGGTGAGCCTATGGAGCTGACTATGGGTCTAAGTGGGGTTCCTTCTTTGTGTATCTTGGGGAGACCATAAAGCTTAGGGCATCTGGATGATTTCTCTCTGGGTATGATTCTTTGCTGAATCTCTTCGCTGATGGGGGAGGCTTTTATTTTGGATCTGGTGGTTTTTTCCAGGTAGGTGGTGGGATCTGTGTTTAGGGGTTTGTATATGGAGTCTTGGAGTAGGTTGTTTAATTTGGTTTGGTAGTCAGATGTGTTCATAACCACCGTGGCGTTTCCCTTGTCTGCTGGTAGGATTATTATGCTGGTGTCTTCTTTCAGGTTAAGTAGTGCTGTCTGTTCCTCTTTGGGTAAGTTACTTTTGGGTGGCTTGCTGGTGCAGAGGATGTTGGTGATTTCGAGTCTGATTCTGTTTGCATCGTCGGGGTTGATTTTGGTCAGGCTGGTTTCAACTCCGCATATAATGGTTTCAGTGGGGATGCTTTTGGGAGCGACTGCAAAGTTGAATCCTTTGGAAAGGACATTGGTTTCGGCTTTGGTGAGGATCCTATCTGAGATGTTATGCACTGTTTGTTTCATGTGTGGCTGTGAGGGTGGAGGGGATTGTTTCTGGTGTTCTTGTAGTCTTCGGAATTTGTTGGTGTGTGTGTCTGTCTTGAGGGTGGTCTGTGTTTCGGCTCTCCAGACGGCAAGTTGTTTGGATTTGTCCCAAAGTGCGGGGTGGATCTTGTTGCTGAGTTTGAGGTGAAGTGTGAGGAGATCCTTGTTGATTCGGTCTAGGAAGAATCTTTTTCTGTGGAGTTCATTTCTGATTAGGGCTAGTTCTGTTCTTTTCAGAATGCGTTTGGTGGCTGCAGAGTTGGAGTGGAATTTCAGTTGGAAGCCTGTGGGGATTAAATTTTGATCCCCACAGGCTTCCTGTGGGGATCAAAAATGAGTGTCTTGTAGCCAAGACACTCATTTCCAGAACAAAACGCTTAGCTGACGAACAACACCTAAAAACCGAACTACACACCCTCACTAACGTACTAACATCCAATGGATTCCAAAGAAATAAGATCACCAACCTAATCCAAAAAGAAACCCCCACTAAAATCCAAGACACAGAACAAGAAAACGGCAAAGCCCTCCTCCCATACATAAAAGGCACCACAGACAGAATAAGCAAAATCCTCCACAAACATAACATCAAGACAGCATTCTGCACAAACCGAAAAATATCCACCATCCTAAGGAACCCCAAAGACAAAATTGAGTTAGAAAATCAAGGAGTATATGAAATCCCATGCACCGCCTGCCCCACCACATACATCGGACAAACCAACAGACGAATAAGTGCACGCATAGAAGAACACAAGAACTCAGTCAGAAAAGAAGAACCCACTTCTTCCCTGGTCCAACACCTTAAAGCCACAGGACATGATATTGACTTTAAAAAGACCAGAACTATCGCCAAAACTGAACACTTTAACAACAGAATAATCAGAGAAGCCATCGAGATAGAAAAACGCCCACACAGCATGAACAAACGAGACGATACCTCCCGCCTACCAGCCATTTGGAAACCCGCCCTTATTGACAAACGGGTCCCTAACACGACGAATGACACCAGACCCACACTCACGAGAGCCACACAGGATGTCACCACCACACAACCACGCAGAAAGCAGACTCAAACCCACACTGATAATGAGCCACGACCAAGGACCAGAAGCCAGACTGCAGCTGCATCATTAGCCACTTTAAACCTCTCCAATCCATACATGAAGCAGACTGACACCCACCATGAAGAGCTCGCACGGCCACAAACACGAAGCCAAACAACAACAACGCAGCTCACCAGCTCAAATCCCCCTGCAACTCAGACTAAGCTGAGCACAACCAAGCCCCCACCCAAACAGAACACACCCCCAGCCAATCAGAGCACAACCAACCCCCCATCCAATCAGAGCACAGCCGAGCCCCTAACCAATCAGAACACACCTCCACCCAATCAGAACACAGCCAAGTTCCCACCCAATCAGCTCACACCCCCACTAGCAGTTAAAAGGAAGAGACAGCTGCGATCTCACATTGCTCCTGGAAGCACGAAGCCGAGAACACCAGCCTGAAGATGACGAATGAGACTTCGTCGAAACGTCGCCAAGACACTTCCAATTTTACGTGGGAGAAGACCCGAATAACCAAAGACCTACATACAAACACCCGCGAAAACCTGAGAAAACAAATATATATATATATATATATATATATATTAAATCACTTATTTCAAATGAAAACATACTTCATTTTATCTCCGGAATTGCAGAAATTAATCTCAATGAATCAAAATTGGAAAACCAGGAAAAATGTGAATTAAGCCAGATTGATCCAATTGATCAGACATTTTTCTCCTTGAATCCTCTAAAAACAAACAAGCTAGATTGGATGGATTCCTCCTTTAACAGAACAGAAGCTTGTCATTCAGATTAAAATAAATGTATGAAGTCTGACAAGTCTTGACAGAGTCCTGCCCCACTATCAAATGCCACTCAGCCAAAACACTCAAATGATCATAAAGAAATTAATCCCATAATTTATGATCTGCAAATACCTCACAATAAAATATTTTTTCATTCTTTCTCAAGAATAATGTACTGTGCTCAAGAATGCTGTAAAATATGGCAGTAGAAATCCACAATTGTAACAGGGACTTTTTAAAATTATGCTAAGCTTATGATGAATGTTTGTAATAAATATTCTGTGTTTATTCTCTTGAATAACAGAATTAAAATTAATAAAATATTCCTAGTTGATTACCAATCTTGAACCATGCTATCCTTGTTGCAATCTCTGCATAAGAACTCAAACACTGATGTGAGATTTCCCCGAATGTCATTTATTTGATAACATCCCAGTTTCTTAGGGGCTAAAGAAAGATTATGACCTGAGTCTCTATATTTTTAACCTCTTTGTCAACAATGCTACATTTCTGTGTGATTTTTTTTTAAATTATGTGAGAGAAATAAATTATTTCCCTTTTTGCTGATAACTTGATCCTTATTTCTTTATCTCAAATCAGCCTTCAATTTTGAGTTAGTCTTAGCTAAGTTTTTTTTTAAAAAAATCATTAACTCAATGTGAAAGATTTAGTTAGACTAGCCATTATCAATCACTGAAATTGAAAGTTGGCCAATCAGTTAACTGGAACACTTAATGCACTATTTTCCCATGGTGCAAGAATCTGGATACTAAAAAAATATTTACATTTGAGATACCGAAATCTAAATGGCAATTTTATGTCCTGGAACTCATAATATCTCAAATAGATTTACTATCACAATTAATTTATTGAATTATTAGTTCAATTTTCTGTCCCTGCTTGATTCGAGATTAGTCAATCTTTGCCTTTTAGAACAAATAAGAACTAAATCAGCAAGAAATGCATTCTGTTTTCAAAATATAGTTTATCACAGTATTATGGGTTGTTTTTTTCTTTGATTTTTTGTTCTTGAACTGTTTTTCAGCCACATAAATGTTTCAAGATTGGGTTGATTAATGTCTGTTCAATCTGATTTGAGCATCACTGAAAATAATAAGACTGTTCTCTGCTATGCAATTGGAAAAAGTTAGTTTCAATTATTTAAAGCTTGTATTTAATTGCAGCCTTAAAATTTCTCTAATGTTCAACAGATGTTCAATGTCAATTCTAGGTCATTTGGAGAAAATACCACATAACTCCTAACTCTGGCCACTTAGCCATAATTTGCTTTATAGTTTGTTTTTTTTTCTGACACACAGTTTAAATGTCTAAATAGAACTCTTCGGGGAAACATTAATTTAGTTGACCTGAAAAAATGCCAGGTTTTGTTTTTTAAATCTCCAGAGCTTGGGCAAATGGATTATCATCACAGCAATGTGACAAATAAATTGAAACTACCAGTCTAATGAATACTATTTTATGTAATTATCCAGCTTGTTTTGTAATCTATGTATTCAATCCCTTCCCATCCTTGTTACAGAATTGTTGAAACAAGCTGACTGATGTGACATAAAACAAAGAAAGTACATGTTTAGTCATTCTTTTTAAAATCATTATTTCAAGAAAACATAAATCAATTAAACAGCCTTAACAAATCTAAATAAATAAATCTGCTAAAGGCTACAACCATGAAAGCCAAGCAAATCCTCCCTCTTCCAACTGAAAAGACCAACAAATAGATCATTGCTCTATTACCCCAAGTTCCTGTTGGTTTTCTCGAGAGATCCAGCCAGCTTTTATTGGAAACAAAATGCATGAATGCATGACTTCTGAATCAAATCCAGAGCAACTTGAAAATAGAAATAGCACTTAGACTTATGTGCCACTTCACAGTGCTTTACAGCTGTCTCTAAACAGTTTAGAGACTCAGCATATAGTCCCCAACTATCTGGGTGTTCATTTTAACAACCTTAAGCCCGTCAGGATTGGGCTGCCGAACTGCTGGCAGCCGGCAGTCAGCAGAAGTAGCCAGCAGTACTGCATTCTAACCACTGCACCACCATGGCATTCAAATTCAACATTCTTTTTACATTGTCATGTACACATAATGTTTTGGGAAATGGGAAGAGACTTGGTCCAATTCTCCAGGAGCAAAATGACAATGGGGGGAGGGGAGACCCGGAATATAAGAAAACATTGACATCATGCACAAGAGATATTCTTCTTGTTGTGCCATATCCATCATCGGACATTGGCGATCATGTTGGCAATCCTATTTTTGTCAACAGCCGCATGAAAAAGTGCTGCTGAATTTTGTCCAAAACAGTCCCTTAGGTTTTGAAGCCAAGATGTTCTTATACTTGCACCTCATTTGCCTTCAATCTTTCCCTGGAGGATCAAGTGAAGGATGCCGTATTTTTCTGGGTGTCACATCACATGTTCAAAATATTCTAACTTTCGCTTTTTAATGGCTTACAAGAAATATACAAAACTGAAACTGGCACTGCTACTCCATCCCCCTAACTCCAGGGTTTTGCTTGAGATAGTTGCCTAATTAATTTTTACTTTAAAGAATTGTTTATATATTTATAAAATTTATATGCAGCCTATCTTACCTCAAGATAACTCTTGGTGATTTACAATCGTAAAAATAAAAACTATACAAACTAACAGCACAAATTAGTATAAAATCCAGAACTCGGCCAATTAAAAGGAAACAGGATGGGGGCAAGGTGAGATCCGTTGTTAATTGATCAACCGCCTCCACTGTGATACTCCCCCATTGAAGCCCCAAGTTAACTGGAAGAGCCAAGTCTTAGGCTCTTCCAGAATGTCAGAAGGGTTGGGGTGAACCTTACACCAGAGGGGCGGGGGGCAAGATGTTCCATAGGGCAGATAAACGGCAGAGAAGGTCTTTCTCCTGGATCATGCCAGCTGGAATAATAAGGGTGATAGGCCCGCAACATGCCTCCTTTGCTGGCCAATCCCAGTGGAATGAGACAGTCGTGCAATAGGCCCAGACACATACCATGAAGGGCTTTAAAGGTAATTATCAATACCTTGAATTGTACCTGGAAGCAAACTGGTAGTCAATGCAGTTCATGGAGCAGTGGCGTTACATGGGCCATTCTTGGGCCCCCAAGAACTGCCGGCACCACCACCAGAACTCCTACTGGTTAAAGTTTTGCAGCATTTTAGATCTGAAGGCCAAGTAGTGATTTGGAATTTAAAAATAGTACTTGTTTCCAAGTTTTTAAAGCAGCATAATCTTTTCTCAGGATTGCAGGGTACCCCCAGTAGTTTTCCTATGATCCCAGAGAAAACACATTTGGTTCATTGCATATATTTGTACCCTCACACATTCCAAAGTATCTTTCTGCATTAGAATACAAAGTGCTGCATAATCTGATTCCTATTCAGCTATTCCCACAGAGAAAACACTGCAAAAACAGTTTTGCAGCATTACTTCTGGAATTGTAGACAGATTCCCACAATGAGAACAGTCAATGAATTGGTGAGGAGTAGTGATTAAAAGATGCTGGATAAGGAATGTGAAATGGAGCTTCTACTACATTGTACTTTCAACTTTGGAAGCTAACTGGAGACAGTCAGGTCTCTCTCAATGCATCCCACCTCAAGGTTTCTTGTTATTAAAAAAAAAAAGCCAAACAGGAAGACAGCATTATGTATGCCACCTTGAGCATTTGAATGAAAAATGGGATATAAGTGATGATGTTGATGGAGGAAAAGACCAAGATCCTGCCTCCTAGGATACCCTTGAGAAAACAAGGGGTGGAGGTTGTATCTCTTTCTCTCCATTCACACTGAGGCCTTTTTTCCTGTATTATTGCCACTAATATATATGAATGAAAACTGGGGAAATTATAGCAAAGTTGAAGTAGCAAAGTCCTAGATAATTCAAATCCATGGAATGCAAAGTATACAGATAGCCCTTGACGTGAGCCCAAAATTTCTGTTCTTAAACAAGACAGTTACTAAGTGAGTTTTGTCCCATTTTACAATCTTTCTTGACACAGTTGTTAAGTGAATCACTGTGGTTGTTAAGTTAGTAACATGGTTGTTAACTGAATTTGTCTTCCCCTCTGACTGCTTGTCAGAAAGTAACGAAAGATGATCACATGAACCCAGGACACTGCACTGCAACCATCATAAATATGAGTCAGTTGCCAAACATCTGAGTTTTGATCACATGACCACGGGGATGCTGCAATGATCATAAGTGTTGAAAACAATCATAAGTCACTTTTTTCAGTGCTGTTGTAACTTTGAATGATCCCTACATGAATTGTTGTAAGTCAAGTTCTACCTGTAATAGTGATGTACTGATGAACATGAAAACAGATAATACACTGTTAAATTATGTAATTAAAAAAAGCCAGCTGGGTGACTTGGGTCAGACACACACAATCTCAGGCTGGATGCAAATAAATAAATAAAAATAAATAAATACCTGGCCTGTCTTTGCCGCTTCCTTCCTTTACAAAGCTCAATTATTATTTAAACGTTTTCTTTCCTAATCATTCCTTCTCTTCTCATATATATATATATATAAAAAACCCAGGAAATGGGGGTTATGTGCCAGCAAGCTACCATTTTTCGTTCACTTCCCTCAGCCCACTAGAAGGATTGCTGGCTAAGTTCCACAAAAGGCAACAGCTGGGATAATTTATTTTATTATATATTTATTATATCATATGTATATGTATTATATGTAAATAATTTATTACATATACATAGTCCTTGACTTACAAGTTTATTTAATGGCCGTTCAAAGTTACAGTAGCACTGAAAAAAGTAACTTATGACCATTTTTTACACTTATGACCACTGCAGCATCCCCATAGTCATGTGATCAAATACTGGATGTTTGGCAACGAACTCATATTTATGACGGTTGCAGTGTCCCGGGATCATGTGATCCCCTTTTGTTACCTTCTGACAAGTGAAGTCAGATTCCCTTAACAACCGTGTTGCCAATTTAACAACTGCCGTGATTCACTTAACAACTGTGGCAAGAAAGGATGTAAAATGGGGCAAAAGTCACTTAAAATATGTTTCACTTAGCAACAGAAATTTTGGTTTGTGGTTTTAAGTTGAAGACTCTGTGTGTGTGTGTGTGTGTGTGTGTGTATGTATGTGGACAATACCATGTAGGAGATAATATATTAAGATAAAAATGGAATAGAATAGAATTCTTTATTGGCCAAGTGTGATTGGACACACAAGGAATTTGTCTTTGGTGCATATGCTCTCAGTGTACATAAAAAGACAAGATACACTCGTCAAGAATCACAGGGTACAACACCCAGTGACCCTAATCCCCATATCACCCTAATATGGAGAATTACAATGGGATACCTGTTATAATTCTATTTCTAGGGATGCTTGACCATTCTAACTGCTTCTGATGTGGCTGCCGTGAAATCATCCCAGGGGTTTTGGAATTTCCTGGATAAAGAGGAGCAAAGGCAGAAAGCAGCAGCAGCCGAGTACCCGCCAAAAGCCGTCAGGGGGCGGTCGACCATCCGACCTGAGCGACCCCTTGAGGAGCTAGGCCGGCCCACCCCTCCTCTCTCGCCTTCCAGGATTGCAATGACAGCCCGGAGGAAAGAAGGCAGAGTCCAGCGCTGGTGCACTCCGGATAGACATTTGCAACACCGCATTTAATTGCAAAGCGATAGACAGCTAGATTTTAAAAGTCTCCGGTCCGGGTTTTTTTTTTTGTTTTTTGTTTTTTTTTTAAGGCGGTCGCCCTTGAGCCCCCTTGGTTGCATTTGCTCAATGCAACTAAGACCAGCCCACGGAAACGGAAATTCAAGTCCTGGGTTTCAAATCCACGCCACGGTAGGAAAAGAAAAACAAAACAAAAGCAAGGGAGAAATAAAGGCGCGCAGCCCGCCGTCCTCTTTGCCCTTCCCGGCGTACCTGCGCTCCGTGACCGACCGCCGAACTGCAGCGGCTGAAGAAAAGAAGAAGCGGCAGTGCTGTTGCTGCAAGAAAAAGACACCGGCTTGGGCTGGAGGCAGCCATTTTGCCTCTCCGTAGGACCCAGGAAGGAGGAAAAGCGGTCATTGGCTACCGACGCTTAATGCAACCCCGCCTCTTTTTTCTTCTTCCTAAAGTTTGTGATTGTTTTTACTCCGGGTGTTGAGATGCCCGATGTGTAGGGTCCAAGTCGTCGGCGCCGATCTCCTACTTCTGAGCATAAATCTTAACCGGGGGAAAAAAGATCCCAATGGCGATGCTGAGCAAAAATGATTAAAAGAAAACCATTGATATTAAAATCTGTTCCCTTTGAAGCGCTTAACTGAGAAGGGTAATCAGTTAAAGATCCTTGTAGGATCTTTAACAATTGCTATCAACCTGCCTTCCATTGAAGATCTGTATACTGCACGAGTCAAAAAGAGGGTTGTGAAAATATTTACAGACCCCTCACATCCTGGACATAAACTCCTACCCTCAAAACGACACTATAGAGCACTGCACACCAGAACTAGACACAAGGACAGTTTTTCCCGGAACACCATCACTCCGCTAAACAAATAATTCCCTCAACACTGTCAAGCTATTTACTAAGCCTGCACTACTATTAATCTTCTAATCGTTCCTATTACCCATCTCCTTCCACTTATGACTGTATGATTGTAACTTTGTTGCTTGTATCCTTACGATTTATAGATATTATTTCCTGATTGTTTATTTGTACCCTATGACTATCATTAAGTGTTGTATCTTATGATTCTTGATGAACTTATCTTTTCTTTTATGTACACTGAGAGCATATGCACCAAGACAAATTCCTTGTGTGTCCAATCACACTTGGCCAATAAAAAATTCTATCCTATCCTATCCTATCCTATCCTATCCTATCCTATCCTATCCTATCCTAGGAGCTCCATCAGGAGTTTTACTGACAAGACCTCTATTTAAAATTTCAATAAAAGAAGAGCAGAACTTTCTCATTTTTACATCATGGTATTTAGCAACGGAGTCATTGAGGACATAATCTGCTTTCTCAGTATTGAATCCTAATGTTACTGTACTTGCAATTTATGAAGTGCGTTGCTTACCGCCAACATAGCTAATTACTGTATGGACAATCACAATGTACTCGTGGTTGTCCGTGATTGAAACCTGTTAGTAAACAGGCATACCTAAGTTCTGTATTGTTATCTTACCAGTTTTTTTTCTATTGGTTTGGTTAAATGAAGCTAGTTAATAACCTTAAATTCGGTATTTAGAATATGGATTTCTGTTTTTCTAGACAATCTTAAAGATACAGATTGCAAGTATTTCATCAGAAAAGCATTGTGGCATGGGATTGCATATGAAATTTACCTCAATTTGAGGTGAGGATCTGGTGCAGTACACTTTGGGATTTGTTAATAAATTGGCATCTGGAAAATGTATCTCCTCCACCAAAAAATTAGGGAAAAATGCTCTTTTTTACAGAAGGAAGAAGCTCTGTGACTTTGCCAAGCAGGAACAGAATTGTTTAAGTCAGGAAGTGGATTTTTACTTATAAAAAATAAAAGAGAAACATATTTTTACAGATTTGTACATGTGTTGTTTTTTGTCCCATATCTTGTCCTCAAAATTTTCATGTGTACAGACAGTAAGTAAGATGAATTTGCAGAAATGTTGGACTGGTATAGCTACTTCAGCTACAGAAACCCCACTTTGCTGAAAAACATTCATGTTTCTGTCTTTGCCACCTCTCATTTTTGGTCTTCGCATCCTGGTCCTAAAATACCTGGAAGGCTACAAAACAGCCTTATCAAAGAATATGTACCATCCTAAAGTAGAGTATCAGTGGAAACAAGGCTGATCAATCCTCTTCCTATTGTAAACAGATTAGTTAGAATGAGTTAACTGCCCTTTTTTGTTGCAGATAAATTAGCTAGAAATAGTTGCATACTTAATTATCAACCTTATTAGTTAGGGACTGAGGAGGAGGGCTATAATATAGTAATGAACCAATCTTCCGACAGGGCCATTCTCTACAGCAGGGGTGTCAAACTCAAGGCCCAGGGGCTGGATCTGGCCTGCAGGGCCACTCTGGAAACAGTGAAGGACTGGCCCGCAGTGCGTCTGCCAGCAAAATCAGAGCTTGGCAAGCTCCGTTTTTGCTGGCAGACGGTTGCAGGAGGCCATCGCAGCCAAAAATGGAGCTCAAGAGCCCATTTCCCTGGCAGAATTCTCAGGCTATCACAGGCGCCCCTGACACGAGTGATGTCGAACTGACCATGCCCACCCTGGCCATGTGCAACCTGCCCCCTGCCCAGGTCAAACACAACCCTGATGTGGCCCTCAATGAAATCGAGTTTGGCACCCCTGCTCTACAGGATTGTGAATACTTTGTTGCTTTTTGCCTATTGCTTTCAAATGATCAGACATTCTTGTTTTCCAAAAGTATATAAAAGCTATGCTAACTTTTGAATTGGGGGTTCTTGATTTGTGAGTAGTGCCAAGAGCACATCTCTTTGCACTGTACAGAATAATAGATTGCAATTTCCCACCTTGTGTGATAATTGGCTACTTTAAACCAAGGAAAAACAAACCCAGCATTTGACTTGGTCGATTCATAGTTTGGCCATCAGAGATAGTTGAAATCCATTACCAAAGCAGCTAGGGGAAGAATGTAAGTTCAGAATAAGTGTAAAGCATCACAGGTGACTGAGACAATCTCCCTAATTTCCATAATATAAGAAGGCACAGCAAGATTCTGTTGACTAATTCATTATGTATCAGCAAATTATTGTTGACACTTAGCAACCACATAGATTTTCTCTATAGTGATTGCTCCCTGACATGGTCCTTCAGATCTTCCAAATGTGTATTCCTCTCCACTGTGACTCAGTCCATTCATGTTGCTACTGGTTATTTTCTTTCCTCAGAGCCTTCTTCATGTGCCCGAAGTAGGATAATCTGAGTCTGGTCTGGTCATTTCTATCTCAAGTGAGAACTCTGAGTAGATTTGTTCAATGATTCATTTGTTTGTTTTCTTGGCTGCCTCATAGTATTCTCTGAAGTCTTCTCCAACATCTGATATTATAGTAATTTCAGTAAAGGTAGTGTTAGCCTTCCTATGGAGTTGATTTCCAGTTTCATCTGCCTGGCAGAGCTGTTATAATGAGAGTTTTAAGACATCAGTGAACAGAATTTTTCCCATACTATATTATACAACTGTCCAAGTTGGATCCTGACAAAATGGAGAGAAAGAAGATAGCTGCCTTCACATTATGGATATGAATATAGTTGCAAAGAGTGTTAAGATCTGCAAAAGCAACCAATCAATTTGTCCTGGACCAAAGTAAAGTTGATGATTATTAGTGAGCAGAAATACATACAGTGCAGTGGTGAAATCCAAATTTTTTTGCTACCAGTTCTGTGGGCATAACTTGGGCGTGGCAGGGGAAGGATGCTGCAAAATCTCCATTCCCACCCCACTCCAGGGGAAGGATACTGCAAAATTCCCATTCCCTCCCCACTCTGGGCCAGCCAAAGGTGTATTTGCCAATTCTCCGAACTAGTCAAAATTTCCGCTACTGGTTCTCCGAACTGCTCAAAATTTCCACTACCAGTTCTCCAGAACCTGTCAGAACCTGCTGGATTTCACCCGTTACAGTGGGATGTGAATAGTTGATGGGTGAGAAAAAATAATGTTTTCAAAGTATAAGGAAATAGAAGTAGAAGAGAAAGATATCAGTTGAGGTAAATAAAGAGAAGAATGTCATTGGAAGTGCAATGAGTTTTTGTTAATACGGGTCAAAATGGCAAAATTGAGCAATTCAGGTATAGGATACTCTGGAGAATTCCAAAATATTTTGTTTTCTCTCTCTCAACAATGTCAAATCTCTCCCAAACCATTCTGGAGGTCATTTTACTTCTCTGCCCTGGAAGCAGTTTGAGGTATTCCTCAAACATGGCATTCATTCTCCCATCCAAATGGAAGTGAGGCCTGATATTGCTTCCTCACTAATTATGTTTATAATTAAGGGTAAAATATACAAAATAACCACATCCATGTTGCTATCCTGGCAATAGTATGGTAGTAGTTTGCCACTGCTTTTTTCATATTTGTTTTTTCAATTTTCCAGTCTAATGAGTTGGAATTCTGGATGATCAAGCATTAAGCAAATCTGATATGGCAAAACTTTTTCAAAATTATCCAAAATCCATACTGTTGCAAGGAAAACTACATCAATAAGTCCATATAGTCATCAGGAGTTGAGCTTGATTTGAAGGCATCTTTATGTTTTCATGAAAAAAGTCTAATTGAACGCAGTACTGTATATAGAATACATTAAGGCTTAATATTGTATCAGTGAGCTCATGTATTTTGTGTAACTAGCCTGAATTAAATATGACTCTAAGGAAAATATTTAGCTACTGGTTTATTATTTACAAATGAGAGGAAATTATACCAAACACCTAGAATAAATGAAGATGAATCTTTGTGTTTATTATAGACATAAATGTGTTTTATCAATTCGTATGTTCATTATGTTTCTTATAGGGATAAAGATATTTTACAATATCAATTGATGTCACTGCTGAACTGTCCGCTAACTAGGAGGCTATTTTTAATCATGTCAATAAAACAAAAGATAAGTGGTACAGTTAATCTTGTTCACAACAGGAAATGATTTGGCATCACAAGGTCTTAGTATGTGAGAAATTTTGTATGCCTAGAACAATTTTGACCACACAGTTGGGGAGAAAAAGCTTTTCACCCTTTCATTTATGATTGTGCAAGATCCCACAATCCCATAATCGCCATTTGTGAGCTTAACATCTGCCTTCCAACAAACAGAATTAATGGAGAACACTGAAATGAAATGAAAGTTGCAGTCACATGATGTCTCGCTTTAACGACTGCAGTGGTTTGTTTAATGATGGAAACAGAAGTGGTATCATAGGTCCAGTGCAGTAACATGATTTTTCACTTAGCAGCCACAGTGCTTAGTAACAGAATTGCCTATCGCTTATAGTCGGTTAGCAAGGCTTGTAACATCCTGGTTATTACCATGGGTAATGGATGGAATGGAATGAATAACTCTGGGAGAAACATACTTTAAGAACTAAGATTGCACTTAAATTTGTTTGGAAATTATTGCTCAGAAAGATGCCAACATAACAGAAATACATGTTCAAATTGGAAAATATATTCATCCAATACCTCAATACTTAATATATGAACTGAAACTACACCTTAGATAAATAGCAATACATCTGGATAGTACAGGTAATTCTTGATTTACAACCGTTTGTTTAGTAACCATTCTAAGTTACAATGGCATTGAAAAAAATGACCGTACGACCCTTTTTCTACTCTTATGACCATTGCAGCATCCCCATTGTCATGTGATTTACGTTCGGATACTTAACAACTGGTTCAGGTTTATGACAGTTGCAATGTTCCAGGGTCATGTGAACATGTTTTGTGATCTTCTGACAAGCAAAGTCAATGTCAGATTCACTTCGCAACTGTGTTACTAATTTAACAACTGCAGTGATTCAAATGTGGCAAGAAAAGTCATAAACTGGGACAAAACTCACTTAACAAATTTATCGCTTAACAACATAAATTCTGAACTCAATTGTGGCCGTAAGTCGAGGTCTACATGTATTGCTACACATAGCCTTCTTCGACTGCAAGAGCAGGACAAATGGAAGCTTCTTTTGTAACCTCTCCCCTGTACACACGAAAAGACACTTATATACACACTTATGTAACTTTATTTTTTAACCCAAGAGCTTCTAAAACTACAACCAAAGGAGGAGAAAAACTGAAAATGTATTTAATTTCTTTTTTTTAAATGCATCAAAGGCACAGAAGAGGCTGTACTTCCTAAGAATGCTCAGGAAGATAAATCTATCTCAGCATCTACTTCTGTCCTACTATCGCAGCACCATTGAGAGTGTCCTGACATACGGCATTCTTGCATGGTATGGGAGCAGCTCTGTAGCAGACAAAAAAGCTCTACAGAGAACCATTAAAACTGCCCAGAATATCATCAGACTCCAGCCACCAGCTCTGGATGACATCTTCGAATCTCGCTGTTTGAGAAAGTTGCATAATATTCTCAGAGACTCTTCCCATCCTGCTTACAATCTTTTTGGACTGTTGCCTTCTGGCAGAAGATACAGAACAATTAAAACTCGGACCACATATTTTCTGAATAGTTTTTATCCCAGAGCTATAATTGCATTCAACAATGAACTAAAGGGCCACCATCAGTGAGCTGTTGGACAGTATTACTTGGTCTGTTGTGTGGATGTTTGGGTGGTTTAGGGGTGGGGAATTGTGCTGGGTGGGAGTGTGTTTGGGGATTGTTATGTGTGTTGGACCTGGTCTTTGGGTGTTAAGTGAATTTCGTTGTACGGGTATACTGTGTATACACATATAATGACAATAAAGTTATTTAATTTAATAATCAATTAAAAGTACATTAAATTGTTTAAATTTAACATTATCACTGGGTGATTATTATTAAATAATGTTTGCCTTCTTGCACATTAATTACAATTTGTGAGGCCTATGAAGTCCCTTTCAAGCTTTCAAAGACCATTCATAGCTCTAGAGGCTCTCTGCATCTGCATCACTGAAAACAAGCGGATTAAAATCAGGCAGTAAATCCCCAGAGAGCCTTTTCTGTAAACACCACGTCAACCATCAACTCCAACTTTTAGCTCGCTGAAATTCCATAATGAAAATTGGTGTTCCTCAGACACACTAAGCACAGGTCTAAAAGCTGCTGTCTCCCCATGAATTATCCTTTCCAAAAATAGCAATAGCACTTAGAGTTATATACTGCTTCATAGTGCCTTATAGCACTCTCTAAGTGGTTTACAGAGTCAGCACATTGCCCTCAACAATCTGGGTCCTTATTTTACCAATCTCAGAAGGATGAAAGGTTGAGTCAATGGTGAGCTGTCAGGATCAAACTCCTGGCTATTGGCAGAGTTAGCCTGCAATACTGCATTCTAACCACTGCACCACTAGGGCTCATCCCCTGTCATTAATAAACCTAGTCAACCTCTCTTACCATGTCTTTGCTATGGTCAAGCAAACTAGGCTATTTAAAAAATGAAACAGGGAAAAAGGTCTATTGGCATGGGTTTGAATACTGTTTCCCCATAATGTGTTAAATTTTTAAAAGATGGAAAAAAAATCAAATTACTCTGTTAATCTGAAATCCTCAAGTCAGTGTGTTAAAAGAGAAGTCATTCCAAATGTATGAGGCTTCATTTTGGAAAGCCTTTTTACTTATTTTCCAGGCACTTCTACAATAAAACTTTCAATGGATATTACAAATTGCTTAATTGACATCATCAATTGCCAGTTTAAGTTCCTGCAAGAGTTTCAGTATCTTCATGAACAACATAGTAGGAAGGAAGAGTGCATTAATATAGCCTAGAAAACATACATATAATGGCTTTAAATATTGCTTTATATCATTAACTATCTTGGTTTCAACTTTAGTGTGCAGTTTATTTACTTGCAAATAAAATTGTTTTTTTAAAAGACACTAAAGGCCTTCAGTGATTTGTAATGAAGGCAAATAAACCTCATAGCAACTTTTTGAGAACTTCTTATGGCTCAAAGAAGAGAGCATGGGCTTTATTTTCCAAAGTATAGTCTTCGGACATAAGAAATATGCAGTAACTTTCAGGGATATTGGTTGATGTACTTTTTGCTCAAGGAAATTTTTGGATAGCCATCCACACTTTGCAACAAAATGGTAAGAGAAGGGGATAAAAATCACTGTTTAACTAAAATGCATATCTATTATCCATATTAATTAAAATATTTGAATTTTAACTAAATATAAATTTAGTTAAATTAAATCTATGTTAATGTCACATCCAGCCTTTCCATCTGTATAGCATTCAGTGGCTTCTGGTAAGGTACTTATTGTAATACCTGAGTATGTAAGATTAAATTCAAGGTGAAATTATTAAAAAAATCAATTCAACTAGCAGTTCAAAGGTAGATGAAAGAAAGAAAGAAAGAATATTATTTTTCCAATAACAATCTAGGTTTTGGCTTTTATTTTTTGAACCCTCTAAGTTGAATAACATTTTATGCTTTTAGATAGTGCTTTCTTTCTTAGGAAGCTGTCTTTTAAACATATTACATGGTTACTGAAAGTCAATTCTACTTTCATATAGTCAAATTACTTTGGTGAATTGTATGTATTGGAAGACTGTAGATAGCGTAACATTTGTTAGATAGAATTTTGGGATCTTCAAAGCTTCTTATTTTTTAAATGTAATTTAAAAAGCATTATTAGAAGTTTATTATTTTGTCCCATCTATCTATCTATCTATCTATCTATCTATCTATCTATCTATCTATCTATCTATCTATCTATCTATCCTGATCCTCTTTCCTGGTTCCTTGCATTTTATTGAAAGCTTTCAAGCTACTAATTACATTTGTTCCTTCTCATCTTCCATTAAATGAATACAGAAAAAAGTATTTATTTTTAAATAGAGCAATTAAGGAGCTAGAAAACAAGAAGTGGCAATAAAAGCTTTCTGTACTTTTTATTATTATTTTATTTTACTTGGAACTAATGTAGCCAAAATAGAACATGAGCCATATACAGAGAGCACTTCTATTTAGTATTATAGTACTACGAATAATATTGATTTCAGGAATGCAGATAAATAGTTATACTTTCCTCGGTTGATTTGAAATTTGAAACGATTGTTCACAGAAATAGCTTTAAAGCATACAGTATGTACATCTACTCAAAAGTCATTCCAAAAATAATAATTTTGGGAACTTTGTGACCTTTCAGATGCTTTTACACTAAATCTCCAGCATCCATCGCTCACTCTGGCAGAAAGTGTTGAAAGCAACATATGGAGGATTATAGTTGTCTATGCGTAGTGCATACAGTATTATTATTAGCTATGAGAATAACCTTGGGAGACAAAGGAAAAAAAAGAGCTGCAGCCTAGACAATGATCTGATAAGAGAAATCTGAGTCCAAAGATTGGGAAGCAGGGGGAGGAATGAAGCATTTTAGAAGGGACCCTCTCTAGTTTTCTGAAAAGCAAAGGTAAGTCAGGGAAGTAGTGATTTCAGACTTGCATGATTCTGTCACCGTAACTTTACAATAAAGATAGCATTAGTACTCATGTTTTTGGTTTTCTCTCTGGACTACCTTGAAGTCTGACACATAGAGCTGGAATTCAGCCAGTTCAGACTGGTTCAGGCAAACTGGTAGCGCCAGCTATCAGTTGGCCCTGCCTATCCCTGCTCTATCCTGTCCTTCATTTCATGCTTTGTAGCTCATCTCAATGACGCAGCACAGCTGATTCCCCCAACTATTCTACTTACTGTTGCTGGCCTGGAAGGTGAGCAGCTGAGATTCTAAATGCTCCATTTTCAGCGCTGAGTGCAAATGCCTTAGGCATGCGTGCGCGCAAAGCACTCACTCACCAAACCGGTTGTTATACCGGCAGCATTCCACCATTGCTGACACACATATTTGCATGCACACATAAACACATATGCATATGCGTAAACATATAACTTATAAATTCCTATTCTTTTCATTCTGGGCTTTTTAAAAACATTTGCTTCCAATGGTTCCATGGAAAAAGGGGAGAATGTGTACCACTTCAAGGCTAGTACAAGAGGCTACTTGGATTTCACCTACATATTTTAGGTTGTGTCAGAGAAATAAGTTTGTTGGAGATACAGGAAAACCTTTATTACCCCCAAATTAAAATATCTGTAGAATATCTCAATTTGACTAGCTACCCAAGAGCTGAATTGAAGAATTACTGCATCAGAGGTGTGTTTCAGCAGGTTCTGACCAGTTCTGGTGAACCAGTAGAGGAAGTTTTGAGTAATTTGGAGAACCGGTAGTAAAAATTCTGACTGGCCCCGCCTCCATCTATTCTCTGCCTCCCAAGTCCCAGCTGATCAGGAAGAAATGGGGATTTTGCAGTAACTTTCCCCTGGATTTTTTTTTTTAATTTGATTTATATGCCGCCCTTCTCTGGAGACTCAGGGCGGCTTACGGTGCGTTAAGCAATAGCCTTCATACTTTTGTATATTTATACAAAGTCAGCTTATTGCCCCCACAAACTGGGTCCTCAATTTACCTACCTTAGAAAGGATGGAAGGCTGAGTCAACCTTGAGCCTGGCGAGATTCGATCTTACTTTAATTGCAGACAGCTGGTGTTAAATTACAGTGCTCTGTCTGTTGAGCTATCCAGGCTCCTATCCTATCCAGGATTGGGGAGACAATGGAGATTTTACAGTATACTTCCCCTGGAGTGGGGTGGGAATGGAGATTTTACAGTATCCTTCCCCTGCCACGCCCACCAAGCCACGCCCTCCAAGCTACGCCTACAGAACCAGCAGTAAAAATTTTTGAAACCCACCACTGTACTGCATGCAAATTTTTAATTGATTCTTTCAGATCTTCCCCATGCAACGTGTAAAGAGTTCAGTGCATAAACTGGATAGGATGAGAATGAGAAAGTTGTATTTACAATAAATAAAGCCATTTCTCTGTAATCAGCTCTAAGGCATATTAACCCAGATGTCTTGGGCTTTAAGTGTTATAATCCCTAGTCAGGGATGAAGGCATTTCAACTCCCATCCATTTACAGTAGCATTTCCCAATCATGGTAATTTTAAGATGTGCTGACTTCAACTCCCACAATTCCCCAGCTAGTTGCTACGGTTGGCAAATATGGAAGTACAGTACACCAGGTTGAGAAAAAATATAGATGAATTTATTTTTAAAATATGAAGCTACTATTTTTTTTTTATTAAGCTTTCAGTAAATTAAAAGTAGTCCTCAATTTACCGTTTGTTAAATGGCTGTTCAAAATTACAACAGCACCGGCTGTTTTTCACAATTATGAAAATTGCAGCATCCTCATGGTCATATGATCAAAATTCTGATGCTTGGCAAATGATTCATATTTATGATAGTTGCAGTGTCCTGGTATCATGTGATCACTTTTTGCAACCTTCTGACAAGCAAAATAAATGGGGAAGCTGGATTTACTTAACGAATGTGTTACTAAGTTAACAACTGCAGTGATTAACAACCATGGCAAGAGAGGGTGTAAAATGGGGCAAAATTCAATTAACAACTATCTTATTTAGCAACAGAAATTTCGGGTTCAATTGTGGTCCACCTGTAGTGTTTCTTTTAGAAAACATTTTAAAAAAAAAGAACTGAGCATACTAATCATTTAAGTAAAATAGCTTAATTTGTACCCATGTTAAAACAACTGTTATGGCTGGTTCATTAGAGGAGTTGTCTTGCAACAGTCTTATTCAGTTTAAGAATCTTACTTTAATTGGAACCATTGATCATTTTAATATGCAAATGCTTCTGAATGGAGCAAACATGCTTTTATTTCTGTGAATCTACATTTTATTTTAAATGAAGAAAAATTTAAAAAGTAAGGCGATTTAGGTAATTGGCAACGGCTTTTCATAAATTCTTTTCTGTTTCCAGGAAAAAAAAAGAAGAAACAGCTAGTCTTGATTATTTTGTTGAACTAAAGTGATATGAATAGTGAAAAGATAATAGCTGATCCAGTTTAGATCTGGATAGAAGTCATGGTTTTAACTTTGACTTGCTTGACTTGGACATTTGAGAAGTCACTGGATGCAAACCTCTCCCTTTCATATTTATGTGTCAACCAGAAATAGGAAATATGTCACCCAAAAATAGGCCAATAGAAAATACAGATTTACAAAAAATATGCATATTGTGTGCTGATCTGTATAGAAAGAGGCAGGCTCAACCATATGGCTATGTTTTAAATACAAATATGATCATTTTATATTTATTAAAATTGCTACCAGGTGAGCTCTTGGCCGACTTAAGCTATATTCACATGGCACATGCAACAATAATCTGATTCTGAACCAAAAAACTTGAGTATTATTGAGTCAAATAACCATGATTGTGGTTGTCTGAATGTAGCCTTAGTTCTTCTGTATTGGCATTGATTACCGATGAAAGACCATAAAAGTTTTTTTGGGGGGCACGGAAGCACCTTTGAGACAACCATCAATGCTCTGTTATGTTCTAAGCTGTTTAGTTTTAAATTTACACTAGAAAAGTATGGAAAGTATAATCCAAACAGAATTACTGGGATTTCCAAAACATGGCTTCCATTTGTAAACTATATTTTTTGGAGTATAAAACGCTCCAGAGTATAAGGCGCACATTTGTTTTTGGAGAGGTAAACAAGAAAAAAAAAATTCTGCCTCTGCCTACCAGAATCCATTGGTATTCATCTGGCTAGTGTCCTTGCAGCAAACAACAAAGAGCCTGGTCAGCTTCAGCATTATTGCAGCCAGATTCAGCATGAGCAGCAGATTGACGGTTGGATCGGCTTCCCGGAATACCACCCATCAGCTGTTGCAGGCTGCGGGGATGGCCATAGCCCATCGCCGCCTCTCTGTGTCGCATTTTTGGCCTCTGTGCGTCACGTTTTTGGCCTCTGCATACCCCGTCTTTGGCCTCCGCACATCACATTTTTGGCCGGTTCCAGGCAGCGGGGATTGCCGCTGCTGCCGCCAATCCCTACCGCCTGGAGCAGGCCGAAAATGCAACACACGGAGGCACAAAACGGGGCCAAAAACACGATACGTGGAGGTGGCAATTGGTGGCAATGTGTTATGGCAAACCCTGTAGCCTGGAATGGGTCTAAAATGGAGCATGCGGAGACCAAAAATGTGACATGTGGAGACCAAAAATGGCTGAAGGGTGGGGGCCGGTGAGTGGGTGGGGCTTTGGCAACATTCAGTGTATAAGACGCACCACAATTTTCACCCACTTTTGGGGGGGGGAAGTGCATCTTATACTTTGAAAAGTACGGTAGGTTTACACCTAACGTTTATTATACACAATAGTGTAGAGGAAACAAGGTCTTCTCTCCAATGTCTCTCCAGGAATCAAGAGACAAAACACTAGAAACAGCATCATAATACAAGCTCTTGTATATATGTGAACAATACAGGTAGTCCTTGATTTATAACAGTTCATTTTGTGTGAACTGTGATCGTTTGAAGTTACAATGGCACTGAAAAAAGTGCCATTTTGCAACTGGCACTTTGGCAACTGACTCATATTTATGGCTGGTTGCAGTGTCCAGGGATTATGTGATCATCCTTTGTGACCTTCTGACAAGCAAAGTCAATGGGAAAACCAGATTCACTTAACAACCATGTTGCTAATTTAACAACTATAGTGATTCACTTAACAACTGTGGCAAAAAAGGTCTTAAAATGGGACAAAATTCACTTAACTCTCTCGCTTAGGAACAGAATTGTTGGGCTCAATTGTGGGCGTAAGTCGAGCACTACCAGTATAGAAAAGAAAATAAATAACCAGAAACCTAAGCCAGAAATCAAGCAAAATTCCAAGATTTGTCACATAAGATACAAATGGTCATGTTCTACCCAGAGATCGTGTAGAGCCGAAAAGCAAACAAATGGATCGAAGAACAAACCAATTCAGAGTTAAGGCCTGAGTTATCGTATTTTACACACTATGCAAAGACCTAGGTCTTTTGAGAAGTTCCTAATGCTGGGGGAAATGCTGGGGGTCATCCTCCCCTCCTACTGGCGGGGAGGATGACGAGTAGGAGGAAGATGGATGGATTCAATTACAACAACAATGGATGCAACGTTTGGAAGATTGAAATGCCAGGTTGGGGACAGATCATTCTTGAAAATGTCTCTCCATGTGATCATTAAAAGTCAATACTGACTTGATGGCACATAAGCAGTCACAACTTCCAATAGTCCATACCCCACAATTTCCCCATAGAACAGGTCAAGTCTTCCAACCCTGTGACTTCAGTTATGTCATCAGGTTACAATTATTCTCTTCCATGGCTCTTGACTTCTAAATTAATTGATTTTAAATATATATTCCCCCTAGCCATTAAAAATTTGCTTGCCTTAGGCTCTAATGGATTTCTGTACTTCACGTCTGTCATTTCAGTATGAATTATTCATCTCTAGATAAAGGTGATTCATCACTTGGAAAAGATTTCTCTGTTCCCTTTAATTACAAAGAAAGAAAGAAAAGTATCAAAAGACTCATTTCCTTTTAATTCTTTTCTAGTAAGATCAAGAACATGAAAGAAATATAATTTCATGGTGGAGGTTACACTGCATAGCAGGCATCATATTTGGTCATCATTACAAAATTTCTTTTCTTTGGCACTATTGTTGTACAAGGCTAAAGTACAAAGCTATCACTAAAACAGGTAATTATGAGCCAACTTACTCTCTTCACTCTGACTCAAAATGACCTGTTAAAGAGTGAAGAATTGTAGTTGAATGCAATTGCTGGATGTACTGCCTTGAACAACTCTGAATGTTTGTGACCCTTTTCCTTTGTTAAACTAAAAAATGCTAAAAACATGGTTTTTGCCTTTGCCAGTTGCTCCTTAATATGTTAGGAAGGATCTGCCTTCATTAGATGCTTTTGGCAAAAACATTTCTTTTATTGTCCACATGGTTAGGTAACATCTGCCCATAATAAATTAAGAAAAGCTTCTTCCACCTTTTGTCCTTGAATCAAATTTCTTGCTGTCTTATTGTTATGTTTGTTTACACAGTTGCTTGCTCACATCTTAGATGTAACTAAAAAAAATTATAAATAAAACCTTAGATATTTGTAGCATTTGCAGCCTGTTCCAGCATTCTGAACACATCATGGTTTAGTTGCTAAAAGTCATGTATTGTCAGACTTAAAACAAAGTTAAAAGCAGGGTTTTTTTGACCTAAATACTATAGTTCATTGTTTAACAAGCTTCTTGCTTCCCATTAAAAAAGTTACTGGGTTTCCCCAAAAATAAAACCCTGTCTTATATTTTTTTGAATCCTGAAATAAGCCCTTGGCCTTATTGCCATGCACTCAAAAGCCCGACTGGGCTTATTATCAGGGGATGTCTTATTTTGGGGGAAACAGGGTAGGGAAAAGGAACTCTGTTAAAATTAGAGAAAGAATTTCCTATTGAGATCATTGACTTTATTGGTCATTTGATGCAGGCTCACTTAGTTACTTACAATTTATTAAATTTATATGCCACCCAATTACTATTGCAAGCCATTAACACAACAGGTTGTACAAGAATAGAAACAAGATATAGAGGGGGAAAAGCAAAACTCTGAACTACAAGATTAAAACAACCTATTCCTTTTTTTGATGAACAATTAAAGTTTTTTCGGACTATAAGACGCTCCGGACTATAAAACACATCTAGCTTTTGGGGAGGAAAACAAGAAAAAATAAAATCTACCTCTCCTCCCAGCAATTTGCCTCCTTGCAGCAAACAGCCTGGTCAGCTTCAGCACAGCCTGATTTAGAATGAGCAGCTGATTGGTGCTTGGATCGGCTTCCCAGAATACCGACAATCAGCTGTTCCAGGCTGCAGGGATTGCCACCGCCTATTGCCGCCTCCGCGTGCCCCATTTTTGGCCTCTGCATGTCCCATTTTTGACCTCCATGCGCCCGGTTTTCAGCCTCCGTGCATCCCATTTTCGGCTACTGCACTGCCTTCTCTACTACTGCCAAGAGATCCAAGCTTTCTCCCCGCCTGACCATGCCCAGAAGGTCTTAACCAACTAGACACATGAAAACCTGCCACAAGCCTGAAGTCCTCGCTGGCTAGGCTCGCCAGTGCATGGGCCATCTCCATTCGCCCCCCCCCACAAATCATCCTAAGAGGTCTGGGTCTTCTGCCTGTCCCACCACACCGGTCCACTTACTTTTACTTTTACTTGCAGTTGCTGACAGTATGCCCAACTGATGCGAGGCTTAGCTAGAAAGCTAGCGAAATCAATCTTCCTTGTGCCTTGTATCAGCTGGATACAAATGTTAGCAACTATCTACAAAGAACTCAGGTGGATAAAAAAGCCATATCTAGTCTAAACACCTGGCTGTCTATGCCACCAACCATAAGAATAAGAAAGCAAATAAACATAGATTGATGAACTAGAAAGAGTCTTTGTTCTCAATGCAGCCAGCTTATAAAACCAACATTGTTTTTTAGCCAAATACAACATTTCTAATAAAATGTGATGGGAAAATTCCAGGTCAGCATTTTCTGATTTAATTTGATTGAGTTTTCAAAATTAAATTAAAACGTAGTCCAAATATCTATTGAATACCAAGTAATCCTGCCATCATTTTCAGAAACTGTTATTGCAGGATATCCCACCTCCAGTGCCAAAACCAATACCTACTGATCACCATCTGTCCTAATTGAAAAGTTTAATATCTGGAAAAAAGCTGGCATTCTCAGATTTATAAACAGTCACGGTTCAGGGAAAAATTTTCACAGATAACCGGCTTGTATATGATTGTAGTTCAGTGTGGCATCTTTTCTCATCAGTGTGCTATGCTTTAAATTCTCTTTGCCTAGTTGTGAAGATTATTAGGAAGTCCCAGAAGTATGCCCCACTACATATTATTCTATACTTATGTGATATATCAGTAAGTATATGTGATATTGTATTTGTTTATTGAATAGCCCGAAGGTCTTTTCAAACAAAACAGAAAAGAAAAAGGGAAAAAGACAAAACAGTTACAAAAATAACAATCTAAAAATATATGATATATGACATTAAAATTTTACAATATCAAATTTCAATAGGTAAGTTGCCAAGACTAGATAACCCAAATAAGATAGCTCCTCTCTAACTCAGCTCATCTTTCTTACAATCAATGAAATTTTTTTCGATATAACTGGCTCATATTGCTGTCATCCTTTTAAGATAGCGAGTGATAGCTCTTACCAGGGGAAGAGAGTCAGCCTTCAACAGAAATGCCAATTTATGCCTTATATTGGGGAAATTTATTTATAATTGGGGACAGATATTGTTTTCTTACTTCCTCATACAGCCTACATTCGAATATTATATGCGCCGTGTCCTCCACAACGTTTACCCCACATATCCATGTTCTTTTGTCATACGGGTGATATATATAGGAGGAGTTATTTTAGCACCACTTCTTGAGACTATTATAACAATAATACTAATGACATGATTAATGTTATTAAAACGATACACAGATTTCAAGGGGAAAATAAGAATGTATTCCCATACCCACTCAATTGCTTCAGTTCAGAAATAGTTTCTGATATCACATAAAATATAATTTAAGCTATTTGTTTCTTCTAATTATCTGAATTTAGGTAGGCACCACTGACTCAGACACTTTGCTCTAAAATGAAAAACTGGTCTCTGGATGGTTCTGTGTTCATAACGACAAAAAAAAGTCTTATTTTTTAAAAAAGCTTAAAAAAACTTTCTGATGTTCCTATTTATCACTTCATCAAGCATATGACAGGCAACAATACACGTGGCTGCTGGCTGTGTCCCACAAGAGGTTCTTGCACAATTGATCTAACTCTCTAACATGGTTCTGATTTTCATCAGAACCTATTCTATTTTCCTAAGAGACATTAATGATATAACAGTACAAAGTAATCAAACATTCTACTGTATATATTTTGGCTTCAATATGGTAAATTTAGGATGTCCATAGAAAGGTGTCCATCCTTCTGCTTCTCTATGTCCGCCACTACCACAACCTATCCCACATACTTCAGGAATTCTGCCTGATTCAGTAAAAAACCTCCTTTTGAAATTACAGGTGAACTTGAAAGTTTCATGGTACTGAAGCCAGATGGGATGTAGAGGACTTTGAGAAGTAACGTAAGAAGTTTGAGGCAACAGTACATTTAGAAGCTTTGTGTTTCACAAGAACCAAGAATAACTTTCTCTTCTACTCACAGCTCTAAAAAGTTATCTTTGGATTCTAAGCCATTCTCTTTTAATGAAATTCTTTGAATAATCCTATCAGTTCATCACAATTATCCCTGTATTATGAATGGGGGAATAGAACTAAGGTATACAGTTTCCGAGTTCTCACATTCAGCCTAAGGAAAAGAGCTACTCATCAAGGGAAAGGTTTTGATCACATGATTGTGGCTAGCATGTTGACTTTTTCTTTTTAGTCCTGTTGCAAATGCCTCTGATTCCTTCTTTTCTCTTTACCTCAGAAAAGCTAATCAGAAAGGCTGAGACTGAAGTAGCATGAAAGAGAATTAAAGAAAAAATAGAATTTATTAATTGATCCCAGAGCACTAGTTAGATTCCTTTCCTGCAGCATTCATTTTCTATTAAAATGTCTTCTCTTTCCCAACTGGAATGTATTTTTTTTTAAATTAAGTTTGTAAGAAAAGAAATAGGAAAGATGTATTTGATTCATTTTAATTACCAAAGAGAAATATATATCCCTTTGACATACCGTATGTTTAAGAAGCTAACAATTCCTCAAGGTTGCTATTTCTATCTCTTGAATGAGAAATAAAACTGGCAAACTCACTCTTCAATTTTCATTGTCACAATCAAATTCAAGAACTAGGAAAATATGCCAATTAGAGCTATTTTTCAAAATCCACCTATTCCCAAATGGTCTGGCATGATAGCCTCAAACCATAAAAAAACTAGAACATTAAACAACCAGATAACAATAGCACTTAAACTTATATACCACTTTATAGTGCTTTACAGCATTAAGTGTTATATATAGAGTCAGCATATTGCCCCCAACTATCTGGGTCCTCATTTTAACAATCTCAGAAGGATTGAAAGCTGAGTCAACCTTGAGCCAGTAGGATTGGACTCCTAGTAGTGGTTAGTTAGCATGTAAGTATCATTCCACAACCTCGAAGAAGGGTACACAGCCACAGCACATAGGAAATTTTGTGCAAATTGCAACAGATAATAAATGGGGGAGGGGGGAATTATTTACTATTTTTCAGTGAGTTTTCACTAGTCAATGGTTCTTTCAGAACCATTTCTTTTAAAGCAAGAATTTCCTTGACTCCATAATGTATTTCCATGTTTTAACAACTGAAACACCATTTCTTTATTAGGAGTAGAATTCTTGGTTTTTATACTTTTCATAAAAAATTAATTACAAATTGAAATTCGTTATTATTTCTTGGTCAGATATTTTCCACCTGGTGCCTTCAAACATGTTAAAATCATTAATTTCCAGAATATGTATCCAATCAGCATTCCTATTCAGAAATCTGATATATAGACCCAGAATGAAGTGATTTAAATCAAATGCTTGGTCAATTCTATTCATTATAGATATTTTTATTTTCTTTACTTCAATCATGTCTGATTCTTGAAGACTCTCTGGACAAGTTTCTTTTTAGGGCTAGTGTTAGGGTTATGAAATTGAATATTGATAATATATAGATTATCTATTAATACTATTAATATTAAATTTAATGCCAGTTTCAAAATCCTTGCCTAATGAGATGGTGAAAAAGTAACACCATGTGGCCATACAAGATATTTGGAATACTTTTGATCTAGATGAGAGGTGTAGAATTTTTTTTTCATAAACATTTTCCATTTGAGGAGCACACATCCTTTTAGTCATCCCCTCCATATGATTAATATACTAGTTCCTAATGAACTGGGCACAAAGTGCATTTCTACATAAGTTGTCTAGCATTTGTATTTGAAGACATTATTTTGGAATAAGTGATTATGATTCAGCAGGATTTTTGGAAAAGATTTCACATAATAATATTTTTCACAGAATCAGACTTATGCTCTTTCTCCAGATATCTGATTGCATAATAGCCAGATGGAGCTTTTCAATTACTGTACAGCAGAATAAACACAAAAGAAGTAAAGTTTATGGGCTGGCATTTCCAAAAACAATGTGGGATGGGCTGATATACACCTTCAGCCATCATGCAACTAAGATAAATGCAACATATGAAAATTATGAAATTCCCTATGTAAAGGTACCTTTTTACAATTATTGTCACTATAGAAATAACACACATTCATAGTCAAGAAAACAAGGGTATCCTCTTCTAGTTAAGCATAAATGTTTGTGAGATTAATGTCACTGGTAGTGGCTACTGTAGACTGGATTCTGAAGAGAGAGCGGACTCAAGGCAATTCTAAGTTTGGCCATAAGTTGTCAAACATCCATAGCTCAGTTTGTCTGAAGAAAAGATAAACATCCTCTGAGTTTGTGAAGCAATTGAACCTAAATATGCATAGCCATGTCCAACCATGATCCAACACTGTAGCCTTTTACAGTTCTTTCATGTACAAAATGGTTTATGGTACATAATAGTATATTGTATGAATAATTAATGAATTCATTCAGAGGTTTGTGATTATATTAATCAAATAAATTTATATTTCTTTTTCTCTCCACCTAATTAATCTCCAAGTTCCATATGATTTTAGAAATTGCAGTGTAAGAGTATCTTGACAAGTTGTATCACCAAAGGTATTACAAACTTTTGAGTTTTATAGATTTTGTTGCATGATACTTGTGAACTGGCTTTGTCAGTTCACAAGTATCTAAAGTTTGAAATAAAATAAAAAAAAAATCATGGTTACCTGAAACATTTTGGATTAGCATAATGTGTGAACCTAGCCATTATTACTTGGAAAAATATGGAAAATGGAAAAGCTATACCTTAGTTCATTATCTGAATAGTTTTTAGTGTTTTAAAAGTCATGGGAAGTCATATTAGCAACTATTCAGTTAAATTGCTTACCAAAAAATGTGCATGATTTTCAGGTCTTTGAATCTCTTTGTGAGCAAGAAGGTTTAGGTTGGAAGATAAAACCAATGGTGGATAAGTAATGGCTGATTCCTAAAATGTAACATAGGGAAAAATAAAGGGAAAGGTAAACATAATCCCTGCTTTGCATGAGATAAAATCCTTTCCTTCAAGCAGTACCAAAGGTGCTTTTTCAAGAGGCAACAGGACTTACTTTGTTTTTCCTTGAAGACGTTTTGCTTGTCATCCAAGAAGCTTCTTCAGTTCTTCAGTTCTCATCCAAGAAGTTCTTCAGTTCTGAAGAAGCTTCTTGGATGACAAGCAAAAAGAAAAACAAATAAAGTTCATTTCCCTCTTGAAAAAGCTCCTTTGGGACAACCATGAGCTGGATGACTGAGAATCTCCATAGACATTCCTGAAAGGAGACTTCAAAG
Source organism: Arizona elegans (assembly GCA_022577455.1). NCBI lineage: Eukaryota > Metazoa > Chordata > Lepidosauria > Squamata > Colubridae > Arizona > Arizona elegans. The sequence continues at coordinate 132,269,908 of JAKOOJ010000002.1, read as the reverse complement.
CCATGTTTCAATTCCATATTCTTGTTACGCAACAAGGAAAACATAAAAATCTGCCACTTCCTTAATAAGGCAAGGAATTAAATAGAAGTTTATCTATAGTTAATGCTTACTAAATTTTGAAGTGAGTTAGGTAGGATCTCTGGCTCTTGCACCATAGCAATGGAATTCACAGCAGGGATATCAGACACATACAAAAGACACTTGCATTGTGACTCTCTGTCCACCATCTTGCTGATTTTGACACCTATGGGCACCAGAGATGGCCAGTTTGTAAACTAGAGACTAAAGGCAGAAATCTTCAAGTCTGGGAAATTAGCAGCTACATGGCTGTTTACTCAAAAAATTAAGAGGAATGGACCCAAACTTAAACTAGGAAGTTTACATACGAAGTGCAAAATTCCAGATTGCTGTTAAACAGAGAAGTTCTTTGTGTATGTGCCTTCTTAATTCTTTGGTGCATATCTACTGATCTAACCTTCTTGTGCCTGTTTGAGAAGATGGCGTGGATGCAAAGTTTAGTTGCAATGCTTGGTATGAAGGCTTAATAACTACAGCAAAATGGTTGTGGAATGAAAAGTATAATGTAGAAATGATGACCATAGAAGAACAGTTCACTATGTTCAGCAGCTTCAGTGAAGCTGGTTAGAAATAGCCCTCTTGACACTGCTCGTTGTACAAACTCGATTGAGAGTAATTCTACAAGACACAAAGACATTGAAGAGATACACATATGACCATGACAAGGTAAAGAGCCATAGGAAGCTTAGCAACCATGTAAAGTGACGTACTGGGGTGACCTACGGGAGATGACAAATGAATAGAATGTCGGTTGGAGAAGTGAAGAATGTCATAAATATGTCATTAAAAGAAACAGGCAGAAAAAAGCAGCATCAAAACTGCAAGTCCAGAATGAACAAGCGCAGTTTATGTTACAAACAAGGAGCAAAACAACAAAATTATAGAGGAAACTATTACATTTAACTTACAGAAAAATGTCTGCAAAATAGAGAGTTGTCAACTTTTCTTCCTTCTTCCCAAAGAAAACAAATTTACAAGAAAAATGAGCAAATGTTTATAGCCAATGGGCAAAGAAGCAAAATATTTGTGTTAATAAATAGGTAAGGCAAACAAAACATTTAAAACATTTAAAGGAGAAGAGTAAGAACTATGGCACCTTAGACTGAGTGCTTTCATACTGGGAAACAGGAAAGGAGGAACTGATACATTCTGGTTTATCCCTTCATTCCTTCCACCATGGTTCTGGAGCCATCCTGTTGGATACTAGGGAGAGGATACCTTGGTATTTTGCCCTTAAGGTTTCAGCCATCTAGCTGCATGGAGTTGAAAGTCTAAGTAGCAGTAAGATTCTGTTACTTAGTTCCTGTCCCCCCAAGATAAATATATTATTTGGATCAATATTTTTGCATTCTTCATATGACTTTCTCTTTTTTGTTATATATCCAACCAGCTTATTTCATTTCCTGGGATTCATAATGCTAAAAGCCAAACAACAAAATTTCAGCAGAAAAAGTATGTGTCCTGTTTTTTTCTGCCTTTTCATTCTCTGTAGTCATCAATCATCTGTTTTGGGTGCTGCCCCATCATCCTCCTGTAGCAACCAACTGGTTGCTATCCAGATGAGTTGGATTGCAGCTTTCTTTATCCACAGCCAGGATATCCATTAGGAATGATTTTGCCATTTTAATCTGTTACAAAGGGACTTTTGCTGCAACTGTTGTTTTTAGTGCTTTCTCCATTAATTCCTCAATGCTTCCTCAAGCAAATCTCTGCACCTTCACAAAGTCAACAGACAAGCCAGGAACACAGCCTTTTGTAACAGTTTTGTGATGGTTTATATTTTCAGACGTTGTTCTGTTTCACACACGTGCATGCTTTGCAAATTTCCTCACCCTGTCATGCCCAATCCAAAGTGTGATGAACTTTCTGCCAGGGACAATATAATGGGAACACAGTAATTCAAAATTATTAGCCCTAAACTAACATAATACAATTTCATGCATCCAGATGGCCAGACAGCATAGAAGGTAATAGGATTGAAAGAGGTAAGACAGCTGTCAGTAAAATAAAATGAATATATTACTGTATGTAGAACTAAGCTCTTCTACTATGATGAACAATGAAGGAATTAAATGGGAATGACATATACCCATGATGGCGAAACTATAGTATGCGTGACGGAAGTGGCATGCAGACCTATCTCTCCAGACACACAAACGTTGCCCGTTGCTCTTCCGGGTTCCAGAGCACCGGCCAGCTGGTCTTCACATGTGCGGGAGTACCAGAAACTGGAAGAGCAGCTGCCCGGCATGTGCATGCGCCCTGAGCAGCTGCTCTTCTGGTTTCAGGTGCGCACCGGCCACCTGGTCTTTGTGTGTGCATGCGTGCCAGGAACCGGAAGACCAGGTGAGAATGTGCACACCGGAAACCGGAAGATCTTCCCAGCGCGTGCATGCACACTGGGCGGCTGCTCTTCCGGTTTCCAGCATGCGCGCACGCGTGCTCCCATTCGCCAAAACTGACATATACTGTTTTCAAGTTATTAAAACATCAGTGGTGATGGTGACTTTGGGAAAAGGGGAGTTGTTTTTTTATGTGAATCCCACAGTCTCTCACGTAATTTTATTGGCAATTTTTCTCCTCCCAAGATGGCTACTTGGAGATCTGTACAGAAATATCCCAGAAGGTGGAATTGCTCTTACTTGTCCTTGTTAAAATCCTGATATCAAGTGTGTTCCCATTGATTCTTTTGTGCAGTTTGGTTTGTTTGTAATGCACAGAACTGAGAGAGGACTTGTTGGCAGATGATTGTTAGTCATCCTTCCTCATCCCAACATTAAATCTTATATCACTCTAGCTAGTCATTCCTTTCCATTTGATGAAGGCAGCTGTAGCTCAAAGAGAAGTGATATTTCTTAGTAAAATTTGTTAGTCTGAAAAAGGTTACCTGTTTGTCTCTGATTTTTGGCTACCATATGCTAACATAATTTTCCTGTTATGGTGTTATGAATAGAGTATGAGAACAATGAGAACAAAGATTAGGATTATTAAGGGACATTATGCTAGAGTATTAGTAAAAGCAATACTTTACTTGTTTACTAAGGCTTTTCCAAGCTAGTGCCTTGTTATCAAAATGTTAGAAGGGATCTGAAAATGCACAGTTAGGATAATTTACAGTTTGAAACTGTAAATTTCGACTGCCTTCCTAAGAGCCTCTCTGTCACGGAGTGATGATAGAATGGAGATGAGATCAGAACGTTTTTGAGAAATATATTCCATTGAGAAAAATACAACAGCAGTTAAGCTATTTTCTGTGAAAGGGAAAAGGAGCAAGTACATATGAAGAGGAATAACAGAATAACCGAACAGCTGCAGTGTATGGTTTTGCTTTTCCAAAAAGGTACTTAAAGAAAGCAGAAAAGGAGAAGGACAACTCTACTTTACTGCTGTGTATATAGCAAGTGAGAATTACAAAGTACACAACAGGCATCCAAATGGGCACAGAGAGTAGTGATGAATCAAAGGAATACGAATCTGGGTAGACTAATAAGTGATGGCTGACAAAAGAAGGTAGTTGACAAAAGAAGCATAAGAATAGGCTAATCTAGAAAGCTCAATTCCCAGGCATTCAGAAACTCAATACTTAATGCACTGTAGGGTGTACAATTTGAAGCATTTCTGGGGACAGCCAGTAAGTTTATAGAACTTTGAATTCATTTTTACATTTTCCATCAGGTAGTAAGAACTTCCACACAGGGTTTCTATTATTCAGTGTTCTTGCCCCAGCCATAGATGAGTGGGGCCTTGAATCTGAGCCTCCTCAACATTACTGCAACATCTTAATGCCTATACCACAATTATAATCCTCTCATAACTTTGCATTGCTACTTCCATCTTTTCCTTTTTTAAGGGTGAAAATATGTATTAAGGGGAAAAAAAGATAAAAGAGTTGCATATTGTCTTTTGATGAAGAGATTATAATCTCCCTCAAGAAAATCTTTGAAAGGAGAGGAAGGAAAAGTAGGGGATAGGAGTAGGAGAGAAGGTGAGTAGGGGGAAAAGAAGAGAGGAGTGGGGGAAAGGAAGGGGAAGTAGGATGAGGTAGGAGAGGAGGGAAGAGAAAGTAGGAGAGGAGAGGAGGGGAGGGAGGGAAGGGAAGGGAAAGGAAAGAGGAGAAGAAGAAGGGTTGTTGCAAAATGAGGGAAGAAAGGGTAGAAGAGAACTCCAAATGTAATTAAAATGTCTTATTTTAATGCTTTCTTTAAGGATATATGTAGGATTTTCTTTAAGTATATATGTAGGATTGATTATGTAAAGAAAATGTACATTTTATATTATGTGTATAAGAAATAAAACTGAAAAACTTTTCCAAAAAAAAAAAAAAAACCCAAAGAAAAGAAAAAAGAAAACCTTTGAAATGCATCCCAGATTAGACATTTACAATATTTAAAGATCTAGTACAAGCTAAATTATCAGTAGCAAACTCCTTAGTTTTTCTAACATTGTGGGAATTTTTAATGGGAATCTTTGTCTATATCTAAATTTACTGACTGGGATGAATCTCAGGTTAGCTTCACTTTCCCAAGCAAAATGGGATCAAAGGAACTGGGAATACACAACAGGAGAATGTTGCTCTCCTAGCATCCACACTGAGCTGTCAAAAGCCTTTTTCCCCCTAGGGCATCATTTCTCACATTTGAGCAATAAAATTTTGTTCTGCATGATTTTAGTGATTGTATGCTTTCAAGGCATTGTTAGTTTCTTATATTTGAGAGTTGATTTATAGAACATTTTTATATCACCTGACAAGCCCTTCAGCCTGAATACCCCTTGCAGACAGTAAAAGATCACACTGATATTATAAGATTTAATCATCGAAGTACCAATTCCTAACACAGAAGCTTCATCCATCTCAGTGGTATGCGTGATGATGAGAAAGGAAAAGAAGATCAATAACTGTTCACAGAAATGGAAGGCATTTTTTAAAAAATATTCTAAAGGATAAAATAGCATATGCATGAGCAGGGTCCACAGTATTGTCTGGAACCCTACACATCTTCTTCATGACCTGTTTTCCTTGTTACATTCTGGGAGGGGGCTTCGTGGTAGTTGAAGCAGAACATCTAGATTTAGTCAGTTTTGTTCCATACAGCATCAACCTTGTGAACTCTCAAGTTTCCTTTTTCCGCTACATGTTCAAAATAGACAGTGATTAATACATATATATATGGTTGTAGATCTATCTATCTATCTATCATCTATCTCTCTATCATCTATCTCTATCTATCCTTTCATCCATCCATCCATCTATCTATCTATCTATCATCTATCTATCATCTGCCTACCTATCTATCCATATATCTATCAGTCTGTTTGTCTGTCTATCTATGTATCTATCATCTATCTGTCTGTCAGTCAGTCAGTCTGTCTATCTATCTAACTATCTTCCATCTATCTATCTATCTATCTATCTATCTATCTATCATCTATCTCTATCTATCCTTTCATCCATCTATCTATCTATCTATCTATCTATCTATCTATCTATCTATCTATCATCTATCTATCATCTGCCTACCTATCTATCCATATATCTATCAGTCTGTTTGTCTGTCTATCTATGTATCTATCCTCTATCTGTCTGTCAGTCTGTCTATCTATCTATCAACTATCTTCTATCTATCTATCTATCTATCTATCATCTGTCTATCTATCTGATAGATATAGTGATAGATGTGTGTGTATGTGTGTATGTGTAGCATGTGTATATATGTGCTATTTATTTGTATGGGTAGATATATATTTTCTTTTGAGTAGGCAACAGAATTTCATTTTTAATGTGAGCCAGTGTGCTCACAGTAAAAAAAATGACAATAAAGCTTATCCCATCCCATCCCATCCCACCCCACCTTATCTAATAACTTATCTTATCTAAAATCCAATACAGGTACTCCTTGTTTAGCAACCAGAATTGGGACTAGGAACTCAGTTGTTAAATGAAGTGGTGGCTAAGTGAAACTGAAATTGTGTTTATGAACTTACTTCAGCTTTCCTTTGCTTTATAGACTACTACAAAAGTAGCAGATGTGAGAATTGGCTGCAAAGTTACATTTTGATCACCATCACTACTTTAGATGCTTGCTATACGAGGACTACCTGTATTTAAAATTTAGGATATTTTTTTTATTGGGGGAAGAGGAGAAATTCAAGTTCTCAGAAACAAACATGGTATACTATGGTGATGGATTATCAATGACCAGTGATCATCGGTAGCATTACTACTGTTTAAAATTAAATCCTGTGTCTTTAAAAGAAACAAGGTGTAGAAGGTGATTTGAAAGGTAATTTTTATTATAACTCCTAAATGAAAGAATATTGTCTCCCCAAATCAATACAAATAGTTTAGCCTTGGTAATGTATTTAGTTTTTCATCTACACCAGCCTTTTTCACCTGGAGGAGAAATTGTGATGGGGAAAAAAAAATACTGTAAGCTACAGTACACATATAATAATTTGGATGAAAATATTCCTATTGATTTGTGAAAATTATTTCAAGGGTTTCATTTTATTTCTGTACAATAGTGTCCAATTCTCAGAGACTGCTTGGACAAGTCCCTGCAGTTTTCTTGGCAAGGTTTTTCAGAAGTTGTTTGTCATTGGCTCCTTCCTAGGATTGAGAGAAAATGACTGGGCCAAGATTTCCAGCTCGCTTTGTGTCTAAGTGGGAGTAGACTCAAGTCTCCCAGCTTCTAGCCTGATACCTTAACCACTACACCAACTGGCTCTCTTATTTCCTGGATAAAAAGATTGAGAAAGACATATCCGTGCTTTGAAATGGAGCTAGTAATATCACACAGAGACTGGAAGCTTACTGCAGAAAAATTGTACGCATTGTAGTTGTTCCCTGGTTATTATATAGGAAGAGGGTAAGTGAATTCATTTATAGCAAGGAGAAATCATCAACCTCATATTTAGGGATGGCAGGGGAGAAAATGATATTTAATATGCAAACAGTCCACTTCTTTGAAATGAGAATTCTGACGGCAGACAAAATACGGGCTGCGGAAGAAGAAAAAAACCTTTCACTTTTAAATTCAGTTCAGCTCATTACCATCTATGGCAGGGGTGGTATTCACTTACCTTCATCATTGGTTCGCAAATGTGAGCACGCGTGAGTCAAAAACGGGACTTGACTACGTCTGGGTGGGTGGGCAGAGCCTCCCATCATCGCTACCGGTTTTCCCAAACTGGATAGAACTGGCTGAATACTACCACTGATCTATGGTCGCCATCTTGAGACATGATAATTCTGTCTCAGGACCTTTCCTCACTATGGTTTAATACCACTCTGGACTCACCATGTTGGGAATTCTGGCCATAAATGGGATGATCTAGATCACAGGTGTCCAACTCGCAGCGTCACATTGCTGTCACATGACGTTTCACGATGTTTTTCCCCTTCAAAGAGATGGGGTGGGTATGGCCTAAACATGATGCATCTGGTGCTCAGGCCACCAGTTTGACACCCCTGAATTGTTTCTCCTTTATAGTGTCTTGCTGGGAGAGACTTATGAAGTGTCTGGAGAAAGAAAGGAAGAGTTAATAGTGGATGAGTCAGTTGACAGATTATCTTACAAAAGGGCAAATCAGCCCAGGTGGGAAGCAATCTGGGGGAAAAATGGTTTCAAAGTATTCAGAGATATTTTGCCTTAATTAACTCACTATAAAAGAGGTTGGAAATTCTTATTGCAGATAAGATTTTGTACTTATCCAGGGCTAGTATTAAAGATAGCTTTGTGAAAACGGTGCAGTCCTTCATTCTTGATCTTGCCAGCTACATGGGGCTTGACATTTGCTAAGCAGAGCCTTGTCCTCATGCCTTGGTTGCAAACATTTTCAGGCCAGTAATTAGTTAATATGTAGTTAACGGCACAACTGATATTGTGAGAGGAACTAGTGGTTCCTAGTCAAAGATTACTCCAAAAGGAACAACTACAGCATTTGTCTACCAAGCACCATGCCAAATTCATGGTAATTTAGAAAGTCAGAAGAAAGACACAAGAAGTTTAAACTCCATGGCTGTAACTTTTTTTTTTTCATTTCCTCCTGCAAATTCAATGAGAAAATCAACAGCTGTGTATGGATTCAATCTTACCTATAATCAAGACTCTAACCTAGTTGAGCCATATCAGCGGATCTTCTCACTAACTAAGCTGTGAAGTGTCAGGAGATCAGAAGAAAGGATGCACGACTACAACTTGCCACATCTCCAAGTCACTTATCTGGAAAAAAAATGGTGATACATTATGGGTCTTTTTTTCCCTCCTTCCCTTTTGTTGTGGCAAGACCATGTCAGCAGGAAACAGAAAAAGTGATGCTTTCCAGAACTTGAAGGATCAGTAAAAAAACACTATTGAAATTGATGATCAAGGGACACACTTTGGTGACCAGCATTCTGCTACTGCTGAAAATTCCATATGAACAAAGGACTAAAGATGTTCTGTATGCAAGAACTGTTGGATGTGATTTACAAGACAAAGCAGGGGAGCAATCTGAAATTAATCATTCTGAAAGAAAAGTTCAAGGAAAAGCAGAGATCAATGGGGTGGCAGGACAAAAGTTAATTCTATTATCTGTCCAGAAGCAAGACAGGGTGAATTTAATGACAATCTTTCCTTTCCATAACTATAAAATGACAGCAAAATCCAGGAATGGGACAACTTGCCACAGCCAACTTGCTGCAGAACAATTTGCCACGGCCAATTTGCCATGGGCCAACTCACCATGAGAAATTTAACAATTCTATTTAATTATTTAAAATAAATAGTTATTTTAATGTTTGCTATTCACATTTCATTCTGTCCCTTCTTTTGCATCCTTTCTCTAACGATTCTATTCCACCATTTCTTTGATATCAATTTAACTCTTGTCCTGCAGCGAGTTGGCCATGGTGAGTTGCCCATAGTGAGTTGACTGCAGCGAACTGTCATAGACCCACAAAATCCAGCCCCTTCCTAACGGTTGAAAGCTTCATTTTGTGTACCAGTTGCACACACTCCTGGATCGTGTGGATCACAGTTATTTATGCCCTGGTCCCCTCCCAAATGGACTACTGGTAGTCTTCAACTTACATTTGAGCCCAAAATTTATATTGCTAAGTGAGATATTTGTTAAATTTGAGTTTTGCTCATTTTACGACTTTTCTTGCCACATTTGTTAAGTAACTCACTGCAGCAGTTGTTAAATTAGTAACACTGTTGTTAAGTGAATCTGGCTATCTCATGAACTTTTGTCAGGTCACAAAAGGTGATCACATGACTGTGCAACACTGCAATCGTCATAAATATGAATCAGCTATCAAGCATCCGAATCTAAATCACATGACCATGGGGATGCTGCAATGCTCATCAGTGTGAAAAATGATCATGTTACTTTTCAGTGCCGTTGTAACTTCAGTTACTAACGAACTGTTGTATGTTGAAGACTACCTGTACTGCACTATATGCTACATAATGTTGCATCCAGAAGCTTCAACTGATACAAAATGTGGCAGTGTGGAGCACTTATGTGTGCCCCTAGAATGGCACACGTTATACCTCTGTCCCATTGCTGCATTATTTAGTTATTTAGTTCCGTTGCTGCATTATATAGTTTGCTTCCGAGTTCAATTCAAGGTGCTTTTTTTGACCTATAAAATCATACATGGTATGGAATCAGTTTAGTTGAGGGTCCACTTGGCTAAATTTACCTGTCACATCAGGTTTAGCCAAGAAGGGTATGTTAGGCATCCTGTGTGCTAAAATTTCATCTGGCAGGATCAGGAGATGGATCTTTTCTGCTGTAGCACTCTGCAACATCATTCCCCACCCCAGGTGAGCGTAGCTAGCTAGCTAGCAATAGCAATAGCACTTAGGCTTATATACTGCTGTACAGCCCTCTCTAAGCAGTTTAGTCTCAGCATATTGCCCCCAACAGTTTGGGTCCTCATTTTACCTACCTCGGAAGGATGGAAGGCTGAGTCAACCTTGAGCCTGGTGAACAGATGTTGGCATTTAGGAAATACTTCAAAACATGGTTCTTCCAACATTGGGGATACTAGAAAAAAAGGGGCCCCACAAGATGATTACACCTTGGTCCATTCTCCTATAGTCTCATTTTTATTTGTATCTAAATTGTTTTTCCTCCTTGCTTTGTATTTGTATTTAACTGGTTGTTTTATCATATGCCACCCAGGGTCAGGTCTGTGATATAGGTGGCTAAATAAATTCGATAAATAAGCAGCTAAACTTGAGATGTTGAGACTTCCTTCAATAATATGGGCATTTTTTGTGTGTGTCTAAATATTTAATTTGGCTCATAAGTGGATCTTCCCCTTGGCAATCCTGCTGGCACTCTCCACACACCCCACGGAATGAAGGATCACTGTTTCAGGAATCTTCTCCCCCAACCTCGCCTTCAATCCAGATAGTTATAGTTACAGTTATAGTTTATTATATTTAAATACCGCCCCCTCTCCCGAGGGACTCGGGGCGGTGAACAGCCAGCAAATAAAATACACAGATACAAAATTTAAAACAATATTAAAATCCAATTAAATCAATTTGGCCCATAGTTAAAAACCCTATATTAAAACCTCTAATTTTTTTAAAACAATTCTTTTTAAAAAGAGTAGGTCAGGCCAGCCCGGCTTGATGAAACAAAAACGTCTTTAGGGCAGGTCGGAAAGCACGAAGGTCCACGCACCCCGCGTTCCTGTACTCCGTGCGAGTGGGAGAAGCCCGAGATCAGCCGGCGGGCGCGAAGGCCGAGCGTGAGGTTGCAGAAATCTTGGGCTTCGTAGCGCGGTAAACTTTGCAAAAGGGCCGGCGATCGTGGGCGCCGATCGGGGAAAGCTTTCGGGTACAGCATCGTGTCCACACTCTAAGGGCACACGCCCCCCCTCCCCGTGGAAAGCCACGAGCGACCGGCTCGATCGCTGCCTCTCTTTCTTTTTAAGGAACGCCACGTGTCGGTGCGTGTGTGTATGTATGTCTGTGTATGCGTGTACAGAAAAGCGCGATCGTGCGATTTGGAGCCAGTCTCCTCCCTCCCCGGCGCCTTTCCAGAGCAGCCACCCACTCCCACCTCCCACCCCCCAGCAGCCCCAGCTTGACTGGCGGCGCGCGGGTGGGGCTGGGAGGGTAAAGGCAGCTCGGGCGAGGAAGCGGAGGCTGCTGCTTCTCTCTGATCGCCTCGCCTTCCAAAAAACCGCCTCGCCGGTTTTTTGCAACGGACGAGGACCGGAGCGCTGGGGCGAAGAGGGAAGGACCAGAGCCGAGGAAGAACCGGGCTCCAAAGCGCTAACCAAGCAACCCCAATCGCGCGCCGTCGCCCTTTTCTCCGCCAGGCGGCATGAGCAGCTGCGACGCCAAAGACTACCTGACCAGGAGGGAGATCCCGCAGCTTTTCGAGGTACGAGCGCATCTCGGCGGCAGGTGAACCTCGTCGCTTTTGCTGCCCGCTCGCCTCCGCCAGCGGAGCAAGTTTCCCCAAAGTCGGAGGAAATGGGGAGGGAAGGAAAGGATGGAGAGAGATCCAGGGGCGTCTAAAGGGGAAAAAAAAGGTTACAGGGATCCCGGGATGTAAAAGACGAGAAGGGACCGGGCGAGGCGGGAGGAAAGAAAGACAGACAGACAGAAAGAAAAAAGAAAAAAGAAAGAAAGAAAGAAAGAAAGAAAGAAAGAAAGAAAGAAAGAAAGAAAGAAAGAAAGAAAGAAAGAAAGAAAGAAAGGGAAGATGGGATCGTTACAGGGAGAAGTAAGCGGCGGTGGAACTGAGTCGGTTGAAGAGGAAGTGACCGGCTTTTTCCATGCATTAGCTCCAGGCGTCCTTTAAACCCGCTGTTGCGGACTCTCCAAGCTGGAGGCAGATGATCTGAAATAGAGGTTAGGGTTTTGTTTTTTTTGGGGGGTGGTTGCCCCTAAAATATTTCTAGCTGGCAGCTTTAGAACTCTTGATTCTTAGGAGGCACTGAGAAGGAGCTTGAAACAGGTGGAACATGTGTGCCAACTGCCAAGGTATCTGTCTTGAGGTTCCTCAGTAGATGTCCTTGACTTCCAGATGGTTGCTGTAGTGTAGATCTTCTCAACAGCCCTCACCCCTCCCCCTTTTTTGGTCTTTCTCACTTATCCTGTTCTGCCCTTCTGTGAAGCAGCAACCTTACTCCTGGTTGCCTTGGCTTCACCATTGACTTTATTTCCAGCATTTGTTTCTAACCTTGTCATCGAGAAATGTGTGTAGAATTGCTAATTAGCAGGCAGAAGGACGGTGCCATTTTCCTTGATATTTTTTGAATAATTGGGTAGGAAAACTTTGCCCATTTTGCACACGTGAAGCAAAAGCAAAAAGAGGCCTACCGGAGATGCTCCAGTGTGCTGTTTCATTCATACCGGGTGGCATTTCATTCAGGTGGCATTCCTTGTGACTTCATAGGAACATGGCTTGTAGTCACAGCTGTCCTTTAGGCATTATTTCCTTTTACAGTGCAATACTATGTGAGCCAAAAGATTTTGTCTGAAACACAATTATCTGAATGTAAAAAAAAATGCTTCAGAAAAATTATTTCCACTATCACTGTTTGTTTTTAGTAATAAAAATGCTAAAGATTTTTATACGGCATGTGATATTATGGGAGACTTTAAGGTTTTTATTCTAAATGACTGTTCTAAGAAGAAAAAATACATTTGTGATTTACTAAAAAAGTATGGATAACTTAATTAGGGTATCTCAAATCACTTGATTTGTATTATTTAATCATTAGACCATAAACAGCAAATTCTAGACTAGATTCTAGCAGTGTAATGTTGTTCTGATAGAAAAATCCCGAGTTCTTTTTCAAATAGTAATGTTATTAAACATTACAACTACAGTGATAAAAACTTAATACAAATTAAAAAATGAAAAGAAAAAAAAGGTGTAGAGAAGAAAAAGGAAATAGAAAAGAGAGAAAAATAACAACATATTAAAGAAAAATAAAAGAAATAATAAAGAAATAACTTTCCCTTTTATCACAAGTATAAACATTTTTAGTGATCATCCCCTTAAAATGCAGCACATGATGTCTTCCTCTCATATTGCATCTCTTATTTATAAACAAATAGTTTAAAATCTAGTCATTTCAGTCCTGATCAGCAAAAGCCCACTACGGGTTACCAGTGATAACAACATATCTATTTTAGCCTTGATCAACTAAACCAACTTTAAATTCTTCCCTTTTACTTGTAACAATATTGATAGTGGCCTAAAAGTTTATTTCTTTTTATTTTTTTCTTTGTCCCTTTTCACAAAGTTGTTCAAAGTTTGAACAAGCTTCTTTTATAAATCTAATAGAGGAAGATCATCCAGATCCCTGTCTTGGTTTATTTGCATATCCCTTTTACTTATTAAGCTATCAGCCAGTTTCTTTTGTATGTGCAGTGCAGCATCTTTTCCCATATCACTCTTGTAGCTTGACATTTTAAAATCCACTTTCAAATCAGTCCACTGGTAAAATTTATTTATTTATTTTTATCCCACTTTTAGTATTTTGTTCCTCTTACATATAAATGCAATCTATCTATGCAGGTAAACACCCTTAAAATTAATTTCTGGGTCCATTGTTTAAAAATACCCCTCAGTAGGTTGAATGTTAAAACATTTTGCTCCATTCTGCATTGTAAATCAAATGTACCGGTAAGTGTTCTCCTTTAATAGTAATCATTGTGCTTTCTCAAGAATTTTACCTTTAAAGTCCCAATCTATCCTGTTTTTTTTTAATCAAAGCAACAGTATTTTCCCACAGGAAGGATTCTTATAATTCCAGAATCTTATTTCAAATTTATCTGGACTTTCTAACTAAAATCAAAACTGTAACTGTTTATTCCAGAATTTTTAAAAAGATCCTTGCATTTAAAACTTATTAAGGATTAAAGGAAACTCATAGCCAATTTTTCTGATTTGTCAATCCAAAGGTTCCTAATATCTTAAAATGCAGTTAACAATTTCTGAAAGTGATTAGAAAAGGACTTACAAGAACTGACTGGTCTTAAAGGTGCCAACCGTGTGGTAAGCCAGATAGTTATTCTTTAAAGCCATTGGAGACTTCTGTTCTGTATGGAGCACTTGTGCTCTCTTTTTCTGGAGAGGGATGATGAAGAGTCGGTCTACTCATTGATTTTTCATTTTGCTTAATCTTCAGATTTTTTAGCGGAGCTGTCTTTATTTCATCATTCCCCCCTCAAAAAAAGTCCAGAAAGCCCTACTGAGTACAATAGAGTTCTTTCTTCATAAATTTACTGTATATGATATTGTATCCTTACCATATAATCCTATCCATCTATTTAAAGTAAGTCTAGTTGAATTGAGTAGAACATATTCTCAGCTAAATAACATTATTTGTTAATTCATTCATTAATACTCTGCCATTCCATCCAATGGACAATCAAGATAGTTTATAATATACAAATAGAAAAAAATATGGGATATAAACAAAATGATACGCATAATTAAGATCCACAGAACTATCACAAATTTTTTTAAAAGCATCGTAACATTTTGAGATCAGATGAAAGAGCTTCTTTTTAACTGTCCTTCTGAGAGAGTGTAACTTATATGTGCAGATGATCCCAATAGTTACTTATTTATTTGGCCTGATTTAAGTGTCATCTCTGGATGGCTTATCATTTAGCAAATCAAGATTAAAACAGAGTGCAAAATAGATAGAGAAGATGGGATCTGGACACTCAATGTAAGATCCAAAAAACAACTTCTTTACCCCTAGGCTTCGGAGGAGTTATACTAGATCTTCAATGCCAACCAAAATGCCATCAGTATGGGAACCACATGGCTCTCAGGAGGGATCTCCGTCTATATAAACAAGAACATCTTTATCAAACATTTCAAATTTGTTCTCTTGTATGTCATTATGCAGCCTATTTAATATTCAAAAGAAATTGGGGGGAAAAATCCAATCTTGTTTATTGTATTTTCTAAACCCTATTATCCCTTTATTCCCATTTTAGATATACAACTGTGAGGATGTTGGGTAATAATTCTAGAGTTTTTAATGAGGGATATATAGTAGACCAACCCGCAGTGCATAGGCTTCATGCAGTTTTGAACAGCTAGTATTTTGAACAAGATAATTAAAAAATAAAGGAAGCTTGTTATTTATATATGTTAACTATATTATATATTTTATATGTGGCCCAAAGCAAATTCCTCCTCACTCAATACAGCCCAGGCAGCTTAAAAGGTTGGACAACCATGCAATATAGATAAATAAACCAATATAAATAGCAATAGCACTTAGACTTATGTACTGCTTCACAGTGCTTGGGCTTCATGCAGTTTTGAACAACTAGTATTTTGAACAAGATAATTAAAAAATAAAGGAAGCTTGTTATTTATATATGTTAACTATATTATATATTTTATATGTGGCCCAAAGCAAATTCCTCCTCACTCAATACAGCCCAGGCAGCTTAAAAGGTTGGACAACCATGCAATATAGATAAATAAACCAATATAAATAGCAATAGCACTTAGACTTATATACTGCTTCACAGTGCTTTACAGCCCTCTCTAAGCAGTATACAGAGTCAGCATAAATAACAACAATCTGGGTCCTCATTTTACCCATCTCGGAAGGATGGAAGGCTGAGTAAATCTTCTGTGAGAAAGACAAATACACCGATGTAAATCTCCTGTGAGAAGGACAGTTTCTGTTTCCATTTAAAGTGAATTTTGCTTCATTTATTCATTTTTGCAAATAAAGAATATTCTATATATTGACATATCTGGCCTGACCATGCAAGGAGCAAGAGATTCAGTAGGCCTTTGCAAGGATTAGAATCACTTTCCCCAACAAATAAAAACAAGGGTTTCAAAGACATTGGTATTTGCAATGCAACTCAGAACATGCAGAGGGTTGCTTGGAATAGTTATTAGAATTGTCGTAGAGGCCTGACATAATAATTTGACAAGCTGTATTTCAGCAGTCAGAGAATTTTGCTTGGGATATATGCATATGAGTATGTTTTGATTTTTCAGTCCTCTGGGTCTCTGTTCTTTACAACACACCCACTGCTTAGTATATTTTGTGGGCTCCCTAGCGGAATTGGGAGACTTATTTATAATTTCTATAATGTACAGGTAGTCCTCGATTTACAACAGTTCATTTAGTGACCGTTCAAAGTTAACACGGCACTGAAAAAAGTGACTTATGACCATTTTTGTCACTTATGACCGTTGTAGAATTCCCCGTGATCACATGATTTACATTCGGATGCTTGACAACTGACTCACATTTATGACGGTTGCAGTGTCCCAGAGTCATGTGATCCCCTTTTGTGACCTTTTGACAGGCAAAGTCAACGGGAAACCCGGGTTCACTTAACAACTATGTTTACTAATTTAACAATTGCAATGATTCACTTAACAAATGTGGCAAGAAAAGTTGTAAAATGGGGCAAAACTCACTTAACAAGTTTCTCACACATAAATTTTTGGCTCAATTGTGGTCGTAAGTTGAGGACTACCTGTATATGTTTTAATATGTGCACATTTAATTTTTTTCCCTGTTTGCCACTGTATCTGAGATCAGATTATCAAAAGGTGTCTTTTAAGGGGAATAAAACCATTTCATTTCATAGTTTAGGAAAACTATTACGTAACTGGCATAAATCCTGTAAAATCCTCACATATAAAGTCTTATTCAGACTTGTTGTCAGGCAAACTGGGTAGAAATTTCTATGCGAGTTTTGATTGGTAGTTTGCTATGGTTTTAGAAGATTCAAAAGGCAAGGGAATTCCATTCTAGATATGACTACAAAGGTACAACAGCCTACATGATAAGAAGATAACATTTCATCTGAAAATAAAATCAAGTTCAGAGAAATGGGAATAATATTAAGAGTAAAATTAGATTTCCAGAACAGTTTACGGGAAGGAAAAGAAGAAGAGAAAAATACAGACAAAGGTCAAAAGGATAAATAGATCTTTTACCATAAAGATTTAAATTTACTTGAGATCAGGATAACCCTGTGACACCCTTTAGATGGTAACGAACAAGACATTTTAACTTTGGGAAGTCTATTAGGAATAGAGCAACAATGGGATACATCAAGGTCCTTCTCTTATCGCTAACATAATTTACAAATGAATTTAAAGCAGGTTGTGCAGGAATTACACAAAGAAAGTGGCAGGGAATAGGCAGATGCCTGTTTTTTCCTGCACAGTTGTGTAATTGTTGCTGTGTGGATTTCTATTCATGTTTGCTCCAAGTTTACTGATGATCTGGCTAGGTGAAAACCTCCTATCTGGGTGTTTGTGGGGCATCAGTTGAAATGCCTCAAATGCAAAATGGGTGGCTCTGTAAATTCGATAAATAAATACATAAATAAATTTCCATTCAAAACTGCCGTTCAAAAGAAATGATAAAAAGACTTCAAAACCTGGTTGAGAGAGAGGGAAAAGGCTGAGACAGACATTATTTTGGATGATCTTCAATCTGTCAGAGCTTTGTGCATTCCTGAATTAAAATTCCCTGTCTTCTTCAGGCAGAGAAAAGAGAAAGAAAAATGCTTGTGGCAGGGATCCAGTCTGTCTCTTCCCAAGTCATAACCATGCAATAGCTAATTTATGCAGCAGTGATATAGCAGTGTTGTTCTTGGTATAATTTTGAAACTTAGAAAATTGCAAAGCTTAAAATTAAAAAGCTTTTTTTAATGTTTCTGAAGAGTGTTGTGAGAATATGTGATCCACATGCTTCCCTTTTTTTTAGCTGCCTTAGAGACAAACTGTTGCAAGACTCAAGAGTGAAATAACAGTTATGTAAAGTAGCTGATTTACAAATGTTGCTATATTATTAAAATACAGCATCTTAAACTTTTAGCCTTCCTATCCAAATATAAAAAGTAGAATGCCTGCAAGCAAATTAGTCCTGGACAATGCAATGCTGTGTTACATTTACAACATTTATTCACAGGCTCTTTTGGCTAAATCAAACAGCTGCTAATAAAATTGTCCCAATTGTCATTTTCAACGCAATGATTCTGCAGACATAATTCTTTTATATATTCTTGGGGCGTGAAATTCTGAGCACATGTATTTATAATGAAAGTAGGGCTACATTCCAATCCTTGGCGATTGGAAACAATTATCACTGGCTTTAATAAGGCTTCTTTCCAAATAAGTATTCCTAAATAAAATATTGCTTAAATGGGATTCACTTTCTGAGGTCCATGTTGTTTTCTTGACAGCAGTATAGCAATGATACATATCTGGATGTTTTTCAACTGGATTAATCTATAGTTTAATTTACAGCTGTAGATTGCCTTGCTGGTATCGCAGCCAAATACTTCAATCTGATAATGTTATCTATGCAAAGTAGAGGTAGTCCTTATTTACTGACCACAATTGAGACCACCAACTTGGTTGTTAAGTGAAGTGGTAGCTAAATGAAACGGCGACTGTATTTGTGGTCTTACTTTACTTGCTTTCTTCACTTTGTAGACCTCCAAAGGTTGTAACTGCGAGGATTGGTTGCAAAGTTTTTCATCACCATTGTAACTGCAAATGGTTTCTAAACAAGGATTATCTGTACTTTATCTCAGTGGTCTCCAACCTTTCTGGCTCTGTGGATTGGAAGCTGCACTGGCAGGCAGAGGTAGCAGGGAGAGGGGGTTTCATGCGTGCAAATGGAGCATCACACCCTCACCTGCCACTTGTGTGGCCTAGTTTGTTTGTTTGTTTGTTTGTTTATTTATTTATTTATTTATTTATTTATTGGTTCAATTTATATGCCGCCCTTCTCCGGAGACTCAGGGTGGCTTACAATGCGTTAAGCAATAGCCTTCATACTTTTGTATATACCTGCTTAGTAGGGCTTTCGCCCCCCCCCCAAAGCAGTGTTCTTTTTTAGACAAAGTCAGCTTATTGCCCCTACAAGCCGGGTCCTCATTTTACCTACCTCGAAAGGATGGAAGGCTGAGTCAACCTTGAGCCTGGTGAGATTTGAACTTACAGTAATTGCAGGCAGCTGCTGCTACTTAACAGCACTTTAGTCTGCTGCGCCACCAAGGCTTATTAGTTTATTAGTTCCGGTCCACGGACCAGGGATTGGGGATTCCTACTTTCTCTGACTTAACTGAGGTTAAGAAAATGTTCAGTGATGTTATTTATTTTAAAAAATATTTTTTTAAAAAATACCAAACTGTATTTTTTTCAATAGCGGTTAACTTTTATATTGTTCAGGCTCATCAAATTAATAATAACTGTCATAGGGAAAAAAAACCCTCCAGCCTTATCAATTACTTCTGGCTATGTAACATACATAGGGAGACTTATAACTTTAAAAAGTATTCTTATCCATAATTCTGAATGTATTTTGAAATTATCCAATTATTCAAAAGTATTATCATCTTGGAATGCAAGTATGGATGACTGAATGTTCTCTTCCAATTAAAATCCTATATATAGAAAATTTATATCACTATCAAGACTTTAGAACCTATCATCTTTTCAGTTGTAGCAGTCCACAGAAAACAAGTATCTAAATTCAGAATAATTTAGACCCTTAGCTGTAATCCCTACTGTTTTCTAAATACTGCAGATCTTGGCAATTGTATCCTGTGCTGTCATGCTTATTTTACTTTTAGAATATTTACTGGTAAGTCCTAAATCATAATAAAGTATGTGTATCATGTATCAGAATAGAATTTTTGAAATATTACTTTATGTCTGTTTCCAGGTACCGTACCGTATATGTGGTACCTTGCTCAATAGTAGTAACTGTGAGAGGGATCTTGGAGTCCTAGTGGACAACCATTTAGATATGAGCCAGCAGTGTGCAGCAGCTGCCGGAAAAGCCAACACAGTTCTGGGCTGCATAAACAGAGGGATAGAATCAAGATCACGTGAAGTGTTAATACCACTTTATAATGCCTTGGTAAGGCCACACTTGGAATATTGTATTCAGTTTTGGTCGCCACGATGTTAAAAAGATGTTAAGACTCTAGAAAGAGTGCAGAGAAGAGCAACAAAGATGATTAGGGGACTGGAGGCTAAAACATATGAAGAACTGTTGCAGGAACTGGGTATGTTTAGTTTAATGAAGAGAAGGACTAGGGGAGACATAATAGCAGTGTTTCAATATCTCAGGGGTTGCCACAAAGAGGAGGGAGTCAAATTATTCTGCAAAGCACCTGAGGGTAGAACAAGAAGCAATGGGTGGAAACTAATCAAGGAGAGAAGCAATTTAGAACTAAGGAGAAATTTCCTGACAATTAGAACAATTAATAAGTGGAACAACTTGTCTGCAGAAGTTGTGAATGCTCCAACACTGGAATTTTTTAAGAAGATGTTGGATAGCCATTTGTCTGAAGTGGTG
Source organism: Arizona elegans (assembly GCA_022577455.1). Taxonomy (NCBI): domain Eukaryota; kingdom Metazoa; phylum Chordata; class Lepidosauria; order Squamata; family Colubridae; genus Arizona; species Arizona elegans. Next base: position 132,249,483 of record JAKOOJ010000002.1, on the reverse strand, counting down.
TAGGTTTCCTGCCTGGGCAGGGGGTTGGATAGAAGACCTTCAAGGTCCCTTCCAACTCTGTTATTCTATTCTATTCTATTCCAATGTTCCTAAATACAGTTCAGAAAAAATTCTCTCCAAAGCCCTTCTTGTGGAGAAATGGTTTTACCATATTTCCATTTGCCATAGTGTTGTGTGCTGTAAAATTTAGATAAGCAAATAGGAAATACCTTATGATTGTCATTGATATAAAACACTCAAGTTTTCAAGGATAGAGCAGAAACATATAGGAAGTCCTCAACTTAGAACAATTGGAAGCAGACTTTCCATTGCTAAGCAAGGTAATTGTACAACCTTTTTTGCCATGGCTGTTAAGCAAATCACTGAAGTTGTTAAGTGAATCACATAGTCATTAAAGAAATACAGCTCCCCCACTGACTTTACTTGTCAGAAGCCAACTAGGAAGGTTGTAAATGGCGATCAGGTTACCCTGGGACACTGCAATTGTCCTAAATATATGTCGGTTGCTAAACATCTGGATTTTGACATGTGACTTATGCAGCTGTTACGACAATCGTAAGCATGAGGACTGGTTGAAGGTAACTTTTCTCTGTGCGAATCACTAAATGAATGGCTGTAAGTGGAGTATTACCTCTAGTAACATCAGACACAGAAGTTGCTAATATTTATGAGTTCATATTTAGTAAGTATAGCATGTTACTGCAGAAATAAAATAAGGCAGGCTTTAACTTATGACCACAATTGAGCCCAAAATTTATATTGCTAAGTGAGAAATTTGTTAAGTGAGTTTTGCCCTATTTTACAACTTTTCTTGCCACACTTGTTAAGTGAATCACTGCAGTTGTTATAGTAGTGACAAGGTTGTTAAGTGAATTTAGTTTCCTCGGTGACTTTGCTTGTTAGAAGGTCACAAAAGGGGATCACATGACTCCGGAAAATTGCAGCTGTCATAAATATGAATCAGTTGTCAAGCATCTGAATGTAAATCACATGACCCTGTGGATGCTACAACGGTCATAAGTGTGGTCATAAGTCACTTTTTTTAGTGCCGTTGTAACTTTGAACAGTCACTAAATGAACTGTTGTAAGTCGAGAGCTACCTGTAGAAAGTGAAGGCGAAAGCAGCCTAAACTAAGGGGAGATGATCTGATTCAACACGGTATTTGTTAACCAGCTCATTAATGCCAACTTGTCTCTGTTTCACATTTTGCAAGATTTTTGGTGGCCATCATGTGCATACAATTTTTCCTAAGTGATCTTTCCACTGAAATAGACAGTAATCTATGAAAGTTTATACAATAATGCCATTTGAAACAAGTGTTTCACAAAATAAAGTAAAACCCTGTGGAATCAGGCCATCTTCAGAAGTTCTACCACAGCCACCATAACTGCTGGTGATAACTGGAAGTCAAACCATTTGGAGAGTACAGTATCTGGTTTTCTTACCCTGACCTAAAATATATTCCAGAACAAGATAGAACTTGGAAGGTATGTTTGGTAAGACTAACATTTAGCACCAAAAACAGCAACCATATTCACTTTTAACAACTTCCCAAAGTCTACACACCATTTTACCACTAGGGAATTTGACAGTGCAATTTACAATGTGTAGCATATGAATCTTGAGATGTAGGCTATTTACTGTATATATGGCTATTTATTGTACGTGTAACATGGAATTAAAATCATTCACTCTCACAGACTTGCTTTGAAAATAGAAGGACATGCAATTAAATTGAAAGGGGGTTTATATCTGTGGTGGCCTCATTATATGTCACTTCACAAGTTGTTGAAATGGAAATATTGATTTTTTTTCTTTTGACTGCATCTTCCATAGTATGAGACAGTTAGCTATTTTATAGAAAATTGGATGATTTACATTACTACGAAAACAATCATAGACTCTATATTACAGCTTTACGAGTAAGAATTTATAGGTTTAATAAACCACACTTTAATTTTAGAGCTTGTACTTATCGTATCTCTTAGTCAGTGGCATAATACAAAATTGGAAAGAATAATAAAATTGAAAGCAATGTATGAAGTGGGATATGAGTAGTACGGTAGCAAGAAAGTTCCCGAGAATCTGAAAATATGAAGAGGTATTGTAAATAGAGTTGGAGTAAATTGGATTTAGCTCATTTCCTTTCCTTTCTGGCCTCAAGACCTTTTCTCATTCTGTCTTCCTCTCTGTGGTTTGCATAATATTTCTTACTTCAGAAAGGAATGGCATGATGGCACATGTTTAGGTACGAAAAAGACAGAGATTTTATGATTTTAGTCTATAATTTTGTTTAATCTACAAAAATACTGGTGTCAAATGACTCTCCAGAGAAGTAGAAAATTCTAGCGTTTTGCTGCTGTGTAGTGCTTTTTCCAGAATCCTTCAGCCCTAGACTATAAATTTATTTTCGACTTCATTAAATTGCATTCGTCAGTCAATCTCTTATGTTTCAGAGTTTGCTGAATGGATTAATGTGCTGCAAACCCGATGATCCCGTGGAGTATCTGGAAAGCTGCTTACAAAAAGTAAAGGAACTGGGGGGAGCAGAAAAAGTCAAATGGGACACTTTTGTCAGTCCGGAAAAAAGGTCACTGCCTCCACTTAACGGCAACCAGTCAAGAAGAGCATTTTTCAGGAATGGTAAGATAATTTTAAATTTTACATTTCAGTTTGTGGTAAGGAGATGATGGACCTGATAAATGATTATATAGTGTTTTGAGAATATAAGGGAACCACAGCAGCATTTATAGGTAGTTCTTGACTAATGACCAGAATTAGGACCAGAATTTCCATTGCTAAGTAAAGCGGTTGTTAAATGAGTCGTGCCCAGTTTTACAACTTTTTTTGCCTCAGTTAAGCAAATCATTGCAGTTGTTAAGTGAATCACATGTTCATTAAAAGCAAAATCAACCTCCCCCATTGACTCTGCTTGTTGGAAGCCAATTTGGAAGATAACAAATGGTGATTACAGCACTCCAAGGCAATATGACCATCATAAATTCCTGCCGGTTGGCAAGAGACCGAGTTTTGATCATGTGACTGAGGGCGGTCTTAAGTGTGAGGTCTGGAGGGCTGCGGCGGTCTTAAGTATGAGGATTTTTTTTTCAGTGCCATTGCAACTTCAAGGAGTTGCTAAATGAACAGCTCTGTGCATGGAATGATGTTCTCTGGAAAATATGAGAGACTTAGTTATACTTTGGCTACAAACTAAGATATTCCTCTTTATCAAAGAATATTTACAGTTAATTGAAAGAGTTGGCCTCTGACGTTGGGATAGTGATTATTACCATTTCCTCCTCTTCAATTGTATTTATGATGAAAATAAATACATTTTATTCTTTTTAATGTTTAAATAGTTTTGTAATGTATCCACTGAACATCAGCAATTGAATAATGGCATAATGCCATATGGTTTCTAACTTTAACACAAAAGCATTTTAAAGAATATATTTAGGCCGAGCAACAATACCAAACTTGCAAAGAAGTAATGCCAAGTCATGCTGAGGATACAATTAATATTGATTAGTTAAATCACCTAGAGAACAATCTCTAGATTTGCTATTATTTAAAACCATGCCAAAATCAAGTTCATAGCTTAATGTATTGTGAGAAAAATATTTTTTTTATTTTTATGAATGCACTCATAAAGTATTTTTTAAAGCAATTAAGCTATTTTCAGGTTTTGTGTGAATTACAGTCAATAAGATTAAATGAGCCATGTAATATTTTAACAAATGACTCTAAAAAGATGCATTAAAATCAAATTAAAACTGAACTTGCAAAGACATTTATTGGTTAGTATGCACTTTTATCTCTACCTATCAATGTGAAAGGCGCTGTAAGTCCTGAAAAACTCTACATAACAGATTATTACAAACCTTTTTTTGTTTCCTTCTTGGCTAAATGACAAGATTTATCTAAAAATGGACAGATGTTCCAGTTTTTAGAGGTCATCTTTCTAAGTAAAGGAAACCAAAATGCTGTCTTAACATAGTGTAGAAATCATTCTGAGGTCATCTATTTGTGAACCAAGAGTATACAAGAAACCATTCACTTAAAAGTTTATCTGAAACACATTGATGCTCCAATCACATAACAGGCAATTTATAAGGCATACCTTCCTTTCAGGAGATCTCTCTTTGCAAATGATCCCTTTGTGATAGGATTCTCCAATTGTTAGAAACAAGCGATCCTCTAGCTGAGGGCCCTCTCCCATCAAGATCATCTCTGTCAGGTTTCTAGGGAGTTTAAGGAGTGGGGAAAAAGTCAGGAAACTCAGTAGGACAGAATCTGAAGAAATATAGAAGCAACAGATGAAACCTTTCTTGAAAGGAACTCTTTGATGCTTGTCCCATTCCAATTTCCTATGATGTCTCATAAGAATGGAACAGCTGTCTTTTTCAAGAGAGGAACTTAGATCTAGCTGAATTATGATTAAAGCTTGCTAGGGACATCTTACTGAAGTAGGTTTTAGAATATCTGGTATTAATCAAAGTTCAGTACAGCAGCCTGATATTTGATCTTCTGCTGGCTATCATTGATTGGAACTAGTTCTGTGAATAAACTGCAGAGTATGAATTGTTCTTAAAGAGGCAACCTGTTTTCTCATTGCACGAATGTTATAGAATGTTTTGCTGTCTGTATTTACTCAACATGCAACCCCATAACTTATTTATGGATTATTTAAATATAGTTTATTGCATTAACACAGCTGCACATATACCAATGCATCTACAATATACCAAATCGGGGGTGTGGGGGAGGTTTGTCCAGTCTTGGCATCTTTACAACTTGTGGGTTTCAATTCCCAGAATTCTCCAGCCAGCCAGCTGTATAACATACTGAATCTCATTATTTATCTTAAATCCCACAATTTAGCTTAACTTGGGTGAATCATTCTCTGTGACATTAAACTAGTGTCATCAACAACGATTTTTGAAAAATGTTTTTAACATCTGTATGATTTACAAGAAAAGTACATGGAAGTACCTACGTAATCGTCAAGAGTCCAAATTGACTTGAGGCTGTAAATGTTTTTCTCCTCTAATAGATTTGTTGAGTGTATTGAAGGATTTGTAAAGAGGATTAAACAGGATCTCATGGTAACAATTATGCCTTTTATAAAAACATCAACTATTTCTGCTATTCATTACTAATGAACATAAAAGGACATCTTTTCTGATCTTTGTCTTTTTTGTTTGTTGCTTTTTATGCTCTTGAGTCAGTCTTGATTCCCGACAGCAGCCTGGAAAAGTCAATTCTGTTTTCTTGGCAAGATTTGAGAAGTGATTTGCTATTGTCTTCTTCCTAGGATTGAAAGAGAAAAGAACTGGCCCTAAATCACCCACCTGGCTTCATGCCTAAGGCAGGCCTAGAGCTTAGGTCTCCTGGTTTCTAGCATTATTATACTCTTATACTACCATCAAAGGGATTCTCATTTCTGACATGACCATTTCATATTTTACAGTGATGCCTGACAATCCCAACTTTCCTTACCGGAGATACGATCGACTTCCTCCAATCCACCAGTTCTCCATAGAGAGTGACACGGATCTCTCAGAAACAGCTGAACTTATTGAGGAATATGATGTGTTCGACCCGACCAGGCCTCGACCCAAAATCATTCTAGTCATAGGTAGGAAAGCAAAAAAACGAGGCTGACCACAACAAAACCAATAATATTTTTCTTAGATTGGCAGTGGCTTTTATCAATGGAGCTGCTGGGTCAATGAATGTCAGAGTTTTTGTTGTTGCGGACTCCAGCCTGCTGCTTAAATGTTCTACAATAAACTTCACCTGAAACACATAGTTGCAAATAGAACTGAATCCCTGTATATTGAACTGTAAGAAAGATAAAATCTAATCTGATAGTTAAATCTAACAGGATAAAGAAACACACTAAGGACACTGACACCACTGCTGGGAATCTGATTGTTCCTTATTACTCTTCCTTTTGCATGTCTGGTATATATACTAGTTTGGAGGAATCATGCTCCTGATTCGGCTCTGCTAGCTGGATAATCTTCTGACAGTGTCCCTAGCACCATCATCCTGAGCAAACATTGGCATTGGGAGAAGGATTCTTCAAAATGTGACCATTTCATCAAAATGATGATATGAGGGTTGTGATGGCTGGGAGTTACACTTCAGCAAGAACTCCTAGCAGATGGAGTGCATTGTTGTCATATTCATTTATAAAACACCACACTAAAGTTCCTTATTGTTGAGAGTATTATGCCACCAATAGCTGCTGATGGAGAACTGAGGAGCCAGAGGGTAACAGGTGGTCTCATTTCTGCTCTGTGGTGTTTACAGTGAAAAGTACCATAGGAGTTGATAGACTAATGAACTCCTTCTCTCTAGCTCCACAAAAGCTGATAAACTTACTTCATACATTCAATGATATCTAAAGCTATTTTTTCCAATCAACTTCTGTTGTGTTGACTTCTAGTATATCTTGAAGGTTTGGGAAAGACTGGCCTAGATTCTAACTCAAGTTATTCATCATTGAAAGATTGCTACAAGCTTGACTTTGATGCTCATTTAAGATGATAGGAGGAGGATAATGGGGCAATGCATCTGAGAAAACTTGGTAAACTTTTGTTTTTCCTTATAGGTGGACCCGGCAGTGGTAAAGGAACTCAGAGCTTAAAAATAGCAGAACGCTATGGATTTGAGTATATCTCTGTGGGTGAATTGTTAAGAAAGAAGATCCATAGCACAAGCAGCAATCGAAAATGGAGTCTGATCGCTAAGATAATTACAACTGGGGAATTAGCCCCACAGGTAAAAACAACAACAGGCCTTCACAATCATATGTGTATGTGTTTTTTTCCAGCAACATTTGAGAATGTACTTTTGAAATATATATATATATCGTTTGTTGTTGTTGTTTATCTGTTCAAGGAAACCACAATTACTGAGATAAAGCAAAGATTAATGCAAATTCCTGATGAGGAAGGTATTGTTATTGATGGATTTCCACGAGATGTTGCCCAGGCTCTTTCCTTTGAGGACCAAGTAAGCTATTTATTCTTTTGTCTGCAGCTATTTTGAATATATCCTGTTTCTCATACTGGAATAAATGTATTTAGTATATTTCTGTACTGTTTTGCATAACAAATTTGCATCTCAAATTAAATTCTAGGAAGGAAGTAATAAATTAGAAAAATAGAACAATAGGAGTATGAATACTGGTAGGAGCACTAAAATAAGAGTGCTTTTTATTATATACAGTAATCCATATTGAAGAAAGTTGGAGGTACCAACTTTTTAATGACCTTTTTGATGTTTGATTTTTAATGTCACTTTTTAAACTTTCCCACTTGATCCTTACTCCCATCTTTTTTATCTTTGTTGTAATTTTGTATTTTACCTTTTGTTTTTTGAATTTTAATAAAAAAATTTTTTTAAAAAAAGGAATACGAACAGAAGCAGAAAAGCCAATCCAAGCAAAGTAATTCATCCAGTACTCACATGGGGAAGTAGGGTTCATAAGATAGGTCTTCAATAAGTGTCTAAGAAATGTAATATATTTACTTAAACAAAGAGATGATTCTATTTACTTAAACAAAGAGATGATTCTCTCCATAATTATGTGTGAATTGATATAGTTTTGCAGAATTGATATAAAGACTATTTAATGGGGAGAGACATTGAAAAGAAAGCAAAGTTGAGTTTGGAATGGCAAAGCAATGGTGGCAATTTTTTCATATCTCTTCTTTCTCAAGACAGATATTCCCTTCCTACAATCCTACCCCCACCCACCCACCCACCTACCCACCCACCCCTGTAAAGATATTCTTTTTCCCGTCATAATGCCTTCTAGTTTGCTATTTATGATGGAAGATTAAAGTAGAATGTGGTAAGGAGGTACATATGTGAGAATGCATGTGGTGCATTCATATGCATGTGAGAATGAAACAGTGTTGTAGATAAATGATTGCTAAATGAATTTTATCAATGCAGTTTATTTTACAAGCACATTAACTTTAACTAGTGATTATTAATTCACAAACTCATATTTCTAACGGAAGGATTTGGCGGATTGGTTTCTACTGGAGTTAGCAACTCCTAATTGATAAAGTGGGCAAATGCCAATGTTTTACAATGGATTTCTGTTTGTATTTATCTTCTCTTTTTGGGAAGCGGGGAGAAGTTGTGTTCCTTTGGGATAAATACAATAAAAAGATGTCTGAAGAAATTCAGGACAGGGAGCATACAGGTACTGCTACAAACAAATAAACTACAAGGAATCACGTGATAAAACTCTGTAAAGGTAATCTTCAAGTTACAACCATATTTGAGGCCACAGTTTCTGTTGTTAAATAAAGCAGTTGTTAAATGAGTCATGCCTGATTTTATTGCAACGGCTGTAAAGTGAATAACTGCAGTTTTTAAGTATAACAATAGCAATAGCAATAGCCTTATATGTATCTATAAGCAATAGACTTATATATTGCTTCACAGTGCTTTACAGCCCTCTCTAAGCAGTTTACAGAGTCAGCATATTGTCCCCAACAATCTGGATCCTCATTTTACTGACCTCCAAAGGATAGAAGGCTAAGTCAACCTTGAGCCCCATTAGGATCGAATTTTAGGTTGTGGGCAGAGTTTGCCTGCAATACCGCACTTAACTATTGCACCACCAGATATATCTACTAAAATACACAGTGATTTAAAAAAATTACGGCATTTATATTGTGATTTCATGGCACATGCCATAATTGGCAAGCTCTAATCCAATGGTAGATAAGTGTGTAAATCACAGAGTTTGCATTGTGACATCAGAGATCACATTTTATCATCCACACAAATACCTGAGAAAATCGATGGTAATCATGAAGATACGGCAATCTATCAGTCTGTTCACATCCTATTTATGGGAAGCAAAATTTTGAACTTAACTTTGCTGTTGAGAAACTAGTGTAATTGACTCACCATTAGTGTTACGTGCAGTGTCCAGATGCTACATTTTGCAGTAGCTGCCTCTTTCAAATTAATGAGCATCGACTCAGGTTATTTATAAATACCTAATTATAGGCTGATAAGAGATCGTTTTGTTGGCACACATTTGGGAAATCTGATTCCATGAGTCCAGAAACAGACAGAAAGGCAGCTAACAATGATGATAATCTTGGCTGTGTAATTATATTGTTCCAAAGAGAAAAAAACCCATCTAAGTTAACAAATCATATTTTTCATACATCAATAATTGGAAGTGCTACTAGAAAAGATTATTCTTTAATTGTGCATTTTCAGTACTCATTAGAGCACAGTTTCAGGAGCACGTTGTTGTTACAAGAAGCCACAGCCTGGAAGTTACTGCAAGCTGCTAACTCAGAATGCAAGTCTGAATCTGCTTTTGGTAATACATGCATTAAGGCGACCCCTAGAGGGGGCAAGGGGGCCTAGAAGGGGCAAGGGGGCTAGTGGTTAAGACGCTGGGCTTATCAACCAGGAGGCTGGCAGTTAGAGACCCAAATACATGTGATGGGGTGAGCTCCCGTTCTTGCCCCAGCTCCTGCCAACCTAGCAGTTCAAAAGCAAGCAAATGCAAGTAGATAAACAGGTACCACTTTGTGGGAAGGTAACAGCATTCCATGCGCCTTGGCATTTAGTCATGCCCATGGAAGAGTCTTCGGACAATTCTAGCTCCCCTTGGCTAGGAAACAGAGATAAGTACCGGCTTCTAGAGTTGGAAATGACTAGTCAGGGACCACGTTTACCTTTTTAAATATGCAGTTTATGTAATATTTTTCATTTAAAAATTGAAGTTTATATTATCACAAAGTTCTTTTTAAAATACAATAAAAATATAGCACGAAAGCCAGATTCTGAGACACTACAATTAAAAAAAAAACAGCAGTGCATTTTCTGCCATATAAAATTAAAATACTTCAACATATGACCTTAATTCGTGCCAGTGATTTATACTGCAAATTATTGCAAGATGCTTGGGTAGCAAAAATGGCTTGTATATGAAATAAATTCTTATGATAATTTAAGGATATAAAAGGATTTTACATCCTACTAATCATACATTTAATTTCTTTTGTTTAAGGTTGGTGTGATGTAATAAAGCCAGTTATGTTTTGGCAATAGTGATTTATGCAGAAGTGGGCAGGAATGTTATCTCCATTCCTTCCCCCCCTTCAGGTTGAAAATGTTTTTTTTAAAAAAAAATTGTTAAATTTGGGGTTTATATTACAATTCAGATGTTACTTCAATTGTTAAAATGGCTTAAAATAGTGATTTTTCTTCTTAACCATCTTGTTACTGAAACTTGATGAGGGAGTTGTAAGGATTTGAAAGATTAAAATTCTCGTCCTGTGGTTATACATTGCTTACTCCTAGTTTATAGCCTCAGTATCTGTATAAATCAGGATCCTATTTATTTAGTGTCTGTCTAGAAGCTAACCTTTCCGTTCTTTTCAGTTATTTTACAGGGTGAGAGTTTAATTATAATTTATTTCAAATTAAATCATGCTGTACGATTCATGTGTTTGTAATTTATTTCCCCTTCTAATCAGTTATTGCAAAGTACAGTGAGACTAAATTACGCACAGGCCAGCTCCAGGGATAATTCCTCATAGTAGGCAGCTCCTTCAAAGCTTTATATTCTTTTTCACATGGGCCTTTTCAAGCCTGCATGCACTTCATCAAATATCAGTTCCCCCTCGAGCATCTAAACCCCTTGCTGCGGGATTCTCCTGCATCTGCCTCCACCAAAGCTAATTATTTTCCAGGCATGATTCTCAAAGAGTATCTTTAATAAAATTTATTGAGAAGAAAAAGACAAGGACACAAAGATTCTGGCAATTGAACTATTCCCCGTCTAAAAATCAATATATTCTTAACGGTACGCTAGGTTGGAGACTGCCTTATATCTTCTTGAGAATAGTAACATGTGGCTGATCTCTTCACTAATGTAGTTGGCTATTTGTATAACCTTCCCTTATCAGGATGAGAACTTAACCATTGCATCTGCTGCTTGAAGGCATATGCACTTGCCTCCATCCCCAGCAAGGGAACAAACCTTATTTTGTTTGGAAGAATGCAATAAATTAATTAAACCATTTCCTATAGAGGTGGGTTTCAGCAGGTTCTGATCAGTTCTGGAGAACCAGTAGCGGAAATTCTGAGTAGTTCGGAGAACCGGTAGTAAAAATTCTGACTGGCCCCACTATTCTCTGCCTCCGAAGTCCCAGCTGATTGGGAAGAAATGGGGATTTTGCAGTATCCTTCCCCTGGATTGGGGAGAGAATGGAGATTTTCAGTATCCTTCCCCTGCCATGCCCATCAAGCTACGCCCACCAAGCCATGCCACGCCCACCAAGTCACACCCACAGAACCGGTAGTGAAAATTTTTGAAATCCACCACTGATTTCCTATCCATACAGCTCCTTAAGCAAAATCCCTTTAAAGGCATAGTTTTCCACTTCTTTTCTCCTCCCATTTCGCTGTCTTCTCCGCGCAATTTTTTCCATTAGTAAATCTTTCCACAACTTTTGTAAAAAGTCTGTAGTTCCTACCACATAAGACATTGACATCTGAAGCAGACCCTTAATTTTTATCCACATTTTTTTTAAAAAAAGGACAACTTTCTAAGCTTGAAGATAAAAGATGAGTGATTTTAGGTTTTGTGTCCTTCTTTCCCTGTCAGATGATTGATGATTTTTGAATCTCAGGTTTTGTCACGCCTAGGGCAATGGGTCTTCCATTTCATCAATAAATATTTGAGAATAGTTGCAAACTGAGTCTACCTTAGACTAGAATGCACAGAAAGTGTAGAAGATCAAGATAGGAAAAATGAAACAAATTATTCAGAGACCATTCTTCCAGAATTGTGAGTGGATCTTCCACTCTACTTGTTAGCTTTCTGGCAAGAACTATTATTGCTTTCCTCAATTTGACTTAATTGTTCAAAGAAGTGCACTTGAGGAGAAGGATCTTTCTAGCCTAAGCATGTTTATAGAGAAGTAAGTTCCTTACTCATTGAGTCTTTCTTCTAAGCAAGCTTAAGTGATTTCATCTGCCAAAAGAGATGACATGAAGATAATTTGTACTAATTATCTAGATTGGCTCTTGTTTATATCTTGAGCAAATAATAAAGTTCTTCTTATTTTTTTTTCTCAATATGTTATATAAAATAACAAGATAATTGCATTGGCATCAGAGACCAACATAGCTATACCACCACATAGGCATTTCAGTCTTCAGGGTTTCAAAGCAATGAATTCTCAAACATTCAGGTTTGTCTCAGTCCCTGTCTTTTATTATGGAGTTAGCTTATAAAATCTTAATCTCTAGTATTCACTTTCCTTTTCTCATTTCATTAGTGTGGGTGTGCATAATTATTTGCTTCCTCCATTCCTCTGGGAAAAAAATAATATTATTATTGACAAAATTTAAATTGTAACTTAGAAAAAATGGTTGCACATGCAGGAGCAAAACTATTAGATAACAGCCCTATGTGAAACATTCTTTTAACAGACCTTCAACTACAACCAATCAAATTTGTATTTGGACTCCCCCTACACCTATATGAAGGAAAATTCCATTGTTTCTACAGCTTGTCCATACATTTGCTGGATATGTATAATTTGTGTAATGATGTATTGATATTTTTATGTTATTTGCATGCATTTACATAATTTGCATGACATAAATGCATGCAAGTCTTATTTAAAGTTCAATTAGTCAATTATCTGAATTGGTGCAAATAATATAAAAACACCAATTATGTCATTATACTAATGAAGTAAATATGTCAATTATCTATTTTGAGGTTTAGCAGATATTTAGGTTTAACAAAAAAACCCTTCTTTCCAAATAATCTATTAATTTGAGCTTTTACTATTATATTATGCTAGAAATAGAATTAAACCTGACACTTCAGAAGTTGTGTGGTTGATGGTTCTATGTAAGCACGGCCAATTTTGGAATATGGAAATGTTGAAACAGTTCCAGAGCTCCTTTCTTGATATTAAATATCTCTGATCTTGTCAAGGAGTGAATGCAGTGAATAAGCCCAGAAGATCAATAATGGTATTGGGGGGGGGGGGAGTGCCAGGTTCAATGAAGCATAGAATAGAATCTATTTCAGCTGCTGTGCCATTTTTTTTCTCCATGCAGTTGGTTAGCAAAACTATTTACAGTTTTTACAATTCAGTCATTGGAATGGATTAAAAACAAAGCATCCTTTTACATGGGAAGTATAGCAAATTGGACAAAATGAGCGGTGATATGAAATCACTCATTTGCATTCTTGACCTCTGGCTGTTCTGCCTCAGATTTCTTGCTAGTATTCATTCATTCATTCATTCATTCATTCATTCATTCATTCATAAAATTACCACAAGGTAAGTCTGGACGATTTTCTCTTAAAACTCTCAGTCCATCAACTCAGTGCCACCAACTCAGCTCATTTTCATTTCCTTTTCCTTTTCCCCACATGGGAGAAACTTTTTGGGTGTGAAAACTTTTATTTCCTATCTTTATTTTTTCAAACTAAGCTTATCACCTTGACATAGAGCTGTCTGTCTAGAAAAATCACAGGACAGAATGGCAAATAGTGCTTAGCTGCACTATTCTAGAACCCTTTCTTCTGGGTTTCCAAATTCCTTGTATTGGGCTTCCTATCATGACTCAAGCTTACAATATTGATCACCACAATACAAAAAAGATGTTGAGACTCTAGAAAAGATATAGAGAAGAGCAACAAAAAGAATTGAGGTGGTAGAAACTAAAACATGATGACCAGTTGCAGGAACTGGGTATGTCTAATATAACAAAGAGAAGAACTGGGATGACATGGTAGCAGCGTTACAATATTTGAGGAGATGTCACAGAAAAGAAGGGGACAACCTAAGCATACAAGGACAAGACAAGAAGTAACGGATGGAAATTTATCAAGAAGAGATCCAACTTAAAACTAAGGAGAAATTTGGTGGTAGTGAGAACAATTAACCAGTGGAACAGTTTGCTTTCAGATGTTGTGAATGCTCCATCACTTGATGTTTTTAAGAAGAAATTAGACAGTCATTTGTCTGGAATGGCACAGGTCTCATGCTTGGGCAGGAGGTTGGACTAGAAGACCTCCTTGGTCTCTTCCAGTTCTGTATTCTGATTGAATGACATTGCTGTGAAATCTGCAATATCTTCATCTAATAAGATCTTTGGTACTTGATTTCTTCCAATCAATTATATTGGCCTAAAATGAGCACATTTGGAAAGTTGTTTGACTTCTTGGCTCTTTTGCTGAATTTGCAAATACATCTTTGACAAATATTTGAAAGCTGTTTACATTCCAAGCACTTAACATTCCAAACTCTTTGCATTCTAGGCACATAAATGCTGAGAAAGAGGTCTGGCTTTATACTAATTTTTAATTCAGGCTGAAAGACCATGAAACATCTGCAAGACTAGTGTGTTTAATACTTTCTTCAGATAGAAAATGCCTGAACAATTTTCATATATTCTTTAATTTCTGAGTACCATTTTCATTCCAGTGCAATTTTCATCCTTTGTAAACTAGGTTAATAAGTTTGTTTATCATAATTAATCAGGATTTATTTGTAGATAAATTGTAAGAGTTGAGACCCTTTTTGGTAAAGTAAATCAAATTTTCCAGTCAACACATCCTATAATGTACAGTGTGACAAAATATGGACAAAATCACTAGCCAGAGCAAGATTGCAATCTTAATTCAGGTCTTTGAAGAGAAACATACTGGTTTAAATAGTGTATAAATAATTTCACTTATCTCCCACTTCATGACATGGTGACTTAGCTTTACTTAAACATATTCAAGTGAATAAGGTTAGTCATGGCATACTTAAATCCTGGTACATTTACTCTGAATCTATTTGAATCGGAGTCCGTGGATACCTTGCAATAACATTTCTCCATTCACCTTTTTTGAGAGGTTGCAGGTGCAAGTTTTTGTTCTTCGTTGTTATTGAAATGAATTGGGAAGGCTCGATGGGCCATCTTCATCAGAATACCAAGCATGAAAGAGATCACTGATCAATCAGGGACTGGGTTGATACATAATATGATGTGATCCCTGGAGGACTGCAGTTGACTTGCATGCAGAAATGATGGAGAACATTGATTTCATCTCCAGCAGTACTTCCAATCTAATAGGTTTACAAATTCAGCTTATTGTTCAAAGGTGGGGAAAGGCAAGCAAGAGAAGTTGTGTGTTAAGATATTGTGATAGAAATTCCACCTCTAAACTTGTGTGTAACTTTATGATGCAAGTACAAAAGGGCAGAATTTGCATTGGAGTCAAGATGAAAATTGGCATCAGTATAGCTTGGAACAGCTTCTGTGGTTCAGCTCCCAGTTTTTAAGTGCAGAATCAAATAATAAACCAGGTGAAGCCCCCATACGAACCCCCCTATACTTATTTTAGGTTGAATTAATATTATCTTTGCAGATCAATGTAACCAATATTACTTTAATATGTCATTTCTGAGTAGAATGTCCTAAAGGCAATGGAACTATGCCTATTGTTTCTCATCCAACTTGGCAACTAATAGGAGTGTGAAATGTCAGTTCTAGAAGTATTTATAATGCTTTAACTGTCAAAATCCTGCACAATTTTTTACTGCTAATAGTTTAGTACGAGTTATGAACTATATCAGTTTTGGATTTGCCAACCATTTGTCTCTCCTAAAGGAACTGTAAGGAGTTCATAAGCTTCCAGCTATTTTTGATTAATCTCAGATTATGGCAATATCTGCACTCTTAATTGTGGTTTATATTAACTGGGTTACTAAATAATGCAGCCTCATAAATCATAGTTTGAAACTTGCTTTCATAAACTGTACTAAGATTAAGCATGCTTTATCCTAGTTCAAATCTCGTGCTAAGTTGCATTAGTAAACAGTGGAAATAAAACTGCTGGAGGAAAATAAGAAAGGACTCAGAAGCACAGCTTCATAACACCAAGCTAGGGTTTAATTATGTACTAATACAGCCACTGTATATAATATTGCAAGGCTTAGAAAGCTGTGCAGTTCCAGCTGCTTATTGAAGTGGCTTGACTCTTTACACTTTGAAATACATTTGAGCTTTCTAAGGAAAGTGCTAAAGAACTGATTTGGTGTAGATGTTAAAGGCCCTGAGTCACAAACTGTGACACTTTGAGTTCTAGTCATGTCTGTGGCAAATGTTTTCTGAAAATGTTGGGAAGTAAAGGTGAATTATCCAGGCAATCATTCAGAATCCAGATTGGTGAGAGAGAGAGAGTGAGAGTGAGAGTGAGTGAGAGAGAGAGAGAGAGAGAGAGAGAGAGAGAGAGGAAGCTTGCTTAAAAACAAGATAGTGTTTTTTTTAAAAAAATCCTGTAATGTAGTAAATATTAATTTGTGCTCGATGTACTTAAGCTATCTCCTTCAGAAACCAGACAATAACTCAAGCACATGAGGAGTATTGTATAAGAGAAGCAGAAAATGCTAAAACTAATGGACTATCAGATGCTACTGGGTTTGTGTTCTTTTTCTCATAATAGCCAACTCATAATGGGATCTTAAAGGATATAGATTTCTGAAAGAAAAAACGTTAACTGAGGCAATAGCTGTAGGACAGCATAGGAAAAAAAAAAGTTTTGTCTTGAGTGTTTTTTGTTTTTATGGAAATGTGTTGCTCCCATCTAATAATGTCAGTATCAGCCTTTCGTTTTTAAAAATAGGTACCTATAAAAGGAACACTTACTAAATCTGCTGAAGGATCGGGGGAGGGGGGTTTTTGGTGGTTGTTCAGTTGGAAGAGCCATTGGGACTTTATCTGACCAATGTCATTGTCAAGGTCTAGCCTATTTTAAGTAGTGCTGGGTTGCATTCTTTTTTAAAAGCATGAGTAAAGGTGACTTATAGACTTTCATCCTGTAAAAAATAAGATCCTGTCAAACGGCAGGAGAATTTGTCCTATGAAATCCATTTTTCCTTCCCAGGGGCTTTTTTGATCATTCAAAAGGCATTTTGTGATGATAATGTTATCTGGTTTTTTTTAAAGAATGTTTTGGACTGTCACCCATGAATTTTGCAGCTGTTCATAATGATTTTATTAGTAAAAGGAATAGAAATACTAAAGATATTTCTAGTTACATTGAAAAACAACAACTGAATGTATGCATTATGACATGCATTTAATGTATTAAATAAATACTTTATTTATTATGATTATGTCTATGTCTTTTTCTACCTGCCAACTGTTTCCCTAAATTGGCAGGTAATATACTGTTAGTTATAAAGCAAGAATAGAAGGTAGAAGTGTATGCATGAACATTTACTCTCGTTAATGTCTCTAAATATAGATTTAGAGAGCTTGCCTACAATTTAATTATCCCCACTTTCTTCTCGTACAAATTTTCCATTAATAGTACTTGGTACCTTGAAAAGAAACCTGGTATTGTGGCACATTGAAAATTATAGATTGAAAATTATTGAGGTGTGGCTAGAGGTTGACACCGAAAGACTGAATTTCTGATTATTTTTTTCTCTCAGAGCACACATTCAGCTTGTGTTCGCCAAATACAGAAGACTGTGCATGCAGTTATTGATATGGGACCTCTGTTTTCACTAATCATTTGAGGAGTGGTAAAAAAGAAATAGCAGTTGATGCTAAATTAGGCTAAATTTCCTCATTGTTCTTAGTTTTAATTCTCAAGCATTTTGCTATTTCCATTTTGTTATTTTAAAACCTGCATGGGTGTATCCATAAAGTTATTAGCTGTTTTTTAGATGTATTTATTTTTCAAAAACTCACTTTTGTCGTTTATTTTGCTCATTTAACTTTTACCATACAAATTGTATCATTTAATGCAGTCTTTCACATTCCTGTGAAAAATATAAAATTTGAAATTTATTTTTAAAACAGGTTTACATATACTGCTTGATTTTAGATGATACCTTTTTCTAAAGGGTTTCTTTGTTTTGCATTATAAAAATAAACATTTTTTTATTCTAATGAAATAAATTCATCTTCCAAATAAGCCCCCTTTTCAAGTTTGTCCTTTATTTTTTCCAAAAAAATATGATCACTGTAATTATAATGTGAGAAAGAAATGAAACTTAAGACTCACTTTTGATCTAATAAACACCACACGTGTATTAATGTATAAAAAAGCTGCAAAATTATTTCTTTGCATAGGACTTAGCATGATATGCAAATCAGAAGCCACACATTTTCTGAGGTATTTATACATATTTTTCGCCTCTGCATTGCTTTTGAACTTGTCTGTAATTCTAGCAGGAATCAAATTTCAGCTTTATATTTAATTTAATTTAATTAATTAAATTTATATGCTGCCCCTCTCCGAAGACTCAGGGCAGCATATAAATTTGTGGACATATTCATTAAGTCCAAATGTTTTCCCCTTTTCACTGTAACCGAGTCATCCATCTTTATCTCTATTATAGGAAGAAGAAGAAGAAGAGATGTATTATAACAAATTACATAACAAATTATATAATTGCTGATATACATCTCAAGTAGGCATATTCTATTTTCTTTTCCAAGAATTAGAAGATGGAGAGGCTTTTTGTTGTATCAGATTAGAATGTTACAAAGGCTGAGCCAGCAGCCTAAGAATAGTTGAGTAACTGTTTTGAGGGAAGGTCATATCACCTTATGTCTATGCCTTTCATCTTTATTTCTCTTTGTTCCTTGTTTCAACTTAGCCTCTGTTTTCACCATTATGCTTCTCTTACACAAAAATAAATCCTCTGATTCTTCCTTCTTCTCTTCCTCCAAGAATCCTCTTTTGAACAATAGTGGATTTTTTGTAAAGAAAAATTTAAGAAATTAATGTAAAGCAAAAGGTCAAGGTTATATTTCTTCTGTATTTTACGGCACTGAAAACAGTTGGAAGTCATCACTTTTTCTTTTTTGGCTTTGCACTTTTCTCTCTCTTTCTCTTTTTTTCTTCTATATTTTATTTTATAATGAAACTTAATAACTAATTCCTCAACTGGCCTTCAATTGAGGGAAACTTTAAAGAGGCTTTTGGAGAACATAGGCATTCCTCTCAAGAGGGAGACAGGGTACAGTATACTTTTTCCTGCACATTTTCTCTAAATCTTTTAAAGATAAAATGTAGCTTCGCAATATTTGAGATGCCTTTTAGCGTCTGCTTTGCATATGTGCTAAATTTGTCTTGCATATGTGCTAAATTTGTCATGTGAAGTCCTTTGCTGTGAACAAATATACTGCACATATGCATATTTATATGCATGTGTTTATGTGTGTGTGTATATACTGTGTGTGTGTGTGTGGGACGCGGTTGCTCAGTGGCTAAGACGCTGAACCTGTTGATCAGAAGGTCAGCAGTTCAGCAGTTTAAATCCCTAGCGCCGCGTAACGGAGTGAGCTCCCGTTACTTGTCCCAGCTTCTTCCAACCTAGCAGTTCGAAAGCACGCAAAAAATGCAAGTAGAAAAATAGGGACCACTTTGGTAGGAAGGTAACAGTGTTCTGTGCGCCTTCAGCATTTAGTCACATGACCACGGAGATGTCTTCGGACAGCGCTGGCTCTTCGGCTTAGAAACGGAGATGAGCACCACCCCCAGAAACAACTAGCACGCATGTGCGGTGGAACCTTTACTTTTACTATAACTATATATATACATACACATCTACTTTATGTATGTATAAAACAGAACCTACTGATCAAGCTACTAGAAAGATTCTGCTTTCCAAAAGAATTACATTTAAAAAATGGTAACTTTAAACCTCTTAAAGATATGCATTTAACATTTAGTTTTAATGCTTTTTGCTTTCATATGTTGGTGCTAAAATACTGATGTTTTCCATTGATACGACAGAACTACTTACATGGAGATGAATCTAAGGTGACCTACTGGCACCACATATCTTGCTTGACTAAATAGAGTTTCTCCATTTTTGTGAGAGACCATGTAATTTTAGAGTTAATCCAGTGATGGCCAGGTATAGATTTGTGTTTTAGGTTACTGGAAGAAAGTATTTGTTACAAATATTGACATTTCTTGGCATGTTGTTAGTAGTTTATCTCCTGCTTGATTTTTTAAAACAGACCACATTTTCCTGTTATTCCAGATGTTATTTTACTTCCACTGTGAACTTTTCTACCTCCTATAATTAATATTTTTTGGAAGGGAGTTGTTATCCTAAGATACTGCATGTCAGCATAAAACCATTCAGTTTCCTTATTAATAAGAAAATATTAATATTAATAATAAATACTACTTAGCCTTGGAACATAGTATTTCGCAGCCTAAAGCTCTTTAGTATTTTATTCAACCATATTTTTTCAGTTAATTAGCACTAGTTATTAATTTATATATCTTCACTATTCTCTTTCAATCTTATGTTCTTCCCAGAATCACTCAGCCTTTATAGTTTTCAAGCATTTCCAATTTTGAGGATTTTCTATCACCATCAAATGCCTATTTTTAAAATAAAGGGGTTTTTTTTCTTCATTTTGATAAATGTGCAGATCCTACCTAAGACTGCAAGCACTACTGTGTAGAGATGATGTCATATTTGCTGACATAATGATTGTAACTGTAAAACTTAATTAGCTGTATATTTAATAATGTATTTACCAAACTTCCAAGATTTGTGGTAGGAATGTGATATATAAGCTGTAGACAGCAGAATAGTTTGAATAAGAAGAAAATGGACCTGGGGTACAAACTTCTCTTTAGATAATTACAAACATTGGTTCTAATGCATTCTCTTTTATAACATTAGCTAATTTTGCCAAGGTTTAATGTGCAAACCACCCAATTTTTAAACATTTCCTTTCCAAATGCAAATGGCATTGACGCTACACTCCTTAGGAAATGACAAACTGTCCTGAATGTTTGTCTTCCTTACGTAAACAACTTATAATAAACTCCCTCAGTATCTTTTAATTGTATGGCTGCTTAGGTTATCCTGTTATTTCATATGGACTCTAATAATCAGGCCAATTATTTTCGACAGTTTCATTCCGCTCAATTATTTTCAAAGAACATAATTATCCCCATCATGTGTTTTGAAACATAAATATCAGCATTAAGACTTGAACCCAACAATCACTTTGGTAAAAGAAGTTCAGCTCAGTTAGGATTATTTATTTCTGCTATGTTATTATAAAGAGCCCTTATTACCGAGAACATGGCCATCACAGTCTGTGACAAGTGCCTTTGGCCTGAACAGCATGCTGAAATCATGTGGGGTGGCACTATCTTTTCTTTTTCTAGTGTTTTCATACCATGCTCATACATGCACTTCTAGATGCCAGCTGATGCCATTTCCTACATCTTCCTTACCAACTGGGATTACATTTCTTTCAAACCAAAAAAAGGAGGTGACAGATTGCTCTTTCTCATCAAGGTGTAGCTATGGGCACTGGGGTGCAAGAAGAGAGAAAAGAGAATCTTCTTTCTTCTTACTCTACACAGTGTTGAATACAGTATAGTCTACAGTGTAGTCTACACAGACTGCCTGTTGGATGTATCAGTTACCCTCAACATAATTTAAATTCTAGAAGGAAAGTATTTTCCGTGGGATGTTAACAAGAGATCATATTTCCCTTCTAACAAAAATATGGCAAAAGTTGGAGGTTTATAGCAACATTCATTCATTCATTCATTCATTCAATCGTTCATTCAATTTCTATAGCTGCTCAACTCAACCAAGTGACTCATAGAAGGACAATTGACAGTAACCTGAATACATTTCTCTATGTTGATCTTTCCATCATTTGGATTATCTTCTTTGCAGATCTGTACCCCAGATTTGGTGGTGCACTTGTCCTGCTCAAATCAACGGCTCCAAGAACGCCTAATGAAACGCGCCGAACAGCAGGGGAGGCCAGACGATAATCTGAAAGCCACACAGAGACGCCTGACTAATTTCAAACAGAATGCTGTTCCGCTGGTCAAATATTTCCAGGAAAAGGGTCTGATAGTGACTGTAAGTTTTAAAATCTATATGCTTGATAATTTATTTTTGGCTAGCAAATTTCAGGCAATGATCGTCTGACTTAGAAAAAGATTGTCTCATGCTTTTGAGAATAACTGTTTAAATCATTAAAAGTTCCCCCCCCCCCCATGTTTGATTGAGGGCTTCTGCTTTCCGGCTCTCAAAGACTAAGAGGCCCCAGTTGGTTTTATAGCTGTTTCATGCTCACCTGGATGCATAATTTATTCAGCAATTGCTTTTTTGATCAAAGCCCTTTCTATTAGAGCAGAAATATTTTTGAGCCATCACTGTTGTTTTACAACACCCACAAAAGTTCCTCTCAGAGAATCTGGTAAGTCATTTGATGAAAGAGCAGTGTTCAGATGGAAATGGTCTGTGTCAATCCGTTTTTGCGCTTGGGATCAGCAGCAGAAAAATTGTGACCAAATTTAGGGATGCTATAAACTACCTCAGTATAGCTCAACCTCTTCAGCTTGCTGAACAATTCTGGCAGCTGAGGTCCACATGTCTGAGGCTGAGAAACGCTGAGCTATAGAATACATTTTGAGCTGGACACTAATTTGGAATGAATACAGCCATTCTGTTAATATGAATTACAACTAGTTCTCGTTAAATGACTGCAGCAAGCAATGAAAAAATGCTTTTCATATATGGCCAGTCTTCGCATTGATGACCTTCAGAGATCGGTAAAACAGGCGAAAGCTGAAGTAATATCATAAGCACAGTTGTAGTTTCAATTGGCAACTGTTTCAATTTTATGACCAATTAGCTGGTCCCAACTCTGGTCGCTAAATAAAGGCTACCTGTATGTTGAATGTACATCTTATTTTCAGATTCTGCTTGGTGTTAAAAGTACATTTATTATAATTCTGTCCAGAACTCAAAAGCAAGAGTCAGCAAGTCTGGAAAAGATAATGTTCCATACTTGCTATATAGCATCAGACAAAGCAGTAGAATGATAATATGGCTCTTGTTTAATTTAAAATATTATTGTAAGCAATAAATATATTGCTTAGATGTAGACCTGGAAATAAATCACAATGCTGTTCCTGTTTGAAAAAGAATGGATTGTTATAAGAGGAATTCTATAGCTCTTTCAAATCAATTATTCTTTATAAAAGAAACCAGAAGTGCCAAGCAAGAAGCTCGGTGAAATATTATAGGAGAATAGGCTGAGAGCAGCAAAAAACGATCTTTTGGCCAGTAAGAGATCTGTCAAAAGGTTGGAATATCTGTAGGAGTCTGCAGAAAGATTTTCTTCAGCTCTGCAAAAAGGGGGAGGAAAACGAGGATGCTTCTGATCTCAAGCTGTATCCCAATTTTGCATTGCTTAGACCAGGGATCTCCAACCTTGGCAACTTAAAACTTGTAGACTTCAACTCCCAGAATTCCTCAGCCAGCTTTGCTTAGACAGTTCAGCTAATTAACAAACAAATCAAGCCCTTTTATCTCTTTGATAATTGCAGTTGAACCTAAGGAGAAATTCATCTAGCATGGATGGGAAACTTCTGCTCCTCAAGTTATTCCCAAATTACCTCTTCTCAGTATCTCTAACAATTGGTCATATTAGATGGGAATGATGAATTGTCCACAACACTGAAGGGCTACACTAATGTTGGGTTTTTTTTTTCTCTCTTCCTGAAAATCAAAGAGCAAATTAAAAAGCAGCTATAATTTTTTTTAAAAAAAAA
This sequence comes from Arizona elegans, assembly GCA_022577455.1. Lineage (NCBI taxonomy): Eukaryota > Metazoa > Chordata > Lepidosauria > Squamata > Colubridae > Arizona > Arizona elegans. The sequence goes on along the minus strand of JAKOOJ010000002.1, from coordinate 132,225,826 downwards.
TCCTGGCTTTAGGCAAAAGACTGGGTCGTCATCTACCCATGTCTAATTCTGAGTTAACAGCCTCAATGGATTTTATTTTGTTTTTGAGACCATACCAAAACAAACAAAACAAAATTCCCAAATATTACATTGGAAGACACAGTACATTGTCTTGTGATTTTTTTTGAAAACATTTGATTGCTCCAGTATTTATTCATTGTATTGGAAAATGGTATTTCAAAACTCCATCTTTAACCCAAGCAGCAGAGCAGGCTCAAATATTCTGTAAATAAGAAGTAAATATGGTTATGCCTATATCAAAAGTTCAGATACTAGACATAATGATATATAATATAATACAGTTTGAAATTGATGATTCTCTGCTTTGGACATTTATATTTCTACCATATATAGATAATCCTCAAAGTACGACCTCAATTGAACTCAAAATTTCTGTTGCTAAGCGAGACATTTGTTAAGTGAATTTTGCCACATTTTACATTCTATCTTGCCACAGTTGTTAAGTTAATCACTGCAGTTGTTAAGTTAGTAACTTGGTTATTAAGTGAATCTGGCTTTCCTAATGATTTTGCTGGTCAGAAGTTCACAAAACGAGGTCACATGACACCGGAATACTGCAACCCTAATAAATACAAATCAGTTGCAAAGCATCTGAATTTTGATCACATGACCACGGGAATGGTGCAACGGTCATAAGTGTGAAAAACGGTCACGAGTCACTTTTTTCAGTGCTGTTGTAACTTTGAATGGTCACTAAATGAACTGTTGTAAGTCAACATTTCATTTACAGTCACCTGTAATCTTTATTGTTATAGTTACTGACCACAGCATTTGTAGAATCGTTATAAAAAGTTATGAAGTTCAAATGAAAAAGCACAAGCATTTCCAAAATCAATAGAAAGAATAATAAATTATTCATAATAATCCTAAATAAATAGGATCTTAATTTTAAAACAATTTCAAGAAGTAGTAAAAATACCAAGACTATAAAATTAAAGCAATAAAATTGCTTAAAAATACTAAAAAAACTGCTTACTAAATGCTAAACTGCTCAGCATATATACAAATAGAAATGCAAACTATAGAAATGTAAACTAAATTATATATTTGAGGGATCCTAAAGGTTAAAGGAGTTTTCCCTCCCTCCCTCTTTCTTTCCCTCCCTCTCTCTCTCTCTCTCCTTTCTCCCTCCCTCCCCCCTCTCTCTGAGTCTGTGTGTCAGATACCTTAAAAGTCTTCTTTAATTCTGCTGAAGTATTTACAATAGCATTTTCCAATAAGATAATACCAATAAAAGGAATAACTGTCCTAGTTCCTTTGTAAAACCAAGAGGAATAATCTACTAAAGGATTAGTTAACTATATCTTGGAGCACTATGATGTTATGGCAACCATTTGCTTTCCTGTTCCAGCTGTAGCACACAAAAATGAAAAATGAAAGGAGTTCAACCATGTAATTAAAGTAAAAAAAAGAAGAAGCTACCTACAGTACATTGGGATTCATAAACCCAGGATATGCAAAGTATTGGTCCTGAAGAATCTTTTTATAAACAAACATGTTCAAATAAACCAACAAACAAAACCTGCATCTTTGCAACTCCTCTTTGAGTTGCAAAGATCCAGGTTTTGAAACTAAGGTCCTTTCTTGATTAAGGGGGAATAAAACTTTTATTTAGGCAAGCAATTGGTAACATTAAAAAAAAAAGGACCATAGAGAAAGAAGCCTATTCAGTGATGATTAGTAATAGTAGCTATAAGTTATCTTCGATATCAAAAGTATGATTTTCAATACCAGTTGTGCAGAACATGAACAAGAGAATATTATTGCAGTTGTGTCCTGTCTGATGACTACTAACAACCATCCAGCTGCATGCTATGGCAACACAATCATTAGATTGGTCTTATGTTGAGCATTTTATCTAGGCCCAGTCAGTGGTAGGTTTCAAAATATTTTACTGCCGGTTCTGTGGGTGTGGCTTGGTCGCGTGGCATGGCTTGGTGGGCCTGGCAGGGAAAGGATACTGTAAAATCTCCATTCCCACCCCAATCCAGACGAAGGATACTGCAAAATCTCCATTCCCTCCCCACTCCAGGGGAAGATTACTGCAAAATCCCCATTTCCTCCTGATCAGTTGGGACTCGGGAGGCAGAGAATAGATGAGGAAGGGACCAGTCAGAATTTTTACTACTGGTTCTCCAAACTACACAAAATTTCCACTACCGGTTCTCCAGAACTGGTCAGAACCTGCTGAAACCCACCTCTGGGCCCAGTTAAAGACATTCCTGGTTGTTTATAGTATTTTGCTCAATGCTAGAGCCCTAGGAAGGATTTATCAACTAATCATTGGATGCTGTAGTCAGCCATTCGTTACTTTAGAAATAAAGCAGGGATGAATGATGGCAGATCTACAGATTTCATTTGGGAAGTTACATCGCCTTTCCTCATGTTAAGAATTTAGTGTCAAGAAGCCAAAGGCAAAACTTCCAATTTTCCAGGGATACTGTACAACTTTTTTAATATTTTGAACTACAGATTTTCCTTAGATTTTCAGCAAGGAAGATTTATTTATTATTTATTTAATATAAAAAGACTGAGCTAAATAAAAAGTCTAAACTAACTGTCAGGCACCAGTTTGGGGAATGTTATTATAAAACAACTATACTATGCATTTTAAAGATAAAGATCAGGATATTATAGCTTTTTTAAAGATGTTTCTTTGCACAGAAAATATAGAAATTGTATTTGTGAAAGTCAACAGATAGCAGTATATTGTAAAGTAGATTCAGGAGGCATTATATCAGGGGTGGTATTACGCTTATCTTCGCTACCGGTTCGCAACTGGGAGCGCAAGCACCACCTTCGCGCATGGACAGGATCTTCTGCGCATGCGCAGATCATCAAAAACAGGATATGATGACGTCTGGGCAGGTGGGTGGAGCCTCCCACAGCCGCTGCTACTGGTTTGGCCGAACCGGATAGTGCACCATTGCATTATATCTAGGTACATATCTCTGGCAGTTATAAGTTTCAGTTTGCCAAGTGAAAATGATAGAAACGGTATTAGGCTTCCCAAGGACTTTTAGTAGTCTTGATGTTTTCTTTGTAAGATTCTTTTAGAAAAATTAGAGAATTATACCTCTTGGAAATCATTTTAATATTGTTTTCTGATGTTGATTACAATTTTTTGCCAGTCATTTCTGGTTGGTGCAAAATAGTAATCAGGTCTTGAAATTTTGTTTCTTCTATCAAAGAGATATCTAGCCAGTTTCTCTACTCTTTAGTTAGATTCTTTAGAGGGCTTTTTGTCTGTTAGAGAAAGATGCATCCTTTAAAGAGAATATGCTTTAGCTCTAATTTGTAAGCTTTCTGAATCATATTTATCTTTTTAAACAGTAATAGAGAAATAATCTCTAGTTAAGCATAAAAATACATTTTTGTCTGTCCAATGTTATTCCTGCAGAGGAAAGCGAAAGGTATATCATTGGCTCATGTTGCAAAAAATGCTTTGTGATACTTCTGTTTTTTAGACTTTCCATCATTTTTTTCCAGAATGCTGCATATCATTTGATTAACCCTGATACAACTACTTTAAGTTCTATAGCGTTAGATCTTTATGATACTATGCCTTCTAGATGATTACAGGAACAGTTAATATTATTATAGTATTTTGTTCCCCTTCGTTAATTCAAATAAGAACTTGAAATAACATTATATTTTGGCTTTTTCACCAGCCTTTCTATGTTCTTAAATTTTAGGTTGACAAAATTGAAAGGGATCATTTAGATCAGGGCTCTCAAACTCCTGGCCCATGGGCTGGATGCATCATGCCCTGGCCATGCCCATGCCTGATTTAGTGAAGGGGGAAAAAGTCCCGACATGTCATGTGACGACGTTGTGATGACGTGAGTTTGACACCCCTGATTTAGATCAATTCCAAAATCCAATTCAGTGCAACAATCCAAGGTATAATGAAGAGTCATGGATGAATCAATTGAAATATATTAAGGAATAAGCATTTATTTCGAAACCTAAATTCATTGCATCATAGGGTACTAACCTGATAAAATTTAAGAACCTTAGAAAACAAACCACTAGACATTAAATGACTTTAATGTCTGAGAAGGAAAATTTGTTTCCCATAGACTAATAAGTCTGCCATTAATATTTGGTAAGATTGTCAACCAGATCATAAAGAGATTGATCTGAAGAATCTTGAAACCAATGTAGTAATTATCAGGAATCAGCATAGATTTTTTTTTTAAAGAAAAAAGGCATTATCATATTAATCAGTTCTATTTTAACTTAATAATTTCTTCAGTAGATTGTGGGAATCTTTCAGATGTAATTAATATATCTTAATTTTACCAAAACACTTGGTAAATTGGCTCATGACATTCTGGTTAGCAAAGTGTGGCATAATAATTAAATGGATGAATTGGATATAAATGTCCAAGAATGTTATCAAGGATTTCTCTTACACATGCTCTTTGTAGTCCTTGTGCCTGTCTCAGGCTTACTTTAGAGTGAGAAATTTGTTTGAAAATATGCTGTTTTAAGACATGGTTGCTGTCATGTACAAGACAGGATGAAGCTATTTCAGAAGATAGGACAAGAAGCAATGAGTTTACATTACAAGAGTAGATTTTGACCACACAGCGGAGGAAAAATCCTAAAAGCTGTTCAACAAGGAAACAGATTGCCTTGGCAGAGGGTGGATTCTCTTTCTCTGGGAGGATTTGAACAGAACGTGAATGGCTATCTGTTATGGATGCTGTAGTAATGGATTCCTACATTGAGCATGGGTTGGAATAAATGATCTCACAAGCATTTCTATCTCTTGTAATCAATAATTCTATGATGAGGAAGAACTGGAATTGATGTGAAATCAAGAACAGAAGAAACTGGCAGATTCTCAATGGCTAGATAGGTACAAATCAAAATCAAGCAATACGCCTGAAAAAAATGGATAATGACAAACTGTCTCTTCCACTAAGCCCTAGAGCAGGGGTGGGCAACTATGGAAACTTTACGACCTGTGGACTTCAACTCCCAGAATTCTTGAACCAGCCCAGGAATTCTGGGTATTGAAGTCCATAGAGCATAGTTGCCATAATTGCCCACCCTTGCCCTAGAGAATGTTGACAAATGCAGATGAATGATGCAGAGAATGTTGGCATTTCCCGTCTGTGACCTGATTGACCTGTGGAAACTGGTTCTCAAGGGATTTTAAACATCCATATATAGCTTTTCAGTATTGCTGACAACTATGGTTCCTTTATTTTTATTTGTGTCCAATTTCAACAAAATGTTTCCTGATCGCCTGGACCCGATTGCTTGTAACCTTAGACCTTGTCATGGAACTGCTGAGTTCAATTCTGCCATGATAAATTGCTATTCAAGTTTCTTTGGCCTCCAGGGTTTGCCTGATGACTGTTCTGTGATTCCTCACTCTCAGCTCGTAAAAGCTTTGTTGTTGCTTCTAGTCATAAAAATGGATTCTTTGGCAAATGTGTTGAGGCTTCCAAACATTTGTTCTGTCTTTGTATAAATACAGAGATGAAGAATTGCCAGCCTTATTCATTAAGGTAGTGGACCTTCTTATACTTCTTGTGGAGCTGAACAGCACCCTCCTTTATTCAGAAAAAGGTTTGGTTTCAAGGCTACTAGTGAAGTTTATTATTCATACATTTATATGTCGAACACATCTATTGAGTTTCATCTTTAATTGTAAAAACTTCTAAAAGATGTTCCTTTTTTCAAGTAAAATTAATCATTCAATAGCAAATCTGGATCTATACTATAAAGCCAGGAGAGAATTGTAGGAATAGAAGCAACAGGAGTGGGATTGCTATCACTTGACTTCTTTATTATACTATAGACTTATAAGAAACAGAAAATAAAGAGTTTTAAACAAATTAAACCTTCACTACATAGAATCATTTAAACCAGGCTGTAAAACACATGGCAGCATATTATCATCATGTGATGTATCATGACTTCCCCCCTTCTCTAAAATGGGAGTGGGCGTGGCCAGCGCATGACACATACCCCCCGCGGGCCGCAAATTTGACACCCCTGATTTAAGCCATGCCTTTCATTATGTGAGTAAAGAGCCCATTCAAAATCAGATTGTAAACATGTATATTCAATTCAAGATTTTAAATCTGGAGTAGCTGTATCTTTCAAATAATACTTTTTAGTGATGTTCTGTTCCCAATAGATGCAAAGTTGTTCATAAATCAGTAGATTTCAAGTTTTCAGTATATAAAATCTACTTTTACATTTTAAAATCTAAGCATGTATTTCTCTTCCTCAAATAATGAGAAGAATTATGATGTGAACAATACACCAAAGCAGGATGACTATGGAACAAGTCCAAACATACCTGACAGAATCTCTTTCAACATTTCTGACATTAAAAAATTGACTTCTTGAACATCTACTGTGGAGGGCAAATATTTTCATTGGATTTGTTTTTTCTAATGATAATAAGATTCGTATTTAATCTTCTTTAAAACACAAGCACATTAATTTATTAAAATGGGCTATTCCAATTATTTGTTCCAAAGTTGTTACCAGTTTTTATTTTGATTATACTAGTAAAGTTTCTAGGAAAATAATCTGTGGATGTACACTTATCTAAAATGCTTTGCAATGATATTCTTGTAATGGTTGCTGTAGCTGCTAGTACAGCAGTCTAAACTCTAAAACCAAAATATGCTTTAACTGGATAGTTTTAAGCAACCCAAGCTTAAATATAATCAATTCTCCTTAGAATATTTTCATTTTTATGACATAATAATTTAAATAAGATGATCTAGAATATTAAATTTCTGCTTGAGTGCTCCCCAAACAGGATTTACCAGCAATTTTCCAATTATGGTTACCTAAGGTCAGTTTTTCTCATGAATAGAGATTAAATTTACACTTCCAACTCTAATGTCCTGCAGTGTTTAATGTTGGAGAAAACTCTGAATTTTAGCTAAATGAGGAAATAAGCCCCTGTCAGGATTTCAAAAATGGTAACTTTCTAGTTGTGCTCATAATCATTCTTATAATAAATCATTTGAATTCCACATAGGGATAGGAGTCCAAATATAAGCCTGATAATCAAGTTGAACACCAGGAAAATGAATGGCTCCTGTTGCCATGACATCTACAAAGCTTTATACAAGAAGCAAAGCTAATTTCTGAGATGTATTTATTATCACTAGGTCAATAGAGATTTTTGCCATTTTGTTTGCAGAACTCTGGAGCGATTGGAAAATATTTTGAACATTTAAAAGACAATTTCACCACTATTTGTTTAAAATTAATGAAAATCAGGAAAATGCAAATGAATTTCTTCGCTTGTAGTTATAGTATCTATCTAAATATAAATTCTTGAAAAACAGTGAGCAGAATTTATTCAAAGTTGCTCTTTCATTACTGAGCTTTTAGACTGATTCAGGTGAGGCAAAATTTTCATATTTTATTCAGAATCTGATTTTTAAATCTTGCACGTATGGTTATTTCTATTTGGTTTTGATATGTTAATCATGATTATTAAACTGGAAGACAACTCTGTAATTTTGTTGTTTTGGGAGTTATCTGATTGTTTTAAAAGTTTCTAAAAGTTATTAAGGATTTCTTGAATCCAGAATTTAGGTTAGTCAAGGCAGGTCTCCACTAGATTGGTTTCAGTCTCTCCCCCTCCCTTTTGTTTTTTCTCCTGAAATGCAAATATTTAGCATAGCAAATCGACAGTATTTGTATGGTTTAATAAATATTTTGTTGGCTAGGTTATTTATTAGTCTAATGGCTGCATATAGTACTGAAGGAGTCCTGTTTGGTGTTTTCACATTTTGGATTGGTTTCACGTACCTAAGGGCAAGCTATATGTCTTTACCTGCTCTACCTTGATGAACCTGCAAAAGTTAAATAAGATTGGAAAGAAAAAAAAAAAGCAGAAGAAAATGGCAAATCACTTTCACAGTGTTGCTATAAATTACTTGGATATACGCATATGGCCAGGAGTCAAGCTCGGTTTGAAGGAGCTGTAGATCTGTAAATAATTTCAGATGTGTCCTGGAGCAACTGCAGCAATCTTGCAGTGATGTGAACAAAATTCTGGTGCCTGGCAATCCACTCGCCCTTATGACCAATTGTAGAGACCTGTCTATTTTCCCATTGCCTCATTGGCTTCCTTGGTCTACCTTCTATCCACTGGGATCCCAGCAGGCCTTGGGCCTGCTTCCTACTTAATTGGGTCCTACGCCCTTAAGCCTCTTTTCTCTCTTTCTGTCACCTCTCACTTCACTTATCTTTTCAGAAGATTGCCTTTGGGAAGAAGAACTATCAGATCTGCCAAATGGCCTTCCTATACAGATGTTGTGTGGTGCCATCCAGAGATGGGCACCATTTGGGGACTGGCTGCAATTATCAGATTTCAATTGCAGCCTGTCCCACAATATGTCCATTTCTGGGACACCTCCACATGGCCACTATATAGGAAAGCCATATGGTTCCCTTTCTTAAAAGTGATCTGTGGAAAAAGTGAGTGAAATGAGGCGTGAGGGAATAGAGAGGAAGTCCAAGGTTGTGAGAACCAGTAGGATGGGAAGTGGAGCACAGGATACCTCAGGAGGTTTGGGAGACCCTGTGTGAGCTGGGGAGATGTTGCAGTGTGGGCCTGAACCTACACCAGGCCTTCCAGGGCCTACCCCACATCCCTTGAGGCTCTACCTAATGACCCATTGGTCACATAATGACTGCAACTTGGAGAGGAGGAATTGTGGTCATTAAGTAAGACAATCATTTGGGCACCTCACTTTACAACTACCATGACTTATAATCATAATTCTGGGCTCAGTTGTGGTCATAGGTTGAGGACTACCTGTATGCTAAATACATGGTAATATATACAGAACTATGTAGATGTATTCCACTTCTTTCCTTATTCAGAGTTGTTCTCTGCCGCATTAGATTGTTTTGGGAGGACTGTCAGCTTATCAGACTGTTTAACTTCCTGTACATGTTGTTAGTATGCCGTCTCTGGACCTTTGGTAGTGGTAATGATTTCATGCACAGGGAGATGCCTACAGTTTAAAGGGTAGCAATTGCATTCAGTCTTGTAATTGGTATAAAATATATTACCTACTAAATTGTACTTTTCTAGCAATTGGTTGTAGCAAATAAAACAGCAGTAAATCAATACTAAATTTAAAATGTGCTTCAGTATGAGCACAAGCACATTCTGGTTTCTTGCTGATGTTTATGACTCCTAATTAGGAAGGACCGATTTATGTGATATGTAGTTTGTCACTAAAGGATTCCTTAGTAAAGAAAAAAAAATTTCTTGGGTTGATGAATAAATAAGCATATTATAATATAATGCTCTAGATATTCCATGCCTCCTAATGTACAATTTTTGTTCTATTGGCATTTTATTTTATTTTTTTTGCTTTAATTTATATGCCGCCCTTCTCCGGAGACTCAGGGCGGCTTACAATGCGTTAAGCAATAGCCTTCATACTTTTGTATATTTATACAAAGTCAGCTTATTGCCCCCACAATCTGGGTCCTCATTTCACCTACCTTTGAAAGGATGGAAGGCTGAGTCAACCTTGAGCCTGGTGAGATTTGAACTTGCAATAATTGCAAGCAGCAGATGTTAATCTGTTAATAACAGTGCTTTAGTCCACTGTACTACAGGCTCTTTGTCCTATATATTGTCCTATAATCTCCAAACAAGGTCTAGCTTTATATTTTTGGAATTATTATTTATTTATGTAATTTATACAGCCACCAATCTCACTATTGTGGGTTGTGGGTTTCAAAAATTTTTACTACTGGTTCTATGGGTGTGGCTTGGTGGGCGTGGCTTGATGGGCATGGCGGGGAAGGATACTGTAAAAATCTCCATTCCCACCTCACTTCAGGGAAAGGTTACTGCAAAATTCCCATTTCCTCCCGATTAACTGGGACTCAGGAGGCAGAGAATAGATGGGGGCGGGGCCAGTCAAAGGTGGTATTTACCGGTTCTCCGAACTACTCAAAATTTCCGCTACCGGTTCTCCAGAACTGGTCAGAACCTGCTGAACCCCACCTGTGCTATACATCTATAGGCCTGGTGTGCAAATCCCAGTCCTGAAAAGTTGTTGGAGGGATAAACTATCAGCTGAGAAAATAACATAATGAATGGTAAATAATATTGAATAGAGTAATAATGGTGAACAGGTCAGCTCAGATTGTATTGACTATGCTGACAATACAGAGAAGGAATGCTTTCAGAATCAGTTCTACTCAAAGGTAGAGAAAACTGCTGTTGTCAATTTCTGTAAGGACCAGTGGTGGGTTGCCCCCGGTTCGCACCGGTTCTATAGAACCGGTAGTAAAACTGGCGGGAGGCTACGCCCACTGACCCCGATGTCATCAAAACGCTTCTGCGCTTGCGCAGAAGAGCGCACGCGCATGCAAGCTTTACTCCCACGTCTGCGCAGCCCTGCTGCAAACCGGTAGTAAAGGTAAGTAGAACCCACTCATGGTAAGGACAGGGTTTTGGTGCAACTTTTGTCTGGAAATTAGGCTCTTACTCTGACTTCACTTTGCTGGAATTAAGTTACTGGTAGTCAAAATGTTTGAAATCCTTGAGATCCAGGTCAGTGTATCTCCCATGGGCCTGGCCCTAATCATCTTTCATTGCTATCATATGTCTTTGATCAAAGCTACAGTGGTACTTGGTACTCACTGTTAATTGGTTCCAGGAGGCACGATGAGTACCAAAAATTAAAAGAACCAAACAAATTTTTTCCCATAAGGCATAATGTGAATCACAAGGGAACTGACACTAACATGTTCTAGCTTGTGTGTTGAGTATCAAACAAACAATGAGTACTGGGACAAAATTTTTGCATCAAAATGTGCTGTGTACCAAATTCAATGAGTAGTTGAGTTTCAAGGAACCACTGTATGGTTATCATATGAGCAAATGAATGAGTTTTGTAGACAATGAATTGCCAACGCTCTAAATTTAAACTTTCAGTCTTGTAGATTGAGTAACATTATGTAGCCTTCTAACAATCTCATTTTTTGGAATTGCCTAGACCCGTGATGGCGAACCTATGGCACACATGCCACAGGTGGCACGTGGAGCCATATCTGTGGGCACGCAATCGTTGCCCGAGCTCAGCTCCCCAGCTGATTTTCGGGCCTTCCGAGTCCACTGGAAGTCAGGAAACGGGCCATTTCTGGCCTCCAGAGAGCCTCCGTGGGTGGGTGGGTGGGGAAGACCATTTTTGCCCTACCCAGGCTCCTAGAAAGCCTCTGGAGCCTGCGGAGGGCAAAAAAAAACGGGCCTACCTGGCCCACTGTGCCATCACATGCCAAAAGTGAGGGGAGCATGGGGGGGTCACAAGCGCATTGAATTATGAGCGTGGGCACATGCGCACGCAACCCCCCTTCCCACACTGCCCCCGCTTTTGGCACGCAACGGCAAAAAGGTTAGCCATCACTGGCCTAGACATTGCAGAGACTTCTCTTGAGCCCACTTTAATGTACCAACATCAGCTTTTTTGGAGAGACCTACAAGTTTGGCAGTATCAACTACAAGGAATGTACATGGCTCTGCTAGTCAGATATTGTCAAAACATGGCATAGTGTCTCAGTAAATTATTTAGGGACATGGGGTATAAACTAATGTTGTCATTCTTATGAAACCATCCACCCAGATGTCCCAAAAGTGCTTTTCAAAAGGCAACTGGAGCTTCTTCATTTCTTGGATGAGAACTAAAACTTTTTAAAGGAAAAAACAAACAAAGAAAGTCCAGTTGCCTTTTGAAAAGCACCTTTGGGACAACCATGAACTGGATGATTGAGAATCTAAATAGACATCCACCCAGATGGTTACTATAGATTTTTAAGAATCAGATAAGAACTCAGGCATCACCCACAGTGTAATCTAGGTCAGCAGCATGAAAGTACAACATGAGATAACAAGAGACTCTTAATATTCTTATGAAATTACTGGTAGTGAAATTGGCCAATTGTTGTTTCAATAAAAGCTTTTGTGCCAGTATGATTTGGAGATTCTGTTTATCTTATACTTAATGTTGCTTGGATAGTCATAACAAGTTAATCCACCAAGATAGTTGTAACAGGTTGTCAAAACACGGTTAATCCACCAAGATAGTTGTAAGAGGTTGTCAAAACAAACAATGAGGCAAGCAACTGCAGTTGCTTGCCTCATGGTTATGGCTGTGCCTTTGCATATGAATTACAGTATAGGTGGAGAGATCACCAAATAGATCTTCAAACAATAAAACCGTTCTTGATGCAAATCTGGATTTCTAAATGGTAGGATGATAGCAGATCGATCCCATTGGGATAATGGGAATTAATTTTTCTAATATTTAACAGACCATTATAATTTCATGTTGCTGTCAGCTGAATGCTTTTCTGGATTCTTTTTTTCTAGCACTTTGTTTAGTGTTGTTGTAGTTGTATTTACAGGCATATTCAATGAGTAAGAGGAAGAGGCCTCAATGAACATGGAGTTTCTGAGTAAATTTTATGGGCTGACGTAGTTAGTCATCAGACATTTTGTGTAAATGCCATTCTTTTCATTCTTTTAACATGCTTATTCACCTCTTCAGAAAAGTGTTGCTCCAGTGATCATGTATTGTTATTTTCCTGTAAGTTTGATATTGGATTTTTTCCTACATATCCTACATTTTTTCCCTACATTTCAGAAAAATATTTATCTGTTTTGTTTTTCTAGTTCGTTATTGAATCCTATTCAGGGTTTCAGCATCTTTCAGTTACAGTATGTGCCTCATGTTTTCAGAATGCCAGGGGAAAATAATGATATTTGCAACATATTAATAAAGTTGGTAGTTTCAATTTTGAGTGAAAGTCTAGATTCACTCAACATGTTAAATAATATTAGGATTTGTTTATGCCATGGCATGCCATGGGAATTCATCTGTTCTGTTTTTTAATCAGATATCTTCCTTGGATTTAGAGTTGCCGATTTGGATAAACCAGAAGAAAAACCAACCATATTATACCATAACATTAAAATTATAGCCACAAAATTGAACCAGATTTTGGATTTTTCTGCTCCTGCCTCTTAATTCTTGAATTACCTCTTCAATAACTTTGAACTTCTGGTGATTTCAACATTTAGCATTTGTGGCATTTGGTTGTCAATTTATAGATTGTGGATTTTTAAAAAAACACCATGAAATTTGTTGAAGGAGGAAATGAATCAATATTCTTGAGGAATATAAATGGAGATGCTTATGTCTGAAATCTGTAGTTGTATCATAAATTCTGATTAAAAATTCGTTAACTTTAATATGCTTTGTTAGAGGAGAATATTTGTAGCTCAGGGTTGAAATGAATGATGCTTGGTGCTCTCTGAGCTTGGCTATTTTCTTGCAGATATTTCATTGCCCAAGCTAGATAACACCAGTGTGATGATGTTACCTAGTTTGGGTAATGAAACATCTGCAAGAAAACAATAGACATCTCTTTTAATGTTTTTTTTCAAACCCACTTGGGCAGAGTTTTATTGATCCAATCTGTAAGGAACCTTCTCCCCTGCAAAGTAAGTTCTAGTTTTCTCTATTATTTGAATCAATATAATTCTAACTCATTAGAATTTTAGAACCAAAAAAGAAAGTATGAAACAGTAAATTGGTCGATCTCCTTTCCTAAAGATAAGACCTATCTGTCAACTAAAGATAAGATTCTCTACACAAGAACAATCTAGGGGAATAAAATAAGCCTTGGCAACTAAAAACAAACAAACCGAATTCAATACTAAGAAAAGAAAGGATTAACACAATGAGGTTAATGCTGTTGTTGCTTTAAAAACTTAGACTTAGTTAGTTGGAAAAAAGTCCCAAATGAAAATGTTAGGCTATCATACACTTTGTTTCTGTGTTTGATGATTTGTATAATGTCATGGGTGTGTATGGATCAAGTGCTCCTTCACTTCAAAATTTACTACTGTACCATTAAATATGCTCTCTATTTTTATGTTCAATACACAAGTCTGCATGCCACAAAGAAAGGCAGTAGAAAAATAAGGCCAGCTGATAAAATGTACTCTTTGGCCATTTTATAAATAAATTCCCAAGTCTCCTTTGCTCCCTTGTTCAAGTGAGCAATACAGAGCTGCATTGCCTTTGATTTCTAAACTTTTATTAAGAGCCACATTATACTGCTGTCAAGCTGCTGGAAATGTATGCAGTTTTCCACCTCCACAAAACAATTCTAAGAATGTAGTGACTTAATCCAATCACACTGCTCCTGCCTTTGATACTTAACAGCTACAGTACGTGGAGCTCTACAGCCTTCCCACACATTTTTTCCCCACTCATGAGATTTACATCATGGTTGTAATTTTTTTTTCTTTAATAAAGGAAATGATACTGCTCTCTTTTAAAGAAGCTATTCTTGTTTGGATCATATCTGAAGAAAACGATGGTGGACCAAGGAGTTGATAGTTCATTTAAGGATTAGTTCTTGGGCCAGGGGTTCAAGAGAGTAATTAATAGAGATTCACTGACTGACAAGGTATTATTTAAACACAGCCTTGAAAAAGGGTTAGAAGTAGAATGAAGGGAGGAATAGTAAGGAGAGATTATAGATGAGAATGAGAAAGAATGTGTATGAACAACTAGTGTGCCCTGAGAAACTGGTTGGTAAACTGGTTGGGATTAGATATTATAATAAATTATGGCTCATGTAACTGATTCATTGAATAAACCAGAGTTGGCTGGGTTCACACATTGCACTATACCATAAACCAAGGTTTAAAATTTACGATGCCTCCATTTTCATAATTTACTAAGGTCACCCCAGGCCATATTATGATTTAACATTATTTGTGTGTCTTCACTGACCAACACCAGGCAATTTTTGGTCAACTTCTATTTAGACATGGCTTTGAAATTTATGGGATAAATTATTGGATTGTTTGGACCTTGCAACAATTGTTGATATCATTGATAATGGGATCCTTCTGGATAAGGTTTCTGTATTGAGCAGAGCAGGGACATTATACCACAACAATTTCCTTACAAATTTGGTGGCTAATTCCATACATTTATGGAGTGGCAGGTAATATTCTAATGATTTCAAGAGGAAACAATTTTATCAGCACGTTCCTCAGTAGAGATGGATGGGAGCTATTAGGTTATGTCCATTAACACTTTAGTCCATGATTAACATGCAGTCTACTTTTCATCTAATATATTTGATACTGGAATGAGTTGTTAGGAATGAATAATCTTTTTGAGACAGGAGGAAGAACCAAGCCTAGATGTCAGTCTGATAAAATCTGAGTGCAAACCCCAAATGTAATTTGAGAAAGCATTTCATAGTTTGACCCTTCCTAGTTTTCTAGAATGTAAAGGCAGAGAAAGTGGAAGCACTTTAAAACGTACAATATTTTCTTACTGTTACCTTACAATTAAATTAGTATTAGCTTTCATAATTTGGGTTTTCTGGCCTGATCTACCTTGAAGGATTGACAGACATTCTGAAGCAGACTTAGACAAGGAAATGGATACCAGCCCAAATAATTGAGACTCAGTGAAAATAAGAGACACTGTTTGCAGATGATTCTGACTGAGTGGCATTCACTGTATTTTGCATAAGGATATGTTTCCACTAAAGGATGGCTAGACTGAGGATACCTTATGGTCATTAAAAATACAATAGATGCTCCCCAGAGAGCCAACAAATCCTTTATCTGCTTAATTTGATGTAACCAATTATGGTGCTAACTCTGAGGTACTTCTGTAACAGGTGTTCATTTTCTGATAATCTCCCACTTAAATAATTGCAACATGTTGTGTGTAAAATTCCAGGAACTTCAATTAGATCAAAGTAGAATGCTAGATTATTAATGGGGACTGGTTGATACGCTCACAGTATGCTAGCATTTTCCCATCTGCACTGGCTGTGTGATGAGCAGTAAGAGTAATCTTGAGGAACAGCAGGAAGAGCTTCAACCAAGACAACAGTCAGGCAAAAAAAAAAAAAAAAAAAAAAAATGAATCTGAAGCAGAGATATAATTTGGAAAGTGTCCAGGGATGACCTTCCCTAATTCTCTTGAATGTAAAGGGCGGAAGGGGGAGGCACATTCACACATGCAAAGTTTTGTGACGCTAATTTTATAATAAAAGTAGTATTAGCATTTGTAACTTTGGTTTCCTAGTCTGGCCTACCCCAAAATGCTGACAGACTGCTGATCCTCAAGGTTACTGAATTTATTATTTATTTATTTATTAAATTTATATGCTGCCCATCTCTCCACCAAGCGACTTTGGGAGGCTTTACAATGCTAGTTTCAATTTTCCAAGCCATATTGATTTAGGTATACTGTATGTTATCTGAACAAATATATCCTTCCAAATTTACCCATTTCAATCCTATTATATTATAGGTAGTCCTTATTTGCTGATCATATTTGGGACTGGCAATTTGGTCGTTAAGTGAAGCAGTTGTTAAGTAAAACCATGTCTTCTTATGATTTTATTCAGCTTCCCTTTGCTTTATAGACCTGTGAAGGTCATAAATGCAAGGATTGGTCTTAAAATTACTGTTTCACCACCATTGTCATTGCAAACAGTTGTTAAATGAAGTAGTGGCTTAATAAGGATTACCTATAATTTTGGCCATCCTTTAAATGAGAAAAGAGAGTGCTTCAAAATAGATCCTTTTCTATATTACTTTCTCAAAATTAACCCTGAGTTATTTTTGGCATCAGGTTACTTTGGACTTTCTCAATATTTTATTCTTGCTTTGTAGCTTAAACTCTGGAAGGAATTGCATTAGAAAACAAGGCTCTCGGTTTTCCTGTTTTTCCTTTATGTTTCCTCCCAACATAGTTTTGAAAGCAGTAGGGAGTGAGTTGTGGCTAAGGGACTTTTGTAAGTGAAAATAGCAAGGATCATCAGGATTAAATAAATCCCCCTTTTGATGGGGGATACCTTGATGGTTAGGGTTATAACAAAGTGCTTGGAATAAAGTTTTGTCAGCAAAACTACCTGCCCAGGTGTAATTTTTATCTAGGAAAATAAATAGCTATCCTTAGAAACTTTGGAATTTAGAAAAAGTGGGGTACTGGGAATCTCAGGAGAAATCTGGCAGAAGCCATTTTTAGAAATGGCAGGGTTGTATTATGTTGAAGCCAATCGTGGGGCACTTGCACAGCTTTAGGCCTTTTGAGAATTGGACGTCCAGATATTTGAACATTTTGCTGGGAGTGAATCCATCAAAACCCTTTTCTTTCAAAACAGAGAATAGAAGCAAAGCCAACCACATAGCACAGTCTTAGAAAAGATAAGGTCCCTTGAGGCTCAACTGTCTGCATTAAAGAAAAAATAAATAAACTGGCTAAATACAAAAACAAGTTAACTTCTAATCCAATTTTAAGACTCCATTAACTTTTAAAGTGCTCATTAATTTAATTTTATTTCCAAGGCAAAAAGGCAGTGTGAGAAACAGTTTAAATCAAGTATATGATCAAGGAAACATAAAATGTAGATGGAAGTAAATAAATTACATCTGATATGTTTCAGGATATGAAAGTGAACAAAGAATAATGGTTATTTAGTTCTGACATCGATTAACCTGCAAGATTTAAAAATGTATTATAGCACTGCTTGACTTTTAAGTATTGTAGTAACTTTTAGTAACTTAGCTAAAATAACTTTAATTGAAAGTTAGATTTTGGTATCGTATTTCAACATATGCATATTTTCCACAAGTAAGTTCATATCAGAAGATTGTATTAACATGTTTAAATGAACTCTGCTGGCAGAGGAATATTTTTGCATGGAGATAGACTGCCTTGAGGCAATATTTATTAAAAGAAAAATTTCCTGAGGAATATGACTTGAATTCAAAATGATGTCCTGAGGCATATACATTAAGGCATATTTAAACATTAACAAGTGGTTGACTTATCCAGGAATTATCTTTAAAATAAAAGTTTCATTGATATAATAACATAAAGCACAAAGGAGTTCAAATTATTTGTGATGTGAGGGAATATCAAATTCCAATTCCTCAGGGAAATTAGCAGTTGGATTTTAAAATAGAAGAAATTACCTCATGCAGAGTTAAAAAATAAAATTAGGTTAAAATAACATATAAAAATAAATAATGGCAGTATAAATCACAGATAGAACCAAACTATCCTGTTTCCCTCAAAATAAGACATCCCCTGATAATAAGCCCAATTAGGCTTTTGAGCGCATATCAATAAGGCCAAGTGCTTATACAGGGTTCAAAAGAATATAAAACAGGGTCTTATTTTCGGGGAAACACGATAGTTGACACATTTCTAAATAGAGCTTAAAGGAGCTTTTGCTAGTTCCATTATCCATCAGCTTGAGTTCCATTTCTCCCCCCCCCCCCCCTTTCCATTATAGTAACCTGGCTAAGAGCATCACTAGTGCTATGAAAAACATGAATGAATTTAAGCAGATGAATTAGGATTTATGGAGTTTAAGGTAGAGGACAGAAAGAGGAGTAAAAGGAAGAGGAGAAGTTTGTTGGCTGGAAGAAAAAAAACCCCAAAGCTACCCTTGTAGGAGCAGAATTAAAAATTGGAATGGAGCAGACACAACATTGAATGACAGCAGTGTGTGGGGAGGAACTGCCTGTGGTTACTGCTGCTGTTGTAGGCCTACAACAAAATGGAGATAATGGTACAAGGTAATTAGTGATATTTTCACATATTGGGTGGGCTAATCTTAACAGGATAGAGGGTTCTCGACTTACAGCAGTTCATTTAGTGACCAAAGTTACAACGGCACTGGAAAAAAGTGACTTATGACCATTTTTCACACTTATGACCATTGCAGCATCCTCATGGACACATGATCAAAATCCAGATGCTTGGCAGCGTCCCAGGATCATGTGAACGCCTTTTGCGACCTTCTTACAAGCCTCATTCACTTAACAACCGTGTTAGTAACTTAACAGTTGTAGTGATTCACTTAAAAAACGTGGCAAGAAAGGTTGTAAAATGAGGCAAAACTCACTTTAAAAATTTTTTTCCTGGCAACATAAATTTTGGGCTCAATTGTGTCCGTAAGTCGAGGACTACCTGTAGATATTCTTGTCCCAAATCTCTGTCATATGCCCATTAATTATACTATGGTTCCTGGTTAAGAGATAGAGCGAGCAATTTCTGTATTAAATGGAAACAGGATGTACGCCAGGCATTTTTTTTACAAAAAAAAAAAGCTACTTTGCAGTTGAGAATTGTTAGATGTGAAAAGTGTATGTATGTGTGCGTGCATGTGTGTGTGTGTGCATGCACTCGTGCACAGAATAATTTAGAAGAATTCAGCAGAACTGAAATTACATTAAAAAGCAATTAAAATGCAGTCGTAAGCTGCTTCTTCCTCAGATTGTACATCTTACTAATTAGTCATCACAATGCATACCTTCTCATTAGTCATATTTTAACCTTGCAGTGAATAAACTTCCAATTAAACACAGCAATTTTTTCTCAAAGAGGGTTTTTTCCTAAAAAAAAAAAAGTATGTATAAATAGGCTCCATTAAGCGGCTAGTTTGAAAACGAGCAATTGCATTTTCATTGTTTTAATGAATATTAATAGGTATAATCAGCTGAAGCAGCATTGTCAAGTTCCGTGCCTGACTTCCTATACTGGCCCAGACCAGATTTCTGCTGATTTATACTTCCCTAAAACCAAAATCCCATACCTAGTACAACTTAATTCTAAATATTTATATATTAATGCTATCTTATCTTATCTTAAGCATATATCTTAAGTTATATTTGTTTTAATTTTTCCTGTTATTTTGCAAAACATTAGCCATGGTGGATTTGTTCCTTTATTAAGCAGTTCTTGTTGTATTTTTAATCTGTATTTGTCTCCAGATGTATCCTGACAGCATTTATAATCAGATCTTTCTTTCTCTAATTATCTTTGAAATAGAAAACATTAGATAGGATGATATTAGTGGTGAAAAGATTGAATTTATCCATCCTGAAGTTTATTCACTACAGTGTTGCTATCTCTCACTTGATAGTAAAATAGACTCTGTCTATTACTAAATAGATAGTAAAATAGACTTACATTAAAATGTAAATGTGAAAAGTGTAAAAATAGAAGGTGTTTTACACTCCTTTTTAACATTGCCCCAAGGCATTTAATATTCTTTTTTTTTATAATATACCCATTTGTTCACAATTGGGTAAATATAAGTCCTTGGCTTTACATTCATTGATATTAACGGAATATTTTTCAGTAAACCGAGATGTTCATTTTAGCAACTGGTATGTATTTCCCTGTGTCTCTTTCATGTTTTCAAATACAAGGATCACATCTCGTTCATCATTCTAGCTTCAAATTTTACCTTCCTAGTTAGTAGGTAATTATTTTTCTAGTACCTTTTATTTGACTAGATTATGTACCCAGAAGGAGAATAAGTGATCTTTATGGTGAGTAGGTAAGTAGCGAGTGATGAACGTGTTTGAGTGCTGTGAACAGAAGTATTTCTATATTTGCATCAACAAGTGCACTTTTTGTAAGAAAGCAAATGTGCTTTCTCAACATCAGAATATAACTACATTTTACATGTAGTTTACATGTCATCTGTTAGCCACCACTAGCCTGCCTTAGCCACAAAGCTGGATGAATGACTCTGGGCCACTCAGTCACCTTTGAAAAATGTTGTCAAGAAAACCCACATGTAATTGCCAGTTAAGACTGTCTCAAAAAGGAGAAAAATCTTCCCTATAATCAATAAAAATTGAGCAAATACAATCCTACTATCTGTTCAGTATGCTGTGCTGACTCTTATTCTACTGATTTGTACCATGAATATACAGGCAATTTGTTAATCTGATGTGATGTGCCCTGGTTTATTAAATCTCTAGAAAATACTTTTTGTCTAATTAATGTACAGAACTTTTGACATAAGATATGATTATGACTTCAGCTAAGAAGGCTAATGAAGGAATGATAAAAAGCAAAGAAACAAGTGTCTTATCACTTTGAATCAGATCTAATCTACAATTTTCAAAAGAATTTTTCAGTTCATTAAAATGTCATCACATCTTTGAAAGGACTGATTTTTATAATATTTTGCAGACATTAATTATAGGAACTACGAATATGCATGCCACTGTGAAATACAGGTTCTTTTTTATACTGGGTTCATTTTGTTTCTACATTTTATAGTTTTCTGCATACATTTTGTTTTCCCCTAGAAATATATGAACATCTACTAGTTGTTTTGCTTATCTGCCTATTTAGTAATTAAATGTGGACTCCTATCATTTTGCTTATTTAAACACTCTTTGAGCACTTTATGTGAATTTAAACAAAATACAAAATATAAAATGTAACTTTTAAATTTGATGCAATTAAAATTAAAATAATCATTAAAGTCAATCAAAACTTGGCAAGAGATATGTGTTTTTCTATTCTCCTGAATACTGAGAGTAAATAGTCAAGAATATCTCCCTGAAGAGAACATGGCATAATAAAAGACTAATACAGGAGAATGCTTTCTCTTGCCTACCTTTGGCAGTAGAAACATCTTGCAAAATGGCTGCTGCATTTTACATGGCACACACTTTTGAGACAGTTTTTATAGCAATTGAAAATTTCATAGCAACAGTCAAATCAAGCTGTAAGTAAATCATGGGTAAACATCACCTAGGATTTGACTCAGGAAAGGTTTCAGGAGTCCACTAGCCATATAACCTACTAGTCAATAACCTACATCAGGGGTGTCAAACCCATGTTGTCATGGTGGCATCACATGACATATCATGACTTTTTTCCTCTTTGCTAAACTGGGTGTGGCCATGGTGTGACACATCTGGCCCGTGGGCCTCGAGTTTGACAGTCCTGACCTACATGCATCACTCTCTGGGCACTCCTTATGCAAAGACCAAAGCCTCCAAAGACCTACCCTCATTAAACAAACAAGGAAGATGTCATAATTAATAATATCAGAAGCTGCTAAGAGGAGGACCAGACAGTTGTATCTCCCTATTTAATTTCTAATGCAGGTCACTCACAAAGGTGGCCATTGAGGTTTCTATATAATATTATGAAACATTGATTGGAATTGATCTAAATAATTAGTTTAATCCAAATGCAGTTGAAACCTAAGAACCACCACTTTCCTGATAAATACAGCTAAGAACGAAATATTTGAAACTGATCTACAATTTCAGAAATCTTTTGGGTCAAGGAAGATCTGCTTTGGTAAAATTCTTACAATTTCTTTGTCCCCTGCTCAAGGAAGCCTCATCTTCTTTAAACACAGAGCCAGTCAGCTTGGCCAATTTAAACCATCAGGCACAAACAGCTGGTGGCCATGATTTCACCAGTTACCTTCTCCACATCCTTGAGATTAGAAATTGAATAACATCCACATGAACAGGACAAGCAGTTTATCCCTGTATGATGCCTGAAATAGTGTCCATCTTCAGGTGAATCTGATCAATTTTGCAAAGAGCAATGTGAGCCTCCAACTGAACTGTTCCAATTGAAGTTCCTGTTGAAGGAGATGCAACACAGTACAAAAAAGCATTGCTGGAGGAAGAAGCCATCTTTGCTTCAAAAATGGACTCTGTTCTAATTCTTCCTGAGAATTCTACCTTCTACCTACATTTCTGGTCCTATGCAGTTCATTTCTCTCAGCCCCCTCTACTAAGCCAAGCTGATTTAACACTGGGGGAGGGAACAAAACAGTTTGGGCCATCTCTCTATTGCAGAGTTTGTCCAAGACTTCATCAATCATTCTATTCTTCCTTTTCAGCCCTGAAGTGCAGGAAATGTTGTCTTTTAATGTAGGTACTTAGAATAAGAATTTTGTTGTTATTTTAGGGACCTCACTGATCAATGATCTCTCCATCTACATTGGTGGAACTAGTCTCAAATTGGAATTGAGAATCTCTAATCTGTTGGTTCTTGGTGTTGTTTTCTTACAAACTGTTCATTTCAGCTGATATATCTTTTTTTAAATAAATAGAGTCCTACCAAAGAATAAAAGCAGATGTGCAGCCTGTACAATTACTGTGTATCCATATAAAATGTCATAGGAAAAAAAATAAAATTCAAAGCATTGTATTGTTAAACAAGACAAGCTCAATTTGCAGTAAAGAGCATCTTACAATATTTGTTTTCTCTCTTCAGTGATGAAATCGAAATAAAATAACTAGATTTTACACAAAAAAAAAACATTTCCACAGGCACGATTAACAAAAGAACTTGTGAAAAAAGCACCAGACTTTTAGACAATAAAATATTGTCACTGGCTCCCAGGACTTTTTAATTTCCTCCTCCCCTTTTCTGTCTCCAATACTTCCTTCATTATTTAAGGACTATAGATATCCTTGACTTACGACCAAAATTGAGCCCAAAATTTATGTTACTGAGCAAAAATATTGTTAAGTGAATTTTGATCCATTTTCCAACTTTTCTTGCCATATTTGTGAAGTGAATCACTGTAGCTGTTAAATGAGTAACACTGATGTTAAGTGAATCTGGCTTTCTCATTGACTTTGCTCGTCAGAAGTTCACAAAAGGTGATCACATGATTCCAGGACATTGCAACTGTCATAAATATGAACCAGTTGTCAAGCATCCAAATGTAAATCACGTGACCATGGGGATGCTGCAATGGTCATAAATGTGAAAAAATGGTCATAAGTCACTTTTTTGACTAAATGAAGTGTTGTAAGTCAATGATTATCTGTATAAATCGTATTCCAGCACTCTGAAGCACCTTTTACCCTTACATTCTGAAATGCTGCACTACTTATAAATATTATCAAGAGTATTATCTTTTCAGAAACCATTGCTGCCCTATCTGATATTTTTAAGAACAGCGTTCTATAACGCACTGTCATCCCAAATTGTCTGGGCATTCTTTGCAACACAAACATTCTACAACGTAAGATGAGAACCCCTAACTTTATCCATTGGGCAAGTTTTGCTGCTTTGTCTTCTTCCAGGTGTCTGATTGTCTTCATTTTTGTTCTTAGTTGGACGCTGACAAAGATGAGGAAGAAGTCTTTCGTAACATAAGCCTGGCTGTTGACAATAAGCTATTTCCCACTCAAGAACCAGGGCCAAGTGAGTATTAAATCCTAAATATGATAGTGAAAAATACCTGTAGTCCTTGTTTAGTGACTGCCTCGTCTAGCAACTGTTCACAGTTATGATGGTGATGAAAAAAGTAACACTACAACCAATCCTTGCATTTACAACCTTTGCAGATCTATAAACAAAGGAAAGCTGAAGTAAGATCATAAGCAATCACTTTGCTCAACCATCGAGTTGCCAGCCCCAGTTGTGGCTGCTAAACGAGGACTATCTGTAATATAGGCTTGGAGTAATTCCATATGTATTGTTTTGTATTTATTTCCTATACAGAACATCTATATATGGTGTTTTGCGATATTTCACATGGTTTAAAAATTTTAAGTGAGAGTTAATGAACTAGTTATGAAGAGTACATTTTATAAAGTATGTAGTGATCATAATGTGTGTTAATGTTTGTTTATTTATTTATTTATTGAAAAAAAATTATATGACCATCCAACACACCCATGGTGATTCCATCCAGCTTAAAGAAATAACACACTCACACACCCAAATACAACATCCAATAAACCCACAAACCCTTGGTGACAGTGATCAAACAAACCACTTGATAGGCTCAGTGTCACCCTGGGGTTTTCTGGGTTCTCTGACAAAACCATTTTTTCAGGGCCTTTTGAAAGAGTATCAGAATAGGAGCCAATCTTATCTGCATGGGGATGATGTTCCACAGGGGAAGCCATCATGGAGAAGACCCTTCTTCTTGGTCCCATTAGATGGACCTTCTTAAGAGAGGAGACTTGTAACATACCTTGCCTCCTTGCTCTGGTTGGTCTGATAGGAAAAGACGGACCCTCAAATAACTTGGTCCTAAGCTATGTTACACAATAGTATTACGCAATAATTCTACGTATCAGTGATCATTGCAGAACCCATGTTCTCTCATCATTGGCCATCCCTTCAAACTTCTTTTCTCTCTTTTGAATAACAAAATTAAATGTGTAGAATGTGGGGTACATTTTCATCCATTTAATAATGTTGCCTGAGCATAAATAAATACAGAGAAATGCTTATTTGGGTTTTTTTAAAATTGATTTTTACCTTTTTAAATGTTCTATTCTGTGCTGGCATTATTTTAAGGTGTATATCTCCTTGTGTTTTCTTTCTGAATAGAAAGATAGCCTAAAAATCTAAACTTAATCAATAAATAAGCGATGCAACTATAACAACTGTTTAAAAAGATGCAGAGGCCAAGTTCTTCTACTTCTGTGTATGTTTGGAAACCTTTCAGCCTCTAGTTACTCCATAAATACCTTTGAGTGTCCCTCCAGCCCTTTCCATCTAAACAGGCTGAGATAGGAGAGCCATCAATGTCATCTCCAAGGGAGAGAAGTGACATATGCTCCGTGAAAAACCACACTTGCCCAATTCTCAGTGTTCATTTAAAAAAACAAAAACACAACATGAGTCTCTATCAAGCAAAGTGTATAATCATTTTGTCAGTCTGCTCATTTTGTAAGAATGTTTTGTTCTATTTTGTTCCTGCTTTTCAATGTTTTTAGCCAATGAATGAGCAGTTGTAGCGATGACTGACAAACTGAAGAAGAAAGGCCTTTTAATAAGTCTTCGCTAATGGGAAGTGATTGCTCTTGCCTTAAAAAAAACAGTAGAGAAATTCAGAATTTAAATATATCTTTGATTGGGCAGCCAGATGTCCATCCCAAAACAAAAGAAATGAGTTATTTCAGGAACCTGAAATATTCAAGTCTCTAAAAAGTCTCTAATTCAAGACTTTTTTTAAAAAAAAAAAAGAAGAAGAATTATAAGTAGTTATTCTGCCAGTACATGCCAATAAAATCCATTATGGTTGCAAATCTCAGAATATGTTCTGTAAGAATATAAGCACTTTAGCAAAATCACCAGTCCTGACTGGATCTTTGTTTGCATTTGTTTAAAGCTGGGATTTATTTAACGATTGGAAAGGTTTCCAGTGTTTAAATGAATAATCAAACATGTGCCAACATTAAGCAATTCTCTTGCTTGCCTTATTTCCCACTCGTGATGTCATTACATAAATTAAGCCCTTGTTATTGGCTTATGTCATTTGCATGAGGGTGCTATTAATTGTGCATTGGCTCAATTTGCTGCAAATGATGTAATTTGCATCATTTTTGTAATTACAACATTGCATGAATTAATTAACTGCAAATGACATAATTTGATTTGGCCAACATTCAGGAACAACAAACATTCTTCCCTTAAATTGAGGTTTTACTGTGTGCTTCCTAGAGATGAGAGGCTAGGGCTAAGTTGAAAGCAAAATTAAATGGTCTTGTGTAATGTTTTGTACCATTTCATTCCAGCTTCCTGGAAAAAGTAAAGTAAATTATTTAGATTAATATCCTGCCTTTCCTTCCATAATAATTGTGGTTAAGCATTTCTTGAATCTCCTTTTGGCTGCCCAAGAATACTTTTCTCTAATCTCATTGATTAGTTTTTCTTCATCCTTGATTGATAGCAATTGGTACTTTGGAACTACAGAAATTTGCTTGGGTTTCAATCTTTTAGATCCCAGTTTATCCTCTGAAAAAGAAGAGATGTGCACAATATATTACTTTTTCAAAGTTAGAGCTATCTCTTTTGATAGACTTGCCCAGGCTATCCAATCATTATAATTACTAGAAATAGTGTTCTCCCTCTAGATATTTGGTTTTCCTTATAGTAATAGCACTTAGACTTATATATTGCTTCATAATATTTTACAGCCCTCTCTAAGCAGTTTACAGAGTCAGCATATTGCCCCCAATAATCTGGGTCCTCATTTTATCAATCTCAAAAGGATGGAAGGCTGAGTCAACCTTGAAATGGTCAGAATTGAACTGCTGACAGTTGGCAGAACTGCAATACTGCTTTCTAACCTCTGTGTCACCATGGCTCTTACAAAAGTAGTCCTTGAATTATGATCTCAACTGAGTCCAGAATTATAAATCATGTCAGTCATTAAATGAGACACCATGTGATCCCCTTCCTTAACAACCACAATCCCTGCTCTCTCCATTGTGATGTTAAGTGACTGCATGGGTGATTAAGCAGAGCGTACATATAGCCTGCCCTGGGCCTCACAGGGCTTTCCCCCACCTTTTGTTCTGCTTCCTGCCCTGCTGGGTCACACGTCCTTGTCCTTCCACATCACGCCTCAGTCCCCTTACCTTTTCTGAAGATTGCTTTCGGGGTGGAAGCTGCCCATTTTGGATCACGTGTGCAACCGGATGTGGAAGGTGCAGGAACAAGTACATAATGGTGGAGTAATAAATAAAATCATGCAAACGTTATGCTAAAAATGCCAAGTAAATCCATTTTTTCCCATTTCCCGTTGCAAAAGACATTGCACCCAGACTCCATTGCTACTTCTGCAGAATACACACCAGGATTCCCAAGGTGAAAGGAGGAGCCGTTGTTCACTAAAAGAGCTTCCGCTTTGTCTATGAAATAAATAGTCCTTAATCTCTTCAG
Organism: Arizona elegans; assembly: GCA_022577455.1. Taxonomy (NCBI): domain Eukaryota; kingdom Metazoa; phylum Chordata; class Lepidosauria; order Squamata; family Colubridae; genus Arizona; species Arizona elegans. Next base: position 132,198,212 of record JAKOOJ010000002.1, on the reverse strand, counting down.
ATAGAGTTAGGAGTGCCTCTAACTGAGCTGATGTTATTCAGCACATTGAATTAGATGGACAAGGATCTGCTTCAGTATAAAGACAGTGTCCTCTATTCCTACTCTAGAACATAGGACTCTTTTCTGGATACCTTAAGTGACATCATAAAATTTGTGAAAAGATGGTTGCCAAAAACGAAATAATTACACGTATTTGAGGAAAATGCACATGAGATGTTATAGAAGCAAACGTTGCACGCACAAATTACAATCCTATCCTCTACTGTGCTTTCACAACTCCACCTGCAAAAATCTCCAAAATTCATGCAACTGTCCATGAGTTGGGAGAACGTTGGTATTTTAACCAAACATTCTCAATTATCAGTTAAAGAGTGACGATCTTTAGTGTTTTCAATCAGATCCAAATCCTATTCTCAGACAAATATAATAGTTACACATAGGTCTTTACTTGTAAGTCTTTCATCCTGTATTCTCATAGGACAAAGAAATGCTGGATTCAGTGGGATTCATTTCTGAGATGAGCATAAAATTGGATTATTAAAGTCTCTTCAACTTTCATTCCAATAATGGTTTAAAAAAGAAGCAAGAATAGAGGCAATTTTCAGCTTTTGTGGACAGCAATATATTTGTATGCATGGTTACTTCCTACCTGTTGCTAAGAGCAACCGCTTGCCTTCAAATTCTGTACTTCAGAGACTTGAGGCATTTTTTTTATAGAAGAAATAATGGAAAGCAAAAACAATATTCAACCTGTCCTTAACCAATTGTTGACTTTAAAAGAAATTGTTTATTCTCCCTTGAAATGACTCTTCTCAGCATGCTGTGCCTATAAATAGCACAGAACTTTTTGAACTGTTTCTGTGGGTCTTATCAGATGATAAAACTGATCTATGAAGAAACAGCCTTTTCTCAGAGATTACTTCACAATGACAAATAAAGGATAATTGAAGCCTTTCTTTAAATATGATCACCAGACCAGTGGTGGGATTCTGGGGGTTCTAGGGGGTTCGGCTGAACCCTTTGTTAAATTGCTGGGTCGCCCCGCCCCTTGCCCCGCCCCTCCGTACTACTATTTATTCCAATAAATGGGGCGAGCGAGCCAGCAATTTAACAAACGGTTCGGTGTTTTTTTGTAATTTATTGGCCCCGCAGCACACCGAACCATTTGTTAAATTGCTGGCTCGCCCGCCCCTCGCCCCGCCCTGCCTCCCATCCGCACGGCGCCAGCCTACCCTAGCCAGGGGTAGGCAATTGTGGCTCTTTTACAACCTGTGGACTTCAACTTCCAGAATTCCTGAGACAGCTTGGCTGTCTCAGGAATTCTGGGAGTTGAAGGCCACAGGTTGTAAAAGAGCCACAATTGCCCACCCCTTCCCTAGCCTGAGTTCCGCTGCCTGGGATCCACGTGTGCTGCCACGTGGTTCCCCACCGGTTCTGGATGCAAGAGAGCAGGACGGAGAAAGCAGCTCCCACGCCTTCACTCACTCTCACTCTCTGCTCTGTTGGATCGCCGGCTGTTCGCTTACCCCGCCCACTCCCAATCTATTGCTGCCTCCGGAGTCCCAGCTGGTGGCTAGAGGAAAAAAAAAACTGCTTAAATTCTTGCCGCGGGCTTCAAAGGGTCGCCCTATAGCCAGTGGTGCAGCCGAACCGTTTGTTAAATTGCTGGCTTGCCCCGCCCCTCCGCACCACTATTTATTGCCAATAAATAGTGGTGGGTGAGGGGCGGGCAAGCCAGCAATTTAACAAATGGTTCGGTGTTTTTTTGTAATTTTATTGGCCCACGGAGCTTCAGCATAGGCTAATTAGCCCCTTGATTCTATCAGCCTCCCGACTCTCAGCTGATCTGTCTCAGTTGTTTTACTCAGGGCTCTGCTGCTTCCTTGCAAAGAGCCCTGGAGCAGATTTTTTTCCCCTTAGCTCTGCTGAAACATGAAACTGAAACTGCTTTGCTGTTGCTGCAACGTTGGAAAATTAGGCAGGCAGAATTCTTTTCTTTTTTCTCACCAAAAAAGGTAGATGCAAACAATGGGAAATTTAGGGAAAAAGAGGAGAGTTCAAGATTTTAAAACACAAAAGAAAACAAGCTCTATTTAACTAGGGAATTGTAATAATTGAGATATTATTAATTGTATATTTCTGAAAGCAGAAATGGTTAAGTTGTGGTTTGGAGGAATATATGGGGGAAATTATTTGGTTTATTATTATTGGTAAATATAATTAATTGATTTGTAAGAAATTGGATTGCATGGAAATAATTGGAATATTCATGTTCATATTGATTAATATACAAAAAAAGTAGTTATATAACTAATTGATTTAAAATGTTGAATTTATATTAAACAACTAATATTACATAATTAACCAATGTGAGGATGGATATAAAAATAGATGACAACGGGAAGGGGTATAATATAGAATAGAAGGGAAAAATTGAATTTGATTAAGATTAGAGATGAGGATGAAGGGTAATATTGTTTTTTTACAAAAATAGATGAGGAATAAATATGGCAAAAAGGAAATATAGAAATTGTAAATTTAATTTAAATGACTAAACACTGATTAAATTTGTGAACCGGCCAAATACTCTGTTCAAAGAAAATACATTGTATGTTTGTATGTGTGTTTCTAATTATTGTTATTTATTCATATTTGTTCTCTTTTATTCTTTAAAGTTTAACAATTCATTCTTTATCTTAATATCTTTATATATGTTTGGGGTTGGCTTTCTTCCCTTTCATCTTTTTTATTGTACAGCAATCTTTCTCCTCAAACCTACCACCTCTCTCTTTTCTTTCCTTCTTACTTTCTCTTCCTCCCCCTCTTTTTCTCCTCCCTACTTCCTCTTCCTTTCTCCTTCTCCTCTCTTCCTCCCTCTCTTACCCTCCCTCCTACTCTAATTTCCCTTCCCTTCCTTCATCTCTCTCTATTGCTGTATCCTTTTATGCATATGGACTACTCAGAGGGCTGAAAAAGTTATTTTTGACTGGTCCTCACACTTTTGACCAGTCCCCGAACTTACGACTATCCTCACATTTTACGTTTTTGCCCTATCTTGTCACCATGGTGAAGAGAAGCAGTTGTGAAATGAGTGACATGGTTGTTAAGAAAGCTGCACAGGCATAAATGTGAGGATGGTCATAAGTGTGAGGACCGGTCAAAAGTGCGAGGCCCAGTCAGAAATGACTTTTTTCAGCTCTCTGAGTAGTCCCTATGCACATAGCCATGCCCACCCGGTCACATGACGAGCTAGCCACGCCTACACAGTCATGTGACCAGCTAGCCATGCCCACTCAGTCACATGATTTGCCAAGCCACACCCCCAACTAAGCCACGTCCACAGAACCTGTTGTTAAAAAAATTGAATCCCACCACTGCACCAGACCCAAAGTACACAAACCTTCACAAACCTCTAGTCTGCTTTTTGTTTTATAGTAGCAAAACCTTTAGCAACTATAGCAAAAACAACAGGAGGACATTACCAAGGGAATATTGCTGGGCAGGAAAAAGATTTAGAAACAAAAATATTAAAAATTCAGAACTTGTTGATCCTGTCATTCATAGAAGCACTGGGATTGTGGTGACAAAAAGAACATCAGGAATACTAGAAAAAGGGTTCTGTGAAATCTCCATTCAACAATGTTTCCCATTTTCATCACTGTCTTTGAAGAAAAGTAGAAACAGAAATGGTAGCAATGGCATTATCAGCCAGACAATACGACCAGTGAGAATCATTTTTGAAACACAGCTATAGATGGACACTAGTTGAAGTTGGTGGATATTGGTCCTCTAGAATTCTGAAGACAGTCAGCCTAAGAAAAATGATATCTTTAATACAAGTTGCCTAAAGTACTCTGAATAATGCAATAGCATCTTAAAGGACCTGATTTATATTGGAAGAATGAAAGCAAGAGAATTGGGTTGAATGAGTAAAATCCAAGCTATCTTTAACACATGTGATTAAGGACAGAAGTCTTCCATAAAAGGACAATTCAATACTATGTAAAGCTTACCCAAGAGTTTCTCTACCAAGATCTGTGATACCTCACTAAGCAGTTCTTGCATACTCAATCATTATTTTGGCAATAATTGGTTTGCTGTCATCCCCACTCTTTTGGAAAATTAGACTAAATTTAAGTATTAAATTTTGGAATATAAGATGCATCAGGGTATAAGATACACCTTAGTTTTGGGGGAGGAAAATAAGAAAAAAGCTGATTGGCAGGTGGATCAGCCTCCCAGAATACCCCCAATCAGCTGTTCCCAGAGGTGAATTTTAGCAACATGTTCCTTGGTTGTGAGCTCTGTGCCTTGCTTTTTTTTTTTTTTTTGCTTTTTTTTCCTGCCTCTGAAACTTCTGAAACTCTGTTTCAGAAAAACTTTCTTTTCTGCCTCTGAAAGCCTCCAAAACAGAGCTTCAGAAAAAAAGCCTCTGAAGCTCTGTTTGGAGGCTTCTTTTCTGAAGCTCTGTTTGAGGGCTTCTTTTCTGAAGCTTTGTTTCTGAGGCTTTTTTCAGCCTCTGAAACCTCCATTTGAGAAGCCGGGCGGAGTACATTCGGAGTATAAGATGCACCCAGATTTTCACCCTCTTTTTTGGGGGGGAAAAAGGTGTGTCTTATACTCCTAAAAATATGGTAGCCCCAACCCTTTTAAGCCAGTGCATATCTTTCTATCCTGATCTGCTCAGTTTGGAATCCATCAATTTTTAATTTTAGATAGAATATCCAATAAGCAAAAATACAGTCATCATTCATATCCTTATTTATAAACTTCTGTCACTTATTAGATCCTAGGTGGTTTACACCAAATTAAAGCACACAAAATAGCACATGATCCAATAAAGCTCTCACTCTCTGATGACATTTCATCAGTTCAATGCACCAATCTTACTAGTCTTATCTTTGTTTCATTAATCACTTGTCTTTGTCATAATCAGATTCAAAGAAAATAATTCCTATTGGTAGCCATATTTAATAAGTTTAATTTTTGGATGAAGCAAGAGTTAATATTTCTGAAGAAGTTTTGCAGTAAGGACAAGATACAACAAGATTAATTGTAAGGAGGTGTATAAGGTTTGGCTGCGTGCAGAATTTTTCTTACCTCCAGTACATCTGGCGGGACTTTACACACAAGAAGCTTTTGACTTTTACATGGGCTCACAACTGACACTGGTCAACTCTAATTTCTAGAAAGTGGCTGCCATAGGATTACATCCAGTCACATTCACCACATTATCAGAAGAAAATTTATGGGAGTTTTCTCAGCCACCAACTCTATAATATTTTAAAAATTAAAGAAAAAAAATTAGAACGGGAACCTGACAGTTAGTGCCAGTAAGAGAGATACGTATGGACACATTGCTGCCCAGATGTTCCACTGAGGCTCTCTGAACTAAACTCATAAAGAAAAGCAGTTATAAACTTTTGATCAAGAAAGGCTGAATGGAAGCTCTACCTCTTTCTCTGACGTGGTCTCAAAGAGTCCTTTATTCATGCAGAAATTCTGAAACAAATACTTATTTATATTGGCCTATTCTTGGATTGCAAACATTCGGTAGCAAACCAACTCCAAGCATGCTGCAACCACAAAAATGACACATAGCAGTAAGCTAGGAGAAGCTCACTGCTGGTGATGGTTTTGCGAATAGGAGAACAACAGAAGGATGCAAGCAGCAGGAAGGAAATAAATGATTCAAATGATTCACCATGATCTTGGAGGGATTCTTTTTTAAGTGGTCTGTTTCCATGCCTGCTCTTTTTTTAAGGAACTAACAATTTCAGTAAATGCAGCTGCTTGAAAGGAAAGTAATCAGTCTGCGAAAGATCCCCCAACATGGAAAGCAATGCTCACCATTGAAAATGGCTGAGATTTCTTCCCTTAGCCCTTGAGTTATGAATGTATCAGTTGGTACAGACTATTTCTGTAGAGTAAAATTCTCGGAGAGACCTTTGTGTCTTAAGCAACACAATCAGTACCCTACTGAGGTCAACGGCAAGGGTAAAACAACAAAGTGTTCCACTACTGGAACTTATTCACATGAACATTTTGGAGATCAATCATCAGGGATTGAAAACTATGATATGCATGAAGCTTGAGATGATTTCAGAAGGACCCAATTATTTTAACTTTTATAGAAAATTAAATGGCCAACTTTTTGAGATGTCCAGATTGTGGCAATAGCCACCCAAAGTCACCTGACAATGAGATGGACAGCATATACATTTAACAAACGAACAAGAGGCCTTGAAAAACAATTCCTCTCTTAACAAAGGTAGAGTCATGTAAAAAACTGGTTATGAAATGAATATTGCATTCCTATGTATATTTATGAAAAAGCATCTCTGCCAAATGAACACGCTCTTACTTTAATATAGATGAGAAACGTAGCTTTATTTCAGATAAAATATGAAGGAGAAACCTAGACCTAAAAGAGAATTTTTGCCAATACACAATGAATATGTGGCTGGGGAGAGGGGTCACATCAGTAGTGGCTTCCACTTAACTTCACTACCGGTTCGGAACTGGGAGAGCGTGTGTGTGCGTGCTTGCTTTGCTTGTGCATGACGCTTCTGTGCATGCACAGAACATTTTGCACATGCACAGAGCGTCCGTGATGACTTCTGGGTGGGTGAGTGGAGCCTCCCGCCGCTGCCACTACCGATCGCCCGAACTGGGGCCAACCGGTAGAAACCCACCACTGAGTCACATGAACATACACACTAAAGTTATAGCTTTTCCTGATTATTCAAATTCAGAGATATTTGTCTGGTAGCTTTCAACAATATATCCACTGGCTACGTAGAGTGTTAGATGAAGTATGCTGAAAGCATTTGGCTATGTAGAATTAGAAGGCACAAAGTCATGACTTGGAATTCAGTTTTAAATTCCAGTACTTGAAATTAAATAATACCTCTTTGTCCTCTTTTTCTAGTGGAACAATTAAGACATGAGCTAGGGAATAATCTAATAGATGTTTTTATGGGTTAGATCTTTTTAATATTTTTTTCCAACACTAACTGTGCAAGGCATAATGTTATATGGGCATTAGGTATCTTTTAGAAAAACTCTTTTGACTTCAAGATCACAATAAATCCTAACCACTCTCTTCCTTTAGTAGATTATTAGAGCTTTGTCAAAACAAGTCTGGAATAAACAGGGTTCAAAATTAATTTATTAATTGAAGCAGTTTTATTGGAAGCTCTTTGTTTTCTAATAGCAAGAACTAGTCATATGTTGAAATTTCTGTAGGATCTTTTGTCAGTATTACAAATTGTCAAGTATAGTTTGTAATTCTTGTGAGTACTGTATTTTTCGGAGTATAAGACACATCTTTTTCCCCTAAAAGGGGGTGAAAATTTAGGTGCATTTTATACACCGAATTTAGCCACGCCCACCCACTGGCCCCCACAGTTTGGCCTCTGCCTCGCAGCAGTTACCTCCTTGCAAGCAAACAGCAAGAAAAAAACAGCTCCTTTCAGCTTCAGCACAGCTTAATTACCACAAGTTGATTGGATCAGTCTCCCGATTCTCAGATGATTTGCTCTCAGCTGTTTTGTGCAGGCTCTGCTGCTTGCTGCAAAGAGGCAAAATTGCTCAGAGGCAGAGGGAGATTTCTTTTTCTTGTTTTCCTCACCAAAAAAGGTAGGTGCGTCTTATACTCCAGTGCGTCTTATACTCCAAAAAATATGGTAGTTATTACCAGATGCAATTAGTCCTAAACAAACGTATTTTATTAGAACAGCTGAGAATTACTTCATTCTCAGCTTAGTCCAAATTAATTACAAAAACAAATCCTTCAGAAAAAATCCTTTGGCTTTATCATAAACCCTTGTCTTCTTTGACACCCTGCCAAAGGCTTTTCTTGGCAAAATCCTAAGGCAAAAGAAGGCAAAACTTCTGAAAAGTTCAGAAGCAAGAAACACTGACTATAAACAATTGTAGCAGTGTTGCTTTCCTACAAAAAGCCAAAGAGCCATTGCTGCTCTTTTAAATCTTATGGGAGGGGCCAATCATCTCCTGGCCTTACTCCTGAGTTGTCCTTTTTGCTTTAGCTGCTGTTGCCTTCTGGCAGCTCTTTTCATGCATGCACTAGGAACAGGCTCTTCCTGTTCCTCTGCCTGTCTGCTGTCCGCCTCTGGAAGCTCTGGAGTCCGTGCATTGCTCCCAGATGGCCCTGGCCCCATCTCTGCCTCCGATGCCAAGCCCCCATCCGGGCCTTCCCCAGAGTCCAGGACTGGCCCATGATCCTCCCCAGCCTCATCACTGTCCAACTCTGCTGCTAGCTCCGCGGGCTGCTGGCAGACCACAACAATAATATCCTTTAATACAGAAATGGATAATTGTTGGTCGGTGAGCTTCATTTGGCATGCTAAATTGACCTATCTTGTCTGCTGAGCATCAAATGAAGCCTCTACTCAGCACCACCTCCTCTCCACTTCTAGCCCTGTTCCCTCTTCTTCCAGGGAACTGGAAGTCGGCCAAAAGTCCTCTCGTTGACTTTCTGTAGCAACACTGGGTGGATCAGTTCTTCTCTTTCTCTTCCTTTACAAGGAAAAAGGCAGGACATGGCTGATGCTGATAGAAGCTGATCCTGTTTGCACGTCTGCCAGAGTCCTCAACAAAATCTCTCTGTGCTTCAAACTTCCCTTCTAATATACTAATTGAGAACTAACACTTGCAATTTATCTAGAGTATTTCATTCATGATTGGAGAAAACATTCATCAGATGCAGTGGTGGGTTTCAACCAGTTCGCTTCGCGTGCGCAATTTCGTTTGCTTAAGCTCATTGAATTTCAGAACAGTTGAGGCATGACAATCCGCTTTGCGGACTAAAAACGAACGAATATAGGTAGGTATAGCACAGGGGCGGGTGGGAGGGCCCAACTGACGGTCGGAGCGAACCGGTTCACTCTCACCTCACCATTTCCGCTACCGGCTCACCCGAACCAGGAAGAACCGATAGCAACCCAGATTGCTATCGGTGGACATCTCAATACAAGCATTCAGTGTTTTTTTTTTTCTGTACATGACAATACAAGAAACCCAAAGCTGCTTTGGATGAAATGGGCAGCACATAGATTGAATGAATGAATGAATGAATGAATGAATGAATGAATGAATAGAATACTAGATATGTTGAATAATTTGTCTTAATATTACCCAGTTCTCAGGATAAGTGGGGAACAGAATTCTAATTCAAATTCGGTTCCCTATCTCTGCTTTAATATAAACTATGTTAAGAAATACAGCATTAAAAGAAATCTAAGCCTATACAAAAGAGCTATGTTGCAAAGTAATTAAATTCCCCATCATGTAACTACGACATCCAACAAATTTCTAGGAATCAGAGGTAGCAATTTGTTCCTTCTGTATGAATTCTAATACTCATATATTTATTTTAGCCCCACACACTATTTACCTCTATTCAAAAGATGAGTCATTGAAATGTTCAGGCCCTTGGCAAACAGGAAAAAAAACAACCCTTAAACAGAAATACAAATTCAAAGTTTTCTAGTTTCAAAAAAATATGCAAAAATGGAAAAAAAATTCTGGTACTTCTATTATTATTATTATTATTATTATTATTATTATTATTATTATTATTATTATTATTTATTGAATTTATATACCACCCTTTTCCCCGAAGGGACTCGGGGCGTTGAACAGCCGAAAATTAAAATAACATATAATATAAAAGTTAAGATAACTAAAAATAAATTAAATTAATCGGCCTCCCAATTTAAAACCCCAAGCTATACAATTAAAAACTAACCCATAAAACCTATTTAGGCCAGTAAATTCTAAAAAATTTACTCCTGTTTTTTAACCTATAACATAGATTTCTGCAGCTCACAGCTGTTGCAATTTCTCCTCTTAAATCTGAAGACCTCAAGGCAGTATAATAATACTGGAAAGAACCATTCCATTTTGTTATCACCATGTTAAAACAGTGAACATTTGAAAACCAAAAATTACAATATGTTTATTATTTAGTATTTTGGTATAATTGCTGTTTAGATTCTTTCCAATATCCTATTAGTGAGAGGGGTTTTTTTTGCATTACTTGGTTTTTGTTTTTTACACATGAAGGGAAAGTTGATATATAAAAAAGGCACTTGCATTTTACTCAGTGAGATTTACTTACATGTATAATATTCCAGTATTAAGAACACAATTCTGATTGTGTTTGATGGAGGGATTATGTGCCATCAAGTCACTATTAACTTTCTATACAGCTAGATCTTGAATAACATATGTCTTTATTTAAAGTTAATTCTATGAGTTCAATGAGAATTAATTTTAGATATTTTTATTTTAGATTTTAGTAATAGATTACATAATTATGTCAGGAAATTGCCATTAGGAATGAAAACAAAACCATTGCTTACTTTAAAATGGAGTATTCTCTTGTTTGAGAGTAAAAATATCCATTTAGACCTTTCCCATTAATTATGAGATTGTATCATCTTGAAACCTGCCTATTTTATTTGAGAAATTCCCTTTTTTATTTTTAGGTCCATGTGAAGTTGACCTTAGCCTCATTGTGGACCCAGGAGAGATTCCTGATCATGAATTTAACTTTGAAGATCAGGTAATGGTGAATATATATATATATATATATTTATTTGCATTTATAAATGCCTTGGTTACTGCATAAGTGAGGGAATTGATAAGCAGGGGTAGAGTTTATTATGAGAGTTTCTGTTCCTTTCTGAATGCCATAATAAGACAGCTTTTCTGAAATCCAGTATAACAAATGTGTGTTCAAAGGACTTCTGTCACATTTTAAAATCCATCTTGTTATCCCATCTCTCTTTTTATTCTGAGCATGTCTTATGCTTTTCAGTGCTTTCTTTTTGTGTTTTTTATGCTCTTTTCTGTTGCAGGCTTCTGTACATTCTAGAAAGAAATTCATACATGTTTCAGTAGCCAGAAGAAGAAACAATTCAATGTTTATCTGATGGTGAATTTTCAAAATAAAAGTTCACACTTATGCAGTCAAAAAATAATCAGTAAAGCCTTGCATATGATCTCCTTAAAATGTGAAGGTGATTTCCTTCCCAAGTACAAACTGGGTCTATTCTCACTTAGCCTTTTGAAGATCAAACACACGGCTAGAAGACAATCTGAAAGGGCAGCTAGGAGGATAGTTGAAATGAATCATATTTCACCAAGTTAACACACATGTATTTCTGTTCCATTCTCATCTTTGTCAAATGGGTTTTGAATGAATGCAAAACCCTGTAATTTTTCTTTATTTAGTTGAAAGAAAACATGGAACACACTGCACATTTCTCATTAGCATAGAAAAATAAGAGCAAATCCTACCCCCTCCTAGCACTGATGGTGTTTGGTAATGAAATGTCTGCAAGAAAACAAACCACTAAGCTTGGAGAGCACCAAGGACCCCACAGATTCCTCTTTAAAACTTCCTTCAGTGACAAGGAAGAATATCAGCTGATTCTAGTTGAATATAGCAAAAAAGCTGAAGAGTAACCATGACTCTCCAAAGTATTAATCAATGAGCAGAAAGATGAAATAAAAATTTTGTAGCCTTGTCTGGGAAGAAAGATAGTATGCTGAAAGCAGTGGTAGCTTATTCAAGAAACAAGAAAGAGTTTATGTCAAACTGAAACATGCAACTAAAGCTTAGACCCATGATGGCAAACCTATGGCACATGTGGCAGAGGTGGCATGCAGCGCCCCCTCTGATGGCATGTGAGCCGTTGCCCCAATTCACTGCTGCCACGCATGTGTGTGCTCCTCCCACCAACCACCTAGTCTTTGAATCTCTGCTGTGCATGCGGACCCCCCACATGGGGGTCCTCACTCATGTGCAGGAGGCAGGACGCATGTGGGAGGGCCGCATGTGTGGGTGTGGGCAGGGAGGTGGGGGGCAGGCTTGGGGGGGGCACGGGGTAGGGCATGGGCTGGGGGCATGCATGCATGCACGGGGCAGGGCACGTGCACAGGGGCTGCGTGCACATTGTATTTTGGGGGTTGGGGTACGCACGTGCACTTTGGGCACTCGGTCCAGAAAAGGTTAGCCATTACTGGCTTTGACTATCATTTTGTCCCCAAACATTGTACCAATAAGAGAATGAGAATGTAAGGTTATTATAGCTGTGTCCTAGCTCAGTGTTTTCCGGTCTTGGGAAATTTAAGATATATGGACTTCAATTCCCAGAATTGAATTCTGGCAGTCAAAGTCCACATATCTTCATGCCCTAGCTTCATGAAAGAAAGAACTAAATTAATAGGACACAATTTTGTCGTCATTGGACATTGTTTTTTGGTTACATATCTTGGACCTTCCATTCATTTAGGAAATGTACTGGTAGTTCTCAACAGTTCGTTTAGTGACCGTTGAAAGTTATAACAGCACTGAAAAAAAGTGACTCATGACCTTTTTTCACACTTATGACCCCGGAAGCATCCCCAAGGTCACGTGATTTAAAATCGGATACTTGGCAACTGGGTTCATCTTTATGACTGTTGCAGTGTCCTGGGGTCATGTGATCATTTTTTGCAACCTTCTGACCAGAAAAGTCAACGGAGAAGCTAGATTACCTTAATAACCATGTTACTAATTTAAAACAACGGTAGTGATTCATTTAGCAACTGTGGCAAGAAAAGTAGTAAAATTGGACAAAACTCACTTAACAAATGTCTCACTTGGCAACATAAATTTTGGGCTCAATGGTGGTCATAAGTCAAGATTTCCTATATATCAGTGGCAAGATTAGAAATATATCTCAGGCACATCTTTTGAAATAGGGGTACTATCTGGTAACAGGTGAGCAGCCTAGTTCAACAACCTCTGTTGTATTCGATAAGAAGGGTCCTTTGACAGGAGAGGTTGGGTCATTTCTTGCATCTTCACAATTGGGAGAAAACTAAGAGTATATAAGAAGAGGCAGAAAAAGAATGGAGCTTTTATCCTCTTTTTGTTCTGGCTTCATTCGCTCACTTGTTGCTACTCCATTTACCTTGCCTCCTTCAGGTTTTTTTTTTTTTTGTAAAGTTTTTTTTTTTTTAAACACACAAACAAACATACAGTATCTCTTTTCTGAACAGAACATTGGCCCGGTCTTAAATTTGTACAGATTTTTGTTTAACAGAGTGTTATATTTTCAATTTTTATCACAGCATTTATTCTCTCTAATTTTAAGAAACCAATATTACCCTTCATCTTAACTTCTCATCCTGATATAATTCAATTTTTCTTTTTCCTCCTTAAGATTTGAACCCCTAAATTTAAATTCACATACTGTAGAACAATCCCCAATTATTTCCTTAAATTCTCTTATTCTAATCACAAATGATTCTTTTATCGACTATTCCAAATAATACAATTCAACATATTGGTAGAAACCAATTAAATATATATCTTAACCCAAATGTTTCAATTATAGCTTCCTTCAGTTGTTTAACCCATAGTGAATGCAGCCCTTGGCTAAAAAGGGGTTGCTAATTTTAAGGAATTCAGAGCATGTGGAATGTCTGAAAGGGTTCAGGGTGCATATTCCTTCCTCTTTAATATGTTTTAGGTTTATTGTATGCAGTTGCATCATAATACAGCCTTGGTGGCGCAGCAGACTAAAGTGCTGTTAAATAGCACCAGCTGCCTGCAATTATTGCAAGTTCAAATCTCACCAGGCTCAAGGTTGACTCAGCCTTCCATCCTTTCGAGGTAGGTAAAATGAGGACCTGGATTGTGGGGGAAATAAGTTGACTTTGTATAAAAAAGAACACCGCTTAGGGGGCCCTGAAAGCCCTACTAAACAGGTATATACAAAAGTATAAAGGCTATTGCTTAACGCATTGTAAGCCGCCCTGAGTCTCCGGAGAAGGGCGGCATATAAATCGAACCAATAAATAAATAAATAAATAAATAAATAAATAAATAAATAAATAAATAATACTGTAAGTAAAAATGACCATTTTTAGAGTCAAGGACTACAAACATTAACACTGCAAAGGGAAAAAAAAACATATTCCTTACCTCTTGCATGAAAGAGATTCACTGCAAATATATGAAGTTACCTCTTGGCAATGCTTTTTAGACATAGTGAAGATTAACTTTCCCCCAAAGAATGTAATCTCCCCATCCAAAGCATACATTTTGTGATCTATTGAAACAGCTTTAAAATAAAATCATGCTATTGTAATAGTCAGCCTTAGAATGCAACTCAGAATTATAAATTACACCGCATTAACCAGGAGCTGTTTTGTTTTGTTTTACAAATGGCTGCGCAGAAGCTGAGCAGTTGATGGCCTAAATGAGAATGCGGGACTCTGAAATTTTAAACTTCTTTTCTGTTAATCTAACTAAATCTTTCTTCTTTCTCAAGTCATCCTCCATTCAGGGGATAAAAGCATGGATTCTTATTTTTGCATAGATTGAAAGAAATCTTCAAGAGGAAGAGTTTATTTTCATTATTTAAAAAAAAAAAACAGGGTTAAGAATATTTCCTTTTTTGCCCTAGCTGAGTTCTTCCACAGCTTCAGAATAAGGATAGGTTGGGCATTTTGTCATAAGTAGCCTGTAGATATTATAGAAATTGTTTGTTTTTAGATAAAAAAAAAACAGACAAATCCCTCTTCATTCAGCAAAGACCTTATAATAATATTCGCCTGAGCTTAAATTTCACATTTTGAGAAGGACATCATGAGAGAGAGAGAGCTTATCTATTGATCTTTTATAGCAGGGGCGGGTTTTAAAACCCGTCGCTACCGGTTCACTCATGGGTGTGTGCGCAGGCAGTAGCATCCAGGCGGATGGGCGGAGCCTCCCACTGCTACCGGTTCACCTGATCTGGGGCGAACCGGTAGCAACCCACCACTGTTTTATAGAAGCAACCTTGTTATATTGCTGTCAGAACGGCAACATGGTGGTAGACATACAGTAGTTTTCAGTGATTTTGATGGTGGTGTTTTTTTTCTAAGCATAGTAAATTGTTGAGTTTTGATCCATTTTGTCAGTTACAAATCAGTTACTGCATTAGATGAACCAGAAAATACTCAGTTAATTATATTGCACTGTCATCTTTTTACACAGCTGCAACTTATAAAGCGGAAAAGAATTGGATCTCACTGTCTTTTTAACATGGACGTCCCAAAGGTGCTTTTTCAAGAGGCAAATTGACTTTCTTGGTTTTCTTTAAAGATGTTTCTCTTCTATTCCAAGAAGCTTTTTCAGCTCTGACTGGATGGTGGGGAATTGAAGGATTTATATTCCTTGCAAACATCTAGTCATTTGCATTCTTTTAGAGAGTCATTGAGGCTACTTGGAGGTTTATCTGTGTCATCAGGGTCACCTGAGTAGTGCAAATGGATGTGGAGCAGAGGTGATATTCAGCCGGTTCTGACCGGTTCTGTAGAATGGTAGCGGAAATTTTGAATAGTTCGGAGAACCGGCAAATACCACCTCTGACTGGCCCCACCCCCATCTATTCGCTGCCTCCCAAGTCCCAGCTGATCAAGTCTCAGCTGATCGGCTGGGTCTTCTTTTGTCCTGTACACGGAGTTGGAAAGCAGGTTAGTGGGATGGGGAGGGAATGGAGATTTTACAGTATTCTTCCCCTGCCACGCCCATCAAGCCATGCCCACCAAGCCACACCATGCCCACCAAGCCACGCCCACAGAACCCGTAGTACAGGGGTGGGTTCTACTTACCTTTACTACCGGTTTGCAATGGGGCCATGTGCGCAAGCGCAGAAGCATTTTGATAACGTCAGGGTCAGTGGGTGGAGCCTCCCGCCGGTTTTATTACTGCTTCTATAGAACCGGTGCGAACCGGGGGCAACCCACCACTGCCGTAGTAAAAAAATTTGAATTCCACCACTGGCGTGGAGTTTTCTTGGAACTGCTGAAAGGACTATGTTGTAGATTGGAGATAGATGATGTTGTATCCCTCCCCCTCTGTTGAGAGAGGGCTGTTCAATTTTGACATAGATGGCCTCTTTCATCCCTCTTTCAAACCAGTGGTCCTCTCTGTCCAAAATGTGGGCTTTGTTGTTTTCAAAAGAGTGGCCTTTGTCTTTTAAATGCAGATGGACTGCTGAATCTTGTCCTGATGGGTTTGTTCTCCTATGTTGTGCCATGCATTTATGATGTGGTTGTTTTGTTTCCTAATATACAGTACAGATCTGCACATGGCTCATTGCATTGTAATGCAAGTGCCATGTTGCTCAGTTTGTGCCTGGGTGTTTTATCCTTGGGGTGGACGAGCTTCTGCCTTAGTGTATTCTTGGGTTTGAAATGTGCATATATATTGTGTTGGCTGAAGATCCTCCTGAGCTATTAAAAGATATTAAAATATCTTTAATTAAGATATTAAAAATATATTTAACATAGACTTTAGAGAGTATAGTAGAATTGCCTGTTATGTTTTTTTAAATAGACTCATTTGGAAAGCTACCAAAATTGCCCAGAGATCCATAGATTTACAGAACAAGTTGGCACCTGCCCTCAGATGGTTTGGCTTTTTGTATGTCTGTTTCTTCGAACCAGCAAAGGATTTATATAATGATTGAATGAAAGCACAATACTATGAAATTGGAAAATAACAAAATGGAAATAGCCATTGTAAATTCTAACACAGCATTACAGGTGTGTCGAAACCAATCTCAGCATTGACCTCTGCACAATTCAGCTAAGCCGAGAGAGAAAGGGTGGGGGGGGGGAATACTTTTTAAGGGCCAAAAATATGCCTTTGATACCTGAAAATATGGGACTGTGGCAGAACTTTTATGCTTCACTGAATAATGTTTTTATTACCCATGCAGTCTTCAAACTGTAAAGCATTTCTCTGCTGAGAATATCAAATAAAAAAAAATGTGCATCTAGATATCAGCAGGTCAGGTGTATCTGGAAGGAAATAAACTGCCTGTCAGAAAGATGGGGCTTACAGGGTTAGTTTCCAGGCAACCATGTGCAACTAAGGAGTTGACAGCTGGCAAATATTTTGCAGAACTCTTTGATGGTCCTCTGATGCTGGAAGTATCCATGTGTTAAGTCTGCACTGTAATATTCAAGAAGTAGTTCTTAACTTCAAGTGCATTAATTTTGGTTGCTGACCACTTATCATATCTTGAGGCCTCTTGTAATTTTTCCAAATTAAAACTGATTCAAGAATCTCTTGGAAGCACGTTCCTGAAGAATGAGAACCACAAAGTAAATTTTTCCAGAGGTTTATAATATGTGGACGGTAAGATAGGCCAGGGTTGATTGACATGCCAGACTTCTTTGTGCTAGATTTCTTTACATTGCAAAGTTGTTGGCCAAACATTTTTGTATTATTTAGTGTTGCAATCCATTAATTTATAATTATGAGAAAGATGGAGCTCCGTGAATCTTATCAGCAGGATTATCACCCACTATACTTCCCACTATACAATCTTTCTAGCTTTCTCTGATTTCAAAGGAAAGATTAAAAGCTGCACAGGAAAGCAGAAGTTCCAGGTACCGGGAGATAGTGAAATAAATAAAGTTCAGTGAAATAAATAAAGAGGAACTTCTTGGTAGCAGTACCTGGTATATGTAATGCTCTCTTGAAGTAGGTTCTATAGGTGTCTACCTTACTACCGAGTTGGCATGAGGCAAAGACTGGATATTTTCGATTGTTTTAAGTCTATAATTTTTATTAAGGATTTTGATTACAATAATAAAAGCTACAATACAAACTAAAATTAAAAAAGAATAGTAAGAAAGAAGAAAAAGTGCTAGAAAAAAAGAAGAAACATAGAAACATAGAAAAGAAGCCTGACTAGGTGGCTCAGTGCCTAAGACACTGAGCTTGTCGATCAGAAAGGACGGCAGTTCGGTGGTTCGAATCCCTAGTACAGGTCTCCTGTGTGAGCAGGGGGTTGGACTAGATGACCTCCAAGGTCCCTTCCAACTCTGTTACTGTTATCCTGTTATATAGTATGATAAAGAAAAAGAAAAGCTAGGAATGTTGCATCATATCTCTGTAAAATTTAGAATTCCAAGATGATCTAGATTCTAGAGCAAAGCAAAGAAAGATCTGTTATATGTGCTGCTTCCACTTTCACTACATTGATTTTGCCCTAGGAATGCTATCAAGTAAGAGAATATTTAACTGTTTAATTTTAAGTATTAACCGTTCTATGTATTGTTATAATATCAAATTCTTTGTGTCCAATCACACTTGGCCAATAAAGAATTCTATTCTGTTCTAATAATACTTCACACAGTAAGCTGAAAGACAATGGATGGATTTATACATGATTTGATTAATTATGGCTCATTGAATAAACCATAGTTGTCTAGAATTACAAATGATAGCCATAAGCCATAATTTACCAGTCACAAGATATGTATTTATGGATCAGGTTAAACCAAAATCAGGGAAATTTCATGTATTGTTCAGTACAGACTACAAATCAAGTGATAAAAGGCCCGAAGTCATATTTCTCATTATAATTGAATGACTTCTAGTTTACTCATTATAAATCTTTCTGGAGTCTATACCTTTATATATAGTTTTTTTTTTTCAGTATAAAAAAAAAAGAGCTAACACATGGGAGGGCCACCTGTGCTGAAGATAATCACAGAACAACAGATGTCATAGAACAATTCAGTTTCTGTTAGTGCCCAGAAGATAACAGGTTGTTGCATTTTGTTAAAAAAAAAGCAAATAAATATCCATGGTGTTTGAAATATGTCTTTAAGACAGAAATGAGAAATGGATTACTTACAGTATGATTTGGGGCCAGCCACTCACTCTCAGCACAATCTACATCACAGATAGTTGTTATGGAATAAAAAGAGGTGGCAGCATAATACACACATTTTGGGGTGCTGATTGAAAGGCAGGATATAAATCTAATGAATGAATAAATCCAATCATGATACTAGAGTTGCCAGGATTGCTTCCAAAAAATAGCGGACAAGCCGGGGGGGTGGGGTGTTAAGTAGTAAAAAAAAAAAAAAAAATACAATTAAATTATATATTTTCTTACCAACATTTTAACACGTATTAAAATAATCACTTCAAAACTTTACTTAAAATTCAAAACATCAAATATATTATAATAATATGTAAAATATTAAATTACATTTTAATTTCATCATAAAGCTTTTGAATAAAAAAATGTCCACTATTTTGTGAAAAAAAAATAGTGAACATAATGTGAAAAAAGCGGACTGTCCGCTCAAATAGTGGACACCTGGCAACATTACATGATATTTGAGAAATGGGTCTTATTTATTTTCTTGTATAATTCTGTTTGGGACTGTATTACTTAGTTCTAAACTACAGTATGTGTCACACCAGTGGTCTCCAACCTTTCTGGCTTTGTGGACCGCGGGGGGGTGGGTGGGGATGGTTTGCATGAGTGATGGGCATGCGTGCTGCACAAGTGGAGCTGCGCTTGTGTGCACACTCGTCTTCCACTTCTGCGGCCCAGTTCTGAACAGGCCATAGCCTGGTATTGGATCACCGCCTGGGGATTGGGGACCCCTGTGTTACACAGTACAAATTTACATGGTATTACTCTAGTCACTCTTTTTTTAAACAGAAAAAAAGCAATTTCCAGTTGTAAAGAAAGAGTAGAAAATTCTCATAATCCATCAGCTCCTAGATAGAGTACTGAAGAGATTTTGCTCTCAGTATACACTAAGAAGCATAGAGGAAAAGAAATTACTTCTGGACAAAATAGAAAATGTATAAACAGCTTTTTCCCACTGGTTCTCCCACTGCAATTGCCCTTAAATACTATAGCAGAATTTACCATTTTAAAAGGAGCTTTATTACTGCATATGTTTGTGTTCAGTGAATTGCAATTACAAGTGCTTGTTATTTGAACGACAACTTCTAGATGTTTTGGACTGTAACTGTCACATTCCCCCTCCCCCCCCCCAAATGTTTCCTGGGGCTGACCAGTTGAAGTCTAAAATATCTGGAGGGTATCTAGTCCCCTATCCCTAGTTTACGATTAGTAAAACATAAGATAAGGAAATACTGTTTATTTGACAATATATTTCAGGGCCTATTTATGCCCATGGGAGTGTGCACAGGCCTAAGGAACTAAGAATAATATGGATTTAAATAAGGGAGTTTAAGCCTACTTTATGATAAATGCAGATTGTTGGAAAATTTGCAACCTCAGTTATATTGAGTTAATTAAGGTAGTAAGATAGAGTCTCTTTGAAGTGCTTTTTTGTAGTTACCACCTGCATGGGATAACATTCTGGGATAATCTTCAAACTGACTGTTCCCCAACTTTTCCACAATCATCAGCATTCTCATCAAAATCTAATCATGTAGACTTACATTAATAATTAGGCTATTGTGCATTCGCAGAGTAAGAACCATCTTCATAAAAGTAAAAGAATGTTCATGGGAATGGAATACAATATACAGTATGCATGAATGTGCATTCTCCATCACTGGAGGTTATTAAGGAGACATTGGACAACTACTTGTTTGAAATGGAATAAGGCCTCCTGCTGGAGCAGAGGGTTTGAGTAGAAGACATCCAAGGTCCCTTCCTACTCTGTTATTCTGTTAATTGGCAATAAAAATATGATTCCAGTAGATTTAGTAATGCCAGAATTATCTACATGACTTATTCATGTAAACTCCTGGTAGTTAATAGTTCAAATCTGTGAAGGAATAAAATTATGTTCCTTCAATCTGGTGCTTGTTAGATCCATGGGGCTACAACCTGCATCTTCTCCCAATAAGTATGGCCATCATAAAGAGAATCATGGCAAGCACGGAATAGAACATTTCATTCTTAAGTATTGACGTGATTTCTTCTATTCAAGAATTATCATTTGTTCTCATAGAAATTGTAAGTGTTTGAATTATTAAAATGAGTCATAGGTTACTAGGGAAGAAGTCAGTAAATAACTGAAACTGTGAAAACTAAGGAAATGATGCAGTTCCACAAAGACTTTTACATTGTTTGCCAGAAAACGTATATTGTTGACTAAAACCTATTTCTCCTTAGAAATACAGACTCAAAGGAACAATTAGTGCATTGTCTGTTCCATGATATATGAACAATAATTTTTGGATAGAAATGCAAAACCTATCCATTATATATCAATACTATGATATAACCATGGTTGTATCAATACCAAAAGATTTAGCAAAAGTAAGATGACTGAGAAATATGATTTATTGGGTTAGGGATTTTCTGTCTTCACTGTGAGTTGTATTGTGTTGGGAGGGGGTGCACTGAGGGAGCTCAACCAATCTCACTGCACATACGTTGACACTGACAATAAAGATTTGAATTGAATTGAAATGAAAGGCGACAAAAAACATTTCTCTTGCTATGTAAAAGCTAAGATTCTGGATATTATTGGTTTAAAAGAAACCCCACACAAGTTGGTTAATATGACATTATAAAGATCATTATAATTTAAAGATGTAATTTTTTTTTTAATATATAGCAAAATCTTTGAACTTATCACTCTACGGAGAATTATGGATTAATTGAGGATATAAAAGGCAGCAAATTGCCATAGTAAACTGCTATTATTACCCTCATGTCAAATCTATTTTATTTTGTAATCTGTTGCAGAAAAACATAATACATTTAAAAAACCTGAGGATTTCTTTAACGAAATGTGATTAGAAAATTAAAAAATGAACAAATAAACAAATGTTAGTTCATGCCTAAAACCTATTGTTCATGCATACATGAACAATAATAAATTAGTCACTTGTAACTAGTCAGCCAGCAGTAAAATGTTTCATATACAGTATATACGTGTATGTAAAAATTTTCACAACTTGGAAACATAGGAGCCCCAAAGCAAAGAAAGAAAACAGAGGTTTTAGGCATGAACTAACATTTGTTTATTTGGTCTTAGAATACCAGTCTTTCTTAGTTATTGGAGCTCATTCCTAATTTTTCATATATATGTTTAACTCATCACAACATACATAAAATCACTGCATTGACTTTTGGTTGGTAACTATTCCACACAAGTTAAGTTGTTAGTTAGGGGCATCCAGGGGTGAATGTAAGGACAGTGGTGGGATGCTGCCGGTTTAATAACCAGTTCAATGATTGTGCACTTTGCGCACATCTAATGCGCATGCCTAATGCGCATGCCTAATGCATGCTGGGTTTTACAAATACTAACCTTCTGTGTTACCCCTTGGGAGTAACACAGCTGAGGTGCGGCAATCCGCTCTGCCGCACCAATCAGCTGAGAAGATAAAGGTAAATAAAGCGCAAGAGTGGGTGGGCAAGCTGACCTAATCGTCAGAGCGAACCGGTTCACTCCCAGCTGATTGTCGGAGCTACTGGTTCGCTCGAACTGGTCTGAACCAGTAGAATCCCACCTCCAGGTAAGGGGGTCAGAAAAGTCAATGGTCTACTTCACTTTGTATACGTGTTGCATGTGTGACATGCATAGAAAGAGGTAGGGCTTCAATCATGTAGTTGTGGCCATTCTCTAGACTTTTTGACACCCCTCACCAGAGATGCCCTTGCTATGAAGTGCTCAGTTTTGTGGTTGTAATTTTAATAGTTATAGGCATATGAGCTCCTAAGTACTAGGAGTTTACATGAACTAGTCATGTAGAGAAAGATCTCTAGATTTCAAAACTGAAGTATTTAATTTTTTTACTATGTAAATATTGATAAACAGATAACCATTTCAGATAGAAAGCAGATATTGGGACATTGATTTATAACAGTATAGATAAAAATATACCATAGGAATGTGCAAAATATTCCTTGTCTTAGAATGTTAAAAGATGTGTAACATATTTTTTTTTTCATCCAGGAACAATCTGTTCATCTTAAGTTACCATGGGAACTGGTATATTCAAGAGCTTTAAAAAATAGTTTTAGTTGCAAAGATCCCTATCTTACTTAGGGGAAAATGCTAGTTTTAATATTATTTAAAATACTATTTTGGGAATTAGTACTGGTATTAGTGTTTTCTTTTTTGTGTAGAATCTAATTGTATAAAGCAATTTCCCATTGGAGAATTCAGTAGTAAATAATTATCATTTGCATTAGGATATTTCTCATTTGCAATGAGAAAACAGTGAGACACATATCTTTTTTAGAGGCATTTGGAGCTCTATTTATATAGAGATGTTATTACTTACCAAATCTTCTGTCTAGATCCAAAATGACATTAGTGCAGTAATGTGTTGATGTTTTGATGCTAGGCAAGATCACATAATTTAGTGGGTTGCAAACTTTGTGCTCCTAGGGACTACCTCTAATAACGAATGGATTTCTGTGATGCCACCCTACCCCAAATAAAATTGGCTGATATACTAGTGCTACATTCAAAGCCACCAACTATATGACACTGGTAAATGTAAGATGATTCCTTACCCCAGTGGGAAAGTTGATGGACCAAAACTACGAAAACAGTTTGTTTCCATTAATGAAAACAATTTGTTGCCCTGTTCACCTTCATAAATTACCAGTGTAGAGTTTCCAGTCTAATCCAGTCCTGGAGATTTCTATTCACTCAGTAATATTAAACAGGCAATACATTTGCAGAACCCAAACTTTTAAAAAAAGGTGAGGTTTCCAACACCCCATCTGCTGTTTCTGTGAAGTTCATGTAGTTCAAATGAGAAAACGATTTTTTTTTTCTGCTTGAGAACAGAGCTGGAAGAAAACCAGGTTGGCTGTCAATCAGGTATGCTAATGTTCCAAATTGGCACCAAATCAAGAACAATCCAGCATGGACAGGCAAAAGTGTTTACTCAGACACAGAAATATATATATAGGCAAAGAACAATGATAATAATCAAGGAAACGCTATTAAAATAATTGGTAAATAATTAGGGATGATATGTTGGAGTTAATGGAGAAAAATCTATATTCATGATACATGGTCGTCCTCAACTTACAACTGTTTGTTTAGTAACTATCCAGAGTTACAACGGTACTGAAAAAAGTGACTTATGACCATTTTTCACAATTATGACCATTGCAGCAGCTCCATGGTCATTTGATCAAAATATGGTCACTTGGCAACTGAGCTGTATTTGTTTGTTTGTTTGTTGGTTGGTTGGTTGGTTGGTTGGTTGGTTCGATTTATATGCCGCCCTTCTCCGGAGACTCAGGGCAGCTTACAATGCATTAAGCAATAGCCTTCATACTTTTGTATATACCTGCTTAGTAGGGCTTTCGCGCCCCCCCCAAGCGGTGTTTTTTTTTTATACAAAGTCATTTTATTGCCCCCACAGTCCGGGTCCTCATTTTACCTACCTCGAAAGGATGGAAGGCTGAGTCAACCTTGAGCCTGGTGAGATTTGAACTGGCAGTCATTGCAGGCAGCTGGTGCTATTTATGACAGTTGTAGTGTCCTGGGATCATGTGATCATTTTTTGGCGTCTTTCTGACAAGCAAAGTCAATGGGGAAGCCAGATTCACTTAACAATGGGGTTACTAACAACTGCAGTTTTGGACTGAATTGTGTTAGTAAGTTGAGGACTATGTATACTCAGATAGTAGTGGCATCTTCCCTTAGCATCACATCCCTTCCATTTCCCCCAAATAATCTTTATGCAGACCCTAGTGCCGTGATGGCAAACCTATGGCACATGTGCCAGAGGTGGCATGCAGAGCCCTCTCTGTGGGCACAAGCACTGTTGCCAGCTGCTCTTCGGGTTTCCAACTCTCCGGTGCGCTCAAAGACCAGCTGGCCAGCGCGCATTTGCGCACCGGAAACCCAAAGACCAGGTGGTCTATGGGTTTCCGATGCATGTGTGCATGCATGCACATGTGCACGTTCCGGTTTGGGCACTCGGTACTGAAAAGGTTCGCCATCACTGCCCTAGTGAAAGATTTGAAGGGGCAAAAAAAGTCTTCAGCATCATTCCATGATTCTTTTTTTTTTTTTCCCCCTGGTTCTTAAACGAGTTTATGGTTTATTATTACCACCATCACCTTACTTTTTAGAAAATAGTAGAGAAGTTATTGTAACAAAGAAACCCAGAACAAACATAAACGTGTGCCACTTTTTGATTTAGAAATCTGTATTTGTTTTTAAATTATATTCTACCCTTGAGCCCATTCGTTCCTGCCGACAAAGCCAGAGTTCTCCCATCCAAGCAGTAAAGATGGTGTGGAGGAAAGGTAATATAGGTGTTGTAACCTGAGCACAAAATAGAAGCCTACACAGTTTCATCTTCAGATTGAGGTCAGCACAGTGATGTATTGTCCTTTTCTTGGCAAGTTGCTGAGGCTATTTTTGTCTTAACTCAGACAAGGAGGAAAAACAAAACAGAAGCTGCAACTACTGACAAAACCCAACATTGTTTTCATAGGTGGAGATAAGGGCACCTAGCCAATAGCTGAAGGAAGGTGAATGAGTTTGGCACTAGCAGTTAGTTAGTTAGTGGACACAGTGGCTCAGTGACTAAGATGCTAAGATGTCGAAAGGTCGGCAGTTCAGCAGTTCGAATCCCTAGGGCCGCGTAACGGGGTGAGCTCCCGTTAATTGTTCCAGCTTTGGCCAACCTAGCAGTTCGAAAGCACGTAAAAAATGCAAGTAGAAAAATAGGGACCACCTTTGGTGGGAAGGTAACAGCGTTCCGTGCGCCTTTGGCGTTTAGTCATGCCAGCCACATGTCCATGGAGATGTCTTCGGACAGCGCTGGGTCTTCGGCTTAGAAACGGAGATGAGCACCGCCCCCTAGAGTCAGGAACGACTAGCACATAAATGTGAGGGAGACCTTTATCTTTTTTAGTAGTTAGCTGTTGCTCCTCCAAAATTTGATTGATCTTCTCAGACGTTCCCTCCCATCCCACCATTTGAGAATCCCTGACACAGTTCATGTATTATTTTCACTCTGTATTTCAGCAGTGATAGTGTCATGGCACGATCTACTTCATAACATTCCTGTTATTGCTAAAATGATAGAAAAATCACAAAGAAAACAATTTCGCTACAGATTTGAATGACCTCTGAATAATTATTGTGACACAATTGCTGTGCCAAAGCTGATCTTTCGTATGATCTATCACATTAGGTCTCAAGCAGAAACCGAACATATTGAAAAATTAAATAATAAAAAAGACCAAAAGATTTTAGATAAGAATAATATGAAGAACACAGAAGGGATAGCTGACAATAGGAAAAGATTAGCAAATTATGTGAGTGACTCATTTTATTCTTTTGCTCTAAGGGTGTTCAATCTGTCCACCCTCCAGGATGTCTCTACTTTAAAAGATAATGTAGACAGTCATATGGCAAGAGAAGACATTATCATTTTTAGATAGTCAAAACCATCTAAACAGTATGAAGAAGACATTCATTAATCATTTGACACAGATATTTATACCCTTCAAATTGTGTAAATCTTTGACTTCAAAGCCTTGTGCCACATCATTTCTATGACTATCTGCAGATCTTTGTGTTTTATTATTTTCTCCAGTTCTTTCTCTTCTCTTTTGCTGTCTCCAAGTATTGCAACTTCCACTATCCAGATTTTTTTAAAATTATTCATATCAATAGTTGTTAACCTAGGGCGTTACATAGCAGAAGCTTGTCTGTATAACTTCTAAAATCCCAGATATCAATGACAATTAAATTTGGATTCTTTTTTTTTTTACTCGTTAAAGGTTATATAGTATATCTGTTTAGCCTTGTTACCCCAGGTAATATTGGTAAGCCAGAAAAATGAGCAAGTAGTAGATAAAATGGCAAAAACTCAGAAAGAAGTCACATGATGGCAATTAATGGCACATTAAAGAATGAAAAGAGGAAAAGAGAAAGAGGAAAAGCAATTATCTGGTTTCTGATGTGTATACATTATAACATTGGTTAGAATTATATTACTGTGTAACAGGAAGGAACCAATTGCAAGAAGCAAGGAATCAGAAGAGTATGGATTTAAAACCTATCAACTCTTTAATTCAGCATACAAGTGCATACAAACACAAGGGAAGATACCAAGTGAAGTGAGAACCACGAGTGGAAGTAGGCCAATGTATTAAGACTTAAAGAGAAGAGAACATAGCATTTCAGAGAATATAGTTCAGTAGTGAGAGAAGTAAAGCTTTACACTTAGGCAAGAAAAATCAAATATACAGGTATAGAGTAGATGATACCTGGCTCAACAGCAGTAACTGTGAGAGGAGTCATAATGGATAGTCACTTAAGTATGAGCCAGCAGTGTGCTTCAGCTGCCAAAAAGGCCAACACAATCCTAATCTGCATGAATAGAGGGATGACATCAAGGTCATGTGAAGTATCAGTGCTGCTATATACTACCCTGATGAGACTACACTTTGAATACTACATCCAGTTCTAGTCACCACAATACAAAAAAGGTTGAGACTCTAGAAAGAGTGCAGAGAAGTGCAACAATGATGATTAGGGGTCTGGAGGGTAAAACATATGAAGAATAGTTGCAGGAATTGGGTATGTCTAGTCTAACAAGAAGGACTGGGGTGATATAATATCAGTCTCCGGATATTTGAGAGACTGTTACAAAGAAGAGGAGACAGCTTATTCTCCAAAGGATCTGAGACCAGAAGTAATGAATGAAAACTTAGCAAATAGAGGTTCAACCTAGAACTAAGAAGAAATTTCCTGACAGTGAGAACAATTAATCAGTGAAACAGCTTGCTTTCAGAACTTGTGGGTACTCCATCACTGGAAGTTTTTAAGAAGAGATTGGACAGCCCTTTGTCCGAAATGATATAGGTTCTTCTGCTTGGGCAGGGAGTTCTCTTACCTGCTCATGTTTACATAAGTCAATACCTATTCAGAAAATTCTACAACTTTCAGATACAGTGAATGTTTTATTATTCCTTGTGCCCTGATTTACCTAGAAAATAGTATTTCCTGTATCTGAAAACCTTAACATTGTGTATATTGGCTCCTCAACATAAGTCAGGTGCATTTAAAAAGGATTGCTGAAATTTCAAACATGAAACATACTGTACACTCAGTACTGAAAATATGACTATGCCCCAAATTAATTTGATGATAAGGTGCACTAAAATGGTTGGTGAAAAAAACCTTAAAAAACCCCTATACTTATGGACTTAGAATTATGGACAAATCTGTTTTCATATTATTAGATTTAGTCATGATAACATATAAGCTAATTTTTTTCCATATCGATTTATAATATAACAGGCATATGAACAATCGTGTGTTTGCAGGCCTGAAAATGCAGGTGAGTTTTTATAATTTTAGTATAAATTATTGTAATATATATTAAATTAATCCTCTTAATTTATGTGTTGGAGTCATGCATGCTTTACTTTCAAAGCATTTTGGACTTTGCACTAGCAAAGTACTTTCTTGCTGCTCATTAAAGTAGCAGCATCCTTTTTACATCCTTTTTACAGACTTCTAACTTGAAAAAAAATGCTGCTGTTTTAAGGAGTCAGTTTATAATGCTGCTCTGAAAGACAATGGAAAAAGATGGCTTGTTTTATTAATATCAAAGAGCAGTACTCATATGAATTAATTTCAAATGTTCACAGCCTCATATATGTGAAACAGCATGCAACTGACTCCAGAATACTATTGTGCCCTCAGAAATTAAGTATATATCATCTTCTCCAATGATTTTATTTGTAAGGGTAATTGCTAACTTCTTGTTCAGAGATGTACCAGTGTTTCTAAGCTCTTAATCAAGTTTGTTAGTTTCATAAGAAATTTTAGGATAAAGGGAGTGGTGCAGTGGCCTAGAGGTGGAACTCTAGCCTCACAATCAGGAGATTGTGAGTTTGATCCTAACTAGAGGCAGATATTTCTCTCTCTGGGCACAATGATAATATATCTGCTGAACAAAAGTCTGCATTGGCAACAGGAAGGGCATCCGGCCAGTAAACACTCTTCTAGCTCCATTCAGTTGCCCAAACTCCCCCCCATAAGGGATTATGGGTCTTTAAAAGATGATGATAAGAAATTATATGATAAATATATGCACTGGCCTGTGTAGCAGCATTTGATTTTCACATTGCAATTATGATACAGAAAGCCATTGAAACTCTCCTCATGGTGCCATGAGAAATTCAGAATGTTTAACAAAGGATCCCCAACATCATCAGAAATCTGTCATATTCAAAAATCAAAATGTTTCAGGTTTGACAATGCTGTTTAATGATGATGATAATAATAATAATAATAATAATTATTATTATTATTATTATTATTATTATTATTATTATTATTATTATTATTATTTTAATTTGGAGAGCTATGTGCATTGAATGACTGAACATTGGATTTGTTTTCATTTGGAGATTCAGAGTGTTGTTTTTTTTTGCAATTTTTGATCAGCTCTGCAATATCCCAGTGTCCAAAGAAG
This sequence comes from Arizona elegans, assembly GCA_022577455.1. NCBI lineage: Eukaryota > Metazoa > Chordata > Lepidosauria > Squamata > Colubridae > Arizona > Arizona elegans. The sequence continues at coordinate 132,168,916 of JAKOOJ010000002.1, read as the reverse complement.
TTGGAAATATGAATGAGTATCCTTGCAGATGTTCTAGTATTCATATAATATGGAATGAAGTGGCCATAGAGCAGCTTTTATTCTTTAGTACAGGAATGGAAGTATAATAGCAGCCTTTTATTAATCCAGTACTGACAAGGTTCAAAATAGCTATATTCAGCAGGGTTCAAAACCCTGTACTTCTAGTAATGAAATATTCAAAAATGTATTGAATGATGACTGACAGATTGTTTTTCAGATTTTTATGAATGAAACAACATTCATAGTGATGAACAATGAAAATATTGTAAGAGTTTCATCTTGTGTAGGCTTGCATTCAGTAAGACATGCTCCCAGCTAAGCAGTAATTAACTTTAGTTGTCCTTGAGCGAGCAAAGAGATACTGTTCAAGAAAAGAAATAATTGCAATTGTTTGGTATTCAGGTTACAAGTATGGACTGATGGAATAGATTTCAACTTGAACTTGAAGCTTACAGAAGAAAATGGCATTCATGAACTTTTGATAAAATTAAATGAAGTTTAACAAGGGTTGCATAAAATATTCCTCCAGGTATCTTGCATTAAACATTTTGAACCATGGCTATAAAGAACTGTAATAGCAATGAGCAATTAGATTGCTTATTAGTTGCTATTCTGAGTCATATATATAAACTTATTTTAAGAAAAAAACAGACTGCAACCTGTATTTGAGAGTAAATTTCAATGATTTCTATAGAAGAGAATATATGTAGCTCATGATTGACTTATGGAGTCATTGGTGCTTTCTAAGCTTGGTTGTTTGTTTGCAGATGTTTCATTACCCAATTAAGTAACATCATCAGAGTGAGTAACTGTGGGGTTTTCTCCCTGTTTATATATGGTAACTTGCCTTGCCAGTTTTGCTGGGGATGTGATTTTCTCCTTGGTAGTTCCCTGATTAAGGTATTGCTTTCTACTTGATCGTTGATTCTTTCCAGTTGAAACTGTGGTTGAGTCTGTCCATGCATTAACTCAAGGAGTTTAGTTAGTCATGTTTCTTCAAGGGCTTTAGTTGGTTTGTTTGCTATGGTGATGTTGTATGGTTGTAATAGTCCGTTGGTTGTTTCTGAGATGTTTTTGATGAATGGTTGTGTTAACTTTTTTCATAGCTTGTTTTGATTGTGCTGTCGTGGATTGAGTAGTCAGGCACTTTTGGATGAAGTTACGTGGGTATCCATTTTGTTGGAAGATGTTGTATAGGCAGTTTATTTCCTTTTTCTTGTGTTCTGGATTGCTGCAGTGATTTGTACTGTTCTGAGTAATGTTCTTATTCAGAGGAAATGATGGCGAATTAGAAACACAGGTCTTTCGAAAACAACCCACACTAACCAAGTGCTCCATTACCAAAGTAACAATCCAGTCTCCCACATGAGGAGCTGTGTAAGAAGCAAACAGTTAAGCAGAAAATATCTTAATCAAGGAATTCCCAAGAAGAAACTCACATTCCCACCAAAACTAGAAGAACAAACTATTGTATATAGACAGGGAATGAATCCCACACTTAACACTGATGATATTACATAGTTGGGTAATGAAACATCTGCAAGAAAACAACCAAGCTCAGAGAGCACCAAGTACTCCACAAATTTCAGTGAACACAAGTTTCAGTATTTTTTCCTTGTAGAGACACACATGATCATATTGTAAGTTTAATATGATAGATCAGTGGTTCTCAACCTTTTCTTCACCACGGACCCTCTTTAAATACCTTACGTGGCCATGGATCATGGCCACAGACCCCCCAAGACTTAACTCAAGATTTAAATAATAATATTTCTTCAAGCCTTCGCAAACTGCTTGTGATGAAATCATATATCCCCCCTCAATGGTCTGCAGGCCACAGGTTGAGAACCACTGTCATAGATTTTACAACATTATGTATGTTTTGCTTACTACAATTGTTTAAAACTATTTTCATTTTAATTTAGATTTTACAGAAGACCTGAAGAAATCAAACATAATTTTTGTACTTGGTGAGTAATAAAAGACATGACCAGACATACTTGTTTTATACATACAATAAATCTTTGGATGAGTACTAATGAATAAATACGGTGTCTTTTTTAGATTTGCCAGGATCAGAACCATTGAGAATAAAACATCACAGAGATAGTTGATTAAAAAAAAGTATCAGAAAATTTATCAGAAAAATATGTAACTCTGTAAAGAAGAAACATGATAATTATTAATAGGGATATTTAATTAATATCCAAATTAGTAGATGTTTAGAGTAGTTTTTTCCTGCCCAAGACATATATGTAGATATACATGACAACCAGTATGGTCCTGTGAGTACGGTGCTGGACTAGGAGTGGGGAAATATTTTGAGTCCTCCCTTTCAAATAGAAACTACCTGGGTGATTTTGGGCCAGTCATACTGTCTCATTCCTAGATTGAGAAAAAATATTGACATAATTATATGTTTTTTGGATGGGTTTGTATACACATTATTATTACCAATCTAAATCATTACATGTCAGGATTAAAGCCTCTTCACTGTAGACTTTGGACCATAATGTACCAGAGCAGGTTGGTTGATGGATGTTTCAACTGAACTGCTCTAGGATAGTATGATACATTATGGTCCAAAATCTTCAATGATGAGGCTTTAATCCTGACGTGGAATGATTTACCGTATTTTTCAGAGTATAAGACACACCAGAGTATAAGACGCACCTACCTTTTTTGGTGAGGAAAACAAGAAAAAGAAATCTCCCTCTGCCTCTGAGCAATTGTGCCTCGTTGCAGCAAACAGCCTGCTTTACTTTCGTTTTCAGCATAGCTTGATTAGCACAAGGGAAAAAAAAATCTGCTCCAGCAATTTACCTCTTTGCAGCAAGCAGCAGAGCCCTGCCCAAAACAGCTGAGAGCAAATCAGCTGAGAGTCGGGAGGCCATCCAATCAACTTGTGCTAATTAGGCTGTCCTGAAGCTGAAAGGAGCTGTTTTTTCTTGCTGTTTGTTTGCAAGGAGGTAAATGCTGCGAGGCGGAGGCCAGTGGGTGGGTGGGGCTACATTCTCTGTCCCCCATTTTAGGGGGGAAAAAGGTGCATTTTATACTCTGAAAAATAGAGTAGATTGGTAATAATATACGTATACATACTCATCCACAAACATATATTTATGTCAATATTTGTGCCTGTGTGTGAGTGTAAGCAAACAACCCTAAAGTGCTCTTTTTCTTTCTACATTGTGTTACCTGGAGTACTAAGCAAATATTGCAGTTGGGATTGCTTGTGAATCATGAAAAGAGTGGGGCAAAATGAGAGAACCATATTACTCAGGAAAAAAAAGATGTGAATATCAATTAACTTGGTAGCTTCTCTACACATTTGAACCAAGCTTCAAGAAAGCAAGAGCTCTTTGGCAGTTAATAATATAGGACTCTTGTTCATTATTCATCATCTGGTAACATGCATAAGAATATTACAACTCTTGAGTTCTCTAGTGATTTAGTCACACATGGATAGAATCACCTGATTCTGCAAGTCATCAGTAACATAAATAATCCTCTTTGGGAGAAAAAGAATAAATCTTCAATATATAACCAGGGAAATCCTGAGAAGCTTCATTCTCAATCTGAAGTGATAGGAACAGGATAAAAACACGCATCAGTGTTGAATTCTTCTCAGTTGTTAATCATGTTTGGAGCTAATTAATCTTTTTGCAATTCTAGAATTCATGCAAACTCCTAAAACTGTGGAGAAGTTGCTATGGCAATCAGGCACATAACATAAAGGAGAATGTGCAGCATTTAAAAAAAAATAATGACTGCAATAGAAGAGTTAATAAACATCTGACAAAAATGTTTTTTTTCACTTTCTAGAACAAAATAAATTATTTTATTGGAAACAGATGGTCAGGGTTCAAACTCTCAATATTTGGAAGAATACACAGATGGGCCTCATTCAGCAATCACTCATTCAGTGACTGTTTGAAACCTGAATGGGGGAACTGTTCCTCTGAGTTGTGGCCATCACAATGGTGCTGCAGTCACATGATCATGATTCAGGCACTTGGCACCCAGTTTGCATTTATGATTGTTGCAGCATCACATGCTTACAAGGGTGCTCTTTGTGATTTTCACTGCCGGCTTCCAACAAAGTCATTGGGGAAGCCAGCAGAAGGTCAAAAGTCAATTTCTATCACTATCATATCTATCTACCATCTATCTATCATCTGTCATCCATCCATCCATCCATCCATCCATCCGTCCATATCTATCTATCTATCTATCTATCTATCTATCTATCTATCTATCTATCCTATATCATCTATCTATCTATCTCTTCCTATCAATCATTTATACAGCTACCCATCTCACAAGCATGACTCTGGGTGCAACAGTTAATTAAAAAGAAAACCAATAAATAGATGAAAAGTCATCATTAAAACTACAAAAACTATAAAACAAAACACATGAGGCAGGAGAGGATATTGTTAATCACAGTAAGGGAACAGGGCCGGATTTTCCTATAGGCTAACTAGGCTTCAGCCTAGGGCCTCAAGATCAAGAGGGGCCTACACAGTGGTGGGATTCTGGGGGTTCTAGGGGGTTCGCCGAGCCCTTTGTTAAATTGCTGGCTCGCCCGCCCCTCGCCTCCCACCCGCGCGGCGCCAGCCTACCGTAGCCAGGGGTGGGCAATTGTGGCTCTTTTACAACCTGTGGACTTCAACTTCCAGAATTCCTGATGCAGCTTGGCTGTCTGAGGAATTCTGGGAGTTGAAGGCCACAGGTTGTAAAAGAGCCACAATTGCCCACCCCTTCCCTAGCCTGAGTTCCGCTGCCTGGGATCCACGTGGGCTCCGGATGCAAGAGAGCAGGATGGAGAAAGCAGCTTCCCCATCTTCACTCACCCTCCCTCTCTGCCGTTCGCTTACCCCGCCCACTCCCCATCTATTGCTGCCTCCGATGGCTGGAGGAAAAAAAAACTTCAAATTCTTGCCACGGGGCTTCAAAGGGCCGCCCTAGAGCCAGTGCTGCAGCCGAACGCTTTGTTAAATTGCTGGCTTGCCCCGCCCCTCCGCACCACTATTTATTGCCAATAAATAGTGGTGGGCGAGGGGCGGGGAAGCCAGCAATTTAACAAAGGGTTCGGTGTTTTTTTTGTAATTTTATTGGCCCCCGGAGCTTCAGCATAGGCTAATTAGCCCTTGCTTAGATCGGCTCCCGACCCCCAGCTGATTTGCTCTCAGCTGTTTTGCTCACCGATCTGCTCCTTGCTTGCAAAGAGTGCTGATTTTTCCCCCCCTAGCTATACTGAAAAACGAAAGAGAAAGTAAAGCAGGCTGTTGGCTTTGCACGTTGGAAAATTAGGCAGGCAGATTTCTTTTTCCTCACCAAAAAAGGTAGGTGCAAACAACAGGAAATTTAGGGAAAAAGAGGAGATTTTAAAACACAAAAGAAAAAAAGCTCTATTTAACTAGGGAATTGTAATAATTGAGATACTATTAATTGCATATTGTGTTGAAAGCAGAAATGGTTAAGTTGTGGTTTGGAGGAATATATGGGGGAAATTATTTGGTTTATTATTATTGGTAAATATAATTAATTGATTTGTAAGAAATTGGATTACATGGAAATAATTGGAATATTCATGTTCATATTGATTAATATACAAAAAAGGTAGTTATATAACTAATTGATTTATATTAAAATGTTGAATTCATATTAAACAACTGTAATATTACATAATTAACCAATGTGAGGATGGATATAAAAATAGATGACAATGGGAAGGGGTATAATATAGAATAGAAGGGAAAAATTGAATTTGATTAAGATTAGAGATGAGGATGAGGGTAATATTGGTTTTTTACAAAAATAGATGAGGAATAAATATGGGAAAAAGGAAATATAGAAATTGTAAATTTAATTGAAATGACTAAACACTGTTTAAATTTGTGAACCGGCCAAATACTCTGTTCAAAGAAAATACATTGTATGTTTGTATGTGTGTTTCTAATTATTGTTATTTATTCATATTTGTTCTCTTTTATTCTTTAAAGTTTAACAATTCATTCTTTATCTTAATATCTTTATATTTGTTTGGGGTTGGCTTTCTTCCCTTTCATCTTTTTTATTGTACAGCAATCTTTCTCCTCAAACCTACCACCTCTCTTTCCTTTCCTTCTTACTTTCTCTTCCTCCCCCTCTTCTTCTCCTCCCTACTTCCTCTTCCTTTCTCCTTCTTCTCCTCTCTTCCTCCCTCTCTCTCCTACTCTAATTTCCCTTCCCTTCCTTCATCCCTCTCTATTGCTGTATCCTTTTATGCATATGGACTACTCAGAGGGCTGAAAAAGTTATTTCTGACTGGTCCTCGCACTTTTGACCAGTCCTCGAACTTACGACTGTCCTCACATTTTACATTTTTGCCCTATCTTGTCACCATGGTGAAGAGAAGCAGTTCTGAAATGAGTGACATGGTTGTTAAGAAAGCTGCACGGGCATAAATGTGAGGATGGTCAAAAGTGCGAGGCCCAGTCAGAAATGACTTTTTTCAGCCCTCTGAAAAAAGTCTATGCACACAGCCACGCCCACCCAGTCACATGACGAGCTACCCATGCCTACACAGTCACGTGACCAGCTAGCCACGCCCACCCAGCCACATGATTGCCAAGCCACACCCCCAACTAGGCCACGCCCACAGAACCTGTTGTTAAAAAATTGAATCCCACCACTGGTGAAAGGGCCTCATAAGTGGAATAGCCTAGGGCCTCTTCCAATCTAAATCCGGCCCTGTAAGGGAACAATTGCAAAATCTCCCCAGTCCTCTGAGATCGCCAGGCCTGATTGCAAAGCCAGGTCTTGCAGAATATGGAAAGAGATGTAGCTAACTTTGTTTCTGGTGGGAGAAGATTCCAGAAGGCAGGTGACCATCTGACGGTGGGACTTGTGACTGAGTGGGATTCACCTAACAAGGCAACTCCCGCCAGCACAGTCACTTGATGTTGCGCTTTATGACCGCAACACTTAACAAAAGAGTTGTCAGTCCCAAGTACCATTGTTAAGTGCAGATTACCTGTATTAGTCTTCAGGAAGCAACAGTTTCATTCATAATTCTCTTAACACATGACAATGGGCCTTTTAATTTATTTATTCATTTATATACTAGCATATTTACATAGCTACCCATCTCACAAATATGTGACTGGGAGGCTTACAGCACAACAACAGTTCAAAACTCCGTATCAATCTATAACAATAAAAAATGAATAAACCTATAAACCCAAGGAAGTAGGAGAACATCTCTTTAATAATCTCATATTATTAATGCTACTGTACACCCCCCCTCCCCCCATGCTTTGATGTTGTCCCTGGAATTGCCCAAATTCAGCAGTGGAGAAACACTTGATTTATCTGATTTCTTTAACTAATATCACTAAAGAGTGGGATTAGTGACAGAGAAGCAAGTGAGGAGCCACAGAAGACAAAGCAATGATTGTGACATCATTGGATTGAGGCTGAATTAGCAAGAGTTATTTTTTTAAAAAAAACAAAACAACAACCTAGCTTTTCAGCTGCATAAATCTACCCTGAAAGTATTTATGCCCATTTAGTCTTAAATTCAAGGACTGGTGGATGGAGAAATAATGTCAAATGATAATAGGAAACTGGGTTTTGCTTTGTTTTTTTTTTTTTTTGTTTTTTTTTGCACAGATAGCTAGTATGCTTAGACTGAATATCTTCCCAATCCAATTTGTTCCTTCAGCCAGATCCCTCGGTTGATACATCTTGTGTTTTGCTACAATAATTTGCTGGAAGCGTACAGAGAATAGGGCAGAGAGGATTGGAACAAGTGCTTCAGACCTCATCTTCTGTTATTAAAATAGCCCAGATGCTTTCAGACTTCTGCACAATTCTGAAAAATAACCATCCCTTTGATAAGAATGTTGTATTAAATTTAATAAGTTAACTTTTTAAATAAGTGGCATCAGAGACAACCCTAGGACGGGAGGGTTTTTTTAAATAAAAGTGACATAAACTCTGCCCCTTTCATATGCAGCTGTGCTTGCAACATCATGATTTTATAATTCTCCAGAGAAGTTAATATATTCTACCGAATGCAAAGAAAAATTTTTCCAGATCATTTCCGAGGGGATTCCATGATGCTTTTGGAAATAACCAGCAGAGTATTTGGAAAGGTCTTTGTTTAAAACCTGAAGTAGTTTGTCTGACTAGTTTGTTTGAAAGAACAGGTTGCTGTGCACAAGTCTGTTCAGAAAATGTTCCTGTCTTTCGGCTGCTGCTTTTCCAATTCTTAAGAGATCAGGAACTGAAGCAGTCAATAATGACTCAGAGGCAACAGCTGTGCTTTAAAAAGTAGTCTATAAATGACAATACCTCACAATAACTAGCACACTGGAAAACATGGAGATTCAGTGCTCCATTAATGTAGTTTATTTTATTATATTTTATTTATATCCCTCCTTTATTGTTTTTTTTTTAAATAAATAACTCAAGATGGAAAAGATACCTAATACTCCTCCTTTCTCTGATTTATACCTGCATGTAAAAAAGGCACTGTATCAAGGAGAAAAATGTTGGTGCTTTGTCCTCATCCCTAAATAAAATGCTTGTAATAGTAATAAAGTCACACTAGATGACTTTACCAGATGAGAGTACAAAATAAAGATCAACTTTTGTAATTAATTCCATCTTTCCTCTTCAGTGAATATGAGTGCCAGGAATTGTAGTACTATGCCAAGAAAATTCAGGTAAAAGATAGCATCACTTTAACTCTAAGTGAAAACCCTACTCGTCTTGATTGCATCCAAGCTAAGAAATGTGAGCAGAATACAATGCTAGTTCGAATTTTTAGACATGATCCTATTTATTTTTTTTAGTGTAAAGATAATTTTCCCCATTGTACTTTCTAAACAAATGCGAGGAGAAAAATTGTCTCTGTAAATGTAATTATCTGAATTACAAAAATTCCAAGACAAAGCTTTTGCACAGCATAGGATTTGTTAATATCTTTACTTTTTTAGCTGCATAAATCTATCCTCAAGGTGTTTATGCTCATTTAGTCTTAAAGTCAAGGACTGGTGGATTGAAAGAAAAATAATGTCAAATGATGATAGAAAACTGGATTTTTTTTTGCACAGATAGCTGCTGCTTACTCATATGAAAAGGGCAGATGGATGGTGAATAAGTAGAACTTTATTTGGTTAATGGGGTTATGTAAAAGCTGTCCCTATTTTCACCACAGAGCCATCTCCCAGGACCATGTCTTTATATTTGCTTTATTGATTGCAGCATATGTTTTGAAATATGACTTGGGTTTTAAAAAAGCATTGGGATATATAGTCTCTGAATTTGCCTTTATTCCCCAATCAGAAAAAGCAGTTTCTGTAAGGGTGATAAAAAATGAATAGAGTGACAGAAGGGAAAGCATTAATGCTATTCTCTTTCCATATCCTGTCTTTTTTAAACAAATATATAGAATTTTGAATCCACATCCATTTTTTTTTTCATATGGCTGCAATTCCTCTTATTCAGGGTACTAGGCTGAAAAAGCATATAGTAGTACATTACTGAAAGTCTTAATCCAAAAGAGTTTCTTCCTGACCAGAGATACAAAAAAAAAATTCACACTAAATCAAAGCTAGTTCAAGTCCTAATTGAAGGCCCTAAGAGTGAAGACAAGAAAGAGTTTAGGCAACAAAGATGAGTACACTATGAAGGCCTGTCAGGTAGCCATTGTCCAAGTGTCCCTAGCAATAAAGACCAACCAAAGCCGGAATCTATGCAAATAGTATTATGTGATCCACTATGAAATTATATTGGTGTAACAATCACTGCCTGCTGGTACAGGAGAAAGAAGAAATTTAATTTTTCCTAAAAAAAAAAAAATAGAACGTAAGTTTTTAATTTATTATTAACCAGTGTTTTCTGTCAAGAATTTGGATGGGATACAAATCTAAACTGAACTTTCCTTACTGTTTAAGAAAAGATATCAACATCAAGAATACACATCAGTATTTTTTTTTCTTCATGCCCAGGAAATAGATATTTTTTTCAATCAATTTGAAAATAAAGTATTTGTTGTCTAGGTTTTAGAAATTCTTAGAAGTTTTGCTGTTATAAGGTATTTTTTTAAGTTTTAAAATTACTATTTGCATTTTATTCTTTCTATAATGGTCTATCACCATAATAAAAATTCAATTTGATGTGACTGTTACAAGTTAAGTGCAAACAAGTTAGTTTCTAAAGAGCTGAAAGAATCCAAATTCAGGATCATATTGACAACAGCAACTCACACCCTTGGTTTTTTTTTTCCAAAATAACTTTATTAAACATTATAAATGACAGGAATAAAACTCAATGAAAACAACAAAAGCTACAAATAACATTTATAGAAAGAATTGGGGTAAAACAGAAAAAAGGGGGGGGAAGGAAAAAAAAAGTAACTTCCCCCTTCATTCCAGAAGGTAAAATAATTTTAATAGTTTATTGCTGTCTCTAAATAAACCACAATCTCTCTTTTCCCCAATATTCTCTTCGATAAGTAAAACAAGGTCCAATTGCTACATCAATTTTCTGACAGCAAAAGTCTACTATGACTAACCAAATACACTATTTTTTTTCCTTTTAACCCTGGTTGAAAGAACCAAAAATAATTTAAAATTAAAATTATTCTTAACCCTGTTAAAAATGACTCAGAAGCACTTTTCTACTCAACTGCATTTCAAAGCGAAAATCCTTCAGAACGTTAATGGATTTCTTTTTATCAATGTAAAATTTATCCATTTTTGTCACTTCTAAAAAAGTCCTTCTAAATCTTAGCAGAGCTGTTTTGAATATTCAGAAGAAAAACAAAAAATCCAAATCAATTTCCTGATTTAATATTTGTTCATCTCCATTAGGGAATGAGTCATCCCCTCAGATTTATTTGTATTAAATTCAAATTCAAATTAATTTCATGGGTATTCATTCTAGCATATTTATTGCTTCCAACTTTATTAGAAAAACTTTACTCTGACAATGTTAGCAAGCATGTTATCCATTCTGTTGAAAAACCTTACTGAAAGATAATCAAAGATTTCTGTTGTATTTTTTTTATCTTCGGGATCGAGTATCCAGTCTTAAAGGTTTCCTTATCATTAAATAAAGAAAAGCAATTTCCATTTTCCCGTGAGAAAATATCTTCTAAATAATTCTAAGTAAAATATATACATAACTAATAAATAAATAAACTAAATAACTATAATTCTAAATCCTTCTGGCTCCTATTCCATAATTAACTTTCCAAAAACTATATAATCCATACTCTTTTGTGGCATAAGGAGATGGAAACTTACCAGATGAATACAGTAAAATTTTTGCCACTACAAAGAATCAATCTCTCTAAAACACAAAAAAAGAAAATCCAAAAAAAGTAATTTAAGATATAAGTCAAGTTTAACATTTGTAAAAGGATGCTTTGGGAGTGTGATCTTGATGTAATCCCAAAATCAGCCACTTCATCATAAATTAATTGTAAAAACAGTAGTTTTCCCTGCCTACTCATGAGGAGAACCTGTCCAAAATCAAGTGGATGATCTTGACCAGGGGTATCAAACTTGAGTCGTCATGGCATCGTAATATGATGTATCATGACTTTTTCCCCCTTTCCTAAATGGGCGTGGGCTTGGCCAGCACGTGACGCATCTGGCCCGTGGCCGTGAGTTTGGCACCCCTGATCTTGACAACAGAAAAACACTGGCTTGAATTCAGGGGCAATTCTCCTCATGAGTAGGCAGGGAAAACTACTGTTAGTAGAAAGCTATCTTGCTAGCCAGTGAAAATGTGGTAGAATGTAGTTCTTTGCAAGTGATCTATAATGTGGAAAGTTATGAGAAGGCTATTTTTAATGATATCAATGTGGTAGTTGTTAAAACATAATTTTGTAATTGTCAGTTGTGAAAGATCAGATCCACACATGAGGGTTAAATTAAAGTGATTTATTGCTATTCACACCTGTGCACAGGATTATTCTCAACTAACAGTTAGCACCTGCTAGGAGTTAGGTAAGGGTCAACAGAATTCAAGACGGGTTGGGCTTAGCTCCCTTGTGGCTAGGTGGAGATTCTAGGTGGATCTCTCTTTGAACTCCCCCCTCCCGCCCCAGATTCTGCCACTCCTTCCACTCTATAATAATATGGTAAAACATCAAAGAACAACATTGCCTGTCCCAGAATCTTGGGAAGGACTCAACAGTCTAATAACATGGGTGACCATGCGACAAACTGTAATAATAATAATAATACAGAATTTCAGATATCCTGTTACATACATATTGAGGAAGGATAATTTTGTTTGCAGGATAATCCCTTTTCTGCTTATGTGTCCTCTGATCCTGTTCATGCATATTTGGAACTGGCTCCTGATGGATTTCAGTAAACCTTTTAATTACAAAATTTCAGCTTTTATTGTTTAATTTTGCAATTTTACTGGATTATTACAGGGAGCATTAATAATGGCACCTTTGGATAGATTCTCTAGGTTTGATACAACCTAGAGAAAATATATGCCTATGCCTGCTGATTTGTCACTTGAAAGGAAATTTAAACAGTAAAAAATCATTCCCCCCACCCCCCATTCTTTGACCTGAAAGATCTCTGAACTAATTAATTAAGATGAAAAGCTTTACATATGGAAGGAGGAACTCATTTGTACTAATAGGTTTAGAACCAGAGATTCACATTCTAATCACCTGGACATATCTTTGTTATCAGTTAAGAAAACAGCCTCTTAACTAGTTCACAGAGAGGTCATGAGCTACAGACTGAAAAAAATGTTTCCTTAGGAACCTAGGAGATAAATTGAATTCAAAAGGAGATAAACAATCCACTTTGAGTTCTCATGAAGATGCATGAAGAATTCTCATGAAGTGACATACCTACGAATATCTCCTTAAAAATTGTTGTTGTTTTTTTTAAAAAAACCCTCTCTTTGGAATTTGGGGAGCTTGTAGCTATTTTAGGGGGTGCCTTATGGTTGCCAAGTGCCAACACTTGCTCTACATCAGAGTTTCCCAAACCTGGTCTCTTTAAGATGTGTGGACTTTAACTCCCATAATTCCCCATCCAGAATGGAAGTTCTAGAAGTTGAAGTCCATGCATCTTTAACTAGCTAAGGTTGGGAGACCCTACTCTGTACCATTTCTCTTAACACTTCTCACTTCTCAATAATTCCCTACACTTTTTTTCTGTTTAATTTTTTTTTCTTCTTCTGAGAAAATGTCCAGTTTAATTCTTTGTATCACATGGGCATCCAACATTTTGGCTTGCCTGGACTGAATTGAGTGGAGAGGAATTGTCTTGAGCGATGTATACATATATATAATATAGTTAATTTACAGTATATAATATATTGCATAATAATATTAAAAGTTTACCATCTTATGGGGCCACATTACTGTCCAAGGCTGCATGCGGTTTATGGGTGACAGATTGGACATGCCAGTTGTATAATATTGATTAGAATACATTTAAATGTTACAAATTTGCATTTTCTATTTGGATGTTGGGCAAAGTCCTAATAGTTTTCAGTTGCTATTATTAATTACTAATTAACAATTTCCTTAAATGAGTTGGTAGGCTTAGATTTCAGACTTTACAATATTTAATTTAGGGAATAAAATTTAAACTTCAAAGGTTTGGTGACACCCATTCAAGGATTCTTCTTGTTTCTGTAGCACTGTCTCTTTAAGAGTTGGTTCTCGGACTGTTAAGGCTTCCAGCAACTGTTGTGTAAATAATTCATAGCTACAGATTCCCCCTTTATCAAAGAAAGATCCTATCTATCTCCAGTGTGCTGAGGGGCTATAAAAAAAATAATAAACTCAGAAACCTCTGCCCAAGTGTATCCTAAAACATATTACTTATAAATTGAAAATTGTTTGGTAGAGTCCCTGTATCACCACTCCTTATATCTTTCCCAAAAGAATTTGGGGGAAAAAACCTTTCAGCTCAGGTACTTACCAGAGGTCTGATTCCCAGTCTTATTCATATGGTGGATGAATCATTCTCTAACTTGTTATTTTCATGCTATAAAGTTTTGGAATGGTATCATTTTAGGTGTAAAAAGTTAAAGGATTCCCCATCAGTCGTGTCCGACTCTAGGGCACAATACTCATCTCCGTTTCTTGGCTGAGGGAGCCAGTTTTGTCTGAAGACAATTTCCATGGTCATGTGGCCACCATGACTATAAGTCAGAAGTGTACTGTGTTACCTTCTGACTGAAGTGGTACCTATTAATCTATTTGCATTTGCGTGGTTTCATACTGCTAGGTGGGCAGATGCTGGGGCAAATAATGGAAGCTCATCCCATTATGTGGAGCTCGGGTCTCGAACCCAGGCTGTCAGCTCTCCATCTGAGGGTCCTTAACGGGTGAGCCATCGCCCATTTATTGTAGTCATACTTTAGGCATGGCATGGTTTCTTGTAAATCACACAGAGAGTTGGGTGGTTTAAAAATAAATGGATGGGTGGATGGATGAATAAATATGGGTAATCTCAAATTACAATAATTCATTTAGTGTCTGTTCAAACTTAACATCGCCATTGAAGAAAGTGACATGTCTGTTTATCACACTTATGACTGCTGTAGCAACCCCATGGACACGTGATCAAAATTTGGATGCTTGGCAATGGATTCATATTTATGATGGCTGCAATATCCTGGGGTCATGTGATCACCGTATGCAACATTCTGACAAGCAAAGTCAATGGGGAAGCCCAGATTCATTTAACTAACTTAACAGCTGCAGTGATTCTCTTAACAACTATGGCAATAGAAGTCATAAAATGGGGCAAAACTCACTTAACAACTGTCTTGCTTAGCAACAGAAATTTTGGGCTCGATTATGGTTGAAAGCTGAGGACTACCTGTATTCCATATACAATGGTAATTTGGACTGATGGTAATATATTTTGTAAAAACTATTTGTAAATTTTGTTTTCTACCTTCACTTTTAGTTAAGGTTGGATTAGGTTGGAAAAAGAATTTTCTTATAGGAAATTGGTCATTTTCTTTCTTCTCTTGCCTTTTTATTACATGGGTAGTTGATAAGTCATTGCGGCTTGTTTGGGAATTATTTTTTAACGAGCACCCTTAAAACTCTGCAGATAAGATTAGCTGGGCAATATTTCCATTTTAAAACCTATATTTATATCTACCTATCTCTATCTATCTATCTATCTATCTATCTATCTATCTATCATTTATCTATCTATCTATCTATCTATCTATCTATCTATTTTCATAGCTTCCCATCTCAGTCAATGACTGGGCCATTGTATATGAAAAACATTGATATAATAATAATTTAGAAATGAAAGAGACTTCATTATGGATTCTGCACTGCTCAGTCTAGATATTATAATCTACATCTACCACCATTTAATTGATATGCTTTTGTGATGTTTAACTGGTATCTCCTATGATCATTTTTGTCTATGATGAGTCAGTTATTCTCTCTCTAATTTGAGAATTTATACTTACTTATAAAGGTGGCCCAGGCTCTGGCAAAGCAACCCAGTGTGAGAAATTAGCACAAAAGTATGGATTCATGCATCTGTCCGTAGAAGATCTGATCCAAAATGAGACAGCATCTGGAAGGAGTAAGAGCATCAGAGATATAACCGAGAGTGGTGAAATTTTATCAGGGGTAAGATATGATTCCAAAGTTAGTGTAATTTCTACAATGGGTATATGTGTGGGAGGAGAGAAGGAAGAAGCTTGATTGAATAATATTAAAAATTTCTCCAGAAATTTGTTTGAAGAACAATATGTATTAACTCAAAACTAGCTGTTGTTTTTTAAAGAAAGCAAGGCAGTAAGTGAAGCCCAACAACATAGGCATCTTTGCTGCTCTCATTGAGACCTTTTTTAAAAGGCTCCTTCAATTGAATATATTTGCAAGACATATGCTTCGTAATGTGCTCCAGTACTTAAAATAATTAGCTCTCAAGAGAGCACTGCCTTTTCCCCACATTTTCTAGCATTTTCCTAGTTGTAAAATGTCTTAAGTTAAGAGTCAGTAATGATAGGAATTTTGGAGTGCCTTCAATAGGTAAATATGGTAAAATAGTATATGCTCATGAGTGCACAAGATACTTGGAATAAGAACATATTAGGTTATGTCTCATTCTAAGGCACTTCAGCTTTCAGACCAGATGTTAAACCGAACTATTTTGCATTCTTCAATTAAGGATATTGTCACGGAGCTCTTAAAAGAAGCTATACTTACCAATATGGAAAATTCGAAGGGATTCTTGATTGATGGCTATCCCCAAGAGATTCAACAAGGAGAACAGTTTGAGAATGAGGTGAGCAATCACATCATGCAAAAGGAAGAGCTGAACGGTTGCTTGAATGCAAGATGTCCTTTCTTTCTCCAGGGAACCCTAAAAAAATGTTTGTTTGAAATCTTGAATCTATTGCCGAATAACGTCGACAAGAGTGAATCAGATGGATAATCTCCCTAATTATAAGACATATTCCTGTTCTAATTCTATTTGCTCCTGTCCCGTGTTGTCTATTGAAAGGCTGACTTTTTCCATGAACTTCATAATCAACAAATATTACTTAGTTACATTGTTGTCAACTTCCAGGACTTAAAAACCTGCATTTGCTGCATTTGCTGCATTTCTACTTTTGATGCATTATGTGGAAAGGTGATGTGCACTCAAACTATACAAAGGATGAGTTTAAGATTGCCCTAATGCAGAAACAATTTTAAAATGCAACATAATTTCCGCATTAGAAACATCAGATGTGCCAAAACTACTGGGTGAAAATGACATATTTAATTCACACATACTTTCAGTAACTGCACTTTCAGATTGCTTATTAAAATATTGGCATATTACTCTTCCCTGTAAAAAGATGCTCTGGAGCGTTAATTGCTAGGAAGATAGAATAGAGAGCATATTTCTAATTCGCTCTGAATAAATGATAGCATGAGAGCAATTAGTAAGGTTGGAACAGCATCACCATTTCAGCTGATATTATCCCTGCAGGACACCCAAAACAACTAAGTTGAATAGTGGGATCTTAGTCTAACAAACAAACAATGTGATCAGAACAAGAACTAAAGTCACTGTGAAGTATTTGGAACTGAAATGGCCTAGGTGGAAAGGAAGGTTCTCTCCCATTTCTTAAAGGCAGAAAAATGTGGGCTAAATGTGACTTCTGAGCACAACTTTCAGTGGCTCAGGAACATAATAGGGTTAGGAATAGGGTTAGGGTTGGGTTAGGCTCCTCTCTCATGTACCTAGGGAATCCGTGTCGGTGATTGTAACAAGTGGAAGAGGTAGTTCCTTCTCAATGCTGACATGATCCCTTTACTTTATTAGCAGCCTAGCTGCAGTACTTCGCCCTAATCAAGGATTCCAATCACTCTTCATGGATATACCCATACGAAGTGCATCACAGTAGTATGGGTAACCCTTGTGATATCTGATGACTTCAGAAACAGTTACAGATGACACCCTAGGCCAACGATGGCTAACCTTTTTGCCATCACGTGCCAAAAGCGGGGGTTGTGTGGGGGTGTTGCATGCGTGTGTGCCCACACCCATAATTCAAAGTATCCCGCCCCCCCAAACATTTACGTGCGACACCCCCCCACACACTTCCCCCCACTTTTGGCACACGATGGCATAGTGAGCCCAGTAACCCTGTTTTTCGCTCTCCCCAGGCTCCAGAGGCTTTCTTGGAGCCTGGAGAGGGCAAAAACAGCCTTTCCCATCCCCTCCGCGGAGGCTCTCCGGAGGCCAGAAACAGTCTTTTTCCCGACATCCGGTGGGCCCGGAAGGCCCAAAAATCAGGTGGCCGGTGCGCACATGCGCGCTGGAGCTGAACTAGGACAATGCTTGTGTGCCCTCAGATATGGCTCCGCATGCCACCTGTGGCACGTGTGCCATAGGTTCGCCATCACGGCCCTAGGCATAGTTTTGCAAAATGCATTTCTTGTCAGGGTAATCAACTGAATCCGGAAACAGCTAGTGGTCAAAGAAGAGTTCCATTCTGTGAATTTGCCCTTTAAAGTAATTCCATTTAGAACAGACTGAACCCTAATCCTAAACCCTAATTTCCTACTGATTTAACAGCACATTTGCCTTGCACTTAATTGTCTTTCATTTGTTTAAATATGATGTTTTCTAAAGGGGATGTGTGTGTGTGTGAATGTGAATCACGTGTGTGTGTGAATCTAGCAAAGCAATTTCATTTTAAATGGAAATCTATGCATTGATTTCATACTGGTTGGTGCTCATGCATCCTGCCAACCCATGGTTTATTTAAGCATGTTTGATTAATAAGCAACAGTTGGCTGAGTTTGCAGAAAATGCTAGGTCAAAAATAAATTATATTTAGATTATCACATATTACAAATAAAGATCATTCATCAAACCTATGGAATCTACAATACTATAATTTATATCACACTGTACTGAAGTTCAGATACAATATAAGGTATTGATTTAAATAATAGATTATAACTAGACAATCACCTTGAGCTTTTAAAAAAAAATCTATTTAATTTCCACTTCTGGAAAACATTCAACTGTAAGTAAATGTGTAATTTAGACAATTTCTAACATGTTTTTTTTTTTTAAAAAAAAATTCTTTGCCTACTATACTTCCTTGTATAATTTTATTGCCATGACAGAGGCTTAACTATCAAAATGTCTCTTGGGATTAAGCTTCATACTTATTTGTTACTAAATATAAATAGACTTGCTGTGCATATATACTTTGACATGGAATCTCAAGTGAATACAATCAAATTGGACAGATGGTCTCAAATGATTTTGCCGTTTGGATCAGTCAAACTGGAAATTAGGTTCAATTTAAAGAATGACGTTCAAACATCTATTTTTAAAATCCCCACATATGTTGATGCTAGCAGCTGGTCTAGATGGTTTTTTTTTCCTCTTTTTTGTAGAGAGAAAAGTCTTAAGACGTGGAAAATTACCTTAAGTCCTCCTTTATTCTTTCTCAGGCTGAATAATAATTGCCTGAATTTATTTCTACAAATTTGATTTTGATTTTTGATTTTATTGGATTTATATACTGCCCTACTCCCGAAGGCCTCAGGGCGGTGAACAGCCACAGAATAAAACACATAAATACAAAATTTAAAATAGAATAAAACGAATTAAATAATTTGGCTGAGACAAATTTAAAATACCCAATAATTTAAAAACAAAAATGCTAAATTGCCTCTAGTTATGAGGATACATTTCATAGGATATCAAAATGAGAGCAAATGGCTCTTAGCGCTCAAACCCACTGGAGACCACTATTTTAAAGGCTCCTGATGAAGAGCTGCCGTTCAGAACACTCATGGGTCATCTCCTATTCTCTCCTCTGGAGACCTTTGAATTTCTCTAGTCACCGTTCTTTCATTCTACAGAGTGGTTGCCATTTCTGCTCATTCACAGAGACATTTTCACTAAGCCATGCCTTAGCAGAAGCCCTCATTGCCATAAAGATCCTGAGTTGTTCTCAGGCACACAAAATTTAACCTTAATTCAAGTACAACCATTCTGCAAATAGATGGAGAGAGTCATCTTTCTTAGCCCAAACTGCATTTTATGGACAGTCTCAAAAGAATGAATAATTTAGGGATTATCTGGCAATTCCAATCAATCTACGGCAACTGACTGTGGCTATATTGTATCTTCAACATAAAATCCTACTCTTGTATTTCATAAATTTAATTTGCAATTTATGAAATACAAGAGAATGATTAAAGGTCATATAAAACAGTTGGCCTCCCAAAGTAGTTTTGGGTCTAACTTCTCCTGCCTTCCTAAAATTGTCAACCAATCTGAGGCTATAATGTAATGTAATTTTTTCTGCCCCTGTCACTACCACCTATTAACTGGAACTGAGAGAAGAGTTGGAAATATCATTTTTTTCTGGTGGAATTCTTGCATTGCAATGAAGGATGTTGGGACAATTTATTATTATTTTTCATTCTACCTGTCCAAGCAGTTTTTCTCTTTAGTATTGGGCATTGTCCTTATCTTTTTTTCTTTCTATTTCCTTTTCTCTTCTTTTGTTCTCCAGAGTCCCCACAATGCAACTATGAACTGAAAAAATAACTAAAATGTTTGCAGCGTTACAGTGTCTGGGCTTAGAGAACAAATCATTGTTTCACAATCTGAGATAACAATATAAAATTAATGATCTATTTTATTAATTAATAAAAAATAATGCCCAATACTAAAGAGAAAAACTGCTTGAAAAGGTAGAAAAATAAAACAAAACTGTCCCAACATCCTTCATTGCAATGCAAGAATTTCACCAGAAAAAATGATATTTCCAACATTGTATGTCTCCTAGCATCTTTAATTAATAAAATTAATCATTAATTTTATATTGTTATTTGTGATTGAGAAACAATGATTTGTTCTCTAAGTCCAGACCCTGTAGCACTGCAAAGATTTAATTGTTTTTTCAGTTCATAGTTGCATTGCGGGAACTCTGGAGAACAAAAATAGATCCATGTGTTTCAGTAAAAGAATTTCCTCACTAGGATAGAATGTGTAGTTTTAATTTCTGGTATAGTGGTGCCGCCTTGTGTTGTCTATGAACATAATTAAGCTCTCCTCTCCAATATCACCTTGTAGTACTTATCTTTTTTCTCCACCTCCCACCTTTTTTTGTTTGGATAGTTAAAATTTGGGGAGATATGTGTTTAAATTAATGATACTAACAAGTTTTATATGTCCTTTATTTAATAAAGATATTTGTTCATGGCAATGTGTCTTAAGCAAAGTGAATGTCTCCTTCCCTATAGAGACAAAATCCAGAGAGGTTTTGTTTTTTAAAAAAGTCAAACTAACTCAAGGAACAATTTGGTCTTGGTTGAACAATTTTCCAAAGAAAGTTTATAATCTCATCATGGAAAGACTTCTTTGTCTTGTCATGATTCACATGTTAAATAGCCACCAGAACCAGCCTTACAAGCAGCATTTAAAAGACTTTCTCCGTTATTATTGTTGTGTGTATATGAAATATTCTTGGAGGCATAGCAAACCTATAAAAATGGGAGTTTCATAATGTCACTTTTAAAAGATTTCCAACATTTCCAACCTTACTTTTGGGGTGACACCCAGAAATAAAACTTTGTGAAAAAGGAAAAAAGGCTTAAAACCCTTAAGGTTAAAACCCTTAAAGTTTAAACCCTAACCCTAACCCTAACCCTTAAAGGGTTTTAAACATACAATCATATGTATAGAAGCTTTTGTTTATATAACTTGTATAAACAGGAGAAGCTTCCTTTGAGCTTCATGAGACTAGAATTAAACTGAATGACTGAGATTAGTTCTAATTCCTCAAAAAAACTTTTCTTTGTATCCCACACTTCTGTGTAAATATTTTTATATGACACCAAGAGATGCATACAAATATTGTTTGCTAATATTGTTTAGTAAAATAAATACAGGATGGTAAAGCTATCTTATTATTATCACATATCAGTTTACCCTGCAACATACGTTTATTCTGAAGCTAACATGAGATTGTAAACAATGACTTTAGGGCTCATGCCAGTGGTGGGTTGCCCCAGGTTCAGACTGGTTTGCAAGAACTGGAAGTAAAAGCAGTGGGAGGCTCTGCCCACCGACCCCGACATCATCAGGGAGCTTCTGCGCATGCAACATGCAAACCGGTAGTAAAAGTAAGTACAACCCACCTCTGGCTCACGCAATCATACATAAATCACCTGAAACATATAGTTTTCTTGCTCCTTAAAAAAAAACTGTAGGTAAAGGCACAGGCAATAATTCTGTCTAAATCTTATGTACAAACCCATGTATTTGGTTATTGCTTTCTGTTCTTATTCCTATAAAGAAAGAAAATTATGCTGAACTAATTTAATCAGAAAGGGTACAGTTTTTTAAAAAAAGTGGAAAAACTGATGCCATTTCTTTTCTCCATTTCTTCAGATTGGTGAGCCCTCTCTGGTAATCTGTATGGATTGTTCTTCTAAGACTATGAGTAGTCGTCTTCTGCAAAGAAGTCAGTGCCTTGAGGATAATGTTGAAGCTATGATGAAATGCATCAAAGCTTACTATAAAACAGCTGAGCCACTAATTGCATATTACGAAAACAGAATCCCACTTTTTAAGGTATATTGCCTTGACTTTTTACTTGCTCTGTCTTCTGTTTGTGTGGTAACATTTTAAAGAGATAATTCACTTGTGTCAGAAATGTTCTGACGTAGTAAGTCCTCTCACTCAGTTTCTACTACTGAGAATTAAGATACTATTTTTTTTTTAAGTCGCAAGATACATGTTAGCCTATCCCTGTAAACAGCAAGGGAAAATCCAGGAAAGACTAAAAATTAAAGTGAATTATATTCTGCTTGATCGTTACGTATAGATAAAGTGGCCAGAAACAAGGAGGAAAAAATCTAATGAAAAAAAACATGTCACAGATAAACTATATTCTGGTAGAGAGAAATTCCCTGAGGAAAGCTCAGAAGACTAAATGTCTTGCAACATTATCCCGGGACATGCATATTTGCTTCATTTGTCAGATAAACTATGTTTGATTTAGATCCTTTTCTTTAGTCAGTTCTTTCACCTTCATATGTTGGCAGGTCATGTTTTGGGATGACTGATTAGTTGGCCAGTGGCCATATTTTTATTCCTCAAACATCATAAAAGAGCAGAAAGGTTGTTACATTCCTCTCTGCTTTCCGGTCTTGGAGTTGATGTCATGGTGGAGAAATAGGATTTATATCTGCCCCCAGGTGCCTGCTTTTCAACTGTCTCCCCCACCCCCCACCCCACAATATATGTGGGAAGTTAAAAGCAGAGAAGACCACAGAGCTCGAATGTAGTGCAGAAAGCACTCTGGTTTCTGGGGAGCCTCTCCTGGATTTTTTCTTGATCGTGAATCTGAGAAGGGTCAGTTAACCTCAAGTAAGTAGTTCGCTTAAATGTGTGGCAGTGGGGTGGCACTGGTTGCCCAGTCCAAGCAAGACTTCTGAATCTTAGACATGTGAGGTTCCTTTGTCATCTGTGAAGGACAAAATCAAAATTCTCCCTTACACTTCTCTGGAATTAATACAATAGTTGCAACCCATAAGGAAGGATAAAAAAACAAGAACGTTGCACCATGAAAAGAGAGTGTTCTTCTGAATAACAGAATTGGAAGGGACTTTGGAGGTCTTCTAGTCCAACCCCCTGCTTAGCTAGGAAACCCTACACCACTTCAGACAAATGGTTATCCAATCTCTTCTTAAAAACTTCCAGTGTTGGAGCATTCTGGAGGCAAGTTGTTCCACTGATTAATTGTTCTGTCAGGAAATTTCTCCTTAGTTCTAAATTGCTTCTCTCCTTGATTAGTTTCCATCCATTGCTTCTTGTTCTACCCTTAGGTGCTTTGGAGAATAGCTTGACTCCCTCTTCTTTGTGGCAGCCCCTGAGATATTGGAACACTGCTATCATGTCACCCCTGCTCCTTCTTTTCATCAAACTAGACATACCCAGTTCCTGCAACCATTCTTTATATGTTTTAGCCTCCAGTCTCCTAATCATCTTTGTTGCTCTTCTCTGCACTCTTGCTAGAGTCTCCACATCTTTTTTACATAGTGGCAACCAAAACTGGATGCAGTATTCCAAGTGTGGCCCTACCAAGGCATTATAAAGTGGTATTAACACTTCACGTGATTGTGATTCTATCCCTGTTTATGCAGCCCAGAACTGTGTTGGCTTTTTTGGCAGCTGCAGCACACTGCTGGCTCATATTTAAATGGTTGTCCACTAGGACTCCAAGATCCCTCTCACAGTTACTACTATTGAGCAAGGTACCACATACACTGTACCTGTGTAGAACTTTACTTTTTTCACCATTGAATTTCATTTTGTTAGAGAGCGCCCAATGTTCAACTCTGTCAAGATCCTTCTGTATCTTAAGCGTGTGTTCTGGATCAGTCTGACTCAAACATGCTGTCAAAACTTGAGAAATGGCAGATGATTCGCCATTTTACTAAATTTAAATACATTGAAATTGAAAAAACTTAATCACGAGTTTAACACTCATTGTTTTCATTATGAAGTATGACATAATCTAGAATAAATCCAGCCTTTGGATTTTAAATACATTTCTGTATAACATAGCACATCCTACCTGTTGTTCCAATACACTTGAGTGAAATTTATTTGGCATTTATTTTAGATTACAAATAATTTGGCAATTCAGTCTCCCTTTATTTTCCTTTTCTACTTAATATTTAAAACTCTTAGTTGGAATAATTTCCTTAATTAAGTTATTTAAGTATACCCTTTTGCAAATTTTCTCACACTCACAAAAAAATCCCCAACTGTAATACATTCCAGAAACTGGAATGTATTTAATAGAAGATTAGGAAAATAGCTACTTACTATACTGTTGCTGGTTAGTATCTAGGCTATATTATGCAATTCTATTATTATAAATGGCAAAAAAATAAATAGAAAATTGCCTCTATTGCCATTTTCTTTTTTGCTATTACTGAAATAATTTGTGTACTCAGTTCTTTCATAGAGAATAGGAAAGTCAGAATGTCTTCTGCTATTGAGAGATTATCTCCATATTGAGATTTGAAAATGGTTCTCATTTGAAAATGCTCAGCGTGAAACATAGAAAGCATCTGCTGCCAAAACACTTAAGAACTGATTATTATAAGATTCACACGTCTCCCTCCCCAGTATGTTTTTCACTTTGGATGTTTTAGGTAAAGAGCTGGGTTTTTCCCCCCAAAGCAAATTAAAATCTAAGAATAATAATACATGGGAAGAAATGGGAGTGATCATCTCAGTTCAGGGTTGTTTGTTGCCACTGCAGGAGCTTATAAACTATGGCCTAGAACAGAGAATCTCAACCTGTTTCATCTCATAGGTAGTTCTTCTCATAGGTAGGACTTCTCGGTCAAAAAAAAAAAGCAATTCTGTTGTGTCAGAGGTTGCATAAGGAGAAATAAGAGCAAGTCCACTCCTAGTGATGTCATGGGAAGTGAGGTTCTGGCTGATACAGCATACCTGTTAACATTTTGCAAAACATTTTACTGCCCTAGATGCTATTAAGAGGAGCTCACATCAATTTTCTGGCTGCCTGCAAAGGTTTGTTCAGTCTCAAGGTTATAGCATGTGTTAAATATTTTGTACATCCCAATAATTAGCAGGTTGACAGAATATGTGGCCTTCAACAACAAACCAATCCTAAACCACTTTCTCCTTAAGATTTTTTATTGTAATATTATAAAGGCTTGTCTGGTGCCTGTTGCTTGAATTACACTAGTGATATCAGTCAGTTTATTTCCTCGCTGACAAGAGATGAAACCTGATAAAATATTCAATGGCATGCTTTCGTAGACATGAGTATCAGGTAGTATTGTTCCCAAGCAAAGCACTTGAAGTTCTCTTCCTGCTTTTCCACTTGTTGCCCACTCAGCATTCAAATTAATGGCTGAATTTACTTGATAGAAGATAATATCTGTAACTCAGATTAAGCTTTGGAGTCCTCGGTGCTCCCTGAGCTTGTAGGCTTTCTTGCTGACATTTCATTACCAAACTAGATAACATCATCAGTACACTAGTGTCATTAGTTTGGTAGTGAAACTTCTGCAAGAAAACCCACCAAGCTCAGAGAACAAGGACCTCATAACAAGATCTTTTTTAAAATTAAAAGTCCTTGTTTTTGGTTTTGAGTATTGCAGTTTCTTCAAGAATGCTTTTCTTTTTCAGCATTCTTCAGCCTTGGCTACAATGGTTATTGAGTCTGGGAAGTTTGGGAGGCGTCTATTTATGTAAGGCTGCTGTTGTCCTTTACAATGTGAGATGAATCTTAAAGGAGAAATTAACTTCTCTGTATGTTTTTCTTTTTCTTTTTTTAAACAGATAAATGCAGAAGGAACACCAGAGGAAGTCTTCCTTGAGATATGCACTTCAGTCAATACTTTTCTGAAGGAATAGCATCATTTTCAGAATTTAATGTAATGGCAGTGCTGCAACACATACATGCATAGTGTCCTTTACAAATGCTGTTCAAAGCAATAGCCGCTGCCTTGAAAGATTAATGCATGTTGTAAACATTGTAAAAATCTTTGTAACTTAAATGGTACCGTAATGACACGTGTACTGTATATGGCCTATGATAGTTTGCAGTTCAGAGATTTAAAAAAGCCAGCATGGTAAACAGCAACTGAGTTTTATAGAACGCACACATTCTTCATTTCACTACTATAAGACATACTATACAGTCAAGCACAGTATTCCCTGTCAGTAGAAGTGCTGTAACAGTGAATTTGCTGCTGAACGCAGATCAAGTTTTGAGGCTATTTAAGCTTGCTTTTTTTTTTTTTTTTTGCTAGTGCTTGAACAGTCTGTTTTCTGTCATTTTCTTTTACAAGAACATGTCTGCAATTAAGTTTGCAGTCATTTACACACCAAATAGTGGAATTGGGAGAGTCACAAAAAGAAGCGTGATATGCCATACATGAACCAAATGTGAAATAATGGATTGCAGGACCAGCTGTTGTATTGATACAACCATCCGTGCAAGTATTCTATGTAGTTATGGTTTGAAAGAATTTTGATTTACAATGCTAACAGAGTATAGTGTATGCAGAAAAGAAAAAAAGTGCCAAATATTGCTTATATCCTTAAGAACTAATAAATGGCAGTATCCAAGTATAAAAAAATAACACGGATTTCAAGATCACAGGCAATAATTGTCTCTATATACTGATTGCTGTATATGTGACAGCTACATATAGCAATTGTCAGCTTTAAATCCTTTATTGCTTGGCATTTAACATGGGAAATTTAAAATGTAAATGAGCAGTGTTTAATTCAGATTTCCACATGTGTATACACACACACACACACACACACACACGCACACTTGATGACTGAAATACTGAAGGTTTTTGAAATGTTGATCAACAGACAAGAAAATCTTAACCATCTGTATAAGAAACTGCCTCCTTTTCTTTGGCTGTCCACTATTTCTTCTTGCATGCTAGATCCTATCAATAGTTGCATTATCAACGAGCAATTCAGCAAAATTTGTATTTTTCAACCTACTACTCTTGTATGAAAAGGTAATAAAAGTAAAATGTATGGACAAATGTTAAGGGTAATCAAATTTACTTTTTGTATTTAAGGCTCCTGCAAAACAAATAGGTATCCAATTCAAGGCCACATAAAAACATTTTCACTTAATTGGGTGCAGTTTTGAATTTTGAAAACTTATACAGTTGTGTGGTTATGAGCATTCCTTTCAGTTCTTTTAGATGACATTCTTCCACTAAGAAACAGGTGTGGTACAACTTTCAAAACAAGACAGTTGTATTTAAAGACAACATTTGACAGTAATCTCAAAAAATATTAACTACAAATTTGAACTGTTTGACAAGAACCTAATAAAAATCTGGTTTGCACTTTGAGCAAGAACCCTAAAATTTCTACGCTAAGTAAAGGGCAATGGGAAAACAACAAAATTTTAAATTCAAAGGGCATTTGAAACTTTGCTGAAAATGTATCAAATCAATCTTTATTATGGTCATAGACCAGCATAAGGAGGGTGGGGTACAGTCAATTGCTGAAAACATGTAACATATATGCAGTTTCTCACTTCTGAGAAGCAATGTATAGTCAGCAGTCTGTCTTCAAAAACAGCTTTTACCAATGCAAATTTCAGAGACAATCATCTGCTTTTTCCAATATGAATTTAGGAGATCTGTAAAGCCATTATTTGGGTAGGAAAACGTATTTTGAACAAGAATGGAGGAATGAGATAATTATAAAACAAGATAGTTTTCCTTATAATTTTGGCTTGCCACATAAATTTGCTTGGAATTATAGGGCTTACTCTGGAATCAGTGTTTGCCTTAAGGAGCTGTGCAAAATGCTCTGAAGCTAAAACTTTAAGTCCCCAAATATCCTATTTCAGCGAAGACTTCAAGATAGAGGTTAGAATGGCTCATTTTGTTGAAAGTGGATTATTTTCCAAAAGGAAATGCTTTCCACAATGGAAACTTTTAACTTTGGAACATTTTTCACATGTCTAGAGGCTTGTTTATAGAAAAACCTAAATCCAGTATGATCACCTGAACCAATCTTCTATCTAAAGGATATAGAAAATGAGTACCTAGAACATGCCCATATGACAAATCTGGAATATGTTAACCAACCTAATACTGTATCAGAAAGTAGCATCTGGGTGCAGAGAACATATAATCTGATAACGTGAAATATATTTGCATTAGATACTCGTTTCCCAAAGCATTACAGTTTTGCTACCATTAATGAGAAAAGTGAAATACATCAGGTGTATGGTTTTATATTATATATATTCTGATTTATTAAATTTCTCAAGAATGAGATATGCTTACAGACGATGTCATTTAGAAATGATACTGCATCATCTATCCATTAAAAA
Organism: Arizona elegans; assembly: GCA_022577455.1. NCBI lineage: Eukaryota > Metazoa > Chordata > Lepidosauria > Squamata > Colubridae > Arizona > Arizona elegans. Next base: position 132,140,464 of record JAKOOJ010000002.1, on the reverse strand, counting down.
TGCTTCAACTCCTCTAACAGAAAGTGAGTACACCTAAACAAAATGTGAAAATTAACACTGAAATTAAACTCAAATTAATGCTGTTATTAAACGAGCCAGCCAACTCCTTGTTAGTTACTGCTGTAGTTTAATTTAAACACATATACTAAATTACTTCCAAAATTCAAGTTTCTTTTTAAAGCAAGTGGAAATCTAATACAGTTAAAATAAGTCGCGTTTCTGGATCACAACTTACACATGTTGAAATGATATATTAACTAAAAATATATAGTAAATGCTACGAAGCTTTTTCAGTCATTGCTATTCTCCACCTAATAAAGCGTACCAAAATGCCTTCTTTATTTCATAAAGAGAATGGAGAAGCGGGATGGATATGCAGAACAAGTACACGGAAATAAGTATCATGGACTTAAAAACAGGTTACACAGAAGTCTTGTGGGCATTTTTGAAATCTTCTTCCACGTAATTGATTCCCCGTTTGTTTCAACAACGGAAAGAGCTTTGAAAAGAGCATTCCTTTGGCTGTGCAAATCTGCTCCCACACAAGTGGTGCATCTGCGCGTTAGAGCATAGAAAGGGTTGTATACAGAATTTAGTGGACGTGTTCAAATCAGGGTGCTGGAGCATTATCCTGGAAGAGGTGGCGTAAAACAGCAAGACAAAAGATGAAGTCAAGGCACCCCTTCTCTCTACGGCCTAATTGATATTTTCAAATTGAAGGGTTGGTTCAAAAATCCACCCTTTTCAGAAAAAAGTCACGGTAACCATTCTATATATAAACAGACGGTAGCCACATAGTTTATTTCTCACAGTTCTCCTGACAACTGAACATTATTTAAGAACAGACTGTATACACAGATAAGAAGAAACATACAAAATGTTTTAAATGATGCACAACAAAATCCAGCAGTATAAAAGAATGCATGTGAAGTCTTGCTCACTGTTCAGGCTAAATTTAATCACCTTGTTTAAATAGTAATAAAAATACAATCTTTCATGGACCTTGTGCATACTACAAAAAGAGGAAAATTATTACCATATATGATTTATATTAGGCAGTTTTCTTTGATGAGTTGCATTAACAACTCTAAATACAGAGGCAGAAGGCTGTGTATTCCGTAAGAGTTAATGGTGGGGATTTAGAAACTTTACACAGTTACTACCACTGGCACTTCTCACCATAGTTTTGTACACAACACATGGTCATTTTATATAACATTACATTTAAAAATATATCTGCATGACAATTTTTATAATATTCACACACCATGAGCTGGTTAAGGAAGCAGTGCCACAATTGCCTCCTGTAGTGCTTCACTCTCGGTAAATAAGTTTGTGGTAAAAAGAAAAAAGAAAAAAAAAAGGAAGTAAAAGGAACATCTATGTAATTAAGCAGCTCCAAGGCCTATCACGACCATCTCTGGGACAGTGATTGTTTATGAGTACGTTCCTAGAAGCAAACACTGCCACAGGCTAAAACTTTGCTGAAAGAAGTCAGTTTTCTTTGCTGGAGACTATTTTCCACAACAAAACTGCAAACTACTAAACTGTTTCAATGTTAAGTATTTCATCACCTGTTTATCGCACAATAGCCAAGTTCTTTAAGCCTCTGGAATTGACTATGTTTAACGTGTGCTTTCTTTTCTGGCCACACTTTTGTAACTCATCTCTTGGACTTTTTTTTATTTTTTTTCAAAAAAGACTAATGGAGTGAAGAAAATCTGCCCGGTATAGCCACCTGCACACTAGGAATGTTCAACCTTTATTTAGTGATCTAGTAACAAGACGGGTCAGAGAGCTGTATTTTGAGAAGGGCACCTGGGAAGCTCTCATGCAGTGGATGACATTCCTGGGAAAGTACATGTCTTTCCAAAGTGGGCACAGCATCAATGACTGTGCCGCTGTTGAGTTTTCAGAAGTGACACTATGTTTCAGGTTGCACATCTACTTTCCTTGTCATCTATTGGCAGGAAAGTAGTTGGGGTCAAGATAATTATAGCTGGGGCCTTGGGACATGCAGTAGTCTCTATCTAAGAACATTTCTGCTCTGTAAATAGGCTCCAATCGGTGATTTTCCTTGTGAATATCTGTTTCGTGTAGACTGAAAGAAAAAGAAAAACCATTATTTGTGAAGCATGACACTGCTCATAATCCACTCACTATTTTAAACTGGATATATAAATTCCTCTCAGAATGAATTGTGTATATCAGGAAGGTATGTTTTTCAACATGAATTACCCATAGTGCTAATCACTTAGAAAAAGAATATGCCTACTGTGGAAAGGAAGAAAGAAACAGGGAGCCAAAAATTTTTAAGAAATTAAGACATGGGATAAGAAAAAGCCAGATTTATGTTCTAACTATAGTTATCCCCAATTTTATGAACTATACTTTCCATACTTTTTTATCCTTGCAAACCCTCCTTGCTTTTTCCATGTCTGTGTACTTGCTTTGCACATTGCTTCTTGTTTCTTTAAACGTCTCATCTCTTTATTTGAAGACCTCATCAACTTCATCTAATCACATCTGGCTTGCTCGTTTCCTTCCTCTCAGCTTATTTCTTTTATGTATTTGTTTTGCACGTCAATTCACATTCATTCTCTTTTACTACCAACCACTTCAAAATGTTTCTTTTGTACCTGTTACTCACTTCTGTATTTAATCCAAATTCACTCAGCATCCATACATTCTTGGTTCTACCTTTTCCTGTTTAGCCAACACATTTTTAAGTACCCCATTCTACTGAATTCAGCTTGGATTTATTCTTCTCCTGAGATACAATACGATAGAAATATGTTCTCAGATATAGCTATTTTACCTTCTCTTTGACATTCATTTCTTTCAAAAAATAACATTCACTGTCTTTCTCCCAACATCTGCACATCTTAACATTTCTCTATTCATTTTCTCATTTTTTGTAAATATTCTATATACATTCCCATCTTTAATAAATATTCTGAATACATTTACCTACTTGTTCCAGTACCTGTTATTTACATATTTATAGTTAAATTGCAATAGTGCCCTCCTCCCAAACACACGTTTCCCTTTGGCCCTTCAATATGTTACTTTTGAGATCCAAACTTGTTGCATTATACAATTTATCTAATATAAAAACTTAGGGTTTATTCAACCAATAAACATGTGCACCAAGGACATGCACATTTATGTCCCCTACAAACCTATATTTAAAAGTATCACAAGCATCCCTTATATATTCTAAAGAGGTTATGAACTCTACAATATATGTTTTAAGCTGAACATTTAAAAATAAAGCCCATGTAATGGTCGATGCTGGTCTTCAGGGCATGCTGCTTACCAGTCAGAACAAGAATCACAAAAATCCAAAGATAGTCCTGGAGGGCAGTCTTGGCAGTGCCACCGAACGCCTTGAATTGGATCAGTTCCACAGTTATCACACTGAAAAGAAATTTAGCAAAGTGATCTTAGGGATTTCCCTCCAAAAATAAACAGCTTGCCAAGTTCATAGTTTTACCAGTTAACTTTACTGCAAAATAAAATTATTCTCCTTTTAAGTTTCTCCCCCTTCTCAACATTATAACAAAGTAGCAATTTACACGCCTATGTCAATATTTCAAACTTAGTTCTCAGCTTTTCCAATTGTTTTCTCATACCCAATTGTTCTGCCTCCTCCAACTAAACTGCTCCTCTTTTCATTCCCCTGCAATTTCCTATATTTTACTCCACTGTGCTAAAAATTTGCTTTCATCTCCCCCATTCCTCCTGTATTAAATTCACTTAATGACTAAGGGAGGAAAAAAGAAAATGTTTCCATTACCTTCCAATTTAAGGTTCACTGAAAGTGGCAAGTTATGTCAGATCCAAATTAGATTATCATTGTGATGAAAGCAAATAGCTAATTCTTTTCTCTGATTTTCAGATACCCATATTATCGAAGAAAAAAAAACTTCATGGGGAATCTAAGAAGTTCAGTTAGCCATCATGGCTAAGAGCCAGGAATGATGAGATCTTTTTGCCTAATAAATCAGAATTATTGGATTGGGGAGGTAGACAAAGCAAATTACCCAATTAAAAAAAAAAAAAAAAGCATACCACTAATTTCCAAGCAGTGACGCTCAGGTATAAAATCGCTTTTCAGAAATTTTAAAAGGAAGACTTCTCTACATACTGCTTACAATGATCTATTAATATATTAAAATAACTTGTAAATGTTCAAGGGAATAATTTCATAAGAAGGATTTTATCACTAATCTGTTCAGAAGCCCTAGCAATTTCAGTAAGGTTTACTCCCAAACAGTTGGTAGAGTACAGGTTTGAATATATTCAGTTTGATTATGTAACGTAATCAATAACTGTATGTGAAAAGGTTTAGTATATTATATTTACAGACCTCAAATACATCTTCCATTAGATCAGGGTAATCGTAATAGCCTAACTCTTTGAAGTTTTATTTTCATTGCGTAGGAACCTTAATGCTGAACCCAGATCTTTCTTTCCAAGGAAACCACCACTTAGATAACTGAGGAAATATACGAGGCCTTTGGCATCTTTACCAACCTTAAAGCCAATGTGCTGGACAAAGCCACTTTCTGCATGCATTTGCTGCACCTTCTGCTTCCTCAGCTTTTTAAATTTCAGCAGCTCTTTATATTCTGGTAATTCACGATATGCTACAGGGATACTTTCTTCATCCTATTTCAGAGAAAGAGAGAATTGCAACTTTTAAAGTTACAGAAAGAAGGATTAAGGTAAAAGAAATCACACCTCCTAAACAGACTCCAGAATAAATAGCTATCTATGATGTGACTGTTGACGGCTAGTATATTGGAAAATGGCTCAAGATAGTTTAAAATTGCCCTAAAAATTCCAAAAGCATTAATTTGGTCTTTTTTTTAGTACCAAAGTTCCAAATAGTTTAGAGTTAAATTGACCCAGAATTCTGAATACTACTGAAATACAACTTCTAGTATGAGAAATTTTAATGCAGTTTTTTTTATTTTTGCCACTTTATTGTTTCCTTATAAACCAGAACACTGAAACATGAGATTTAATAGTGAAAGAACAAAATACCCAAAGACTTTGTAAAATGGCAAAATAATAATAATAAAATACTCTGACTTCTTAAAGTGATTTGCCTCGTATGAATTTTTTTCCATGAAAAAATAAAACGAGGAATTGTCTTATTCTTTTCTATAATGGGGAAAGGACCTGGTGTGTGTGTATGCATGGATCTTACAAAAAACTGTCCACTATATCTCAGACAAATTAGAAGAGACTGGCCCGCCCCTTCCCTGATCAGGTTTGGCCTAGTACAGCGGTGGGCAAATGTGGCCCTTTTACAACCTGTGAACTTCAACTCCCAGAATTCCTGAGACAGCTAAGCCACATTTGCCCACCCCTGGCCTAGTAGAATGTATATATCAGTCTGTTTGGGACAATCCCTGTTAATTTGAGAAAGGAATACAGACAGTCCTCAACTTACTATTACAATTGAGCCTCCAAATTTATGTTGCTAAGTGAGACATTTGTTAAGTGAACTTTGCCCCATTTTACAACCTTTCTTGCCACTGTTGTTAAGTGAATCATTGCAGTTGTTAAGCAAATCCGGCTTCCCCATTGACTTTGCTTGTCAGAAGGTCGCAAAAGATGATCACATGACCCTGGGGCACAGCAAACCGTCAAAATACGAACCAGTTGTCAAGCATCCAAATTTTGAACACATGACTAAGGAAATGTTACAATGGTTAAGTGTGAAAAACGGTCATAAGTCACTTTTTGCAGTGCTGTTGTAATTTCGAAAGGTCACTAAACGAATGATTGTAAATCAAGGAAAACCTGTACTGTTTTAATGTTCTCTCCTTCAAACTGAAACACTTGCACTAAACAGACACAGGTGTTAATTGACCTTTTACTTATGCAAGCATTTCTGGGTCCTTTATATTAATTTATAGAGCTTTTACATAACATTATTTTTTTTAAAAAAATTCATCTTAAATGCAAAACCTACCGATGGTTCTTCCTCTGCTGCATTGGCCATGTGACTGTGAAAACAGGATCTATCGTCATCTTCATCCATAAACACAGGAGGTTCATGGGATGTCATGAAAGTTGAAGGCTTAAAGAGATGTTTATTCAAAGGATGTTGCCGTCTATTAGAGGACTGTAATAAAAATAAATATTTGTGTAAAGGTGGCATTATATAATTTTTATAGCACCACTTCAAACAGAAAGCTTCACATATTATTACAGAGAGAAAAAATATTTCTAATTTTCAGCTAAAGCTCTACTTTTCACAGAAAAGCTCTTATTTTCACATAAGAAAAACAAAAATGTATTTCAATACTTAATTGCCACAAGGAATCCCTTTTGGCATGATAGAAATTTCTAATCATTGGTTCTCCCCTCCTGCCGAAGGAAGGCAGAGATAACCAAACCCAGGTTTTCAAAACTAAGCCTCATGTTTAAACCTTCCCAGTGCATTCTTTGCTCAAGATTAAGACATGATGTAATTTGAATTAGTATTATACAGCATGAAAATATAAAAGATAGAATCTTCTCCAAAAACAAACAAAATATGACCATCAAATAGGAAGGCAGAATAAGATTTTACACTGGATTACACGTGCCATTACAGGTTAAGGAATGTGTGGCTTTGTTTCCGCTACTGGGGCAAAGAGAACCTTTACATTAAATGTCCAATTTTTTTACTTTATATACCATGTCTAGGGAGAGAGGTGTGACCTATTTTAAAACTGACATATGAAATGAAGGAAAACCAACCAATCAAACAGCACTAATTAAGTATTTCAAATACTCAAATGAAGACCTGACAAATGAATGGAAAACAATATGACTTCTTGTAAGGGGAAAGTTAATATGAAATGGCTTAGATAAACATTGAGTTATTGAACATGAAAATACACGTTCTTATGAGTAGTTATTATAAAATGCATAGACTGCTGTCCCTCCCTCCTTTCTGAAAATAAGAGGGGTGGGAAAATTGTATTAAGAGGTTTGTACAATAGCATAGCCCACTTTCTGACATCGCCCAAATACATATGGAGAGTATGAAAGAATGAAGGTAAAATAAATGTCTAAAGCTCATAAAAGTTTTGGGTTTTTTTATTAAAAGGAATAAGCCTGGATATTCTAATGGAATAGGTCAGTGATGGCTAAACTTTTTGCCATCATGTGCCAGGAATGGGGAGAGGGAGTCCCACGTGTGTGTGCCCACACCCATAACTCTATGCGCTTTGCAATTCCCCCCCTCCCCCCGCTCCTGGCATGCGATGGCCTGGTAAGCCCATTTTTCTCTCTCACCAGGCTCCAGAGCCTTTCTAGAGTCTGGGGAGGGTGAAAACGGCTTTCCCCACACACCCCGGAGGCCACAAACGGAGCATTTGCCAACTTCTGGTGGGGCCAGAAGGCCCAAAAATCAGCTTGCCAGCACACACATGCACGCTGGAGCTGAGCTCGTGTGCCCACCAATATGGCTACACGTGTCACCCATGGCATGTGTGCCATAGGTTCGCCATCATGGGTATAGATCATCCTTTAAACAAGTTGTTCTCAGCTCTAAAATCATTTTTGGCTTAAAAGCTACTACTTCAAGAACAGAGATCTTGTTTTCAGTGATTCAATCAGAGGGCGTTACAATTATTAGTACCATGAAGGAAACTTTCAAAATGTAGAATGCTTCACGAAACTCCCACAACTGAAAGTACTGAAATTGGCGTTGAACCAGGGATGAAATGCTCCTGGTTCGGACTGGATCACCCGATCCAGTAGCGATGGATGTGGGTGGTTCGGAGAACCAGTAGCAAAAATCCCTCTCCCCCACATGCCCAGCTGAGCTGCACAATCATCAGAAGCTTTTTTTTTTACTTTTAAAAGCATTTTTTCTACAAGCTCTTCGGCGGAAAAAATGCTTTTAAAAGTAAAAAAAAAAAGCCTCTTGATGATCATGCGACTCAGCTGGGATCGTCAAAGGCTTTTAAAAGAACAAAAATCCCTGCCGATCAGGCAATTCAGCTGGGATCGTCAGAGCCTTTTGAAAGCATTTTTTTACAACCTCTTCGCTGAAGAGTTTGTAGAAAAAATGGTTTTAAAAGTTAAAAAAAAAATTGGCCACGCCCACCCAGTCACATTACCCCCCCACCAAGCCACGCCCACAGAACCAGTAGTAACAAATTTTAGTTTTCACCACTGGGTTGAACTTTAGGCCTATCTGTATAAACTAAAGTTTCAATAAAGGGGAGTATTTGTAGTTTAGGGTTGAAATTAGGGTGGGGTGGGGTTGGTGATCTCTGAACTTTGTTGTTTTTATGCAGGCATTTCATCATCCAAACTAGATATAAATGGAGAGCAAACCCCTGGTTTGAGTAATAAAACGTCTGCATAAAAACCACCAAGCTCAGAGAGCACCAAAGACCCCTCAAACTAAAATTTCTTAATGACTAGTCTCAAAAGGTATCTGTGAAAAGCCTTTTTTATATTATGCCCTGCATAAATATAACATTGCTTTTAAGGGAAAACAGTTCACTTCTTTAGCTACCCAAGTTCTGAATAAAGTACAGGGCTTTGCAGCTTCTGTCATATCTGCGTGAAGGTGGATGAAAGGTGAGTGCCTGATCTGTGCCAACATAAATCTGCCCGTAATGGTTATTCACAACGGTCTCTGTGGCAACCAGGACAGTTATCTTTTTGTTATTATTCATTGTAAGGATATCTGAGATTTTATTTTGTTTACTTGTTTCACCAATGGAAGCCATGTGCAGAGCAAGATAGCAAAGATGAGATGTCTACAGAATATTATCCCACTTCCCTGTCACAGGAACAATTGATGAAGAAACTCAGGCAAACAAAAAAGAAAAAGAAAAGAAAGAAAAGAAACCACCTGAAAGAGAGGGAGCGATACAAAGAGAAAACTGTTGGAGCAAAAATTCAGGAGCTTTAGCAACAAACTCTGTCTGTGCAAATGCAGAGAAAGAACTGGGGAGAAATGTAGCAGCACAAGATCTGTTAAAAAATTAGATCACATGGTTCTTACCTTTCCTGGATGGTAGGAAGAAAATAAAATACTTATTTAACCAACCAACCAGTTCCCTTTAATTATTTACAAACATCCACAAGTACAAAAATACTGGGAAACAATGTAAATGATAGTTTAAGAGGATTAGACTCCATCCTCCACACTACCATCTTTTCTCATAAAAGTCATACAATTGTTCAAGTTATTTCTGACCCCAAACACTAATTCACAACTTGCCAGAGACTCCAGATTATAATGGAAAGGAAATGTAAATAGGGTTATTAGTGTACTGTTATTATTACACACACATCCCCCAGTTTTGCATAATGTCTCCTGGTCATTTCATATAAATATTGAAAAGCATCAGAAGCAAAATCAAAATTGGTATAGCACAAAGATAAAGGGATTGAGCGTAAGTCTCCCAACATTACTTTTAGGGAGACTGGAATCACCAAAAAATATCCCCATCTAAGCAAGATACCTTAAAAGAAATCCATAATTAATAATATCAAAGATCGTGAGCATAACCAAAAGGAAGACCCTATACTTAGTTCCTGACAAAAATAATGTATAGACATCATCAAGACTATTTCATTCAAAAATCAGGTCTGAAACTAGCTGAACTGGATTTGGATAATCAGTTTCACCTGGTACCTTTTAAAAGTAAGCAGAGGTGAAGAAATACCATTTTTAAATGAGGATTGAACTGGGGTGAAATCCAGCAAGTTCTGACAGGTTCTGGAGAACCGGTAGTGGAAATTTTGAGCAGTGCAGAGAACCAGCAAATACCACCTCTGGCTGGCCCCAGAGTGGGGTGGGAATGGAGATTTTGCAGTATCCTTTCCCTGGAGTGGGGTGGGAATGGAGATTTTGCAGTATCTTTCCTCTCCCACGCCCACCAAGCCATGCCCATCAAGCCATGCCCACAGAACCTGTAGTAAAAAAAATTGGATTTCACCACTGGATTGAACCCCTAGCAGTCAGCAGTATTAGCCTGCAATACAGCATTCTAACCATTGCGCCACCACAGCTCAATGGTTAGAATCTTCTCAACACACACACACAAACACACAAGGTGCAGCACAAGAGAAGTTAAAATCACAATAGGTTCTCATTTTAGGAAAAATATTTCTGGGAAGGAGGCTAAGACACTTGAAAAAATGATTATTAAAAAATAATGGGCTGGGAGTTCTATCAATATACAGGCATGGATAGGGCTCCTACCAAAAATGTTTAGTTGTTGAAAGTTCTGTGTATACATAAGTACCCATATGTATAATTCTAAAAAAACACAATAGAAAAAAAGCAGGTTGTATACCCATGATCTATTCACTTAAAAATATACTAACTGTAATGCAAGAAAATTTGGCTCTCACATAAGAAGTGTGGAATCTAAATGATGCAAAGGGCAAAGATAAAAAAGATCTGAAACTATCGTAGGCAACAGAATGTGACTGAATGTATCACTAAATTAAGGTAAAGTGTACTTTTGCACCAGTGTTCACATTCAACAGTCTTTATTCATGTGTAAGATGATCAGAGTTCAGTTCCTAACATGCCATATTGAACAATGATATGCATTCTACTTAAACATAAATAAAACAATTTGCACAGAGATTGTGGTTTTTGATTTCACAAACATCCAGTTGGACCCAATTTGAGAATCTGTTTCAACTCAGATTTAGAGTATTGCCTATATTTGATTTAGGGTCCAGATTTTAAGTTTTCTTTGGAAACTCTTATTCTGGACTGAAGGACAGCAAATCTCAGAACTTAACCCAAAGTCTTGTGATTTACCTTTTTAGAGTATAAATACAAGTTTGGTGTTCTGCCTGGAACTGGAATACCAGCTTTAGTCAATTTTATGAAATATTTCTGCACTCTGCTGGCAACCTAAAGACAGAGGAAAAAATCTATTAGAATATATATATAAATTTAATCCTTGAACACTAAATAATTATGTACGCTAAGTCTTAATTAAGAAAAATACATATGAGTGACTCCTCCTGGTACCAGGAGGAGACAAGAGCAATGTACTCTTCTCCACTCATAAAGACTCTCTAATCTCATCTTAAAATCCCTCATCAAAACCAACTTCATTAAAAGTTTCCTGAATTTTCAATTAGGATATCGAATTTTAGAATAAAAATGGTTTTGCGTGTTTAGAGTGTAATCTGAACTAAAATATATTAAATATATTTATTCCCATCCAGTTACATCTTAAAATGTTCTGTTCTCCAGCATTACCCCTGAGATAACACAGGGCACAGGAGCCTACTACGGAACAGCAGGATGCTATGTGTTACAGAAACTGTCCCTTATGAAGAAATGTCTTCTGATATAGATTGCGTTTTTAAAAATACACATCCTTATTTCACTAATTCATTTTTCTTTTTAATATTTAATGAGGCCACTAAGGGAGGTCATTTGTCAGTATGGGACCATACATCTCTGTCCTTCAGTCAATCAAGTGAGGCTGTCAAGGTTCTGTCCCAGTGTTTGGAGGTTATGGAGATCAGGATGGGAAGAGTCTTTGACTCAACCTTGTCAAACTGGGTGGTTTGGGATTTTGGGTCCTCTGGATCCCAGAATGGGAAACTTTCTATCTTTGCTTCTAAACAGGATTGAACTCTCCCCTGCTCAAACTTAATGCACAAATTGAGTGTCCTCCTGGAATCCCAGTTCCTGCTCAAAGAGCAGGTGGTAGTTGTGGCATAAAGATCTTTGCACAAATTTGTCTTGTATGCAAGACATATCTGGATCAAGAGGCTTGCTTTCTTTGCCCTAGTCACTTCCGGTCTAAATTATTATGTATGCTATACATGGGGTTGTCTTTGAAAGCCATCTGGAAGCAACAAATGGGCAAAAATGTAGCACTCCTGGTAGTTATGGGCACATGCCCATGTAACATCATTATGTAGCAAGGTAAATTGGCTTCCTTTAACTTTTCAGATGTTCGAGGTGCTGGATACCACAAATAAAGTCCCTACATGGCACTAGACTGTTATTTGCAGAACTGCCTCTACTCAATGATATCTGCCTGTCCCACACATTCTAACAGGTAGGCACACTTCTTTAAAACAATGCCATTTGATGGGACTCAGGAGGTATGTCTTTCACATTTTGGCATCTGCCCTGATCCCTACCTCCACCCAACATGTGGCTGAGCCCAACCTTGTTGGCCTTCAGAAAGGCAGCAAAAACTTGGCTTTTAACTCAGGCTTTGGGGCTGAAATGAGTGGAACGGCATCTCTGAAAAGCCATTTACTGTATTTTACTTGTATTTGTTTATAACAAACAGTTGTTTTATTTGTTTTAGAACCTGTTTTATCAAATAAAAGAAACTATTTATTAGCTGTCTAAAAATTAACAATAATGCAGCTCATTACCTGCTTTGCAGTTCTATTACCCAACTCATCTGCAATTTTTTGCCATCGCCGAGATTCTACTTCCTCTGGAGGATACTTCAAAAGTAATTGTTCAAGTTTTTTCTGAAATGATGAACAATGATAGTTGTCAATACAATTTGATTCTCACAAGAGAACTTTAGTCATCTTTAATGGAAGTTGGGTGAGAGGAAAGAAGAAACAGAGATAGAATAGGAAAACCAGATCAATACTATAGGATACTCCAGGAGTGAAATCCAGCAGGTTCTGGAGAACCGATAGCGGAAATTTTGAGCAGTTCGGAGAACCGGTAGTGGAAATTTTTGAGTAGTTCGGAGAACTGGAAAAATACCACCTCTGGTTGGCCCCAGAATGGGGATGGAATGGGGATTTTGCAGTATCATTCCCCTGGAGTGGGGTGGGAATGGATATTTTGCAGTATCCTTCCCTTGCCACGCCCACCAAGCCACACCACGCCACACCACACCCAAAAAGCCACGCCCACAGAACTGGTAGTAAAAAAAATTGGATTTCACCACTGGGATAATCTCACTTTAAAATTACAGTTATTGCATTACCTGTTCTTCTACTGTCCACAGCTGATTAAAAGATTCAGGTTTGGTCTCATCACAAAGTCGCCCCCTTATCATCTGCTGAAATACAGTACATAACAAGAAAGGAATTTAGATAACATTTATTTGAATTTCAGTCAAATAAAAAGGGTTGTCATATGGTTACCAAAATAATCATATATCACACCACAGTACTGTATATCAAAACTAAACATTCTATTGATAGCAGCCACAAAGTATTGATGCCATCCTAGGGCTTCAGATTTCAAATTATATCTCATATTCATATTTTCTATTTCTTTATCAGGTTTGATAACTGAACCTAAAATGGAATGGAATCCTGTTTTTTCAGCTCTGCCCTTTCCTCTTGGCATCCTTAAGTCTTTTTTTCAGCCAAGGAGCAAACAAAACATTCAGAGTGTGTGCACACCGCACTTGCTCCTTCTTCTTTGGTACCTCCTTCCCCAGCTTTAATGTGTTTGGGTTTATCCTTCTTAAGACAGAGATGGGCAATTATGGAAACTTTAACACCCATGGATTTCAACTTCCAGAATTTTCCTGAGCCAGCATCAAGTCCACAGGTCATAAAATTGATATAGATGCCTGTCCCTGTTCTAATATCAACCAAAACCCTCCATTTTTTATTCTTTCCTTTAGTAATTACTTTTTCTAATTATGCTGGCAAAACAAATGGATAATGCATAGTTCTTGAGCAGAGTGATCAATGTTCATAAACCCCTATATGATTTTAAAGAGAAAAACCTGAACATACATAATAAAAAAATAATGACTTTATATAATTGCCTAACTGCTCCTTTTTTCTCAAGTACTATTCTTATGAACCTGTTCTTTCAACAGGAACCTCTGGTTTAAAACCCATTCTTTCTACTGGAGCTGAACTAGCAACCCTTTGCTCTTCATCAATTATTACTAATCATAACCGAACTTGTAACAGCCAACCACCAGCTGTCCCCCCCCCACCCCACCCCCTTAAACCCTTTTTGGTTTCTATTTCTGATATGGAGAGATTTTTAAAGCCTTTAGTCCTCATTCACTACTATAGAGTCAAGTTACTGCATGAACTTCATAGCTGAGCAATGACCAGAAAGGTGATTAGATTTGGCGTTTTCTAGACTCAGTCTGATACCATAACCAAAACAGCACATTCTGAAGGAAAATACTTTCTGGTTTGTACTACTGAGCAGGGAATGGTAAATTGCTAGAAAGTTGCATTCCTTGCCTTTAAGCAGGAAAACCTAGCTTCATTTATTGACCAAAAAAGGAAGAACAGCAGAACTCCGAACAGTTAATTCACTCCTAGCAAAGCTAAAGACCATGCAGAGATAAAAGCATATATTGACCTAACCATCACCTACAGACCTAGTTGGAAGTGGACACTGGCTTTGACAATAAGGCATTGTAGCATTTGTCTATAAGAAGTTTAAGAATAATTTGATCAAACGGTAAAGGCTACAACTCTTCCCAATAAATTATCTACATTTTTCAGAGAACTGCTTTGGAAAATATGGGCAATACTTTAGTTCTGTTCATATTTACTTGTGGACGGTTGTTCGTTGAAGATTCTGGACAATCACTAAAAGGCAAAACAGAGTATGAAGTAGCCTCTCCATCCTTTCTGGGATCCAAAGGGCTTTTTGGTCTTGTAGGTAAACCTACAAAAATAAAAAAGAATTAATATGGTGCCGTTATAGTGCTTTTCTTCTGTAATGCATAATAATTTTATACTTACCTTTATCAAAAATAAGCTTGGCTCGTCTACTATTACGCTTTCGGTTTCTGAATTCTCTTTCAAAATTCCCAAGGCTTGTAGTATATTGGTCCCAGGATATCTCTGGCAGCTTGACAACTCTTTGTGGAAATGGAAGCCCTACATCAACCTGACAGGGAGGAAAAAAGTAAAACATTTACACAGAAAAAACACCAAATAATATGATATAAAGTTACATATACTTGGACTAATGTTAAGGCAATGCCAGATCTCGAGCTCTGTATTTACTATACTGCCACACATTTAAGGAATTCTCCCAAGAGTAATAAAAGCACAGTACATAAAATATAGAAGCAGCAAAAAATGATGGCTCATTAAACAGATTATATTTAAAATTGTTATAGACAGATGCTTAAAATTTCATCACCATTTGTTGTCTTTTTCCATTAAATTATTTGCTCACTTAAGATTCTGAACAATTATATCCTAAGAGAGGTTACAAAGAGACCAAAAAATAGAAACAAAAAACCTAAAGCTGAACAATGTTCAATAGATAGATAGATAGATAGATATCATATCCCTTTAAGTACATTCACTTTATTATTGTTCTTTAATAATAAAATACATTCCACAAAATCAATAATCTGATGATAAAATTACCAAATGACATATTCAGCTGCCATTTCCCAGTGATGTAATGAAGCAAGAACATTGGTGCAAAACTGAATACAAGAAATACTGAAGGCAGAAAAGAACAGAAAGTGCCACTATTATTCATCTGATTTCATGAACAAACGACTAATTCAATTTTAAGTAAACACAGCTTTGGAGAAATGATTTTAGAACAACAGATTCAAGGGCTCCTCTGCAGAGATCACCTACTCTCTTATTATTACTATTTACTCTCACTGTCTGCAGGAGATGAAGTATCAGTTATCAAACATCGCTTATGAGAAGATTCCCATTGCTATACCTTCTTCTGGAGACCTTCCACAAATCCAATGGGATCTTTCAGTGCTTCTCTCTGATGTCTGCCTAAACTCTCAAGATCTTGGACTGCTTGAGTTCGCTGAGCCTCGAGTACTGCAATCGTTTGTAACAGTCTCTGATAACTACAGAGATAAAGGGAAACAGCTCACTATAGACTTCTATGCGCAAGCAAACCAAAGTGGGAGTAGAAATGAAAGCAAAAACAAAACCTTAGCACCCAGCACATTTATCTGAAAGATTCAAGCAAAAAAATTAACAGAACCATGAATATTACAGGTATTTTTTTAAAAAAGTCAGAAATTTTTTTAATATTCAACAATAGTAATAAAAGCAACATTTTTGAAAATCAACATTAAAACAAATGTTGCAGATACAAAAAAAACCCCTTAGATGCTGCACAGAATAATCTTTTTGTAACTTCAGTTTAAGTTTCTAGCTACCTACTGTACCACCAAAAAAAAAAAAAAAACAACAAAAAACCTGCCGCCAGCAAACGACTCCAATATCCTGAATCAATATCAGCCTGATATCTATGTAAGGGAAAAGTGAAACCAATGTATTTATAAATATTGCTTAAGAAGATTTTTAACTTCATTGTGTATCTTCTAAAAATGCTTCAAGAAATATATTGTCTCTGAAGGTTTGGGTTATAACTCCAATATAAAAAGAGCAGGGTGAACATTGTAATTTATAAACAACTAGACAGGACCAAGTTGGGGGAGGAGTATTAAACTACCTTACACTCTGTATCATTTTAAATACCCAGGAAGCTCGGTAACCCAGAGGGTTAAAATTAAAAACAAAACCAAAATATAAAAACTCAACAATAAAGAAACAAATTGCTTAAGATTTTGAAGCTGAACATATTATTTCAATATATCGCTATTTCCTAAAAGATGGCAACTGAGGCAAGTTTCCTTAGAGACAGAATTCTGCAAGTGCACACTTAAACAGCTCTATAAATTAATATAAAAACCTGTAATTGGATCAGGTCAGTCAAAGATTTAATTCTAGAGAGTACTGAAATAACTATTGTAGACCACATTCTAATGCTCTGTCAAAGAAAATAATTTTATCAATAGAAGAGAGTACTTGTAGCTCAGGATTGAACTTTGAGGTCTCTGGTGATCTCTGAGCTTGGTTATTCTCTTGTAAACATTTACAAACCCCACACCCTTTTGGCACTGATGATGTTATCTAGTTAGGTAATGAAACATTTGCAAGAGAACAACCAAGCTCAAAGACCACCAAGGTCCGCACAGTAATTTTAGCTCAACTTCCCATTACATAAAATATTAATAAATGTATTTTAAGCTCCATAATCAAATGGCTTGTTTCTGGGTGGCAACAAAGTTATTTTAAAGAGTTTAGGGCTTTTCTTACATTTAATAAATATTTGTTGGAATTCTATATGAAAATCAACATTACAGTAAATGTTTTCAACCTTCAAGTTTATATCTCTCTCAGCTTCTTCCTGTTTTTCACACATAAATACAATAAATACTGTCGTAAAAAAGAAAACTATTGTATACATGTTGCTACAAATAAAATAGTATAATGCTACTTTAATTATAAATGGATATGCTAGGAGTTCTTTAGTTGTTTAGGAGTAGACCAGTCTATGCTCGTATAATGAAGAACCAGATACTAGTGATGGGTTACTACTGGTTCGGACGAACTGGTAGCGGCGGTGGTGGGAGGCTCACACCCATGAGCGAACCGGTAGTGACGGGTTTTGAAACCCGTCCTTGCCAGATACTATCCAGGTTTGAAGTGTTTATAAACAGTGACTGTATCAGCAATATCAGTGCAATTCAAGCAAAAAATCATATTCTTGTTCATCATATACAACATAAAATTGATTTGTATAACCTGAAATCATGAACACCTTGGTTTTGTTGACTGATACACTTAACTGAATGCACGGCAGTATTTCCTCACTGCAATTGAAGATATGCATGCTTAGTGTATAATCATGCTGGGCCACAGGACCATGGAAGTGTCTTTGGGCTCCCCTGACTAAGAACCGAGATGAGCACCAGCCCCTTGAGTCAGACACAACTGGACAGGGAAACCTTTACCTTTTTATATTCTCAAAGCAAACCACAATAGTTACATTTCCAGACAAAACCTGAGAACAAAATATGCACAATTTTGAACTGATTATAAAGTATAAGGCTTTTATGGTGGATTAGAGAAAGTGCCTTATGATGAAGAAATACTTTATATCACATAGAAGTTCCAATGCTGCTATTATTAGCAGAATATTATATTTTAAAAATTTTGCATAAAATTATTTTTCATTCTTCATCAGATTTACAGGTACAGAGATGAACACAAACTTGTTGTCAAAGCAAACAGCCTGAGATAATGAATTCTACTCAAAAATTAAGGAAACAGATGTGTAATTGATCAGAAAAAAAATATTGTGGAACTTAAAACAAAAATTTAATATTACTAAAACTAAATCTATCGACCAGGATATACAATAAAAATTATGCATTAACGTAAGAATCTTCAAACATAAACATTAGCTGCTAACATAACCTAACAATAAATACTGTTCAATGACAAACTGCAAAAAGCAATATGTTCAATTTCTTTTGGAATTCTTTTTTTTCAAATTGTTATATTGCATACATATTTCGTACACCACCAAGTTACCTTAAAGTAAGATGGGTAGCCAATAAATGTTACAAACAAACAAACAAAATACAATCCACTTCCTGACACTGATTGGAATTCTTTATCCTATCTGTTCTGACATTGGAAAGTAACTTAGATAACAACATTTAACTATTATTTTTGTACTCTGAAATAATTGCATCTCAATCTGTTAACATTCTAAAAGTTACATATATTATCGATGTAAGAAATCAATTTTTTGAATATTTGCAATGAACTGTTTTGCAAATCTGGGGATGGTTCTAGCAGATTTTTTTCTCACCCAGATCTTGCCTCAGCAATTCCAAATAACTTCTGTTTCTCAGCCATGCTTTTGCAGTTGGAATTGCTCAGTTTTAAGTTTGGATTTCTTTAAATAGCCTTTTTCTGCTTTGTAAGAGTATCTTCACTTTCAATGCTTGACAGTTATTGAAGCATAAAGAGGTTCATTATTGTTGCATGAAGACAAAACTATCATAATCTGAGAAGTTGTAAAATCAGAATATTTTCTCACCTATGGAACTGTCTTCACAAAGCTAATTGAAGACTAATGAATCAATCATATTTTGGAGCTTTACTGAGAACTTCACAATTAAAAAAAGAGCAATGAATCAACTGAAAGAACACCCAAACTTCTACACCAGTTTTATTCACTGCTTCCTTATCTTAACATCTATAAAGTTGACATAAATAGTACATGCACATTCAAATTTGCAGAAAGATGTCATACTCAACTTATGTTCGACAGAAAAGAATAAAGGTTGTGCTAACTTCCATTCAGTTAGGAATTCATTGAAATATATACAGCAGAGTACTCAAACTTTTTCGTGCAACTAATTAAAGGTTTTACATGTTGCATTGCATCATGCACAATGATATTATCAACTTTTATGCTAAAACTTAAAAACAAAAAATAAACACTTCATTTAAAAATGTAAGTATCCTAGAGAAGCAATCTAAATAAATATAAACTATAAAGTGGAGCACGCAATGATTTTGAAAAAATGCTTTTGATTCCACATGAGCCTTCTGTTTGTTTTAAAAAAACTGTTTTATAGGTTTTCAAACTGCTTGCAGACAGCCAAATCTTTTTTTTTTTCAGGATTGCTCAGAATCCTGAAGAACAAGAAGCTTTGAAATAGTTGCTGTGCTCATGTAGACTTCAGGCATTATCTTTAACCATATAATTATTTTTCTTCTGCAATATGGAACGAAATTCTGCAATTCAGATATAACACAAACATAAAATACAACCAAGCTACATTGTAAAACTGTACACAAAATGTAAAAAAAAAAACCTAAGCTACACTAAGAGCAGTATTGAATATTTTTACTGTGTTTTCCCGAAAATAAAACCCAATTGGAAAATAAGCCCTAGCATGATTTTTTTCAGGATGCTCATATTATATAAGCCCTACCCCCCCCAAAAAAAGCCCATTAAGATCATCAGCCAGATGCATTTAGTACCGTATTTCCCCAAAAATAGGACCTAACAGGAAAATAAGTCTTAATACGTCTTTTGGAGCAAAAATTAATATAAGACCCGGTCTTCTTTTCAGGGAAACATGGGGTATTTTATTTTCCCAGGTAAATTCTTTTCTCAATTAACTGACACGCTGACTCCCTTATGTAAATATTCAAAGAATGTGCTAGGCTGCTCAATATTTGTTATCAGATTCCTCTTCAAAGTATGTTCTCTGTTATTTTAATTTTCTGTCTATCATAACAAAATAGAAATCCTGAAAAGAATGCTAATAGGAAACCAGAAAAAAGTGCATTTGCATTTCTTCATAATATTACTTTGAAATCTAAATCAGATCTATAGTGAACCTTTCCTTATTTAAATAACAAATGGTGAATTTTTCTAGCTATTTTTCTCAGGCAAAATTCCCTAGAACCCAGGAAAGATATTATGATTCAAAATGGAAAATAGTACGTGACCAAAATGTATGAATTTATTCTAATACTGAATTACAATTTAAAAGATGTAAAAAAGAAAAAAAGAACCCACCTTTCTGAAAATTCTAAAGTGCGGACATACTATGGTACCTTAAGTATTGTTGAACTCTTATCATCCCCGAACACTGAGGAGGCAAGAGATTAATCCCAGAATTCATATTGCCACATACTGCCACACTCTAAAGACACAAGTCACATCTGCCAAAGTTTCATCTACAATTTCACACTCCTTTATTAGTTTCAGTTTATAAATGTTGGAATCCAAAGAAACTGTAGATCAACCAGTTTATCTTCATCTGTTCAAATAGATATTTTTTCACAATACTTTATTAAAAAGAATTTCAAACTGTTACTATAAATGGATGGACCCTTATGCAGCAGCTGTTTATGTAGCATATACAGGCAGTTCCAATTTATAACTATAATCAAGCCCAGAATTATAGCTGTAAATCGTGCTGGTCACTAAGCAGGTTGCCACTTGACCACACTTGATTTTACAACTTTTTGTGGTGGTTATTAAAAGAAACACTGTGGTTGCTAAGCGAATGCCACAGTTAAGTAAATTTTAGCCAATGGACATTTCCCCCCAGAAATCAGAAGTAAGCACCAATCGCAAAATAAAGGTTGTAAATTTATTTATTTATTTTATATGCTGCCCATCTCACTGTTGAAGCAACTCTGAGCGGCTTACAAAATAATAAAAAAATAATGTTAAGAAAAAACATGGTCAGGTGACTGAAGGTTATAAATGGCTGTAAACATGAGCCAGTTGTGAAACAGTCAAAATATAATCACGTGGCTGCAGGTGCTGATGGTGGCGATCAAAATGTCAAAACCAGGTCATAAATCATTCTTGAGGGAAGTCCATCATAACTTTGAATTGTCTTAAGTGACTGCTCACAAGTCGAGAACTACTTGTAGTGTCAAACTGCCTAAATCACAGGCAAGATTCAATCCATTTCCTAAAGTATTTCCTTAAATTAAATATCAGTATTTAATTTCCCTGAGAATTATTCTTGCATATTCTGTTATGAAATCGCATATTATAAGCATATAGTCATTGGGTTTATCTGGTAAATTTTTAAAATCCAGGTAAAATCTGCTAAAACCTAACATGCAGCAAAACCTAACCCAAAAGTGGCTAAAACGTTATAGAGATCAAAAGTTAACCAGTAGAAACGTAGGGTGCACATGCATAGCTCGTATTTGTTCAGAAGCATGGCTTATCAGGAAGAAACAAGTCTCTTGTGTACACTATTTGATCATCTGACTTCTCTCTACCTGCCAGCCTAAGTAATTAAACAAATAGAGGGTTATATTTATAGTTTGTTTTGCGTTATATATAAACACAGGCTTCTAGTTTATTCAAAACTTCAAAGCAAAAACTGATCTATGATTCCAATTTGCTTGGGCATGATAAGCTAGAATTCTAAATAAATGCAGTTAATCATGATCAGGTAAACAGAATGATAATGTCCTTGATTCTATAACCCCGATTCCCAGGTTTTAAATTTCTTTTATCTTCCTCTTCCCTAAATTATTGCTTTAGAAAAAAAGCAATGCACTGCACAGCTGTGCCAATTTGACACTATAATTTACCTCAAACAGACTAATTCAAAGTTAGAAATCTGATATAAAATTAATATGATGTAAATACAATATTGGAAAAGGAATTGAGACATATCTGCAGCAAGTGGGAAAAAGCAACAGAGTACAATTTCTCATAGTAATTAGATTGTATGTGGTAGTGTGCTCAGGCATCTAATTTTAATGAATTCCCATGAAATAATTTTAATTATTTCATGAAATTTAAATTGATTTCTGGCCTATTAGAAGTAATTTCAGAGAGGAAAAAAGAGAGAGGATGGGCTAGAAAAAGTAATTGCATATTTGAAATTATCCTAAAAGGAAAATGTAGTATCAAATCAATGCTGTTGACATTTACCAATAACTGCAGTTTTCATACAAATTTTCATCTATGTTCTTCTCAAGGATCAGAAATTAGATGGTTTGTTGATTTGGTCATTGAAAGAACTATTTTTTTCTTCTCAAGCATTTAACAGTTTTCTGCAAATCAGCCACAGCTGTGATATTCTTGTACCTATGAACAATAAACACTCATCTGCTTTCAAGTGTGCTGAAAATATATTCAAATTAATATAATAATCTATGCAAGCCCAAGACAACTTTTCTAATGGTTTAAATTTGAAACCAGTCTTCAATTTTAGTTGCCGTTCAGCAAGCGCCAAATGAAACAGCTTGACTAAATTGTGAATTTCTTTTTAGAAAAGAGTTATGCATTCAATTTATCAACATTATCTATTAAAATAGTACTGGCACACAAAAAAAGCAGGCTTTCACTTGGAAATAAAAGCAGTACATGGTTTTCATAAAGTGGTTAACTAAATCTTAAATTAAACTTGATTTAATATAACTTAAACTTGAAATTCAAAACATCGTAATTTTTAAAAAAATCTATAGAATATGTTAGGTTAAAATCACAAACCAAAATTTTAAAACCAGATTTTAAAAGATAAAATCAATATGCAATATAAAAACATATATTTTATATAAAACACGTTTTTGAAATAATACTGAAAGACTTCCCTAAATGATATTGTTCTAGATATAAAAGACAATCTGCATCTTTTCTTTACAAAGCCGAGACAATTCAAACAAATGCACACATTTTCAAACAAACTTACAGCCTGAAAGGCAAAAAAAGTGATTTGATAGCATGACTTTTTAGGATGTTCGCTTCAATTTAAGTATCAAAATGAATTTTGGTTTTAAAATCAATCACTCAGCTGAAAACTGTTGCCATAACTATTTAAAATCTTGTAGGCTGCTAAATAGTAGTGTGAACATATATAAGAATAATTATAACTTTAAACATATCTGAATTACAGAATTCAATATAGACTTGTTTCTTGCTAGATAAATATGGTCTTGGATTACGTTATGTAAAACTGCAGAATTAAACTGATACTATCAGAAATTCTAAAAATCTTTTTGCCTTTCCTAACATACAAAGTAGTCCCAAAGATGATTGAGTGTTAATAGCCACATTCACTTTTTACTAACACATGGACATCAAGGGGAGTGTGAGTGTTACTAATTTGTTTTTTCAATAAAAGATTTAGGAAGTAGAAAAGGGTGAACTCCTGTCACTTCAATATCTTTTACAAAGGTTAACTGATTAAGGAAAAAGAATTTTCCTTCTAGACAACTTCATATATCTGTATCTCCATTACTGATCCAGAGCCTGTGCACCAAATAACAAAATTGGAGCAAGAATGATGTCAATTTAATAATCAATGCTTTCTGGTCTGTACCTGTCAAAATGACAAGTATCATATTTGTACAGCTGATCTACATTACTCCTAATTCACAAACTGAAAGATTTTATTATTCAAATAAATGTGTAAGATAATAGATGGGTTTCTAAAATATGTTTCTGTGTTAAATAATAATAATAAAAAAACTAAAATGTTAAAATGAAACTTGTGGTTTACAAAGTCTATTTCCAAATAAATCTCCAAAACAGGAAAGTGCCCTTTTAAAAAGAATTTCCTGCTACATCTATACTAAATCAGATTCATCTAAAGCTCCTTAACTGTAATGATAAGATTAAAAACTGCTACTTTTCCATTAGATAAAATTTAAATGCCTTATAAAGAAAGCAGTTTTTAAAAATTAGTCCTAGGGTATATATAGAAATTTTGAAAACTAGAAATTTAATTAACAAACAAAAAAGCAGAATCCATGGTTACCATATTTACACATACTCTTTGTTGTGTTTCAATGCCACATGATCTGATTCAAAGTAATACACGTCAGGTTCTTCCTCCTCTTCTTCTACAGAATGAAGACTGGCACTTTCTTTGGCAGATGGTAGGGATGGAGTAACAAGTCTATTTTCTGAAGTTGATTTACTTAGTCCTTCCTTTGGATGTTCTCTGGAATCACAGTAACTTTCCCTTTCACTTGGAGCAATTTCTGTGTTTGCAACAGATCCATTGATATTAGTAACACTTGATTCCACATTCTTTTCAGGGACAGTATGATTGTTCTCCTCAAGCTGTCCATTCTCTTTACATGGAGAGTTATGTTTCATAGGGCTAATTTTTGTTGCGCCTGCCCTCCACGGTGATGTTCTCAAGGTGTACCTATGTTCTTGAGATTCTGATGTTGATGAAATTGAAGCTGAAACACAGTCCAAAACCGGCGGTTCAGGTTCACATGAAGCAGTTGTATTATCATAACTGTCCAGGTTGCTGTTGGTGTTTTCAGATTGCTCTTTTGTGGCGGTGCTATAACCCACCACATCTACTTCCTCCTCGGAATCCCTTAACAAAGATGACTGGGTTTCATAAAAGGACCCCGTACCCGTACCTGACTCTTGTATCTGATTAACAGTTTCCTCAGACAAACAGTTCTTTATTTGTTTATGGTCCTCACAGGTTAACTGTTCTTGTGAATTTGTGCAAGGCACACTGTGGTCTATAAAACTGTCCTCCTTATTTCTGCTATGAAAAAATGATGATGTATTTCCATTATTTGCTGTACTTTTTTCCTCAGATGAACAGGAATCAGCATTGTTCTGTGCAGTGGCTCCATCCAATTGACAGTCACCACACTTTGTAGCACTTGAACCATTCCCATTAACCCCATTGACAGATTGACAAGTTATGAGTTCTTCGGTTACTGAAGAATGATTTAATTTTTCTGCACAAATAGTTACCTTTTTAACCTCCCTTTTATCACTATCGTCCAATATAAGACATCGGCAAGCTCGTTTAGGCCCTGGATTGACCGTGACATTGTCTGAAACTGAATTTTTATGTTCCAACCGATCTTTCCCTGTTTTAGAAGGTAGCACTTCTTCTGAACTATGTTGGCCCTCTGAACGTAAACAACGCTTAATTCTCTTTAAAACAGGTGAAAGAGGTTCCACTTGTTTCTTCTCACAATTTTCCACAATTTGTTTCTCAACATTATCCTTTTCTGAAGTTGAGAGGCCTCTCTTTCTAGGGCTTACCCATGATTCTTTAGAACTCTGCTGCTTGACATCATTAGCTTTCCCATTGCTATTTCCCTTCTGAGTCTGCAGAGATTCTGATTTCTTCTTTGGTGATCTTGATCTTACTTGTGGAAGAGAAGGAACCTCCTCTGGATGAGCTATGCTACGGTTTCTTAACGTTCGGCCACAAAAGTTTTCATCCAAACCATTTAACCCCACTGTTGATCTTGTAACACGAGTAGATCGAGAAGCAGCCATACTATGGCAAGTCCCTAAAGTATGTTCCTCATGATCCACTCATTCGAAAACCTTCAAAGAAAAGTGAACAAAACAATGAGAAAAGCATTATAGAAATCATACAGTAACTGTATAACTGTACTTCTATCTAGCATAGTAGTTTCCTTATTCTGATAACATGACAAATCATATATATTTTTACAGTACTAAAAAATTCTGTATTAGCACTCATATTTATACATAACAGATTAGCTGCAGAAGCAACTCCTGGCAATATGTTTCATAGTAAGTCATAATTTCTACATAGTATTCTGCTATCATTGAATAATCCAGTACATTTGCATTTAAGAAATGGTGCAATGTCCTATCAAACGATGATAGCAATAACTTATAAATTTTCAAACATTAAAATAGGGAAAACCTAAAGGTCTGGTAGATTAAAATGAAAGGACATATCCTCATCTAATTTTCAGCAGTGCACTGTTAATGTAACAATGATATTCATCAATATTTTAATTAATCTTATTCTGAAAAAGACAAGGTGAAAGGTTTCATATTAATGTGAGGTTGATTTGTCTAATCCAATTTTATATTGACTAAAGGTTATTTATACAGATCACATGTTAGTCAATAATTATATTTGTATTTTTTATTTGCAGTTATGCTGTTATCAGTACTATTTTTTTAATAAACAAAAATTGCTTAACATATTCATGAAAAATACAGATCTTGAAGAGAAATATGATTTATGAACAAAACTAAAAGAAATTATCACTGGTACTAATATTTTAATGAACAAATATTGCAGTGAAAGTCTTTCGCAATCTGTAAGAGGAAATTAATATAAATATATTGAATAATGGATCAGATTATTATCAATTCACCAGTAAGAATTTTAAGTACTTTGGAACTAAAATAGAAGATATGTATTATACTTACTGGATACTAAATTTGTGGGTTTTTGCTGATCAGGCACAAATAAAGCTGGAACTGGGAAAGCAGTCAGAGATTTTTTTAAAAGCATATTTAAAATTGTTTTCCACTTTTTAATTAAAAAGACAGGCTAGTGGAAAGTTAAAATGCATAATATTTCTGTAATAGGGTCAGTACTTGCAGCATTTAACAAGATGTAAAATAGGAATGTACTTGTCTCTAAGAGACAAAAAAAAACAATAGCAAAAAAAGTCATGAAAAGGAATTAAATTTATTTAAATTCTTTGCAGATGAAAGGAACACAATTTTGTTTTAACTGATTCTTTTCAGGGAGATCAGTTCAACAAGAACATTTTTGAAAGCAGGCTCTGGTGTTGTATATGAGAGGAGGAAATATCTGAACAACCAAATAAGCTAAAGACTTCAGGTTCTGTTGTGAAATGCAATTTTCACAGCCAACCAACTTAAATGAGAAACAACTAGCACATGGGTTAGAATTAATGATGTATGTGACATGATCTGTATCACATGCTACATCAAATTCCCCATTCACAGTTATCTCAGATAGGAAAAATCTTTGTTTTCTTTTGGAGAAGACTGCAGAGAAAACTCTTGAAAACAACGTGGCAAAAAAGTGTTACAAGGATTGGAAAGCAAGAGAGCTATCAACATTCTCAAGTCTCCAATTAATTTTCTGGAAAAGCAGAAATTTCTGGTTTACAACTAGAGCAGAAAGGAAACTGGATTCTACAATCTCTGAAGAACAAGACAAGAGTTAGATAAAAACTGTTAAGTTTAATTGTTGTGCACTGTGGATGTCAGTTAATATTGTCACTTTATAAATTTATGAAAATTTAGCAATCAACTTGTAGCTTTAATTACTAAATCAAGTCTCGGCTGCAGAAAATACTTTATACTATAGTTACAGGGTGTGTGTTTTTTATAAATATTATTTGGGAAGCTAAATCCTGTCCTGCTAGTATTGTGCCAGCACCATCTTGTGGTTTATGGGGGCAAAGCATTAGATATTATATTCTTTTCCATCTTCATTCATCTGAAATCTTTTCCTATATTTGAAATTGGATACCTAATGATCTTTTCTCTTAATATTATTTTGTTTTAATATATTCAATTAAAAGATCATACATTAGAATGTTTTCTCTTTCTTTTTAATAGACTTCAATCTTGTTTATCTCCTATTAGATGTTTCTTTCTCAGAACGGGGAACAGAAGGGAAGGACTGCTGATACTATCTGGCGGGCAAACACCATGGAGCAGGGCAGTGGTGTACTAAGATTTCCAGCTCTGCAATGGCGCAATTTGTAAAATTTGTGCGGGTTCTGCACTGCAGCAAGTGGGGAGCAGGGCCATGCCCACTTGTGAGAGAGGCTGGGGCTCAGCAGGGAATGAGATTCTGGCCCAGTGCTTCTCCGCTTCGCTGGACAAGGGCTTCGGCACCCAAGGCTACACAGGAGGCAAGTGTGAGCAGCGTGGGGCTCTGAAACGTGGCATGAAAAGTAAGTTAGCAGTTGGTGATGAAAGGCCCAAGCAGCTTGGGACTCCGAAGAGTGGTGCATGGGATCTCTCAGTGAATTGGGAGAGGCCTTGGGTTGTCGGAAACATTAGGCCCCCCTAAGGCCTTCCACACCCCAAAATATCTCATATGGACTTAAAAATCTGAATTTGATTAATGAATGCCTGGGCGAAAGCAGTGAGTTTTCATGTTCATTGTACGTGATTCACTTCAGTGAATCCTCGGGTTACGAATGTAATTGGCAGGC
The DNA here is from genome assembly GCA_022577455.1 of Arizona elegans. NCBI lineage: Eukaryota > Metazoa > Chordata > Lepidosauria > Squamata > Colubridae > Arizona > Arizona elegans. The sequence continues at coordinate 132,112,177 of JAKOOJ010000002.1, read as the reverse complement.
TCCAAGACTACCTGTAATTTTGCTATCTGAATATGTAACCCACAGCTCCTTCTATATGGTTAGAACACAATCCCTGAAAGTTACCAAACCAGAATTCAGTCATTTTCCCTAAGATTATTTGGAAAGTATTTTTTATGATCTTAGATGGTTTATACATAAGTAATGATTTACTATGATCCTCTCTTTGTCTTTTAAAAAAGATATACAGACAGAAGAATTTTGCTAAACTGAAATGGTCCTTTATTTTATTTTTGATGAAGATCTTCCAGGAAATTCAAGAGTGATATAAATATATATTATTGATTTTATTTATTTAAACTGATACTCAGTAATTAACGATGAGTAATAATGTCTCCAAAATCTGATATTATATATCATTTTGCATTATTTTCTACTAACATGGAGTACCATTTACATAGAATAGCATACACCAATTTTTAAAATATCAAAAGAATTGCCACAAAAATTGGATACATTACAGAACTTTTTAAAAAGGTAATATGGAGTAGGAATGGGGAGACTCAGATGAGTAAATGGAGATGTTTAATCAATGCTGAATCTGCTTGGTTCTTGATTTGACAAATATTTCTGGCTACAAAATAAAATGCTATTTCACAGTATTTGTGTATTTCAACTATGTGTGCCTCAAGGACGAAGACAGATAACCAACAGAGTTTGTGACAGCAAGATATGAATAAGGTATCAGTTTCAAGCAAAACTGGGCAATAATCCATATTCCCCAGTTGATAATGGCTGATAATAAAAGCATTATTAAAGAATTATACTCAGGTCCTCTAACATTATACCAAGGACAGGACCAGTGGCTGTCTCTGCTTCGATTCTTTTTGAAATACTTTCCAAATATTATATTATTTCCCATTGAGAAAACAGAATGCCCAAGATTTTATACATAAAAGATAGCCCAGAAAAGTGTTAGCTGAAGCTAGAACCAATTAATAATGTGAAGGTTTAATGAATACTAAATACTATTCACAAAATATAATGCATATGAACTGAGAGAGGGTGGGTGAATCTTTGTGTAAGTGTGTGTGTGAGAGAGAGAAGGGGGGGAGAGAGGGAGGGAGATAGAGACTGCATATCTAACTATACACCAACTTGTTTAAGATGTTAATATCATGATTTTCTTATTGAGTTCATTTTGCTGCTCAAAACCAGTTGTCTAGTTAACATTTTCAATTATTATTACATCAGAAGATGCAACATAAAAAGATGCAGGCAAAGTCATCAAATGTTTTAGTTCCCAATAGTGGCATCAGCTCTATGCAGCCAGTGTTGTTCCCCGGACAATCCAGGGTACAATAGCTAACTCCAGGTTAATCAGTGATAGAAACTGGAGCTTCTTTGTGAAACTAAGCTACAGCTTTATAAAATTATAAACCTTAAATATATGTAGTCTTGTTATTCAGCTACTAACAAACACATTGAGAAAAGGTCCAAGCACAAACTGTTTAAGACAGAAAACAACCAAAGGTCAAGGATTGAGGCGAACAGATCTTCCACAGTAAGTATCTATCAATCAATATTTAGATAAGCAGGAACCAGCACTAGATAAACAAGACCAATCAAGGAAGACACAATAAACTAATCAAAATTGTTAGGATAGTCTATCACAGGGGTCGGCAACCCGCGGCTCTGGAGCCGCATGTGGTTCTTTGATCCCTGTGCTGCGGCTCCCTGCTGAACTAGTAAAATTTCTGCAGTTCGGCAAACCAGCTGATCCCTCCACTGGCTGGCCCCACACTTCTCTCCTCCCTTCCCAGTTATTCCTCGCCTGGCCTGAGAAGGTAAGGGCAACGGCGGGGGAAGGAGAAGCTGCCGGGGCTGATTCTCCTGTGCCTCATCTCTTGCTGGTCTTGTGGGTGCTTCTTCTGGCCTTTGTTGGTGCTAGGCATGCCTTGGTTACTCGGGGAGATGGGCAACCTGCTCTTTGCCCTGAGACACTGGCCTGACCCAGCTGCGGCTGATGCCAGCCTCGCTAACACGAGAACTGGCAGGGTGAGAATGGGATCTGGAAGGAAGAGGCAATGGAAAGGGTGACGGGCCCCCAGTGCCCAGCCATGGCTTTAAACCTCTCATGGGGGACTTTCGCTGCCCGGAGGACACTTTTCAATCAATGCCGCTAGTGGCACCACTCCGATGGAGGAGTAAAAAAGCTCAGGGCAGAGAGACATAGAGAGAGAGAGATAGAAAGGTGAACAACACATCTGAGGCCAGGTATGGCAAGAGGTGGCTGGGAGGGGAGGGGTGAGACAGGGCCAGGAGAGGCAAATAATTTAACAACCGGTTCTCTGTCCTAATGAACGGCTAGGTAGGCGTGGCTGGGGGGGTGTCATGTGACTGGGTGGGACTGAGTGACATCGAGTTGGCCGCACCCACCTAGTCAAACCAGTTGTTAAATTATTGGCTCCCGTTTTCTTTTCTTTGGGAAACGGGTCCAAATAACTTTTTGGGTGTTTAAGATTGCAGACCCCTGGTCTATCACATATAAAATGCCAACAAGCTCCATTCCTCCATCCACTGATTATGTTACCTAGGCTGGTAACAAAATGTCTACAGCAGGGGTGTCAAACTGGCGGCCCACGTGCCAGATGCGTCACACGCAGGCCACGCCACCCCAGCTCTGCAAATGAGAAAACCTCACAAAACATCACGTGACGGCAATGTGACCCGGGAAGTTTGGCCCGTGGTCAACAGGAAGAGAAGCAAGATCAAAAACCAAGAAACCAATAAAAATGAATAATTAATGAACTGCCCACAACATTATCTCTTTTTTAAAAGTAATTGATCTCCTTCTGTATATATCAGCCATTCTTTCTTACACATTTTACCACACATATATAGACATGAGAGCCAGTTTGGTGTAGTGGTTAAGGCATAAAATGAGAAAAGGGGGAAAATGAATTCTAGTTCTGCCTTAGAGAGAGTGTGACCTTGGGCCAGCACTTTCTCTCAGCCCTAGGAAAGGTCCAAAGGAAAACCACTTCTGAAAAACCTCTCCAAGAAAACTGTAGAGACTTGTCCAGGCAAGAAAAATGTATACATAATACATATATTCCAATACTGCCTTCTACAAGAAACAATTAAAAAATTAGAAATATAAACAATAAAATGGGATGGAGATGGGGTGAGAAATAACAGCATTAGGAAAGGAAAAGAAGGGGTAACAAAAGCAGATGAAGGTAAGATATGAGAAACAAGGCACATAGGAAGAGCAGAAGTGCGGGAAGGAGAGAGAGATAAAGATCCAGTTTAGGCATTATTAAATGATTAAAGCAAACAACTCCCAAGAAACAGCTGTTTTTAAGATAATTTTCAATGTTTTCTAAGCCAGGACCTGCTAAACAGGGTATTAAAGTCCTCAACTTTTATGAGGTATTAGGTAGGGGAATCAGTGCATTCTATATTCATGCACCAATTTTTATTTTCCAACTGAAATTAAATTTTAATTGAAAGGGATTATTTTGCTGTCTTTTTAGTACCGTTTTTAAATATATATGTTTAACTTTTGCAAAATTCAAATTCATTAAGAAAGCTGGTACTTCTGTGAATGAATACAGGTAGTCTTTGTGTATCAGTGACTGCCTGATACAGTTACTTTTTGCAGTAATAAAAAGGAATGGAGAGCTCATGAGGTTAGGATGATAGGCTTACAATTGGTAGGCTCGAATTTTGAGACCTGGTTGGTGTTACGGGATGGGGTGAGCTCCCGTCACATGCTCCAGCTCCTGCTGAATCAGCAGTTCAAAAGTGGGCAACCATAAGTAGATGGATGGGTACCACCTTAGTGGGCAACCTAATGGGGACATGAAAGGAACTCCAAATGGTGATGTTACCATTTAATCCTTTCAACCTGGAAGCACTTTGGTGCTCCTGACATGAATGTAATGGTAGTAGTAGTAGTAGTAGTAATAAAAAAATAACTTTGTGACCATTCCTTGCATTTAAGACCTTTGCTGATCTGTAAACAAATGCACAGGTGTGCTTTAACTTAGCAATTGCTTCACTGAATGGCAATATTGCCTAAACAACTGAACAACCTGTATAGACAACTAACGATAATCCTCTGTACAGTTACCTGCATGTGTATCTTTTAAATTAACCTTATCCTCTAATCTATAAGAAGGATAGAGGAAGTGTAAATAGTGGATGCAGAAGGCAGAGGGGAAAAAACCTAAACAATTATAAATATTTGCTGCAAAGTTTTGGGACTATACAAATCTACTTCCTGTAGAATATTTAAACTATATAGCTGTTCAAAAATATTAAGAGAAAAAAAATGACATTTTCAACGGAATTTAAATAAAAAGGCAAATCACACATTTTTAGAGGCAAATCCAAGGTTATTGCAAGATAAGAAAATTTTGTTATTAAACTGTTTCTTGAGCTTAATACTTTACCTTCTACTTTCTTCCCTCCCCAAGTTTTGAAATTATAAGGATGCAAGCAAGCATGTACTTGTTCCTATTTGATGTAGAAAACTTACTAAATAGTAAATATATAAATAATGGAAATAGCACAAAGAAATAGATATTAAAAAGGAATTCCCATAATTTATCGAAATAATCTCAGTATCAGTCAAATAGTAAAGTTTGGGTTATGCCAGCCAATAATATCTACAGTCCAATGCTTTTTTAAAGCATGAAGCACACTATGCATCCTGTTTATTGAAACTGCTGTTCAAGAAATTTTTTTAAAAATGAATTTTTCTTTTCAAGAGCATTTTGAAAGTTTAACATCACTAAGGCGCAGAAGTATGCCCAAAGTGCAATCACCCTTTAATGTCTTTTTAAAGATAATTTTGTGGACTGCGTTTTGACTCTTGAGGAGCTTCCAAAGTGCCTTTAATTATTTTTAATTTAACCAGGCAACTAAAGGATATGTAATACTCACAAATTTGGTTATGGAACTATAGTGGCAATGCTGATTGGTGGATCTCAACAATTTCCTCTGGGTTTTATACACCTTGGTCCATTTCCCTGCTACATTTATATACCTATTTCATAATTACTGTTACTAACTCTTTGGTAACAGTAATCTTTGGATACCTTTACCTAGGTGTGCTACCCCTTAATCTTAGTGTATGAAAAAAATAGCATCCCTGCAGCTTGTATGAAGATAAAATAAATAATACCACTTCTTTGCCCAAAAAGCTCTGAGACTAATTGAGCACACAAAGCATTTCAGATACAATCATACAATTTATTTATTTAGTGTGTGTGTTGGTTATAAAGATCTTATCCTACAATCTTTGAAAAAATGTTATCTATATCTTGAGAAATAAAGAATCTTCCCCAGCAAACCTTTCCTCCTTGATTTTTTTATTCTTTTAAATTGCAACCTTAAATTAGAAGCTTAGGAGAGAAATGTTTCTTTCAATAGGTAATTTTTGCCTCAAACAAATGTACTTGGTTCAGTTATTCCTGGATTTCTTCCTTAATTTCTGAGCAATCCAGCTGCTGTTTTCTCTGTTTGTCTGGAGCATATCTGATAGCAGTGAGCCCAATGGGGTTCTTAAAGAGGTCCATCTGTTCATATATTTTAACAACAACAACAAAAGCTAGATACAGAAACTATTTTAATGCTTACAGAATCTTATAGGCTCTATTGTGGCTGGAATTTGGGGGGGGGGGTTGTCTGTTATCTTAGTTTCATCCTATGGCTTTGTTTTCTTTCCCATTATTGAGTCAGTGGGAGAGGTCAAAGTTGAGGCTTGACTATTGGGTGATTTGAATGAGATGGAGCGAGAACTAACAGTCTGCTTCTGTAATATCATAGGGGTAGGAGGGTCTTCTATGCACACATCAGGCTGTGCTCTATAACCCAATTTTCAGTTAAGAGATGGTTTTAGTAAACACATTTCCATCTGGCTCATGGAGGAGCTGTTATGTCCTTCTCCATTTCCCTCTGATCTGTTTGAGAGGGGATTGTACTCTCTGCTATAAAGTTCTCTCCCCTACATTGTCCTATAGGGGAGGGGTAGGCAATTAATTTGCCTAGGGAGCCAAATAAAAAACTGGGACTATTGTGGAGGGCCACTGCTGCCCCCACTGCCGCTGCCCTGCTCCCAAAGCCACAGCTGCACTGCTGCCCTCCCAACCCCCACTAATGCCACTGGCCGGACTGAGACTGCATGTGGGCCAGATGAGACCACAAGCCATAAAATGCCCAAGCCATAAAATACCCAAGTAACTGAGTATTACTTAAATTGCCCATGGACAAGTTTTCATCCCTATGTCTGAACCTATCATTTCACTCAATTTCTATTTGTGGTACCAGTTGATGAGATGGTAGCATTTGCAGTCATGATGGTTTTGGTTGCTAGAATTATGTTGTTACTTGGTACTGTCTGACCACTTGGCCCCCACTTTCCAGAAAGCTCTCATCCTGCTTCTTGCCTGTATTGTTCAAAGATGTATGTCTACCACTTCTGAATGAGCAATTGTGGTGTTGGACTTGATGTTTGCAGCTTTCAAGAGAACTTTCAGCTCCCTCCTCCAGCTCAGGGGGGTGGGGAGGGGGGCAGCAATAGCTCTGATTCTTTATCTTCCAAAAGTGGACTAAAGTCAGAATAGTTGAAAAACAGAACTATGTCAAGAACTTTATTTCAAGAACTATTTTAAAATAACTATTTTATTATTTCTATTACAAATTCAATCAATATCATAGAGGAAAGATGCAATATAGTATCAACAATGTTATGATGGTAATATAGAACTAGCCAATTAAGTATTAAGTATCCGATCTAATTAGTGTAACGCAATAGGAATACATTACAGAAAAGTAAACTAAAGCAACATAATTAAACAAAGGGGACTGTTTGAACTAGTCTCAGTTTTCATGTACTTAAATTATAAAAAATGTAAATTTAGCATTACATCTTAATTGTCCATTAAATTAAGTTGTTATAAAATAAAATGTGTTAAATGTCCTCTAAGTTATTCACAAGCAACAAGATCTATGCCATGAAGTTATAAATTTGTTTGAATTCTGGAAAATATGTATTTATTACCAGCTGCATAAATAATCTAGCTATGGAAACTTGTAGCACAGAGTTCCCCAATGTTTCCAGCTTTGCAGACCGGCAGGGAGGGTGAGGGGATAGTTTTGCATGAGTAGTAGGCAAGCATGTGCACACACAGCTCCATTTGCATGAGCGGCAAGCAGGCGTGCCTGTTCTCACCCAAATGGAGAGTGCATGCAAGTACTTCCCCACTGCTTGTGCAAATGAGGCCCGGTTGCAATCCCCTCATTGCCCACTAGTGGGCCACGGCCCACAGGTTGAGAACCCCTGCTGTAGCAAAATATTCTCAAGACAAGTGATGCTGTGTTTTTTTTCCTTCAATGGTTAATAGATAATTGATATCTATATTCATCAGTCATCCTACTGCTCTATATTGTCTGGTCAGATTAAGGCAGGGGTGTCAAACTGGCAGCCCACAGGCCGAATGAGTCATGTGCAGGCCATGCCCACCCCAGCTCCGCGAATGGGAAAAACATCGCGAAACGTCACATGACGGCAATGTGATCCGGCGAGTTTGACACCTGTGGATTAAGGCTTCAAGGAAAAATATACAAGGAAGAACTTAGTCACATGAAAACCACGATAGTCTTTTTAATTCAAATGTTTAAAATTGCAATATTTGTACAAATTTATATTTCTACTAAATAATTGTACTCAGATTTTTTTAAATAGATCAGATTCAACAAATAATTAGCAAAAAAAAATTAACACTGTTTTATTTATGTAAAGTGACATGTAAAATCTGTAGCTTTTCAGGTTGGTTCATATGTTTCTATAATGTACTAAACAAGCAATTTTACTGGAATTGGCTTGAATATTTTGTAGGTTGTTTCTGGTATAGAAAAATACTTTTGGGTGAAATACAATTTTTAAAAAATGGTATTTTAAAATAACAAAATACAATATAATTACTTCCAACATTAGTAAAAGCAAAGAGATCACAAAAGTATATCCAATTTAGCCATTTAGCTAATTCAAAGACAAGCTGAGTTATAAACGATTGTACAGGGATTTCAGTCCTTTAATGAAGAAGACATGTCATTCTGAATAAACTGGAGAATTATGGCATGCATTCCATTCTTTTGTGCATATGTTCTCTGAGATAGAACTAAAGATAAATACTGTGTGATATTTAGTGAGGCTATATTCCAAATTCAAATGAACTCCAAGGCAAATCCAAGGCAAGTCAGAGCAGAATGTAATCAATTCAAGAGGAGCAGATATTTCTAACTGGCCTATACAACTTATTTTTTTCTAGGTTAGGCTGTGATATGAAAAACATGGAAGAGTAGATTCAATAGTTTTAGGATTCAGAGACAAAAGAAGTACACCACAAGATGATTATTGTTTCCAATTTATAAGGAGTTAGGACAAAAAGGACTGCTTAAATATCTGAGATGTGGATGCAGAAAATTCTTTAAATGTAGATTTCTACTGAAATGTCTACACTGGACGAACAGATTTTTTAAAAAGGGCTTGGTGACATTGCCAATTATATTTACAATGTAAGAATAGAACACACAAGTACATTATAGAAGGTGGTAAAGGAGAAGAAGGAATCCTGTAGCAAGAATAAAGGTTCCAGGATGAATCAGATCAAACAATATCCTGAGCAATACAATATGGAGCAGCATGGTAATAAAACTTAAACACAGACTCTAGAAAGTCATGCAACTCTGCTAGATAGAAATATTTCTATATCTTTAAAATAGGTAGCCTTAAGATACATACAGTATCATTCCATTGGGAGTAGACTGACAGAAAATGTCAGTAATGAAAGGAATAAAATAAACAAAACATGGACAAAAATAAGTTACCAAAAATATCCCACTGATTCATTAATATTATTCTATGATAAAAAGTGTGATGTTTAGAAAGTCATTAGCATAACAATTTTTAAGATTGAATGATACAAAAAGAAACAATATAATTTTGTGCAAATATGTTAAAATGGTTCCTACCATTGCAAAATGAATGGAATATGAATGCTTTTTCTTGAATCTGAGGAATTCCAATGTTGCTCCACTAATCTTATTAGTCATCACTCTTCAAGTCCATGATGCATTCCATGCATTTTATCTGATCATTTTTATGTTTCCTTTAATATTGAAACTGTACAGAAAAGACAACAGAATTATGAAAAGTGAGTAAATAGTATAAGGCCACTCATAAGTACTTCTTAAAGAAACTACTGCTTAAACTGAATTCTGAATATTTTCTCACATTTATACCATCTCTTTAAAAATAGCCTCAAAAGAAAATGCCAGTTTCTTAAGACACTTGGAAATACGTGACCATAAAACGGAATTGACAGACTTAACCTTTACTTACTGCCTATTAAGTATGTTCCAAAGCACAAATGTACTGTATAAAAATGCACTACAGAACTGTGTACATGCTAAATGACCAAAAACATTGAATTATGCTCGATTGAATAAAAGCTCTAGGTAGTCCCAAATTAGTAAAGTTCAACTGTTTTAGGAAATGTTAAAAATGCATAATGATCACATTTTTCTTCTTTGACAATTTCAATAATTTTACTCCAATTGCCATTTTTTTGATTAAACAGTTGTCACAGACAGACAAAAATACATTTAGATTCCCTTAATCTATACAGAAAAGTATCCTAGATGCCTTGGTAATAGTACCACCACAGTAACTATTCTGAGAAATCCTTGTGACAAAGATAGTTTAATTTTCAATGTCATATGTATTGTGCACAACTTTGATTTTGGAAGCTTTGATATCAGATTATTTGTTGTTCTCTCCAAAGAATGTATTATCCATGCAATGTATCTTTTTTAAAAAAAACCATACCCTTTCAAATATTTACATTGCACCAAAATGAAAGGGAATTATTTCAATTACACCCTGAGCCAATTTGCAATGCTCCAGATATCCACAACTCCTATTTATTCCAAATCAAATCCAGCAAAATAGCTAGGAAGTTGGATATTGTAGTTAATACCACATAAAAGGCTCTTAATTGGAGTATAAGTATCTATATGTTCACACCATCGTTGCATTTCTATAGGAGAAATAAATTAATACAGATCAATTCATATTACAGGTAGTCCTTGCTTAGCGACCACGCATTCAGTGACCAAAGTTACAACGGTGCTATGTGTAGGGGTCTTCAAAGTTGCAGCCATTAGTGTCCCTGTGGTGAGGCATTGCTAAATGAGGCCTATGTGTACTTATATAACCACTGTTCATTAGCTAGCAATCTTCACAAATTCAACAGTAAATCAATTTATGACCAAATTTCATGTTCCTGACAACAAAAGTTCTTTGTGTGAAACTAATTAAGGGCTGGTCAATTTCAGGAAGAAGGGCAGGGCTAGAAAATTCTAATCAACTAATTAAGGACCGGGCTTGTTAAATTGCAGTTAGCATTATTCCAGGAAAAACTACACTGGAGAAGAGCAGCTCAGGAATTCAGATACTGTAGTTTGTTTAAGCAATCTCTCTGTTCTGTGAAAGGACAAAAAAAAAAGGGAGGTGTCAGACATGGGACACTGTACAAGAGAACTTCATCTGAATGGCATGGAGCAACCAGTGATCTTCGAAGCATCTCTTTTGGTCATTTGATTACTTAACAATTCACTTAACAACCAAGTCGTTGGAATGGAATGTGGTCACTAAATGATAGAAGGGATACTGGAGATATGTACTTAACAAAATTACTTAGAAGTAACACAATGGAACTTATATGGGGTCATGCTTACTGAACCCAGAAAAATGTTATTGAGTTTTATATTTCTTTACCCCATTCCTAATATAAAACTCCTCTAATCTTACCTCATCCCTTTTTTGTTTTTACTTATGGAAGAATAAAAAATACAAATGTATGCATGAAAGAAAGAAAGGCATGTTACACATAAACATAAGGCATCAACTAATTGTATAAATGGTTTCTTTACATCCTTCAATTTTAGTTTTTGTTTTGCAATAACCTCTGGCTAGTGTGTACATGTGTCTTAAAATACATGTATCTTTATAATGATGTCACATTTATTTGGGAGAAAACTCCAGGATTGGTTTCAATTAATTAGCAACTTTAAGAAGGAAAACTGGGCATTCCCTCCCCCCACAAAAAAAATCCACCCCAGTAATGATTGCTTTGATACTACTTGTCAAATATACTACTCAGTTCTTGATAGTATTTTTGGAATATATTCTAGCACAATTTTTATTATTAGTTTTTAATAACCTAATATTACTTATCTATAATAGTCTTATCTATTACAGTTAATATGCCCAAAATTCTAGTGACTAAAGAATTTGATTGTTCCGATCTTTGGAGTATACTGATAAATCACATATAAAGCAGAGTTCTACTTGAAATTCTCAGTAACCTCATCTGACCTGCAATATGCTGCATATTGATCAAGGTTTATAAACAGTAACATCTCAAACTGACAAAAATAAGTCCAGTTGCCAAGACTCAATTCTAGACATTTCTACCTGGATGATTGAGAATCTTCTTCATCAACATTTATAAACAGAACTTTTCTTTCACTAAGGCATACTGAAACATCAATTCATATTGCATGTAGTTTAGGTAGAAATCAGTGAGTACTTGCACATTCTATTAACTCATATTTTCTAAGCATGATTTGTTAATTAAGCCACAAGTGGCTGCTTTGAACAATATACAAAGCCATAAATAATATTTTATAAATCATAAGATCTGGGTCACATACTACATGGATCCCCAACCCCCGGGTCGCAGCTCACTACCAGGCCATGGCCCATTCAAAACCGGGCTGTACAAGCAGCTGGTTGGTGCACACATGTGCACAGCTTGACATGCACAAGCAGTGGGCCAATGCGCACGTTGCTCAACTTGCACATGCCAGCCACCGCTTGCACAGGCTGGTTCCCCTCTCTTCCCCTGCTGGGCTGCCAAGCCGTAAAGATTGGGGACCGCTGACATACTGCATCATGCCAAAAAGTAACCAACTGCCTTGTGCTTAATTTATGAACCCAGCCAGTACATCACTTGAAATGATGCCATTGCAGCCATTATAGATGTAATAGAAACACTAAGCTAAAGGGAAAACAGATCTTTATATTCAGTTCAAGCTACTGTAAACTAACGTTGTTTTTAGATAATTATCCTTTAAAATAGCTCATATGTTTTAAAGAAAATAAACATAGACTCGGTTGTGAAGCTTAAAATACTAAAAAAAAATACAAGGAAGGGATAGTGAAGAGAATGGACGTTGTTCTTACCTGAACGTCCCTTTTCTGGGCACTGCGTACACTATCCATTAATGGGTTAACTTCTTCAGCCTTTGGCAATAACTGAGTGAGAGCTCAATTTCCCTTTCCTGTTGCCCTGCCACGCCCCTCAATCCCATGATCCCCAGTCTGAACGAAGTTATGGCAGACCACACCGTGATAGGTAAGCAACATAACTTTAATGAAACCAACTGTAAACAACAATAACACTACTGGTCAGAAGCCAGCGAGAGGGGGAAAAGGGGAGGGTATGGATAGTGTACGCAGCGCCCAGAAAAGGGACGTTCAGGTAAGAACAACGTCCATTTTCCTGTGCGCTGCTCCCACTATCCATTAATGGGATATACCCAAGTTTAAACCCCATGGGCGGGAAGTTGAGTGTCTCCAGAGTCCTCCTCTGTCACCACCGTCTGCAGTACTCTACGGCCGAAGGACGCCTCAGCGGAGCTGTAGGCGTCTATCTTATAATGGCGGATGAAGGGCGTCACCGATGACCAGGTCGCTGCTCTGCAGATATCTGCCACCGACGCTTGCGTTGCCCAGGCCGCCGATGTGGCCGCGCTGCGTGTGGAGTGTGGGAGAATCTTTCCGGGAGGAGTTTTAGAGTTCAGCTCGTACGCCAACGCGATACAGGCCTTAATCCACCTGCTCACCGTGGATGCTGAGATCTTCAGTCCCATGGAGGCCGGGTTGAAAGACACTAAGAGTGCCTCCGTGTGTCGGAAGGCCGCTGTCCTGTTAATGTAGATGTGCAGGGCGCGGCGGACATCGAGGGAATGCCATTGTTTCTCTCTGCTGTTGCGTGGGCAGGGGCAGAAGTCCGTTAGGATGAGTTCCTGGGCGCGGTGGAACCAGGAGTTCACCTTGGGGATGAAGGCCGGATCCATCCGCAAGACCACCGTCGTGTCTCTGAAGATGCAGAGATCCTTCCTGATTGAAAGTGCTGCTAACTCCGAGACTCTTCTGGCTGAGGTGATGGCCAGCAGGAATGTCACCTTGAAAGATAAATGTTTGATGGCAGCTGAGCCCAAGGGCTCGAATGGGGGGCCCGTTAGGGCCCGGAGCACCAACGGGAGGTCCCAGGTCGGGTACCTGTGCACTGTGGGGGGGCGCAAGTTCTTGGCGCCGTGAAGGAACCCTTTGATGCGCGGGTGATGGGACAGCGCTTGGTATGGCAGGCAAACGATGACTGTGGAGAGAGCCTCTGTCTGGTGTCTCAGTGTCGCTGGCGCCAGCCCTTTTTCCAGACCTGACTGCAGGAATTCAAGGATGTTCTGGACCGTTGCTGATGTTGGGTCCTCGTGGTGCTGGGAGCACCAGCGGCAGAACGCCCGCCATGAGGCCTCATAAATGTGAGTCGTGGAGGGCTGCCTGGCGGCCTGGATAGTATTTACTACCCCATCTGATAGCTTGTCTCTTTTCAGGATGACCCTCTCAAACGCCAGACGGTCAATTGTAGCCACTGAGGCTCTGGATGACTGACCGCCCCCTGGCAGAGTTCCACCTGGTGGGGGGGGATGTGCCAGGGCTGCCCCACGGATAGCGCCACGAGGTCGGCGTACCACGGTCGTCGCGGCCAGTTGGGGGCCACTAGGAGAAGGTCGGCCCTCTCGTCCAGCAGTTTTCGGATGAGGCGAGGAAGAAGGGGAATCGGTGGAAAGGCGTAGAGTAGGCCCCTGGGCCACCTGCATCGTAGGGCATCGTGGTCCTCCGCCTGTGCTGATGGGTAGCGGGATATGAAGCGGGTCAGCTGAGCGTTTTCCGGGGTCGCGAAGAGGTCCACCTCCGGCATCCCGAAGCGGGCGCTGAGCTCCCGAAATAGGCGCGGGTGTAGTTGCCACTCCGCTGGGTCTATCAGTTCGCGGCTGAACCAGTCCGCCCTGACGTTGGTAGCTCCCGAAATGTGCTCCGCCCTGATCGACAGCAGGTGAGACTCCGCCCAGGCGAATAGGGCCTCGGACTCGAACATCAGCGCCCGGGACCTCGTGCCCCCTTCTCTGTTGACGTGTGCTTTTGCTGCAATGTTGTCTGTGCGGATCAGAACATGCTGGCCTTGGACTGCTGTCTGGAACTGACGTAGCGCCAGCCTGATTGCTCGGAGTTCCAGGAGGTTGATGCTACTGAGTCTTTCGGTCCTGGACCATTGGCCCTGGGCTACCAAATGGTGCAGGTGGGCACCCCAGCCCCGCAGACTTGCATCTGTGGTTAGTGTGAGTCTGTCCGGGTCCAGAAAGTCGCTGCCCTTGAGGAGTGCGGGGGACTTCCACCATCCGAGGGAGAGACGGACCTGGGATGGTATGGTTACCTTGCGCTTCAGGTTGGTCTTGCCTGCTCTCTGAAATGGCAGCAGGAACCATTGGAGGGACCGCGAGTGTCTGCGTGCCCACGGAACAATACCGAAGCAGGATACCATCTTCCCGAGGAGTGATGCTAGTTGAACCAGGGGAACTCTCCCTCCTTCTGAGACCTGCTGGATTAGGTCTCGAATGCTCTGGATCCTCTCCTGGGAGAGGAACACCTGGCCCTCGACCGAGTCTATCTCCGCCCCCAGGTGCTGGAGCCGTGATGCCGGTTGTAGCTGGCTTTTCTCGAAGTTGATGGAAAAGCCATGGTCTTGGAAAGCCCGCAGGACTCTTTCCATATCCGAGGTCGCCTGGTCGAGTGACGACGAGAGGATCAGAATGTTGTCGAGGTAGCAAAGGAGGCGCACTGGAATGGAGTGGAGTGTGGCTGCTACCACCGCTACTAACTTGGTGAATGTGCGGGGCGCCGACGAGAGCCCGAAGGGCATTGCGCGGTACTGGAAGTGCTGGCCCGCAAACTCGAATCTCAGGAAGCGCCGGTGACTGGGATGGATCGGCACATGAAGGTAGGCCTCCCGCAGGTCGACAGACTGGAGCAGATCCCCTCTCCTTACGCCCGCTAGTATCGACTTGAGGGAGTGCATTTTGAATCTGCGATACTTTACCGACCGGTTTAGTCGTTTGAGATTCAAAATGGCTCTCCAGCCCCCCGAGCTTTTGGGTACGAGGAAGAGGGTCGAGTAGAAACCGGAGCCCTGCTGATTGTGGGGTACCGGTTCTATAGCTCTTATTTCCAGCAGGTGGGCGATCTCCTGCGCCAGAAGGTCTCTGAGTTCCTTGGACTGTGGGACCGGGCAACGTACAAAGCGACTGGGTGTAGGGCCGGAGAATTCGATGGAGAGCCCTGAGGAAATCGTGCGCTGAATCCACGAGTCCTCCGTTGATCGGGCCCATTGCTGGTGGAAGAGCTGGAGTCTCCCGCCGATGGGCCCCACAGCCCGGGCGTCACTTCCCCCTCCTGGCAGTCTTGAAGCCGGCCCCGCGAAAGGGTCGTTTAGCTTGTTGGGGTCGGCCACGGTCTCGGAACTGAGATCTGTCTTGGTGTCTGCCAGTGCTCTGGAAGTGGGAGCGCTGTGGTGGGGGGCCTCTTGGCCCTGCGCTGGACCGAAAGGGCTGCTGGTAAGAGTACGGTGTGTATCTGCGGTCCTGCCGCCGGTACGCTGATGGGAGCACCTTCCTCTTGTCTTTGTCTTCGACCAAGACTGGTTCTAAGGCCGCCCCAAACAAGTCTGGAGCCTTGTACGGGGCTGAGGCCAGCCTCCACTTGGCCTTAAGGTCTGCCTTCCAGGGGCGAAGCCAGAACAGCCTTCTTGCTGTAACATTCGATGCCAGGGATCTCGAAGCGAATTTGGCGGAGTTCAGGGATGCGTCCGCGGCATATTCGGTGGCGGCTACGATCTTATTTAAGTCCTGGTGCAGCCTAGTGTCTTCCGGGGGCAGCTTCTCCTGTAATTGGCGTAGCCAGATGAGGGTGGCTCTGTTGAAAAAGGAGGTCGCCGTTGCCGTCCTGATTGCCCACACTGCGGCCTGATGAGCTTTACGGAGGGCCCACTCTGTCCTTTTGTCCTCAGCTTTTAGCCCGTCCACAGCATCCGTGGACACCATCGATGAAGATGACAGGGAGGCGACCGGCTGGTCTACTGATGGAAGACTTAAAAGATCCTCCAGCTCCTGGGCCGAACAGTAGAGCTTCTTGTCCAGACTGCTCGGGGTTGTTAGCGAGCCTGGCTGCCCCCAGGGGTTCTGGATCACATCCGAGAAGAGCTGGGGGCAGGGAATACAGTCCTTTTCCTGCTTGGCGGACTTAGAGCGCGTCGTGGGGTCCCGCAGCTGAGGTACTAGGCGCAGCTGTGTCCCCAGGCACGCCCAAATTGGTTGTGAGGCGCGCCTTGTGCAGTAGAGATTTGAATAAAGCTGGGCGAAACAGGCCTGTGAAAGCCGGAGAATCTGGCGTCAGGCCCTCATCCTCTGACAGGTCAAAGGCCTCTGGGCCCTCCTCGGCTTGGTCTGAATCCTCAGACGAGGAAGACTGGGTATGCGCCTGTTGGTGCTGGGCCCGTGGGTGCTGGGGCGCCCCGTGCTTGTGGTTGGCGAGGGAGGCCCCCCGCGGCCTGTTGCCAGCCTGCAGCCAAGAAGGAGGACATAGCTGAGAGCATGGTTTGAAAGTCTAGCTGGCTGGGTGGTAAGGGCCCTTCTGGGGCGCGCAGGCCAGCTGCCGTTGGTGTGAATGTTGCCTCGGCCCCACGGTGGCGCCAGTGAGGTGGGTCCGATAAGGGTATGTCTGGCAAGGAGCAGGATGCTCCTCAAGGCCGAGGAAATTCCTGGTTGAGGCCGGTTGTGTTCGGGGTTGCCGGTGTTAGGGCCAGTTCCGCCAGACTCGTGATGGCAGGGCCCGCCTCCGTGCGTGCCTGGGGTGAGGGGCTAGGAAACCCAGGCCCTTGGATTGGTGTTGCCGCTCTCTCCTTCTGTGCTTTGGCACAGAGGCGCTCTAAGGTTTTATGGCGTCTTGCCGCATCCTTATCCTGGATCTGGGGCGTCTTTTCCCCCCGGTCTTTGTGATGAGAGGACCTCTTTTTGGAATGCTTTTTGGATTTGGACTCCTTGTGAGGGGGGCTTGCCTCAAGCTCCGGGTCTGATGAGAAGGGTGAGTCTGACAAGGCCATGGTTGCCATCTGTCCCTCTTAGCCGGCTTGCTGTTTGCGCTTTAACAGCAGCCACCCGCAGAAATGGGGCTGCAGCAGCTAACCTCGTGAGGAGGGCCTGCAGATGATGAGGGCCTCTGAGATCCAATGAGGGCGGGGCTAGCCCTATTTGAATGAAGACAAGATGGCGGCCCGGGGATCCACCTCTAAAGCTGGAGCACGTGGCTATGGAGCACGAGGGCTGGAGGAGCTGCGGTCTCACAGCGGCGGCCCGAGGGTCCTACCGCCTGCCGCGCTCAGCCCGAAGCAGCCCTAAGGGCTCTGGTAGCAAGGAGGAGGAGGGGGGGCTGTTTGCCTCACCGCGCTGCTCTCCTCTGCTCCGCGTGCGTTGCGCCGGGGTTGGGAGGCTGCGGACTCACAGCGGCGGCCCGAAGGTCCTACCGCCTGCCGCGCTTTCCCCGATGGGCTCCTGATAGCGAGGGGAAGGAGGGAGGGGTGGCTTGCCTCACCGCCGTCTGCTCTCTCTCTCCCTCGTCGATCTTCCGGGCGGCTGCTCCTCTCGCCGCTGCGAAGCTGCCGCTTGCTCTCCCCCTCTTGCTGTTAAGGGGGAGGCCGGCTCTCTCTCTCTCTCCCAGCAAGTTGGAGTCGGCGTGAATCAGGAGCCTGCGGCGAATGCGATGCGTGGGCGGCCGAAACGATCACCGCCGCCCAGCTGATGAGCCGATCTTCGCTTCGGCTTGAAGCAGGGAACCGAAGTACAAAAAAATAAGCTACTCAAAAATAAAGAAATAAAACCCTGGGAAAGGGAAGGAAATGGGCTTGGAAGCCTGAGCTCAAAAGGTCACTTCAGTCTTTGCCAATAACTGAGTGAAGACTGGGGATCATGGGATTGAGGGGCGTGGCAGGGCAACAGGAAAGGGAAATTGAGCTCTCACTCAGTTATTGCCAAAGGCTGAAGAAGTTAACCCATTAATGGATAGTGGGAGCAGCGCACAGGAAAAACAGTGGAGGCAATGGAGAAAAACTTTTCAAGACTACAAGTAGTTCTTACAAACTGTCACAATTATGATCAGCCCACCCAAAAGCTATTTATGATCCTGTTTTGACATTCTGACATCCAGGATACTCCCGTGATCATGTGACTGCATTTTGGGTGCTTGGCAACTGGTCTGCATTTACAGCTGTTTGCAGTTCCCCATGGTCACATGGCTGATTTTATTTTTATTGCAAACAATGGATTCACTTAACAACAGTGCTGTTTGAACACCACTTTGTTAACACAAAAAAGGTTGCAAAATTGAGTCTAGTCATATGATAACCCACTGTATGAGTGAATTTGTAGGCTCAATTAAGGTCCTAAATTGAGGACTACCTATAGTAGAGATGATGATCTTTAAACAATTTTATCTAGAATGGATCAAGTTGATATTTACTAGCTAAGGTTCTTACTTTAAATACTAACTACTTTTCCTTTTTTTCCCTTGAGAAGTGAGGTTAGGAGTCCCCCCACCTTTTTTTTCCTAGTCCAAAACAGGCTAATTATTAGGAGTCAGTATTCTGCCTTAATGGGGTTGAGGAAAGCTTTCTGTCAATGCTATTTTCTTTGGCTGAAAGGGTTTTCTCTATTTCCTATGATATTCTTCAAGAGAGGTCTGGCCATAGTGTCTGAATTGACATTGTTTCTTTTCAAATTGACAAAGCCTACCTTTCAGCTCTTCAGTGCTGGCAAAGGGGAAAGCAAGTTAACTTGAGACTTCTAACAGCTCTTTTTTGCTTCTATGTGCTGCATTAAACACAAACGTAAATACAAGAAGACTATGCCAAACCAATTTTGGAATGGAATGGAATAGCCGAGTTGGAAGGGACCTTGGAGGTCTTGTAGTCCAACCCCTTGCTGAGGCAGGAAACCCTAAATAATTTCAGACAAATGGTTGTCTAAGCTCCTCTTAAAAATTTTCAGTGTTTTGTATTGTTATAAAAAAAAAATCAATAAAGGTATATTCCTGTAATCAGAAGTTGAGCTTGACAACCTTTACAAAAAAGTGGTCAATGATTAGGTTTCCAAAGATATACATGATTAATGAAGAATCAGATGATTATTTAGTACTGAGGGAACCAATGGAATTGATCATCAAATTCACAGTTCAAGTAAAAGTGTACCATGGTAATTCATTTGAAACTATGCTGAATTTTCAGGTAAAACAAGCTATTTAAAACCATTTGATAAATGATTTTAAAATGGAAGCGCAACTTTTAAAATAGCTTTGCATGAAATTAAGCACTACTTTCTAACAGTTTCATTCTTATCAAGTTTTTAAGACTTAAAAGTTACAATTTGTCAAAATTCATTGTGTAGATGTTAGCCTTACACATATCTTAATTGTTTATATATTTACACAATAAACTGAGGCTAATCCTGATCATATGTAAAAAGGACTTTTATTAGCAAAAGTAATATAATGTAATTCATTACATTACTTATTGCAATATAAATGTAATAAGCCAAATTAATGTTTACATCTTTTTATTTCTCATTCGTAGGAATATATAAACTATGACTAAACAAGATACCCCTACCCTATTTACTCAGAAAAATTCTATTATATTATTACTTCTCAACCACATTTGCCCAGTGTTTTATCAGAATACATACAGTATATGCTATAGTGCACTGCAAGATCAACTTTGCATGCAGGATCTTAATTATATCCACAATCAATCATCACAATGTTATTTAAAAGAAATTACTAGGATAAACAATACATTCATTATTGTGGGCTGTACACTTTTGCAAGTATGATCTATCTTTAAGATCTATTTTCATTAAATAAGAGACTGATTGGTATATCTTGTTGCTTATGAACTATGGTATTAATTTTTTAAAATTTTATTTTCAATTATTTTTCATTTATTTGGAATTCTTATAATGGATTTTTCTTTAAGTTTTGTCTAGAAACCCAAGTGAGGACTACTAAGATTTCATCTACAGTGGATATAGAAAGTGTACACACCCTTGTTAAAATGTCAGGTTTTTTGAGATGTAAAAAATTAATTAAAATGACTCTGATCAAGCCCATATAAAATTCAGTTGTTCTAGTAGAATTTTTCTGACATTTATTCAGATGCCTGTTACAGCAAAAGTCATGGTCTGCATTGCAAACAGCTTAAAAAGCATCCAAGAGATCTCATTGTTGGAAGGTATCCATCAGAGAAGGGTACAAAAAATTTTCAAAGGCACTGGATATACCATGGAATGCAGTGAAAACAGTCATCATCTTCAAGGACAGAAAATATGAGACAATAGTGACTTTACCAAGAACTGGTTGTCTCTCCCAAATTGATGAAGCAACAAGAAGTCTGGTGAGAGGCTGCCAAGAAGCCTATAGCCACATTAAAAGATCTGCGGGAATTTCTGGCAAGTACTGATTGTGTTCTACATGTGACACTAATCTTGTACTTCTAGGCTGTAGGGTAGGGTGGCAAGACGGATGCCTTTTTTTACAAAGAAAAACATCCAAGCCCAGCTATGTTTTGCAAAAAGCTAGACAAAAGCTGTTGAAAAAGTATGTTATGGTTTGGTGAGACCAAGGTGGAACTTTTAGGCCCTATTTCCATATTTAGGCCATATATGTTGGCCATAATTCCAAAAAGTATGTTTGGCACAAAAACAATGCTGCACATCACCAGACGTATACCATACCCACAGTGAAGCATGGTGGTGGCAGCAATATGCTTTGGGGCTGCTTTTCTTCAGCTGGAACTGGGGCTTTAGTTAAGGTAGACAGAATTATGAACAGTTCCAAATATCAATTTTGGCATAAAACCTTCAGTACTCTACTAAAATGCTGAAAATGAAGAGGAATATCATCTTTCAAGATGACAACAACCGAAAGCATACATCCAAATCAAGAAAAAAATGGCTTCACCAGAAGAAGATCAAACTTTTGGAATGGCCCAGTGAAAGCCCGCAGTCCAGGCCTGAAAATCTCTGGGATGACCTGAAGAAGACTGTGCACAGGAGATGCCCTCACTATCTGACATATTTGGAATACCTTTGCAAGGAAGAACGGGCAAAGATTCTCAAGGCAAGATGTGCCATGTTGATAGGCTCCTATTCCAAAAGACTGAATGCTGTCATAAAATCAAAAGGTGTTTCAATGAAGTATTAGTTTAAGGGTGTGCATCTTTATGCAACCATGTTATTTTAAGTTTTTTTTATTATTCCCCCCTCCCCAAAGAAGATTGCAATTTGATTTTTTTGTTGTTGAATAGTATAGCTTATATATTAAAGATGGAAAAAAAACGTGAAATCTTCGTCTGATTGTTTTACATCTCAAAAACCTGCATTTTACTGGGTTTACCAGGCATTTCACCATTAATATAACATATAAGCTATAGACTTTCTACATCCACTGTAATTCCGATATAGTGGAATTGAAGTTGTATAATTTACTACATTAAAATACATTGTGGATTTTTATGTTCATGTTGTGTAGAACAGGAAATAAAGCCAACAATGAATAGATTTGGAAAACAATTGTGTTTGATGTTCACAAAGAATGGAAAAATATGTTTTGGACATATGACAACTGTACAAAAATAAATGACAACAGAAGCAGCTAAGGCAGAAAGCAGTGGCTGTATATGGGAAACAAAATTTAAGAAAGCAGGTTAAAGGAAAGTAGAAGTTTGAGACATTTTAGAACAAATGGCTGAAGAAGAAAAAAACAGAATAAAAAATATGGAATAGGAAGTAAAAATACATATAGATTTGCTTGCTAAAAAGCATGGAGAAACGGGTAGACCTTGACTTATGACTGGATGCTTAGCAACCATTCGAAGTTATGATAGACCCCATTCCCCAAAAAGGTACTTTAGATCGGGTTCCAAAGTTCCAGCAGCACCCCACTACATTTATGCCCATTTGTACTATCCTGTGGTCACATGATCATGATTTATGACATTTTTGCCAAAAACTAGCATTCACTTCTGGGTTTTGGCAAAAATACTCCAGAGTGAACAGCGGGTTCACTTAACAACCACAGTTTCACTTAACAAGGATGGTAATTAGCTTAATGACCACAGCAGAAAGAGGTTGTAAAATTGGGTCTGTCATGGTTTTAAGTCAAGGATTATCTGTACAACAGAAAACAGAAGCAATAATAAAAGCTTCAGGTGAGATGGCAGAAGAAACTAAATGACTGCTGTTAAGAAAGGGGAATGCCAGGAAAAAAGACAGAATAGTTAAGTACAGTAGTTATTGAGGATACAGAAAATAGTACAAAATAGGAGCATATGAGTTTGAAGGAGAGAAAAAAAAGATTTCTTGTAAGGAGAAGCATTACATTTAATACTAAAAGAAATTATTTCTCCAGATAATGTCAAGCAATCACATTAAGTATAAATGAAAGAAAAAGGTCAAATTGGTAAAATAAGATGATGATGAAAAGGACATTGAAATAAGAAAAGAAAAAAAAACACATAATTTAAAGGCTATTTAAAAAGTACAAGATTGGATGAATCAGTCCTAAAACCTACTCTAGTAAAATATCATTTTTCCTATTTTTCCCCATGAGACTGAAAAAGTAATTTTTACAATTCCACAATGGACAAAAACTAATTCCATTTCAAGTATTTCAATTTCACTTGGAAAAATGAATATGGGGAGAATTTCAATATGGAGACAAGGAAATTAGGAAATCTAAACAAGAAGCAGCTATTCATGGTGATGGTTATGTAAAATTGGAAGAAAGAAAAAGAAAAGAAAAAGCAACAGCTAGTACAGCAACACAAATAACTGGTAGGAAATAAAATTGTGATAACTGATTGTTTACCAAGACAGGATATATAAAAGGAATGTATTTTGTGATGGGGGAAAATTCCATTTTTCTTAAATCTTTTATCCTACAAGGATAGCAGAGATAAGCTTTCATTATAAATACGTGATGAAATGATAGACTATTATTATAGCTGGGCAATTCTTGTAAGACAAAGGTAGAATGTTGAGTCAATTTGAAGAGTGAGGGAGAGAAGACAGAACAGATGACAACCAGAAGACGAGAAATAACTGATATATATAAAATGAATGGAAATACTGACATCCATTGTGACAATCATTCTATAGTTCAGTAATTCTGTTGTAAAATTAAGACATTTTGTTGATGTACCCTTAAAGATAACAAATCATTTGGAATTGGGTGGCACCAAAATCAAATTAAATAAATACATTTCCAACACTATTTGATAATACATTGCAACCGTTATATAAAATACAGCTGGCCCCACCCTGACCATGTTAAAAAAATTTAGCTCTTCCTCTAGGCTTTGATAGTGGGTGTTGTATTTTTCAGTAATTGTTTTTTTTTCTGCTGGCATTTGTTTTTAATTGTACTTTATTTACTGTATAGCACCAAGGTTTATTGTTGAATGACTATGTACATTTTTAAATAAATATTCATAATTAATTGGTGTTGTATGGCTGTCAGGAGTCTTTATAGAATATGATGGCCTTTTAAATTTGACAAATGAAATTTATATAAATTTCACTTCTGAAAAATGAGTCAGAAATAGAAGCATTCTATCCAGTCTTGGGGCTGTTTCTATGTTACCAGATAGAAGAGTCTATAAAAGAAAGAAGATAACCTTGGGATTTTTAAGTTGGTATTATCATTTTTGGGCGGTGGTATCAAGTAGGAAATACAATTATTTATCCCTCAAATAAATAAGAGAATGAATTATGCAACTACTGATCAAATAAATCAAGTTTTTCTAACCTGCTGAATTACCAGTTCAGTTCAGTTAAATATGCATAAATAAAAAATCAGGCAGAATTCAATGAACTTTTTTTAATGAAACTCTTCCAGGTTTATACCTTCCCAATCTGTTCTAACATTCTGGATGTGGAAGATATGACAGGAGCTCTAAGAGGAAAGAGAATAAAGCTCCGTTACCCAAACTGACTTCTGCTTGCATAAAGTTGGACTCAGCTCTATAATTAATTCATAATCACCTTTATTTATTATATGGGCAACTTTCATACTGCCTACTCATAATGCTTGTAAGGGAATTAAATCTATACACTCATTCGGAAATACCGTTTTTCCCCGAAAATAAGACCCTGTCTTTATAATTTTTTGAACTCTAAAATAAGCGCTTGTCCTTATTGCCATGCACTCAAAAGCCCGATTGGGCTTATTATCAGGGGATGTCCTATTTTGGGGGAAACAGGGTATTAAAATTTGTCTTTCATGATAAAAAGGACTTCTCTTATGACCTCCTGTAGATTTTCACTTTCCTAAGGGATATGGATCATATGTTTACTAGAACACCTCTCTCTTAGACTAGAATATTCTAGGGGGGAAATTCTGTGTTGGTATTTTATAAAATGAAACACACACATGCATTCATTACTTATCATACTGCAATCAATAAAAAAAAGTTAAAGGAAATATCCAAAGCTCCCATGTGACATTTGAAATATTATAATATTGATTTTTCTGACTGTTGATATTAAGACTCTGGCAAGCATATCATTGATTAAATCTACTCAGAGCATACCTATTTGAGAATCAATTCCATTAATTTCAGTGTGACTTAGTTTTCAGTATGTGTATGGATGTAGTATGTCTATATATGTATACACACACACAAGCTGTACAATTTAGCTGAGGGGAGGGGAACAGCAGCATCCCAATTCTATAACTTGTTGAACCAGCATGCAACTACTGAAGACAAAGCATTAATTGTGCTCTATCAGAGTAACATTTTATTTTATTCATTTATCTAACTTAAGGCCACCCAATTGCAAAAGGACTCTGAGCAGGTTACAAAATATCAAAGATATAATTGAAACCCTATTAAAAAACAACATTATGAAACACAACTGCCTGGACAAAATAATAATTTAAAAATATCAACAAGATTCCTAATCTCAAACTTTGGAGCAATATTCAATAAATTTAGAAAATGCTACAGAAAAATTAATGTTTCAACATTAATTTTCATTAATGTTTATTATTTAAACATCTCAAATGTTTAAATAATAGATCATTAAAACAATATTTACTTCAAGATAAAGTACAACAAATAAAATAGATTTATGTTCTCCAGCAGTACTTCTGCATAACACAAGTGTTCATAAAAGAGATCAGTCCACATTTTTGTGTACAAGTTGCACAATGGAAATATGTTCTTAGTATGAAAGGGGAAGCAGATTATTGGATCAATCCAATAATTAAGTGGATTTTTTAAAAAAAGAAACCTGAAGCTTTAACTATAGTACATGAATATATTGGTAACATTTGTCTGGATCTTTCCTATGGAAATGCAGAACAGGAAAAGAGGCTGTTGCCAAGAAAACATCATAGATATTTTCATGTAGACACCAAGAATCCAACTTGATCAGAAGGAAAATTCACCTTAGCAGAAAAAAGATACTTACCATATTACATCTTAATCTCACCCTCCCTATTCAATTCCATGAGATTTCTAAGGAACAATTTGTAATTGCACCCACACAATAACTTTGCATAATGCCTATTAAAAGCCTTAGCCGCCCTTTACATACTTACAACATATACCAAAATATTTTAAAATGTACTTATAAATACCAAAAGTAAAAAAAAAATCCAAGTGGGTTTTACTTTTAACAAAAACCCAAAATCTATAAGTTCAAACTGAACAATTAAAATGTTTGGTTTGGAAATCCAAGTAAAACTACCTCTTTGAAACGAATTCATAATTCATATAAATAGGTGTCTCTGTGAGTAAGTTTTGTTATATGTGATTTGCAAAAAGAAACTGTTTCATTTAGATGCATAGTCCATAAAGACTACTAAGCAAGTAGGGTTTATGCTACATCATAAAATCTATTAAGACATCTTCACACAAGACTAGCAGCAAGCAGCAAAAATATGCCTTCAGACAATACAGGTAGTCCTCGACATACAACCACAATGGAACCCAAAATCTATGTTGTTAAGAGATACATTTGTTAAATGAGTTTTGCCCCATTTTACAACCTTTCTTGCCATAGCTGTTAAGTGAATAACTGCAGTTGATAAGTTAGTAACCAGGTTATTAAGAAATCTGGCTTCCCCACTGACTCTGCTTGTCAGATGGTCACAGAAGGGGATTGCGTGATCTTGGGACATAGCAACGGTCATAAATAGGAACCAGTTGCTAAGCATCTGAATTTTGATCACATTATTATGGGGATGCTGCGAAGGTCGTAACTCTGAAAAACGGTTATCAGTCATCATTTTTTTCAGCGCCATTGTAACTCTGAATGGTCACAAAATGAACTACTGTAAGTCGAGGACTACATGTATTGATACGTAAAATCGAATGCACTTTATTAACGTGCTTGCCTTGGCTTCTTTTAAAGAATTGTCTATTTTGTTGTTTGAAAAAAGCTCCAAAGACAATTGCTGCAAGGCACAGTATTGCAGAATAAAGTCTTTGGTATACTTGGCAAGTAGCATAGGAAACTCATTAGGACTGCGAGCCACGGCTCTGGCAGAATAATTCTTTTAGTGGCGCTTTTTGTTGTATCGAAGTCATCTCCCCAATCCCACCAGGTTAATTCACTAATCAATCAATCAATCAATCAATCAATGCAGCACGTATGGAATGCCACAGGCACTTCAGAAGTACCGTAGAAGCGAGAGGAACAGCGATGGTCCTGACAATTTTGCATCACTATTACTTGGGGGCAGGCAGAGCTTTGAAGGCAAGAGCTTTACAAGCTCGAGACCCGAAGTACGAATTTAGGAAAAACTTCAAGGTGCAAAAGCCAGACTGCCGACAGGGGGCGCCACAGCACCATGTGGGGACGAGGCGCCGCAAAGCGGCGGGGCGCCGTGCGATGCGAGGGGGGGGGAGGGAGAAGCCCAACGAAGACGCGCAAAACTCTTTACCAGGTCAAACTCCCCGCAGTGTTCAGCCCCGCCCCACACGCGTCGACACTCTTAAGAGGCTGACGCTCAAGTAACATACACAGACACACAAGGCACACAGACCGCACCGCCCATAGCCTCCCTCCCCCCCCACAAACTCCCCGCGTCCCGGTTGCCCGTTACCATTATTACCCATCACGCCCAGCGCAGCGCCGCCATCCTGACTCCGGTCAGCTCCCACGGGAACGAGGGCTGACCTCGCGAGAACTCCCTTCTCCACCCGCCCACCCTCCTTTGAGCACTAACATGGCAGAAGCGGCGCGCACGTGTCCGTCGAGTCGCGGATACAACAACCGCCCCCCCCCCGTAACGTGCTCGCCCGCGTACGGAGGAGTGGTCCGGGTCGAGGGAAGGGGAGGACGTTACCTGACGTCACACGCAGGCACCCCCCCCTCGACGTTCCCTTTCGGATTCGAACAGGCGCGCGAGTCGCGGCTTCCCCCCACCCCTCCCTCCTTCTCGTCCTCCTCCCCCTCCTTCTCCGCACGCGCAGATCGCACGGGAATATCCTCCCGCCACTCGCCTGCTCTTCACCCCCCCCCCCCCACTGCCCGTCCTAAAATGAAACCCCATCCGGGTCCTTTTGCCCCCCTCCCTGCGGCCCTTAAGGAGGAGGGGGGGGCTGACCTGGTTGCTGTGAGACCGAAAGCAGATCACGTCGGTGTCGAGGCGGACCTTTCTTTCTCTCGGTTCTTGGAGCCAGCCTGCCGTGCCACGCGTCAGCCTTTGGCCCCCCAACTACAGCGCCCGCTGGGCTCCCCTCAGCAGCAGCGGCGGCGGCGGCAGCTCCTCTTCCGCTTCCTCCCCCCCATATTCCCTGCGCAGCCCGCGGAAGAGGGGGGGGCGCTCCCTGCAGCTCCGCCTGCTGGTTCACTGAGGAAGGTGACGGGGCCTCCCTGAAGAGGCCGGAGGGTTTGAGGAGGGACGGCGGGATCCTGCCATCCGGCTGCCCTGCTCCGCTTCTCTCCTCGGAGAACAGCCTCACGAGGACCAACCGGCCTGGAGGGCGCTGCAGGTCCGGTCCTTGCCCTGGCGGGAAGCGGAGGAACCGAAGTTCGGGTTTCTGCCGGTGAATTCTCGCTAAGTAAACATCCCCCCCTTCACACACACACACACTTTTCAGATTTATATACTGCTGTAAACCAGCGGGCCTTAAAAGAACCTTTTCTACTGGCTGGGAATAATGGGCCTGGATGGCTTTAGATTGAAGAGCCCTGATTTTTAATACAGGTAGTCCTCGATTTACAACAGTTCATTTAGTGACCGAAGTTACAATGGCGCTGAATAAAGTGACTTGACCATTTTTCACACTTACGACCTTTGCAGCACCCTCCCCCACGGATCAAAATTCAGCCACTTGGCAACTGGTTCATATTTATGACGGTTCCTGGGGTCATGCGATCACCTTTTGCGACCTCCTGACAAGCAAAATCAATGGGAAAGCCGGATTCACTTAACAACCCGGTTACTAACTTAACAACTTCAGTGATTCACTTAACAACTGTGGCAAGAAATGTCGTAAGATGGGGCAAAACTCATTTTAACAAATGTCTCACTTAACAGCAGAAATTTTGGACTCAATTGTAAGTCGAGGACTACCTGTACAGATGTTATTGTGGCTCTACTTTCGGTGTAGCATTTAATATAAATATTGAAATACGATTTAAGTTTTGTTTATTTTTGTAATAACATTGAAGGGAATCTTGAAAAATAAAATAAATGTAGATGAATTAAGAAATACCCATCCTAAGTAGATATGATTTGACTTGCAGAAAATACTTGGGTTTATTTATTTCTTTTGATTCCAAGTGCAGTATGGCAAGTTTGAATACATAGTAATGCCTTTTGAATTGGGTAATTGTCCCATAGTCTTCTCCAGATTCATGAAATAAATCATTTCTGATATTTTATTTATCACATTTAGAAACTTCCCATCTTCCTCACAGAACGAATCTGCAAAGTGTACATTGAAGTTACAGTTTCAGCCTATAAGAAACAAACCCCACATTAATTTTTCACAGCCTCAAAATGCATCAGATGTAGCATGGAGGATACCGTACTTTCATCTTGCATGAACAGTGAATAAAAATATTAAAAAGTGCACATAATTCTACAGTAAATACTTTCCTTCCAAGCTTTATTTATCCTTACAGTCTACTTCTTGGCTATTAAAAATTCATGTTATATCATATTGATGTTTGAGTTATATTTACTGAGCCAAAAGCTTGAATCTATATATATATATATATATATTTACTTGAATAGAATTTACTGAACTCAACAAGGCTTCCAAGTGAATTCAAGGAAAGCAATCTGACATTAATGCAAACTCTACAAAGGAAAATTATGCAAAAAGTGCTGTGTTGGTTAATTATCTTTAGTTACAAGCCATCTGTTTTGTGAAACTCCAATCTTATTTCATAGAGAATGTCTAGTTGTTACCTTCTCAGAAACTTCCAAGAATAAGACAAAGAATTTTTTAGAATCATAGTATGTTGGAAGGTAATTTAGACCTGTTCCAGGAATTCCATGTTGCAGTCTCTGAAAGATGGTAATTCTGTCTGTTTTTAAATAACTAGCAAAAAAAAGATTCCACTACTCCATGAGGCAGCTATTCCATTATTAGGAATTTTCTTCTGATGTCCAACCAGTATTGACTGCCTTGTAACTTAAAAACCCTTGGATTATCCAGACCTATTTCAGTTGTTTCAGACCAGGGTGTGTATGGAGATCATTTTGATTGTATTTGTCAAGCTGGGACAGGTTAGTGCATCCACCCTTGTGCGCCTTCCCCCTCCCCCCCAAAGCACTGCTTGCAATAAAAGTGGAGTTCCAACAAAGGGGACATTTCTCAGAGAGAAATCTACCTGTGGAAGTATGCAGACAATACAAGATTTTGAATACTTGTTAAAAACACAATCCATCTCATCTGGTTAGATCAACTAGATCCATTTTTTCTCCTGTTTCAGTCTTCATATATTTTTTTGGCTCACTGAACAAATCATAATACATGCAGCATCACAAAAACCTGGATATGATCTTCCATACTCATTCCTTCTACTAAAACAACCAAGCAACTTTCCCCCTCTTCAATCATTAGAACTCCCATAATGGTTGGGGTCATGGAGGAAGGCACTAGATCTGCTCAATTGGATTAGATTGCTGCATAGATAAAAGCTTCAAACTGATTCCTTTTTCTATAAATAATGGATAGTTGCTTCATAGCAGCCAATTATATATTCTTTCAGGAAGGGATATTGCAGTTCTGCCATGAGAATAGGACTCCTGCATCTAGGAGATTGTTTAAAACTTTGTATCAGGTGTGTAGGGTGTTCTGGTGGCTGAGAGGGAAAGCAGATGACAACCATATTTCATCCTAACAAGTTTGTTAATAGGCAGACTTACCTTGTGCACTTCCTTCATTGCCAGGATCTTTAGATTCAGGTTCAACTGATTTTAATTCTTTCTCCTTGGCTCTGGCAATATAATATGGAGCATCCAGAACTGAATCTGACATCAGTTATAGTCATCTGTAAAAGTTAGTGATACATTCTCAGTATATGATGGTAACTACTTTGAGCAGATTCAGGCCCAAATTGTCACTTCCTTATTAATGTAACAGTATCTTCTGGGATAGCCTATGAAGATGCTTAAAGTCACAAGCTCTCAAATTTTTGTTTCCTTGCATTTATGGGGCCCTTGGGGTGAATGGTTTGTCTTTAAGGTAGATGAAACTTGTCAAACTGGGAAAACTGTGTTCCATTCTTCAAAGGTTCTGACCACTTCTGATTAGGTCGGGAAAAAATCAGAGTAGCTGAAAATCATTTTTAAAAATGACAATCTCATTTTAAAATATGTACATGCTTTTGAAGGCAGTACCAAGATGAAATTATATGTAAAACTGCCTCTGTAGCCAGGGTTTCAATTTTTTCTGGTCTATATTTGAAAAGCAGGAAGAAGAGAAGATGATGTTGCTATGGAAACCAGGACATCTTGCTTTGATATAGCATATTATGAAAAAGATATCTAGAATGAAATCAAATTTTGTATGTGTATCTATATATGCTGCATTGTTCAATAAAACCATATTTTGTGCAGGATTTTGTTTACTATTCTCAACTATGACAGGAGGGAGGGAGAGAAGGAAGGAAGTTGAATACGTGAGTCCACATTATTTATTAAAATAGACTACTAGTTTTTTAAGCAAAAGTTTATGGCCAAATAATTTGTATGCATCAAAATCTTTCTTGAAATGTAGATGCAAAATGCTATTTACAGCACATCATTTTATTTACAATACTTTTGTTTTGAAGATATTTTTAATATTGCCAATTAGCAAAATATATGACATCAATAAATCTCCTACCTTTTACATAGAACATCCAAAATGTTTTCCAGGATAGGCTTAGGCTTGGAATTTTAAGACAAAAACCCTTTGCTGTTTGGTGAATAATGCATTTCAGGAACTAGGTTAGGTACAGATTCCAACTGGTTCTGGCCCTTTCAGTAGCATTACTACTATGGATTATTGTATCTTTCTGAGGCAATGAGCCAATAGGGGATTTTGCTAGAGTAGCTTGTGTAATTATTCTACCATAATCTTATTTGGTTGAGTAAACACAGAAGAGTCTGCTGGAGGACTCTGGTTCAGTTTTAAGGCCATGGCTTCATCAAATCTTGATTTTCTCCATTATCCTTTTAAACCTCTTAAATGAAACCATTAGACAATCTGGGCATGGCTTCCTTTATGGTGATAATACTGCATCTCCCATCCCTTTTGGGAACACTAGTGAAATGCATCTAAATTTCAGTAAAGTGTTTTTCAAAGTATTCCATGATATTCTACTTTGTAAACCAGCAAAGAGTGGTTGATTGGCAAGAAAATCAAATGGATATATATAGCTGGTTTGAAAATAATATTCAGTATCTGCATTAAGTGTTTCTCATCAAACCAACAGGGTGTCATATGGGTGATGGATAAAAAAGCAGTGGGAATAGGAGCAAGTTTTGACTTCCTGATAGCTTCCCCATTGAGTTTCCTTGTGGGAAGCTGACAGGGAGCATCAGAAATCCTTCCCTCCCTCTTCCTTTAATAAAGGATTTATCAGGCCCAGTCCAAGAATATAAAACAATCCAGCCAAGGTCCATTTCTTTATTTGTTCACACTAAATGGACAGAATCTTGCCAGACTGAACCCTTACTACTCTTACCCTAATGGATATAGCAAGAGATTCTAGGAGTGGCTATCTCTGATTCCTATCCAGTTGTCTCCTGTTTTGCCCCTCCTTGGAATGAATTCCCTCTTGGGAAACTGCCGCTTCACTGTAGTCCACCATACCACCTCCCCCTTTGTAGGCACAGTCCATCACAGGGTATCCCCAAAACCCATTCTCAGCAATGAATTTACATTGCGGAAAAGTGATTTAAGATACTGAAAGCAGAAGCTGTATTTGTTTACTTGCACCCAAAGCACAGCCCTGATGAATGTAGGTCTTCAAAGTATTACTAATGTTGCTCAGCAAAATTGTATGCATTTAAGAATAAATGATTTTATTTGCATCATGTAAAACTTTAGAACTATGATCAATTATGGCAAGATATATTCAGCAAACATTGTTTTGCCACAATCAATCAACATTACAACACTATAGAATTTTTAATCTTCCCATTCAAAGTGATTGTATTTATCTATGTTTAAAACATGAGCGTCTATGGAATGGAAGGAGAGGGATGAAAAGACATAATTTTTTTCTTACCTTTTGTAACTTCTGAAATAAAGTTTATATGCGAACATGTAACATTAGTTCCTATCAGGGTTGAATTACTATAACATAGTTGAGAGTCTTGAGCTAACCTTACAGTACTTGTACCGGCTATGCATCTCAGCTTCTAATAGTACAAGTTAATAGTTTAAATTGAAAAATATTAGATTTGGTAAACTTTATATGTTTCACTCTATTTTTCCTGTAACTGTTTGTAAATGATAGCATTCCTTTTCATATACAAGATCAATTTAACAAAGCAAGTTTTTCTTTTTCTTACTTTATACCTTATGAATAATTTCTATACAAAGGTGATTTTTCTTTTCAAAGTGTTTTCCAGTCAAAATGAATATTGTCTTCCATTTTTTAATTTCTCTGAAGTTCAGTGGGATGAATCTGCGATACATAACTTTATTTGATTTGAAGTTCAAACATTTTATACAATTTTAAAAATGACTTTTATTAAACTAGCATTTCATAATTTTGTCTATACCGTGGCAATATTCAGGAAGAAAAAATCATTTGGATGACATTCAACATTTCAATATGAATAATCTAGAATGTTTTACAATCTCGTTGAATGCATTCAATTCAACATCTGACATCATATATCATGCCAATGAGCACTGCATTACTATAAATTTTCTCCATGTGGAACTATATATGCATTGAATTAAAAAAGACTATAAATGTCCTAAATTGCATGAGCAATTAAATGTACCCCTTTCATGCTCTTAAAATCAATTATTCCTAGAGATTATAGATCTGTTGTTACATATGTTATTGAGGATAATTTATATACAGCAAAAACATATTAAGAGAATTTAAACAGTACATCATTTATTTATATTTGCTGACTGAAACAGTGATTCATCTGAATTGTTTACATATCTGACACACAAAGAAAACATTACTATTCCTGAGTTTTCATACAACATTTATTCTATTTTCTTAATTGCTAACTAATGCCACCTTTCCATCAAATGATGTTCAATAACCTTGACAACTTGTCTTGATAAAACTTGAATGGAGACAGGTTGGTAATTTATAGTTATAGTTAAAGTTATAGTGAAAAGACCAATTACATTTATAATGCATACAATGCATTTATAATGCATACAATGATGTAGAATAAGATCACAATTCCAAAGTCTCTTTGAAAAGTTCTAATATTTATAATGTGTAAATTAGAGATTTCAATCTCAGTTCAGTTCTTGAATATGGTCACTGACCAATATGTGTTTCAATTCACTTTCCATAGATAAAATGCCTACCATTCTGTCATTTCACAGAAAAAAATAAAGATAAAAATAGCAACTTGAAAAATCTTGGGAATGTATGTTGATAAGTGGAAGATATGGTGTAAGAATTCATTCCTTGATTTGATGCCTACAGTTTATGTGTTTCTAATTCTACTTTATCTTCAGTCTGTAATGATTCAGATTCACTTTGAGCAACAGGTGGTCTCAGTATGATTTCTGGGCCTCCTCCATAGATTGACTGTAGAAAATTCCATGTTTCTTCGGAAATCTGTCCAGAATCAGCTCCTAAAACACACGTATTTCCATAAATTTTGCCTGACATTTTAAAAGATTAAATCTGGAAAGCACTTCAGTATTTATAAATAACTTAATATAAAAAACTCAGGTTTAAGAAGTTTAGTATTATCTGGATTGATCTGTGACTGATGTGATATAGATGATATAGCTCAAGCTATTTTGTACCGTTTGATGTTATTTTGTCTTTGTCCGTTATTATATAAAGGAGACTTACAAGGAATCTTGAAGTGATATAATTTCTTTCACAAATTTTACATTTTAAAATACCTGTTCACAAATTTTCAAAGTTTAATTTTTGTACCATAAAGGTAGAAATGTCCATATACTCGAGATGTTATGCCATTTCTCTACAAAACACGTTGAACTACATATAGACTTTTAGAGACAAATTTCTCTACATGGGCCTCCCCTCGAGGAGCACCCGGAGACTCCAGCTGGTCCAGAATGCGGCTGTGTGGGTGGTTATGGGAGCGACGGGGCACTCCCATGTGACCCCCCTCCTGCGCGAG
This sequence comes from Arizona elegans, assembly GCA_022577455.1. Lineage (NCBI taxonomy): Eukaryota > Metazoa > Chordata > Lepidosauria > Squamata > Colubridae > Arizona > Arizona elegans. The sequence continues at coordinate 132,077,097 of JAKOOJ010000002.1, read as the reverse complement.
CTGCACTGGCTCCCGGTGGTCTTCCGGGTGCGCTTCAAGGTTTTGGTTACCACCTTTAGAGCGCTCCATGGCTTAGGACCGGGGTATCTACGAGACTGCCTTCTGCCACCAGTGGCCTCTCACCAATCAGTACGCTCCCATAGAGAGGGGCTCCTCAGGGTGCCGTCAGCCAAACAATGTCAACTGGCGGCCCCCAGGGGGACAGCCTTCTCTGTGGGGGCACCCGCCATCTGGAATGAGCTCCCCCCCGGAGATACGGAGGATCCCGGACCGGCGCGCTTTCCGCCGTGCCATCAAAACATTTCTTTTCCAGCAGGCCGGCCTGGTCTAACCTCTCTTTTAAACTTTTAAAAAAATTTTTAAATTTTTAAATTTTAAATTTGTCTTATGAATTGGGGTGTTTTAAATTTCATTTTTCGGGCCAATTATTTAATTGTATTTTAATGTTTTTTTTTTTACATTTGTAGTATATGTATTTTATTTGGCTGTTCACCGCCCTGAGTTCTTCGGGAGTAGGGCGGTATACAAATTTAATAAATAATAATAATAATAAAAAATTCAGAGTTCCTTTTTTAGGAGCAATAACAAGTGTTAAATAGAATTTTTTTGTCACATACATGTTTCAAGTACTGCTCCTATTTAGTAGTTAATTCTATAAAGAATTCTATTGGCCAATAAAGAATTCTAAAGAATTCTATGCAACTAGATTACAATATAAGCCAGTTGATGCAGCAGTATTTAAAGACATTTTAATTATAGCTGAATGCTAGAGAATAATGTGTTTAATTTCTTCTTTTTTCTACATTATGTGAAGTGGGATATACTGAATCTATACGAGAAGCTAACTGGAGAACCAATGAATTCAATCCATCAGTCAGAACAGAGCTGGAGAGGACCTTGGAGGTTTGTAGTCCACCCCCCTGCTCAAGCAGAAGACCCTATACCATTTCAGACAAGTGGCTGTCCAATATTTTCTTAAAAACCTCCAATGATGAAGCAGCTACAACTTCTGAAGGCAAGCTATTCCACTGGTTAATTGTTCTCACTTGTTAGGAAGTTTCTCCTTAATTCCAGGTGGCTTCCTTCCGTGATTAGTTTCTATCCACTGTTTCTTGTTTTGCCTTCTGGTGGCTTGGAAAATAACCTCTTTATTTGAATTCCCCATTCCCAATGTGGAGCTTCCGCTATAATGCTATACTTTTGAGAATAGAAGGGGCTTATTTGTTTATAGAACTGTTAATCACATAGGAAAAATGTACAGATCATACACAAAACAACCATGAATGAACATGACCATTGGTAAATTTGCATGCAGAGAACTATTATCAGTGTATTCATACCTTGTTTTAGAACAAACGAACCACATTTACTGACACCAATTTTGGAATTGTCAATGGGACCTGGAGGATCTAATAAAATAAAGTATGTTACAATGTAAGATAATTCTATTTAAAGAAACAAAAGCCCCAAAGAAAATTCCTCTCATATTTTATAAATTATTTAAAAACTCTACATAATAAAACATAGCAAAATACACATTTCAAACTGGGATGTTCAATTTGAAACAGGTGCATACAAGTTTAAAAAATGTTATTTGTAAGATATCCACCCATTAAACCCTTTATCAAGGCTCCCAAAACTGCAGATCCAATAGAACTATTTATCTATATGCATAGTTGTCATGTATTCTTATTAAATGCTGTTCTATTTTATTTAACATCAGAATTCATTGCACTGCCCTATGATTTTACTGCAATTATTTACTACCTAATTAAAACCATGTGATCTTTATATAGCATGTTCTTGCAGTCTCTTTGAATTACAAAAGTACTCACCGTTGTCCTTGCCCTTCACAAACACTTCCCATTCTCTGAACCACTGCATACTGATGCAATAGAATATAGATGGAGACTCCTCCTCTTGGAATGCTCTGTTCAACTGAGGGACAGAAAGAAAATTCTAAAAGCAGATGTGAACAAGCCTAACATAGCTTTCTTAGATTCACTGTTAGTGCCCTCAAAACTCTCTAAAATTACAAATAGTAAGTGCATATTCACAAATTAAATGCTTAATAAGTGTTGGTTCAACGTTCCTACTATGATTTTAAAAATGAAAACAAAACACATCTCTACATAGTCTCTGCTAATGTATCTATATACTTCTAAACCTCATTATTCCTGTAACCTTCAACTGAGTGAAATGGTGCATCATAAGGCGACAAATTTTGAACCAAGGTACCTCAAATGGGCTAACTTAAAGAATGCATCCAAAATCCAGTGGCTATGACATCCATGGAATTGAAATTTTGGAAATTGTATAAAATATTTTATGACAACAATCGTTGTTTATGGCAAGATACAAAATGTCATAAAACATTTCCTGTGTTGATATTTAGCTGTGTTATATAGTTCAACACAGGCTATTTTTTCTGAAGGTACATTTCTGAAGGTATCTCAACTTTTCCAGTGAAAGCAGTACATTAGGAGTTTTGTCACTGTTGAAGGCATTGAGGAACCTTTTAAGGAAATATTTCTGGAAGGATGACCCAGCTAATCATGGTTGTAATTATACTACTAAACCTTTATGTGTAATCCTTAACTGGGCAATACAGTGCATCATAGAGCAACAGTTTTTTAATCAAAGTAACTCAAATGGCCTAATTTAAAGAATGTGTCCAAAATCTGGAACTCCTGTAGAACTGAAATTAGCAAATTTTGAGAAACATTTTGATATACAAATTATCATAAAACATTTTGTAATATAATACATTTCCTGTGGTCAACTCCTGATGCTTGACTACGTTATACAATTCTAGATGGGCTACTTTCAAGGCAGATACTTCTCTGAATATCTCCTGAATTTTAAAGAAGGAAATAATTTCTGAAACAATGACTCAATGGTCAAGGATTATCTATTTATCATTAAAACTTAGGGTATACAATGTTGCTTAAAAGTTTGTGAACCCTTTTGAATTTCTGCATAAATGTGACATAAAATCTATTTTTCACACAAGTCCTGAAATTAAGAGAAGAGAAATACTGAACATTCAAAAGGGTTCACAAACTTTTAAGCACCACTGTCTATATAAGCTCTATTAATATTCATTATGCTTAGAAAGCATATCATTGAAAATAAATGGATATTATATATATATTTTTTAAAAATCCCCAGCTCCTGAAAATTTCATATTGTGGCTTTTTCCACATCCTGTGTAATGCTTTGTCCTGTAACAACCATTTCCTTTTCAGACAAAAGTTGTTCTTCACAGATTGTAAATCAAATTTTCTATGATTTTTTTCTCAGTTCTGAAACTCTTTATTATGACATGCCAAAATGGATGCTAAGAAAATATGAAACTTTACATTTTATTAGCAAGAATAATTATGAATTATTTTGAATAATTTTAAAATATTGAGCTTAGTTTGGATGTTCACTGTTTTCTACTTGCAATGGAACTTTGTCCTTTGCTGAGTCCTACTAGTGGAAGAACTGAGGTAGTATATTTTATTTTCCTTTTAAAGCCCACATATCACTACATTGTTTTGAAGAAGTTCTCAATACCTCTGATCCCCAATCAAACTCTCTGGGGACAAAGAAAATTTGTGAAATGAATAAAAATGTTCTATATGTAGCTCACAATGTCTCAAGATAAAAGTTATTGATTTTAAATATTTCTGTCTCAAACAAATACATGATTTAACAAAATAGAAAAAAAATATTTACCCGAATAAACATTTCCAGTTCTGTCTTCCGTCTTTTTTCTATTTTCTCTGTTTCCATTTGACAGGTATAACATACATACAAATGATTAACTGCTGGTCCTCCACCATACCTATAACAATAAATTATTAAATAAATCCCCATTTATTAGATTTTATAGAATCAAACACTATATTTAGAAAGCAAACTTTTTTTGTTCACATTTTTTTTTACTTTTAAGTAGAAATAAGCCACACATATCTGAATTAGTTGGCATGCTATGTCTATTATTCCCAAACTAGTTCTGATATATCAAAAAGTGAACATCTTTTTTTACACCTTAAAAATAAGGGTGGTTCTACTGTTTACTTTTTCCAGATCATATACAAAACAGTATTGTTTGTTTTTATTCTGCTTTCTAATAGATTTTTCATTGTACTGTTTCTTTGTTGCTTGATATAACAGAATCTTTGATTTGTTACACATATTTTGACTAAAAAGTTTGAAATATAATACATGATTTTATAGTAATTTTTGTCCTCACTGAAATGAAAGAAATAATTGCAATGTAAAATCTTTGGTGACATATTTTTCTGCCATGGTAAATCTGTAAACTTTTTAAAAGATTCAGAAAACCAAGACAATCATATTGTAGTATTAAAAAATATCAATTCAGAATTGTTACTTTCACAATATACAACTTTTATCCTCTTCAGAAAACAGTTTATCACCTTTCCCTCTGTGCACATTGACATTTATATATGGGATTTACAGCAATCCTCAACATACTTACTCAGAATTACATTTGTTTAATAGGGTTTATTCTTGGGGAAATGTGTGTGACAGTATCTGCTTAATTATTTATACCACATTTGTTTGAAAGTTTGTCAGTAAGAATAAGTATTTAATTCTTTAAAATAAGTATCATATTAAGTCCCTACTTTGTAATGCCTGCTTTATCTACGCATAAATATATTATAGCCCATTTTGGAGGACACTATAGTACTTTTAAAATATTGCAAGAGTATGTATGTTTGAATTAGTGCCTATAAAGAACTGATTATGGAGAAGTACTATATTAAGGCAAAGAGATCAAGTTTTCTCTCTAATGTACTAAAAGTTTCTGTTATTTCTGATTTTTAAAAGAAATTCTCCAAATGCGATTAAATGATGCATTTTAAAGAAAACCTAGCCATGCAGATAGATCAGACCTTGAATTAAACTACAGTGGAGTAAATCTTACTGGGGACAGAAATATTCTATTGAAAACAGCAACACTAATGCACTAATGCTATAATACCAATTCGCATAAATCTATTTACAGATTGCTGTTTGAGCCAGCAGATGCATTTGTATTTAGAAACAAAGTGAAATTATTTGGTTTTCTCTTTCCCTAATCCGGAATCATCCTTGTCTCATGCCAGTTCACACACTATCAGATGGGTAGTAGAGGTGCATGCATGAAAGTGAATAGATGAAAACAGTATTTCTGCCTTCTGTTTATAGATGTTTTGCTAGATTAAAGAGGTTTAGGAAGTGCTGTCCATCACAGGATTCAGTATGTTCTGTACTACACTATATGCAGATGTTCCAATTAACTTCTCTTTGATAATGTTATTATTTCCTTAGCATAATAAAATCAGGCATCAAATTTAATCTGTTTCACAATTAAAAGTTTACCTGCTGTACAAATTATCCCATATGTTCTGAGGAAGCATTACAACCAGATCTTCTATAAAAGAAGCTTTGTGTGGAGGGACTCCTACAGAAAAATAATTTTAAAAAAATTAAATATGGTTTAGTTAAAAGGAGTAGAAACACTGAAGTAATGCAGTTTTTCAGCAGCAGTAAAAGCATAAAACATCTGTGAAAGAAACAACTTCCTACTGTTTTATATTAAAGCTTCTGAGTTTCTACCCCGATAGGTGCAATCTAATTTATCTTACTACAGAATTAAACTATAGTCTAACAAGTCATGACTAGTAATTAAGGACATACATATTTTTTACTTTCAAATAGTAAGTTATCCAGAGTTTGTGTCTGTAATTCTAACAGTGAACCAGTTAGCTTTACATTTGAAGAAATGGATTCTACATAAGAAAAATTTGGGCTGTGATCTGGATAATCAAAAAACCAATTAACTGACTACAGAGTGAAATTCTTATCTAACTGAATAAAAATTCCAATTAAAAGATGTAAGGACAAAAATACATAGGATCGCAAAAATGGTCAAAAACTCAAGTTATAGAAAACAGTAAGATTCATTGTTCCAGATAATGAAATGTTATCTTCATAAGAGTATAGTTTTATATGATTGCAGACTCACCTCCATGTATGCAGAGAAAATCATTATTTGAAATAGGTCCTGGTTCAGCAAAAGTTCTGAATTTATTCAGCCATAAACGTGAAATATAAAATTGAAGGAGGCTTGGTTCCATAACATTAAGGCTTGATACTCTCTCTCTCTTTTTTTTAGCTTCTTCGTTACTTTTTCTTTTGAAAAGAGGCAATATTAACATTAGTTAGTTAATATGTATGCTGCTTTGAAATGAGTAGTGTTAACAACAGGTAAATATTGATGGAGGAAAAGACCTCATCCAGACTTGTGTTGAAATAAACTAAGAATCTTTTTAAAGATCTCTATTACTTTGCATGACTAAAAATATTAATTTTACAATAGCTAAACTCAATATTGCATACTATGTGTTAATTTTCAATTTAAAAAGTAAGGTTACTTCAAATCTTGATAGCTTCAAAATATTTGAGTTCATGATAAGCTGAACTTGGAACTACTCTTTAGAACCAGAGAAAAACATATTAATTCCTGCAAAGAAGCACTTCGAAAAAAGTCATATTGAGTTACAATTAAAGCTAATAAAGCCTCTAATAATTGGGAATGACTATCCTGTTTTTTTCCCAACTGTTTGTTATGAATAACAGACTTGTATCAGTTTTTTTTAAAAAGCTTCCTAGCAAAAGAGAGGAGAATGTTTTTGTAGATTCTCTCCATCTTTAGTTCTGTCATCAACTAGTCAGAGAAGAATTTTACAAGTTGTAAGACCAGAAGGAAGATTTGCAGTACTGTCTCTCTTCTTTTTCTTCCTGTGAGAGCATCGACTAAGCACAACTCTGCTCAAACGATACTTTCACTGACAACGACAACCTCTGCATCTAACCATTGTTCTGCAATTTCAAACTTGCTTTCTCACCTGTAGAAGAGAACATAAGCTTCTGCATTTTGAATAGTTGATTCGGTTACTTCTGTGACACTTTGATCATCAAACTCATACCATCGATTATTTAAATTATTTCGACAATAAGCTATATAATGCCCATCTAAATTAAAGAACAAAATTAAGAGAATTTTTTTTGTTTTAAAATTGCAGGAAAAGCAGTTTGGTACAGATTAATGCAATCTTTTACATCAGCTGCATAATGATGTAACATACCACACACATAGCCTATGAAAACAGATTATATATACTTACTGATTGCAGTTCCATGGTGGCAGATGACAGACAAAAGGTCATAAACTGCTATTTGAGCAGGACTGTCTTTAGCAAGAAAAGGTTGAAGATCAAGTCCTTCCAAAGGAAAGGATACATGAGTTCCAATTTTTGTGGAAAACATAAGATCATGTCTGAATCTTTTAAGATGAATACATAAAATCTGTGAAAAACAATCAACAGATTTATTTGAAAATGTTTATCTTTTAATATTTAAGCCACAGATTTCTTATTAAACAGCTAATGACTTTTTTATTTCCTCACAGAAAATGAAATTACCACAGAAATATTTATTTAATCTCCTTATTCTAGTGGTTTCTTTAGGAAAGGGATAATGAAACAAGAGATGTCTTAAATCCTTTCTGCAACCTCCAATTTTGCTCCTTTGCTCCCAGTATTTAGTTGTGGGGTTGTTTTTACTGCTCCATTTGAAAGTGCTTTATGACATCACAATTACACCATAGCTATTATATGATACAGCTAGCAATCATCTATATTTCTGCCTCAAACTCCTTGGCAAATATTCTTTACTAGTATTTCTTTTTAAGAATATTGATTGGATTAGGGTCTCTGACATGTTACCCATCACTAATGCAGGCTGTGACCTGAAAAAAGTTGTGAACAACATGGCAATAACAATTATTATTATTCTTGGCACTGTTCTACACAAACAGTGCTAAAGGGAGACTACACTGACATGACATGTTAATAATGTGTGTGCATATGGGAAGTTCAAGAACTTGGCCAGAAGGTTCATTCAACCTAGTCGAGCGCATATGGCTTCCCCAGTCCTTTTCCGGGCGAAAGATAGTGGTCTTCGTCTCTGTGTTGATTTTCATGGTATAAACACAGTAAGCGTAGAGCCCCTGTATCCCCTCCCATTGATAAAGCATCTCCTGGCCACATTGGCTACAGGCAAATATTTCACCAAACTAGATCTATGGGAGGCATATTATAGAGTCTGTATTAGACAGGCTGACGAATGGAAGACCACTTTTAACTGTCCGCTCGGCAGTTATAAATTCCAGGTCATGCCATTCGGACTACAGGGCGCTCCGGCAGTATTTATGCAATTAATTAATAAGGTCCTTCATGAATTTTTATATTGCGGTGTATTAGTATATCTCGATATCCTAACATATACTGGCACTATGTGTTGTGGCTCCATTACCTGAGCCTGTGTCATCGGCAGGAGAGGACTCCGAGAGTGAAGAAGAGGAGTTGGCAAGGCCTCCCTCTCCAGGACCGTCCTCTCTGGCACTGCCTTCAGTGTCCGCCGAAGGGCAAGAGATAGGGCCGGGGCCAAGCACGTCCACGTAGCCACAGATGGACAGTGATGAGGGTAATGAGTCTTGGCTGGATCCACGTCAGCGTCGCAGAGATAAGCGCGCGCAACAGAAGAAAAGGCGTGCCCGAGATTAGGCTGAGTCACTGGATCATACCCCACAGGATATAAAAGGGAGCATGGTGGCCAGTCAAACCTTGTGACGAACAAAGCTGAAAGCTTCCACGCCATTCTGCATTGCCGGACTTTTTGCTATAGACTTTGCTGGATTATCTCTGGACTTGATTGACTCCGTAATTATTGAGCTGTTTCTTCTGATGTACCAGGAGTGGGGAGAAGTTATCTCTCCTCTTCGTAAATAATAAACTCTTGGCAGGCAGCCACTAGGTTGTTGCCAAGTTCCGTTATCTTAAGGAAAAGGATTTTGCCGGCTGGTTTGGTCTTTAACTCTTGAACGTCTGTTGGTGTGTGTGCGTGTGGTTGGGGACAGAACACTATGGAGGAACATGTAAACCTAGTCCGTCGAGTGTTAGAAAAACTTCTGGAGGCTAAATTATTCGTTAAAGTGTCTATTTGTGAATTTCACCACACTGAATTGGACTACCTAGGCTATAGGATATCCAAAGACAGCCTGGGAATGGATCCTAATAAAGTCGCTGCCGTATTGGAGTGGCAACCCCTGGGGATGAGGAAGCAACTACAGAGCTTCCTCGGATTCACTAACTTCTATAGACAATTCATCCCATTGTTTGCCCATATAGCATTGCGTCTTACAAACCTTCTACGGACCCGAGGAATTGATGGAAAACCAAGGCCAGGTCAACGCATAGAGTGGTCTTCGGAGTGTCAAAAGGCTTTCGAGAACTTGAAAGCTCAGTTTGCTCGAGCCCCTATACTCCAGCATCCTAATCAGCAGAAATCGTTCATAGCGCAGGCGGATGCAAGTGATGTGGCTGTTGGAGCTGTGTTATTGCAGGCTACTGAACGAGGCCACTTACAGCCATGTGCGTATACCTCTAAAAAATTCACCCCTACGGAGCAGGGGTGGGCTATATGGGAAAAGCGTTCACTGTGTGATGGGCACTCCTCAGTTGGCAGCACATATTGGAGGGAGCGCATGAACCGTTTGAGGTCTGGACAGACCACAGGAACCTAATAGCCCTACAGATCCCCAGGAAGCTTTCGTCCAAACAGGTCCGATGGGCCCAATATTTCCAGTGGTTTAATTTCGTATTAAAGTATGTACCTGCGGAGAAGAATTTCCTGGCCGATGCCCTATCTCATATGCCACAGTTTAATAGTAAACAGGATGAAGTGGTGCAGGCCATGATACTGGACGGTAGGTAAGGAGGGAGGGCAGCGACCAGTATAGACATGCAGCAAAGATGGGAGGAGGCACTAAGGGAGGCCTTAACTAATGACCATTGGCTACAGGACAACAAACACTTACTCACTCAGAGGGACGGGTTAGCATGGAAGGGTGACAGATTGTACATCCCAAAGGGCTTGCGACGGGCTGTCCTACAAAGATGTCACAACGTCAAAGCTGCCGGACAGCTTTGACACAACGTCAAAGCTGCCGGTTTCTCAAGACCCTACATCTTACACGACGCCAATTTTGTTGGCCACATGTGTGGGTTGACATAGAGGCATATGTACCTAGCTATCTTATCTGTGCGAAATCCAAACCGAGGCCAGGGAAACCCCTTGGCCTATTACAATCAGTGGCCACCACTAGTACATCATGGGACGAAATCGCCACGGATTTCGTAGTGGAACTCCCTGAGAGTAATGGGAACACGGTTATATGGACTGTCATAGACCTGTTTTCCAAACAGGCCCATTTCATCCCATGTAGTGGATTGCCTTCAGCCCGGAAGTTAGCCAAACTCTTCATCCAACATATCTATCGCTTGCATGGGGTACCCCGTCACATTATTTTGGATAGAGGGGTGCAATTTACGGCTAGATTCTGGAGGAACTTTATACAAGCCATAGGCTCGACGCAAGGGCTCAGTTCGGCTTTCCATTCTAGCACAAATGGCACAGTTGAAAGAGCCAATGCTATGGTGGAACGCTATCTGTGCTGTTATATCTCCTATCAACAGAACGACAGGTCGTATCTGTTGCCATTCACCGAAGTTGCTTATAACAATGCTGTGCATTGTAGTACTGGCTTTACTCCATTCCAGATTGTTACGGGACAGGACTTTGTAGCTATACCAGAGCTAGAAACCTATCAGATACCAGTTCGATACCGCAAGAATGGGCTGATAAGATACGGACACTATGGCCACAGGTTAGGGAAGCGCTGGATAAAGCAGCAATTGAATACAAATCCCAAGCAGACAAGAAGAGATCACGATTAGAGCCATTAAAAGTGGGGGATTTAGTATACCTTTCTACTAAGTATATAAAAATGAGGGTACCAAACCAAAAATTAGGACTGAAATATCTAGGTCCCTTTCCTGTAACCAAAGTGATCAACCCTGTTACCGTGGCTCTGAAACTCCCGCCTCTACTGGGCAAAATCCATCCCGTTTTCCATAGCAGTCTCCTAAAACCTGTAACCGTGATTAGAGACAGTCCAAACCGTCCTGGACCAATTAGGGATGAACAATATGAAATCGATGAAATATTAGACTCCAAGATCAGCAGAGGGAGACTTAAATATCTAGTTCGATGGAAGGGGTACCCTTATGAGGAGGCTTCATGGGCATCCGCGGAAGATGTTAATGCTAGTTGGTTGCTTAGAAAGTTTCATAGAAAGCATCCTCTGAAACTACAAGCTGTTGTTAACACATCCGCTTTATGTCTTGCAGAAAGACCCTTGGTGAAGGGGAGCCGCCTGTCGAGCCCGATATCCTGCTGATATCATGGGGCTGGGATACGAAAGAACATGGAGGACACAGATATTTATGCATGTGGGGGGTGTTGGTAGCACCAGGGTAGGCGGTCGGGTGCGGGGACTCGTGGTGCGTTGGGGATAGGGCTTAGGAGCCATGACACCCACGAGGTACGCAGTGATGACTGGGAGGGCACTGGTATGCTGGTGACGCACTATAGCTGAGGGACTGACGTTGCTATTCCATCTGCTGAGTCACTGCGCAAGGGGTGGGGTCTGGGCGGCGCCCCACAGCTGACAGCCGCCCTGGTGATCGGCGGGCGTGTCAGTCATTCGGTCAGGGTGTTAAAAGTGCTACAAGCCACACGCTTGTAGTGCCAACTTTAAATCGTTATGACTGCAGCGTATTCTCGGAGCCAGCGAGATTAAACCAGCATCACACCCATAGCGTTGTCTTTTGGTGTTATTTGTGGGTTATCATTTCGTTTTGCCCGAGGATCCTGAGAATATCATTTACAGAACAATATTGTTGTTATATTTCCTTAGGAAAAGGTATGTTTTTAAAAAACCCAAAGTAATTCTAATCTTCCCGAAAACTTTCAAATTGTGGAATCCATTCAAAAAGTATCACACTGATCTCAAATGATCCTAATATAATTCTTTGTAATCCAAGTTATCGATAATATTTTATCCTGAATTATTTTGGTTAGGTAATTCTCAAGAGCCTGGAAATATTTAGCTGACCTTTGCTGATCTTAGAAGCTAAGTAGGATCAGTCCTAATTAGTATTTGGATAGGGAACAGTCTGGCAATGAAAAACCACACTTCCAAGAAAATTACATGAATGCAATGACCAGGAAACAAATTAGACTAAACTTTAATTCTCAACATTGAGCATCTCTTAAGTACATTGATAACTACATCAGAAGCAAGAAACTTCTTATATTTTTAGGTAAGCACAAAAATATACATATTTCTATGGCTGTTTAATATATGACGATACACATGTTAAAAGCAATTAGAGTTTTAGGATTATTCTCAGTCACCTCAAATGCAGCACTTTTCAGTGAAGGCCAAGCTCCAATATCCAATAGAATTACATTAAATTTAAACATGGTAAGTGAACAGCTTAAAATATACTAGTCCAAACTATCTAAAACTGTTGTGTAGAATGTAACAATTGGTTCTCAAGACTGATAGAGATTTAGGTGACTTTTGTAAATAATCAGCTGCACCCTTCCCCATTATCAATGAATCAACTTTCCAATGCACCGTAAGGTTATGAGAAAAAGACCTAGAAAATCTTAGCCGTAGCATCACCTGAGCTGGAAAATACTACAATTGCTAGAATTCTTGTATTACCACACTTTCATGAATCTTGCTAACTCTTAAAATTGTGGCTGAAAAAAACTTTTGGTTGAAGCAGCTATACATTTTGACAGAAAATGTAATTCAGGATAGGGACCATAACAACGTAGAGAAGAAATTGATTTGTTTGACTGTTATCTGTTAAACTGTTAAAAGATTCATCCTGGAAAATGAAGAAATAGAACTGAATACAAGTCATGTTACATGAAGTAATTTGTTCTTATGTTCACACTAATTTATTACAAAAAGGGGGAAAAAGGACATTTTTATCCAACAAAGCAAAGCAAAGCACATTACCTCAGGGAAGTGTTGAACTTTGCAGAATTTTACTCCATTTCTTAACCTGAAATAAAGTTCACATTTAATAACATTGTAAAAAATATTGAGCACAATGTTAAAAAAAATTCTAGCTTTACTATTTTAAAAATGCTAACTAGAGAAAAATGGAATTAGAAATCTACAATGTTTCCCAGTTTTCATACCTATATATAAAATAAACATGACAACATATATAAAAAACCCAACATATATCTTGGTAAAGTACTAAACTCAATCATCATCAACATCATATTTGTGATGCATTTTTGAATGTTCAGTTGACTGAGTTTCATGTTTGATGAATAAATATAATGATAATGATAATAACAACAACAATAATAATATAATTGGATGCAATTCCAAAACATCAGGAGCATCACTCTGACACCATCAGTCAATTGCAAAAGTCAGCTTTATTGGAACAGCTTACATCCTGCAACAATATCTTTAATATTACTAAATAACATCTGCCTATCCAAGGTCCTTGGTTTGATAGGTGGACAAAAATACCAAATCCAATCCAAACATCTGGCTGACTGCAACCAACTATAATCTATATTATAATAATGACAATGAAATGCCTTTTCTTTCCAACCATTTATTTCCTGCCTTTACAAATAGCTGAAGGCAGCAAACATATTCCTCCTCCTGTTTTCCCCACAACAACCCTGTGATGGGTTGGGCTGAGAGAAAGTGAATGTCCCAAGATCACTCAGCTGGCTTTCATGACCACAAATGGGACTTGAATTCAGTCTCCTGCTTTCTACCCTAGTCCCTAAACCACTAGACCAGGGGTGTCAAACTCATGTTATCACGGCCTCGTCACGTGACGTATCGGCACTTTTTCCTCCTTCGCTAAACCGGGTGGGGCTAGCACATGACACATCCGGCCCGCAGCCCACGAGTTTGACACCCTTGCACTAGGTCAAACTGCCTCTCAGATCAAACTGGTTCTAATGGAAAATATATGGCTGTAACTCTGAATTAAAAGTGTTAACCTGGAATCTAAAGTGTTTTCTTTAGTCTACTTGTTAAAATTTTACTGAATTCTGACTTATTATGAACAAGTAAGTATGCAATACCACACTGTCATTTGTTATCTTTTCAAGGTCAGCCAGGCCAAGAAACAGGCTCCTCAAGCACTACTGGACCTCTACTGTGACAGGGTATAATAACAGACTCTTGAAAGTCTAACAAAGTTTCTCTCACCTTCTCTTATACCTTAAAGAATCTGACAAGGCAATCCTAAATTTGTTTCTTACTGCCTCCTTCTTTGAAAAGCTACCTGGTTTTTAAATAACTGCTCTTATATTCATTTTTTTAAAAAAAAGTTATTTCTGTACTGCTCTACAGTGGCCCAGACAGAACTGGTAGGCAGTTTTCATTCATTCAGCAGATGGCAGCTGAAGTCAGGAGTACCTTTGCACAAAGCTTTCTTGTGTGCCAATTGTGCCATTACCTTGATCAAGAGGTCCTCTCAATCACTCATGAGGCTATCTTTGTAGACCACTCAGAAGTTACAACTGATCTAGAATGTAGCCATGCAACAATGGACACTTCTTATTTCGTTCACATAGCTCTGGACAGCTTGGTGTTGTAGGTTACCTGTATAGCTATTCATAGTTTAATCTAGTTACTAAGAGGACTATCTTTCTCCTGTTGTTTGCATTTGACCAGTTAGATCTGAGTGAGTTGATAAGTTCCATTTGACCAATTAGATCTGAGTGAGTTGATAAGTTCCAGTTGTAAACCAGTGTCTTCTTGAGGACCTAAGAAACACACCTCAGTAGCTGGTTGTCCTGCAGAACAGCATTCCCCCTACGTTTTGCATGGCTGCACCCTATTGGGCTTTTGTAAACTTGTCAAAACCTGGCTCTTCTGACAGGCCCTGGGGCAAGATACAGCGATCGGTTCCCTAGTGGAGGCTGGCTGGGAAAATGTTTGTTTAGTTATTCTTCACTGTTGCATATCTTGTATTTACTGCTGATCCTGCCTTTTTATACTTTTACTATTTTTTGCTTAACAGAAAATAATCTTAATAGTTAGAATCATATGACGTTGAGGCAGCATACGAGTGGTAAAATATAAAATAAAACAGTAACAGATAACGTTCAAACAAGTAGCAAGTCTAAATGATGTCTATGTTTTGTCTAGTTGGTTACATGCATAGCTCAGATTAGGCTCTGGCATTTGTCATGAAACTATTCCTGTTTGGTAGAGGCAAATTAATCCTAAGCATTTTTTATTAGGTTTCAAGGCTGTTTGGGCAGTTTTTCAAGAAAGCTTAAGAAGACAATCAATACTTAAAACTATTTTTAAACAAATATTAAGTCATAATGGTTCATACAAAAGGGCTATTTTGCCAACTGAACTGTGCCTGTGTATATTTCATATATTACATCATATTCCTGGTTTCAATAATTCTATAAATAAAAAAGGGTAGAAAAGTATACAACTTATACATATATATATATATATAAAGAGTTTAAATGTAGGTCACTTACTTTTTACATTTTTCACAACTGTACATATTATCACCTGCAGACATTGTAAAGAAGAGAAGAACAAAAGTTATTCTAAAAATATAGAAAATTATCTTTCCCCCCTTTAACTCACACTAAATATGTTTGATTTTGCAATATGGTAAATTGATCCTAGCATTTTATAAAATACTTATCCTCGTGAATTGGGAAATTGTTCTTAATTGAAAATCCATACTATGGTTCAAAAGTTAATCTTTTGCAACTATGTTTTCTGAATGTTTGTCCTTGAAAATATTTCTCAAGTCAATTTCAACAATAATGTGGAGAAAACTCTAATATGCTTTCTGTTCTGTTAAATGTGAAACCTGATTCAATACAATAAATCACACAAAGTAGCTAAATTAGAATTTGATATTTGATAAAATATGAATCTCTTACCTTTCAATTCATCTCTAGCAAAAAAGGCAGCAAGACAATCTTGTAAGGTTACTGTTGGACCCCAAAACCAGCTAGGGACACATGAGACAACAAACCTGAAATATCATTGATAAAAAAACAGCAATTGTTCTGCTGTTATAGCAGAAACATCAATGCAGAAGAATTACTGAAGTAGTAGAAAGAAAACAACTAACCTTTTGAAATATTCCACAAAAAACGCAATCCAGCCTTGAGGAGCATATGCTTCACCACAAGATCCTGCCTTGACAAGAGAGGTCTGATGATTTGCAGAATGCAGCTTAGCAAGATCTTCCTTACCTGGAATAGGTAAAGACAAATCCTGGAAAGTTTCCAGTGTAACTGAAACCTATGGAAAATAAACATAAACACTTATTTGTCAATGTACTTAATCAAATTCTATAATTATATTTACTTTTTTGAAGCTTCTCATAAAACAAAACATAATACTGCTTATCTGCAATTATGCCACTTGATGGGAACTAACATATATTTAAGTTCACTATAAAGTATGCATAAATATAAGTTACGGGTTCACTCTAAAGTATGAATAAATATAAATATGTACATAGATATTGATAAATATAAAAATATAAATAACGCAGAGGATAAAAAATAAAAGAACTATGAAAAGGACTAGTCAAACATGTTTGGAAAATCTAGCTCGGATAATCCAAGAATTATTATATTACTTTTTTTTAAAAAAAAACCACATAGAAAGTGAGAAATTTTGCATAAGCACTGTAAAACATACCCGATCACATGTGAGACACTGTACAGAACTTAAAATAGAACCATCAAATATGTCTGATATAACACTTCGGTATTTTTTGTTTTTCTTCTTTTTAGAGGAAGGCATGGTTGGAACTAAAAGAGCAAAAAAGCATAACAAAATATTATTTGAACTATCCAGGGTTAATTAACAGTAATTTCTACTGAATTTTGGGAGGACAGGCAGCTAACAGTATTTTACTCATTCATTATAATTTATGTCCATGTATCTCACCCCGATAGGATCAATCCACCCCATCCATGCCAGCAGAAAGAACATGCTATGGGCTCAAATCAGTCAGAGAATTCCAGTGGGAGGGGTCCAGGAGAAAAGATCTCCCTGCCATGGCCACTGCCCTTTGGAACCTCATATCCCCAGAGGTGAGATCTGACACTCTTGACCATTGTAAGGGCCTGAAGACCTGAGTCTGCCAACGGGCCTGGGGCCCCAATTATGGGGAGGTATCACTCTGGAAGTGATTAGTAAATTGAGATAAGGCCCCACATCTACCTCTTTGTGCTTTCTCCTTTTTTTAATGATTTTTTTTAGCATAACTATGATTATTATTATAACTGTCTTAGTTTTAATGTTTGTAAGTGCCCAAATTTGCCTCTGGATGAGATGGGTGGCATACATAAATCCAGTGAATAAATAAATAAAAATGTCTTCAGCTTCAGGGCAAACTTGTCTCAACCACAATTCTGCACAAAAGATGGTAATAATCATAGGATCATAGACTGTTTACAAGCAATTTTCATCTGCATTCTGAATTGTTCCAGCCAGTCCAGTATCTCAGTTTTATACAACAATAATTATATAATTCTATCTCATGCATGTATCAAAAAGATGATCTCATTTGCAATTCTTTGAGAAGCTGTAAGTATAGCCTAATGCAGGGGTGTCAAACTCAATCGCATTGCGGGCCATATTGTGATGTATCGTGGTGGGCATGGCCCATGCGGGCCATATGTGGCCTGCAGGCCGTCAGTTTGACCAGCCTGGTCTAATGGACTGGAAGGATAGAGTGAAACAGAATCTCAAAAGTAATGTCAGCGAAATACAGCTGGGTTTGGAGAAACAAACAGCCACCACTCAATTTATTAGCAGCTAAAGTAGCACAAAATATTTGCAAGGCTATCTTACATCCTGCCAAAGTAAGTGTTAGAAAACACTAATCTACCTTACTTGATGTTGAAAAAGCTAAGCAAGGCCCAACTAGTATTTGGAGATATTTAAAACAAAATCAAAAGAAAGCAATGGCAAACCATTTCTATGTCGTAACATAGAAGTTGTCCATGTAATCACCAGGAGTTTAACTTGTCTTAGAAGAGAGTATACTTCATCTTAGAATACCAGCAGATAATCTCACTTAAATGTTAGCTTTGGAACAGGAGTTAAATTTACAAATGTACAAAATTATTTCAACTCAATTCAATGATATAAATCAGAAAAGATTTTTTTAATGAGTCTTACTAGAAGTTTGAAAACGCTGCAAAATGAAAGACTGTGATATTGGAAAATAGCACTGTATTTAAATAGCGCTTTGACAAACCTAGTAAAATGATGCAACTCCCAAAGGGCAAGCAACAGATAAACAGAAGTTACAATTCTAATGCTTAATCCCTAGATAAAAATTGTGAATGCTTGCCTTCACTTACATCCTGCCTTACTTTTATGTGGATTGGGAAAAGGGCTAACAATTACACAAAGTCTCTTAATAAAACAGTGGACAACTTCCCTTGAGTAGGGTGATTTCTCTGACTAGCTGTAGACTACAGACCAAAGTCTCTCAATTTTGGCAACTTTAAGGAATGTGGAGTTCAACTCCCAGAATTTTCATGCCAGCTGGGGATTATATGAGTTGAAACATCTTAAACTTTCCATTTCCCACTCTTCAAAATGTATTCTAAACCCACTGAAAATAGCCTAAACTCACATCACAAACTTTGGTAGCAAAATGGCCAAATAAAAACAGATTTGGATTGTTTGGGGAAGCTGGTAGGACTAAATAAAATAAAAATGGGTTCTGCTATGAAAAGTATGTGCATGTGCATTTGCTTGCATGCATGCATGCATGTGTAAGTTAAGAGTTAACCATACAAGAGGAAAAGTTAAATTTATCTGTTGAGATGCATGAGCTATCTACACAAATAAAAGCTGAAATTTATCAAATCAATGAACAAATGCCCACATTTCCTATTTATGATCATACATTATATATTATATGCTAGCCTCTTCTTAATACTTATTCATCTCTGTCCTACAATGAAGGTTTTTTTTTTCTTTTTCTAACTGTAAATTACACATTTGAGAGATAGGACAAACCTAGAGAAAGCTTTCATGACAAATGCCATGTTAATAGGTGAACTGTTAAGTGATTATTACAGAGACTAAGAATTGCTTTGTACACTGGAGGTATAGAACATAATTATTAGTGCTACATTTTGTCATACTTTTGTTCATTGTTAATTTAGGTGTCCCATTCCTTTTCTTCCTTTTGCATAGGTCTTCCATTATTCACATATATACTTAAAAATGGTAGAATTTTATCCTGATTTTGGTGAGACCACTGGGCATTACAGATTATTCCATATCTATCTTTCTAAAGTCAGTAAATATAAAAACATTTCATGCCACAAAGATCAGAACTACTTGAGCAAAGTGATAGTATGGCACACTAGTAGTTAACATGTTTTAAAGTAGAAAGGATGCTGCATAAGCTTAGAAAACACATAACAGAGAAGGCAAATCTTAGGCAAGTTCATGAAATAGGAATT
This sequence comes from Arizona elegans, assembly GCA_022577455.1. NCBI lineage: Eukaryota > Metazoa > Chordata > Lepidosauria > Squamata > Colubridae > Arizona > Arizona elegans. The sequence goes on along the minus strand of JAKOOJ010000002.1, from coordinate 132,057,588 downwards.
TATGTTGTTCCTTTGGACACTGCCTAACCTCTGCCTGAGACTGTCCCCCCAGCCTCAAGAGTACATAAACAGAAGACAAAAGGAAATTAGGAATCAGTTCTATCAGCATGACATTACTATGTAACCCAAGCTAATGCTATGCATGTAAGCCTTTTAATAACTTTCAAATAATATTCATACAATCACCTGAATATCTGCTGTGTATTTGTACCTTCACTGTTTCCTGATTATTCAAAAGTTCAGCTGTTTCACGAAAACTGTTTATATCTTTTTCTGTGTCGTCCATAGAATTTGTTCTATTCATTTTGGTACACAAAGATCTCTCTTTTCTATAATCTTTAGATATATTTCCATCCTCCTCAATTAACATAGCATTTTCTGCAGGGTCGTCTGCCACAGGTTTTGACCAAGGATCATTTTCTACCTTATCATTGTTAACACATGATTGAAAATCTGCATCTGATTGGCATTTTTCTTCTTCCATTCTCTCCTCAACATTTGTTGTGTTACTATCCTCTAATGTAATAACAGTTTCTTTTAACTCTTCATGAAGCAAATCCATTAAACAACGTAGAAATTCCTGGGCATCCTAAAATTTAAAACAGGTAAGTACATGGTTTAAAATAAATAAAATAAGATTTTAAAAAATACTAATTAGTTAAAAGTAAATATATATTAAGAGGGATATAGGGGTAACATACAGTACTGCTTTTAATTACTTCCATTTTATAATGTATTCTGTAAAAGTATAGTGAGGGATCCAGAGGAATATGGAGGGAAGAGAACAGACAGAATGGGTTTTTTTTCTGTAGCTCTTGCTCATAGAATCTCCCTGGAATGTCTATTTTGGGCATCAGACACCCTTCTAGATAGCTTGTGCTATTGCATGAAATAATCAGACAATGTCTCATTTTTTTCTCCTGCCTGATTTTTGGGGTCTCGTTCCCCATGTCAGAGCTCATTTTATACAAAATGGCCGTTGGCCATTAGAAGATGAGGCAAAAGAAAAGCCACATCCCCAAAATCTATTTCCTTTACACTAGATCTATCACTATAATTAATCTAAATGTTATATTAATCAGCATTTTGAAGATTGAAATTAATTTCTGTCATTTAAATTATTTTTAAAACAAAAAATATATGGTCCTAGCTCTCTCTTCCTAGAACTCTCTGCATAGAAAAAAATTAAACTTTGTATTGTAAGGTGTTTGTATTACATCACAGTGTAGGTATAAAACCTCAATTAATCAACTTACTTGAATAAAGGAGAAATACACAAAAAAGCACAGCAGTTTGCCAGAAACAACTATTATTTCTGTTTCACCATGTAATAACTACTCCCAGTATCTTTCTTGTGCATATCTATTTTACTTGTGTTTTTATTTCTTTGAATCTTGCAATTGTTTAGCAACAATAATTTTAGTGGCCTAAAAATAGGAAAGGCTTACTTGTTGTGAATAGCCTCGAAATGTTGGATTAACAGCTTTAATTCCTTGAAACAAATTTGTGGGGACCACAGCTCCAGGCCTGGAACAAAAAACATTTAATTTTGTTTACACTTTCTCAAACTGAATGGAGTACTTCAGTGTACCAATGTTCACAATGTTTAGCAAATCAGGAATATTAAAACTAGGAAATTCTTAATTTTATTGTCTTCATATATCACAATTATGTATAATAGAACAGGATTTATTTCTATGTAAATGTACTGTATTTTTTGGAGTATAAGACATACTTCCCACCCACCCCCAAAAAAGTGGGTGGAAATGTTTGTGTGTCTTATACAGCGAATATTGCAGTGGGGGGAGGGGGGTTAGTGCTGCGCTGATCAGCTGTTCTAAGATGGGTCGTGGTGATGAACAAGCCATGGCGTGAATGGGCCATAGAGAACGGGCTAGATGAATACTGGATGGATGCTGGGAGGCAGAGGTAGATTTTTTTCCTTGTTTTCTTCCGCAAAAGCTAGATGCGTCTTATAATCCAAAGAATACAGTATACAGAATCTACTCTAAGGATGGATATGGTTCCACTGGTGAATAGTCAGAACTGGATGTTGGTTTTTGCTTAAAATACTTTGCTATTTATTAAATCAAAGTATTTATTATTGTTAAACCTAATAAAATGAATAGGCTGCTATAGTAATAACTGCATAATTACAAACCAGAATTCTAGTTCATGTACTTATTACTAACAAGCATTCCAATGGTGTGTTCCCTTCTACCATATAGAATTGTGAAGTGGAAGGTTATCTTTCCACATGTGAAATCTCCCCCCTCCCAACTCTGATATTCTCAGGTTGTTTCAGATGACAGTCCAACCCTCCAGATCAGATGTTGGTGGTACATCATGGAATTTGAGGAATAGACAAAATCCATTGTATGAACAGAAATATGTAAGATTGTATATAGTCCATTATTTGGAAAGCATTCTCATCTGAAACAGTATTATATATCAAATTGATTTATAAAAAAACATCATAAAAATGAAAGTAGCACAATACCTGCTTTTATGCCAGAGTTCTGTTATAAGTTTGTAGTAACTTCTGCAAATGGCTGGTTTTTTATCGGTCCGAGCTAAACTCCCACAGTCAAGGAAAAACTGTGTCAATGGGGGGCTAATAAGGGAAAAAACAAAACAAGCACAAACTAGTATTTTGAAAGAATGCTACATATATCCATAGTTCTTCAGTCTTAGAAAATTCAACTATCATATGAATTCTCTATCATTAAAAAAAGCATTTAATGTTCAATGTAGTCAATAATATTGCTGAATCCTCCTGCATCTTTTCAGCATGCTAAGAGTAAATCTTCTTGTATGTCATAATCGATGACAAAAAAAAATTACTTTTACCATTTCAACAGTCAATATTTAAGCAAATATCTGTTAGATCATATATACAAACTGTTTTTGGAACAAGGTTCAGGAACTGAGCAAGTCAAAGACTGCATGATTAAAGAGATGGAGAATTTAAGCAGGTAACTGATATGTAACATATGAGAATATCAATAGAAGGTAAATATTAAATTTACTCTGAATATTACAGAGTTTTAGAAGAAATTTGTTTTACTAGTATATTAATTCAGCCCTGGCTGCCAAAATGAATAATTCATATTTTAAAAAGTAATGCACAATGAGGTTGGATTCTTCCATATATGATACAATTTTACAAAGTTGAACTATTTTAAAACATGATACTTTTCTTTTCTACCAGTTGTTTTCATTAAGCTTTATATTCTCACAGTATATATTAAGTTGGCTTTATATATAATCACTGCTAGACTACTGTACAATTTCACCTGCTAACTGGTAGATTAAGTTTTGGGAATATGCATCAATGTCCAAAAAAATTCATGTCTAAAAAGTTTAATAACTTAAATTTGGAAATAATTCATGGATTATAACTTCACATGGCCTTCCATCATATCTAAAGTTGTTCTTTTCCAATGTAAGATTTTAAAACACTAAACTTTAACATTTACTGCTTCAGATTAATTCCAAATTTTTGTTTATTATTTTGACTTAATCTTATCATTTCAATCACTTTTATCAATTTCTGAACCAATTCTAGTATAAAATGTTCAAATGTTAAATTATTGTATATTTTTTCCAAATATGACTTGTACATTTTTAAAAATGTTTTGCAAATTCTTTATGCAATTTGTATAGTTTGTGAATCTTAAATATACACTTTTCCCCAATTTCCTTTCCCCCATTTTTTCTCCTCCTGTAACTCTAAAAAAATAAGTAACAATAAAAGAATTGGCATCTGAAATATGCTATATTAATGAAATCAATAGAGCTCATTATTGAACACCTGCTGAGGCCGAACTTTAGCATTATATCAAAGTAGATTTCAGGGGTTTATTTAATTTATCCATGAAACAGGAAGTAACCAAAAAACTATGTTCTTAGAAATTTGCAAGGAGGAAATTCATTCCAAAAATTTTGTTTCCTGTTCATGGAAATCTTCAGAAGCTGGAAAATGTACAGATAGAAGCTTTTAATATAGATTAAAATTTATTTATTCATCTATTAAATGTATACGCTTCCAATCTCATCAGTATGGAAATTCTCTTTGAGGGCTAACTATTTATTTTCTATCTTTTCCCCAGAAATTACTGAAATTACTGGCTAAAGGAAAGGAAAACACAAACAGTTTTATATTCATTTTTTTTACCAGTTTGAAAGTGCTTGTAAAGCTGCATTCATGTAACAAGTGTTTCCAATATTTCTCAAGCCCGTCAAACCTGTAAATTAGAAATACTGCTTAGCAAGCCAATGAAAAAAGTTACAGTGTATACAGGATATAAAAAAGCCCTCGTTCTGTAGAAATTTAGAATCAGCTTTTTTATAGTATTTACAGAATTTCTGAATATTTTTACCCTGAAAACAATGTTACTATATTGCTATCATACAGAAATCTGCATATATGTCAATGTGTGACATTCACCATCCAACTGTATTCCCGTTTTTAGGCTAAATTCCAATAAGTAAAAACAAATGTTCACCCATGAGAAACCAAGCACATCCTAGCAACAGAACATTTTTAGCCTTAAAAATGAATTGCAATTATCATATTAATAATTTGTTCATTTAACAATATTCATGTGAATTACCCTACTTTATTATTACCTCTAGCCTTTAATTCATCTTCTTCATCAATTTGAACATCTAGGTCATCAAATGTTGCAATTAAAGGAATTTTCAGTGTAGGGATACTGGGTAACTTAATATCCTTAATGGAAGATTAAAAAAAAAAAAGCAAAATTCTGAGGAGCATTCTTCATAAAGATTATGACTTTTCTTTCCATTTTTTCTAATGAGCGTATAAAGTTATTTATATCCATTTCCAATATATATTTTGTTCCATATAAAGCCAAAAGTCCAAATGATGTATATATATCATAATATTTCATTATTGAATAATGTAACTAGGCTAAAAAACCACTTTTGTAGGAACATAAGTCTGCCACAACATACTGTCTTGATATAACAATAGCTTTGATATACCTTTGAGATATTTCTTAGTTCTGTCATCAGATGGCTCATAGTGTAAACAACTATTTTGCAGATAAATACAGTCTATTCACAGAAAGAATTAAGACGTGTATACTACAAAAATGCAGTAAGCTAGCAATATTTTATTACTTTTAAGCATATTTCTACATAAATATATCTAAATGAGATATTTTTCTCTTGTCAATCTGCAGTTGAGTTAGTATTTAATATTTAAAGAATTAATTTAAATAACAATTAATTTTTAATACTCGCAAAAAAAATCCTTGGCAAGGGGCTGTTTGGGTTCAAAGCCACAACACAAAGATGATTTATACAAAAATAGATAAATTACAATCTCAACTATAAATACTGATACACATTTTGGTTTTCAAAGAAATCACCCAAGATTGCAAAAACAGTTATATGTTGTTAACGTTTATACTGTAATATTTATAAGCACAATTCTTTTATAAAAGCATACATTTCTCATAATAAAGCTTCTTTTAAAATATTTTTTTCATGCTATCAGACAGAAGAATAAATTTCCCCCTTTTTAGTTACAATATTACAAATCTAAAACAGGAATAGCAAAAAATGCTATCTCCTTATAAAATCCTAGTAGAATTTATGCCAGATGATATATTTGGATGATTATACCTGTACAATATGTTCTGGACCAGGGGAAGATAACCGTACATTTTGTAAGGAAGAATGAGTTCTTAGCTTTCTATCCAGAAATACTTCTTTGCTGCATGCATAACACCAGACACGAAGTGTTGTAAGATTAACTGTTAAACAGTGCTTTGTTTCCTAGAAAACAAAATATTAATGATATTTTTCATTATAACCAATATGAAGACTAAGTGCACAGTATGTGTGTGTGTCTGTGTGTGCGCGCGCGCTATTCAAACATAGTCTAAATCAATCCAATGCAGCTTGAACATCTCTTTATTTGATCATTATAGACTCTGTCCAATGTTGTTTGGTACACAGATTTTTTTTTTATTTCCCAATCTAGAGTTGAAGAGAGAATGAGTGATTGTAAATTAGCCAATTTGCTTAAGAGACAACTAAAATCTAGGATTCCCGGCTCTTGGTATAGTAACTCATATGCTGACTAATACATTTACCCGCCCACCAGCTGATAAAGATTAATTACTGCCTCATAATTTGTACTTTATATAGTCTTTAGCACATCATGCACAAGGAAGATGAAGGAGACAGATGGTTAAGTCCATATGTACTAAAAGGTCAACAGACAGTTTCAAGGCAATACCATACTAATCACAATAACAGCAGCAAATCTCCCGACCCTGTACAATTATTAGTATCCTTCCCATGGAACAGTGCACTTCTTGTCCAAATTAATGTTGTTTAGAGTATGTTTCCCTTGCTTTAAGACTCTTAAGGACTGCAAAAATGCAGTTTTACTGGTTCAGAATAGAAATGGTGTTTTGTAATAATTTTTCTTCCAATATCAAGTTTCTACATAAAGCCCCTTTAGCAGAAATATTTTGGGAAGTTCAATCATAACATGTAATTTCCATAAAAATTTATCGAACAAAAGCATTTTGCTTCATTGCATACTGTGAACACTAGTACCATAGCTATTTACTATTTACTATTTTCATATATTTTATATGCTTGTTTTCTTTTTCTTTCTTTCTTTTTTGTCACTGAATTCCTCTCAGAAAAACAGAATGTAAATGTACTGAATAAATTATACATGAAATTGAATTATTCTGGGATTCCAACATAAAGTTATTCAAATTTCTGTTAATCATGCATATTAATAAATTATCATTAGAGAAATGTGGCAGGACAGAATGCTATGTGTAACCACAGAGCACCAAGAAATTCTGAACTGTGAAGATTGTGTAAACTGTCAAACCATATACAAACATACCTCTGAATGTATGGTGCTATGATCTATATGTGACTCCCCACAACCAACGTAGGAGCATCTATTCTGTTAAACCGAACAAAGTAAACATTAACAAGATGCAATCCACTACAATAATAAACAACTAAACCCACTGCTTCTTAGAAAATTTGAGCAGTTTGCTTTCTTAGCAAACAGCTACTAGAAACACCTTAAAAATAGAACAATGACAGTGCCAAATAATGCCTCTGAAGAGGCATGGTGAATAGGATTGTTGGAAAAGATTTATGGAATGGAGCAAAATAGTCATACTTAATATTAACAAATCTGTTATTAAACCTTTTGAGATCATTTTAATTCACAGCAAAACATTTTCTATTTATGCTTGCATAAATAATTAACCACCCTAACACTATAAAAACTACAAAACCAGAATTGAAATGCTATTCCCTTCAATCCCTATATAAAGGAATTTATATTCTGCTATAAGGATTTGTACTTATTTTAGAAGCTGAATTAAAAATGTAAAACCTACAGATTAATTTTTCCCTTTTAAATAAACAATCCAATTTTTTATTTTATTCTTAGGTCACACTTATGATCATATGGTTCACTTCTTCGTTTCTTGTTTCTTTTTTCCCTTTCCTGCATTTTAGCTTTCTGGTTTTTTCTTTTCTTTTTCTACTTACTTTACATTAGGTTTTAATCTTTCTTTAAAAAAACATTTTAATAAATTTATAAAAAAGTATAGCATATTCAGTTAATTATGTATCCTTTATAGAGTTATTATTTTCAATGATCACTTAAATCATATCAAATGCATATTTATTATAAATTCAACTTCTAAGGCAACCTAAACAGCAATTACTCTTTTATGGCCAAACTTTAGCCGTAACCCTATAATTACTTGAACCAAAATATATATCATAAAAAGGTTTCCTAACATTACATAATGAACTTTAACATCTACCAATGCTTTTCAACTGCAGTTCATTTATCTGACTAAAGATAAATGACTACGATAACATAGAATGTCTATGTTAACAAACATGGTTAATATTGTATCTTACTGGAAAGCTCTGTTATTAAACTGAATAGCTAACAAAAACAAAGAATGAAATGCATCAATTTATTTTAATTGATACAAATTCTTTCTATAATGTTGAATTATTATTATAAGGCAGTTTATATGTATATTACACTAAATTCTTCTGATTAACACAATTGAGTTAAAATATAAAGTGACTTTTCAGGAAGAATACACAGGCACATGTTAAAATGTTTTTCATATGCCATTCCATTTATGTATGGAACTATTTTTTTCACAAAAGAGACTTTACAAAACTATATGGCTTTGCTAAATCATCTTAAAAACATTCTCTGGAACAACATAATAGAAACTTAACATATATTTCATCCCACATTTCCAATAAAAATGGAATGTTGACCTGCAAGTTTCAGATGAAATTAAAATGTACTGTGGTTCAACTGTTAAAGCACTAGACTTGATTGCTAACTTTCAAAAATGGAATTGAAATGTAGCCTTCATTAAGGAAACAATATACAATTTGCATAAAATCACACCATCCAGAAATTTTAAGTAACCTTAGTTCTGACTAGAGATCAATAAAAGACGAATAAATAATGATTGCAGAGTTAATGCCTGGCAAAGTTGCACTTTCAGAAAGAAAAACTCTTATCATTGCATATTATATACAGGTAGTCCTCGACTTACGACCACAATTGAGCCCAAAATTTATGTTGTTATGTGAGACATTTATTAAGTTTTGTCCTATTTTATGACCTTTCTTGCCACAGTTGTTAAGTGAATCACTGCAGTTGATAAGTTAGTAACAAGGTTAAGTGAATTTGACTTCCCCATTGATTTTGCTTGTCAAAAGGCTGCAAAAGGTGATCACATGACCTTGGGACAGATCAATGATCATTAGTATGAATCAGTTGGCAAGCATCTGAACTTTGATCATGTGATCATGGGGCTGCTACAAAATATGAAAGTATGAAGTATAAAAAATGGTCATAAGTCACTTTGAACGGTCACTAAATGAACCGCTGCAAGTTAAATACTATCTCTATGTTAATTCTGCTTACCTCTAAGCATGCCCACAGATTTGGTCCTTTTACCTTGCAGTCTTGGCAAGTCCCCTATTAAAAACAACAAGGAATCAGGCAGTTAGTTCATAAAATTAGCTAATATGAAACAAAGAGGGGAAACTCTATTGTTATACTAGAAATACTAAATATTTATTGCATAACAACTTAAGAAAACTATTATTTTAGAGATGCTTATTTTGATTTTTCAACTAGTGGCATGTAAAAACTACCGGTACATTATTAAATATGATATTCAAAATATTTTATTAATGTACATTATTACTTCTAGCCCATAAATACATGACATCTACATTCTCCACTTAATAAATTAAGTAAAACTTCATGACTTTTTCCCAAACATTAATTTAATAACACTTTAACAATGAACATACATTGACTTTAGTCAATGACAAAGATGAGAATTTAAGAATGAAGTAAAGATGAATACAACAAAAAGATTACTAAACAGAAACTCACATGAGATTTGTGTATCAAATCTTCTTTGGTTATCTCACCAACAGATTCCAAATGTGAGCAATCACTGTTTTGCTGAGGCATTTTAACAGCAATCACATTCAAGTATTTATAAACAATATCATCTACATATTGAGAACAAAACATTATTATAGTATTATGAAATGTAACTGGTACAACAAACAATATGCAGCAAACTTTATTAAAAATGAAAACAGATTATATAATTTTATATCATTTATATTAACATTATGTAATGAATATAAAATAACGCAAAAAAAAAGAATGGGTGATCTGAAGATTAGAGCTGTGAAAAGCACTGAAAAGGGGTACACCACAGAACATGTTAGCACAAATGAATCATCATTCCTCCAAATATCGCTGCTTTATAAGCTGTCATCAGCCATATGCGCCTAGGTATCCTAGTAAAAGTATTTTTGTGTATGCACATGGGAACAACTTTCAAAGGAGTTGTGTTAGTCTTTCAAAGGATATGGCCACTGTATTGCTTTCAGGAGTGCTAACAAGCTTTGAAAAAATCCACTTTCAAATACTATGTTTTAAAAACATCCTGTTATAAAAAAAGAATATCTAAACTTGCTAGAATATCTAAATCAAATTTGTTAAACACATAAGAAAAGCAGTGAATATGCTCTATATAATACTACATAGACATTGATTCCAAATCATGATGCCAAAATGATGAAACGTGTACTGTGACATCACAATACAAGCTTCACCTTAATTTGCACCATGACATTGCAGACAAGCATGTAAAGGGCAGAATTGTGTTGCAATGTACATTTCATCCCTCCCCTGCATGGATGACTGTAATTCAATATAGTATTTATTTGTTTTTCACATTTCTATATAAATGGGGATTCATATTTTGTAGAGTTCACAACCTAATATAAAACATTAAATGCTAATTTGTAATGCTATACATTAGTGACATGGAGAGACTTTGAATTTAACACACAGTTGCCTTTTTCCAGATCAGAAGATGAGTTTTATTACTATAGAAACTTAACTAGATTTAAATTTTAACCTTCATGACAATTCTTGATCTTGTAATGGTTGAGAATATTCAATAGTATCACCCATCTGGGTTCCTTGCTAAAACTCCACCAAAAAAAAATATATGCAGTTGAACATACTGTTGAAAAAATATTTGGTGTCTTTGGTTGCAATGTTAAATACATTTTATTGTTTAAAAAATATACCCAGGTTAGCTATGGATTTACATTATCATTGTTCTCACTAGTATGCAGCTGAACTAAAGGATACAATGAGAAACTACTTCCTTTATTTTCTAGTGTTTTTAAAGTAGTGGTTGTACTTTACAACAGAACAAACAATATTATGTAAAAAAGAACAACAGATAATATAGTGTTTTCAATTAAGGTATGCAACTAACAAAATTGGTGTATTCTTGAAATCTTGGCCATTCCAAATAAATGGCTTTCACTGTGGCCATTTTGCACAGCATTTTACCCAGTTACTCAAATTCTCCATTTTCTTGACTTCATATGGGCAAAGAACTTGATGTAACTAAACTTAAAGTCACCTCTGAAGAGGGTGGCACATACTGTAAATCCAACAGACAAACAAACTAGGACAACATATCCTATTATTTTGTGATTCCTTTTGGTTATTGTATACATTTCAAAGAAGTGGATTATAGAAGTTAGATTATCTCCTGCCACCTTTTCTTTGGACCTTTGCCATCCTGGCTATTGTGGGAAGTAGATAAAAAAAATGCATGGATGTGAGAAATAGCAGTTTTGAAGGAGAAAGGTGTACCACTTGAGAAAAACCCATTCCCAGATCCAAGAGGTTTAGATAACTATTGTCCATTCTGCATTCTCCCTTTTTAGGGAAGGTTGTTGAGATAGTGATAGTAAACTAACTTCATGGTACCTTAGAAGAAATTAATTATTTGGACTTTTTTTCAGTTAGGGTTCAGACCTGAATATGTGTAATAATGTGTGGGAAAGACCTTGGGAAATTGGCATAGAGACACTGTCAAGGGAACAATTAGATAAGAGACACACAGCACACAACTGGATAACAGGCAGACTCAGAACAAAGCCTCCCTGGTTTCTCAGTCATAAAGAGTCAGGGCGGAGGATTGAACTTTCAGATTTACAAGATTCTGTCAATGCAGCTTTACAACACAGTAGAACGGCCCACATATCCACAAGCTCTGACCAATAGGTGTATAACACAAAGTCCTCAGGCTCTGAACTAATTGCCCTTTGGCCGCTGGATAGCTGTCTAAAGATATGATATTAAGTTATAATGGCCTTTATGGCTTGGTATCTGAAGGAACACTTCCTTGGAATTGACCTGACTAACTGGATTTTTTGGAAAGAAGCTACTTATAAGTCCCATCCTTCCAAGATGTGGTGGGGAGAGAGTATAAAGTTAGAACGCTGTCCTTTTCTGCTTTGGAATAACATCATAGAGATCAGGCTGGTCATCACCTTGTTAACTTTCAGGAAAATGTTTAAATATTGAGTTATTTCAGATGACATTCTTTTAATTTAAGCACTGTATATTTCATTTATTTTCTTTCTATTTTCTCATGTGTTGTTAATGTTATTTTTATTTCTGGGGTCTTATGATGTTCTCTTTTAGTCATACTATGTTTTCATTTTTTTTCGTAAGGAAGCTGTTAATAGTATTAGATTGGGGCAGGATATAATGCTAATAAATAAATTTCAGCATGCTTCTATGTAAGCCACATCAAAGATAGCAATTTATGGATAATTTATTTATTGCTAATTCATCTCTCTATCCCCAAAGTTGTGGCCAGGAGATACTTTGCCCAACTACACTGGTGTGTCAGTCATGACTTTACTTGTGACAGAAAGATCTGCCAATGGTAGCTTACATCCTCATCACTATGTTCTATATAGGCCTGCATTTTAAAACCATGGTGAATCTTAGTTGGTGCAAAATGCATGGCTTGGGTGCTAGGACACATATTGCACATATTTTGTGGACCCTGCTTCCTATCTGCTTTCAATTACAATTTAAAATGGTGGTTTTAAGTTATAAAACCCTTTAAGGCTTGCCATTGGGTTACTTTGGACCGCTCATCTCTCCATTAGAATCAGTCCAACCATTTTGATCATGCCAGGAGAGACAGCAAGGTGTCCTCCATTTTTCAGAAGTTAGAGGGCCAAGATTCAGAAGTATAGTTTTTCTGTTGTTGGAATGATCTCCCACAAGTGCATTTGGTTCCAACTACAGTTGCCTTCTAGAAGCTTCTCAAAATGTAACTATTCTGGAGGGCATTTGGTGGCTGAGACCACATTTTATCTGGAATGTAGGTGCATTTATTTTTTTATTTTTCTTTAAAATTTTTGCTTTTATTGTTCTTTATATTTTGTCAAATAGTATATATAGACTTGCAGCAAGTAAATGTGATACATTAATAAACAACAGATGGTTTCAGTACATGCTTTACTGACCAAGTCTTCCTGTATTTAAGCAAATTAGATTTCTTTCCTTTTTTTCAAAACCCTAACCCTTACCCTCTAATGCAATGCGAAAAATTAATATATTCAATATGAGAGTAATTTGTAATTTTTTTCATGAATATTTTCATGGCTTTTTAAAACATGTGGATAATCCTACTTACATACTGTATATTCAGAGATACATTTATAAGGATCCTTTGTGCAATATTAATTTTATCTTTGAAAAAACAAAAACAGAACCAACAGCTGAGCTAACTAAATATTAAGAAGAATTCAGAAAATAAATATTTTCTGATGACTGTTGCCCAATTGATTTAACTATTTTTTTCTTTCTATTCTTACCCAAGAGTTCAGTATCATAAAAGAAACAATTTCACAACTACAACTCAGCTCATTATATGCCTAATCAAAGCACTTCAAGATATCCAATTATCCAAAGCAATATGACTAAATTTAGTGCTGTAATCTCCTTTATGATATCTGGATTTTGGTTTCATTCTTGGAGAATTAAAAAACAAACAAACCCATGTATGCTGTTCTGCAGTGTATTCTGCTGATTGATCTTTTTGCAGTAAAACTGCTGCCCCGGCATTACTGCAAGCTGCAGCTGAGTTTTCTTCCATCCCTTACATTTAATTGTGTTCTGCATTACAGAATAGATTTCCCAACTGTTTATTAAATGAAGTGGCAGCATGAAATGAAGCAATACGCTGACATAAAGTTAATCCTCTAATTTTCCTCTCCCTGTCCTCGCCAACAAATATATATTTTATCCCACAGGTTTGAGAGACCTGCACTTCCTTTTTTTCCAGGTTAGCGGAGATAAAAAAAAACCTACTTTCCATGATAATAGCGCTGTCTTATGAAACATAACACACTCGTATTTTCATTCCCTGAAGCCTTGCATCCATTCTTCCTGTACAAAATAGTATATGGCTCAGGCAGGTATCTTTGAGCTTCATAAATCAAACATTATTCAGCTATATTATGTTTTCCAAAAAAATAATAATCTCATTTATCTCTGGATCTAAGGCGGGCATACCTTCTTCAGGATTTTTTTTTTTAAATTTAGAAAAATATCTGGGAATGCTTCCCCCCCCAAGAAGCCTCGTTCTCTTTAGAGATGCAGAGGCTTCATCTAGGAAGGGACTCTGCACATGTTCAGAGGCTGTATTCGGCTTCAAAAGGTCCGGCCTCGTACATGTTACATCTACAAAAGCGATCCTAAACTAGATTCCGGACTTGAGTTCAGAGAAAGAGAGACAAAGCTGGGAAGAGCCTAAAACTGATTCCTGAAGGAAGAAAACGGAATTCTTACCGGCAGCAGCAGGTAAACTCGTCCCCTGAATACGCCCTTCAAGGTCCTGAGGGCAAGGAGTGGAATTTTATCCGAAAACCTCAAGGTTTTCCTCACATCATTAACGGTCTCTCCATCTCAAAGCCACCGCTCCTTCCCTTCTTCGTCCTCCTCCTCCTCCTCACCTGTATCCTAAGGCTAGTCCAGGAACACTAAACGCATCCTAGAACGCTGGAGGAGAGAGAAAGGCGAGGAGACGCCTCAGTTTCCTTCGCTTTCCCACCTTTATTTTTCCAGCAGGTTCCCGAACGCCGGCGTCTCCTCAGCTCTCATATTGAGCCCCGCAACAAAGATGGCGTCACTGGCTTTCCTGGGGCTCGAGAGGGCTTGGCGTAGAAGGCGAGCGTGCCCAAAGCAAAGATGGCGGCGATGGAATTCCTCAGCCGGCGCGCCGTCCGTCCTGGAGGTGACAAGCACGCAGATAGGAGCGCGCATGCGGATAAAGCTGATAGTAGGAATCGTTAGATCCCTCGTTGCGAGGAAAGGAGGAGGAGGAAGGAGGAGGAGGCTAATTTCGAAAGGGCGGCCTTTCAACCGGCCGGTTCTAAGAGAAGTTTATGTAGAGAGCCTTGCTTTTTATTCGGTTTCCTTTCCTTGGATCTCGGAAACACGTTTGCGTTTCCCTTCAGCGAAATAATGCCTCATAGATATAGAAAAATTTAAGAACCAATATCCTCCAGAATGTCTACACTGTTTTGGCTGCTACCCCAAAGCTAACCTACCGCGGCGCGTGTTTAGCCTCTATCTTAGTTGCCATTTCCTATTAATAAGAAATAGCGTTAACGGATCTGGAAGACTGCAAAATCCGGATACCACAAGAAGGCAGGATCGAGTTAAGAGTTTTCTGAATGTCTTTTTCTACCATCTAGTGGCCGTCAGAATATTTGGAGCAAGGATCTGGTAGCCCTAAAAATGGGTTTGCTGCGATCTTCTTATTCTGATTTCCATTTGTGCCATTTCTCCATAATAACTAATGGCAAATCAGTGGAGCGCTTCTAGCATGTTAATTTTCAATATTGACTTTACTAGGTTAAAACTACACCACAATTTTAAGACTTTTAAACTACAATTCTTAACTTAAACTACAGTTCTCAACTAATTTGATATCAATATCCATTGAACTACTGTACAATGGGACTTTATTGTACGCAGACATTCAATCCACGCTGTATCATGATAGCTAATATTAAACGTACTTGCATTCAAGTTTCCTAATACGGAAACAGTTATTCTTTTTAATTTTAATTAATTTTCTTAATTTGATGCAGGCTTAGCGCCATCTTAGTTCCTATTATGGACAGTTCTTGACAAAGGGAATCCAATATATAATTTAACCTAATCATCATTACAGTGTTGATATCACTTCACTTGGCAGAATGGCCATCAAGTCCTTGGAAAAGATATTCAGATATTGTAATGTGTTTATAACAGTCAGAAATATTCAAGTCACAATATTCCCTATGATACTCTAAGGAAGCAAAAGTTGTACTTTGAAGACAGGAAGAGTATTGATGCTTTTGAACTTTGGTGCTGCAGAAGACTCCTGAAAAGGATAGCCAAGAAACAAACGGATCATCAAATAAATCAACTCAAAGTTTACACTTGAAAAAAAAATGGCCAGGCTCAGAGGAACTGGAGAAGGCGCTAATAATGGAAATGGTGGAAGGAAAGAAGAAGAAAACAGCAGCAAGGTAGATGGACTTGGTTACAGTGGCAAGGGTTTATATGAAATGCAAAATTCTGGATGACCATTGGATGATAATAAAGAATGCTTTCCACATCTAGTGGTTACTAGGTTTTTGGAACCAGAATTTGATAATCCAAATCCAAATCCAAATACTGTGTTCAATAGAGACAAAACTGATTTAAAGTGTATAAAGTTGAAATTGGCAAATTATTTGAGCATTGGAGACTGAAATTTCTGCAAATATATCTTCAACTTAGTGATAGAAAAGGCGAGTGTATTAAATTTAATGTAAACAAGAGGAACAAAAAAGTTGCTGCATCAACAGAGGGATAGTACAGATAAGCCCTCTGTTTTCAATAGTTCATTTAATGACCATTTGAAGTTACAATAGTACTGAAAAAGTGACATGACTTATGATCATTTTTCACACTTATGATCATCGCAGCATCAAAATTCAGATTCTTGACAACTGACTCATATTTATGATGGTTGCAGTGTCCCAGGTCATGTGATCACCTTTTGCAACCTTCTGACAAGAAAAGTCAATGGGGGATGCATTTAACAACCCTGTTACTAACTTAACAACTGCAGTGATTCACTTAAGAACTGTGGCAACAAAGATTGTAAAATGGAACAAAACTCATTTAATAAGGGTCTCGCTTAGCAACAGAAATTTTGGGCTCAATTGTGGTTGTACATCAAGGACTACCTGTATCAAAATCACATGATGTGATAGTACCATTTTATACTGCATTGATAAGACAACACTTGGAATACTGCATCCAGTCCTGTTAACAATATAAAAAAAGATGCTGAGACTCTGTAGAGTGTAGAGAAGAGTTACAAAGATGATAAGAGGCCTGGAGGCTAAGCCATAAAATTAATAGTTATGAGAACTAATTATGTCTAGCCTAATGAAGAACTATTTTTCAAATACTTGAGGGGCTGTCACAGAGGAGAGGGCGGCCAACACTTTTTCCAAAGCACTTGAAGACAGGACAAGAAGTAATGGTTATAAGATTATTAAACGGAAATCTAACCTAGAATTGAGAAATTTCCTGACAGGGAGGACAATTAATCAGTGGAACGGCTTTCCTTCAGAAGTTGCAGGTGCTCCTTCATTGGATATTTTCAAAAAGGGTTTGGACAACCATTTGTCCAGAATGGTAGGGTCTTCTGCTTGAATAGGGGATTGGACTAGAAGACCTCCAATGTCCCTTCCAAACCCTGTTATTCTATGTTCTATGACTGTAGCACATGTGAAATATAGATATATGTGAATATGCCCTTCTGAAGACACTTTATGCACTATATTTTGGCCACTCCTTCAGTAAAATCAAGAATCCATATAAGTAACAATTGATACATCTAAAATATACTGCTCAAAAAAATAAAGGGAACACAAGCAGAAGACATCCGAGATCTGAATGAATGAAATAGCCTTATTAAATACTTTGTTCTTTACGTACAGTAGTTTATACACTGCTCAAATAACTAAAGGGAACACAAAACTACTGTATGTAATGAACAAAGTATTTATTAAGGCTATTTCATTCATTCAGATCTCGGATGTCTTCTGCTTGTGTTCCCTTTATTTTTTTGAGCAGTATATATCAACGATGAAAGCCCAGCTTAACTCAGAGTTATGTTCAGGCCTAAAATTTATTTTGATTAAGAAAATGAAGTTTCAACCAACAGGAATTAGGGATTTTAAGGTGTCCCATGAGAAATAAATAAATGCAAAAGAAAGACCTAAATTCAGTGTGCTACATCTAATTGGCTCTAGTCTGGAAAAGGAAGTGCCAAACTCTCAAGTTAACCACAACTCTTCTACCTTCAGAGGTAAATCAGTACCTTCTTCAGGACAGAATGGTGTCCTCCAAAATAGTAACAATGACGACAATAATAATAAAGGCAATAATATTGTAGTAATGTAATAAAAATATATTGATTCTGAAATTTCAGTTGTTGAGAATTTATCTTAATCAGTGTAATGACAAACATAGCTTTTTTTAAGCATTTAAGCTCCGTTCCTGAGGTGGCTGTCTTACTCCTATGTCATGGAGCAAAACGGTCATGAATCATTCTTCTGAGACAGCCTCACAGGATAACAGCCTCTATTTTGTTCCAATCTAACTTGTATACACTCTTAAAATAACTATCTCTTGCAAAACATACCTCAGGTTGAGACAAGAATAAATCCAATTAGATTCCCCTGAATTCATGTCACCATCTCTTCCTGCAATCCTTTTTAACATAAGGATGACACATAGATTTTATACAGCCAATTTTTGATATTTATAGAGACCACTAATCAAATTCTTATCCAGGAGTCATGCTGCTCTACATTTCTATATCTATGGTTTCTCTCTCTGCCTGCATCTTCCTCCTCCTGACAGCTCCATCAGAAACTGCTAGCAAGAGCAAGGACTGGTGCAACGGAGAAACAAGGAGTGCATCATCTAAAGCTGAGCTGGCTGACATACCTGCAGAGGTAACTGGCAGAAGTCCTTCCAACTTAATCAGTTCATTATGCTTTTTTTTAAGCGATGGCAAAAGATTGATTTCCTCTGTATAAGAAGAGCTACCCATCTCACCCAAACAGGACAGGGAAGTCTTCAGTCTAGCAGATGATGAAGATATCGTGGTCAATATACTGGGTTTTTAGAAAATTACAAGGTCCTGTCATCCATGGCCACAGTTTCATATTTACATCATCCTAAGCATCCATTATCTTGTTTATCACCCTGGACTCAAGGGATACTTCTGCTAACCCATGGGGATATAATTATACAGCTCTTTGAAATAAGCAATGAAGTCTTATAAGATTCTTTGCTCTTCCTCTCTCAGCCATTTATATATGTATATGTATGTATATATATGTATGTATGTATGTATGTATATATATATATATCATGCTTTTCAATACAGTTGTAGAAGTGACAAGAACTAAATTTTCTGTTAATTCTAAATGTTCATTTGGAGTTTAGGGGTTGTATCTCCTGGCAATTAGATCAAGAGATTTAGCAGTCCAACACCACTAAGGAAAGTTAGTGCATGTATATTTGGCTGTGCAGCAATATTATTTGGTCTAATATATCTTTGTGTCTTGAGGCTAATTAAAATTTTTATGGGAAGCTGCTTTAGCAGTTAAAAAATACATTACAAGCTCATTAATATTTTTAATTGATAAGGAACATATCTAAAATCATATGCTATTTTTAAGAATAATCTTTTCTTTTGTGACTGAGCAATTTTTCTCCTCAGATTTTAACTGTTGGTTTATAACACAACCTTTAATTTACTCAGAATTCCATTAAATTAAATGGAGCTTATTCCTGGGCACGTGGGTATAGAAAGGCAGCTAGAATTAGCCTTTACTGAAAAGCTCAAATATTGTACTTTCCGCAACATTCAAGGTGTATTACTGCATGCAGGTTTTTTTGTGGTACTCTTAGATTGAAACTAAACCATTGAAGGAATGTCTCAAAGCTAGTCCAATATTTGTCTTTGGCAGATTGTCTACTCTGAATAATATGATCCTGACTTAGCATCAGTAGATGATGATATAAGAAAGAAGGAGCAATGTCAGAAGACGTGGCTAACGAGACACGTTTTCCTCTGAAGACAGCAGCTTTAAGAGTATTTGATCTTCCACTCTCCTGGTATAATTCACTAATACAGGTAACGATTGCCTTTGTTGTTCTTTCTTGCTCTGTTTGAAATGCCTCGGAGTGCTTTTTATTATGTGTCTTTATTTTATTAAAGTATAATGTTTATATGCATAGAAGTATTATGTTAGTAGTTTGTATTATTACATGGAAAATATGTTCCAATGCTATCTTGCTAAGAACCACACCCTCCTTCCCTTATATTCCCTTGGGTTTTTATTATTATAATTGCTGAATTTCAGGGAATAAACTAATAAAACAGGGTTTTTTTTTCTGGTTTCTTTCTATAGATTCAGTGGTATTGATATTCTACAGATTTTCTGTTGATTATGCTTTAATTGATATATTGATATGAAACTCTTGAAAGTTGACTTATTTATTGTGGTCTGTGAACTAAGAATACATACATTGCAAGGTTTTTTTGTTAGGGAGAGCTAGTTGTATCTAAAACATATTACGGTAATGATTAAGCTAAAAGAAGAAACAAAGAAAAAAATAGAGTTAAAGTTAATTATTTGGTGCAAGCTAGTGGTACACTAAATGTAGATTTGCTTGTGCATTATGCTACAATGTGGAAGAGCGAAAGTTTTACATCATTTGACACAGTAAAAATTTTAAATTGAGAAAAATAAAAATTAAAAAAGAATGTCTGCAATCTTAACTTAAATTTCAGGTAGGCAAAATGCAGATTAGAAATATGATTCAGAAAAGCTTTCTTTGCAAAACCTGCAAGTAATAATATACACAATGCTATTTCGCAGTCCCAGACAAACCATATACAGCAATAAAATGCTATGTGGGAATATTATTTACATGCACAATTGCAACTCAGAAGATTGAAAATCCATATTATATCCAGCAGTCTAACTTGCTTTGCAGAAATGATCTTGATCTATAAGTACAGTGTGTATACATGCATTTTTACTGCTATTTTACTAGTGATCAGCCCAGTTCTTTTGGGTGATGTCAGGTAAGCTTTCCCCCTGGGGTGGAGAAAAAGCTAGGGGGAAGGCATAGCAAAAAAAGCTACAAGTCTTACATTTTTGGAGCTGGTAAACAGAATAAATTGAAACCATTTCATAATTAACAGTTTGGTGATCAGTCATACCCTAACAAAGTTTCTAGTGGTTACATATCAATACTAATGGTAGATATCAGTGGTGTGTTCCTCCCGGTTCGGCCCGGTTCAGCCGAGCCAGTAGCGGTGACGATATGACGTCACCGAACCAGTTCTCTTTGTTCACCCCCCCGCCCCGCGTTATTCTTACCTTTTATTTGGCCCTGCCCCCAATCTATTCGCTGCCTCCCGAGTCCCAGCTGATCGGCTAGAAGGAAAAAAACTGTTTAAACTCTTGCTGCGGGGCTTCAAAGGGCCGGCCTATAGCTGATCAGTGTTAAAAGGCAGTGTGGTGGTAGACCAGTGCGCTCGAAAAACAAATGGATAGACCGGAACGCTCCAAGAACAAATAGGTAGACCTGTACAGCTCTGCAAGCAGTTAAAAGCCTGGTAGACCAGTACCTCTGCTAAATCCTAAAGAATTGTCATATGACCATCAAACCATGCCCACAAAATAAGCGACACCCACAGAACCAGTAGTAAAAAATTTTAGAACCCATCCCTGGTAGATACTATAACTGATAGATTGTGTACTTTGGAATCCATACACAGTCTTAATTATGACATACAAAGATCAGAATGGTCTTTCTGTAACCTGGGTTGCATGAAGTCATTTAACACAGCATACTGATCATAGTCAGGTATGTATCTCTGTTCTGTGTCACTCAAATGATGCCTGAGAGATTTTTTCCCCAATTCCTAGTAGCTATGCGGATCTGGATGAAGAAGAATTGGCTTTGGCCCAATTCTACAAGATCACATTGCTATGGGTTTTAGGGCTCTCCTGTATCTAGTGGCTTTCTATCATTGATTTTGGATGGGGTAACACTACCCCAGGCCGAGTTTATATATAATCTGGGAGACCTCATGGGCTCAGAGTTCTTGCTTGAGAGCAAGTATCAGCTGTGGTGGTGAGAAAAGTCTTTATACAATTACATCTTGTGTGTGTCAGTTGCACCAATTCCTAGATTCAAAGTCGTTGCTGATGGATCACTCATGCCTTAGTCATTTCCTGACTGGATTATTGAATGTGCTGTATGTGTGGGCTGCCCTTGGAAACATTTAGAAGCTTTAATTGGTCCAGAATGCAGTGGCATATGAGGTATTGGATGCTCCACAATATATACATGTAATACCTCTGCTATGTGAGCTGCAATGGCTTCCTGCAGGCTTTGGGGTACTATTCATAATGTTAATGTTATATTTGAAGCCCAACTTGACATAGACAAGGTTACTTATGGGGCCGTCTTTGGCTGTTGATTTCTGCTCATTTATTTATTTATTTATTTATTTTTATTTGGTTCGATTTATATGCCGCCTTTTTCCGGAGACTCAGGGCGGCTTACAATGCGTTAAGCAATAGCCTTCATACTTTTGTATATACCTGCTTAGTAGGGCTTTCGCCCCGCCCCAAGCGGTGTTCTTTTTTATACAAAGTCAGCTTATTGCCCCCACAAACTGGCTCCTCATTTTACCTACCTCGAAAGGATGGAAGGCTGAGTCAACCTTGAACCTGGTGAGATTTGAACTTGCAGTAATTGCAGGCAGCTGGTGTTACTTAACAGTGCTTTAGTCTGCTGCACCACCAAGGCTCATCCCATCAGATTGGGCAGAGTGAGCATGCCCTGGTTCCCATGGGCAAAGCCGTATTATTTGGTGTTTGCTAGGAATTGTGCCCTCTCTGTCATGGCACCTGTCTTGTGAAACAGCCTTCCCTCTGAGATAATGGACATTCCTGAGGCTGCTGACCTTCCAGAAGGCCAAGAACACCTGGTTATTCCCCCTAGGAATTGGGACTATCGTATTAATGGATCTTTGATATTGTTGTTATTTGCTATTGAGATTTTTTTAAAGAACCTTGACCTAGATCTTTTTCTTCCCTGTAATGTAATGGATTGTGTATTTGATTTGTTTTTATTTTTGATTGTCATCCTGAGTGCCTTTGGCAGATGGGCAGCTGTATAGATAGGATAAATAAATACATTTGATTCAATGACATATTGCCCATGTAGTTTTGATCCATTTATTCACTTTACATACCACTAAAAGTTTAACAGTGGGATTATTACCAGCTTCTACGGATTGACTGATTCCAAATCCTTTTATGTTGTTTCCAGTGCGCAACTTTGAAAAACCTATAGGAAAATGTACATTATATATGATTCATCCCAATGCAGGTACATCTCTCATTCTTGCCTCAGACCCCTAACACATATTTTAAAAGCCATGTTGTAAAAACTTCCAGCATATTAGGAGTGAGAATGCAGTTTTTATATCTAACGGGAAAACATTCCTTAAGAAGGAAGTGCCTTCAGAAAAACCTTTGGTTCTTCTTGCTGCATCTCATGTAGTCTGGGAACTCTCAGTAAGTAATCTCTACATGATAAAACTACGGATGGAGTATTGAGTGAGGGTTTCCAAATTTTGGATATCATACCCCATCTTGATTTTTTTAGGGACTCTCATCGCTGTCACTTAAACCAACCCTGCCATTTAACAAAAACTCTCAATTCATAATTAAAACAGCAAAAATTATTCATTTCTGCCTTTAATTACAAATAATGGAAATGTTTTTTCTTATACCAGCAAATTAATGAGAATGCAATGTAATATAACAAGAGCAGAAATAAAATGTATTTACATTCCCAACAATATTCCCACAGGCCACCTTTCCCTTGCAGTATTTCCACTGTAGAGGCACAGATGCACATTGGGTATGCTCCCTGCCTTCTTCCTGTCCATCCCTCCATAACATTTATAGTGACTTTCCTCTTTCTTTCCCATCAGCCAGCACACTGTAACCTTCCTATTAACACCTATCAATCTTCACATTATTTCTTTTCTTCCCATTCTCCCATGGGCTCCATCTACTTCCCAATCTTCCTGCCACACTCTGCTAATTTTCATTGTGCCTCCTTTCCTTCCCATTCGCATATCTATCTATCCGGATTTTTTTCCAATCTATTTGATTCTTCATTGAAAATTGTGGTATTTTCGAATTTCACATTTGTTTTCATGCACAAACACATATTTTGAGGTCCCTGGTAGTAGGGCATGGCAACTGAAATTGTCTTTTTGGATTTCCTGAATGTAATGCAAAAAATAAGACATTTACTTTACCAAAATAACTACAAACAAATGTACTCATCTCAAATATAAGGTAAGTGGAATTAGTATACTCGCTATATAATTAGGCAACTATGATTCTAAAAATGTGTGTACTCTTTTTAAATTACAGTTCAATTTAAAATATGCTAAAGAATGTGAATTGAGGTTGATGTGTTGATAGAAGTGTTTATATTATTGAATGCAGAATTCATATTTAATACATGAATGTAACGTTCTTATAAAAGTAAATTGTTTGTATTTCTGCACAAATGTAATATAACTTTTTTTTTAACTATTTGTTTTAAGGTTAAAATCTCACCAGGGCTAAAGAAACTATTTGCGATAACAGCAGTAAGTGCCATAACTGTGCTTTTTCTTGCCCATCACTTCAAAAGAAAACGTGGGAAGAAAACCCGGAAATTATCTCCATGGGATTCAGACCATCTGATGTTTGATTATGCAAAAACTTCTGGGTCAGAGAAAAGTAGGCAACATTTTCTCTATGGAAAGCTAATGTTACCTGATAACACACTTATTTGGCAGTAAGCCTTACTGAAGTGAGATTCCTTTCAAAGAAGCATCAGAGGTCTATGCTGCATAGCTTACAATTACATGGAAACACGTATAATGGAATAGGTAGAGTGTGGACCCAAATGATCATATGCGACTGGAAATGTATTGGATTACAACTGAAATATAAATAATGTTATTTTTTCAGTCTTGTACAATCCAGCCCTATGAGTTGACCAGACTAAGAAAGCAATAATATATAAGTCAGGTTTTTTTTTATTGTAACAGCTATAGTAACAGAATTGTGAGATGTGAAAGACCAGATCCATGTGTGAAGATTCAATTTAACTGATTTTTTGCTAAAAGCCAATGCATAACAATTTTCTCAACTAATGGTCAGTACCTGGTTAGAGTTAGAGAAGGGTCAACGGCAGTCAAGGTGTGTTGTGGCCCGCCAGCAGCCTGCGCGGATTGTTGCTGATCCCGACGACGAGGCAGGTATGGTGCTGCGCCAGCAGCCTGTGCAGCCGGCGCTTGAGTTGGACAGCGAGGAGGCTGAAGAAGATGTGGTGCCAGAGGCAGGGATTCAGTGAGGGCCTTCAGAACCTCCAGAGGTTACTTTAAGTGAAGAGGATGAAGAGGAGGAGCCTCTTGTCAATGCACGGGCATGCAAAACTGCTAAAGGCAGGAGTGGTTCCTCAGGAGGAGGTCTCCTCGAGAGTAAGGCTTGGGGCTAATTGGCCACTCCCTTAGCCTATTTAAGAAAGTATGCAGCTTGCAACAAGCTGCAGGAAACAACTTTAGTTCGCTAATCATCGCGTTGGGATCTCTCTGAAACCTTGCTTCTGGGCTTTTTGCCAACTCCAGTAAGACTCTGACTATTTTATCTGTGGAATTCTGGCAGGCTGTTAAGAACGCTTATTAACAGCCGACATTTGCTAAAACTGCGTTATTTGAGTAAACTAAGTTTTGTTCAGAGTTTATGTGTCCTGTGTTTTTTGGGATCCGTAGCTGGGGTAGAACAAGGTGGAAGGGACTCAGTTCATTTTGACATTGTAGTGATTGTAGGCTAATCTCTCTTTTCTCCAGTCCTCTTGTAAAAATCTTGCAAGTCTGAATAAGTTTCCCTTTTCCTCAGTCTAATTTCATGTGTAATACTACTATGGAGTATCTTAACTGAGATATTTGCCTGGGTTCAGGCCCTGCTTATCTGACTATTGCCATGGGAGCAATTTCCTTCTATTTTTGCCTTTGCCCTCCACATAATCTCATTTTCAATTGAATTTGCCTCCATATAATTCTAGCTCGCTATAATATTTCCTAATAAACTAAATACCATGCACCAAATAGTGGTTTTACTTCACATCCTCAAATCATGTTGTCCATAAAATGTGCAGAATTCCCTGCAGAAAACAATAGACAAAAACATGATCAATGCTCACCTATATAATATCTCATCCATTATATAGCATTAATAACATATACATGTATTTCTAAAATAATATTTATTTTAAGATTTTTATAAAGTCTTTTTCCTTAGTTAATGGAAAAGAAAATGCACATAAGCTAACACTATTATTCATCCTCTTTACGTCCTCAGATTCTAGTTGTTCCAGTAGCAAACAAAATCTAACACTTTCCCTGAATTCCATCAAAGAAAAAGGTTTTCAATCTTACATTCATGCCAGTGGTGATCTCTTCAATAAATATTCTGGTTCCGTGCAGAGTTTGGCCTCAGTAAGTGTGATTTATTGAGATATGTATTTTAGGAATGAAAAACAGATGGTTGTTTTCTTTGCTTGAGGAACTCTTTATAAAAAGCAAGTACTGTATTCACATACTTCTCTTTTTTTTGAAAAGCATTTCACTGAAAATAGTATATGAATATTTCCAAATAAATTGTTACTTATTTTCCTAGAATAGTGAAATCAATTATTAAAGGCCCACAATTATTTGTGATTTTTATACTTTTTATAGTTATTGTTCATGAAACCAAAGAGTAAAATATAACTACTTAGAAATATATTGTTATATTTCCCTTAGCTTACATGCACATATTGTTTTTTTTAAAATTAGGCCCACAGTGCCATCTCTTGTCCTAGTTGTGTTTGTGTGAATTCTAATTCCTGGGATAAAACAGATGAAGATAATATGAAGCTAGTCAATATTCCAGTAACTACTCCAGAAAATTTATACTTGATGGGTAAATATATAATATTTATGGTATTATTATTAGAAGTACAGTATAACAAAATAAAATAAACAGATTTTAAAACATTTCACCAGTGTTAAAGTATGAAATGTTGATGTAAAGAATAATTAGTATTCTTTTAAATAAAATATATGGTTTAATAGATACTGTGTAAAAATATTAGATGCAAATTCGCAAAATGTTTTCTTATTGAATCCCATAACATGGGTTGAGTCATTATATGCCATCAAATTAGTGTACATTCTTAGCAACCACATAGATTTTGTCCATGATGATATATCTCAAGTGTGGTCTTTCAGGTCTTTTAATAGTATACCCACTGCCACTATAACTGAGTCCATTCACCTGGCTGCTGGTTGTTCTCTTTTCTTTTCTTCCACCTTTCCCAGCATGAGAGATTTCTCCAGAGAGCTAGGTATTCACATACTGTGTCACAAGTAGGATAATGTGAACCTGGTCATTTGGGTCTCAGTTGAGAATACTAGCTTGATTAGGTCAATGACCCATTTATTTGTTCAATTGGTTGTCTCAGGAATCTTCTCCGACACCAAAATTCAAAAGCATCATGATAGCATTCTTCAAATCCCTGAATTAGTTTAGGATGGGTTATTGCACAAAGCAGAAGGTTGATTTCTGTGGTCTCAATGTTCCCACTCAATCTTATGCTGCTAAGAATATGAGATATTTATTCTTAAACACTTCAGTGTGATAGAACCTAAATCCATCTTATTAATCCTTTTGACTCTGCTTGCTGGGATGTTAAGAGCTGTATTCCCAATACACCTTCAGGAAAATAAATCGGGGAGGAGAGGACAGCTAATTGAATGCAGATCACTGAGTTTGTCGATCAGAAAGGTCGGCAGGTCGGTGGTTCGAATCCCTAGTACAGGTCTCCTGCGTGAGCAGAGGGTTGGCCTAGATGACCTCAAAGGTCCCTTCCAACTCTGTTACTGTTACTATTTTGACACACTCTCAGGGTTTTCTATCTGGTACATCTAGCACTTAAGAAAGAGCGATTCACACTTGCAGGTAAAACAAAGAAAATGTGTGGATATAAGGAAACTTTATCATTTTTTTCAGGGATGGAGCTATTTGAAGAAGCACTACAACGATGGGAACAAGCATTGACTTTTCGTAACAGACAAGTTGAGGATGAAGCCAGCTGTGGTGCTATCAAGCTTGGAGCAGGTGATGCTATTGCAGAAGAACAGATAGAGGTAAGAAGATGTCAGTACACACAGCATTTGCTGCTTATTAGGTAACTTTATGCTGTTATATGAATGGAGGAGGTGGTACAGATGTTAAAATTGTATATTCCATTTTCCACTGAAGACATTGAGAAAGGCACATTGTATCTGTAATTTAAATGAATGCTTTCCCAGGAATATGTTGCTTATATTGTCATTCTTCCTCAATATCGAATTGTACTATTTGTTATAATTTTAGCATCAAAAACATTTTTAAAAATTTATATGCCGAATCTTGTGTTAGTATGATGATTGCCCATAATGGTTTTGAGGTATTAAACTCAGAGAGAGAAAAATTAAACATTTCATTGATTAGGGACAAACATTTCAAGTGTGCGTGTGTGTGTACATACATTATATAATATTTTTTGTGTTGTATTATAAACTCATTTATTGTCTATGGAAGCTTCATGACCTCAAATGAACATTTTTGTCCTGTAGGATATATCTAGAAGTAAACATGTTGGTATTGACTAATTTGACTGGGTAAATAATCTAACTGCTTCTTTATTTAATTCTTCCGATCCTGCTGTTCTTGCATATGGTGTAGCATAAATAATTAATCATCACAGTAAATTAATCAAATAGGCAAATCATCTCAGCAATTCCATTAGCTGCTTAAAATATTAGTTTATATCTTGCAATTTCTATTTACAGGATATCATTAGTGCAGAGTTTATACATAAGCTTGAACTTTTGCTCCAAAGAGCTTACCGCCTTCAGGAAGAATTTGAAGCCTCCCTTGGAGCATCTGACCCAGGGTCTTTTGCCAATGAGGCTGGTGAGTTTTCTTGGATTTTTTGTTTGTTTGTTTGTTTCTAAGTTTCCAGATTTCCTGACATAATACAATTCACTTTTTCAATTCAATGCTATCAATATGTGCATGATTGTAACTCTTGTCAGAAATGACCTGTTCTAACTGAGAATTATTATGATCCAACAAATTGGGAGACCCGTAATTAGAGAAGGTTGAACTAATTATTAGGATAGGATAGGATAGGATAGGATAGGATAGGATAGGATAGAATAGAATAGAATAGAATAGAATAGAATAGAATAGAATAGAATAGAATTTTTTATTGGCCAAGTGTGATTGGCCACAAGGAATTTGTCTTGATGCATATGATCTCAGTGTACATAAAAGAAAAGATACATTCATCAAGAATCATAAGGTACAACACTTAATGATAGTCATAGGGTACAAATTAGCAATCAGGAAACAATATAAATATAAATCGTAAGGATACAAGCAAGAAAATTATAGTCATACAGTCATAAGTGGGAGGAAGTGGGTGGTGGGAATGATGAGAAGATTATACTTGATAACTAAGGGGGATCTGGAATAATGGTAAATGCATTATTTGTATTTTTCTTTCTTATTTTTACATAAAAGACCCACAGAGCTGGATTTATTTCCATAATAATAGAAGTAAGCATTAAAAATATTTGGAATAATTTTTAAAATAGATATATACAAATAAAATACAGATGTTCACTAGCCAGTGACCTACTTTGGTATATATAGCTACATAGGTAGTGGCCAAACAAATATAAAATTAATCTCAATAAAAGAGTATAAAACGTCTGGTGGATTCTTAAGTATGATGCAGTATATGGTTAACAAAGCAGGTTAAGACTTGCTCTTGCCTTTTTTAAAAAATGAATTATTATATTGATCCCAGTTTGTTCCTAGGAAATTTGCTTTTCAAATAGCCATCCTAGTTGATTGAAGCCAAGAGAGGTTTTAGCGGGTAGTAGCATCTCTCTGATCTTACCTGGGCTAGAAAGTTGGTAGGATTGGACCTGGTTTGTATTTCTGTGGGAGACTATTAGGGATTCCCTGGGCTATAAATTAGATTGGGAATTTGAACCAACATCCACAAGAAGCCAATAGCAAGTCACTTCTGTTTTCCAGCCAAAAAAACTATATGAACATGTTCATGAAGCCACCAGGAATAGAGTTCCAGCGAGAGAAGACTTTATTTATCAGAGGCAATAGGTAATTTCCCTTTAAACTACGAATTCTTAACTTTGACAAATTAGCAATCAAAGGCTTAGGTAGAATTGGATATAAATATATCCAAGTAACTCGTCCCTTTGAAATGTAAGCCATGCTTTTTCTAAAACCAAATTATGACTCTGAAGTAAGAAAGCCACCAGAGGTCAGAATTCTTATTTTTTTGATATTACATTTGAATGTACTTCCTTGGATAAGGTACTTTTAAATTTAGTTTTCTAGCACCTTGTAGAGTAATTTAGGAAGGAGCTTGGGTGTGTGATCTCATGCTATAGATCATATTGTAACATGCTGAAATTGATGTACATATCCCATGATCAACGTTGGTTCCCTTTTTAATTTTTTTTTCCTGACAAGTCAGTAGCTTCTACTATTTTCAAAGACTTGAATAAATTTCATAGTATGTCTGAGCCATAATTAGAATATTACAAATTATTGTTTAAAAAAAGAATCTTTTTATGAAAAATTAATAATTTTTGTACACATGTTTATCATGGCTATATAATATTGGTGGTCCCAGGCATGAAAAATACAACTTCTTGTTGTAAGCCATATCCCAACAGTATATAGAAAAAAGCTAAAGGCTTTTTAAATAGGTTGTACCTAACATGCCCTTTTGTAATACTTGCTATAACTGATGTTTTAATTACTTTATTCCTATTTGCTGTGGACACACAAAGCTGTCAAATGTAGGTCTTGGATGAACCCAGACGGCACTCTTCTCCAAATCTCTAGAGGGGAATTTTTTTCAGCTTCTACTATTGCTCCTTTTTTTTTTAAAAAAAGGGATAAATCTGCGATCTTCCATATTTATCATCAAGCTCCAAAGAGGACATATTCATATTTCATTCTCCTGAGATCTTGGGTATTTTATTGTTCACTGCTCTCCTTGGTGGGACGGGGTCCATGGTGAGACTACAAGAAAAAAACTCTATCAAGTAGAGTGTTCCTAAATAGAACTTATCATCTAACGTAGGTGGCAGAGAAGTTAAAAAATGGTTCATAGAAGTACTGTATATGATTAGCACAATTCTGACTTACGATTACTTTGTGTTCTATCAAGACATCCAGATACTTCTCACAAACATTATTTTGAGTCAGATATTTAATATATTTCTATCCCATTGCATTAAAAAAAGACTCTTGATGACTTACATCAAATATAGAAAACCAATTAAAATTAAGATGGCATTATAAAATCAGGAGAATTCCATATTTAGTAGCTTATTTAATGCTGTTTATCTTGAAGTTGCTACTACGTGCTGGAGTTTGCATTTCTGCACTTGAAGGCCTTGAGCCTATCTTCTGTCTTCTACCACCTACTCCCCTACAATGATGCAGCTTCTGACAGGTTGGACCACTTTTTCTTGTTGTGTAAAGGCACTTACGAAATAGGAATCGAGTAGTAATGCTTTGTCCCTGTTGCCATCATCATCTTGCTATCTTCTCTAAGCAGCATTGCTTCCTTTACTTTCCTCTTGTTTGCATATATTCATATAATGCTTTTTTTTTAATTTTTGGTGTTCATTGCAGTCTTTCTGATCCCTACCCTTCCTGACCTTACCCCTACAAATTTGGGCTATTCCCTTACAATTTATTTTAGTTATATGCCACTTTCTATTTTTAAAAGTGGTTCTTTTTGTTTCTCATTTGGTCAATAAGCACTTTATGCAGCTATACCAGATTCATCAGATATCTTCCATGTTTCTTTCTTGTGGTTGGGCCGCCTTTATTTCATTTTTCAGGATTTCTCCTTTCTCCTTTTTAGCTTATTGAAGTCAGCTCTATTGAAATCGAACTCTAATCTGACTGCCCTGTCTGCAGTATAGTGAATTGTAAAATTACATAATCTCTCAAGACTCCTACAACTTCTACTTATTTAACCATTTGTTCCTTGTTAATATTAATGCTAATATCATCTATTTATTTAATATTGCAAACATTTTATATATGATTTCCCTAGAAATTAAAGACATCTGATGTGTTGCCAGGGCTAAATATCTATTTTAACTTACTTTTGTACACATATCTGTCTTCACTATCACCGTATGATTAATATGATTTTCAAAGCAATTTAATATGGAAAATCTGTTTCATTAGA
This sequence comes from Arizona elegans, assembly GCA_022577455.1. Taxonomy (NCBI): domain Eukaryota; kingdom Metazoa; phylum Chordata; class Lepidosauria; order Squamata; family Colubridae; genus Arizona; species Arizona elegans. Next base: position 132,025,607 of record JAKOOJ010000002.1, on the reverse strand, counting down.
CGATACGTTTTCAGTAAACTTTTTTTCCTTCATCAAGTGAAATTTTAGGCTTGAATTACCAGACAAACTCTTGATAGAATTCTTTCTGACTTCAAATTTTGAATACCCAATTATACTAAATAAGAATCAATAGCAAATTCATCAATCTATTACGTTTCATATTTCATAGACTATAATTTCTTTAACTGAAAAGTTGAAGAACACAAGGTAAGGAGCTAGCAACAACTTTTTTGGCATTGCAAAATAGCAAAATCCTGCCAAAAACAGCATAACTCAGGCACAATAATGGAAAGAAAAATTGGTAGGAAAAACTTAGTAATGTAATAATACTAGGAAGAATTGGGTCAGTAAGGCTAAAAAATTTAAGACTTTCTGTTTTCTTAGTCTCGTCTGTCTGAAGATTGAGCCAAATTGAACATGACACTTAATGGAGAATGGAATAGTTCTGTGTGGATTGAGTTAGAACAATGCTTTTCAAGCTTGGCAGCTTTAAGATGTGTGAATATCAACTCCCAGCATCCTGGCTTCAGAATTCTGAGAGTTGAAGTCCACATATCTTAAAGTTGCCAAGTTTGAAAAATATACAAGCAATAGGTTTCTTGGCAAAAATAAAAGAGAAAGAAGAAAAAAAGTTTATTTTAATTTTGAAGATGAAAATATTAATCTACTGGTATTATCAACATAGAAGAAAAGATACTATGCTTTTGTTTGTGGACTTCCAATGCTAAATTCTGAGCTTGTCAATTATCTTGGCCTAAGCAAATAGGGAGTTAAAGAAGAGATGGTGTATATAAAAAGAATAATCTGTCCTGTTATAACTGTGCTATCAATCTATATATTATTTTAAAAATATATAATCTGGTTGACGTGATGGGAGAAAAAATGTGAGGAAAAAAAAAATCCCTCCTTGTTGAGGTTTCTTGGTCTGAGTGATAGCTGACCATTAGGTCTCGTAAACAAAAATGTATTACTGCTTGGGGAAAAAAATGAAAATGTACTCACTGGAATTCTTAAAATCTTAATATCCCTAGGCTGTGCTAGTGCCTCAACCTGAATTAGAAAGGATAAGCATCATCTTCGGTAAATTCTTTTGATTCACATTCTACCGTCAAACATCTGTTTATCCATCTTTATGGCTTCATTCAGTGAACCCGCTGGAATATTGACTCGTCTCATTTGGTTTTGCACCCACTTACAGTGAAAGTGGCAACTGTCCCCCTGATTTCTCCACTTCATTATCACATCCCATTCTTCCAATCTATTTACATGGGTCAAGGTGTTTGGCATAGATGTTTGCAGCTTCATAATTTTCTTATCCAGAAAATAGCAAAGTAGGTTCCAATGAGTAGGAATAAATTACAGCTTAATCTGATGGTGGATTTTTGTTGGACTCTTCCCCAAATGTTTAATATTGCAACATACATTTGCTATTGACAAGCTATGAGAAGTAGGTTACTGAGATCTGAATTAACAGTTGAGCTTTATTTGGATTCCCTGATTCAGAGTTTAGCTGCTCCAAAGTCATATATGTCCTTCATTGGCGTTAGTCACAGCTTCAAGATAGTGTATGATTTAAGATTTGAAAGATGACTCTACCACCCCCCCACTCTCACAATCAGAGTTCTCATATCATATGGGGGTTTCCTGGAATATTCCTAGAAAATATTCTTAGAAAATATTAATCTCCACATTAAAACTCCACATTGGTAGAATGTAAACTAGGGTTATTTTTTTATTACAAATGATAGGAAGGCCAAATTAGTCTGTCAGTCATTTGGAACAGGAATTAAAATACACTCTAGTCCCAGAAGTTTTCCTTTTCCTTCCTACTTCATTTTTTCTTTTTCATGCATTCACAAAAAGCAAGTTAATTGGACATATTTATTTAATCACAACAGAAATAGGCACAGTATTTTATGGCTAATTAAAAATACAGCTAGCCAATGTGAATTATAGGAAACCCCAATAATAGAGATAATGTCCAGAATTTCATCAGTCGCATTATTATTGTTACATGTTATATAATTCCTGTTTTAAGACCCTGCCATGAAATTTACACAACTGTTTCCAACTGGTTTGCTGCCAGACTAACATTTTTGGATAGACTAACAAATTTTGTTCTTATTAGCCAGTAAATAATAAAGTTTGTAAAAGAAGAATATCACCCCAAGTTTTGTCTAAATGCCTTATGCAAGGGAAGTGCAATATATTCAGGCAGAGTTAGTGAGATAGAGACAGTTGAGTGAATTAGATTGTGTTAAGCCATGTATGCATTGTTTATATTCTGTCTAAATTTGTTGAAGTCTGCTGTCCTAAGGCACGGTCTGAAAATGGAACCTCATCCAAATTGCAATCAGTGTGAATTGCAGCTTTTTCTATAATCTAAGCTTGGTTCCTGGTTAATTATGATGGCCTTCACTATATATATGTGTGACCTAAAATTCCACAACATAGCCTCTGTGATTCATAATAATGGTTTTTAAATTATTATTATTTTCACATTCTTTGGAGTTTTTCAGAGTTTGTGAGTCTTGGTGAAAACTCTTGAATCTCTAGGTTCAAATCCTATTGTTTTCAGTTGCTTTCAATCACTACAGGGTTAAGCACTTTGGAAAAAAAAATCCCAGCATGATTATTTATTAAGTCTCTTCATTTTTAAAAAAATTCTTTGTCCTTCCTTTTTTAAGATGAAAATTCTTATGCCCTTATTTATGTTTCTTTATATTATAAAATTATGTTTGTATCATTAAGGCTGCTGGTTGCAAGTCTAAAAGCTTTTAAGTCCATACCTTAAACCTGGTAATGTCAGCCAACTTTATCTAGAAAGGGCTGTTTAATAGATTTTCCTATTAATGCATAATACTTGTTTTGTTACCACCATAAGCTGCATTTTAAAACCAATGCAAATGCAATGCATAGAATTTGGAAACGTCTCTACTTAAGATGTTTGATTTTATTCCTTTTAGGGCCTTGCTAGAAGGAGTTATAGTGACATATTATATAGGTACTAATACATCTCTCAGATCCTTCATATAGGCCAGGGGTGTCAAACTCAAGACCTGGATCCAGGTGCTTAAATCTGGCCCGTGGGGCCAGCCGGGAAATAGCAAAGGACTGGCCCATGGTGCCTCTGGCAGCCAAAACACGGTCCACCAGTGCCCATGGTGCCTTCTGCCCCCCCCCCCCGCATCCCGTTTTGACTGGCAAAGTGCTGCAGGAGGCGTCTGTCCCGTCTTCCCCCCTTTCCTCCCCAGCTGGACCATGGAGGAGAACTACAATGCTGATCTGACCTTCGAAGAAATCCAGTTTGATACCCCTGATATAGATTTACTGCAAGGTAATTGGTATGGACTAAATTTCTCTTAATTTTGGAACAGGAGTGAACTCTTTAGAGGTCATGTGGTGTTAAATCAGTAATGGGTAAATAGATTTTGAAATGCAGAATCAGATGCAAAGTAATGTTATTGTCAGCTTTTAAATTTATCTATTTTTTTATTTATTAAGATTCTTGTTTGAGTAATTTTTAACTGCAGGATGGTGAATTATAAGACAAAAGTGAACCAAGGTACCTCAAATGGGCTAGCTTACAGAATGTGTCCAGTATCTGGGATCCATGACTCTGGTGGAATAATAATTTAGCAAATTTTTAAAAACATTTTATGACATAATACAAAATGTCATAAAACATTTCCTGTGGTCGATTCCTGATATTTGACTGTGCTGTACAGTTTGATATGGCCTGCTTTCAAGGCAGATACATCTCTGAATATCTTCCTGAAGTTTTAAGAACCTTTGCAGTATTATATTATATTATAGACCTAAAGGAATCCTATGGTTCACAGATTTTTAGTAATCTCATAAAAAAACTTGTCAGAAGAAGGCAATTATGCTGAAAATAAGGAACTACAAATGTTGGCCTTGATATTTATACCTTTATTTAACTGTATTTTGAATGTATAAGCCTATAATTTCTATTGCAATTGCAGATAGAAACAATTATTGTAACTTTTCTGAAATATTTCTTATTATTCTGTAATATTCTGAAATAGCCTATTGTCTGTGCTTCTCTTTAAATAATATCCTACTTCTGGTAGCTTCTGAAAATCTGAAATATTCTTTTATTTGTAAAAAAAAATCACAAAAGTTTTCATTCTCTTCTGTTATGCCTTCTTTTGATAGTTTTCTTGGTTTCCTTGTTTTCCCTATTAAAAAGATCTTTGGTTTGTAAACTGTCTCATGATAATTAGTTTATATTCTGGCTTCTATTGTATTTTTTAGTGATACTCAAGTGATACTGGAGAGATCTGACCCTCCTAATGTTCCCTTTCAGTCAAATGTTTTAAGTTATCTAGCTCCTGGTATCTGGGGGGCACAGAAGGTGGTACCAGTAAAATGTTATGCAGTTAAATTAGGCGATTGGATTCCCCCTTAACAGTTGCCTCAAGGGACAGCTGACTGTGAAGGGAATTAACAGACACATGGGAAGGGGGAAAACATAGCTCTTTGCTCTGAGTTATCTAGCAAAACACCCAAGTTCAAATTAACCCGGCAGCATATCAAGTGGTAATACTGGTATTAATAAATGCCAGTATTAATAAAGGAGTTGAAGTTTCAATACCTAAAGGAAGGGTGTAACTGAAAAGAATTGACAAACGGGAAGTAAAACAATAGGCCAAAATAATAGACCATGGTTAAATAAGATGAAGGATATTTTGAATACATTTCTGTAATTTAAAAAGAATGTCCCAAACAAAAGCTAACCAGTGTGCTGCTTGAGTTCATGTCCTCCAAAAGAACTCTTCCAGGCTCTTCTTTGAACAGTATCTTAGAAAAAATATCAGGAAAACGTTAAAATTTATACATTATATAATGCTCTTTCCTGTCTTTTAAACAGACCTTAGATTAAGCATTTTAGTGAGTTCAGAATAATTACAAACTCTTTCCTTTTTAGCAATGAAGCCCAGTATGTTTATGAATTTCATACTGTATATGGCTTTTATTTTTCCTGCTGTCCCACATATGTAAGGAATGTAAATAAAAGTCTCTCTGAGTTCATTCATGTTTAATAAGAGTAGTCAAATACTGTAGTCATTGCTAAGCCTTTGTTGCTTCATTTTGTTTTGCCTAAGTTTTAAAGCATTCTAAAACAGTATTGTGAGATATTCCTCCTGACATCTCTGAGTGTGAGCAACCTAAACTTTATTTGCTGTGCTGTGTGGATTTTAATTTTTGATCAGCTGAAAGTGGTAAAGAACATGCTTGTTTTGAGTATGTTGGCTGCCTGATTCCTCAAAATTTTAAGGCAGTACCTAGAGAGCACAATGGGTGCTTCTAGGTTTCTGATGAAGCCATTTGTCATTCTGTTCTGGGAACATGATGCTAGATGGGATATATTTTCAGTCAGACTCATCACAGTTTTTTCTTCTGCTCTAGAAATAGAGCAAACTCTTACACCACTTCATTCTTCTTTGGCCCTTCTCTTTAATTCAGGTGGTGGTACGCATTGGGTGACGTCAACTGTCCAGATAAAGAGCTAGACTTGGCCTGGCATACTGGCCAAAGTGATGCCATACTACAGGACAGGCTTGCTGCTGGGAATTGTGATCAAGTGATCAAGTTGGCTGTTTTAATTGTAATAAAGGCTGACAGGGAAGAGAATACTGTCCTGTTAAGCATGTTTTTCAGAACTGCTTTTGGAAACGGGCAGTGGTACTCTTGAGTAGAATGCATATAACAAAAACGTTCCTTAAATATGTATGAGGATTTAATGCACTGGGATTATACAGTAAATAATTTAGGAAAGAGGAAGAAGGTCAGGGTAGCTGGGAATGAGAGCAGTGTGTCTTTGAGTCTAGGGATTTGGAGCTTACTGATTTTTAAGCCTCTTCTATGAATTGGACATTTAAGCTCTTCCAGACAGACAGCATGAGCAGCCAAAAAGCACCATGCCACTATTCTACTGTTTTCATATCACAAAAATTCTATGACTGATATAAGTTAGTAGAAAACAAAATAACTTGAGGTTGCAAATACTATTGTATTTTGTAAACTTGATAAACTATGTTTCAGACAGGCCAGTTGAATAATGAAAATTAACTGGAGCTGGTCCTATTTTTGGACAAGTGTATGTATGCATTTTAACAGTATTTCAATAACTCCTTTTAAATTATTGTTTTGATTTTACCACAAATAATTATATAGTGGTGAAAATGATGAAAATGTATATTGAAATGTTTGAATTAGAAACAGAAACTTGGGATGATAGTAGTTAGATCCAGGAAGTAAAAAAAAAAAAAGGAATGGAATTAACACTAGAATAAACTTGGAGGACAAACAGTGGCTAGACAGCCAGAGAAGGCCAGTTTTAAATAATCTGATCTGATCTGATAATAAACAGGATTTTAAAATTTGTTGATTTGTTTACCCATTCCATCTTTCATTTACAAGCTGATCAAATTTTGCAGGATTCTGGGTCACATATATTTGCCTTCATTCGTAATCAGATTTTCCTTTAGTTCTGTGAATAATTGTAATCTCTCCTTTGAAAACATAGGTGAAGTAAAGAAGATCCGTGTAAATATTAGAAAAATTAAATATTAGTATTGAAAGAAGGAAATGTCCGAGAAAGGAGGAATTCTATGAGAAACACATTTAAGAAAGTTGTCAACTGTCACTTTCTTTATATTTTAGATATTGTTAACATGATGATCAGAGAAGTAGCATGTAAATTAATTAATAATAGTAATTAGTAATAATTGCCCAAATTGAATAGATCCTCGTGTCTTTTCTTCTAAATGCTAAACCTTTTATATATAAAATGCTTTATATATTTATTTAGTCAGCCATGTGTTGTTTCTCTCTGCTAATGTAAGTAATCGGATTTTAGGTTACTTTCCAATTTTCAACTTTATGCTTGCTTTGGAAAGAGAATAAGCTTTAGAAATCCATTGACACTTAAAGACAAGAGGATACATTTGAGAACCGTGTCTTCTGAAATAAATAGGGTAACAGCATATGAGGTAACTAACACAGACTCAGGACTGTAAGAAATCTGGGACTGACTGCCTATGATGGCAGGGTGGATCAAGCAGCTGTGCATTCCTAGAGCTTTCATTTGCCAGTGTCTCTGTCTAAATCTCTCTTAAACATTTGTACATTATAAATTTAAGCATATGGACGTCTAGGAAAAATTAACCAAGTGCTCTCTGAATAACACTTGATGTTTTGTCTTTGAATTAAAAAAAAGTTATTGTAATGAGGAATTATTGTTCTAGCGGTTTTAAAATATTCAGCATCTCCTAGCTTTATTCATGTCATATATGTTTTTTCAAAGTAGGACCTACAGCCATATGTTACATTAATAGCAAATGGAGGAAGTCACTAATTTGAGAAATCTATGACATTCATTAATGTTGCTGATATTATTTAATAAAACTGAAAAATTCTAGCTAGAAAGAGTGCATCCTACAATCTCCTTTAGATAGTTGACTTTCACTTAGCTTGCTTAAGAAGTTTGGAAGTCTGCCAGAAATTAATGCAGCTGGCTTATTATTTATGAATAGAGGCTAGTAGGCTTTGTGATGGGTAGAACTTTCAAAGTTTTATGCATTTGCTTACAATGGTTAGGAATTTGTAAATGGGATTGCTCAAATTGAAGGTCTCTATAAATCTTAACTATGAAATGATATGTCCCCAAAGACACTCTCCGCTTTTTTTGGCATTGTTGTAACTCACCTTTAGGAAATGAATAGTAGAAACTAAAGCAAGGTATTCTCTGACATAAACTGAAAATAGCAGACACGAATCTTAGTTGACAGGTTCTCATATCCAGATGAGTATAAATGCACTGTAACACTGCAGACACATAGAGATAAACCACATTTACATACCATTCAAAAGAGATAATTGAAATGCTAAAAAGGAAACAAAAAGATCAGAACACATCCTCTCCAGCAAATAATACCCAGATATGCAGGAATTAACACCAGTTAAACAATCAAACAAGAGGAAAACAATATCCCAATTAACCTAAACTAACATAAATTACCAAGGAGAAAACTACATCTCCATCAACACTGGCTGGGCAACCCACTGTAAATAAACAGGGAACAAACCCCACATTCACTTGCACTGATAATGTTACCTAGTGAAGTAATGAAATGTCCAAGCAAATAATCAAGCTCAGAGATCACCAAGGCCTCCAAAATCTCATATATTAGTCATAAAAGACCTGAAGATCTGTTCTTATTCAGGTCTTCCATGACTAATATATGAGATTTCACAGATTTTTGGAGTAAAATATGTGAAAAATCTGTCTCTGTGATGACATTGATAGCACTAGCATTTAGACATATATACTGCTTTACAGCCCTCTCTAAGCGGTTTACAGAGTCAGCATATTGCCCCCAACAATTTGGGTCTTCATTTTACCCACCTCAGAAGGATGGAAGGCTGAGTCAACCTTGAGCCTGATGAGATTTGAATTGCTAAATTGCAGGCAGCCGGCAGTCAGCAGAAGTAGCCTGCAATACTGCACTCTAACCACTGCGCCACCATGGCTCATGATATGTGTAGTTACAACCCAGGGATTTCTTTTGAAGGAATCAGTCAGAGAAAAATATAGTGCATTTCATATGTTTATATGTATTTTTCTGAAAATGACTTGGTTTGTTATCCTAGTAACTTATTTCTAAGCACCTGTTATGTTTTCTAATAAATAAGTATTTCTTCTATTTGTTTCTTTCTTGAACAAGTTACTTTTTTCAGTCGCACAGCTTTGCACTTGTAATATACCATAAAAATAATTTTCAGAAAATATTCAAGATACAATCTAAACTTGTTAAATGTACTATGTATGTACAGTCCAAATAATTGAAATCCACATAAGTTTTTCTGTTTGCTTCCTAAAAACCATTCCAGTGTTCTTTAAAGGTACTGTATGTTAGAAAAACATAATTTTTCTAAAGCCTCTTATTTGTTATGTAGAAAATGACAGATTGTGCATTATTTTTGTCCCTTTGTTTTATGTACCAATTGAAGTACCACAATGCTTCCATAGACTTCATTTTGGAAACTTTGATTAAAGAGCTGAACACTAAAGATAATCATTGCAATTTACAGCAGCAAAAATTTGACTTCAGTCTAATGACTTTTTAGAGAAGAGAAAAGCAAAATGGCTCTATAACTTACTGTTATAGGTCACAGCTATATGACAGAAACTCAATAAATTTCAAAGAGCTGTGGTATATTGTAGTTTCAAACATTTAATTCCCCAAAGTGTTATTATGAATGTCTGTGTTAATAAGATTTTTTTTCTATTTTCAAGACATGGGTGAAAATTGAAATGTTCCTATGTATATAACTTCTCCTACTGTGCAAATGCGTAATAAGAAAACAGCATTTTACTTTTGGAAGATTACTGTAAGAATTAAGGAAAAAGTTTATAGAAATAACTTTTTTTTAATAATGTGGTTTTACTTTGCATGCTTTGGGTCCAAACAGCTGAGAACCTGGTAAAATATTTTATTTATTTTTAAAACTGTAAAAGAAGAAGGTTCCTAAAATAGTATATGAAACAGAACAAATACTGTTGCATATAACATGCTACTTTAGGAATTAATGTAAATACTCTCTGATGTGATTAGTGTCTATCTAATATAAATTTAACAATTAAGATTTAAGCTTAGTCATACTGAAGTTTTCTTTAACAAAATTCCCTCTAAAGCCTAGGATTTGATTTCCCTCTAAATTTCCCTCTAAAGCCTAGCAATTGAGCCGAGGTGGCGCAGTGGTTAGAGTGCAGTACTCCAGCTACTTCAGCTGACTGCTAGTTCAGCAGATCAGCGGATCAAATCTCATCAACTCAAGGTTGACTCAGCCTTCCATCCTTCCGAGGTGGGTAAAATGAGGACCCAGATTGTTGGGGGCAATATGCTATTTAGCATACTGTCTTTGGTGTAAGCCACCCAGAGTCCTCAGAGAGTGGGTGGCATAGAAATATTATTATTATTATTATTATTATTATTATTATTATTATTATTATTATTATTATTATTATTATTTGATATTGTTGTAACACTTAATACAATTCAACAGGTTTGGGCTAAAAGTGATATGTGATGCCAGCCATTTTATTTTTGTACAATAATTTATGGATTACCATTGTATCTGAACCCATCAATATTCCAAACAGCCATCTTGGAAAAAACAGACAATAAATTAAGATAAAAATAAAATAAAATTAGTTTTAGTTGTTGGGATTTAAAGAAGACTCAAAATTTAATCAACATGTTTCTCTTTTTTTAAAGGTAATCAAATGGATAATACTATGAAAGATATTACAGATGAATTCAGTCTGCGAGATACAATAAGTATTGGATCAACAGATTCATTTGTTTCAGCTGCTGAGGTATACTGAAGCAACATTTGCTGTCTTATTGTGTTAATTATCATGCACGTGAGATCTTGTACTCAGTTAATTAATGGTTTCTGCTGGTCTTCAGTTAAATTTCCTAGAACAAAATATCTTGACAAATCACAGATATGTAAAGATTAATTGTAATTATATGACATTAAACATTACAAATACGCATAACAATTTTTTCCCCATTCAGTTGTGTCCGAGTTTCAGAGGCTGCCAGGGCAAATACCTGCAGTTGTCTTGGAAAGCTTTTTTTTCAGAATTCGTTTGCCATTGCCTCCTTCTTAAGGCTGAGACTGGCTATGAAAGTGACTGGCTCAAGGTCATCCAGCTGGTTTTTTGCCAAGGCGGGACTAGAACTCATGGTCTCATCATACCTTCTACCCTGATGCTTAAGCACTATTCAAACTGGTTCATAACAATTATGAATGCATAACATACAAACATAACAATAATGAACACATATAATGAAATATTCACAGATGCCATGCTTTCAATGTAGAAAAGCATATGTCTGTGGCTAGAGTGGCAGAATATGAAAGTTTCCATAAATTCATGGGAAAAATGCCTAATGAATTCTAGAGGTCATTTTTTTCAATAAAAACATTGCAAGAAAAACGATGGTTTTGAAGTTCTCAGATGGTCATGCTATTGGAATTGTAATGTTTATTTCTCTGAAAGACATATATTTAATCTGGGACATCTGTAAATTAGATTTGATCTTGTCATTTATTTTGCAATATAACAATTTCAAGTATAGATTTACTTACTAGATTATTGAGAAGGGGTGATTTTAAAGGACAGTGTTAATTACAGTATTAATTGCTCATTTTAGGCTGATTATAAATTGTTCTATAAACATTGGTTAAAATCATGTTTATAGATCTAAGTCAAATACATAGTATTGTACTTTTAATGTCAAAAATTAATATTCTGCCCTTAAAAATGACTTGCAAACTACTATACTGGAGAATAATGCCATCTAACTTAGGTAAGTAGGTCTTCATATTGAGCAGATACAATATTATATGAAAGCTCTCCATTGGATGGCAATTAGCTACTAAACCCGGGTCTAGGAAGTTATTCTTAATTTATAAATCTGTGTAACGATGAACCATATTATCTGGGAAACTGCTCTCTTCTATAGGACCATCTATTTATTACCCTGTTTCCCCCAAAATAAAACATCCCCTGATAATAAGCCCAATCGGGCTTTTGAGCGCATGGCAATAAGGCCAAGCGCCTATTTCAGGGTTCAAAAAAATATAAGACAGGGTCTTATTTTCAGGGAAACATGGTATGTCCTTCAAATGTTCTTAGTATAGTTTGATAATATGCATATAATAGTGATGTGGCAGAAGACATTCACTTTGGAGTGCTTTCTATGTGGAATGGGAGATTTGCGGAATGCCATTATGAAGGGCTTCTAATCAAGCAATTATTCATCTAGCTATTTTTGACTACTAAATTGCAAAGTTTAAAAATGGTTGTAATGTTTTATGGTTTGGACTTTTATAGCTGGATTTTATTATGTTTTATTACATTACACTTTTGTCCTGGAATTTACTTTGGGAATTCATTTATTAAAAGGCTTTGATACTTTTCTTTATAACAAAAGAACCCCCCTTCCAGTTATCTAATCAATGATACAAAATAATATATTTTTTACTTTCCTGTTTCTTTGCCTCATCCCTTTTTAGAGACCACTTAAGTCACTTATATTACTTTGAACTTTTGAGAGATATATATGTGTAAATTAATATCTAATTCTTTTCTGCATTTATCATGGCTAGATATCCGTTTTTGGATGAACAAAGCTATTTTTGCTGTCCAAGAATGTAATTTTCTGCCTTAATATACGTGGATACTTATTTCCCTATTCTTAATTTATTTTGGCTCTGCTGCTTTTACAAAGTAGCATGTCTATGGTCCACTTGTTACCCTAACTTTTCTTTTACATATTTGATTTTCATAATGATCTGCAATGTAAAGTGATATTAAAAAGTAGGTGCCATTCAAAAGACTACAAAGGTGTTATGACTCTGAAAATAACTTGGTAATAAAACTATTTTTTTTTAGCTTACAGAACACAAAGAGAGCCGAAACTATTATCACCTGGATTCACTTTGCCACTGCCCATTATATGAAGAAGCTTTGCGCATGGCAGAAGAAGGCAAGATTTATTCACGTGTCTTAAGGTAAAAATGTCTTTACATTTCTAAAAATCCTTATGGCAGAATTTCTGAAACATTATCAGAACTTACATTGTTTTGAAATATGCCTAAATTAAAGTGCCTAAATTAAAGTGTGATTAAGTTTGAAATCTTCTTTATTTTGTGCGTAGGACTGAAATGTTGGAATGTTTGGGAGACAGTGACTTCCTTGCTAAACTCCACTGTGTTCGGCAAGCTTTTCAGGTAGAACTCTTTGAGACACATTTTAAGTCATCTTTGTGCTACTTATGACATATCTCTGTTAAATTATTACATAAATTACATAGAGGAGATTTGTAATCAGGACCAAACAAGTTACATAATCAGTATTATGTAGCTTTTGCAAGGTACAGGTAGTCCTTGATTTATAACTAGTTGCTTAACAACTATTTGTTTACAACCAACCCTTAAAATTGGATTTATGACCTGGATTCAAAGTTTTGACATTTACTCCCTCTGTGGTCATATGACTGCATTTGGGATGCTTGGCAATCACATGATTATATGACCATGATTTATGATATTTTTTTCTGAAAACCAGCTTTTACTTCTGTTTCTGGCAAAAAGAGTTTAAAATGTTTACAAAGAAACTAACTAGGGTGTGTAGAAGGCTGGCTTAGTTCAGTAATCAGATGCTATTTATAGTTGCATCTTTGAATATAATTAATGTTGTTTAAATTTAGCCATTTCCAAAGAAGTTTAAAATATTGGCACATTTGGGAAAAGCTCTACCAATCGTTCCATTTCCCAAGCACATATGTAGGCTTTGTTTCCAGTCCTTAAGGTTGAAGTCTCCAAGAATTTCATTATTGATTGGAAAAAAAAATTCTGCCATGGTTCATATAATAATTTAGGTACATGCTTATTCATGATTCTTGACAAAACTATATTTGGCTGGGGTCATACACTATGTTAAAACATAATCTGTGGATTATATATCACAGTGGTTTTATTCACACAACAAGCTAAGCTAAAACTGAGCAAATGACATGATGGCTTAGGGCATTATGTGAATACAGCCATAGATTTCATTCCCTTCTTGATAAAGCAAGTTTACTCAAGAAGAAGATAGTGAAATTTCTCTGAGTAATAGGGCCAAAAATTTAGATGGATTTGTGCATTTGGTTTCAATTTTGAGTTCTAACATCTTTCACTCATTAATGGTTTCTTTTTCTTTAAAAAAAACAACAGGTCATTCTTTCAGACTCTGCAAATCGAATATTTCTTGCTGAAAGTGGCAGAAGAATTTTATGTGCTTTAATTTTGAGAGCAAGAAAGGTAAAACCTTTGTTGTTTTAATAACTGTATTGTAACAGGCTTGACCATTTAATGCCCTTATAACATGGATTAAGAAACAAGTATTCCTATTTTGGAAAAGTAGTATTCTCCTTTTAAGATTATAAATTTGGTCTACATATGGCAGTGATTGTTCATAAGAGTTTATGGCTATGCTTTTTATATTTTCCAAATGTATTGTTTTACGTGTCATTTTCTAAAACATGTATACAATGTCAGATATCAGAATATAGTATGCCTTATAGTGGATATACCCTTTGACTTACAAATAAATAGTGATGTCAATTTTAAGACAAGGATGAAAGAATCCATATAATGTGCAAGTTCTTCAGAGTTTTCTGTTTTCCTTTACAGAACCCAAAGAAATTTGAGGAAGTATTTGATGAAATGATTTCTTTTTTAGAACAAGCAGATCAATGGATTCATACTGAAACGGAGTTGGCTGCTTATGGGGTATGCTTTCAATTAAGTGTTTTAACTTTTTTTTTTTTTTGGCCCTAGATAGCTATAATTTCCTTACTGAACTTTATTTTGTTTGTATTTCAGGAACTCTGTTATTTTTATCTAGTTTATTTCTTATTTTATATTTACTAAGTTTGAATAAACAATTTGTTTAAAAATCTCCAGGATTTTAATTGTAATTTATAGCATGGACTTGTTAATGGTTTTTCTTTTTTATAAATGTGCTCAGTATCTTTTTAAAAATTTGATCCTCATGTAGGTGAAACACTTAAACTTTTATGATGTTGTTTTGGACTTCATATTAATGGATTCTTTTGAAGACTTAGAGAACCCACCCATGTCTATACAGAATATAGTTAATAACCACTGGTTGAACTCCTCCTTCAAAGAAACTGTAAGTCCATATTTGTTTCATTCCATGATTCAGTACTGGCAGGAGATATCTACATATACTGACATCAGGCTGAGACCCAGTTTGTGGAGAGAAGTATTTTTCAACTTTTTAAAGTATTGATAAGAGGCAATCTCTGTAGGGTTTAGAAAGCATTTTAAGTAGAATGAATAGGATGATGGCATTTCATTGAAAGAAAGTGGGATATGATTCTCTTGGATCCCCCGAGAAAAGGGTTGGGGTGTATTGCTTCCAAGTAAGATGAGTCATGCTTTGAATGAAAGCTTACTATTCCTTTTCTTATGTAATGTTTTCAAAATTGCTATGGTTTATGTTTTCTTAGTTGATTTAAGTCTCTGATTTTTTTCATATTAATATTCATCATATTAATATCCAAGTTTGAAGGAGTATAATATTCAATAATTTGATATGCTCCAGGTGAAGAAATGCCACTAGACATCTTACATAATGATCTAAATAACTGTTTCTCTTCTCCTTTTTGTTATGTTCCAGGTCAGTTAATATGTCCCTTGTTCGTGATTTAAGAACCAACACCAGAACTATGTATAATCAGCCTTTCCCTATATTCTACTCAGTATTAGATCAGGTTAAAGGGTTGGGTTAGTGTTACGTATAGACTTAGGCAGGTTAAGCACCCACCCTCTCCATTACCCATGGCTGATGGAGAGAATCTTATATTTGGATGCTGATAGCAATATTTTAACTAGATGTATATCAGCTAAGGATACTATGTAGTGGTATTTGAGAATGGCTTAGAGAGAGAGCAAAAAGACACAGCTAAGAGAATAGTCAGTTAAAAGACAGCTGAGTCTGCGGCCGGAATGTGGACAGGGCAAGAGACTCAGAAAAAACCTTCCCTAGTTTTTTGGGCTTTAAAGAAAATGGGGAAGAGATAACTTTCAGACCTACAAGATTTTATTAATGCAGCATTACAATAAAGAAGAATTAGCTCATCTGGTCCTGTTCTCTGTCTGGTCTAACTTATAAGGCTGGTCTGTTACTACCTTCATGGCAACCATGCCCCCCCCCCCCCCTCTCTCTGTATATATATATATATATATATATATATATATATATATATATATATATATATATATATATATATATATATACATCAACGTGACATTAAGAACAAATCACACTTTAAATTTTACTTTCTCAATTGGACAGGAAGACAGCATGATGAATATGTCACATTTTATATTACTGTTTTATCAAAACAGTTTGTTTGAGATTTAAGAGTGCAATAAATAGTCTACTAAGGGATGTAAGTATTTTTAGGGTAGTTTCAACTATTGATATGTAGCTCAAGTGGGAAACATAGAATATATTGAAAGAAAATTCTTTTTGGATTTCATTTCATTACTATTGAACCTATTCAGTGGGAGTGATGAAATGAAAAATAATTTTTATTCTTCAGCCATCTTCAGTTCTCTTAATATTGTTACTGTTTTGGATTTTAGCTCAAACAGAAGAGCTGCTAAAATTTTTGTAGCATATTGTGACATGTTTGCAAGACATATTTGAGAACATAATATTTTACAGGCGCTATAGCTTAGATTCCACAATACATACAATACATTACAATTTGGAATGTCCAGATTGTTGCATGTTGCAGTTTTAAGGGACCAAGAATAAGGACAATTTGTCTGGTACTTTGTTGCTCTCCATTTTGCCTTCCCCTGCTTATTACAGCTAGGCAAATTATGATTAGTGAGTCTGTGAGATCATAGACTCCTCTTTAAGAGACAGAGTATTGCAATCCTATTAAGGAACATAGTAGTGCCATTTTTTTTAGCTGAGCCATCATCAGATGTAGATGATCATACTGTAATAATTATAGACGATTGGTTAGCATTTCTTTTCTTGGCAAAGAGCTTGATTATTTTGTAGTCCCTCGGGATTCTTTCTTATCCTCTATGGTATTTATTATTTCCCCAAAAGTAATTAGTTGAAATTACTGGGAGATTTACAGATTAGTATTACAGGTAGTCTTCAATTTATGACAATTGAGCCCAAAATTTCCGTTACTAAGCAAGACATTTGTTAAGTGAATTTTACCCCATTTTATGACCCTTCTTGCCATACTGTGTTTCCCTGAAAATTTATTTATTTATTTATTTAATTAAATTTTTATACCGCCCTTCTCCCGGAGGACTCAGGGCGATGTACAGCCAGAGATAAAACCCACAACAATATAAAAGTTAAAAGACGAATTAAAAATATTAAATAATTTGGCCGAAAAAACTAAAATAAAGACAACCCATTAAAATAACATTAGGCCAGCCCTGCTTGGTGAAACAATAGCATTATGAAACCCTGTTTTATATTTTTTTGAACCCTGAAATAAGCGCTTGGCCTTATTGCCATGCACTTGAAAGCCTGATTGGGTTTATTATCAGGGGATGTCTTATTTTGGGGGAAACAGGATAGTTGTTAAGTGAATCACTACAACTGTTAACCATGTTAACTATTAGTAACATGGTTGTTAAGTGAATCTGGTTTCCCCATTGACTTTGCTTGTCAAAAGGTCACAAAAAGTGATCACGTGAACCTGGGATGCTGCAACTGTCATAAATGTGAGACATTTGCCAAGCATTTTAATTTTGATCATGTAACCATGGCGATGCTGCAATGGTCGTAAGTGTGAATAATGGTCATAAATTACTTTTTTCTGTGCTGTTGTAACAGTTGCTAAATGAACTGTTTTAAGTCGAGAACTACCTATATTGATGTATGGATGGTATATTTCACGTTCATAGATTGAAGGCATTTTGTGGTCTCTTTTTTTCACTAGGGGTACAACTTTCTGCATTTTAGCCTATTGGTTGGTAGTCCAGCAACAAATCCACATGGATAGAGATTGCTTGGCTTCAGTGATCCATTCTTTAATACATCTCACTTCATTTTTTACAGAGCATTGTACACGAGGCTACCTTTGGAGATTGTCCACAAACTGCAGATATACAAGTCATGGCATCAGGAACTGCGACTGGAACTTGATGTTCCAGTCACAGTGAATCATCACTGGCATTTGGCCATTTTTGGATCCAATTCTAAATTCTGTTTTTAAATCCTTCGCAGCATCTTCATACATATACCTGAGCTCTAATAGCAGTGGTCCAAAGGCTGTAATGTACTAATAAAATTGAGATTAATTTCAAAAGTATGCCATATGTTAGATTGGGTTAGAATTTGAACCCTATTTTGTTTCCATTTTTTAATCTAGAGTATATTTCTTTGCCTCTCAGATGCCTCTTCATCTGTCGTGGAAGCAAGTCTGACCTGCCATTGTAATCTGTTCATTCCTTTCTGTGCCAATCCAGCATCCAGGCTGCTGGATCAGTGCAAAATCTAGTTTACTCATTCTTGTTATTTCCTTTCCTTTCTTTCTTCTTTTTCAGAGAGATACATGCACCTTTTCTTTCTTGACTTTGTCTCACTTTGACTTCTACTGTTCAGTTCTTTCTGTGTTATTTGTACTGAATCTAATTTCTCTGCAGTTGACAGAGTTGTGAGCTTCACCATATTGCTCCAATTCCAGGAAGAGGAACAATAAATATGCTATATATTTTCTTCCTTGCCTGTTTCATTTGACCAGACTGGCTAAGATCTAGTAAAAAAATGGGAGACAATGGCTATTTGGAATTCTCTGAGAGGAAGTCATACATCTTATAGTGTGCAAGCTTTCATTCTGTTTTGAATAGTTTTACTTTCTTTTATTATATATTTTGTTTATGTCTGAACTGGTTTTGGCCAGTCTCATTTTACTTCCTAGTACTTAGAATGTTGTAGTACATTCCATTAAAATTCTGCTACATCCTACGGGAAGTAAAAGTCTAGATTTGCCATCTGTATACTGTATGATTCCAGTCCTTATTAGGACAAAACTGCTTAGCTTTATCAAAAACTATTTAAGCTATGCTTTTTCTTAGAATAGGGGTTTTTTTTTTCAATGTAGTCAAAACAAAAGAATTTGGTTATATATTTTTTTATTGTTACAGATAGTTCTTGTTCAGAAACATAGTGTTATATAAATATGCAGCCTTCTTTAAACACTGAGATTAATGACATATTTTTAAAAAGTTTTAAAATTTATCTATTTTAAAAGATATTTTCTAAAAATGTTTTTCTAAATAAGAAATAGCATAGCATGATTAGGTATCTGCAATTGGAACAGCTAAGAATGCTCTAAATAAGCATTATTAATCCTATCAATATTGATGAGTTAATGCTGATTAAAAGAATGAGTGTAACAAGAAGCAAATTATGTACAAACTGTGCAACATTTTAATTAAATTCAAAGAAATTAAAGAACAAAGTTCCTAATCTTTTATATATAGTAAGACAGATGTATTTGGGCATGTTCTTTACAGTACATAGTTCAGAAACCATTATTCCTTTTTGGCACACTGAAACTTTCTGTGGAATTGGAAAACTGGCATTAGAATAGTTGCACTTTGCTAGTTGGACCATACTTCTTTTAACCAGCCTCCTGTTTTTTAAAATGCTTAAATCTAGATGCTGCAAAATACTGCACTAGGACGTAGCAAGCAGTGGATATTTCCACAAGAAAAATTATTGTGGTGCCAGAAGAGATAATAAAGAACTATTGCAAAGTTGTAATATTGCATTGATATTATATTGCTTTATTTCTCCTAATGGGACAGGAAAATAATATTTCTTTGCAAAAACCTGCCTGCCTGGGAGTTCTTTTGAGTATATCAGAGCAGGAGTGGGTTCTACTTACCTTTACTACCAGTTCACAACGGTGTCGCATGCACTTGCTTGCTTTGCTCGCATGTGTGCTCTTCTGCGCATGCGCAGAAGCATTCTGCTGACATTGGGATTGGTGGGCGGAGCCTCCTGCCAGTTTTATTACCGGTTCTATAGAACTGGTGCGAACCGGGAGCAGCCCACCACTGTATCTGTTTCATTTTCCTACAATCCCCAAACAGAAATTATTTGATGCATTGTAAATACAGTAATATAAGCCTGAGATCACTGCTTGGGCCCTTATTTGTGTTTGTTCTATTTTGTTTTGTTCTTTACTGTACAAAAGCTCTTTAAAATACTTTGTTATAGAGGTATACTTTTTACATATTTGACTTGAACACCTTTAGCTTTCTTCTTGCTTTTATCTTATCTTGTTCTTTCTTAAATAATGTGCAATATTAATTCATTTAGAGCATAGAACATAAAATAATATGGTTTAAAGAGACCTTGGAGGTCTCCAACATTCGAGACAAATGGCTGTCTCTTCTTGAAAACCTCCTGTGATGGAGTATATTTATCATACATATTCTTCTGGTTTCCCATAATAAGAGATATTTGGAAGCTTGCAAACAAATATTTCCTGGATTGGTGTTGTTCAGTTTATGTTTGGGGAGAAAGGTGTTCGAAGGAAAGTATTTAAAATAGATCTGTGCAGTAGAATTAAATGGGTAGATAGGAAAAAATTAAGAACTAATGTAAACAAATCTAATATTACAGATGACAAAAATGCTGCTCAGGATGCATTGCATTGTTTTCTCCTTTTTAAGTGCTGCTCATGTGTTTTCCAATGTGCATTCTTTCCCATAGAATATAATTGATGTGATTCTATTGCATAAATAGCATAGCTTTTTCCTGTCCAATGGCTATTGAAAGGGTT
The DNA here is from genome assembly GCA_022577455.1 of Arizona elegans. NCBI lineage: Eukaryota > Metazoa > Chordata > Lepidosauria > Squamata > Colubridae > Arizona > Arizona elegans. Next base: position 132,005,151 of record JAKOOJ010000002.1, on the reverse strand, counting down.
GTATGAAAGAGTCATGTACCGTATTTTCCGGCGTATAAGACGACTGGGCGTATAAGACGACCCCCGACTTTTCCTGTTAAAATATAGGGTTTGGGCTATACTCGCCATATAAGACTGCCCCTCTTCCAATGCACACCAAATAAAAATTAAAAAACATCAACTGGCTCAACACAATGTAAAAGCTGTGCTAGACCCAAAATGGCCCCTGCAACTAGCAGGAACCTCACACAGCCACAAAAAGCGCAAAAAACAACTTTCACACTTTACACACACACAACACAACACAACACAACTGACTCATCCACAATGTAAAAACAGCTGTGCTAGACCCAAAATGGCCCCTGCAACAAGCAGGAACCTCACGCAGCCACAAAAAGCCCAAAAAAACAACTTTCACACTTTACACACACACACAACACAACACAACTGGCTCACCCACAATGTAAAAGCAGCTGTGCTAGACCCAAAATGGCCCCTGCAACAAGCAGGAACCTCACACAGCCACAAAAAGCCCAAAAAAAATCAACTATCACACTTTACACAGACAAAATTCCACATACAGCTTTGTGAGATTTTGTGTGTTTGTGTAGTTAGAGTAAAACACTACAGAAACACACCACATCTCAGAAAGCTGCACAAATATTATTTTATCGTTATTTTTATATGAAAACTAAATTTAAAACTTCCTAAACTTTAAATGGCTAGGTCTAAAAAAGAACAACTAAAAAAACCCCAATTAACTATTTTTTTAAAACTCCCAAAGGGGAAAAAAAACTTACCCAATAGAACAGGGGTCTCCAACCTTGGCAACTTTAAGACTTGTAGACTTCAACTCCCAGAATTCCTCAGCCAGCTTTGTTTTACTGGCTGAGGAATTCTGGGAGTTGAAGTCCACAACTCCTGCCTGCATGATTGCAGGCAGGGAGTGGCTTGCTGATGGAATGGATTCAGGCAAGCGAAGCAAGGCAAGCGTTGCGATTACCAGCTAAGGTAAGCAAGCTGGAGGGGGAAAACTTTTTTCTTTTTACAGGGCTCTGGGCTCTGGCGATCCCAGCTGAGTTGCCTGATTAGCAGGCAACGCAGCTGGGATTGTCACAGCTTGGATCGATGGCTCTGGCGATCCCAGCTGCGTTGCCTGATTGGCAGGCAACTCAGCTGGGATCGTCAGAGCTTGCAGAGTCACGTAAAAGGAAAAAAGTTTTTTCCTTTAACATGGCTCTGGCATCCCAGCTGAGTTGCCTGATTAGCAGGCAAAGCTGGGATCGTCAGAGCTTGGATCACCAGAGCCATTTAAGGCTCGTCAGAGCCTTTCGGGCTGGTCTGCCTGGTTACAGGAGAACGACACCCGGCGTATAAGACGACCCCCGACTTTTGAGAAGATTTTCATGTGTTAAAAAGTCGTCTTATACGCCGGAAAATACGGTAATTACCTTTTCCTGTGTACCAACCGTACCCAAATAATGAACATGTCTGCACACATGTTAATTGAGGCAGGCTAATTGCTGGTTAACATGCACAGCACCATAATGTCCCAATCTTATGACTTCTTAATTGTGGTTGATGTGTTTTTATAAAGTTAACCACAAACCCAGCTCTGCTTATTGTAACTGGAATTTCAAACCAATAAGTAATCTGAATTTCAAACTTTGATTGCTACTCAAATGACTAGCCCCAGATTCAGATAACAATGAAGAAATATAACAACAGGAAATATATTGTTGTTAAAGAACCATGTTGCACATTGGAAAGATGTCAATGCATGCATTCCAGGTAGCTAACCAGAATGACCAGATTTTTGGTATCAACTCTTTCTGGCCTTGCCATGGATATTATTAGTTGGTGTCTGTACCTAAGACTTCCTATTCTGGATGCAGAAATATCTTTCAGCTTGTACACTCTATCATCCACCTTTGTAATTTTAGATCAGATTATAAATGTTTGCTGCTATCACAACGATACAGGTAGATTGTTAGCCACCAACTTACATTAACTTTTAGAAAAATGCTAAGGTGCATGAAGAAAGCAGAGAAAATGAGATGCAAATAGTATATTCTTAGCAATAAATACTGTACATTTTGTAAAATTATTTAAGTATATATTATTGCAAATTCAATATATTTTAAAGAGGTAAAATTGTTTTATATTTTATTACAAAATTATTATTGTAATTATACAACGTTTCATGCTTGCAAATAAATAAACAAACAAAATATCTTACTTAGGCTGTGGCTTCAAGTTGTTGGTCAGTCCTGAAGCAAAAAAAGCAACAAATGAAAGTAAGTAGCTTGACATTTTACATTAGAAGACGTCTGTGCAATGCTATACATTTGTTTTGCAATGCCAATTGCTATTTTAGGACAATCTGTAGATTATTTAGCATTATTTGTGTATAACTATAGAATATGGTAAATTATTGACTTCAGAATTATGAATAAAAAGATAGTAGTGCCTGTTCTTGAACCATTTTTAATATAATTTATCATATGTGAAGTTACAGTTGAACTAGAGGCAAAAAAAAAAAAAATCTCAATAGTCTCTCCAAAACCAAGGAAGATCAAACATGATTAGTGTTTGGTAAAGAGATTACTGGGGCTGTAGACTAGATCAGAAAGTTGTTGTTTTGTTTTTTTAAATCACAGAAGAAGGAAGTGGCAAACCCTCTTCATGGATATGTCATTTGGCCGCTTGGAGATGATTTTAAGTTTATAAGAGTTGCAGGTTTAAAGATGTCACAATTCTTTATACTGAAGATGGTAGGGTATGATTTGCCTTTTCTGTACCAATTATATCTTTAGGTTCCTGATGGTTTCTTTGCACATTTCTATGCTGTTTGTGAACATATTAGCCCTGTTCTGGCATGGGGATTTTTAGGTCCTAGAAATTCGCTGAATGAATTATGCAGCTACTTCAAGGTATGTGGCTTTATTTTATCAAAAGTTTACTGAATACCAATGAAAATAAAGATGAACTAGTAAATGTTTTATTAGACATCCTATTTTAACTAGAACCTTTTAATTTTTTTGCATTTATTTTGCTAGAATCAGATTCTTTATTTCCTGAAAGATATTTTTGACTTCGAAAAAGTGAGATACTCATCAGTGGATAATTTAGCTGAAGATCTTCTGCAATTGCTAATCCGGCACACTAATCTTTTATTGGTCTACTTTGGAGTAAATGGATGTCAACACCCAACAGCCAGTGATCTTTTAGAGGCAAATGTACAATAAATTTCTGTTTTTATTCTTCATTTGAGCATATTTTTACCTTTTTCTCCAACAAGGAAATTTAATATTGTTTCTTTCCGAGCAAGTACTCCAAAATCTACGATATTGTCAAATGTGGCCTCAGGGAGGTTTAAAAATATACATATAATTGCTTAAATTATTGCTGTATATATCATTTAAAATGATATTTCAATTGTCCTTGGATTTATACGTAACATGTATTTTTAAACTATTACATGAATATTATTTGCGGGGGATACTTTGTTCAGATTTCTTTGTGATGAAAGTGATACAAAAATACATGTTATAGTAAATAAGTTCCTCCCAAGTTTACAATGTATAAATTAGGTAGTACAAAGCTTTCAAAAGCTCTACCTGGTAATGTATTTGCCAAGATTTGCACCTTTTTTGTCTTAACTAATGTGCAATAAAAAAAGATATACGTGACAGATGATATAGTTTTTGTGTGTATAAGCTATAATTTATAGTGTAGCAACTGTATCAATGCATTTGGCCTTGGAACAATATTCTGTGAGCACTGTTGTAAAATTTAAGAGTTAATATTAAGTTTTTATGTAAATTATGATGTTTTACGTTGGTTGTATTGCATAAAATCAGAGTCTGGTGAACCCTCGGCAGTTGTTTTGAGTAGTTAATAATCTCTACCATATTTATTTATTTAGTAAATGTATAGATTGCTAAATATATAGATAACTCTCTGCAGAGCTTTTAAATTTTTATACATACTATAAATAATTGAATCTATTATTTAAAGTATATTTTTAAGGAAAAAGATGTATATTAAAAAGAATAAAAGGGTGAAAGGGTAAATACATGTTCCATTACAATTTTAAATATGTGTTTGTCTCTTTTTAAAACAACAGGGATGCCAAATTAATACCTTTAAGGTCTAGTTTGTGTGTTGTGCATAGATATGTTTTGTTTGATCAGGTTTATTGTATTATCCATAATTGAGTATATGAAGCTGTAAAACATGGTTTATTAAGCACAATGGCCAGATTCACACAATACACCAATCCTCAATCATTCCACATTTTTATTTAGATTTAGAAGGATAAATAAGCCTAAATGGATGCTGTGATTGCTCTCTGAAACAGCACTAATCCTAGCGTTCAGCCAGGAAGCTAGCTATTGACTGTTTTGCTCTGTTTCATACATGCATAGTGTAAGTGCTTATATTGTAGAAGTTTGTTGGATTGGATTTTCAAGAAATCCTTGCCCAGTTCTGCCTTGCACTTCTCTGTCACAAAATTAAACATTTGATTTGAAATTTATCAAGCATTGAGATATCCTATCAGTTGAGTGTGTTCTGCATATTTATTGTTTAATATATTTTTATTACATAAACTTGGATAGTGATATTCCCTTGCATGAAGAAACATTCAATTCTACCCAGTCAGCATGTAAAAGTCCTAAGATACTGTAGCTGTCTAAAAATTGTGAATATATGATACAGGAAAATGCCATTTGAGTCTTTATATTATGTAATACTATACATATTAATATTTTCAGTATTCTTTTTCTGTCTATGCAAAAGCAAATCAAGATAAGTCAATCTTTTTCCAACTGCAGCAATTACAAGACCATTCCTTTTGCAAAAATGTAAAATGTGCATTTATTGCAAACTGCCCAGTCACATAAAAATGACATATAAATTGAGCAAATAAATAGATAATTGACAGAATCTTAATGTTTGATTAGTGGTATCTGAAAAGACATTAAGTAAGTGAAAAATTTGAATGGGCAGCTAATGGAGGCAGCGGCAGGGAAAACAAGATTAAAAAAGAGATCCTGGCTTAAAAGCAAACCAGAGAGAGGGATCTGTGGAAGTTAAGGCCATTGAAGAGGAAAATGGGTCAAATTCCATGAAGCAGGAAAGGGAAGCTGAGGCTGTCGTTGAACGATAGCATATATTTATGGCATTGTTTATATATGCATTTTGTGTACCATGATTTCATAGTCAATTTATCACAAAGAAGGACAACCATTCTTTCTCCGGTCATAGTAGCTCAATAATAAGAGAGTAATAGATGTAACAGTGCAAGTTAGTAACTTTCACTGAATCCTGGGATGATTATTACTATTTTTATTACAGGTAGTCCTCATTTAGCAACCACTGTCAGGACTTGCAATTTGGTCACTAATTGAAACCACAACTGTGCTTACAAGTTGACTTCAGCTTTCCTTTCCTTCACTTTACAGACCCCGTGGAGGTCATCAATGTGAGGATTGATTTCAGAGTGACTTTTTCCATCACTGTCATTAACTGCAAATGGGAGCTAAATGAGGCAATTGCTACATGAGGACTCCCTGTACTGTTTCATGCATTTAGGGCTAAACACACTGGCATGATGTTAGATTAAATAAACCCAGACTCAAATTCTCATTCACATTTGGAAGTTCACTGACTGTTTTGGGATTAATCACTATTTCTTAGCCCAACCCACCTCACAGGGGTGTTGTGGGGATAAAGCTGGAAGAGGAAATGGAGTGTATTCCAATGTGTGCATCTGGAATTAACTACAGGGTTAGTTATTCCAAAACATATATCAGCATTAGAAGTATAATGTGTTGGTTTGATATCACACCTCAGGAAAACAGGTTATGTAAATTCTTGAATGAATAAACACTGCTGTTAGTAAATAAACTTTATGCTGGGTTTGGCCTATTGTTCATTTTATGTGAGAAAAAAAGTGGAAACCAGGTGGGGAACAGCCTAATCTCATCTTATTCTCTAGTCAGACACAAGAAAAAGTAGTAAAAATTCTTCCCACTCCATACTCAACAAACTGACTCAGAAGTTAATTACACTTTGAGATATTCATATATTTATCTTACAAGATCATTGCAATTGCTGATATGACAATAAGCTAATTTGACTACTACATACATTGGGATGGTTTCATCAATCTGATGCTGGCTGTACTTCATGCTATCATAATTATCTGGTAAGTTTCTATTATTAGTCGCTTGCTCTGTGCAAGTTAGGGCTATAAAAAAGCCACCAGCATTCACCCTCCCCAGTTTCACTTCACAAAAGTGAAGCTTGCCAGGATTTATCATTGTCCTAAAGAACTGTTATCCCCTCCATCTGGAATATCTGTATACGTGGAAGGAAAATACATACTCTCTTAAAACTAACAGTAAGTAATTCTTTTCCCCCAAAGTGTTTAGATCTAGCTGCATCTGTTTCAACAAAATTGTAGTAAGAAAAATAGCCACGGTGACTTTGTGACTCTTTGTGTATTTGTATAAGAAGGACTGCTACGAGTTAGTTAATTGGTATCAGATATCTTAGAAATATATGTGCCCTCTCCAAATTCCCGTTCTTCAGTTAGTAGGATTAATGGAAACTACCGCAAATAATTGGAAGAGAAGAAGTTGGAAAATGGCTATTTAGTGGCTTAACAGTTCAAGGTTGAGGTTGAGAACATACTTAATTTCATATTAATAACTTAAATCAACTTTCTCTGTTCCAATGTGGGAACAAAATATGGCTTAAAAGGCAAATTTCTCCTGTTCCATTTGATGATAAATGTTTAAAAAACCGGTTTGTGGGGAGGAGGCGATCTTGAAACAGCTTGATTTTCTGTGACTTCTTGGACAAGCGCCAAGATTAATTTGTCATTATTTGAAATAATGACTAATAATGGTATGAGAAATGCACTCTGAACATGCTCAGGAGTCCCCCCCACCCTTTTAAACGCTAAGCGATGTCGGACACCAATTACTGTCTATCCCGGCCCCCTCCCTCTCCTCCCACTTTTTAATTTGCCCGGTGCGTGGGGAGATTCTTTCTGAATCCAACTGGGGGGTGGGGGTGGTTGGGAAATTCTGCAGTCGCCGGATATTTATAGCCTAACGGCGTTTTCAGCCCAAAATAACCCAGCTGGGCCGCTGGAGGGGCCTCGGGAGGCGCGGCGAGGGTGCTGAGTGGGGGGGGGGGAGAGAAAGGAGGGGGCGGCCGCCGTGTGTGTCGGGACAGCTGCAGCTCGGCCTGGGCGCGCTTGGAATGCAGGAACGGGCTGCGCACCGGGACTTTTATGGAAACTTGCAGAGCCCGAGGCTGGAGCCGCAGCCAGCCAAGGGGCGCGCAGCACCAAGGGTAGCAGCAGCAGAGACGCTCGCCCCGGCTCTTCTCACGCCCAGCCAGCCGCTCGGGATTAAACGAAAACGCACCGCGCGGCGCTCCCAGGTACCTCAAGATGGGGTTTTTGCTTTGCTTTTTTGTTTTTGTTTTTTGTTGTTATTACGGGGACTGGGACGGGGACGGGGGAAAGCGGGAACGATTCGGACACAAAGGACGGCCTGCGCTCGTCGTCTGTGACGCGCCTGGACTGGAGATGACAAGGCAGAGGGGAAACGGCGCGCGCGGCGGGGCAAGCAAGCCGCGGCTCGGTTTTGAGGAAAAAGACTTCGGGGGAGCTGAGGTGGCGTTTCGCTTTCTGCCTTTGGCAGGTCCCCCGACGGGGGCTCCTCCCTGCGTTGCTCTTCGGCCTCGCCGAAGCGTTTGCGGGGTAGATTTAGATGGAGACCTAAAGTGTCCTCACACACGCACACGCGGTCTTTGCGGTTTTCGGTGCGGGTGGGTGGGGTGCGTGAGCCAGACTGGCCTTTTTCCTCTGGCGCTTTAGTTCGGCTGCTTCGCCTGTCCTCAGTGAAACGGCCGCTCGCCCCGTCTGGACTGCCGTCGGAAAGGAAGAGCAACAGGCTCGGTCTCTCCCATCAGTTTGACTTGGATGAAAATCCCAGACGGGTTTAAAAATCTCAGCTGGTCATTTTGGGGGTGGGTGGGGTGGGGAATCGGACGATAGCCAAGCTATTGTGCAACGGAATAACAGCCCTGGAAGAAAATGTTCCTTTTCAAGACATCTTGAATGGGATAAGAAAGCCAGATGTCGCTCATTTTCAAGTAGGGTTTTCTTATTCTGAATTTGAAACATGTGGCAAAGCCCCTGAATATAGACTTTCCTGCAAGAGAGGTCCTTTCTGCACTCAGGTCCTGTATTTTGTACAGTAATACATTTCAGTTGAATTCCAGTATTTCCCCAAATTCCAGGCAAATCATGTATGTGAATGTTTCCTTCCCAAATGTCAGAATAAAGGAAGTCTTCCTCTGAAAGGTGTAGTGATTGACAGCTAGAAGGTAGTAGCAATGATAGTATCAGTAGTTAGTGGGAAGACAGTAACTGCCAGAACTGTTGTTCTTGGCATTAGTGTGTGTGTGTGTGTGTGTGTGTGTGTGTGAGAGAGAGAGAGAGAGAGAGAGGCTATTTTTGCATTATAAGTGGAACTTACAAAAAAAATGAACCAAGAAACAATATTTTTGTTTTATAGAAAATATGTTTTTAAAGTCAGACAAAGATGGCAAAAAATAAAAACTTAGCTACTACCTTTCGTATTTCAAACAGGATGTGTGAAAGAACATACGTGCAAAAATATGTAGGCGCATTATAGTTCTTTGATTTTTGTTGACAGACAGCTCTTCCTCACATTCATGTTAATGCACATTCTTTCAGATCTTGAGTTGGCAGAAACATTTGTCTGAGCTCTAATTTGCTTCAGTAATGAGGCTGATGAGTGGTAGTCTTCTTACTGGTTTGATATCCCACAAGTCAAGAACAAAAACGGGTTGATTCCACTGGCTGTATTTCTTCTCCCTTGGCATCACTGACCAGCATGAAAAAACCCATCTATCCTTGTCCTTAATATATGGTGGGGCAAAGTTGAGTTAGTGTGGTTATGTGTCTGAGATGGAGTGTTTAGCCACATAACAAGTTGCCAATGCAGAGTTGCTATGCAGCTGTGACTTGTCAATCAGACAGTTTTGAAATGCATCTAACAATCTTCTGAAAGAGATTTAGACCAACGTCCAAAGATAGCCAGGGTGACAAATCAATGACTCAGTGGAGACCATGGGTTGAACCAGAAGGGACCATGACTATATCAGAAGTATTCTTTCCTGCCTTATCTTGCTCCCTTCTGGATGACCAATTTCTCTGCTGAGCTATTTTTCAACATGAGTTTAGTTTTTCTTCTTTTTCAGAAGACTGCTAAATACCTGTACAGAAACAGTGTCACAAGTCACAGCTGTGGCGCACCTCTGCATTAGTAACTTGTCTATTGGACAATTTGAAAAGTGGCTAAAACCTACATCCCACTCATTTGTCTCAAACCTGTCCCACTACACATTAAAGAAAATGATTAGTGGTTGTTTTCTGGCTGGCTGGTGATGCTGTGGGAAGAGAAATACAGCCAAGTGAATCCACCAATTGCTGTCCTTGAATTGCCCTGCAACAAAACTCCAAGGACAGCCCCATTCACTGGCCTTGTTACTAAGATTAGAGGGGAGGCATAATTCATAGTGGCTGAGTTTTGTGTCAGTTTAAGGAACAGGAGGAATTTGCATTAACAGCTGTAAGGAAGAACCCCAAAACCAGAACTGATGAACCTGAATTTAAGCAGCCTGTGCATTGGACTGGGGATGAGACAAAAGCAATGTCACCAGGATATGTTTTTTTAAAAGACGGTTAGTGAGACATTTTTGTGCCATGTTTGGTGGGATGTAGATTTTGATTCTGAATTATATTAACAGTGCTCAGTGTTTTATATTACTTTGCGGCATGTAAATAAGACATAGATGGGGTGTCTAAAGTGTTGTGTTTTATTTGATTTTGATGATACTGGTACTTAAAATATCAATATTTTAACTATTCATAGCTGGCTATTCTGTACATCTGTAAGTGCTGTGCAGTGTCTCCAACGTATCTATGCCTCTGTCAATGCTTCATGTCTATTCTCTGAACTGAAGTAAACAAACTATTTTTTAAGTTATAGTGTTTCTGTCAACTTCAAACTGAACCTTGACAGTTTCAATATTAAAAAAATGGCATCCAGTCTTACAGGATTGTTGTAACATGTATTGAAATAATGCACTGAGAAAGTAAACGATTAAACCTGTTATTATAGTTATATATCCACTTGAGCTATAATAAATAATACCATGTATTCTTTTAAATATAGGTTAGTTATTATGATGTTAGTCTGACACCAGCTGCTAATTCAAATAAAAATACATGGGTACAAGTTTGTTGAATTAATTTAATTTGCTTAATTCAATGTTCGTTTGTCTGCTTTCAGAAATACTAAAGTAGAATTCTTTTTCTGAAGTTTTCTAAGGGATTGTCTGTCTCCCATGTTTTCTGTCCATCTGGTAAGATCAGGCAAAGCCAGTATGATTTGGGTCTTTTCAATCAATAGGCCCATCTGTTGGGACCCAGACCTAGGACTTTTCTGTCACATCACCTGTCCTATGGAATGATATTGCTTCAGATATCATGTAGCTCCTACCCCAAAGGTAGGAGATGTTCCAGAAGTCTTTACAAATCTCTGCCTAATGGGTAGTGTCTCTATGGAGGCTTGCTGGTTGTTTTCTGTTTATGTGTCTGGATGCATTGGATTTTCTTTCTATTGGGCATGCAGTTCTGGAGGTAGAAGGGTTACTTCTGCTTCTAATTCTCCTTGAGGATTATGACTGTACTAAGTAGGCAATGCAGTATCTACAGATGTTACCTGGTTTTATGCAGAAGGGCTTCATCTTGGGATTTGCAGACATTTATGAATTTATAAGTGCTTTTATGTATTTGTGTATTTTATGTTCAGAGAGTTTCAATGCAAAACTGACTTTTGCTTGCCTAGCATATTTAGTTTGTAGATGCTTTGTTTCCCACTTCTGCATTCCACCTGGATTCAGACATACTTACGAAGTAAAGATTGTGGGTAGCTGAAAAAACTCTTTTTTGATTCATTCCCATAAATTGGGACTGGGGCAATTTACTTCTTTTTTATTTTTACCAGTTTGCCTTTGGTGAAATATTTTGTGAAAAGTTTTGTTCACTATATTAGATGTTTGGGGATGAGAAGTTTTCAAACTTGCAGTATGTCAATCTAAACAATTGGTCCTATTAGAGATCCAGCCTTCGTAAGTATTCTGTTTCCAAGTGGTCTTCAAAGACAGTCCCATAGGGTAATTAATGCAGAAATTCAAGAGAGTAGTGATAGAGATATGAGTCAATGTAGGCAGTCCCACCTGCTCCAGGAAGGGTCTCTAGTAGCATACCAGTTGCAACTGGGCAAAGGCCCTCCTTGCCATTACCTTCCAGCAGTAATTAAGAGTAATCTAGGAGAACCTTTGGGAGACAACAATAGAACCAACAAAGAAACATAAACAACAAAATACAGTTCAGTGCTTTCAGGTTTCACCTGTTTCATCCCAACTAGATCTCATATTGATTCCAGAACACTATTCTATTGTACCAGGGCAAATAGGTAAAAAGAAAATTTTTGTCACTTATACAAAATACCATAGTGAGGAGGAAAGAAAAGAATAACTGGATTTAGAAACTGATAGGCCTATTTAAATAAAGAGTGAGTCTAGTAATCATCAGTCACCACAGTGTCTTGGGTGGTTGAAGAGGTCAAATGAATGCAGACACTGGTATTTTTTCTGGAGCAGGGAGAAGTCAAATTGTGGTTTTTAAGGGTTTGGGGAAAGTTTGAGAAGTAGTTTCTAAAACACAAACATGAATACACAAACACACAGAGAGAGTATATACCAGTATTTTTTAAAAAAACATTTTAAAGAGGCCAGCTGATGGCCCTTCAAATTGCTTTAAGTGTAATGATTTCAAAGTGGAAGGAAAAAAAGCAAAGAGGAAAATGGGCTGGGTTCCTAATTAGAGAAATATTCCCACCTTTTTATAAACCTGCAATTCTGGTTTTATAAAACCTGTAATATCTGCATATGCTGGTGTTCAGGTTATATTTGCCAAAAAATTCCTGTTTCCACTTGTATTAAAAGAAAAGCATTGGCACATTTTCCTTCCATGTTGATCTTTTCTGTGAGCATGCACTTTTATTGATATGTAGTTGAATGCCACACAGTATCCTATACATCTAGTATTTAACTTTACCTATATATATATCCTGCTGTTTCCCCAAACTGCATCTGTCTGATTTGTAGTTATATATTTTTCACCATTGCTTTTCTCCCGTAGGTAGATGTTAAAACATACAGGACCATTGCAAGCTACCAAAAAGTATTATTCAGTCCTTTATAATAAACTGTACAGTACCAACAAAGTATCTGGGGTGTCTGCCTGCATATATGTTTGTATGCATTTGTGTTCCACTGCATTAACCCAACTCTACAGCCACTGCTGGAATAATAGCACATCCTAATGATGCAGGAAGCTTCCCTGTGAGAAAACAGTTCAGTTGTTGGTATTCACCACTTTTTGTCTTGCCCATTCCAGGCAGTCGCTGCAAACATTTGAAACTGGTCAAAGGAATGAAATTTGGCAGAAAATCTTTGGAAATTAAAATGGAGCCAACTTTGTTTTCTGCTTGGTCATTCAATATACTTAATGGCTTTTCTGAGTTTGTTAGCACCTGAATAGATTGATTTTCGTGACTCTGTTGATCGTATTGAACAATCATAAGAATAATTAATGAAACTTGTCCAGTCATGTGAAAAAGGAAGTACACACTCTTTGAGTTCTGTGGTTTTACATATCAGGACAGAGTAAAAATCATCTGGTCCTTAGCAGTTCATAAAAGTAGGTAAATATAACCTCAGATGAACAACAACACATGACATATTACACCATGTCTTCATTTATTTTACAAAAAGAAAGCTGAAATGACGAAACCATGTAAGGAGGACATGGTATAATAGCATGTTATAAGTTGTTGTTTATTTGAGGTTGTATTTACCTACTTTTAAGAACTGCCAAGGACCAAATGATTTTTACTATGTTCCGATATGTAAAATCATAGAACTCAAAGTGGGTGTACTTTCTTTGTCATTTGACTGTATGCTGCCTGACTATCAATAGTTCTAGGTGACACACATTAAAATATAGTATCTTTTGTGAAAGGGATATTAAGGAATCGTATCTGCCCTCAAGAATGCAGGAAAGGGTAATAAATTAAGTAAAACTCTATCCATGGTACATTTTGGAAGATAGATGCTTTAACCCAAGCCAGGAGCATGTGGACTATTGTATCTTATTTTTCAAGTCACATGTTATGACTGAGGATTAACAGAAAAGCTCTATTTGATTAAGTATCTATACCAAAAATGTAAGGATGGGTGGTTGTTTTGAACCTGAAGTTACATTTTTTGTTTGGAGATGTTGGTGTGGATCACAGATCCACATAAATGTTATAACGTCAGCAATGGATGGGAACAGAGTTTTCAGTCTGTTTTCCTCTCCTGCATGGTGAGACTTAGTTTTTAAAGATACATTAAGCAATGTAATTACTGTTATTTCCTTTAGTTTTTCACTGCCTTCTGGCATTTGCTACCAAATGATGGCAGACTTTTTGTCAGTATGTGCCCTGCAGATTGTTTACCTGATCTACAAGCCTCAAACATCTGTTGGCTCCAAAAGTTTTTCTTGAAATACTCTTACTGAAATTATAGAGGCAGTAATAAACTCTTAACTCCTTAAGCTTTTAAAGTTTTACTAAACAAATAACCCTGTGATCCATTGGGCTATTCTTTAAGAAAAAGGTAATGCAGTCTGATGTCACCAGATTGAACATTAAATTTTACTTAATTGTATTGCTATTACACGAGTGGACAAAAAAGCAGTGGGAGCAGGAGCAATTTCCCATTAACCTTTACTTGTGGAAATCTGAAATTATGATCACCTGACCATGAAGATGCTGTGATGACCACAACTTTGCAAATAAAACTCATCTGAACATTCTGGAAATTTCAATTCCAGTGGAATAATGGGTCCTGGATTTTTTAATGCATTTTTAAAATGCATATCTAAATAGATATCTAGATATCTAGATTCAAAAATTGTTGCGGTGCATTGCATCATTTGGGCTAACTTGAGAGTAGAAACAGACAAACAAATAAACATGATAAGAATGTTAGTATAGGTAGTTCTCGACTTATGACAACTGAGGTCCAAATTTCTGTTGTTAAGTGAGACATTTATTAAGTGAATTTTGCCCCATTTTATGACATTTCTTGCCACACTTGTTAAGTGAGTCACTGAAGTTGTTAAGTTAGTAATTTGGTTGTTAAGTGAATCTGGCTTCCCCATTGACTTTGCTTGTCGGAAGGTCGCAAAAGGGGATCACATGATCCCAGGACAATGCAACCGTCATAAATATGAATCAGGTGCCAAGCATCTGAATTTTGATCACGTGACCATGGGGATGCTGCAAAGGTGGTAATTCTGAAAAATGGTCATGTCACTTTATTCAGTGCCATTGTAACTTTGAACAGTCACTAAATTAACTGTTGTAAATCAAGGACTACCTGTAATATATCGATAGATTCCAGGCCACTAAGGATTTTAAAGGTCAGCACTTCTATTTGGAAGCAGATGGGCAAGCAGTAAAATTCTATGATTGTACATTGATTTCAGCAGTTCGATTTAATGAGCCACTGGAGCTCTGAAGAAGAGTTATTATATGGTCTGGAAATGACCAACAATAAGACATTAGGATAAGGATGTGCAACACAGGTATAAGTGAAAGAATATCTAAATCAAAGCCTATGAAACAGTTTCAAGATCAGAAAGCTCATAAAGTCGATTGGTTCCATTTATTTATAAACTGTTACTTAGAAGTATAGGAAATAAATTAGTTTGAACTTTCATTATAGGAGGATAAAAAGAATAGAAACCTATGGAAAAGGAATTCCCAGAGAAATTCTAAATGATGGGAGGAAAGCAAATATTCTTATGGTCAAAAACTGTGCAAAGGAGACTCCAAGGAAGTGCAAAGCGCTCAAACTAGCATCAATCCCCCAGACCAACCTAGAGGAAATCATAAAGTGATTGGTCAGCAAGCGTTTGAAAGCAGTGCAGTGATTACTAGAAGTCAGCATGGATATGGCAAAAATAAGTCTTGTCAGATTTATTTTTCGAAGTTCTTAATAGATTATTGGAATGCTGCAGATATATCTTGCGTTCAACAGAGCATTTAATTAAGATGTTCTGATTAACAAAACATTTAAATATAGGTTAGATTACATGACTTTGAGGTGGATCAACTACTTAGAAATTTCTCATCAGGTTAGAATGATCTATTGCTACAGGATTTGATCCTCAATCATATATTAATATAGATTAATTACCTGATTGAAGGAATGTTTACCTCATTAGCAGATGACTCAAAACTGGATGGGGCAGAAGACAGAAATAAATTCCAAATAATCTTAGTAGGATTAGATAGAGAGTGGGCTAAAAATAATATCGTGAAGTTTAATGTGAATAAATGCAAAATTCTTAAATGCAAAATAGAGGGTGCTGAAGACAAATTTGATGATCACGTGTAGAAAAAATTGTTCTTTCTACAATTGCAAGCCGATTGAATTGCACTTGAATTAATTGAAGATTATATTTAATCTATAATGTACTACGTATGGCAATAGTCTAACATGGAAATGGCTACTGGAAATGGCCATCTGTGCCAAATGGCAACTGTTTGAATAACTCTACAAGTGGGAAGGAATGTAAATTTGGCCTTGGAAAGGGAACCTTTAAGGCAGGAATTTCAGGAAAAATTGCTCAGTTCTGAAAACAGAAAGCACGAGAAAGCAGCTCAAAATATCCCCGCCTTGTGCTTGCTTAGTAGAAAAAAATTCTTAGTAGAAAAAAATTCCCGCCTTGTGCTTGCTTAGTAGAAGAGAAAAAAATCTAGCAAGATTTTAAGGTTCTGTTATTCTATGCTACAATAAACATTTCTGGAATTCCTGCTGCACTTATTTCTTGACCTCATCTTGTTTGAAGAGATAACATTTTCACTTTTTAAAAAAAGACAAAGAGGCATTTACTGTCTAAAATGGAGGTTGCAAAATTTGATTCTAGCCAGTTTCAAGCTACCAGTAGGGGTGGATGTAGGAGTAGCTACAAATTGCAAACCTGTGAGTTCAGAAGGGATATTATTCAGACCTTAGCTGATCTCAAAAAACTACGTAGATTTATTAGTATTTGTATGGATGACAGTGTGGAATTAACAGCTCTGTAGTAGACTTGAAAGTAAAAAACAAATCCAGAAAAATTGAATGGCAAACTAGTTCTGTATTATTGATAACATAACTATGCAGTATATACATGTAGTCACTAGGAATAGAGTTTGATTCAAGGAAGATTTCACATTTTGTCTTTATCAACCCATCCAGAAAACTTAAAATAGGTTTAACAAGTAACACTCTGTGTAAAAAAGTTAATTAAATCAAGTAAGGGAAATAATTATAAGTACACTAGAATGGGAAACTGAAGGTGGTGAGTTCAAGTTCTGCCTTAGCCACAAAAGCCAGGTTGGACAATCACTCCCTCTCACTTTGGGACAACCACTGCCACTCAGCTCAACCCATCTCACAGGATTGTTGTTGTGGCGGAAAATAAAGAGGGGAAAGGTATGTTGAATATGTTCACTGCTTTGAGTTATTTGTAAAAATAATAAAGATGGGAGACATATATAAATATAGGTTTAAGTTTCTCTCAAGCTGTCATAACATCTTCCACAAAGCTATTAATTGATGAGGAACAAGTTAGTTGCTCACTTTTGGGGTTGTGGGTTTGCTTTTCCTATGCTTGAAGACTTCATTTAGCTTTCTGTAAACTGTGTAGAGTCAAGATTTTGTAAACGAGTGAGGGAAAAGATTTTTCTACTAAGCAGTTTCATGAGAGGAATGGTACAGGTTTTGGCTATACAATAATGTGAACATGCTGAAGGATCAGAAAAAATATATACAAGAAATAGGAATTGTAATGCTGCCTGAATGGCTGTTGAGACTTAGGCTTACTTAGTCATTACAAGACACAATTAGTCCCAAAACAACCTATTTTATTGTAACAGCTGAGAATTACTTCATTCCCAGCTGAGTCCAAATTAATTGCAAAACAAGTCCTTTGGAAGAAATCCTTCAGGATTATCACAAACCTTTATCTTCTTTGACACCCTGCCAAAGGCCTTATTTGGCAAAGCCCCATGAAGTTCAGAAACAAGAGACGCCGACTGGAAACAGAGTTAGCAATGTTGTTTTCCTACAAAGAGCCCAAGTGCCTTTGCTGCTCTTTTAAGCCTTATGGGAGGGCCAATCATCTCCTGGCCTTACTCCCAAGTCGTCCCTTTTTGCTTTAGCTGCTCTTGCCTTCTGGCAGCTCTACGCATGTGTGCACTAGGAACACATCTCCTGTTCATCTGCCTCTCTGCTGTCCGACTCTGGAGGCTCCGGAGTCCACCCATCACTCCCAGATGGCCCTGGTCCCATCTCTGCCTCCGATGCACAGCCCTCATCCTGGCCTTCCCCAGAGTCCAGGACTGGTCCATGTTCCTCCCCAGCCTCCTCACTGTCCGACTCAGCTGTCAGCTCCGCAGGCTGCTGGCGGACCACAACACAGTAAGCCATTGTACTTGTTTGTGTAATATGCTGCCCATTTTGCCTAGTTATTTTTAACCACCATTAATGACTGTTTTATTTTTATTATCCAAATCCAATACTGGTGCTCCAGTATTGCAATACGTTTAGTTTTAGGGAAAGCAAGTAGCTACATGGACCCAGGCTAAGAAGGCAATTTGTGTGTCTCGTTAATCAGGCACAATAAAATATAAATGCTAAAAATATCTATGTTCAAATACTAATCTCTGGACCATCTAACCATTGAAGCACAGCATCGTTTATATAATGCTGATAAACAGTATCTTATAAAAAAAATTAGATACCCGACTAGTATATGCCCTCAGTTTACAACTGGTCACTATGCGATCTACAGTTTGATATGGGACCCCACAGTCACACTGATGAGAAGATACTATGCCCCATTTATACTGTGAGTCCCAGCAGACATCATGTGAGGTGCAAACCCTATTCAGGATTGTCCATTGCTGGCATGGTAGTTCAAAGCCTGGCATCTTTTTTGTAGGGTCATTTATATGTCTTTCTATGTCTGGTGTTCAGTGACTCTTTTGGCTTTCTATTGGGAATCGATGTTAAAGTTGTTGGGCAGATGTTGTGCAAGTGCCAATGGGGCTTCCTGTATTTTAGTCTTCTGGCTGATAAATGACGAAAGTTGGCCTGCACAGGTAGGAGTTGTTCATAATTTTTTTTCTATTCTCTCACTAGTGCATCATGCCTTTGTAAAGCTGATGGTACTATATGGCTCAGAACACAAAGCCAGCAAGTCGGAGTAGTTTTGATACAACCACTTATAATCCTCATGGTGTCACTGAGTCTGTGAACTCAGCTAAATATGTTTTAGTTATCATAACATGGTCATGTGTATAAAGTGAGTCTGTAGGTTGAGAGTCACCTGACATATACTGAATTGGTAAAAAAGAAAATAATTAGGGCTAGATCCTGCTTTAGGTCTTTCATATTTGAACTGCTAGAATCTGAATGATCACTTGATGGCAGCAAAGAAAGTTTGCATATATCCAGTTGGCAGGCTTTGGTCCCATTGATCAAGCAGTCTTATCTAGAGAGACCCCAGAGATGTATCTTCTGTATCACAGCATCTGCCTTCTGGAATGAGGTCCCTTGAGATCTAGATGACTTCTCACATGTTGTTTAGGAAGCTGTCAAAGACCTGGTTACAGTATTCTCCCAGGCTTTGGGGCAGGGTGATGGTTGATCTCCTACTAAACAGGTTGATTTGGTTTACTGTATATGTTTGTTTTGGGGCTGCTTACAGTCTGTCTTTTGTCTTTTTTAAATTGTAAGCCTCCCAGAATTGTTGGATGTTGGGTAGTTTACACATTGTATAGATAACAAAGAAAGTAAGTTTTTGCAGCCCATATATGGAAGATCTTGCCTGCCCAACTCAAGCCAATGTTATTAGACTTCTGATGGTTCCATTCTTTAAATTGTTAGAAGACTTTTAAAAAGCAAATATATATATTGTTTATGTCTTGTATAGGTAAAACAGAAGGCGGACATTTTTGCAGACATTTCTTACTGGATTGCAGAAAGGAATCATGACTGACGTCGCACATAAGACAGAAGTATGTATGAGATCCAAAAGGAAAGTACTTAATAGGAATTTTGCTGTTCCTCTATAATCTCAAAATAATGCAAAGAACCTTAAATTACAATTCATCAAGCAATACTGGGAAATAATGTCATGTTTAGGCAGACAGATTTATTAAAATTAAAATGTTTTAACTAGTAGGCTTTTTTAAATGAATGCCTTAATAGAATAAAATTTGTCCACAAAATATTAATTAAATTAAATTTTAATTCAGTTTTTAATCTGTAGTGCATTAGTGTTAACAAGCCTGAATGCTATGTTCCAAGGCATTTTGTTGATTTAGAGAAAATATACAAATAAAGATGCTGGAGTTGTGAAATATTTTACAAAATATGAAACTGAAGGCTAGTTGCTAAATGTGGAAGTAAAGCATGTATGAGAATAAGTGGATAATAATAAATAGTTCATTACTGAATTGAAGATAGATAAGGGTACCTTGCCTGGGGTTAATCTATTTATAGACAAATGTACAAGAAATGCTTGTCATAACTTTACAAGTGTGTTGACTGGGACCATGAATGTGTGTATATACCACAGTATGAAATCAACCTTTTGTTGTTGGCTGTGAATTTGAATGATTTGCAGTGAATATTAGACTATATGATGCAACAAAGAGAACTGATCTAATAATCATTGAAGACTAAGACATTTGGATTTGATAAGGAAAATTGAGTGAATAATTGTAAGTTATACATAAATCGTAAAAACTAGGGCAAGTTGATAAATTTATAGACCTTGTCAGAATGTTTGGAAAATGGACAAAAATGTAAAAATGCCGGTAAAAGGTTGGTGGATAGTGTGAGATCTATTTAAGGAATGAACATTTGGTGAAAATTGGATGGGGTCCTCTAAAAGAAGTGAAAAGTTTAAAACATCAAAAGCAATATATGAAGAAATGTAGGGAATGGTGGAAGCAAGCATGGTTTGTACAATTCTATGGAGAAATGAAACAAATAATGTTGGTAAAACTCCTTTAGGCAAATTTATACATTATTTTTGTCCGACATCTTTAATTTATTTTTCCCACTATTTCTGCTTCTCTTTCATTTACATATTTCTTTCATAAAAATGGAAGTGCTAGATACAGCATGTATCTACATATCTAACACACTGTGCAATATATCTTCATTTGCTTCTGTCATCCTTTCCTGATCTTTGCCTTTTCTACATCTTCACTAAGATTCTGCTTTCTTCATCTAAACCTGTACAAAAGTCCTATGTGCCCAAACTTCGAAAAGGTGATATAAAGGATAAATTTGAAGCCATGCAGAAAACAAGGGAAGAAAAAAATCAGAGACGAACAAAAGAAGAAAAGCAAAGAAGAAGAGAACAATATATTAGAGAGAAAGAATGGAACAGGCGAAAGCAGGAGGTCATTTCCTTTGCAATTATTATTTGTTTCTGTTGGTTTGATTTTAGTTATACTATAATGCTGGTATAGAAAATATATTTCAATCTGATATAAAAATGTACCAGGTTTTTTAAGACTGTCCGCATTAATATCTTTGATCCATTATTCAGATGAAAGAACTTCTTGCTTCTGATGATGATGAAGAAAACTCTTCTAAAGTAGAGAAAGCCTATGTTCCAAAACTGATAGGTAAGGAAAATTGTATAAAGGTCTTGACCTACATTATCAATGCTTTAGATACTGTACATTGTCTAAAACATTCCACTTCTGCACTATTATCAAGATTGAAGCAAAATACCACTGCCCATCTGATAAATGTATTTACTAGTAATATATTAATGTATATTAATATATATTTATTTTAGATGGATAGATAAATGGATAGATAATATAATGGCAAGTTATCTTGCTGCTGTCCCATTTTAGGATGAAAAGATAATGGTGACTCAGGTTAATCCATATGGTTTCCATGCCTAAAGCAATATTAGAATTTAGTCCCTTAGCTTCTGTCCCAGTACTTCAAACTAATCTACCAGCCTGGAGCCACTTTATTCTCCAGGTGTGTTTTCAAGTGATTTGATTACCATAGCAGGCACAGAATGTTCCAACTTCCCTGCTGACAAGTATAACATACAAGTACCCGTATTTTCCGGCGTATAAGACGACTTTTTAACCCAGGAAAATCATCTCAAAAGTCGGGGGTCGTCTTATACGCCGGGTACCCGAATCTGAGTTGCTGGCGCTGACCGATGACACTTTGGGAGCGCCGGCAACATTGAGGGGAAGCTGTACTCCAAATTAGTTCCAACCTACAAGAGGTGCCAGGCAGTGCGCGGCCCACGAGAAAGGAACGCGTCCCCACTCTACCCCAGAATTCGGGTCACCTTCCTTTCTTTCCCAGCAGTCCACGGTGAAAGCGGCGCCGCGGTTGACCTGGGCCAGCGCCTTGCACGCCTGGCTCTGCGTCTCCATTATGAGAAGCTCCATGCGACTTCACATGTCTCCGCCCCAGTCGTGCAGCTCTCGCAATCCGCTCACCAGAGGAGCCATGAAGTGCTCGCACCGCCTTGCCAGATCTTCCTCATCCTCCTTTCCCCATGGCTTTTCTGGTTGTAATTGCTGCTGCTGCCGCCGCCAGGCTCCTCCTTCATCTCCACCCGCCGCACCAGACCCAGCCCGGCCAGCACCGCCGTGGCTCCCGCAGTCCAAGCGGATCGGCACCCGGGCTCGCAGGTGAAGGGTGGGAGTGCGCAGCGCACTTTCCTGGCTTGGCGCCGATCCGGATGGCTGCAGAAGGAACTGGGCACCGGCTGTCATGTCTTTTCTGCTATGCGGGATTCGGCACCTGGGCTCCCGGGGTTTAAGCCTCCGGGCCGGCCCGCGCTGCTCCAGGATGTTCGCTTTGGGCTCCTTGGAATCGCTGCCGGGCGGTTCTTCCCGTTGGGGCGATGGTGGGTGGCAGCGATCGGCGTTGTTTGGACTGCGGGAGCCACGGCGACTCCTTCCCCACGAGGTATTGCTCTGCATTTCACCACCTCTTCCAGGCTTGCAGCCACCCACCATCGCCCCAACGGGAAGAACCGCCCGGCAGCGATTCCAAGGAGCCCGAAGCGAACATCCTGGAGCAGCGCTAAGTTACCTTCCGGGGTGGAGGGGTGTGTGTGGAAGAATAGGTGAAGCTAAAACGGCTTTCTCATTCATCCCGGTGTCGGGAGAAGCGGCTTGAGGGGCGCCCGAGCTTTTAAGATTTTAACTTGGGCTAATCGGGCGGGGGAAAGAAGTGCTCTAGTCTGCTTGTTCCAATGCCTTCGCGATAAGCCGGCAGAATCAAAACTCTTTTTTTTCTTTCTTTCCCTCTCTCTCTCTCTCTCTCGGCGGCTTTGAACCCGTGGAATTGGGTGGGGGAGAGGGGGAATGTTATCAGCAACAAACAACAACAAAAAGTGTGTGTGGAGAGGGGAGGTAGTGGTAAAGGCGGCAGACCGGTTTTTTTCCCCAAGCCGATCTCTTTCGTGGCGTATCCAGCCCGACCCCATTCAGAAGAAAGGCTGCAGCCGCAAAGAAACGGGGGGGGGGGGAAGACATCTGCACCTTTTGTTACATACACACACACACGAAACCCACAGTTTTCTGGCCTCTCGCGCAGATCTGGGGTGGGGTGGGGTGGGTGGGAGCCACATAATTCCGGGAGGCGAAAAGGGGCGCAGGGATATTTCCAGAAATGAGCGAAATAATGCAATCCACGCAGTGACGCCCATATTCTCCCGTTCAGATTCTACCTCTGGCTGAGAGAAAACTGCCTTGAAAGTTTCTCTGCCCCCCCCACCCTTTAAACCCAAGACCCTGCCTCGTTTGCAGACTAGAGCACTTCTTTCCCCCGCCCGATTAGCCCAGGTTAAAATCTTAAAAGCTCGGGCGCCCCTCAAGCTTCTCCCGACACCGGGATGAATGAGAAAGCCGTTTTAGCTTCACCTATTCTTCCACACACACCCCTCCACCCCGGAAGGTAACTTAGCGCTGCTCCAGGATGTTCGCTTCGGGCTCCTTGGAATCGCTACCGGGCGGTTCTTCCCGTTGGGGCGATGGTGGGTGGCTGCGAGCCTGGAAGAGGTGGTGAAATGCAGACCAATACCTCGTGGGGAAGGAGTTCGCCGTGGCTCCCGCAGTCCAAGCGACGCCAATCGCTGCCACCCACCATCGCCCCAACGGGAAGAACCGCCCGGCAGCGATTCCAAGGAGCCCGAAGCGAACATCCTGGAGCAGCGCGGGCCGGCCCGGAGGCTTAAACCCCGGGAGCCCAGGTGCCGAATCCCGCACAGCAGAAAAGACATGACAGCCGGTGCCCAGTTCCTTCTGCAGCCATCCGGATCGGCGCCAAGCCAGGAAAGTGCGCTGCGCACTCCCACCCTTCACCTGCGAGCCCGGGTGCCGATCCGCTTGGACTGCGGGAGCCACGGCGGCGCTGGCCGGGCTGGGTCTGGTGCGGCGGGCGGAGATGAAGGAGCTGCCTCGGCGGTGGTGGCAGCAGCAATTACAACCGGAAAAGCCATGGGGAAAGGAGGATGAGGAAGATCTGGCAAGGCGGTGCGAGCACTTCATGGCTCCTCCGGTGAGCGGATTGCGAGAGCTGCGCGTCTGGGGCGGAGACATGCGAAGTCGCATGGAGCTTCTCATAATGGAGACGCAGAGCCAGGTGTGCAAGGTGCTGGCCAAGGTCGACCGCGGCGCTGCTTTCACCGTGGACCTCCTTGGAATCGCCTTGGAATGCTGGAACCAGCTGGTTGCTGCGCGGAGCTTCCCCCAGGCATCCAGGGAGAGATTACCGACGCTCTGACTTCCCCAGACCGGTGGAGCTCGCCATCAGTGGGGGTCAGCTAGGGAAGTCGGAGCGTCGGTAATACCCCCCTAGATGCCTGGGAGAAGCTCTGCTCAGCAGCCAGCTGGTTCCAGCATTCAGCAGCATGCAGCCTTGACTAGATCGGCACAGCTTTCTATCAATGTTGTCGGCGCTCCCCTAGCGTCATCAGTCAGTGCCAGCAACTCAGATTCATGAAGCTGTGCGGATCTCGACAAGGCTGCATGGGTGAAGGAAAAAAACCTGGTACAAAATAGCCCTCTTGCCACTACACGTAGCGTAGCCCATTACCTTTCTCTACAATACAGCAACAGTACATACAGTATAGTATACAAATATAACAGTCAAGACCCCATCATGGCTCCACCAGCAAGAAGAAAGAAATATGAAGCCAGTTTTAAACTTAAAGTTGTAAACTTTGCCATGGAACATAGTAACTGTGCTGCTGCAAGACAATATGAAGTAACAGAAAAGATGGTTCGGGACTGGAAAGCAAATGTAAAAGCGTTAAAGAGTATGCCAAGGGGTAAGTGTGCATTAAGAAGAGGCACCCCACATTGGCCAGAACTCGAAAAACATGTAGCAGACATGGTGAATGAGCATCGCCAAAACGGTTATGTAGTGACACGAAATAAAATACGTTTGTTTGCACTTCAGTGGGCCAAATCTAACCCAGATCACAGCAACAGATTTAAGGCCACTGTATCCTGGTGTACTAGATTCTTGGAAAGGCATAAGCATTTGAATTAAAATTACCATATTGAAATCAAATCTGATGTTTTTTAATTTTTATTTGGTGTGCGTTGGAAGAGGGGTAGTTTTATACGGCGAGTATAGCCCAAACCCTATATTTTAACAGGAAAAGTAGGGGGTTGTCTTATACCCCCAGTCGTCTTATACGCCGGAAAATACGGTAGTCTAATTTGACAATAGTAATTTGACAACTGCCGGTTTCCCCATTAATTGTTCTTATAAGAAGCTGGCAGAGAAGGATGCAAACAGTGATCACATAATCTTGTAGCACTGCAACAGTCATAAATTCAAGCCAGTTGCCAAGCATTAGATCGCAATTATATGACTGCAGAGTATCCTCATTCAACACCATTGCAACTTCAAACAGTTGCTGAAAAAATGGTTGGTAAGCGATGACTATTTGTACAACATATTTTGCTCCAGTTGAACTCTACTAGTTGCTTACATGTTTCAGAACTAATTTAAAGTGCGGATGTTTAAAATTACTCTCCACAAGCATCTATGTATCTGTAGAAATTCTACTACTTCATAGCTCTTAAACACCTTTCAATAATAAAATTAGTTAAGGCAGCCTAAACACACATATTTTGCAAACTCTTGGCCTAATTTTTACTCCAACCCATATTTACAATAGCTCGATCTTAATTGTGAAATTTGAGCTGCAGTGCTTAGATAACTACAGTACTTCATTGTAGCAAAAATATACATAAAATGCTCCTAGATTTTATGGATTCATGTGTAATTTGTACCGTAGGCATTATAATTTCTTCTTTGAAATCTGGATAATGCTTTATTGCTTCAAATGTCTCTTTTTGGGTAGTTTGGATAATTAGAAAATATTAATATTTTAATATTTCCTACATGAATTAGAAAAAAGAGCCAGAGGTGTATTGGAAGCATACATTTTTATTTTGTTTGTTCATAGGAACTGTCAAAGGAAAGTTTGCAGAAATGGAAAAGCAGAGGCAAGAAGAAGAAAAGAAAAGGATGGAAGAGGAGAGGCAGCGAAGAATTGAACAAGATTCGATAGAAAAAAGAAAAATTCAGAGGGAACTGGCCAAAAAAGCTCATGAGGTATGATTATTGAGCTTGGTAAAATATGCTTCATATATAAAAATAGCCATGCAAATTTGGATAAGGATAGTAGTATTCAATTGTAGTTTCAAAGGGAAAGCCTTCATGTTGTGTATGAATTTTTTTTAAATAATATTAGTGTTGCAATGTATGTGTGTGTAAATATTTTGAACACTTAGTTATAACATGTGGTCTCTTTTCTTATCCATGTCTCAGACTCCAGGAAGCAAATATTAAAAGACTAACTTAATATTTTAAGTTGTTGGCAAATTACTTTTATTGATCTGAAATTCCTTCAGTTTTCCAAGTTAGAATAAATGTGCTTTCTTTTTGCCAAAAAATAGCTCATTTCCAGAAGGGATTTAATTTTTATGGAAATTCTTGCAGGAAGAAGGGAGTGGAATTAAATTTTACCCAGTCTAACTGCAACTCCTAGTGCTATATCCATGACCTGTTCAATATTTTTTTTCATAGAGCACAGACTCTTCCATAAATTCTTCTAGCAGGTTAGCCCTATTGGTCAAACTTCACTCAGAAGTAGATTTTTTTTCTGAAGCCAAGAAGTTAATCAAGCTGAACTTGAGTCACTAACCACCTGTAGTTTCAGTAGTTTGCTTTCAGTATGAGGGTGGGAGAGTTGATTCTTTTGGCTTTTGCAGTGGCATCCAATTTTTTTATAGTATTTGTGAATGCATCTTATTAGAGTTATGCTATTGCATGATATGTTGTGCCTAATGTTAAACTGGTAAGTTTTTTTAAAAAGATCTTTGTCCTGGGATCAGACTCCTAATGCTATTATTTTCTCAATAGAATGCCAAATATGATACACAAGTAGAAACATAAATCTGGTAATTGATTGTTACCAAATGTATGTCTCTTAACATAAGATACAGCACTTAATATTATTAGAGACAGAAAATGTCAATATTACTAAGCCAAATGTCTAAAATTCAAAGTTGGGAAAGCAAAATAAAATTTCCTTGTATTGAAAATTACCAGTGAGATACATAGGTTGGGTTTACATATTACTCTAAAGCATAATGTAGTTTGAATTTTGTATTAGTGAATTATGTTGATTATATTAATAACAGCTTATTCAATAAATCGTTAAAAAGTTGAGAATGCAGACACAGAGAAAAATGAGGTAAGATGTTTCTGGTTTTCTTTGAATAAAAAATAACCATGCTTTTTACTGGGATACAAATATTAAGAAGCAAAACATAATATTATAAATGAAACTTGTGTCCGGAGTATCTGTGCAAATTATTACTATTTAAATTTTTAAAAGTAACAACTTTCAATTTAAAGACTGTCCCGAGACTAAAGTTTTGTACTAAAATTCCTTTTTAAAAAATATGGAATAAAATTAGCAAAATGATTATGTTGTAAACTAATGTTTATACTGAAAATGATGATTGTGTCTGGGATCATATGTAATGACTAGACATTAAATAGCACTAGATATTTTAGTATCCTTTATCAGGATAAAAACTCTGTCATATTACTTCAGTAAGTTATTTTTAGATTACCTTTATAATAAGTGCATTGCATTTTTCTTCCAAACAATTTGTTTAGCTGTATAATTAAATGCTACTAAGAAGTCACAAAAATGCTCCAACTATATGTAGCTTTAGCAAATAACCCTTCATACTTCTGTTATTAGCACTAAGGATTCACATATAGATAAAACGGGGAGGACAATGCATTAAATTTAAATCATTTGGAATGTTCATTTCATGATAGATAGCGTAACAAAGTTCCTTGGAATGTTTTATAGTATATTTTATATACTATAAAACATTCCAGGCCCAAGCCCTTCATGGCATGGGCCCGGGGTAATTGCAGGGGCACCTCCTACCGGCCTCCCACTGCCCAGTGCGTTCACATAGGACTGCCCTCCTCCAAGTGCCGTCTGCCAGACAATGTCGGCTGACGGCACCCAGGATGAGGGCGTTCTCTGTGGCCGCACCGACCCTCTGGAACGAGTTATCCACTGGGCTCCGGAGAGCCCCTGACCTCCGTTCTTTCCGCAAAGACCTGAAGACATGACTTTTTAAACAAATTGTCTGATCTGCTGGGAGTTTTTAATTAATTGTGGGATTTTAATTGTATTTTTAAAAAACTTTATTTATTGTTATTGTTATTGTTTTTATTCTACGTGATGGTTGTGAGCCGCCCTGAGTCCTCCAGGAGAAGAGCGGCATATAAATTTTAATAAATAAATAAATTTTGTATTCATTGCTGTAGAGTAGATCAAAACTAAATTTAATAGTTTTTAATATTATTGTAGACATGAAAATGCTGTACTCATAATGATGCTAATCAACAATTGTATAATTCAATAGTAGTTTTATGAGAATAGCACATAGTTGTTGCTAATTAAAACCTAGGATAGATCATTTGTAATAAAGAGATCATATGTCATAGATTTACATTAATTGATAAAATTAATGTGAACTAATGCTAAACAAATTAATAGAGAATGAATATAAGAGTATTAAAAGGTAACCCCAAAATAATTATTCAGATTAAAACTAAAAAGGTCTAGAAAATTATGTTACAAATAAAAAGCTCCAAAAAGTTCCAAAAAATTTGACCACGTTGTTTACAAGTTTTTTTCCTCCTTTGCCAAAGTCAGAGAAGTAGTTCAAATTTGATAAAGTACATGTATCAACAGTCCACTGTCACAAATCAGTTAAAATCAGACAAAACACTGTAGAATGATCATTCTCTTAGCCAGCCAGTATTCCCATCGGTTCGGGTGAACCGGTAGCGGTGGTGGTGGGTGGTTTGGTGAACCAGTAGCGGCGGCAGCATGAGGCTCCGTCCACCTGCCTGGGCATCATTACTTCCTGGTTTTAATCAGGAAGTAACTTGTTTTTGACCTTCTGCGCATGCACAGAGGGTCTAAAATCACACATGACACACGCTGGGTGCGCACGCTTCTGAACCAGTAGTGAAGATAAGTAGATTTCATCCCTGCCCTAAAGTATAATGCTTAATGTCTTAAGAAGTTCTAAATGTTGGTGATATAGCCAAGAATGTCATCAAGGTTCATCTTTAAGGCATAGCACTTAGTTGTTGCCATTGAAATCACATGCTAGTTTCTTTAGAGAAAGAATGCTATGTTCATTAGATTTAGATTTAACACAATCAAAAAAGATACTGAGCAGGTAGGATGAAGAATGGATGAAGAATACAAGAGAACAAGACCAACTTGTTTTATATGTGGCTCAGTTTAGATAATATGCAATATCCATATCTGTATTTGAGCGGACACATCATTGAAATTATTTGCTGGTGGAATTAAACAAAATGAAGAAAAGAAGGGTTTTAGGTATTAATTTCCAAATGAAAAATTGTACCGAGAAAACACATTAATTGGGATATATATTGTAATTGTATGAACAAAATATACCCCTAACCATGCTTTTCAAATCTACAAGGGATTTTCAGATCATAGGGATGGGGGAAAAAGAGATGCTATTCTTCGCAATAAAAATAACACAATTAAATTTATTGTCAAGTTTCTACAGTATGCAGTTTTCAGAGTTCAGCAACTATTATGAAAGTTCATTATAGCCATCATTCCCAAACTCTGCACTGCAACATGCTGGGGGCACTGCAGAAAACTCACAAGGCACCCTGGCATATCAAGAATCACTAGAAGTGCCATGGATCGAGAAAGTTTGGGAATCTCTGAACCAGACACTTGCCAATCTTTTTTCTTTTTGCTAATTGACTATGATTTTTAAAATGGGCCCACAGTCCAAAGCTGGTAGATAGACTCTGTTCAGCTTGATAGTTTACAAGCTGTTCCGTTTTGTTTTATGGAAGTAGAAGGAATGAAAATATTATCTCCTTGTTGAGTTTCCTCTGAAAGCATGAGTTTTATATAAATTAATACATAAACAGACATCAAGTGTATTTATTGAAAGCAGAAGTGCATTATATTAGCACTTTTCAGTGTTACATTTTGAAAATTGCTTATTCAGATTCAAGAATATTTTATGCTTTTTTTTAAAGGTGAAGGGAAAGGAACAAAAGTAACAATATTGTGTAAAATTCTTATTTAATAGATTGATGAACAGTTAAACAATTCGGGAACTGAATCGACATCAGAGGTAATCAGACTTTTTTACAACACAACATTCACCTATTTCTGAATCACTGTAATTACCATAGTAATCTGTTCAAAAGCACTCTGTGTCAAGTAAAATTTTGGGAAGGCATAAGATCACAACTCAGAACATAGTGTGAACACAATTACTTCTGGCCTAATTTTGTTTCAGTTTTATAAAATGATCTTTGTGGTTCTCAGTTATTAGTCAGTGAATACTTGTACACTGTTTTACCAAATTTGTTTTCTGACTGATGTTATCTTCTTTATATCTACTGTGATCAAATTTTGCAATGTGGTTTAGCTAAATGTGAGCAGCTTTTTGACACTAAGTGCAATACAGATTGTGGACTACGTGCAATACACACATTTATTCAAGTTTTACTGTGGCTTGCTGAAAAGTCACATTTAGCTATGTAACATACATATTTAAATAGGCTGTAGTGAGTTCAAGTTCAAAATGTCTGATTCAATAAATACACTAAGCTAAAATTAACCAAATATGACTTTAGGTGATGTCTCACTCATTTACTGTATATGTCCACCATTCACTAACTGGGTTCACACTGAGTACTATAATGTGGTTTGCTGGGTTTGGATATAGCAAGAGGTACAAAGACAGCCACTGTGTTTGTAAATCAAAGGTTATGCGTCAGAATAGGTACTTTAGCAACCTAGAGCAAATAATGGCCAAGTATGATCCAGCCACACACTCATGAATCACTCTACCTTAGAAACAAAATATGAATATCTAAATGTAAGATGGATGAATGACTGAACTGTCGTCAGTAAAAAACAGCATTAGACTTAATGCATGTGCTAATGAGATACTATTAGTCATATTATAAGGAATTAGTGTTATTCTTGTTATTAGTTATAGTTATTCTTCTATCTATTATCTTGATTGTCGCTTTAGATGGCATATATATATATATATATATATATATACATACATACATACATACATACACACACACACACACACACACACACACACACATAATTCTCATCTACCATGTATTTACAGGCAATTTACCAATTCAAATCATACAGCTGTTAAGTCATCTCTTAACAGCATGGATTCAGTGTCACATCCATTGTTACACACATGCTTAATTACTTATAATAGCATAATTACGATATAATGTAACTTTAAAGCAACATGCATACACATTTTTAATTTTTTTCATAGCCAAATGATATTCAAATGATGGAAGTCTCTAATCCACACAAGTTAACTACTTGTGTACTTAAACAGTTATTCTATGCATTTCTTTAACTGAAATTTTTGATATTTACAAATGGAATTTCAATAATTCTTTAAATCCTTATGTTATAACTTGCCTTTAACAGAGTCTTTTAAAATATAAGTTCATCCAAGCAATTGCCTACTATTTTAATAATTAACATTTAGATGATTCTAATCAATGCTTGAATGGGTTTTTTCTTTTGAGGATATTTTGAACTACATGGTATAAATAATATGGATTATAAAACTAATGAAGCTGACATTGTATTTATCTTTAAATTTCAAATAATAATTATTGAATTTTTAATACCTGATTACAGGTATTATAGTGTATTTGAAATATACATTGTACTTCAGTTTAAATAATTAATTTCTGATCAAATTATTTATGGTTCGGGTACTTAAACATAACTGTGTTGAACTGTTAAATATCCAAAAATGTAAATAATTTGATCTGTAATACTATAAAGGAGAAATATTTATATAATATTTAGATTAAAAGAGTCTAATGTTTTAAGATAGCATGCTTCTGTAGCAGACAATGGAACTTCCATATGCTGACAGTCAGCGTTCTCTACATTGTAGCTGAATGGGGTATTCAACACAAGATTTTTCCATGCCTTTTATTTATTAGGCATCAGTATGTATTTATGAAACCACATAATATGGCTTTGGCTTTATTTACAGGGGATGGAGATCTTAGCAAGAACAGAGATGGCAAAAAGGAAGGCTGAATTGATAGCAATATTTTGCATAACACATTAATTAGGATTGTTAGATGATCTTTTCTCCTGAGCAATAATATTGTAATAGAATTTTTGGTACCGAGTGTGATAGAGCTCTGGCAATATATTGGTATAATATTTATACATAAGGTAAAGGTTCCCCTGCACATGTGTGTTAGTCATTTCTGGCTCTAGGGGCGGTGCTCATCTCTGTTTCTAAGCTGAAGAACCAGCACTATCTGAGGACGTCTCTGTGGTCATGTGGCCGGCATGACTTAACGCCAAAGGTGCATGGAGTGCTGTTATTTTCCTACCAAAGTGGTCCCTATTTTTCGACTTGCATTTTTTGTGTGCTTTCGAACTGCTGGATTGGCAGAAGCTGTGACAAGTAACAGGAGCTCACTCCATCACTCACTCCATTCAAACTGCTGAACTGCCGACCTTCTAATCAACAAGCTCAACGTCTTAGCCACTCAACCATAATCTTTAAGGACTGAAGTAATTATGATTCCTATCTTCCAAATAAGCAAGGCATAATATATGGTATTTTAAATATTCAATAGACACTACGGTAGTTGTGATGTAGTATTGCTAGTAGATTAATCTAGAGTCTGAAGTTAATTTACTGGGTATCTTTTAGTCAACTACTCTGCCTTTGAGCCCTTCATGAAAAAGTTTTTATACTTCCATATAGATCATGTGTTTTCTAGGAAACAGATGATTTTTTTGTTGATATTCCCTTCCACACAGGTGGTTCTATTTTTGAAGCTGTTTTTTAGGGACACAAAGAACTTTATGGGGGAAGGGAAATTTCTATTGGATTGATATCCTTTCTGATATCCAATCCAACAGGCTGGATTGTCTGAGTCAAATCATGTACAGTGCAAATGTCTACATGGGAAGAGCAGCTTCCTTTGATGTCTGGCTATCCAAAGGTTATCCGTTACTGGAATTTCTATGCAGTCACAGATTTTGTCCATTCACTTTTTAAAAAATGAACATTGTATGGAAAGCAAATTATTCACAGGCATTGGCAACTACCCTATTCAAATGTTCATGACAATCTTTGTTTTTAACAACAGGAAGGTGACGAATCGCTGCTAGTGACCATAGTTCCCGTAAAAGCTAACAAATCACCTGGAAGGATGAAAATAAGTTTTGAGGACCGAGAGAGAGAGAGAGAAGAACAAGAAAGAAGAAAGATTGAAGAAGAAAAGCGACTGAGATATGAGCAGGAAAAAGAAGCTCTAAAGGAAGTCAAATATTTTTCGCCAGATGTGGTAAGCTAATTGGCATATAAAACTCTTGCATGATCTCAAAAGCATATTTATTTAGAAATAGCCCTCCTCTTTGAATGAGGGAAAAGTTTCTTCCGGGGAAGTAAGAGTTAGAGTTAGGGTTAGGGTTAACTATGGAGAAAATTGTTTTAGGCCGCATGTCTCAAAAGGGTGCAAATCTGAGAAATGACCTTCTGTATAGGATGAAGAGGAAAGCTTTGATAATGAAAGCAATGAAGCTCCCTCTCCTGGTAAAGTTAAATTAACATTTGAAGAATTGGAAAGACAAAGACAAGAGAAAGAGAAAAAGCAAGCAGAAGAGGAGGCAAGGCTTCGTTTGGAAGAGGAAAAACGCGCCTATGAGGAAGCAAGGCAACAAATGGTAAGCGTGTTTGTTCCAACATATAAAGCCAGGAGATTTTTGTAACATGGGATATTGCAGGATGATTTTATTAGCACATAATGGAGGATTTATCCCATTTAAGAAAAGATCAAAGATTTACAATGTCATGAAATTCCTTGTTTCCCATTTCTCAAGCACTTTCTTTTTCACTCCACCACAACATATGGGGCTAAAATGTTATTGAAGGGTATGTGGATTTTTTTTTTTCCTGGTGGCTGGAGAATCTCTTAAATAGAATTTTTACAGAGGACAGTCCTGCTACTTGAAAATTTGCTGATTTGTGCTATTCTCCAGATGCGTCTTGTATTCTCCTGAGAAAATCTTCCAAAGTATTTTGGGATCTGTCTCTTTGGGTGGAATTCCTTTGGCTGGATCAAAGTTTCCATAAGCAAAAGGCATTATTTTCTTGGTGGAGAAATCAAAATCCAACTTTTTTTTTAATACTGAAGTTTATAGATATAATTATCAAAATATTAGTAATCTTTGGGACAAAGTAAATATTATACATTTTTTCTTTAACACTATTTGTCATTATGATTCTGTTTAATAATACACATTAAATATCACTATTGATAGCAGACTTAATAAAATGTAGTTGAACTGAATTTAGCCGCCATTATTCTTTAGAGTTAATTGTTGAAAAAAGCTTGATTTCCTTATTGACAGACCCCAGTTTGTACGAGTTGGAAGGAATTCCAGTTTCATCTCCTTGAAGTAGGGTTCTCCACAGGGCTGTGTCCTGAGTCTGTTATTGTTCACCTGGATGACCCATGTCTGCTGTGCCACGTCTGCTACGAATCATATTGTGAAGTATGCAGATGACATGGCAGTGGTGGGTCTTATCTGGGATGAGTGGAGGAGGAGATGAAGGCTTTGGTGGATTGGTGCTTTGGTGGATTGGTTTTGAATATTAATAAAAACAAAGGAGATAATTGTTGATTTTAGAAAGAGCCAGCATAGTCATTAAGGGTGCAGCTGTGGAGGTGGACAATAGCATTAAGTATCAGGGGATACAGATAATGAACAATATAACTTGGTCTCTTCATACATTATCTTTAGTGAAGTTTGCAGACCAGCGTTTGCATTTCCTGTGTCGGATGAGAAGCCCATATCTTTCTCCTTCTGTCCTGGCCACCTTTTATAGAGGCACTATTGAGAGTGTTTTAACAAACTGCATCAGTGTTTGGTTTGGTGGCAGCAGTGCCTCAGATAAAAAGTCCATACAGAGAGTGGTAAGGACAGCTGAGAAGATTATAGGACGCTCACGTCCCATTATTCAGGATACTGCTTATAAGCGCTATGTGCTTAGAGCTTGAAGCATTGTTAGAGCCCCTACACCCACTTCACGGTCTGTTTCTGTTTTTCCCCTCTGGGAGGCGGTTTCGAAGTATCTAGCAGGACTACTAGATTTTGTAACAGGTTTGTTCCTTATGCCATCCGTCTTGCCATCTGTAAATTCGCAAGATTCTTTTTCCCCCGCCATGTATATGTATACATTCAAACTAGACTGTGAGGTTTCTCTGTGTCATATATGTGTGTATATGTGGGTATATGCATAATGGTTATCTTTTGAGAGCTGAATGCAACAGAATTTCATTTTAATGTGTGCTGATTAGTATACATTTAAAGTGTCAATAAAGTTTTTATTCTATTCTATTCTACACCTACCATGTTACAGTAATTAGGCATTTTTCAAATTAATGGCATATTTGAACATTCTTTTGAAAGCTGCTTTAAAATATATTCTTTCCCTAAAGAGAAATGAAGAAAATGAAGAAGCTGAAAATTCTGTCAAGGAGTTCCGTCCTGGAAAACTGAGACTAACATTTGAGGAAATAGAAAAACAAAGGCAAGAGGAGGAAAAAAGAAGAGCAGAGGAAGAGGCCCGGAGGCGTATAGAAGAGGAGAAAAAAGCATTTGCTGAGGCAAGAAAAAGCATGGTAGGTATCCTTTTAGCTATTCCAGCTAGTTTTAGCTGTTCATTTTTGCTAGATTCATTTATCAACCATTAGTGGCATTACACTTTAACATCAACTTGTAACAATGAAAACAAACACCCCCACTCACCCAAATCCCAGACTTAAACCAAAAGAAGTAAGCTAGACTTCTCTGTGAATCAAGGATCTTGTGGAGTTTTCCCTGGGGAAAGGGTTAAAAATTTTTTACTGGTGTCTTTTTCACATACGTCCCTCTCCACACAATTTTCTTTTGCTGTTTTCAGGATTCTCAAATCTTTTAAGGCAACTCATAGTAATAATGACTAACACTAATTGATATTTATTTTGATCTGCTGAAACATCAAGACTGGCCAGACCAGTGGTGATACTTAAAATTCGTTACTACCGGTTCTGTGGGCGTGGCTTGGTGGTGGTGGTAATGTGACTGGGTGGGCGTGGCCAATTTTTTTTTTACTTTTAAAACCATTTTTTCTACAACCTCTTCGGCTGATCAGGCAACTCAGCTGGGATCGTCAGAGGCACGCGATCATCAGAGGCTTTTTTTTTAACTTTTAAAAGTATTTTTTTGGCCGAAGAGATTGTAGAAAAAATGCTTTTAAAAGTAAAAAAAAAAATGCCTCTGATGATTCCGTGGCTCAGCTGGGCATGGGAGTGGGGGCAGGGATTTTTGCTACCGGTTCTCCAAACCACCTGCCTCAATTGCTACCGGATCGGGTGATCCAGTCCGAACCGGGAGCATTTCACCCCTAGGCCAGACTTAAAAAAACCAAACACAAAAAAATCAATTTAATTGAAATCTCTCATACTATAGATTTACCTATAAAGTTATTTTTAAGTCATAATTTGAGTTAGAAAGATTATCAAGGTCATACAGGTTTTTTTTTTAAAAAATCATAATATATTAAAATAAATAGGAGAAAGTTAATTTAAAAACCAGAAAAGAAAGCAAATTATAACTTCATAAATTAGTGCCAATTTTTAAATCTCAGCTCAGACTGAGGAAACAATATGCTGATTTGTTTACTAGTTTGAATGAAATTGGGTCATGTAAATGTCTTTACAGTGGTATTTATTTATAAATTTATTTACTGCCCATCTTGTATCCAAGGTCTCCTGGTAGCTTATTTCAGATTATGATAATCCAAACTCTCAAAATTTTACCAAGGCATTAATAAAGATTAGTCCATATAATTATCAATATGTAATCTATAATTTAATGTTTATACTGAACCCATTGTTAATGAACCAGATTATTTTTTAATAGGGGCCAGATGATGAACTTTCACTAATGTCAAAAACTGCATCTCAAGAATCTCTGACGCCTGGAAAACTGGATATTAATTTTGAGGAATTACTGAGACAAAAAATGGAAGAAGAAAAAAGACGCACAGAAGAAGAACGCCGACAAAAACTGGAACAAGAGAAGCAAGAATACGAACTGCTCAGACAAGAAATGGGGCAGGTCTGTGTTTTAGGTTGTGAGATATTTACCTCGATAGCAGACTTGGCTAACAAATTTTTAATTTATAAAATACATAACTTCTATGGTAAATTTTTTAAAATTAAGGAATACTTTGATGTTCTCTGAGCTTGGTTTTTTGCTTGGTGGTGTGTAAATGTGGTTTCTCTCTACATGTCTGCTATTTTTAATTGGATTTTGTTCAGGTATTTTTTGTTTAACTGATAATTTCAAACATTTTATTCTAATAGGAGGAGGAGGAACATGACACCTTTGAGCTAAGCAGGGAATATGAGGAACTGATAAAGTTAAAAAGAAGTGGTTCAATTCAACCAAAGAACCTAAAGAAAAAATTTGAAAAAATTGGACAATTATCTGAGGAAGAAACACAAAAAAAAATTGAAGAAGAGAGAGCAAGGAGGAGAGCTATGGATCAAGAAATAAAAGAAAGAGAAGCAGAAAAATTTCAAGAGGTATGCTATTTTTTAAGTATATAGAGAAATAATTTGTGGCCACCATTTAAGCAGTTGTGACTGACTGGATACTGGAGGCTTCCCAATATAATTTTAAGACCTTTTATAGTTTGGTCATTATCATGTCTCAATTTAGGAGAAAACAGATGTGGCTGTAACAAATGAGCATTCAAAGGAAAATGATAGCACAATGTTATCAAGGAAACAGGATTCTGGATCTGCATAACAATCTGATAATCTTATACATCTGGTTTATTTATTTATATCCCTCCTTTATTGTTTTTTATAAATAACTCAAGTCAGTGAATATACCTAATGCTCCTCCCTCTCAAATTTTCCCCACAACCCTGTGAAGTGGGTTGGACTGAGGAAGAGTGACCCAAAGTCACACAGCTGGATTTTATGCCTACGGCAGGACTAGAATTTAGTTTCCTGTTTCTAGCTTGGAGTCTTAATCACTAGACCAAACTGGCTCTCAATTTAATCCTGTTTTATTTATTAAATACTCATATCTTGCCAGTTAAGTGAAAGGTGTGATACCAATTGTATTCTCTATATCGTAACTGATAATATGTTACCTACAATATAGAAAATACAAATTCAAATCTACAAATAACAACATAAATGCCTGTGGGTAAAAACAAAACAAAACCCAGGTACCATATAATTTATAGGAAGGATACACATTTAACAAATACAGTTTAACAAATGCAACGATCATTAATTGGTTCCGGGAGGCATGATGAATACCAAAAACAATGACTACCAAACCATTTCCTCCCCCCAATAAAGAATAATGTAATGTAATGAGTCACAAGGCAGCCGACACCTGGAAGTTCTAGCTTGAGCATTGAGTACCAAAAGATGAATACTGGGACAAAATTTTTGCATCAAAATGCAATACCAAATTTGATGAGTTTCAAAGCAATTGAGTAGCAGGATACCACTGTATATTTATTGTAGAAATTTTCAAGATGAAATTAATCATGAGGAATAAAATTCTTGGTAAAAGGTGAATATGATCTGTTTGCTAGATTACAGTCCCTTTGTAGAAACTACCCTCTAGTATCTTAAAGTACGCTTGATATCTAGGAACTCTTGAAACATATGAAGCTTTCCAGAATGGTGCATAATCTTGTTTAAATTACCTAACATATTCTATGTCAGGCTATGCTTGATGTTCTCCCAAGCCCACAGTTAATGGAGCTCAGCTAGCATAGGAACTGGGAACATAAATAAAAATAAACCTGTTTTTATTTCATGTGCACTAATTACCAATCAGTTCCCAGGTACAATTCCGAGTTCTGCATTTAAAGGTCTAATGGCTTAAGCTCTTAAAAAAAGAAAAACTTGGCTTTTAAGTTTTGGTGGCTTAATTTGCTTTTTCTATTTTTATTTTAAACCATTTACATGCCTCACTGATTTTCTTTGGGAATTCAAGGGAATATATATATTCTATTCTCCTATTCATTTATATCCCAGAGAATCCCTGTGAAATATATTGGTATGAGAAAAAAATGATTGAGCCAGTCATTCAGTGATCTTTATGAAATTAGAACCTTTTCATGTTTAAGATGACTAATAAATGTGTATTTGAACTCTGCAAATTAGTTATTTCCCAAATATGAATTGTGTAGGCTTAAGAGAAAGGTTGTACTGTTTACAAATCTGCAGTTCATTCTTTCAAGATGGTACACTGCTCAATCCAAATTCCTGAAAACTTTTTTCTGTTCCATAATAATAATAATAATAATAATAATAATAATAATAATAATAATAATAATAATAATAATAATAATAATAATTTTATTTCTATACCGCCCTTCTCCCGAAGGACAC
Organism: Arizona elegans; assembly: GCA_022577455.1. Classification (NCBI taxonomy): domain Eukaryota; kingdom Metazoa; phylum Chordata; class Lepidosauria; order Squamata; family Colubridae; genus Arizona; species Arizona elegans. Next base: position 131,965,749 of record JAKOOJ010000002.1, on the reverse strand, counting down.
AGGGCGGTGTACAGCCTATTTAAAAACACAGACAAAACAACAGTATAAAATTTAAAATAATTAAATAAGGTGGCTCAAATTTAAAACCCCAATAAATTTAAATACCCAATTTAAAACTATTGTGTTGATAGTCCGGCCTGGCGGGACTGAATTTAATCTAATCCACTGACTCTTCCTAAACTTTTATGTGCTGAAACCAATTAATAGACTTATCATTCCTTTATTTCTTTTGTCTTGAAGATAAGCAACTAGGTTTTTAATGAGGTACAGCAATTACTGTGAACAGTATTCTGTTCACTCAAAGAGTAGACAGTACTCTTGAACAGGTACTTTAATATAAGCATAATGAAAGTTTCAGGTATCCTATTTTTGTTTGAAATGGAACATTAACATAGAATTTGTAAATTAGGGATTAAAGATTTGGAACAATACCCAACATAGTAGAACAAGAAAAGGCAACCTTTCAGGCTTACTAGGACTATTTGGTGTTTTTAAAAAAATTTATTAGCCATGTATATGCCAATTGAAGCGATGTACATACTGTCTTCACATAACATTCAAAAACTATCCACATGGTGCTTAGAAAACAACCTGCACCTGAACATCAACAAGACAAAGGAGATGGTCCTGGACTTCTGGAAGGAGAGGAACCTGCCCCACTTTACATCAAAGGGGGCTGTGTGGTGAGAATCCCCTTCTTCAAATTCCTGGGAGTCCATTTTAGCGAAGATCTCACCTGGAGAAACAACACAACCCGGGTGGCCAGGAAGGCCCAATAGAGACTCCACTTCCTTAGGGTCTTGTGGAAGAACAAGACTGAACAACTGATGACCTCCTTTTACCGGTCCACAATAGAAAGCATCCTCACTTATTGCATTACGATATGGTATGCTGACTTGACAACCATGGATAGAAAGACATTACAAAGGGTGATGAGCACGGCACAAAACATCATGGGCTGTCCTGATATCATTAGATGAAATTGCTAGGACTCGCTGCCTTAGAAAAGTGAGGAAAATGCTCAGGGACGACTCACACCCTGGTCAGCACTTCTTTACTCTCCTACCTTTGGGTAGAAGATACAGAAGCATAGCCAGTCGTAGGAATAGGATCAAGATTCCTGAAGGCAACACAACGTCATAAGCATGTAGTAAGATAAGACTTGCAGGGCTGGCACATGTTCATATTGGTGCAATATATTATAATGCAGTGTTACGCACATTTATGTATAGAGGATTGTGTGTTGTTAGTATGATTTATTGGGTTAGGGATTTTCTTTTTTCACTGAGAGTTATTGATATGTATTTATGTTGGGGAGTGCATGAAGGGAGGCTCCGGCAATCTCATTGTACATGTGTTGTGCTTTGACAATAAAGGTTGAATTGAATTACATCCACTCATTTTAACTAGAGTTATGGTATTCCTGAATGAGGTGTATTTAGAATGAGACCTTGTGGCTGCAGTTCTTTCAGCATCTTGGCGGTCATGTGATTGAAATTCAGGTGTTTGGCAACCAGTTCACAAATACAGTAAAGTCAATGGGAAAGGGGATTACAAATGATTATTATGATTGAGAGATGCCATAACTGCACAGGATTTGCCCAACAGTAGCAACTAGGATGGCAGGAACTGCTGTTCTAAATTAGTGCAATTGTGTGACATTACACCTTATGACTGTCATTTAGCAACATAGTCTGATGCCAATTACCATTGGTAAAGTAAGGACTACTTGTGTAGTAGGGCTGGGTTTTACTTACCTTTACTACCAGTTTGCAATGGGATCGCTCACGCACGTGCTTTGCTTCTGTGCATGCGCAGATCACCAATGACAACATCCGGGGCAGTGGGCGGGGCCTCCCACCGGTTTTACTACGGGTTCTTGCGAACCGGTCCAAACCGGGGGCAACCCATCTCTGTTGTGTAGATATTTCAAGTAAAATACTCACCCTAATTATCCTATCTATAAATATGCTGAACATAAAACATTTGTGTTCAATCTTTTAAAAATACCTAAACTCAACACTTGTTTACAATTCCTTAACTCCATTCCCAGCTGTTTTCTTTATAACTAACTTTATTTCACTTAGAAAACGTATGTTCTTACAATTCCCAAAACTGCATATAGAATGCGCTATTCACACATTAATCAAAGCAAACGCATAGCTTTTCTATTTCCCCTTTCACAAATCTAGAAGTTATCATAATCCATGGATTTCTAATGTTTTATTGTTCAGAACAGTTTTGGCAGATTCAGTAATTTGTATATTATTTTGATACACAATTCCTGATTGTTGGGTTTTGAAGATTGAAGATAGTTTCTTCCTAATAAGTTTACTTTGTTTTCCAGGAGGAAGAAGTTGATGTGAAGCCTGCTGCAAAATGTGAAGCTCCATTCACACACAAAGTTGACATGAAAGCTCGATTTGAACAAATGGCAAAAGCAAGAGAAGAGGAAGAACAGAGGAGAATTGAAGAACAAAAGCTGCTACGTATGCAATTTGAACAGAAAGAAATAGATGCAGCATTACAAAAGGTATTAGTATCTACTTGATCTCCATAACATACAAGTTTTTTATTGTAAGCTAATAAGAATCCTTATCTGCAATGGGTATGTTCATATGGACAAATACTTTATTGCATATTTATTCTGCTTTTGGCATATCTTTCTGTAGTGGCCACATTAGGGCATTCACTGAACGAACCTCCACCCTTGCCTTGATTAAATGACATTCACATATGAAAAAAGCAGCCTAATGAAACTGCTATTCTGCTATGCTATAATACACCCTTGTTGTTTTAATTATTTCCTTATTCTTAAAAAGCTTAAAGAGATGCTCATGTTTCTCCCTGGCATATTTTATTCTCATTAGTCTGGAAGATGACTGGGCTGTTTGTGTCAGTGTTAGGTAGATGTTATTCAAATCTATCATTTTGCTGTAAATACTACATTGATTTTCAGCACTTTAGTCTGCTGATCCTTTTTAATTTAGGGGAACAGCTGAAAATGATCTAATTAACTCTGGTAACCCAAGCCTTTTGAAATCCAATTATCAATTAGTTTCTATTTCTTCACAACTTGTGTTAAAATATTCACGTCTGTTTAAATGCAGAAAAAAGAGGAAGAGGAAGACGAGGAAGGAAGTATTGTTAATGGCTCAGTGTATGAAGATGAAGAACAACAAGCCCGTTCTGGTGCTCCATGGTTCAAAAAACCTCTTAAAAATGTATCTGTTGTGGACAGTGAACCAGTACGGTTTACTGTTAAAATAACTGGTGAACCCAAGCCAGAAGTTACATGGTGGTTTGAAGGGGAAATGTTGCAAGACTGTGAGGATTACCAATACATTGAAAGAGGAGAAACATACTGCCTTTACTTACCAGAGACCTTCCCAGAAGATGAAGGAGAATATATGTGTAAAGCGGTAAACAGTAGAGGAACAGCCGCTAGCACCTGTATTCTCACTATTGAAAGTAAGAGATAGCATTTCACAGATTATCAAGTCTTCAGTCCTTGTTCTCTGTTGATTCTTTCTTAACTCCACTTTCTTCTCTTCTCTCCTTTAGCTGATGACTATTAAATATCCTACCATTTCTGGAGCCTTCCTTCCCTTCATTCACTGCATCTATCTTTTTCTCCTGTGGTGGGGCCAAGAAGTTGTCTATCATTCCTAAATTTGAATACTTTTCAGACTGAAATTCGGGCAATAAAAGTTTGGCTCATTTGACATATAGCAGTGCAATCTATAAATGATGGCTGCTTATTTATGCTACTGTACTGGTCCATGTAATGATGTTCCATGAGGCAAATCAAACTGCATGAAACGGTTTGCCATGTGGTTCTAGAATCTTTCATTATGCCAACATAAAATATGTGGTCAAACAAAGCACTCTTGAATGCACTAAATGGGAAGAATAATTGACCAGAAAATCTCAATTCTATTGTTTGCAACTTTAATTTTATGCCAAAACATGGCATGTTTGTAATTTTTAATCTTTTAGCCAAGAGCAATTCATTCTACACAAATGTTTTGATCAGGGCAACTTTGGGGGCAAAAAAGGATGTCCTTTATTACACCATTAGCTAAAAGGTAACATAGTGTTTTAAGTTACACTTTGCTTAATGTTTTTATTTTAAATTGTATGAACAAAATAAAATCAAGATTATTAATGGCCTGAAACCAAATGTATACTATTAAATTATGCATTCAGCTGTAAATTAAGTTCTTTAAAATCAAGCATTTGCTTTTTATATGGTATTAGATAGTAGATTTCAGTTCAGTATTCCGGACAAGATGCTGGGCAAATCTGCATCATGTTCAATTTGTTAGCGTAATAGTGGGTGGCTTTTCAATTTGCATCTCATTTTTATAGAACTTAATCATCTCACTACTATTTCCAAACTAAATAACATATATTATTAATACAGTTATAAATCTGGAACAGATGAATAATAGGTTTTTTTTGGGGGGGGGAATGAAAAGCAGTTAATTAAATCCCATCACATAATTAAAATATGCACTGGTATTTCACATAAATTTGCAAATCTTCCAGTTGGTTTGGGCTTGTATTTTAGTTGCCAGAGCAAGTCAAAATAAATTTTTATGCAGGAGATTTTTTTAAAAAATATGTACCAAATTACTTATTCTGTATTCAATGGAAGGATAATAAATATGTTCTGTTCCTAAAGTTGAATGTTTTCTTCTTTATCAAGGCTGTAGCACTCACCTTTAATAGGTTTTTGGATGTACAAATATTTTTTTTTAAAAAAAATCCATTCAAAGATTAAATAATGCAAAAGACAAATTTTTGTCCATTAGTTTACATTTATTGAGAATTCATACAAAACAGTACAATTAATGTATTTTCATGAGTACATACATTGTCAATAGGCAAGCTCAACACAACATACTGGAAAGCATTGGATTTACCTCACGTCCAAGCTGCATCTGCCTAAGATACTTCCCATCACAGTAGCCTTTAAAAGACAGTCTTCTTTTTTAACACGGGTAGTTTCTGCAGAGAACACTATTCTCAGGACAAAAATGCCTTTCATGCATATTAAGATAAAGTTGCATAAATGTAAGAGTTTGATAGGGTACTACAAATAGAAAAATGGATCTATTGTACATATTCTGTAGGACCCAATGTTTTACTTTATAAAAACCCTAATACACAAAGAAAAATGTAAACTTCTACCCTCAAACTTATGAAATGTATCCCAGTTGACAATATTTTTAGAAGAAAGGATTAGTGAATGATATAGCCTACCTATCAAGATCACTGAGGTGTAATTTACAAAACTCTAGATAAAGATTGCTTTTTAACTAGCAAATATCCTATACAGAACACATACCAACAGATAATCTAAAGACATTAGCTGAAATTAAGATGTTCCTCTGTTTTAAAACATTCATTACTTTCATTTAATCCTGGGATTCAATTAGAATTAGGGAAATATTTTCCTGCTATAACACACAAACTGCACAAAGAAAAACTATCTATGAATTCGGCTCAAAGGTTCCATATTGAGAGTAGAACATTTCAATCCAACCTTATCTTTCTGAAAGAAATCGGACAAACCAAAAATAAAAGCTATAGTACAAGAAGATGCCTATAGGTCCACCGAAACAAAAATTATTAACGCAGATCTTCACCTCCTACGTCAACAACTTTTCCCCGTTACATCTCCTGTCTTTGACTTAAATTTCAATGTATGCTGTTTGTTAAAAATGAATAGGAAAAAAACAAATTTTCTTTTATAATGGTGAAACAAAATTCAACCAAGATGAAGCTCTTCAGCATGTAGCTAGCTTTCATATAAAAATTAATCTGACATATCAAGTATAACCCCCCCTAAAATAAAATAAAGTGGCTTGAGGGAATTCAAGTACAACTACTGATTTAGTTGTAAACGCAAGACATATTCCGTGCTTGACTATTTAGCAAAGTGTAAACTGATAAATAATTTTTATAATTACCACATAACAAGTTATGGAACATTTATGGTCAAGCAAATAGCACTTTAAAGAATGAGAAGCGATAAAAACAGGCAAATTATACCCTACACCATTAAGTATGGGATACATTTAAAATCGGTATTGTTTTTGCCAATTTTACCTTCTACATGGAGCCCTTCTATGGTCCATGCTCATCGGCTCACCAGGGCCATACACTCAAAGGAATCCTCTTTATTGGAAGTAACTACCTCAGGACCTGATTTTATGAGCTATGATTTGGTGCTTGCAGCATCTTCAGCACTGTGTGTGAAAATGAAGGCAGGGTTTTTGAATATTTTCCTTTCATGCACAGAAAAGCAGGACTTTTGATAAAATCAAAACATTTTATTAAGTGACAAACAAAAACTGATGGTACTGCCTTAAAATTGTCTATTTAAACTGAAAATTAAGCTACCTAAGTAAGTCATATACAAAACATTTTAAAACTAGCAAAAATATACAGCAATTCAGCTGAAATAGCAAAGTAGGAAGGAAATTGCTATAAAAAGAAAAGATCTGCCAAACTTGTTAACATATCACTGGCACAATATTTTTTAGAACTATTTTGCAAAAGTAAAATCTCACTTCTTTTCCTTCTGCATGAAATAATCAAGCTACATTAATTTATGGTTTATGGTGTATCATCTTAAGATTGAGAGAAACATACAGTATATTCGAATACGTAGTATTTGGGTATAACATCCACATTATAGAAGCATTTGTGAAGGCTGTTGAAGTTCTGACCAATATTTCCTGCATCTTGAAAAAATACTTTATATTCATTTGTAACAACTATTGAGGGAAAATAGTAAAAGTGACTTACTCAAAAATTATTGCAGCAATCCACTTATCTTTAAAAAAAAATAAAGATACACATTTACCCAGAAATGTAAATAATTGTTTCAGAATTCTCATTGGAATGAAACCATGAATAGCAGAATACATTTGGGAAAAGATATTGGCAGATTGCTTTTGAATACACAAGCACAAAAAAATTCTCACAGGGACAACATTGATATACTGAAATATGTATTTATACACTTCCTTAGGTTGTGCTTACCTGTGCTTTTTGCAGCAGAACCTAAGGTGGAAGATCTGGGAAGGCACTGTGAAGTATAAATAATTGCACTGTTTGCAATTAATAAAGATTTTATACTTTAAATGAATCAAAATCAACAGCCTCCATTTGGTGAATGATAAAGAATCAGGTGAATGTTTGTTCTGTTTAGTTAATAACTACACCATTTTCCAATAAGCTACAGATTTAACATGCAAAATATTTAAGAGACTTCATAACCTATTTCTCTATATATTCATTAACTTCTAGTAGTCTTTTCAAAATGTAAATCCTAAACTAAACTGGGATAAAAAAAAATCCCTCCTGATTCTACAGTAGAACAAATGCATTTCTAATTATTTTTGCAATAATACTACTTCATTTTAGACCACATTCAGTTCTTCTCTTGCAGCCACTCTAAGTGAACACTCCAAAACAACAAAATGATTTTCTAAAGATAAGGCTAATAAAGATTTAGAAAAATAGCATATAGCTGCATCACTAAATATATGCAGACAACTGAAGACAAAAACAACTTCCTCCTGACAAGCATTTTTAAATGTTAACAATTTGTAAGTTGATATCTGAATATATCTCATTTCTGAAACCCTAATGAACAATGTTAGTTCATTGATGAATTCTTTAGCTAAAGCTAAATATCTCAAAATACTTACCCATACACACACACATATTTATGCATATCTAGGTATCTGATTAAACAACCAATTGTAATTTTCTAAAATATCAGCACTGTATTTTATTCCAACATAATATTCACACAGGTATGGCATTTGCATTATGTGGAACACTGACAAAAAGATACTGTTGCAGTTCATCATTTTGTCACTCTGATGTACTTACAGTGCAATGCTCCTTGAAGGAACAATCAAGGATGATACACAGCACAGTCCTCCTCACCCCTACAGAGCTAGTTCTATACTGGCTGGATCAAACCTGCACTTCAACAGACAATGGCAAGACAAACTGTATTGCATGTAATCTAATATATGCAAAAAAGCAAACAGTGGATTTTAACAGAACACCAATTTTCAATTAGAATTATTAAAAGTAAAACGTATGACAGAGACTTTTCAAACATAACTTAAAAACTAGTCTTTCAACATTTAAAAACAGACCTTATCTGAAAAAACCTTTTTTTTCATTAAGCATTCCAAGACTCAAACAGCATGTTTCTACAACAAATGCAGTTTTATAACTAAAAAGCATAATCATCCTTACTACACTGAATTCTATAGCAAAGTGCTGCAAACCAACCGCTTAGCACATTTTGTTTTTCTAGATAACTGACTTTAATAATGTGTCTGGAAAATATACTGAAGAATTAAATCATACATAAAACAAATGTTAACTATAGCAGCTATACGGGTCTGGGACAGTGGTCATGAATAAAAAAGAAATTTCAACTGTTAATGCAGAAGTATGTCAAGAAATACCTTCACATACATGCAATTTTTATACAAGTAGAAAGAGAGGAAGATATCAGAATGCTAAATAGTAACATACAATCACAAAAGAAATCCCTCTAAACCTATTCTGGGGAAATATCAACATCAAGCCTGAACTTAAAAGAGAGGGGAAAAGTCTTACTTGTGTACATGTACAGAATTACTAAAAAAAATATCGTTGAATTCTCTTGAGTACCCACATATCCAACTTACCAACACAGGAGGTTTCATATTATTTATTGCAAAGCACAAAACAAGCATTTAAAAGTGATCAAGTATACATTGAAAAAGTACATTTATATCACAAAGCATTGACCACATAATAGTTGCAAATACATTTGCTGGAATGTGTACATCTACACTAATGTACTAAAAACAAACCAATTTCCATTTCTACACAGAAATATTACCTCCTATCAGTTGTGATAGATATTTTGTACATTTCAAAAAAACACTATTTTTAAACCAAACAAAATTATGATCTTCATCAAGGCGTCTGCATCCATACATTTAACAAAGGTTTTTTTCCCCCACATAATGAAGCAAATACTGTATTGTCCACTTCTTATTATTGGCCCTGTGCGAAGAAATACATAAGAAATACACAAAAAGTTAAAGAAAATATTTTTTAAAAAATTGCGCTAACTCAGGAGTGAAGCCTTTAAGAAAGAAAATTTGGTTAATGCAATGTTGGTGGCTTCCTGCATGGCTTTCAAAAACCCTGAGGAGAAATTTTTAGATCACAAACACTGAATGTATGCAAAGACAAACACAGATCTCCAGTTAAAAGAGCATTAATTCATTTGCAGTTACGTTTTATCAGGAAAAATGCATACTTCAGAAAGATATCTATGTGGGAGACATGCAAAAACAAACAAAATTCCACCCCACAAAAATTGAAAGAAGTATCTCACTAAAATATTAGCTAAATAATTCAAGACTGTTTTACCTGTGGTGCTGGAGGATGTTGTGGCATTCCTTGTGGACTTGTCTGGGCATAATAAGCTGCCTGCTGTCGATAGTACTCAGCCCATGCTGCACTGTAATCTGGCTGACCTGTCGGTGGGGCTCCAGTTGGAGCTGGAACAGCTTGACCTAGAACAAATGTAGATTACACAACTCTGGTGCCATAAAAGGGGCAAAGGAAGCTCAAAATAATCTCATTTCTAACGAACATTACCTTGCTTCTTGTAATATTCCTCCCAAGCCTTTGAATAATCTTGTGGCTGCCCTTGTTGACCTGCAAAACCCCCCACATTTTAATGTAAACACAGCTCCCATGTATACCACAATTACAGTCAAGAATACAATGGAAGAGTTCTTTGCCGTTTTGTTTTGATGTATAGTGAAAATCAGAAAATATTAAAATCTAATATTTTAATTTTTGTTCTAGTTTTTAATACTTAAAATTAATTTGAGTTCAATTTATACACAGTAGTCTGTTGTATGATATATATCTATGTTTGCTCAACATAGGTGTATGATAGGCCAATAATTCATACAAACCATCTTGCATAATCCAACCTACTTTTGCTTGTTTGAAAATGCTTGGAAATGTATCCCATATTCTATGCAAGTGTGTAAAAAAACTATTCTCATTATATGGTTTATATAATATATTGGGGGGGACACCCCCTAAGGCAGTGGTTCTCAACCTTCCTAATGCCGCGACCCTTTAATACAGTTCCTCATGTTGTGGTGACCCCCAACCATAAAATTATTCCTAAAACCATTGAAAATATGTGTTTTCCGATGGTCTTAGGCGACCCCTGTGAAAGGGTCGTTCGGCCCCCAAAGGGGTCGCGACCCAGAGATTGGGAACCACTGCCCTAAGGGAACCTGCCCTGAAATCTGTACCCAAGGATATGTACTCCTTTCCTTCTAAATACGAAAATATTTTCCAATATTAAAAAAAACCATAGTTTTTATCAAAATATGCTTAATACTTAGGTTAACTTTTGTTTTTGAGGACTAGCATGTAGTAAAAGAATGCAGAATAGCAAAAACTGTTCAGCAACCATAAAGCTGCTTTTAAATCAACTTATTGCTGATTAATCTTATTTTTAATTAAATATTTCAAATTTTTTCCAACTATATTTAATATAAACAATAGAAGAAAATGGATAACAAGAAACTTAAGATACATATGGGTCAGTCGTTTTGTATTTAACAAAGTAAATCGAGAATGGTGTATAGATTTAAAATAATACTAATATCTCAATTCTTATTCATATGTCAAATTGCTATGCATTTATTTTCAGAATAAATTCTGTGATGGATGTTAAGATAATGTCCAAAAGCTCATATAGGTACCTAAATATGAATACATTATTTAGTTCTATGGCTTCAGTTTCTCCATTATTAGTTCATTCTGGTTCTTCTGACTATATATAAATTAGTATCTAAAACCAATTTAGGCAGCATACTTAACATCGAAAGAGCATTATATCTGATGATCATGAATTTTCCTACCCTACCTACTTAAATTTAGCTTGAAGTGAATCGTTCTATATGTGATGAAAATGTGTGGAATACAATACTTCAAAACTAAAACAATTCATATTTTGAAGACAGTTGCATTGAGAAAAATGAAGGCACAAAAAGAAAAACGATATTACAATATTTTCTAATCCTATTAATTCCAATTCTGAAACTATCAAAACTAGTTATAAGCAACACCTTATTGGGATAGACACTAATTGTAACTAGGTTACATTTGTATACTTAACATGTAAGAAGGGATGTCACCTCTATGACAATTGTCTATAACATCGTATAATGTTGTCAAAATAGTTTGCCAACTACTAATCTCACTGGAGAAAGGATAAAAATTCTAAACTAAAAAAATAAACTTTTATTTATAAAAATAAAAATTATAACATGCTAATTTGAACCTTAAATAATTAGTATTTAAGATTCAGTGTTACAAAGTTAGAAGGAATTTAGAAGATATACAAATAAGTTCTTCAAAAAAATTAACCAGTGCCAAATTTTAGCAAAACTCAATATGGTAAATGGAAATGTATACAGCATTTAGTATAGAATATATAAAATGGATCAAATTATCAAAATCAGGAGTGCAAGTTATATTTTCTTATTGTGCTGTGAAAGTAATTTACACTTAAAATCTCTTGCATCTATTAAAAAGGAAAATATATTGAGAACACTTTGGGAATTAATATTGTGATAGTGACTATTAAGATGGCATAATTTTAACATCTAATTCTGGCAAACACCAGATTAGAACCAATTACTGGGAGAATCTCCTGTTTCAAATTAGGCTTTTCATTGATGGCACTAGATGCAAATGCAAACACATATATGTGGCTTCCAACAAAATAAAATTAGAACTGTCGCATGTATTCACCTAGCTAACAAAAAGGACACACATATTTCCTATCTACTACTTCCATATTAAATGTTGTTTCACAACAGAACATGAAACAAGAATAGCTGCATTTGTGATTCAGATTAAATGTTATTGTTTAATGGAAAATATAAAGAAAATAGGGTTTACAGTATCAGAAGATTTGGGGTCTTGCACTTTAAAGGGTAGATATATTTTTTAAATGAATGGAATTGGATCCAGTTTAACTGCTGAATTATTTAATTTTGACACAAAAATTCTGTCTTAACACATCTGATATGAGAAACAGGAAACAGCAGATCACAATGGAATCTCCCTACAGCAAAGTATTAATACAATCTAACCCTAAGCAAGTTTAGATAGGCGTCTTCTAGAGCCTGCTTTGATGCCCTCCTATTAGGTCTATTCTACTGAGCTCATGTGACTCCTTATTTGCAGAGACTTTTCACTTGTGGATTCAGGGAAGTAAACTCATGCTTGTGTCCTTTTTACTATGCTCAAAGACATGCTCTGATCCTCTCAATCATTTCCAAATATGAGGGCCACTCTGATAAATTTTAGATTACTTTTTAAGGGATGCTAACCCCACATTCAAATAACAGGTGGCTAAATATATTCACCATGTCATACAACTGCGCAAAATTTTAAATTAGATGTTATACTATCCTATTGTTTTTTTCTTTCCCAATAACAAATTTTTGCATTAAACTGTTTCTCATTTTTACTACGAAGACTAGTCAAAGACTATAATAAATGTATTTTATTTTTTCCGACCATAATGGAACAGTAAAAATTAAAGTTTTGACAAGTAATTTTTGACTTTTTTCTTATTTGTTCCCATATTAGCTGCTGGAAACATTCTGACATGAGGCAATGGACTGGATTCATTTAGTGGCTTTTAGTCTCAAGTACTAATGTTTCCATTAAAAATTGTTTTGGCAGTTTTGGAAATGTGCCCAGTTTAAGTCTATCAAATAAACCTTATTAAACTTAACTTTTCCCATATAAATGATAATGCTTGCAAGATTACTCCAAGTTGTTGGTTTTTTGTTGCAGAAATCAAGCTACAAAAATTAGATTGCAGAATGCACCTTTTCCTCTGTAAATGTAAAGATGCCATAAAAGCTTTCTGCACACTCAAATCACAAAAGGAGTTTTGTTTTTTCAAAATAAAATTGTGTATGAATCAGTAAAACTTCTGAGAAGTAAAATACTAAAATCAAAAGTAAATAAAACATACCCATTTTTTTATAGTATTCTTCCCAAGCCTTGGTATAATCTACCTGCCCTGCTGGTGCTGGATTTGGTTGATCTCCTGATTGAACAAAAAATAGTGTGAGTAAAATAAAAAACTAAAAAGATTCAGTTCCAATCACTTATATTTTATTCTAATTAAGAGTAAAAATCTTACATCAAGAGCTAACATTTTTATTTTCGAATACTTTGCACATCTCAGTTTAGAAATACCTTATTTGTACCTATCATGCACAGAATTTAGTTGCAGGTGTCCCATCTTTTAACCATTAAGACATGTACATTTCTTTATCTGGGGAGATAAATCAGACCTCCTCAATGATTCAGCTGTTTCAGTTATATTTAATTGGAACCAGTCATTATGCACAAATCGATCTGTCTCCATGACTAATATGTGCCCCTTAGAGGTTCACACACCCTTGTAATGGCAACATTTGCTGTTGCATGTGTCCACATTGTTACCATCATTAAACCAAATAGAATACTTGGAAGAATATACAATTCAAGTTAAGAACACTATTTTTGTCGATTCATGTGTAATCATTTGACTGGAAACATGATATAAACCTTTAAATCATTAAGTTGATCTGAATTAATTTTAGATTCAAATTCAGTTTTTGGGTTTTCACCTAGTACAATCATAGTATGTTCTACTGGACTATTTTTCACAATTCCTGCTGATTATTGTCATATTTCTCTTATATACTTTAAAATTAAAACTGAAACCTTACATTTCTTTACGAAACCAAGCTTGAATGGTATTAACTTCACAAGCCTATTACCCCCACCTTTTTTACACAGTGCAGGATTTTATATCCTGATTTAGCATCAACTCAATTTCAACAAAGTTGAGTAACCCATTTGCTTACAAAGCATAAACTGAAAGCCAAGATAATGTATACAAACTCCAGACTGCAGTAGTGAAAAGGCAAGTCTAGTATTGCTCGGGGCTCATTCCCATATTACTAAAACATTTTGGCATATTGTATGAATTTAGATTTTTTTCCTGAGGAATAACTTTAGAAAAAAAGTATTTCTTGAATTCTGGACACATTTTATGAGAAGGATGATATCCTGGGAGTTGTATTTAACTGGCTCATCAACATAATTGCTTGGAATATAAGAAAACTAGTAAGGAAGAGATATGGAGATTACTGGAAAGTTGCCCAAATCCCAGCCCAACTTTGGTTAAAATTCTCATCAATCTAATGCCTTATCATAAATTAGCTGTCCCAAACATCTTGTCTTATTGATTTTAGTACTGAAACCAGCTTACAACATACAAAGCTTCAAATATTTAATTGATGAAATTATAATAAAACAACTCTTTCAAAATATTCTAAGGTTTGAATAAGATACTACAATGTTAAAAAGGCTATTTTGGTATATTTGTTATATTGATACAAGCACGGTACCTTGTCCGTTAGTCTGAGTGGCAGGTGGTGCACTAGGTGGAGCTGCAGGGGGTGGCTGTGCTTGCTGTTGATAGTAGTGGGCGTAATAGGCTGCCCATGCTGCTGAATTAGGATCTGCTGGCTTACCTGAAAATTACACATGGCATTTAGTTCAACATCTCAAGAGATCACTAAGATCAGTTGCCATTTACATTCATTCTTATGAAAGATAGATCTATAAAATAAACTCTCCAGAAGTAAAATAGTTAATCTGTTCACATTCTCTCTCTCTCTCTCTCCATCCATCTATCAATGTAAGCAATACAAAATGGGGTCTGTACTAGGATTGTTCTTCAGTCAAAGTAGCATTATTTTGGTTTGTTTGATGTGAATGTCACTTTTGGAATTGAGGTGTTGTTTTAAGATTTGGACTGCATTTTATGCAAGCTTGAGGAAATGCAATAAATCCTGTGGTACCTTCTTTTGAATAATAAATACATTTATAGTTGGTTTAGAAAGCAATTCCACTAGTTGTATTATAAGTATGAAGTCCTATTTTAAAGACATATTATTAAAAAATCAAAAGTATTGGTTCTAAATTTAACTCCATATTTAATTCAGGGTGAATTTTGGCTATCTATTTCAGATACATACAGGTAATCGGTTCATTACTGTTCATATAATGACAGCCCATATATCATGGCATTGGAAAGGGTGCTTTATGGCCCATAAAGAACTGGCAGTTGCAAAATGTTGCACCACCACTCCTATGGTCACATGATTGTAAACTGGATGCTTGGCAACTGTTCAGAGTTTAGACCAGCTGTAAAGTGGCCTGCGATCCTGCCATTGCCATTTGCAATTTTCTCTGCAAGATTTTAACTTTGTTCCAGCACCTGTTGAAGGAGTTTCCTTCCATACAGAAGGGAGCTGAAATAGTTTGGTAGGCAGCTCTTTTATAGACAGCTCCCAAAATCCAAGCAGAGTGGAGGGAAGCACAGTAGAGTATGGGTAAGGTATCTCAGGCAGGTGGGGGAGGCCCAGGGAAGTTTGGTGTAGGCCAGATGTGACTCTCTGTTCAGGAGCTTGGATTTTGAGCTCCTAAGCAGAACCTCCCAAGGTCTCCTGCCAAGGCACCCCATGCTCCTTATCTGGGACTCTCTCCATTTAACCTGCAAGATTACTTAACAACCACAACTAGGAGTGCTGAGATTGCAATAGTTGAGAGAAACAGTCAAATGGGTGTCTTGCTTAATGACCACTTTACCCAACAACTGAGATTCCAGTCCCAATTGTGGTTGTTAGTCAAGGATTATGTGTAAACATAATTTATAGACACTGGGTTTTCACAACTATCTGTGCTTAAATGTGTCTTAATGTTTTTGAATGACCCTATTCACAAGTAATTTTCGCATTACAGTTTTAATTTGCTATTAGACTGCCAAAAACAAATTAATATGTCTTAATGAATGATTTAGTTTAATTTCTTTTCTAAAATATGTGATTAATGTACATCTCATTGCAAACTAAGACCATTTATACATTTGCTTTTACTTACCAGGGTCTGGGGGATTTGGTGGTTGCCAATGTGGATATGCATTACCCCATCCTTGTGGAGCATATGGTGCTGGAGGTCCACTAAAATGAAAATGTAATATATAATTAGATCAAGTAGTAAAATAGCTGCTGCAAAAGATAGATTGCAATCTATTATGAACGTTCTGATTAACTTCATAAAGAAGAGAATTGGCCTAGAAAGCCTACCAGAATCCTGTCATATATATGCTTCAGAACTAATGATTTACAGCACACCTAATATGAATTAAGGTGTTTATAATATATATTTTAATTCAGAATAAATGTTCAGTTAAATGGTACCCTTTCTCTTAGAGAAGTCTCTAAAGTGAATGCTTCTAAGAGTTTGGTTATAGAACACATTTAAAAACTGCATAGAATCTACAGATGAAATCCAGATCCCAATCCAACAAGATCTTGCTCTGCAAACATATCTACTAGTGTAAAATACTTACTGAGGTGCAGGACCAGGAGGGCCAGGGGTATAAGGAGCTGGATTGTAAGGTCCCATTGGAGCCCCAGGAGGCGGCCCAGGGGGTCCATGTGGCCCAGGAACAACACCATGAGGTCCATGAGGCACAGGGGGCCCCAAAGGATTTACTGGACCCTGTTAAGATAAGTTATAATAGTTAGGTTATTTTACATCAATAGCAAGTGTAAGATTACACTGTACAGATAGTCTCCAGTTTAAGAACACTGGACTTAAGGGCAACACCTACATAGACACAAACAGGCTATTACTAAAACTAGTGGAAGGGTTCTCTTTCCTCAAGCTGATAAACTAATGAGGATATACATTTTTAATATGCAGCCTGTTTTCAACAGTTCCTAAAAACACTGCATGGCTTGATAAGAAAAACTTTGCCTGTGGAAAGTCGATAGGAAAGATCACAATTACAGTCATGTGTATGTAGAATGCTGCAACCATCGTAAGTGCAAGCCACTTGACAAGCACATTGGGACATCCAGAATTTCAAGGACTGGTCCGAATTATAATTCATTCAGTGCCATCATAACTTTAGTCGTTGAACGAATGGTCATAACCTGATGACTACCTCTAACATAACTGTTATCTCCTTAGCTTGCAACCCCTCTGCCCACATCAGAACAGATGAGGGTAGAGAAGTAAGAGATCAAAGGGAAGTTTACTCAAATTACAGATAGTTCTTGGTTAATGAGCGCTAGTTCAAAGTTATGACTGTACTGAATGAGTGAACAGTAGTTATCACCAGTCCTTCAATCTCCCAGACTCTTGCATATATTCCAATGCAGCAGCTGCCACCTCAAGCTGCTGCTCTTGCATCATGCCACCCCAACCACCCATGCACTCCCTTGCTCCCTTTCCACCTGGCAGCAGCCACTTACTGCGTGTTTGCAAGCTGCCTAGGACTTGCAACTTCTTGACAGCTTCCCCCAATTTTGGTTGTTGGAAGTCAGCAGGAAGTTGTGGACATGCTCACTTAATGTCCCACAGTTCTTAACAATAACAGGGAATTCTGGGCTTGCCATTGCTAAGCATGTGGACACATTACATCACACTTTGATTGTCTCACCCATTGATGGAAATTCCCAATCCCAGTTACCATTGTAACTTGAGGACAATTTATACAGACATTTCACAATAATTTCCATAATTATTAATTTTCTGTATTTCATATTACTAAATTATACACTTTTTAATGAATATGTTGAATTCTCATCATTCAGTAGACAGTGCAGAACAAGCAATCCCCATTTAAATTTCTCATTAGACTTTAAGAATAGGCAACAAATTTGACAGTTGTAATTTTAAATGGGACTGTTCAAAGCTAGCAATATTATATCATTCTGAACAAAGAGAAAATTTAAAAAGCTATTCTGTACTTAGCCAGCTGTTTGTACAACAAAAACATTAACAAAGAGCTGTTTTCAGAACTCACTCCAATCTTTTCTTCTATGAGCTGCCGAGCATAATCAATCTGTTGTGGTGTCCCTCGAATAGTAAATAATTTCATGTTGGGATCTGCATTTGGTGGTGGATTTCTCTGAAGTTCTATTCTTGCACCAGATTGCTGACTAATGCTCTTGATAGTTTCACCACCTGAATTTACAAAAAAATTATATTATAATGTAATTTATATGAGTTAATAACCTTAATTAGAAAGAACAACAACAAAAATCATCTCTGCTTGCTTCTGAAGTGAGAACAGACCTATCTTGGCGACATTATATTACTACTGATATAGCACGTATAGTTTTAAACATTATTTTCTGCCTGACTTTTAACCCATTTTTTCTTCCTAGTTGTAAGTGGTAAATTTTATTTCTTGGAGATCAAGAACCATGTAATTTTGTGTCATCATCTATACAGTAGTCTTCAACTGTGCAAGCTGTTCCACAGTTTCAATTCACAGTCGAGATTCTGGAAAACTCTGAATAGCTTTAATTGCTTTAAGAAATCAGAGAAGCTCAGAGATACATTTGCAACATACGTATCTGAAAATAGAACAGTATGTTGTTGAGAGTCCTGAGTTTGGCAGGTTTTAATGCTGAACCCACTTTCCACTGAAAGTTCCACTTTCATCTTCTGTATGAGGCATTCAATAAACTAGTATCATGCGTATACAAAGTAGCAGGAATGAGAGAAAAATACATGGAATGTATTTTCAAATATTGCTTCAACTGAAATAATCACATGAGGTTTTTATTTATGAATGAATTAACCAAAGATTACAACGCTAAACCAATTTCATTGTATACATGATGTGCAATGACAATAAAAGCTATTATTATTAGCTGAGTCACTCATTTTGTTGACATCTGGACAGCTGATGTGATTCATATCTTACCCAAAGAACTATGCTAAATGTCACACTTTTATAAAAATTGAAAAGAATTAGAATGTTCAAGTGTAATTCAAGAAACAACAGATTTCAGGAACAGTAATAGATAGTGAAAAAGCAGTTTAAACTGCTTTCTAAGAAACGTTTAGGGAAATAAATTAGCTGTAATCAGTATTACACCTAGTTAGAAATCACTGAAGAAAAGTCAAAGAATGATGTTAACTGTGAGGTCTAGTTTCAATTCCTTACTGGATATGTAAGACTTTACATATGGTCCAATCTTTTTCCTAGGATGGCGGTATCATAAATCCTATTGTTGTTTTGTTTTGATTTGTAGGATAGAAGAATTCTTATTTATAATGAGGAGTCCATTTCCAGAAGTAATCACTTTCAGTGTAAGGTGGCTAAATACAGTAACACTACTACTGGGTAAAGTTCATTTGCTGTATCTTAGTTGCTATCGTTTTCTGTACAAAAGTTCTGCAGCCAGATTTTATTATCAGGGAGATACTTCAACAAGGACCGGGAAATGAGTTATTCAATGATTATTATTATTTCCAATTTATATACCGCCCTTCTCCCTGAGGACTCAGGGCGGTGTACAGCCAAAATTAAGAACATAAAATACAAATATTAAAAAACAATTAAAATATATATAAATTTGGCCCAAAAATTAAAAATCACAATGCCATCTCCTGACCTCAAATAGGAAAATGGCTTATTTATTGTTCTATCTCATGAAAAGCAAGTCAAGCTTTTTACCTTTCCCAATGATTAATCCAGTTTTTCCAGTGGGAACAATAAAATTAAATTCTTGCAGTCCACCAGGTGGTCCCATATTCCAATTTCCTTGACCTCTTCCTCTACCACGACCACCAGGCCCTGGACCTCCAGGATTACCAGCCTAAATTGTGAAAAGAATTGTAATTAGCAATACTGAAAAAATATTGTGTTCTGCAGAAGCATTATTTCTATTTTGCCTTTATAGGAAATACAATTGCTTTAAAACAAGAGAGGGGCAGGTAAGACTTTTGTAAAAGTCTACAGTATGTCATTTTTCTTCACAGAACTACCAATCAAAACAACCAAACTATTTCATTTAAACAGAGAAAACACTTTTCTGAACAAAACAATAACCATCTTGATTTTTCTTCTTCCTAGTACGCTATCTTACTATCTGGATCTGGATTAATAGTAATATAGGTTCAAGCCCTCACTTGACTATGAACCTCACTTGGTAATTCTGGAATGTTCATGAACTCTTGGCTCAACCTATGCTATGAAAATAAAATACAATTCACTAGGCTGAGTTCCCAGAGTAAATGTAAGATATAAATGAAATAAATCATTCTAAGCCATTATTGCTTGTAAGATTTCTACTCTCCCTCTTAAGAGCAAGGGATATGGGGAGATTAAGTGAAAGCACCACTGAACTGGCAGTATCACATGATATCAGTCATAAAATAATTCGGGGTATATGCAAAAATATTTGGGAATGCCACAAATAACTGTGGTACCTGGAGGCATAGCACACCGACTCCTAATGTAAGGATCATGGCACAGCACACAAGTTTAGCATCACTTCCAACTGAAAATTATGTCTATCAATTTCCAAGTAGCTTTATGTCTATGGAGATTCTCAGTCATCCAGGTCACGGTTATTCCAAAGGTGCTTTTTTTCAAGAGGCAACTGGACTTTTGAAGACTTTTTGCTTCTCATCCAAGAACTGATGAAGCTTCTTGGATGAGAAGTGAAGTGTCTTCAAGGAAAAACTAAGTGCAGTTGCCCCTTGAAAAAGCACGTTTGGAATAGCCAAGTTATCTTTCTTCTTTAAGAAATTGGCTGTTTCAAAAATCTTATATGGCAATGCTTTTAAAGCATTACTGCTGAATGAAACTCATTACTAGAGGCACAGAACCAGTGAAATACAAATTTATAAACTGCAGACATCTCAATTAGTTTTAACAGAAAAATGTTCATGCACACGTCTTCCTAATAAAGGTTATGAAAAAGTAAACATCAGTGTTTTATAAGAGAAATTAAAAACTTGGCTAAACTATTAACCAACCTGAACACTTCGAAGAAGGTCTGTAATAATTTCAGCTGCATGCTGACATCTGTCTGGTGGTCCTGTGATCTGTGCTATTCTATCAGGGGTTGTTCCATCATCTACAAGAGCAATAAGTATTTTTACAAGTATTTAAGTATTATAGATAAAAACATGCAATCTATGTATTTTCCCATGGAGGAACTCTACCTGGTTTAAATTGAATCCTTACACCAGCATCATTCTGTATTTTTTTTATCATTTCGCCATTTCTTCCAATTACAATACCAACTGCAAACCGTGGTATTGGTACCTTAAGAAACACAATACATTTTAGCAAATGTTAAAAAAGAATTTTAAAGCAAATCAATATATTACTTTAGGAAAAACACCATTATACTCAACAGTAATCAATTGAGCAAGAATACTTGAAGGAGAAATTAGATAGTCTGCAGTATTTTTAAGCATTTTAAAGTCAATTTTATGATCAGTATTTAATAGGGAGTAAAGCATCATAATCAAGACGGTTTAAATTAGTGAAAGGAATCGGAAATATGTTTGTTCATAGATAAGGATGAACACAGGACTAAAGTACAAATTTGTCTAAAATATTCATCATACTCACATCTAATCCTTCATTGCCTCCTATTCTTGATCCATATTCATTTCGTACCTCTCTGAAGCCACCTTGATCACGAATTAGGTCTAAAACCATTTCCTTTGCTTGCTGAAAGAAAAATGAGTACACATAAGATGCAATGATCTTACAATAATTTCTCTTGAGAAAAATACAATTTAACGTTTAAAATCTGTTCTTACTTGGACTTTGTAAGGATCTCCTGTGATCCTAAGAGGTTTATCTGCTCCAGTGTTCTGTGGTCCATCTTGAATCATCACCATTTTAACACCTGCACGCTCCTATTTAATAAAATTAATGCATTCAGATTATAAAAATATTAAATGTTCACACATAATTTTAGAAAATAAAATCTGTCAGCTTACTTGAAGCTGCTTTATAGTTTCTCCACCCTTTCCAATAACTAATCCAGCTTTGCTAGCTGGAATCATGATTTCCTGGACAGCATTTCCTGGGCCGTCACCATGATGGAATCCTGGTGTAGGTCTTCCCTTTTCAACTATCTGGTCGAGCAATCTCTTTGCAGATCTTGCAAAAAAAAAAAAGCAATTAAAAAAGAACGAAAAATAATATAATAACAATTGACAGAATATTTAGGGTGGTTGCTAACTAAAAATCATGAAATAGTCTATTTTTGACTTATGATTTTAAACTTTGAAATGTGTTGTTTGCAGTAATATTAAATGGGAAAAGTAGAGAAAATGAGAATGCATGTGATTTCTTCATACTACTAACAGCCACACTGAACCAATAGTGCACTTCACCTGCTGTGTGCGACTTGAGAAAACAATTATAATTGAATTCTAGGCAAAACTTTGTTATTTGGCTGATCATGAATGTATATGTATTGCTAAGACTATTCAACAAATCACTGTGAATGCAGGCTTTGAAAGTGAACATGTTGTGTACCTATTGCACTTTTTCTTAAAATAATAGCATTATAGAGTGGGTCATCTTGTGATTGCACCTTCATAACAATTTTTGCACTGGTTGCTAAGCAAATTTACTGTTTGCTATGGGATGGGTTTTTTTTTCTTTCAGGAATTGGAAGTATATGCTGGTTTCTGGAAAAAACATTGTAAACTGCTGTCATCCGACTATGGATGGTACATGTGGCCTGGCTGCTGGGCGCCCAAAACATGGCCATGTCAGAACTGCAAACATTTGAATTCCAAATCTGGTTTATCTTTCTTTCATGATCTGTTGTAATTTCAAATGGTTGCTAAGAAACTGGTTCTAGGTTGAGGACTACCTCTAAACTAGCCTCAGTAGAGCTACTGAATCTTCCAAACAACCTGGAAGTAGTAGTATTTTTCAGTGACTAGGTTAGGAGCCTGTAACCTTAAACACTAAAAGAGCCATTTGGACCTGTTTCCCACAAAAAAAAAACAAAAAACAAAAACAAAAACAAAAAAACAAACAAAAAAAAAAAAACACCGGGAGCCACAAAACTTGGGTGGGCATGGCCAACTCGATGTCACTCACTCCCACACAGTCACATGACCCACCCTAGCCACGCCTACCCAGCCACAAAACCATTTTCCCTCTCCCCCTCTCTGTATCTCTATGTCCCTCTTCCTATCTTCCCCCTTTCTGTGTATCACTCTACATGTGTCTCTCTCTGTGTGTCCCTCTGTGTATGTCTCTCTCTCTCCCCCTCTGTGTATCACTATGTGTGTGTCTATCTCTCTCTCTCTCTCCCACTCTCTGTGTATCACTCTGTATATGTCTCTCTATGTCTGCCTCCCCTCCCCCCTTTCTCTGTATGTGTGTGTCTCTCTCTCTTGGAAAGCCACAGCTGGGCCAAGCCAGCAAGCTCTTCTTGGGGCACTTTGCTACTCCTTTTATTTCTTCTTTTTGGAAATCCGAGCTGTCTGAGGAAAGATCACCAGCAGCAGTGTAGGCTTCCCTTTGGGCGACTGTCCTCTTCCTTCCCCCCCTTTCTCCTCTCATGACCCCCTGGCCAGCTGTGGATGAGCCGGGAGCTTGCATATGTGTGGGGAGACCCTCCGCAACCGAGCGTCAAAGCGCAGGCAAAGGCTTGCATGCTTAAGGAGGGTCTTAACAGGACACAGTTCTCTCCTGCACTGAGGCTCCGGCCATCGCCTTGCCATTTCATCCCCACCCCTACACCTCTTCAGCCGAGCAGAGGGCATGAACTCTAGCCCAAAGTGGCAGGAAGTGAAAGCTGCCTTAGGCGCAAATGTGACGCGAAGGCAAGTACAGGGCCACTTTGCTCCTGCACTCTCCGGTAACTCTCCTTCCCTTGTGACTCCCTGGCCAGCTGTGGCTGAGCCGGGAGCATGCGCATGTGCGGGGAGACCGTCCTTAAGCGAGCGGCCGCCCGCCCCGCGCCTTTCCTATGCTTTGGTGCTTGTTTGAGGGGGGTCTCCCCATGCGTACGCACGCTCCCAGTTCAGCCACAGCTGGCCAGAGGGTTACAAGAGGAGAGCTGCCCGAAGGGAAGCCTCTGCAGCGGCTAGCTATCATTCCTCAGCCAGCCCGGATTTCCAAAAATAGCCAAAAAAGAAAAAAGGGGCGGCAGGGGAAGGCCTACCAGTGATGGGACAGGGAGCCACAGCAGAGGGCCCAAAGAGCCGCATGTGGCTCCAGATTGCCGACACATGGACTAGGTAAAAGCACTCAACTGAAAAATCAGAAACCTTTGCACTGCAGATTGTTCATATTTCAGAGTCAGAACTAGATATATTTCATGTGCAGCAGCATATAGCTTGGGACATTTTAATTAGGCAAAGTTAGAACACTGCACATATTTGGAAAGAAAACTCTTAACAAAAATTGTTTCAACATGATCTGAAAGCATTTGTGAAGAAACTTACTGTACTGATTCAGGTGTTCCAGTCAACATGCAAGATCTTTCAGGAAGCCCACCACTATCTACAAATGTAAATAGCATAGAATGAACACTTGTAAGCAGATATTAATAATTTGCTTTTAAGATTTTTAGCAACAGATCACTCAACTAATTGAGTGTTTCAATTTCACTGACATAAACTGACAATTTAAGATAATAAAATTAATTTGTGTGCATGCAACAATAAATTATGTTCCAACTGTAACCTAGCAAAATAAAAATGAAATAATTACCAGGTGCAATCTGTATTTTACATCCAGATTCTTGCTGTATGCGAGATATCTGTTCTCCCCCTCTGCCAATTACTTGAGAAATGGACAAACAAATCAGTTAATGCATTAATACCATGCACTCCAACAGTTTTAAATATACTGTAGTAAATATATATACTTACTGAATCCAACCATTCCATCTGGAACTTTGTATTCTTCTGTCATTACAGACCTGGAGAAAGAAACGCATCACAAACTAGTATTTGTACCTAGTTAGAACTAAAGTATTTTCTCCAAATAAAGAAGCAAATCAAATATATATATTTGCTAATTTTATTTCTACTCAATTAATGTCCTTTGGTTTCCATATTTGTTTAAGTAACTATGCCTAAAAATAATGTAGCCCATTAATATTTTAACACAGGTAGTCAAGCATTAGCCAATTAGTTAAAAGATCAAAATTTTAATAATGCTGAAGCCACTTATAATGTATGATTTTGGTAACTTATTGCAATTTATATGCATTTCAAAGATACATAATATTATTTCATTTTTTAGTAAAGTTAAAAGTCACATACAAAGCAAAATATGTAACATAAATGGGAACTAAAATGTTAGGAAATTTCACCAAAACTATTTAATAACATTTTGAACTTTTAAATTTTCTTTTTCAAATGAACACACCATTATTTATGGCAATGTTTTATACTAATAGGACGAAGAAAGTACAATTACAATTAAAAGATTTCAGGAGACATAGCAGAATCTAATGCAGCCCATCCTACTTTTTATTTTTTGGTATATACAACAAACATATTTAGCAAGTGTTGCAACAAAGAGAAAATACATTGCCTGCATCATGCTGAATAGGCATCTTATTTTCAAAAAAGTGTAAGAAACAATCTGACTTGTGCCATATGAACTCAAACTAATGGAGAAAACTAGATCTTGCTGAGTGTAATGGAAATGCGTGTTAAAGGAAATGCAATTAATTTTCACTGAAGTAGCATAGTATAAAACAAGCATTTTCAGCTACATAGCTGTTTAACATGTGACTTAAAAATCTAATTTTTTTTATCCCTACTCAACTAATTACCTCATCTGCTTCAATGTCACCTATGGTGAACATTATCTGCCAAACAGTAAATAAAAATTCCCTAATCAGTTGAAGCTATAATTATTTCAATTACTGATTGAAATAACTATGTGAACATTACTTTCAACCAATAGTTTTTGGGTCTGCTCACAAGGGACAATATAATTTCCAAAGCACATTTCTGATACTGATAACACAACAATTTCTAAATTTCTAAAACAAACCAATAAAAGTTTTTACCTTGAATAAGGATCAAATTAAAGAGAAATAAAATCTTACCTCTGTTGCTGATGCATGGGTGGTAACTGATTTCCAAAAGCTAAAATGAAATATTACATACTTTGATAATTTCACCAAATTATCTACAATAATGGCATATAACGCACAACTGCAAAAACATGCAGGACTAGTTTCACTTCAATATATTTGCATTTGACTAACATTACTTATTTTGCCAAAACATCATTAACCCAGAGATACCACGAATGAGGTAGCTCACAATTGGTACTAATTTTTTTTTTTAAAAAAAAGCACAGCGTAAGTATTTGACTTGGTCAATTCCACCTGGTATGTTTAGTTTAGCTTTCCTTCTCTTTAATTTACTTCTAGATAAACTGACAAGCTATGATTTGCAAGTCTTGGCAAGCAAAAATAATTTACTATTTGGTAAATAAAGGCAAATGGAAGCTTATCTAAATTGAAAATAAAAATGTAAAAGGGAAGGAAAAGAACCACATAATACCAAGGCAAAGTCTGATAGCCAGCACCTGGAAGTTGTCAACTAGTTTCTTTCAGGAAGTGTTTATAGTCTACAATTTGATAGCATCTACAGGTCTACCATTATAAAGGGCCTGATCCTGTTTAATTCTAAGGCCAAACAAGATGTGTTAGATCCTGGGGTGGTCTAGGGCTTTTTCACTTAAAAGTTTTTCCTCCATGTTCTTTCTTTTTACTCCACGTTTTCCTGAATTACACAATACTTTAATGAACTTCCACTCCCCTAAACACTCAGTGTATACCTGAATATGAAGCAGGAAGAACCATATAAACGAAAGCCCTGCTTGTCATACATATGGTTTTCAAGCAGAAATGGCCTCTGCATTTAGCTGAATACATTAAGGGCTTTTATTCATAAACTGTACAAATTAAAATGCAAATTCATAACATAAAAAAGTGGTAGCTGTATTCAATACTATCATGTAATCATTCAAACTGTAAACTATCAACAATTAATAAGAAAAAAGTTCTGGTTTTTCAATAAAATATTGTTGGTTAGCATTCAAAGTTAATTGAAACTATTCTGCTTCATTTTTAACTTTTTATATTTTTAAATGAAACCAAGTTTTATAAGGAAAAAGCTAAATGATGCTTCATATATGAAGGGCTAACAATAAAGATGTCATTCAACTAAACCTAGTAGCTCTGTACTTCAACATGGTTCAATGTAATTGTAACTGCTAAGCAGATTTAACAAAAACAGCCACTATCTTAAATTTTGTTCCTGCTGCAATACTAAATCTAACTACCTAAATTACATTAGGTTAGGTAGTAAGTCAGTAGATCTTACTTAAGATCTCCTGTAGATCTACTGTAATAAGTCAGTAGATCCCTTACTAGAAGGGATTTTAAAAAAGATTTTAAAGTTCAAGTTCTAAATTTTCATTTCTACCTTCATCAAATTGAGAAAACTAAATATACAAATGAATTAAAATAATTATCAATTTTGAAATAAAATCAAAAGAATTCTAACAAAGTATTGATTTACTGATGGAACAGTATGATTCAACATGGTAAAAGGAACTGTTGGCAGTATCATACACATTTCTACAGAGGTAGCACAGTGTACTACCAAAATATGGCTTGGAATCAATACATCAATAATAAAAAGAAAATGAACACTTCACAGGAGATAAAGAGTTTTATTGCTAAACTTTATAATCTCACTATGTAAAAAAACAAAACAATGTAAATTATTTTTAATAATCTACCTACAGGATTCCATTATTTCTATTTAACTGGCTTAAAAATTCAAGGAAATGTTTCATTACGTTTTGTGACTAAAACATTTTTAGATGTAGAATACCTTGCCTTCTATTTGGAAAGGAAGCTTTTTTTTAAAAAAAAGGTGTAGATTTTAAGAATCTCTACACCTAAGCAACCAACTATAAATAAATAAGTCATATTCTATATATGTTTGTTAGGTTTTGGCTTAGAGTGCTATGGAAACTCAATAACCACTATTATAAATCTTGGTTTATGGTTTTAAACCCATGTGACTTTATAGCCACTGTATTTTAATTAAAATATATCTTATTCTGGATTTCTTGGTACATAATCCTAGCGAATCAAGATTGACTCAAAAATCCTTGCACCCCCCCCAAACAGAAATTACTTAAAGTTTATAAATAGCCACTTGAAAAGTTGTATCTATAGTTCCCCCCCACTTGCCAAACCACACAATAAGACCATGCAAGCTTAGAGAATGGCAAAACTGAGTAACCCATGCAAAATTTAAAACATTTTATCACAACTGCACATACTTACTCCTGCCATAATATAACTTTCTAAGTGGAACTGTGTTAAAAAATTATCTAAACTACTGAATTATGCAATATTCTTTTAAATCTATTTTCTCCTGTAGGTAAAATCTTGTGTACCATTATTAGAATATAGATAATCCCCAAGTAGATTAGAAAAGACTCCTGATTAAAAAGATGTCAGTTGAAGGTATTAACCCGTTATTTGGAAAAAATGATAAACAACCTTTTATTATTCTGTTTCACTAACACAAAACCAAATTTAATTTTGGGTTTTTTTTTATCAAACAGCATTACTTGTTATTCATTAAGGTTATGTTCCTATTTATATATTACTACTTACTAGCAAAAATCAGCAATCTGTCTACAATGCAGGACAACCACTCTATGCAGCTGATGAACTATAGCTCATGAAAGTTTATGCCTTTTAATAAAATTTCTTAGTTGGAAAAAGTAGTATAGGTAGTCCTCGACTTATAACCATTCATTTAATGCCAATTCATAGTTACAAAAGCACTGAAAAAAGTGACTTATGACCAGTTCTCACACTTATGACCATTGCACCATATCCATCACATAACCAAACTTTGGGTGCTTGGCAACCGGCCAGTATTTACAATGGTTGCAGTGTCCCAAGGTCCTGGAATTGTCATTTGCAACCTTCCTAGGAAGCTTCTTGATAAGCAAAGTCAATGGAAGAAGCAAGATTTGCTTAACAATCACATTATTCATTTAACAACTGTAGTGATTCACTTCACCATTGCAAAAAAGGTCATAAAATGGGATATGACTTACTTAACAACTGCCTTGCTGAGCAACAGAAATTTTGGGCCAAATTATGGTAGTAAATTGAGGATTACCTGTACCAGATTCCTGATTTTTTATCAGAGACTAACAGGAGCTCTGCTCCTATTCCTGTTGGTGTTCCACCTAGCAGAATCCTGTGCATAGCAAGATAATACAAAATTGCAAATGTTTGCTCTTAGGAATGGAGAGAATCAGAATAGATCAATATATACAACTTAAATAGCAGCATTAATTTATGTACAGTATATATTAAACCGCATGATAATGTTACAACAAATTATAAATACTTACAATCATTGTTTGGGGGAGCAACTTTCTTAGGTTCTGGTTGATCTGCAAAATTAAGAATTTTTTAAATGTTTTGGGTCATAAATATAGATAACTTAAATAAATGGCTGTTCCAGAAGTTCAGAACGCAACTTGTCCAGTGCATTTTAGCATGTTTTTGAATTTTCAGGGAATAGATCATCTAAACAAAGAAAAATCTTATATGTTTAACATTTGGTTAGTGTAATTGGGGAAAAATGCAAAGTACTTTCATTTATCACGTATCATGTTCAATAAAAACACACAGGTTTAAAAACGGTATCATGGATATCCAGGCACTAAAATGTAACAAACATTTAACTGTATTATTAGTAATTTGACACTAAAGCTAATGATGCTTCTGTAACAAAAACTGAAACAACCACCATTGTGAGAAATAATCATTCTACAATTAAGTCTGACAACAACCACAATATTAAACAGAAAATCAAAGTTTAAAATTTAACCAACACATAGCAATACAATCTCAAACTGGGGACTGTCATTCAAGCTTCCTTTTCAAATACTGAAAATTTCACAGCATAAAACTTCAAACAGGAGATTCAAAACCACTACCATAGCTACTATCCAAATTCGTTTAGTATGAGTGAAAGTCGTAGATAACCAAAATCTGATAAAAATTACTTTAAATGTTTCTTTCCCACCCCATATTAAGGAATACACGAACCACCATGATTAAGTGCAGTAAAAGTCAGACACATATTCCAAGAAATGTGTGTGTCATCCATTGCAAAAGATTCACTAGTTCATTTCACGTTTACATACTAAACACAGGTAATAAATAAAAATTCCTGCCTTTAAAAGGAGAGGGCATTCCCTCCCAGTGTGTTGTACTGCTCGGACTTGTCCAAGAGCCATCTACACATAAAATAAAAAGAATACATTACATACATCATTTGAAGCATCATTAGCTCAATCTTGAATATTAAAAGCCTCACCATTAATAAAAGGCACTTCATTAAAGTACACAAGTACTCCTTGTCAAGAGCCTTGGAAATGTTCTGCAAACAAAATTATATTCCTTCAAAGCCTACATCTCTTCCAAGATCAGAAATCTGTCTTCATGAATTTAAAAAATACTACACACTTTTAAAAGATAAACACAGTAAACTTGTTAAAGCCCATGAACCTAAGCTTGCTATATATTTCGCTAACATATTGTAGAAGAAAAAAAAGGTCACAGCATCATCTTATCTGGGTTCAAACAATTTAGAAGACATTTTCTCCAAAATCTATCTGTAAATTTGTAATTTTGGTGAAACTAAGCTTCATTTTAAAATGTTGCACCTGCACAATGCAAAGTCTGAAAGAGTAATTCAAGAAGAGTGTTTTGAATTCACTATAGAATTTGTTAATGTTTTAATGCAAAGATGAGTTTTCAAAGAATATTTACCTACCTTCCCAGATTCTTAAAATGTAAACATCATTGCTATCTACTTTTACGAGTACCCTAGCTGGCTTTTATAAGTCATATCTAAAGATCATGTATGTGCTTAAGATGAATTATTTTGTCTTTAAAGCAGAAAGTGCACAAGCTCTCACACACACTCTTCAATCGGTTTACAATTTTGAGAAAGTATATATTAGCATCTTGTGGCATACCTCCATCTTCAAGAGGTCTTTTTTGTCCCCCATAACTGTAATCATTTGAATTCACAGATGTCCCTGATTCATTTCCAATTTTTGCTGCAATCTGGAAAAAAGATATATATTTAGTTTTACCAACAGAATTGCATTGTACTACTGAATTGTTAATGAAGCAGCATACTTAGCATCCATACAAGAAGTTAGAACAATTAATCAGTGGAACAATTTGCCTCCAGAAGTTGTAAATGCTCCAACACTATGCTCCAACACAGAAAGCTTTTAAGAAGAGATCAGATAACCTTTTGTCTGAAGTGGTGTAGGGTTTCCTGCCTAAGCAGGGGGTTGGACTAGAAGACCTCCAAGGTCCCTTCTAACTCTTGTTATTCTATTCCTTTTATTAAGAAATCATTACTGATAATTCTGTTTTATACATGCTACACCGATCACTTATTATATAACATAAATATTCTATACTTAATGCAGCCATTAATGTATATTATTTATCAAACTGTTTAACAAACTAACTGCAATTAGCTAACTGCTGTCCGTTTTGTCTAAACTATTAAAAGAAAAGGAACTGGGAAAAAGAACCTATACTTTGGTATTGAAATCCTCCTAATCCTTTACTTCCTTTAGAGCCTACCAACTGAAAGAACTTTGACTGAACATCTCAGTAAGATTATCAAACTGTGTAGATCCTCCATAACAGAGCCAAAGGGGAGATGTGAATTGAATGAATACCACTACACTACCAAGAATACAGAACTATAGTGTTTGCAGTTACAGACTAGGAATGTGTACTACATATTTAAAATATACTAAATTTTAGAACTTAATAAAAATCAAATAAATAAATAGGTCCCTTCTTTTTAAAACATGAGCACAGAATGTGTTTTTATCAGCAATCCAATCTTATTTGTGCTTCCTAAAAGTCAATCTCATTTGTTTCAGAGCACTTCAGCAGAGCTTACTGCTAAGAGCTTACTGCTATTTAAAATAATCTTGATGAAATATCAAAGTGCAATTGAATTGTCTGTTGATGTAAGGTTTTCCCCTTCAGTCTAATCATCTCCAATTCTCACAGAATGGCTAGACAAATGTCTGCAGTTTTCTTGGTAAAGTTGTTCAGAAGTGGTTTGCCATTGCCTTCCTCTTAGGGCTTAGAGAAAGAGACTGGCCCAAGGTCAGTCATCCCTAACTTTATAGGCATATATTTTGTTCTCAAATAGTATGAAATTCACTCTTCAATGGCTCAGCTTTGAATTTCATTTTCCCTGTCTGTTCCATGTGAAACCATTATTTCTGCCTTTAAGTAAAGGACTTTTTGAGTTGAAATCCAAATCAACTCAATTTCAATTCAACTCCAATTCAAAGAAGTAATGGATGGAAACTAATTAAGGAGAGAACCAACCTAGAACTAAGGAGAAATTTCCTGACAGAACAATTTATCAATGGAACAACTTGCCTCCAAAAATTGGGGGCGCTCCAACACTGGAGTCTTTTAGGATGAGATTGGACAACCATTTGTCTGAAATGGTTTAGGGTTTCCTGCTTGAGCAGGGCGTTGGATTAGAAGACCTCTGAAGTACTTTCCAACTCTCTTATTCTGCTATTCAAAGAAAGTAGCACAAGAAACTAATTAAATTGAAGATACAGTAGAACTTCTGATCACAAATGCTTCTGACCATGACCAAATCGGGTTCTGACCAAAAAATTCACAAAATTTTTGAATCTGGTCACGAACACATACTCCGGTGACGATCAAACACGGCTGCGGCCGATTTCCCCTTCCACACCATTTTTTTTTGAACACACCAAATTTCCTGTTGTCTGTTTACAAACAACAGCGATTCACGTATGGCAGGTGCATTAATTCAGGTCACAACCAAATCTGGTCGCAACCAAAGTTTTGGAACGAATTATGATTGTGACCAGAGGTTCTACTGTACTTGCCATGTTTAAGTCAAACTTGATTTGGCACTGGACTGCATATAACACTGGGAACTTTTTCAAGTACCCTCAACTTCAGGATAAAACACCCATTTAAGTTTTTTTTCCTAATCATACATTTAACTCACAACAGTATTGCTATTATAGTTTTAAGATGTCATCTATTCCCTTCCCTTCTTCCATGAAGCTTAATGGTGTACTTTATCTCTTTTTAAAGGAACTGTGATTTTATTCCTATTTAAGATGATGCACTAAACACTGAAAGTCATTCTGTATTTGAAAAACAGCACGTGGTCTCCACTGAATAAATATATGCTTTTCTATTTCTATAAACATTAACTATAACCCAAAGGGAAGCAGGAAACAAAACCTCACATTATTTTAAAATCATCTCTTTAGTAATATAACAGCTCACAGAAGCCAAAAGAGTCCATTCTTTTTCTACTTCACTAAAATGCTTCAGCAAGACTGCTTCACCCATTTTTCAATTAGGTGAATTTTCTCTGAATAAAAATGCAAAGAATTTTAAATCAACTTTTAGCTTTGCTTCCCATAAGGAAGAACAGCGCCAAACACCTCCAACATCAAGAGGCTAAACACCTATTTTTAGCCATAGAAAGCCCAAAACTAAAAGAAACGTCAAGAGCAATGTTTAAGTATTAAGACTACCTGGAAACCCTAACTAACTTCATCTCTACAACGTTTTATTATTAAATTAAGAAATTGGGTGGGCCAGATGAAAGCTGGGTGTGTGTGTGTGCCTCCTTGGCCTTCCTATAGAAACAAAAGAAATTATTACACAGTGTGCGGTTTATGTTTGTCCACGGAAAAGTTGAAGTTTAACAGAACCGGTGGGCACCAGATTACGAGGAATCCGCTCTAACCCCGACAGTTCCCCGTTACCGACATTTTCCCGCGAGCGACATGCAAGCGAATATAATGGAAAATATTGCACAAATAGTCAGCATTAGGCGGGGGGGACGAAGTAAAGCCCCTCTGCACAGTGGAAGAGAGGATGGATGGATCGACAGGGGCGTGGGGGGGGGCAGACAATCGGACACACCCGACTGCCTTTTAGTTTTTGTTTCTTAAAAGAAACGAAGGCACCGCCATTTCCAGAATGCGAAGTAGAAGGATGTTACGGAAATAACTTTCCGCCAAACGCGAGAGTTTAAAAAGTCAACTCATTCCGTTTCTTTTGAATCTCAATCTAATCCTTTTTTGTCCCTCCTTCTCCGTCTCCCACCGTTTAGCGGCAACATAATGGATACCAGGCGATTTGGCCTTCCGCGCTTTTTGTAGGACCAAAAAAACCTGAGTCGAGTTCTGAAAAAAGCCGCCCGAAAGAAAATCCATCCCAGCCCTTCAAAGGGGGAGGTAGCTCTCAGCATCTCCGCAATGTGCGGGTGGGCCTTGGGTTTGTCTCCCTTTGCGAAAGAAGCCGAGGGGTGAATGAGAGAAGCCAGCGGCCTGCTTGGAAGTCTGAGGAGCCAGTCAGGGGTGGGGGGAAAAATCCCTTCAGGGCTCGTAATACACACCTGCCTAGCCCGTTGCAGCGCGTCTTTAAAAGCATCATTGACTGCCCCGCCACCTCCTCCGCCTCCGCCGGGTGCTCCCGAAGAAGGAGGGGGCACCGTAGAATAATCCGACATGTCTCCTTCCACTACTTCCTACCGTCCTACCAGCCTGCCAAGAAAGAAAGAAAATGGCGGCGGGCGGGAGCCTTTCACATTCTTGCGTCGCATCGTGTTTCGCGAGAGGAGGAGGGGAGGCCACTAATACCCTCGCGAGAAGCCTAGGCAAAAATCGCGAGACTTTGAGCAGAGCAAACCGAGATGATGGAGGGAAAGAAGGTTTCCCTTCCCCCCTCCCCCACCCTCAAGCTAACTCTCGCGAGATAAGAATCTTAGGATGCAGGAGGTAGAATACTCTAGAGCTTTCTAGGGTGTGAAAAGAAAGGAGGGGTGTGTGTGTGTGTTGTAGATCGTTAAACGGATATGCTAAGGGAGGCGCGCGCAGGATTTCTTCCTGGGTTAGATAAAACGATAGCTTCTCGGGGAGGGCGTATCTCGCGATAGTTGGTTAAGTAATCTCTC
Organism: Arizona elegans; assembly: GCA_022577455.1. Classification (NCBI taxonomy): domain Eukaryota; kingdom Metazoa; phylum Chordata; class Lepidosauria; order Squamata; family Colubridae; genus Arizona; species Arizona elegans. The sequence goes on along the minus strand of JAKOOJ010000002.1, from coordinate 131,930,646 downwards.
TCTCTCTCTCTCTCTCTCTCTCTCTCTCTCTCTCTCTCTCTCTCTCTCCACTCCTCCGCCCCCCCCTCCCCCAGCGTACTTTCAATCGACATATTTGGACAGTTGGGAAAGGAATTGATTTGTGGTACTCTACTTGCTGTCGCCTGTCAGGGAGCGTCTGTCGTGGTGGCGACAACCTGCCGGCTAGCGAGTGAGTCTCTCTCAGGACGGGTAAATCTGAGGGGATGTCTTTAGTGGAGCCTTTGATTCTCGAAGGCACAGAAAAAGCAACGGGGTTGATTCCTGATGGGGGTGTACTGAGGCGAAGCGAAACCCTATAAAATGCCGCCTATCCGCTTCGGCGAAAAGCGTATCTAACCTATCTCGTATAGGTTTCTTCTTAAAACGATATAACAATATTTGAATAATACGATATAACATAATAAATAATCGAAACGATATAACAATATTTGAATATAACACTTGTATTCAAATACATTTCAATGATATAATAAGTTTACTTTCAAGAGAAGGCGCTTCTACACAAGCGTTCTCTTAATCGATGTACGTAGAGTAATAAAATCTATAAAGTCTGTGGCTCTTCGAGGGTCAAAACTCTGATGCGAATTTTGCTGTGCAGTAATGGGAACATGAATTAAGCTTTATCGGTGAGGAGACGTTAATAAAATGATAAAAGTTGGAAGGGGGTTCCATGTGCAAAAATCCACGGTAGGTACGGTGAATTTACAAATTCATTATGGCCATTTCCCATTGTAATAGTTAGTAGGGTGTAATTAGTAGATGCATGAAAAAAAAAACGGAGCTTGCTTCCCACAAAATGGACTACTGGGATTATTAGAAAATTATTTCTATATTTTGTCAACTATATTAGCGTTTCTGCACAATTTCTTCTTCTGTTTATATTTCTGGGTAAAATTTTTACTGCAAGGTTTAAAGACTAGCTGCAGTAATACTCTACACGATCTCACTGTTTTCATAATTTGATCTTTCATTTTTTTGTAGCTTTTGATTGAAATGGTACTTGGTGGTATAGTTCATGTAAGGAAGAGGTTAATTGGCCTAGCAAACATCACATGTTCTTCATTGTCCTCTTCAGTAATTAAGTTTTCATGGTGGAATTGCATTTCAAATTTGATAGGCTACATGTTGCCAATATTATTTTTTTGTTGAAAGGTTTTGTTGGATAAAAAAAGATAGTGGTGGTCATCCAAATCAGATAAGGAAACATTTATTCATGTTCTGTTCTTATTGAAAATGTCAGTTGCAGCACAGGTTGATACCAGAATTAGATACTGTCCTTGTGATTTTTTTGTTTCCAAGAAAAACTGATAAAATCACCATTAAAAAAGAGATGCTCAAATAATTTATAATGGCTTTTCTTGGGATACTGGGCCTGATACCATATCTCATTTGAAGCACTTCAGATTACTAATAATAAAAAAAAAAATCCCCCAAAAGAGAATAGTTAATAAAAATGTGAAGTCATTGACTTGGGTTGAAATCCTGTAGTATTTAACTACTGCACATCATTAATTTATGAGATTAATATGAGAAGGAATAAACAATTATTACCAGTCTTAATTATTTGGGGGGAATAAAATTTAGCATCAAATACTTTGATGCAATAATTCTGTAGTATAGTATTTTTGCTATGAGTTTACAGCTAAAAAAAACATTTTTAGATAACAGTATCTATATTTGTACAGGTTGTCAGTGACATCTAGTGGTCATAGCTTTTCTGCCTGGAAAATAATAAGCCTGGGTGTTAAAATCTTTTTGAAATCTAGTTTCATTTTTTGATGACTTCATAGACAAGGAGACATGGAGTTTTCCTGGTAATAAAATGGAAGCAGTATTCATTGCTTTTTTTCAGGAAAGTGTCCTAATGTAGCCTACAAGTGTGCTACTTCCTGACAAAACTCCCATCCAAATGCAACCAGGCATTTCCTACTAAATTTGTTAATGAACCTTTTAAAACTTTTGAATGCTTGCTGCATTTTATATTATGCAGCTTTTAAGAGCAGTTTGCTTTGGTGAAGAAGCTGCAATACAGCTTGCATATTAAGAGCTATACTGCATCATTCCTTGTAATGATCTCTTTATTTCAAAAAATGCAGGAGATAATCTTTGAGGAAAGAAATTCTATATAAAATTTCCTGATTTTGTGTAGCAATCACTTGGGACTAGGCAAATGTTTAAGATTTGTTGTTTAAGATTGTGGCTTTGTGGGTTTTGTTTAAGATTGTGTTTAAAATTGTGGCTTTGTGGGGTTTTTTCCTTCAGTTTGTGAAAGTTAAATAGCTAGCAATTCACTAAGCAATCTTTTTCTCATTTGTAAGACAAAAACTTCTGATTAGAGTATCAATATTAATTATCTAACCTATCGCTTTGAATATGTCATGGACTTACAGACATTCTTAATGTGGAATATGTGGGTAGATTTCATGGTGTCCATGAAAAAGAATTATACCCTTATTTCACTAATCTGAAATTGAGTTTTTCATTCAATAAAATAGGCAGCAGAGAAACTTAAGGCTTCTAGAATGCAAAAAACATTTGTTAAGTCATATTATGTTATGTCACTATCAAAAACTGTAATAACCTTAAATAGAGTATTGTCTTGTTATTGATTTAATGAATTAATAAAGAAGCAGTATGTTGCATATTTGTTATTTTTAATATACTAATACTTGAACATAATCAGTTTTTGTTATATATGTGTGTGTGTATACATATATGTGTGTATATACAAGTTTCAAGCTGTTGAATCCAGCTGTTATTGAACAGTACAAGGGAGTTGGTTCCCTTTTAACTTTAGCAGTATGAGTCATACTCTAATGTGTTAGTGGAGAAAAGACTGAGCATATCTGGCATGGATACTTGGAAACATACTCCACCCCCCTGGAATACAACACATGTCCACATCTGAAATGCACACAGATCCTTTTTTGGTAAAGTATTGTTACTATGAATTTTCTTCCACTCTGCTTGGAACTCATCTCTTCCCTCCCTCCACAGATTATTACCACCAACAGCTTTGTGGAAAGGGTCCCAGAAGGGAGAAGAAGGAAAGCAAACAACAACTACTTTCTAAACCTTCTTAGCTATACTCTCTACTTCTTTCTTCTCCACATTTCTATTATCCTCAATTGCCCTGAGGGAAACATCCTAGAAATTTAATTTCTTTTAAAATAATATTCATTGTATTTACAGTTAGTTAAATTGTTTGTGAATTGCTTTGGGATTTTTTTTAAAAAAATAGGATATTAAAATTGTAGTGACAAAGTTTCTTCTGTACATATCATATCATACCATACCATTCTATTATATTATCATTGGAATGTTTGGGGGACATTCAACAGGAAAGGAACTACTTGAGAATATACTGGTCTCAGTATATTCCTCAGGTCTTCTCCTGATACAGTTCATGGGAAGTGAGAACTCTTGGGAAGCACTCTGTACAAGTACATCTTAAATGAGCAAATTCTATTTGGAATAAGCAGTCTTGCAGGGCCCAAGCTATAAAGGATTTCAAAGGCTATAACTAGCACTCTGGAAACAAACCGGCAATAAAGAAAACCTACAATATTGATATTACATAACAATATAGATTTGTTTCATTTAATATCCAGCTCATTGCATTTTGTTACAATTGGATGTTGTTGTTTTTTAAGGATAGTACAGCACATTATATAGTTTTCTAGCGAGGTGACAAAGATACAGGTGACTCTTGTCTGCCCCTTCTCCAAGAGTATTCATGTTAGCAGACAGATTAATGTAGACAAAGGCTTAAATCTGCTATTCCAAAAGTGGGTGAGAGAACAGAAACGCTCCTAGATTGTATACCAGCTGTTTTAAGAGGAGAATGACTACATCCATAGTTAAGGTGGAATTGTCCTAGGTTCAGTTGACTTTTCAATCCACAGACTCTCTACTTTGATAGGGTTAAATCTTACTCTGTTTCTTCAAGTTTCTTGCATACTCCTGATAAGACCTTCTGACACATCTTAACAGTCGGGAACTGAGAGAGTTAACCTAGATTTCTCAGAATATTAATTATACCAAAGCCCATTTGTTGGGTTATCTCTGCCAGTGACTATATGTAAATGTTAAATGTGAAAGAGATTTAATCTTGTGTCATCTCATGTACTGGTAGTCCTCAAATTACAACCATTCATTTAGTGAATATTCAAAGTTATAACGACACTGAAAGAAGTAACTTTTTCACACTTGCCACTGTGTTGTGGCCGGCCAGCGGCCAGCAAAGCTGGCAGCAGATTTGGACAGTGAGGAGGTTGGGGAGGAACGTGGGCCAGTCCTGGAGTCTGGGGAAGGCTTGGACGATGGCTCTGAGTCGGAGGCAGAGAGGGGGCCAAGGCCAACTGGTAATTCTTTACTGCTTCCGGAGTCTGACATCAGCGAGGCAGAAGAACAGCGTGATCCTGTTCCCACTGTACGCATGTGCAGAGCTGCCAGGAGACAGGAACAATTAAGGAAACAGAGTCGATTTGGGAATAAGGCTTGGAGATAATTGGCCCCTCCCATAAAACATAAAAGAGAAGCGAGCAGGATGTGAGCTTTTGCAGGAAGCAATTAGTTCATCTGGCCAATTCAAGATTTGAAACATGTCTGTGCCAAGTTGGCCTTGCCCTACGTTTAAAAATTAGCTCTTTGACAGGTGGGTGTTGATAACCTTCCTCTGAAAGATTGTTTATCAAGCCTTGAGGACTGTAAATGAAAGTAATTTACAGCAATATGAATTAAAGATGTTTGTGCTGTTTAATTTCTAAGGAAGCCTAGATCAGAACACAATGTTGCAGCATCTTCATGGCCACGTGATCAAAATTTGGGCACTTGGCATGTATTTATGGCTGTTGCAGTGTCCCAGGGTCATTTGTTCACCTTTTATGAGGTGAACCTTTTAGAAGTTTTTCTAGCAAGTAAAGTCAACAGGGAAGCCAGAGTCACATACTAATTTTCCAACTTTGGAAAGAAAGGTTGTAAAATGGAGCAAAATTCACTTAAGTACTGTCTTGCTTAGCAGTGGAAATTTTGGGATTAATTATCATAAGTCAAGGACTTATGTCAATGGAAGTATCCAGATCTCTTGGTAGTTGCTAGCCTACCAAAAAAAAAAAAAGTTTTTGAGTGGATGATAGTTGTCCAATATAACTTGGTCCTTGATCAGACCCATAAGGATGCTAGACTCAGTGTCCTTTTAGAAATATTAGCATCTCTTTCTCCCAAAATGATGCATTCACAATGACCCTTAGTATCTTATTTTTGGCCTTAATTACACTAGATATAAATGAGAATTGTCTTTGACAAACTTTTAAGATTATATTACAATATCCAGCTAGCAATAAAAATATTTCTAAAAGTTTAAATGGTTCTTCCTTTACTGAGTCTGGCATACTTGAAGGGCTTTACAACGATCTTGAGAGCCTTGTTGTTCTTCTATTAGATGAGAATTGGATTCTGAATTGTGGCCCTAGACCACGGCTACAGATCCTTGAAATACCTCCTATCTACAGAACAAGTTGTTGAGCCATTATTACAGCATAGACAGCAAGTAAATACATAAATCATGAGCTTATAGAATGTTATGATGTAGTAGTCCAACATTTTGGTCATGGTTGCCTCAACTTGATTAGCCCTATAGGCAGCTTTCTAATTCACTACTCAGTATGAAGTATTTAGACTGGCAAGTCAACAGAGTTTCCTACAGATTTGGACCTTTTTGTTCTGACCTTTTTGAATAAAGGAACAGTCAGTTGGGCTATTCTCTCACACTAAATGTGGCATCCTGGACAACTATAACAATTTTATGCAGAAATTTAGAACTGCCTTTGACAATTCCATTCAACAAATCGAAAGTTACTTTCACAATTTTATTCAAGAACAAGCAGCCTTTCAGGATTTGAAACATGTCTTGTCTCAGACTACTGTCTTGATCCCAGCTGCGACATTGTGGAAACTGATACTTCAAACTCTTTTGATTGCTAGTTTTTTTCAGACTTCAGCAGAGGATAAGTATCTGTTGCCTTGTACATCTTATTCTAGACTTCTCCCAGCTGGGTGGGATTATGATGTTTGTGATAAGGACTAGCTATCAATAAAAGCCATGCTCCAACAATGGAGGCATATCTTAAAAGGAGTGGTTCATCCAATGTAGGAATCCTAAGAATTTGAAATACTTGCAGAAGGGTCATACTCTTACTTAGCATCAGGTTGGGTAGGTGCAATTTTTCTCTGGTTTTAACGTCTACGTTCTTTATATTTCTAATTTGTAGAATGAATAGTCAGGTAATCTATGATACAAGCCTCCTGAATGATCCATGTCCGGTTCCTTCTGTCACAATCTTGAAATCAAGACAGTTTTGCTACTCTTAAAATGGCGCTCCCAAGATGTCTCTTAAAACAATAGGACCCATATATCAGAGTTCAGATGGGTGACTTCAAGAGAGTCACAATTTGATTTCAGTTTCCAATCTGCTGTTGCTGACTGCAATTCCTCTAATGCTGATACATACGCACACCCATACCTCTACCAATATCCTCCCTTTCACAGCTTGCCATTTTGCTTCTTGAGGGAGTACGTTTATGTGGGTTTTCCCATATCTTATCTTGCAACCCTGCAAGAGGTGCTTGCAGATACTTAATGATCTTGGTGACATGCAAGCATAGCTGCTGTCTCACAAAGCACATCATTCTGGAGCATACCTGATTGTCTAATTCTGGCATATACATAGCTTGTCTCTGTAAGAGCTGAGATGGCACAGTGGTTAGAATGCAACTGCAGGCTACTTCAGCTGACTGCTAGCTATAGTTCGGCAGTTCAAATCTCACTGTCTCAAGGTTGACTCAGCCTTCCATCCTTCCGAGGTTGGTAAAATGAGGACCCAGATTGTTGGGGGCAATATGCTGACTCTGTAAACCGCTTAGAGAGGGCTGTGAAAGCACTATGAAGCTGTAAATACGTCTTAAGTGCTATTGCTAGTGCTATTGTCCACTGACAATTATTATTTCTCATGCATTTTTAAATAAATTGAATTAAGGGTTGTATATTCAATGTAGGAAGACAAATATTCTAAGTTAAAAATTTATAATTCCTTTGTGTATTTTCTGAAATCTTTTTAAACTGACCACCTTTCACTCTTAGTCCCATAAGGAATTTTTTACTACTGGTAGAATCAACAGTTTTATTTAAAATATTAAGAAATGGTTTCCTGTAGCACATTTTTTTACAATAAATATATAAAACAAGCCTGTATCTGTAATTTATCATCCACACAATACTAAATGGCTACAAAATTCCACAATTAAGGTTTTAAAAAAAATTGCATATGAAGTTAGTCAGTGAACAGTTAAATGTACAAAGATAGAACACGGCAGAGTTTTGGCAGTAGCTAGCTTGGGAAATGACGTGTTATAACATTTGCTGTTCTAGAAAGAGCAGAGACACGTAGTGTAATTGGGAGTGCTCTGGGTGGCAGTATTTTTACCAGTTCAATCTTTGTACAAAGTGATAAAGGAGAAGGAGAAGGTGGCAAGTCTTCTGGCTGCTTAATAGAACTATAGTTCTTGTTAATTTTTTTTAGGAACATTGCATAGCTGAGATACAGAACTCATAAACAAAAGAAAGCATACTTTTTAAACATTGATATGGGGAAGGATTACTATTCTGTTCTTGGAATTGAAAAAGGAGCATCTGATGAAGACATCAAGAAAGCATACCGAAAACAAGCCCTTAAATGGCATCCAGATAAGAATAAATCTCCCCATGCAGAAGAAAAATTCAAAGAGATTGCAGAAGCCTATGAGGTATTGAGTGATCCAAAAAAAAGAGAAATTTATGATCAGTTTGGAGAAGAAGGTAATATAATTTCTGTAGTTTCATTTTAGCTATTAATAGAAATAACATTTATGCTGAATATAATTAATTCAAATCAAGAGGAAATGAGCATTTGGCTGTAAGAACTTAATCTGAGAATTTAGCTAAATTATATTTCAGTACCTATACACTCATTACATTTGCAAGCACAGTAAAATTCTTAATTTCGGTTGCAAGAACTTCAGGAATATTAAGCTGCTTTTGGCTGTGATAGTTGCTGAATTGGTTTATTTTGTCCTATCTTTACAGTAACAAAAATTAAAATGTATACATTATTTTTGTTAAAATAAGATTGAAATAGAATGATGGTATTTCTGAACCAGAGTCCAGGTATCCAGATTGGAATCTTGTCTAAAAAGGAAAGAATTTGCCTGATGTCATGAAAATACCAGGACAAGTTTTCAACTTCCTTTCTAGCTATTAATGTATCAAGGGAATGAGACCTAGTTTTTAGAATTCAGCTACTGCCTTTATCTTTCAAAATCTAATTTAAGATTTGGAAATAGCTTTTCTTCTGCTAATTAAGTTGCTATTTACATTATAGTCCTGTGTTCTCTCAATGAGATAGAAATATTCATATATTGAATATGATGGACTGAAAACATAAGAGTTAAAATGCATCAGTATTTAATAATTATTTTAGAAACTTGTTTTTTTCATAAATGCATATGATTATGTAAAAATTCAAATTAAGTAGTAATTTATAATTTAAGTATTGCCTCCCTGTATTCTTGGGAAATTTATAAAACCTTGATATGCTGATAGAGACTTATTTTTAAAATTATGAGTCAATGTTCCTAATACCTTTATGTATAGCATTAGGGACAATATCTAATGAGTTAATTTAGTCAGAGTTTAAAATTGACTGTTGTTCAGATCATGGATAGACTGTATCTATTACTCCTTTTAATTAGACATGGGATTGATATGTTTTGAGCACAATCAATCCATTATCTATTTTGGGAAGCATCATTCTGCCAAGTACATGGTATAGTTTATCAAACCTGGCATCCTTTACTTAGTTCTACATCTTTAGTTGCTAAGGCTTAGTAAATAAACACTCCATTCACAAACAATGCATATAATAAGCAGGAAGAGTGCCAATAATGCATACTTAAGCCATACTTCAGAATGCATGTTTTAAACCTTTTTGACACATTATTTGCTGCACTATTCAAACATGGTAAAACCAGCAGAAAAGATAGTTGTTATTATATTAACCATAATGTACAATAATATACAAAGAGGCAGCCAAACTATCTTTTGTCAAAATTGATCTCATATCGTAGGTTATTGAAAAGAGAAAAAAAAGCATATGATCAATAGTTATATCAGCCTCTGAAATACTCGGTGTACTGATCAGGTATTACTTATGCTAGTAGTTTGCAAGGCAGTAAACTCACTGTTTCAAGAAATACTTTTACCCAAAATTTGTATCAAAGATTATTAATTCATGTACAGGTAGTCCTTGACTTAACAATCACAATTGAGCTCAAACTTTCCATTGCTAAAAAAAGGCAGTTGTTAAGTGTCCCACTTTATCACCTTTTTGCCACAGTTGTTAAGCAAATCACTTCAGTTGGTGAGTGAATCATGTGGTTGTTAAGCAAACCTCGCTTTCCCCATTGCTTGTCAGAAGTCAGTTGAGAAGGTTAAAAATGGTGATAACACCAGGAGAGTGTAACTGTCATAAATACATGTCATTTGTCAATGCCCAAATTTTGATCTCGTGGCTGTGGGGATGCTGCAATGGTCATAATTGTGAAGACTAGTCACTTTTTTCAGTGCCATTGTAACTTTGAATGGTCACTAAACAAATGGCTGTAAGTTGGAGACAATTGATATTGAATTTTCTCTCTCTTCAAAATTAAAGTTTTATGATTCTGACACCAGAAAATGAGGTATAAATGTACTAAGATTTTATTTCATAGTTTGCCTGGATTAAAATATTTAGAATATTTATAATCCTATTTTTATAAATAAATACTTATTAAAAATATGGCAGAAACTAGTCTTTGAAAAATCCACCACAAAGTAAATAAAGAAAAGTTCATATGTTTTGAACCTTTTAGCATTGGGATGGATCCAGATTTAGTCATATTTAGACTAAACCCATGAAGAAGATTAGGCTTAAATCAATTGGACTTAAATTAAGTCTTCTTTATTTCATGTTCCTGTTCTAAATAAACATCAAATAATATTGGTAATTTGAACTTGTTTATAATTTAGATAGCCCTATGGGTTCATAGGGCTATCTATCGCAGCATAAGCTGAGTTCACGCATGATGATATGTCTTCATTTATTTTAAATAATGATATGTAAACTAAACCATAATGGTGTGCATCACATAGGATGCTGAGTAATAAGCCATGATTTATATACTTGATTTATATCATGGTAAAGTAAAATCGAACAAAAGATAGATTAACACAATATGTGAATCAATTTTTTTCTTGATATTCTGAAAGTCTAATTTCATAACCAAAGTGAATGCATGTGCGTAGGAAACTCAACGACCAGCTGGCCGGTGCACATGCGTGCGCCAGCCACCTTGTCTTCTGGTTTTCAGTGCATGTGTGTCGGCCAGCTGGTCTTCACGCATGCTGGAGCGCCAGAAACCTGAAGACCAGGTGGCCGGCGCACACATGTGCATCAGCCAGCTGGTCTTCGGGTTTCTGATTCTTCGGCATGTACGAAGACCAGATGGCCTGTGTGCATGCGTGCACCAGAAACCAGAAGAAGAACTGGCGACGGCATGCATGCCGACAGAGGGTCCTGCATGCCATTTCTGGCACGTGTGCAATAGGTTCACCATTACAGGTATAGGACATTCACCATTGTAAATTTTAAAAATTCTCCAAATTATATCAGAAAGATGGATGGTTAATAAGTTGCTTCAATATAAAAGAAAAATATTTAACAGACTTTGTTAGATGCCTATTTTTCCCCAGAGATTTGTAAGCTAAGTTTTCTGGGGAGAAATGTTTGTCTGCTGTCTAGTCTCACATATGTGCAAATTTTAAATTCTACAGAATCCAAATTCTCTCAATATGGAAATGTTTGGATTTCAGTAAATAATTTGTAAAAGAAAAAGAATACAATGACTGCTCAATAATGTTATCCCAAAGAATTAGGCACTACCATTTTGAATGACAATAGGAAAATGGTGCCAGTGAAAACCAGTGTTCCCTCAAGGGCTCTCTTAGTATACACCAGAGTTCATATTACACCATGTGTGTGTCTAAAAGAACATTTAAAAATATCAAGCAAACATCAATAGTAATTATCCACTAGTTAAAAAAAGAACATTTTGGAAGCTAGTAAGCTTTCTGCTAAATTAATGTTTTCTGATCATTCATATCTACTATGGCAATTATTGGCTTGAGATATACAGAACGTATACCTTATTAAGAATGCGTTTTTTAAAAAAGATTGCAGAGTTAACATACCTTTTATCCAAATCATCTATTTAAGCAATATTAAGATCTAGCAAAAAGATGAGAAATTGGTTAAATTTAGGAAGGATGTGTAGGTGAAATTATTCACAGAATGTAGGTGGGTGTCATAATGTAGGAAGATAAGCAAGCTTAAAATAATTGAAGTAACTGTTCGTGTAAGTGTAGTAGCATAACTTTGTAAAATCTCCTTATAAAACTTGCTGGTTTGCAATACATCAATGTTTTGTGGACTCCTTTCCACAATAATTTTATTTCTAAAATTCAGTTGGATTTACTTCCAATAAATATGGATAACAGTAAATCTGTTTTGTATATTTGATGAGCAGCCCAATCTTTTATATTCATTCAGAGATTTAATTTCTTTGCGGATTAAACACAGAGATTCAGAATTCCTTAAGACATTACAACTTAGTCAGTGAAAGAATAACTATGACCCACTCAACTGTATTTTATGTTTGGTCATATTTAAAGCATTTCTCTCACTATTTCAAGACTTAACCAGTTTCCCTGAAAATAAGACCTAACCAGAAAATGAGTCCTAGCATGATTTTTCAGGATGCTCGTAATATAAGCCCAACCCCAAAATAACCCCCAGTTAAGATTGGCAGCCAGATGGATGCATTTAGTACCATATTTTCCCCAAAATAAGACCTAACCAGAAAGTAAGGCCTAATGCATCTTTTGGAGCAAAAATTAATATAAGAGCTGGTCTTATTTTCGGGAAAACACGGTATTTCCTTGCCTTTCTCCCACATTCCCGAGCAGTTATGTATGCATATAATTGGTATTTTACAGGACAGGACAAGATAAGATAAGGACTGTAAACTAAAAGTTTATATGAGTTGTTAAAGTTCTACAGGACTCTGTGTTTGCTGTAAAACTAACATGGAACTAATTCTGGGTTTTTATGTTGGTTTACGTAGAAATAGTACTATGTTCATCAAAGTTTACCCTAGCTATATAAACAAGGGTATAATTGTTACATGTTCTCCCCACCTGATGTCACAGAAACACAAATTATTTTTTCTCAAACTGATAAAAGACAAAATATTCCCTCAAGTAAAAGGACAGAGTCATCTGCCCCCCTCATCTTGCCATTCTGATTTCCTATTTTCTGGATTACAGCCCAATATTGTTTTGTTAACAAATATAATTATTTCAGCTGGTTATTATTTTTTACTCTTCTGTATTTGGTAGGTTTGAAAGGAGGGTCTGGTGGACCAGATGGTCAAGGAGGTTCTTTCCGTTATTCTTTTCATGGAGACCCACATGCTACATTTGCAGCATTTTTTGGTGGCGCAAATCCTTTTGAAATGTTCTTTGGTAGAAGAATGCCTAGTGGCAGGGACACCGAAGATATGGAAGTGGATGGCGATCCATTTAGTTCCTTTACTACTTTTAGTGTGAATGGATTTCCAAGAGAAAGAAACACAGTTGGTAATCAAGCCCGTCGTAAACAAGATCCTCCTGTTATTCATGAACTGAAAGTATCATTGGAAGAGATTTATCAAGGCTGTACAAAAAGAATGAGAATTTCCCGAAAAAGGCTCAATCCAGATGGTAGAAGTGTCAGAACAGAAGATAAAATCCTTACGATTGATATTAAGAGAGGATGGAAAGAAGGTACCAAAATTACATTCCCCAAAGAGGGTGATGAAACACCCAACACCATCCCAGCTGATATTGTGTTTGTTATTAAAGATAAATTACATCCTCATTTCAAGAGAGATGGTTCAAATATAATCTACCCTGTCAAGATTAGTTTACGGGAGGTAAGTACTCTTTTAACTTTAACATTGGATTTTTAATACTTTATACAATTTGTATTTATTTATATTGTTTTATAGAGGGGACACGGTGGTTCAGTGGCTAAGACTCTGATCGATCAGAAAAGTCGGAAGTTCGGCGGTTTGAATCTCTAGCACTGCATAACGAAGTGAACTCCCATTACTTGCCCCAGCTTCTGCCAACCAGGAATTTGAAAGCATGTAAAAATGCAAGTAGAAAAATAGGGACCACCTTGGTGGGAAGGTAACAGTGTTCCATGCACCTTTGGCATTTAGTCATGCCAGCCTCATGACCATATGTCGTCAGACAGTGCTGGCTCTTCATCTTAGAAACGGAGATGAGCACCACCCCCTAGTGTTGGGAACGACTCGCACATATGTGCAAGGGGAACCTTTACCTTTATACTGTTTTATATTTGTAGTTGAGTTAAACTGCACATAGATCAATGTTCTTTAAGAATACAGGACTTCGTGTAAGTAGTTTACATGTTAGATAGCTTAATGTGGAAATATGACATGTAAATTTAGAATTTAATATGATAAATAATATAGTTTGTAGCATTTTATCCTTCTCCCACAAAGTTAACTCCGTTCTTGTTAGCTGTCTATTCAGTGAATTGTTTATCTCTGAACCCTGTCTTGCTTTTTCCTCACTGCAATTGTACACATAAATCATCCAACTTTGTGCCAGTTTTTTGGGCTGCTTTTGCTTGCACTTTGCATTTTTATGGGATTTGCAAAACTAGGGTGTGGTGTTGTACTACAACAGTGTTTAGTAAATGTGTTGTCCTTAAATATTCCCCAAATAGAAATGCAAACAGTCTACTATGAAGTAAAATAATCAGAATGCCGGTAGAAGGAAATGAATCATCAAGTATTAGAAATGTTTTTCCTAATCACAAAAAAACAATAACACTATGGGGAGAACAAAGAAACAGCATTCTGCTTGTGTGAGCAGCTCTATGCTGATCTGCCATGATATTTTCATTGATTTCAAATATATTTTATCATAACATTAATATAATGTTGATATAATTATATTTATATGGCAACCAAAGTTGTCTCCAAGCAAGATGGGCAGCACATGTTTAATAAATAACAAACAAATAAATAATGGACTCTATATTGTCAAAAAATTTTTTTTCAAAAAAATAATAAATAATAAATTGTTAGTTTTCAGTCACCAGATATAGAATAATAATATAATAAAAGTATATCCTAAAACATATATAGTATTTAAAAAGATACCAAGGCCATCAAATTATCCAATATAAGCCCATTATAAATGTTTTGAAATATTTTTTAAAAATTTATATAGAATTCTATCACATCAGTAAAACATGAACAGGAAGTATGCTGTATTGGTACTTTTTTATTGTGAGCATGCAAACTAGATGACTAGATTTAGGAGATACATCCACTGTAATAATCAATTGTCTTATAAAGTTAGCAGCATTCACATTTAGTTACCCTTAATGCACAAATCAGAATGTTCTATTAGAGCATTGTTTGATGTTCACAAGGAGGCTGTTTCAAAGGAACAGCACTTTACATGAAGAACAATATTGCTAACAAGCCTTGGCCTTCCTGACCTCCCTAACATGAGGCAATGCTAATAGTTTTTCAAGGATAGGTCAAACTGGGTAGACTAATGTGGTCCTGCAAGTAAATATGCATGTAGGGTTTTATAGATTAACATGATTAACACTGCAACTTTAAAATTACATCCATAAGTTTGATGGTAACCAATGCAGAGCTTGCAGTATAGGTATAATGTGCTCCCTTAGCAGACCCTGGTATGCACATGGGCTAATGCTCTGGGAGTTTCTCTGAGATCCCACAATTTCTCTGTAATTTTCCCACAAATAGTAAGATTGGTCTGGGTGCTAATTGTTCAATACCTGTAGCTTCAAGGTTGTTATGTGTATCTTTTCATGAGACATTAACAATCTCTTAGATCCAGGAAATGCCTCCCTCCCTGGGCTGCTAGAAGGAGCCAGGAGGGGCAGGAATTCAGCCCACAGGTAGCAAATGACATCTTAGAGAACATTATTTATTTACATCTATATTGTGATTTTTAAAAAGGTGAGTGTTCCATCTCTAGAATATTCTTGCACAGCAAGAATAATTCTGACCATAGAATATTGTCTTCTTTTGTCAGAACACCTGTTCACGATCAAAATGGATATTCCAAGTTTAGAACAGTCCAACACTTCTTGCAATCAATTGCATTCCAAGACTATATACAGGATATTCCTATTAAATGGGATACATATAGCTGCCACTTCTGTTACATTAATCAAAATGTAAGAGGTGGAAATTCATGTCATGTGCACAGAATATACCTTTGAAAGAAAAGATATTGTTGGCAATGTTCCTGTCTCCTCTCTTTACATTTATGCATTCTTTGCACATTTTGTTAAGTGGTAAAGTACAAATGATATTTATATCCTGAACTGTTCAACTGTTTGGTGGCAACTCTCCACTTACAAAAAAAGATACAACATAGTGGCATTTGCATTTGAATAAATTATACCAGTCATTTAAAAATATAATTATTTATCTTTATGGAGGATATGTAGTATATTAGAAGCCTGACAAAATAACAAATATGCTGCTCTTAATTGTTTCAATTTACTATTTTCCAGGCTTTATGTGGCACCTCAATCAATGTACCAACTATAGAAGGCCGAACAATACCTATGACAATAAATGAAGTTGTTAAGCCTGGAATGAGAAGAAGAATTATAGGATATGGTTTACCATTTCCTAAAAATCATGAGCAACGAGGTGACTTAATTATAGAATTTGAAGTAATTTTTCCAGATAATATAGCTCCAGCCTCAAAAGAAGTACTTAGGAGAAATCTTCCTGTATCATAAGAAACATATGTCAGTGAACTGTTCCAAATAGACACTGAACATCAAGGACTTTCAGGTTTATGCTGCAAAAGTGCAGTCTGTAACTGTTGAACTTTCCTTTTGTGTGCGCAGGTAGGGAAGTGAATTATGCAGTGTTGCATGAGAATTGGAGTACAGAGACTTGCAACTAAGTATAAGGCTAATATTACTTACCGTGTGTTGGATCTTCCTTTACAAAACACTTTATCCAGTATTTCGTGTCCATGTAATCATGGGTAAAAAGGGAACACCTCTGTCTGTGTATTTCTACTAAAGTGCATAATTTGCAAAGCACTTTAGTTCAGATAATCCTGATTATCTGTGTGTGTTAAAATATTACAGTATTAGAATTCATTATATGAATCTATGTAACATTTGCAATATTTATTTTATGTATATACTCTAAGCTGCATTACCTTTTGCACAGCAGCAAGAAAGTAACATTACTTAAAATGTTTATGAGCCCAAAGAAGAAGTGGCTTTTACATTATTGTACCAGTCTGTGAATTCCTTTACTCCATTATTCTGGTGGTAAATATAGTGACCTAATAGAAAATAAAATTTGATGGCCTACTGTTTTTGGCCTAATAGATTTCCAGGTAGAAATTGTTGTGAAAAGGCATTAATGCTCTCTGGAACTTATATTTCATGAAGTGGCATACTTATAAGCATCAACTGAATAATTAGCCTAATTCAGTTAAGATTGCAGTCTTTCTCAAGTTTAGTATTCTTGCAAATTCTGTAAACTGTAAGTTGAACCTGAAATTTTTATGAATACATAATGAATAATTTTAAGAAAAAGCAAGGAAACTTTATTTTTGCAAAGACATACACATCCCAACTAGTATTCTTGGGCAGTAGACAAACAGTATTAAATTTAAGACAACACCTACTTGTTTTGTAATATGGTCAAATGGAAACATTCATGAAATTATTTATCTTTGTTTACAATAAAGCTTCATTTTATTAAGTCAAAATGTGCTAGATAGCACTTTTAAGTGACAGGATGTTTAACAATTATGTAAAAAGTTAATGATGCCAGTTTTCTAAAACTAGCATATTAAAATCCAAAACAGCTGCAGTAATTGATGGTGGGAGGACACACTTTAAAAATGACTCCTGAATGAATGGGAAATTTTTTAATGGGATTTAGTACAAAGGCTGTAAACTGACAAGATGTGCAATCTTAAACCAGGGCTATGGAAAGCATTTGAAAGAGGTATTTCACAAAGCACATTAAAATGAATGAAGGATCAGTCTTCAAAGTATTAAAACAGTTGTCTGCTCTGCAAATCTCATATAGCTTCTTCAGAAACTCTTCCCAGTTGTCTGCATGCTCATACACAGAACATTTTTGCTGGGACACCTGCATGTGGAGTAAGCAAAGACTGCTTTCAAACCAGTTGCATGTGCCTTGCAAAGACATGATTACTTTAATGCTTTGAAGCAAAATGCTAAAATGCTCTGCAAAGAACCTCTTTTGAGCACTTTATAACATCCCTTTCTGGAACTAGAAAGAATCTATGAAGCAAGTTTTAATGACTAAAAATGAGAACAAGAAAACTACTTTTTCTTTGTGCATATTGTAAATGTATTTAAATATACTTTATGATAATGTATTGCATTTCATATTTTTAAACATTAAACTATTATTTCTAACTCTTCCCCCTCCAATTGTCAATTTGATGCATGAGAGCAAATGGAAATGGTATTTGACATTTGAAGCATAACATGTATCTGCAGTATGGAGATCATAATGCACTATACCAGTGTTTCTCAATTCTGGGAATTCTGGGAGTTGGAGTCCAGACGTCTGCAAGCTGCCAAGGTTGAGAAACACCTTTTCTGTGTTGAGAAACACCTATTCTGTTATTAAGAATAAATCCCAATGAAACCTATGGTATTAATAAGATAGGAAATTTCAAGATTGTATATTAAATGAATGGGTTTATACATTATACTAAAATAAGACCATTTTTATGTTTCCTCTTTTGTTGCATAAATCAGTTGTATTTACACATATTATACTACAGTATAATCCATGGTTTGCAAACTACAATGGTTGTGTTCACGCAACATGGTATAGAAAACTTTTTTCTAGGTGTAAATTCATTAATATATTTTAATATTAAGAGACTGTGTAACTATCAAAGTGACCATTTGATATTCCCACAGTCATCTGATCTAAATAAATGGTAGTGTTTTGTGGCAGTAGAATTTATATGGTAAGTGTATATTCTATAACGAGCTCCTGGTTTGTCCTGAATATAATGCCTACTTTTTTATTTATTGCATTTAAATCCTGCCCTTCCTCATGCCTTAATTACCTCCTGGTCAGACTATTCTAACACCCTTTTCATAGAGTTGTTCTTGAAAAATTTTAAGAAGCTGCTGCTGGATTAGAATGCAGCAGCCTCAGTACCATTGGGCACACAATGGTGCACCCACATAACACGACTGCCACATGAGCCTGCAAATTCTTGGGTGCAATTCAAGGTGTGGTTGTCATCTTTAAAGCCCTAGATGACCTGGGATTACATTACTTGCAGGTCTGCCTCTCCCCAGTGGTTTCTGCCTATCTCATCAGATCTGGCAGCATGAGTATACCCTAGTTTTAGGTGAGGTAATGGTGACTTGATCTTACAAGTTTGATTAATGAATAAAAATAAATGATAAAGACTTTATTAAAATGAAAAACTGTTGAATGAAAAACTGCAATGATGCAAAATAACTAGCAGAAATTAACAAAACACATGAAAAATTTTTGAATTCTCTAAAATGTACAGTTCCAGGAATGGAATGTTCCACAGAACATTGGAATATTCAATGTTTCTTTTAGACCATACCGATCCAGCTATTGCTGGGAAGATCAATACTGATTAAATCAAGAAAGGCTAGATCAGTATAATTCAGAAAGAAAAATAGAACATTCCAATGTTTTTCAAAATATTTTTGGAAGGCTTTAAGAGCTGTAGCCAAGGAAACATTAAAACATTGTTTGCTAAGCTTAATACATCCAAAACTTACATATTTCTTGAAAGTCACAGTGAAACCCATGAATAAAACTACATTTCTGTTTAAGCTATTATAAATCTGATTGTTTTTAAGAAGGTTAAGACTTTGTCTTTGATTTCTATGAAATTTAATCCCAAAAGGATCGAGGAAGCAGTCATCCAAATAAATTCCAATAATTGATTTTGAAATAAAGCCGAAGTACCTAGGTGTGTTTAAAGGTGGCAGCCTATCTTTACTTCTGGGTGTAATTCAAAGTATTGATTATTATGTGTAAAATGCTTTGTGGCATGGGTCTAGGGAATTTGAGGTGCTTACCTAACTGCTTGTGGCCATCCCACTAGGTCAGGTAAGAGGGGCTCTTACCTGACATAGGTAAGAGAGGGTAATAATTGAGCCCAATTTTTGTACTGTGTCTTCAGCAGCCATTTTTTGTTTTGGTTGGCCTT
This sequence comes from Arizona elegans, assembly GCA_022577455.1. Lineage (NCBI taxonomy): Eukaryota > Metazoa > Chordata > Lepidosauria > Squamata > Colubridae > Arizona > Arizona elegans. The sequence goes on along the minus strand of JAKOOJ010000002.1, from coordinate 131,911,145 downwards.
GACATTTTTTAATACCGTACTTGTATTTTTTTAAAAAAAATATTATTTTTTAAAATCTTTGTTATCTGCCCAGAATTGCAGTCTGAAGACAGGTGGCCACATTTTTTTTAAAAAAATACACACCTATGAATAAAATTTTATGCCACAGGGTCTTCGCGACGACCCTCTACAACTCAACGACTGACACAAAAAGCACCTAAGAGGAAAAGAGAAGGCGGGGGGGGGGGGTGTATCGGTTGCGAAATTGCTCCCGGGCCCAAAGCCCCGTTCTCCCATTGGCTGCCGCCTGCTTGGCCCACCTGCCGGCCGACGGCTAAAGCGGGAAGTGCGGCGCGAGCTCGGAGCCCGAGCGGGCAGAGTTCAGCCAAGCGGGAAAGAGCAGCCGCGCCGCCGCCTCCAGCAGCGCACAGGTGTTTCTGGCCGTTGGTTTGCTGTGGGCGGGCTGGGAAGATGCCTCTGGGGCTGAGGAGAAAGAAGAAAGGCAAGTCCAGGGAGACCTCCATTTTGGTGGACGGCGAGGCTCCCCCGGCTCGAGGGCGAGGTGACGACGAGGTCGGAGTCGTGGCCGGCGCTCGTGTCGGAGCGGTGGGCGCCTCAGCCTCGCGCGGTCCCATCCGGTTGGTCTTCCACACGCAGCTAGCGCACGGCAGCCCCACCGGGCGCGTGGAAGGCTTTGGCAGCGTGAAGGAGCTTTACGCTAAAATCGCTGAGGCGTTCCACATTGCCCCGGCCGAGGTACGTGGCCGCTGGTGGGGCGAGTGGGCCGGGGTGGGGGGAAGTTTCCCTTCCCGCTTCACCCTCGGGGCTCACCCAGGTCTTAAAGTTTCCCTTCTTTTGTACTACATGGCCGTCACCCAGGGATCCGTCAGATTTCAATGTTCCTGTTCAGGATATGTTAACAAGGCAACCGAATGGAGTAGCCCTTTCTGTTTAAGCGCAATGTCTACTTTTCTACAGTCTTTGGGGTTTCCAATAATTTTGTGCGCTGTATGTTGACTGACTGACTGATTCACTCACACACTTAAAGTCAAGTTTGCCTCAAGTTGAGTTTAATTCCTGGTAATTTACGAACATGCCCATCTAGATTTCTGTCTGTCCTATATGTATATATTTTCAATCTATTAGGGGTTTTTTTATCCCGCCTTTTTTAATACAACAACTGAAGCTTTACTAGGAGAGGAGAACTGAGTTTTTATGCTTAGTTAGGCGCACAGAAGCCAGATGGGCCACTTTGAGCCAGTACCAAGAAAGTACTGGCAAACCATTTCCAAAAATGTTATCAAGCAAACTGCATGGATCTCTCCGTGTAGTTATTTGGACTCAAGGTTGACTTGAAGGCATACATATGGACACACATACACCTTATATATTGACTGACTGACTCACTCACTCACTCACTTAAAGTCAAGTTTGCCTCAAGTTGGGTACTGAAGCCTAGTTATTATGATGCCTAAGCAGAAAATCTGAGGAATATTGTAATCTCAAAACTTCAACAAAATTCAAGTAGATATTAAACACATCACAATTATCAAATGAGAAGGTTCTTCTCTCACATGCGAGCGGCATAAACAATTTCTTTGCCCTGCCTTTCATCTACCTATCCTACCTTGAATCAAATTAAGTAATATATTAATTCAACAGCTCAGTGCACCTGATGAAGTGAGCTGTAATTTACAAAAGTTATTCTTTCAGTAAAGTGTATTAGTTGGGAAAATGCTATGAAAGTCCTTCTGGTTTATGTAGTATTTCCTGGGGTTAATCCATATAGTAATAAATGCTCTGATAAGTTTGTGTTCTATTAATGGTGGTATTGAATCTGTTGCTTTTGATGAGTTGATTCATCCCGCCTAAAGCTTTAATGTCGCTTGTAACTTTGTTGTAATAGAAAGATACTCAATTGTATTATTCAAATATCTGGCTGAGTGATTTGCATTTTATTCTGCAGAACTGTTTTCTGTAATGATTGCAAAATGAGACACAAATTTGCTTCTTGATTTATTCAAATTACTACAATAGTTCTATATTTGTGGCTCAGAGCACTGTAAAAGAAGCAATTCTTAACACATGTAATTATATTCCTAGCTACAAGTATCATTTTACTCTAGGCATTCAATTTACAATAGTATCTTATTTATTCTCATGAGGAACAATAAAGCTTTGAAAGAGAGAAGTTGCTTTATTGATAAAAAGGTTCAAACAGTGTTTCACACAAGGCAGAGTTTGGAACATGGCATTCTTGTACTTATAGTTTCGTACACAAAATGAAAAAAAGCCCCTTTGATATTCTTAATAAACTAGAGTAAAGAAGGTCAATAAGTTGATGCCTAATTAATATTTTTATGATAAAACATTTTTTTGAAAATAAAAAAAAATAAACTAGGCTTTGTTGTTCAAGCATTCATTTGTGACAGATGAAAGAAATTAAGATATAAATGTTTGGATTGCACTATTGGGAAGAAACATTTGTTTTGAACAGAAATCTAACCCACCCCCTAGAGATTGACCAAAAATTTTACACTTGCTCACACATTATTTTTTTTTATCATAAGACTGTGCTAAATCATTTTTTAATGTTTAATATACAAACATGCAAACATTAACATTAGCAGTTCAGCTTGACTGATAGTCTTTACTCCTTAAGCCAGGGGTGTCAAACTTGATTTCATTGAGGGCCCCATCAGTGTTGTGTTTGACTTTGGGGGTATTTGTGGGTGTGGTCAGGATGTCACTTGTGTCAGGGTACCTGTAGTGGCCAAGTGCTAAGGCAGGGCTTCCCTCAGACCCTCCCTATAATCTTCCTTCCTTCCTTCCTTCCTTCCTTCCTTCCTTCCTTCCTTCCTTCCTTCCTCCCTCCCTCCCTCCCTCCCTCCCTCCCTCCCTCCCTCCCTCTTCATTGTCCTTTCTTCTTCCTTTCCCTCTTTCCTTATTTTTCCTTCCTTGCTCTCTTCCCATCTTTCCTTTTTCTTTGTCTTTCCTCTTTCCCTTTCTCCTTTCCTGTCCCTTCCTGCTTTCCCTTTCTCCTTTCCTGTCCCTTCCTGATCCGCAATTGAAAACGGGAAACATTTCTCCTTTTTTTGTTTTTAGTTTGTTTTGCTAGCTCTCTTTCAGCAAAAATGGAGCTGACAGAGGGCTGCAGGAGGCCATTGCTGCCAGGAGGGCTGCAGATGGCCCTCCAGAACTCCCGTTTTCACTGGCAGAGGCTTTTCAGGCTGGTCCTTTGCTGTTTCCAGGGTGGCCTGTGGACAGATCTAAGCACCCCGTGTGCCGGATCCAGCCCACAGGCCTTGAGTTTGACACCCCTGCCTTAAGCAAATTAAGGCAAGAAACTTTATGATAGCATTAATGCTTGCATATTGGAAATTGTGATGAATGGGTTTGGCTTTTGGATCAGCATGTTTGTGAAGCTTAACATAATTTGCAGACACAGAAAACCAGAATTTTCTTGAAGTGGTTTGTTTTATAATGAACAATGGTAGATTTTACCTTGATTGGGCCCTTCTGTGTTTATGAATCTTCTAGAGAATGTTAATACACAGTTAATCACTGGCTTTGTTGGCTGGCCTAGAGGCTCTGCAGAAATGTTTTAAAATTGTTTGTTTCCATTTGTTTCTGTTTGCTTCTACATGCCAAATTGATTACTGTTTAATTTCTATTATTTCCCCCCTACCAAAAAAAAAAAAAAGACAAAAAAGAATTAAGTGGCACACTACAAAGAAAATGATGACCAATGCAAAGATCACTAAATATGTCATTGGGTCATCCAATGCTGGATAATTGCTTAAATACAAAGAGCAATAGACTCAGTTAATTGCATTAAGTGAATGGGGCACTGAGTCTCACTAGAAAGTAGCAGAAGTAAGACAAATGGAAATAGCTGGATGGTAAACAGACTTTTGATTACAGGAGATATAGTTGAGACAATTAAGTGTATGTCACATATAATACATGTGTGATGGCAGTATGTTTTTTTCAATCATATAGAAAGAGAAAAGGGGTCTGAATTTCAGCAAAACAGGCACAGGATATTACTGAACATTAATAGTGTGACATTAACCTGCTGAGCAAAAAAAGAAAAAAAAGAAAATTAAAGACGAGGTTAGGAAAGTGCTACTATATGCCTTGCGTATATATTTCCTGTTTAATATTTAATTTAGTTTCCTGAACCGGATTGGGATAGTTCAATGTTTGGATCTGTTCAGCTACAATTTCATATCTTGGATAATTGTCATGTTGATGTTATCAGTTAAACAAAACAAGCCCCCTCTGTTTTTATGTATAAACAGTACAGTTCTCATTCAAAATATTTATTCTTACCGAAGCAAGTGCCCCATCATCGGAATCCTGAATTAAGCAAACAAGCCCATTTACTTTATTCACCATCTTGTTTTATGAATGTTAAAACATATCATGGCAAGGTCTAATTCCAACTTTTTCAAAGAAAACGATTAGAAGATTTTTTAAAGCTACATTTATAGTTATTAAATATGTTAGTGCAAATGACAATTGTTACATTAATATAAGACATATTAGTCAAAATTTACTGTACTATTTTGCACTGTACACATTTGAGAATTGTTAGACTTAGCAGAGTGATTAGGCTGGATCCATATATTGTCACCCTGGATTTTCTTGGTTTTGGAATATTGTAATGTACAAGACCAACCAACTGTGACTTACCGGTAATGAACAAACTGTTGCTTAGAACAGTATATGAACCAGATTGCTCTCAGTGATGATTAACTCAAATACAGGATTCCTATTTTAATGTAATGTTCTTGTTTTTTATTGGAAATAAATATTATGAATTTGAAAGATTTATGCAGTTTTAATTAACAAGATTCTATTGGAGGTTCAGGTTGATTTAGGTATGATTTATTTGATTTATATATGATTTCATCATGACACATTTATAACTTTAATTCTTTTTTTGAAATACAGAAGCTACATGCAACCTTTATACTAAGGCAAAGTACAAATAACTCTGGTTTAATTCTTTACTACTATAAATGAGGATTTCTGTATATCCTGCAGGGATCACTGCATTTACTAACATGTTACTAATTCTTTATAAAAGAAAGAGTGGATGTATTGTGGAAAACAATCTGTCTAGTTACTCAGTTCCATTAGTTAATTAAACAGTGTTGCTTTCATTCCCTTAATACACCAGTCTTTCCTCTTCTCCTTTCTCACTACACCTTCTTGCTTCTTCAGCCTCCAGTAATTATTTTTCTGTGTTTGATATGAGGTTGTTTCGAATTTACCACAAACAACTGATGCATGTGCATTTTATTCTGTGAATTATTCAATTAGCAATTCACTTCTGGGTTATTATTTTCAAATTACAAGTGGAAAGATTTTATTTTATTAATACTTCACTCAATAAGTTAAGCCTCTATTTTGCATCACCGGAATCACTTAGGTACTTACACTGAATGAAATAAAATAAATAAAATTTGAGACATGATTTATATTACAACAATAAAGGGGGAATATAATTTGAATTAATTAGTCATTTAAAATAGTTCAGCTATAAAATATACTGTCTGCTCACATTATGGAGGAAGAAATCAATCTTCTAGAAGCAGTACTTTAATTACTGAATATTGTGAGCCCAGTGTAAATGATTTGTCAATGGGCTAAACATATTTGTGAATGGGATATTCTATTTTAGGTTTTGGAATTTCCAGCTGAATTAAGACTGCTCTGTGTATAAATATTTGCAGTATATATCACATACTTCTATTTAGATACAAAGTTTCTTATTCAAATATCTTTACTTTGTGTGTTCTTATTATACTATCTATAAAATAATTTTCAGTGACATCTTAAGAACAACACTGACATTTTGAGACTAACATATCATTAAAAGCTATGCTTTATCTTACCTATGCATTGTCCAACAAACTACAACAATTGAGTTCTTGTACATGCCAAGTTGATTACTGTTTAAGTCCAAGAGCAAGATTTGAAACCATGCACCTGCACACACTTTGTGCAACTTCCTGGCAGTGGAAGTCCATCTATGTCAAGGCAAAGGATTAAACCTCAGTCAACAACAGCAAGGATTCTGGAGCCAAGTTCTTCTAGGAGCCAAGTTCTTCTAGGAGCCGTGGAGTGGTTGCTGCAAAATACAGCACTTGTTCCCGATAAAAGTCCCTTCCCCCAGCATTTCCTTAAATGTTACTCCAAGTGAACCTTGTGAGGAGGGGTGGGGCACCTTCCTCCCGAGTATTTGGGTTGCCCTGCACTGACTCTGCCTCCTCTCCATTCTCCGCATTTGGGGAACAGGCGGAGGAAGTATTTGCTCGTCTCTGTAACTCCACCGCTCCTCTGCTCTGCTTCTGCTTCTTCTTGTGCCGTCATTGGATGTTGGCGATCATGTTGGCAATTCTATTTTTATCAACAGCCGCACGAAAAAGTGCTGTTGTGTTTTGTCCAAACCAGTCCCTTAGATTTTGAAGCCATGATGTTCTTCTTTTGCCTGGACCGCGTTTGCCTTCAATCTTTCCTTGGAGGATTAAGTGAAGTATGCCACATTTTTCTGGGTGTCACATCACATGTCCAAAATATACTAACTTCCTCTGCTCTGCTATCTGCCCTTTCCATCTCTTCCCCCCTTCCTCAGTCAGTCTGTGCCCTCTCTTCCTCCCTGCCTACTCTTCTGAGGCCTGAGGGGTCTGGGACTGCCTCGTCCTCATCCCCAGGTCATTCCTCAGGGACCATAGGGAATGTGCCCACCCCCTCCGTTGGCTCCAGCTCCGTCTCCTTGGGCCTGAGCTCTGACAGGGCCATGACAGCAATGTAGCAGCCAGCTAGGCTGAGAATGTACTGATCAGTATGTTTTAAAACATTGATTGATTGATTGATTGATTGAATGCTTGACTCTCAGAACAATTTGTACTTAAATTACTTGGTATGAGTGTGAAGAAAAATATTTTGCTTATTTACCATTATTGCTTAGTATAAAAATGGAACTCAGCAGGAAAATTATATAACCACTAATCAAAGTTCTTGTTTGACTGAAACACTTCCAAGAGGGAAGTATATAAAATTGGCTCATGCGGAGGCTGAAGTCAGTTTATGTTGCTCGGTTGCAGTTTTAAATAGAGCTACATCGTCTCAGATTTCTAAATATCACATTTCTGTTCTATTGCTGGTTTTATCTAGTCATAAGGGTAAAACTAGTTAGAAGATGATTACTTACACTATCATGTTGACAAAAGCAACATTCAGAGAAAACTTTTTTCTCCTTTAAAAAAAAGGATATCAGAAATATAATGATATTAAAAAGGATTGTAGAGCTTAGCAACACTAACCTTTGAGAAACTTTGAAACTGTATATTGTATCTTTCCTATTAGTTTCTCAGTGTAGTATTTGATGCTTCACCCTATCTTTCAGATTCATGGTTCAAAAATATTTACAAGTTAGCATATTGGATATATCTGATATGCACTGTATGTATGATATGCAAGTTACATGAGAACCTTGCTTTTTATTTCTGCAAAACAAGTAAAAAAGAAGTAACCTTTCATTTGGGATGATATCTGAAATATTTAAACATTTTGTATTTAAAAATAAAATGTAACATTTTTTTCTTTTTTAATTGGGCATAGTAATCATAAGTGGACACTATCTCAATTCCCATTCAAAATATTTTCCCAAAATAATATGCAAAAGATAGCAGTTTTAAAGCAAAATATTTCAATTAACATGAATAAGCCAAGCACCTTTCAAATTAACTCCTTAAATTGAATTCCTTTGAAAGTTTTGATTTTTAAAACAGTAATTTTAACTATTTTTTCTTACTTTTAGACCTTCCATATTATGATGAGTTTGAAATGTATTATTTAAAGCTATTTAGCCAGTACTATATTCTGCAATCTATATTACAAAATCCTAAAGCAGTGTAAAATAAAATATTAAAAATGTTTTTTTTTACAAAAATGGACACCGTGTTTTAATGCCACGATATTGTTATGTTTTTAAATTTGCGTTCCCCAATATTCATAAAGGACCCAGACTGAAATTTTGTAGCAAGAATTTTAAGTCAATTTATTACATGTTCAGTTGAAAGGGAAACTTGCATATCAGTAAATAAATACCGAAAGAACTCTTGCTAAAATGCTAATGATTACAACTTGATCAAACCTTGTTTGTGGTGTCCTCTGTTGTTTCTGACTCCATAAAGGAATCCTAATTGGATATCTAGTTTATTCTCTTTATCTAGCAGCTGGACTTAGATATTCTGCTTCTTTTTAAATCATTTATTATATTTGAAATCTTGGACAACTGTATTCTTACAAAGACTAGGATATTACTGTGTAGTTTTGCCCATACCTTTGGCTCAGAACAATAAACATAACAGAAAGTTTATAAAGTATTTTATAAGGAAGGAATGCAAGAAGGAATGAATAAACAGTCTCCGTACTAGTCTTCCTTTATTTCTTTGTCAGTAAACATAAATTTAACACTCTGAATAAACAATTACTCAGCACTGGGAGAGGAAAAGGGATGAGAAAGAAACTCAGGATAATCCCACTTTGAATTGGCTTGTTAGTTTGAAGGGGCAAAAGGGGCAGAGGAATAGTCTGGCAGACCTTCAAGATTCTATTATTATACCCTAGAGCAGGGGTCCCTAACATCTGGTCCAAGGACTGGAACTGATCCATGGCATGTAGGCAACTGGTTCATGCAAACAAGCAAAGCCCCATTTGGGGAATGTAGGCAGCACGCAAAACCATGGCTCCTCTGGTCCGCGGAAAAACCTTTCTCTACAGAAATGGTCCCTGGTGCTTAAAAGGTTAGGGGCCTCTGCCTTAGGGCAATAAAAGTCCTTTTTGTAGTCTGTCTCCTGACATGCCTGATATTTACCTAGCATACTAATCTGTAACTATGTTTTATAAATCATCTGTTCACATGATATACTAAATTAAAATCAGATTATGGCTTTGTGCCATGCTTGAGCCCATCCTAAATATTTTGATTGGTTTCCTCAATAATTAACATTATTAACAGTTTTAATAATTGCTACTGTTATTACAGTGATTAAAGGGGGTATGATGGCTCAGTGATTAAAAGCATTGAACTTGTCATCTGGAAAGCTGACAGCCAGGTTTGAGACCAGAGCACCATGCAACAGGGTGAGCTCCTGTTACTTGCTCCAGCTCCTGGCCACCTAGCAGTTTGAAAGCCTGCAAATATGAGTAGATAAATAGATACCACTTCAGGGAGAAGATAACAGCATTCCATGTGTATAGTCAATGGCGTATAGTCATGCTGGCCACATGATATAGTTATTGTTCACAATATCACAATATCTTACGCCATAACTGGAACGGGCTTCCCCCGGAGTTACAAAACATCCAAGACTTACGCATTTTCCGCCGTGCCCTGAAAACGTTTCTATTCCAACAAGCTGGTCTGGCCTAACTCTCCCTTTTTAATTGGCTTTTAAACTGGCTTTTAAATTGGGTTTTAAACCTCTTTAGATAAATTTGGATGTTTTTAATCTTTGAGCCTAAATTACTTAATCTGTTTCTTAATAGTTTTTAACTTCTTTATGTATTTGTATTTATTATGGCTGTTCACTGCCCTGAGTCCTTCGGGAGTAGGGCGGTATACAAATATGAATAAATAAATAAATAAATAAATAAATAAATAAATAAATACATACTATAAGATTCTCTGGTTTGCTATAACTTCAGAAGTTTTTTTTTCCAATATACTTAAAAAATTTGAAAATAATTTTGGGGACCTTCCACTTTTTCCACCTGGGAATATTACTGGGTAGAAATCACATACCCAGTAATATTCCTACCCAGTAATATTCCTTAATATGTATTTTATAGCCTGGTCAATTTAAACACATAAGTGTTAAACTAAGAAAAATGGAGGGGAAAGAAGCAATTAGTACATATAATGCCACTGATGAAATAATGAAGATTTGGGGGTTTATGGCAACAAATGAATCAATTTTTAATTGTCATGGAAGAAATAATGCAGTCTATCAAAATCCAAACTATGTAGGGTATGCACAATGAAGGTTATAGTTTATACAGTAGAACTGTGCATTGGCAGGCAGATGGCCTTTTTTCCTTTGCAGTATGTACACACCTTGATTCATATTGAAATAAATGTACAATATGTCGCTCATTTTGAAATGATAGAACTTTTTAAATAAACAACTCAACACTTTATGATTTACTGCAGGAAGTACAAAGTTTATTGCAGATTAAAAGCCCTAGTTGAAGGATAACTTTTCATGAAATACCTTGTTCTTAAATGTAACAAATTGAAGCTTTGGAGTGAAATATGATGTAGTTAAATTAAATGCATTTTTATTCTGTTCCTTTTTAATTACAAAAATAAATACAATTATGAAGCTACTACTTACAAGATTTTCATTCACTATCGTATATAAGACTGTAACAGTTGTGAACTAAAAATTGTATTAAGTGTTGATACTATGTAGCATATAAAAAGTTGGAGTTAATGATCAGAAATTAGGTAGAACTTTGGATTTATTATTAGCATTTTAATAAAGGTGATATTGGCATTTTAGCATGGCATTCCATGCCTCCTTTTGAAATTAAAGAAACCATGTTTTTCCTTTGTGCCAAAGCCATTTCCTTTGATGTGCAAACACTAGCCCTTTGGGGACTGCTTATCACGCATTAGAGCTGGATTCTGAAGTCCTTGAGTGTTGCAGGTGTCAAAGCAACAAATCTGTGAGGGAAAGGAGGAGGTGCATCATATTTTAAGATGTCTATCTTTTTTGATGTCTGATCAATATCTTTCACTGTTTGATTGTTTTCTGACATAACACATATATAGAATGTATCTATGATTTGTTTCCGGCTCCCTACATAAAAACTTGGCACCGCCTTTTGCTTTACCTAATGTACTTATGGTTGATATTGTTGGGAGGTATGATGAAAAAGCCACTTTGCAACAATATTGGATATTTTTCAAATTTAGGGACTTAGTTGTTTCCAGTTTCATGTCAACTTGGGTGCCTGAGTTTGATGGGCAACTATTTAAGTGTTCATCTAAGACTGCAGCAGGGCACCCTTCATGGATCATGTCAGTCATGGAACATGTGACAGCTGGCAAAGAGTGACTTCATCCCTACATCTTCAAATAAGGGGGACAACTGAACAGCCAGGTGATAAACACTAGCTGGTAGTCCTTGGGAGAGAACACAAAATGGGACAGAGGAAGAATGTACTGTTGGAGAGTCCATTCACTGGATGGAGTTCACCATCCAGTTGTGGGCCAGGGAAATCTATCAGTCCAGTAGGAAATGATTATACTATGCTATACTATGATTATACTATACTAGGGAAGTGGACAAGCTATACTGGGTTTCTTTCATGAGAAGAAAGCAGCCAAAGTGAGACTTCTTTGACTTAAGGCTACTGTCGGCAGTCCAAGTGCAAAATGAGCAGAACCATTCCTGTCAGATGGACTTTGGATTCTGTGGGCTGAGTGACATGTCACCCAGATATAGTTTTTAAAAAATAATGCCCTCCATCACTCCCCTTGATGTGCCACCCCTGTCCTTCTGAAGAGATAAAGATTACCTGATTTCTGTCTCATGTCCACCAAGTATGGGCCAACAGGAGCAGAGTGGAAGTGAAGACCCACAATCATGTGGCTACTCCCCCTGTAGATCCTTCACACTATAGTGAAAGAACATTTATCAGCTCTGATAGTTCAGATCACATATTTGAGAGGGAGCATATGGACATTATTTTGAGAAAAGCAAATAGACTGCAAACTCTGGAATACAAAAACAACATGAAAAACTAGCACAATTGAAAGCATCCGACACCCACCACAGGAGCAGCTGGACTTTTCTCTGTCAGAATTATTGCAAGCTTATTTAGAAAAATTCCAGCAGGCTTAGGATTCTGGAAACTTTCCAGTTCAAATTGGAATGAGTAAGAAACAAGCTATTTCTTTAAATAGAAACTAGCAGTCATTTTTTGGTAAACAAAATTGGCCAGAATGGGAAACTTCAATTGTTGTCAACTAAAACTTTTGAAAGTTTTTGGTGGAAAAGGAAGATAAATCAAATTAAATCAAATTGTTTATACTTGCTGGGACAAAGGAGGAAGTTACTTATTTTTCTTTTGCCTTTTACATTTTTCTCTTCTTTTTCTTTTTCTTTGCACTTTTTATTTTTTCTAATATGTATTAATTTTATCTGTATAATGTAATTGTTAATACATATTATTAAAAAAGACTTATCCAATTGTTTTATTTTTAATAATTAATTAAAAATTTGTACAGAATAAAAACAATGCATTTTTTAAAAAAAGGAAAAGTGCACAAGTTAAATATGATATAAATAAGAAAGAAATAGAAAAGACAGAATAGAGAGAGTAAAGGAAAAAAGATATAACGTATCTTCCGTTCTTCACAGCAGTTATAAATGCATTTATATTTTTCAAAGTTGTGTCTTAAATACTAATTATAATATAATAATTATATGATATTATTATATTATTTTGGTTCATCCCACAGTCAGCCAGATGTTCGGAATGAATTTGGCATTTTAGTCTGCCTATCAAGTCCTTCCCAAGAGTATGTTATTACAATTATAATAATTATAATAGGCATATGGTCTAAATATCTCAATATATTCTATACCATACCATAAGAACCATACCATTGGATCCTGTGGGCTAAGGGACATGTCAATCAGCAATGGTACTAGGCTAGGAACTCTCATGCAGCATATTATTTGAGTAATTGTTGGCTTTTGGTGCTCTGGAAGGACCTTATTTCAAATAGGATGTTTTTTACTTTGTGATGTATTTCTTATAGGAATTTGGGGACTTGTTACAAAATGTTTAACATTTTACAGCAGTATTATATTGAATTATTTCTGTTTGTATCAAATAGCAATTATTCTGCTTCTTGCAATAAACCTTGGCAACAAATTACAGGCTTTGGGCATTGAATGGATTTCGTAATTAATGCACATTTGAGTTAAGAAATCACAGTAACACATAGCATGGTGACTTTTATAGAATACTGTAACACACTTGCTGCCATTGGACAATTATTTAGGTCTCCTATGATTTCAAAATTTATTTGAAAAGTAATTAAAATGCATCTATTTTTCTCTTGGCTTTATAGATCATGTTTTGCACTTTGAATACACATAAAATTGATATGAACAAGCTTTTGGGTGTACAAATTGGTCTTGAAGACTTTATATTTGCTCATGTCAAAGGAATAAAAAAAGAAGTGGAGGTTTTCAAAGCAGAAGATTCACTTGGACTTACCATTACTGATAATGGAAATGGATGTGCCTTCATAAAGGTAAGTTGGGGATGAAGTGAATACAGGTAGTCCTCAACCTATGACCACAATTGAGCCCAAAATTTAGGTTGCTAAGTGAGAAGTTTGTTAAGTGAGTTTTGCCCCATTTTACAACTTTTCTTGCCACATTTGTTAAGTGAACCACTGCAGTTGTTAAGTTAGTAACATTGTTAAGTGAATCTGGCTTTCCCATTGACTTTGCTTGTCAGAAATTTGCAAAAGGGGATCACATGACCCCTTGACACTGCAACCGTAATAAATATGAACCAGTTGTCATGCATCCAAATGTAATTCACATGACCATGGGAAATGCTGCAGTGGTTATAAGTGTGAAAAATGGTCATGTCAGTTTTTTCAGTGCCATTGTTACTTTGAATGGTCACTAAACGAACTGTTGTAAGACGAGGACTACCTGTATGAGAAACATGAACAGAATATCAATTTATTTCATTAATTTATGGTGATAGCATTGAAACTGTGTTGAATAACTCCTAAAGCGAATGGCTTGAAAGTCTAATACTGATATTATTTCTTGAGTGAATACTTACAGAAGAAGGAATACCTGACAGAACCATTTCTTTTTAAAAATGGAACATTTCATTTATGAAAGACACTTTAGCATATGACAAACCATATGTCTGTATGCTGTATTTTGTATTCAATTGATCCTTATTCTATCATGATCATTTTTAATTGTCCTTAAAATACAGTGATCATGGAGACATTATGCACATCTACATAGACTAGCCCATAATTTCAGCAAAAACATATGTTATATTACTCAGAGGGGAGATGTGAAAGACAACATACTTTCTTTTTCTACTATTTGTTCTGGAAAAGTCTGTCATTTCTCCTGTCAGTTATATTTTCCTGTCAAACAGTTTTTCCTCTGAGCAAGTTCTTCCCCATCCTGGTCACCTTCCTTTGGATAGAAGCCAAGAGAGGGAAGTTGATAAGGGCTGGAGAGTGGAAAAATCTCCCTGTCAATCACATATTTGCCAGCTTTATAGATTAATACTGAATCTTTTTTTAAAAATTTCTCATTTTTTTCTAATATTATACAATTTGATCAGATATAGTGCATGTGTATTTGTAGATCAGAAAAACAAAACAGAATGAATTAACTCCTTATTCCAGAATTTTGGGTTTGGTAAGATTTAGATGATTACAACCTCCCTATGGCCATTTTTATCTTTGAGGAGGAAATGAAAATTAGATTATATTCTCTGATCCTCAGAAGTAACTTACATAGAGTCAAAGGAAATTGCTAACATTCATCGTAAAAGATACAATTTAAAAAAAAATCAAAATATTGAAAATGGAGGCAAATCAGTATTCCTTTTCTAAAATTGTCAAATGTCGAGGAACTGAAGGCAAGGTCTTCACATAAGATCTTGATGAGTGCTGTACATTTATTATTATAGCCGTTTGAAATTATGGAATATGGATTGTTACATATAAATTCTGAACTGTCTTGTATGTTTTGCAGATGTTAACTATATAACTATATGTTTCATCATTGGGTTTTTCTTGCCTTTCTTTCTAATGATACTCCCAAATCTTCTGAAAATTTCTTGAAGACACTATTATCTTAATTTCCTGAATATATAAAGAGAATGAAAATATCTTCTCTTGCCTATCTCTCATTGGATTTTGATAAATGGATCTTGGCTAAAAATGTGAGAATGTTCATGTTCATATTTGTAGTTCATAATTTTCCTGAACCAGACTATTCATCATTCATCATAATATATGTAATATATGTAAAATTGTTTTTGTCTGCAGAGAATTAAAACAGGAAGTCTTATTGACCAAATAAAAGTGATATGTGTTGGTGACCACATAGAATCCATAAATGGAAAAAACGTAGCAGGCTATCGTCATTATGAAATTGCTAAAAATTTAAAGGACTTGAAGAAGGGTCAGACATTTACATTAAAACTGATAGAACCTATGAAATCATTTGGTGAGTGGAATATATCCACCAAAACATTATACTTGTACTGATAATCATATTGCATAGAGAATAGAGAGAATAGAGTAAAACTATTCTCAATGATCATCACAATTAAGGTATTTAATAATAAGGTTTAAATATGTCTTTCCATACCTTAAACTCTATTACACTAATTATTATGCAGACAATTCCATACGAAGCTCAAAAACTTTATTTCATTCTGGCACATACAAAAAGGGTTATCAAGCCCATGGTTCAAGGGATGTATCAAATTTTAATTTTGTTGGGCAGCCTGATTTAAAATAAAGACAGGAATTAAACGAAGTGTTGAAAGCCATATGCTTTCAAATTTATCTCGTTTCAGATGTATTAGGGCCCTCTTGGTAATGGTTTTTCAGATCTGCAAATCTACTTCAATCAATCCACACTAGGTATATCTTTACTGCAGTGGTGGGTTTCAAATTTTTTTACTACTGGTTCTGTGGGTGTGGCTTGGTGGGCGTGGCAGGGGAAGGATACTGTAAAATCTCCATTCCCACCTCACTCCAGGGGAAGGATACTGTAAAATCTCCATTCCCTCCCCAATCCAGGGGAAGGTTACTGCAAAATCTCCATTTCCTCCCAATCAGCTGGGACTAGGGAGGCAGAGAATAGTTGGGGCAGGGGCCGGTCAGAATTTTTACTATCGGTTCTCCAAACTACTCAAAATTTCCACTACTGGTTCTCCAGAACTGGTCAGAACCTGCTGAAACCCACCTCTGCTTTACTGCCCTTTAAGGAGAATTGAAAGATTCACTGTTTACCTTTTCTTGTAATTTAGTTAATATTAAATTACACAGCCATACTGGATCTGAGTTGCTGAAACTTCAAAATTTCAAATATATTCAAAGTAAATATATAAATATACTTTAGACAATTTGGAAAATGAGATTCTTACTTTTGAATGGAGCAGCATCTAATTTTTTCAGGAAATACAGGTATTTCTTTGCTATGACAATTCTTTTGTTGTCTAAGCATTGCTGGATGAGAATTATAGTGATGTTTAGTTAATTGGGGAGTCTTACATCTGGAAGCACATCTTACATTTTGTGGAAGCACAAAATTAAGAGGAGAGGTCAACAAGAATTGCAGCTGTATCTCCAGTAGTTTACCTTTGCCAACTAATTTTTTTGGGTATATTTTCAAGCCCAAAGCTATATAGTATGATGAAATAGCACATTGAAATTAAGTTGCTATTCACTAACAACAGGTGTGATGAAATAATACGCATTGGACTTACTGAGTCTTTGATGACCTTGAAAAGAGTATTGAGATTGAATCAGATAATAGGACAGTTCAGAACGAAACAAATTATTTTAAAGCAGTTATGAGTGAGATAGACAAATTGATTAATAAAATGGTTTTTATAACCACTTGGTTGGCAAAATGTTTTTATCTTAAAATTACTGTATACTAGTAATTGTTGATTGAAACATAAACTTTCCAGTCTACCCATTTATAAAATGTGTGGGTCTTGGCCCTATGAAAAATGTCTTAATGATTCTGCTAAAGTAATCTTCAGATTAAATCCAGTTCTGAGTTGAATTAATAGATTGCCAAAGTTCATCCTATGAACCCTAAATTTGGGTTTGATGTTGTTCATCTTGAAAAGAAGAATAACTATATTTGGTGTTGAATTGGAATGAGGGAAACATATATCTACTGCAGAAATTATCGAGCCAAGGTCAAAAAGTGGAAATTTTGCAGAGGAGAAAATCTGCCGAGGAAGAGAGACTCTTCGACTAAGAGCCAAAGGTTCTGCTACAGTAGAAGAAATGGTGAGTTTTTAATTAATCTTTGTCCCGAAAACAGATTTTTGTTTTGTTTGGATGAAGCGCTTAAACTATAGCTTTAACCAATATTCCCTTCACCCTGGTGCATTTGGCATCTGCCTCATTTCTTCCGTTCCCACTCTGCCATATTAAGCTGTTGCTGCTCCTACTGTGCCATCTGTACCATTTCCAGCAATGAAAGTTGCATAGCAATTTTCCTTAAAACATTGATTTCAGGTTGAGATTTGGCTAAAAATAATGGTGTAAAAAGTGCAAGCTTAAAGCAAAAAGTAAAAAGAAGAGGAAAGGAGACAGGAATTTATTCACAGATAAAAAATTTCTTGCAAGGATTTATATTCCTTGCAAACAGCTAGTCATTTGCATTATTTTAGAGAGTAGTTGAGGCCACTTGGAGGTTTATCTGTATCCTCGGGGTCACCTGAGTAGTGCAAATGGGTGTGAAGCTTTCTTGGAACTTCTGAAAGGACTGTGTTGTCATTGCATATAAATCTTTCCATTCCCCACCATCCAGTGAGAACTGAAGAACCTTCTTGGATGAGAAGCAAAACGTCTTGAAACAAAAACAAAGTCCAGTTGTCTCTTGAAAAGGCACCTTTGGGACAACCATGACTGGATTGTAGGAGCAATCCTACATGCTCTGAAACACTTTTTTGTCTTCACACATTAAACCCTTGTATGTGGGGTGCCACAGGGGTCGCTCCTCTCGCCCCTTCTGTTCAACATTTATGTGAAGCTGCTGGGTGAGATCATCTGTGAGATCATCCATGGTTTCAGGGTGAAGTACCATCAGTACGCTGATGACACTCAGTTGTACATCTCCACCCCGGATCACCGCAATGATGCCCTTGAAGTGATGTCCCGGTGCCTGGAGGCTGTATGGATCTGGATGGGGAGAAACAGACTCAGGCTCAACCCATCCAAGACGGAGTGGCTGTGGTTTCCGACGTCCCGATATAGTCAGTTGGTGCCATCACTGACTTTTGAGGGCGAGTCGCTGGCCCTCACGGAGAGGGCTTGCAACTTGGGTGTCCTCCTGGACTCACGGCTGTCTTTAGAAGAACACGTGACAGCTGTGGCCGGGAGGACTTTTTATCAGGTTTGCCTGATTCGCCAGTTGCGTCCCTTTCTGGATGGGCACTCGTTAAGTATGGTCACTCATGCCCTCGTCACTTCCCGCCTGGACTACTATAACGCTCTCTACATGGGGCTCCCCTTGAGGTGCACCCGGAGGCTCCAGCTGATCCAGAATGCGGCCGCACGGGTGGTTATGGGAGTGACGTGGCGCTCCCATGTGACTCCCCTCCTGTGCGAGCTGCACTGGCTCCCGGTGATCTTCCGGGTGCGCTTCAAGGTTTTGGTTACCACCTTTAGAGCGCTCCATGGCTTAGGACCGGGATATCTACGAGACCGCCTTCTGCCACCAGTAGCCTCTCACCGACCAGTACGCTCCCATAGAGAGGGGCTTCTCAGGGTGCTGTTGGTCAAACAATGTCGACTGGCAGCCCCCAGGGGGAGAGCCTTCTCTGTGGGGGCACCTGCTATCTGGAACGAGCTCTCCCCGGAGATACGGAGGATCCCGGATCTGCGCACTTTTCGCTGTGCCCTCAAAACATTTTTATTCCAGCAGGCTGGCCTGGCCTAACTTCCCTTTTAAATTGCTTTTTAAATTTGTCTTATAAATTGGGGTGTTTTAAATTTGTTTTGGACCAAAGTATTTAATGTATTTTAAATGGCTTTTTAACGTTTGTACTATGTGTATTTTATCTTTTGGCTGTTCACTGCCCTGAGTCCTTCGGGATTAGGGCGGTATATTAATTAATTAATTAATTAATTAAATAAATAAATAAATAAATAAATAAAACACTGCAAAGCTCTAACAAACACAAAAGGCTCTGAAGAAGTATTAGTCTCATCGCATTTTATGATTGAGTTTGCAACGAGGCTTGCTGTCACATTTGACTTCCTTAGTTCAGCTTGATTGTTCAGTAGGCAATCATATAATTATTGTTCAATAATTTTTGTTATTGAAATTCCTCATCTCATTATAGGATATTAAATTCTGCACCAGAGAAGTCTGGATTCTGTATTTCATTTATTTTTAGTTATTTCTTTAATCAAATGTCAAGGCCTTCTGGCTATGGGCAGTTTACAGATTTTAAAAATCCATGATAAAAGAAACACAAAGAGCTGACTGGAGAGCAAGACACCAATCATAAATCATCCAAAAGGGAAGTGGGGCATCACAAACACCCTGTCCCCAACACTTGGGAATTGGAATAAATTAAATATATATATATATATATATATGTTTATATATTTTAAAATATATATATATATATATATTTTATATATATATATATATATATTTGTTCCAGAACAAAACGCTTAGCTGACGAACAACACCTAAAAACCAAACTACACACCCTCACTAACGTACTAACATCCAATGGATTCCAAAGAAATAAGATCACCAACCTAATCCAAAAAGAAACCCCCACTAAAATCCAAGACACAGAACAAGAAAACGGCAAAGCCCTCCTCCCATACATAAAAGGCACCACAGACAGAATAAGCAAAATCCTCCACAAACATAACATCAAGACAGCATTCTGCACAAACCAAAAAATATCCACCATCCTAAGGAACCCCAAAGACAAAATTGAGTTAGAAAATCAAGGAGTATATGAAATCCCATGCACCGCCTGCCCCACCACATACATCGGACAAACCAACAGACGAATAAGTGCACGCATAGAAGAACACAAGAATTCAGTCAGAAAAGAAGAACCAACTTCTTCCCTGGTCCAACACCTTAAAGCCACAGGACATGATATTGACTTTAAAAAGACCAGAACTATCACCAAAACTGAACACTTTAACAACAGAATAATCAGAGAAGCCATCGAGATAGAAAAACGCCCACACAGCATGAACAAACGAGACGATACCTCCCGCCTACCAGCCATTTGGAAACCCGCCCTTATTGACAAACGGGTCCCTAACACGACAAATGACACCAGACCCACACTCACGAGAGCCACACAGGATGTCACCACCACACATCCACGCAGAAAGCAGACTCAAACCCACACTGATAATGAGCCACGACCAAGGACCAGAAGCCAGACTGCAGCTGCATCATTAGCCACTTTAAACCTCTCCAATCCATACATGAAGCAGACTGACACCCACCATGAAGAGCTCGCACGGCCACAAACACGAAGCCAAACAACAACAACGCAGCTCACCAGCTCAAATCCCCCTGCAACTCAGACTAAGCTGAGCACAACCAAGCCCCCACCCAAACAGAACACACCCCCAGCCAATCAGAGCACAACCAACCCCCCATCCAATCAGAGCACAGCCGAGCCCCTAACCAATCAGAACACACCTCCACCCAATCAGAACACAGCCAAGTTCCCACCCAATCAGCTCACACCCCCACTAGCAGTTAAAAGGAAGAGACAGCTGCGATCTCACATTGCTCCTGGAAGCACGAAGCCGAGAACACCAGCCTGAAGATGACGAATGAGACTTCGTCGAAACGTCGCCAAGACACTTCCAATTTTACGTGGGAGAAGACCCGAATAACCAAAGACCTATATATATATATATATATATATATATATATATATATATATATATATATATATATATATATATATGTAATTAGCTTAGTGTAATGTTTTCCAACTTGGGCCACATCGAGGTGTGTGGATTTCAGCTCCCAGAATTCCCCAGCCAGCATGACCGTTTATTAAGAATTTTTGGAACTGATGTTTATGTATCTTAAAATTGCCCATGTTGAGAAAAACTGATTTAGTAATAATTAGTTTGGAATCAATATTGATATGATTGCATTGCAAGATACTGACAATTTTCACTTAATTTTTAAATATTATAATTAATCTGTTTTGCATTACTCATTGCATGGTTTATATTTGTTTCTTCCTTTTGGTAAAGCTTTCAGATGTTGAAGAAAAGGCTACCAAAAAAGTGGATGATCTTCTGGAAATGTACATGGGAATAAGAGATCTTGAACTAGGTCAGTATTTAGGTAACAAACCTTCATTTCTAGTTCTTCTGTGGCTGCCAGAATTTCAATATAGACATATTCTGAATGTGATACTGTATAAAATATTGTTTCTTACTTTTTTTGCTAGCCAAAACAGTGTGGTAGGCCTGTGGAACTATGATACATATCTATAGCTTTAATTTGAATTTAAAATATTTTGTATTATGACAAATGATTTAACATATTATAGTTTCCAAACTATTAAGATGTGATAGATACCCACAACATATTAATAGTTTGGGAATTCTGTTAAATCATTTGATACCCACTTACACATATAAAATATGACAACAGGATTCCAATATTTTCTCACAGTGCTGTTTCTAAAACAAAAGAAACCATATTCTTAACAATTGATGATAAGGATTGAATCCTTCCAAGCCAGCAAGGATGATTATGAAATGAAAAAAAATTGTTTCATGAAGAGTTTAGATTGCTGTATCTGACCTCATATGCGCAAAATAGTGTTGTACAATATTGAAACTTGCACCCATTATCTATTTATGTCAGCCCGATATATTAGGATCCACATTATACTACTTAGAGTAGTAAAGCACAGATCTTAATATATCAGACTGCATGGTTGACTAGAAAGGTTGATTGCTATGATTGGCTTTAGAAGCATAAACTCCTGTTTAGCGATGTGTTCGGCTATTAAGGCAATTGTGTGTATATCTACTTGGAAATAAGCCTCATTCATTTTAATGGAGCTTCATTTCAAACAAATGGTTATGAACCGTAGGCATACATTCCCCTCTCAATAACCTGAATTCTATTGGCAATTTGAAGCGTATATGTTGCCTGTCATTAAACATTAAGATTAAATTCTGTCTCTTCCTTTTTTCTTTTTCTTTTTTAATCTCTGTGTGTATGTATATGATTGTAATTCTGAAGATCAATATCTTGCCACAGGGCAATCATACACCAATTACTCAATGTATTTTGTTGTATATCTGTGCAATCATCTCTGCACAGATTAGGCATATAAATTAAAGCAACAAAATCATAGTGTTTGTTATAATTAAGAATCTTTAACAATTATAAGTAAATTCTCTCTGTGTGTAAAGCATCAGCCATAATTGTGAGTAGATTTTTATTTGGAGTAATTATAGATACCTGTTTTATGAAATATGTATTTAATTTAAAAAGCCTAATATGTAATAGGAATTTGTAGTATTTTCCAGTAGTTCTTCTTAACAGCCATTAGAGGCCAGTATCTGATTGTTCCATATTGGTGTACTGTAATACTGACAATAATATTTTTTGTTAAAACAATCAGAGAATTTCACAATGTGATGAGAAAGGGCATGATAATAATAATAAAAATTATAATAAAGACAATGGTGATAATTAATACTTCACTGTTGTTAATAAATGACTTTGATTAGAAAATCTTACTACAGTGTTTAGGTTTTCAGTTCCAATAACATTTACAGTGGGGTTCACCTTTTGGTGTCAAAGACATTTGCTTCTAAGAAAACTCTTTAAGTGTTATTAGAATATAAAATATACCATTATATTTCTGAAAGTTAAGTTAAATTAAAACAAAGTTAATCTTTCTTCTGTCTCCCTTTCCCTTTGACTCCATTATAACATGCAATGGGCAAACAGTCCTTATTCAAAAAGCAAAGCTCCAGAAAGGCCCCAGTTCTCCAGTAGGAGGTTTATGGGTATTGTGAGGACTGCAAAAATGAAGAAGACTCCTTTAATATTGCTGTTCCTCTTGTTTCTCTTGTCTCTTGTTATAGGAGTAATCCTGTAAATTAGATAACACTAAGTATAATGATATTCATTATATTCAAGCTGTGATTGAAAGAGAATCTGAATTTGGTTCTTGAAGAACCAAACAGAAGACACTGCCAAGTGCCAACCACACAATTTTAGCCCTACTCTGGTGGTCTCTTCTGCAAGGAAGATGATAGACCTACAGCAGAAAACAAATTCGCACTTGTGTTCTCAAGTTTTGTTATCCTCCAACTGAAATGGATGGTGATATTTGTCCTAAGTGGGGCTGAATTTTTAATCCTTGAGAAAATAAGAATTCCTTAGAGGATTAGCTGCCCTGGCCTTAAATACATTCTACAGATATTTTTTTAAATTAAACTTTCCTTTTCTAATTAATTAAGGAAGTTTACAAATGTTTTGTTTTTTAAATTACATTTTTTAAATAAAATGCAATTATTCCAAGTTTGTTCATATAAAGTTTAATTACTACAATTCATCTTGATGTGCCTACAAAAATAATAGATAATTTTTCCCTCCTCCTTCTCTGTCTTGATTTAGCTGCAACTATGGTAGAAGCCGGAAAAGGCAAGAACAATCCAGATGAATTTGCTGTAGCTCTTGATGAAGCTTTGGGAGATTTTGCATTTCCAGATGAATTTGTCTTTGATGTATGGGAAGCCATAGGTGATACTTGGAAAGGGTGATTTTAATGAGAGGCATTAATTGTATTAGAGTACTGTGACAGCTGTGTGGACGCATCATGGCACGGGGTATGATCCAAGTATTTTAAAAAGACCTATTTAAAATTTATAAACTTGACCAAATTACATGAATGTAGGACTGTATCTATACAAAGCTTTTAGCCCGATATTGCAGTTAATTTAACATACTCACTTGGAATCTTTGCTGAACAAAATTCAAGTACTTTCTCTGTGTATGTACATAAATACCTGCCAGTTGCCAAGCACCCATATTTTGATCATGTGACCATGGGAATAATGCAATGGTCATAAGTGTGAAAAATGGCCATAAGTAATTTTTTTCAGTATTGTTGTAACTTCGGATGGTCACAAAAAAAATGGTTGTAAGTCAAGGACTACCTGTACAGACATACAAAATGACTAATCAGCTTCATGGAATAAAATGTATTTTTTTCATTGTTTTAAATTTGGATTAATAGCATCAAAGAGAGGTTAAAGTATGTCAAATGTCAGAGAAGTGAACAGAATTTTGTACTGAAGTTCACAAAGCCTGCTGAGTGTCTGGGTGTGAGTTAGGTGCCCATATAAATTTATCAAACAAAGTCTCTCAATCTTAGACAGATGGCAATGACAAAACACTTTCAAAAACCCTTGCCAAAAAACCTGCATGGAGTTGTCCAGACATTTACCAGGATCAAAAGATATCTTGAAGACATCAAAAATCAAAACATATCAAACAAAATAATTTCACCTATGATTTACTGCTTTAAACTATGAACCAGTTCCAACATTCCATGCAACTTCTGCATTTATCAAGAAAACATAGAGATAATGCTGAGATTTCTAGTGGACTTTCCTATATAAATGTAGTTTTTGTGTGAATTTGA
Organism: Arizona elegans; assembly: GCA_022577455.1. Lineage (NCBI taxonomy): Eukaryota > Metazoa > Chordata > Lepidosauria > Squamata > Colubridae > Arizona > Arizona elegans. The sequence goes on along the minus strand of JAKOOJ010000002.1, from coordinate 131,886,635 downwards.
CCTTACTAAAGTTGGAATCTCTAATGTAATAGAACAATGTCTTTTTTGTAATCGTACAACATCAGAAATAGGGATGGATACTTATTAAAGCTAATTTCGAAGTTATCCTCAAGAAAATTATTTTTCTTTCTCCTGTTCTTGTCCTAAGTGGTTGCCAAATGTATTTACAGAAGAACTTAATGGCAAGATCACTGAAATGTTACCTTTCGGTAGATCTGATATAACGTAAAATTAGGATATTATTTTAATCATTTTGCTTTAAACTATGGTTGTTGGAATTGACATTGATATAGAACACCTATTTAAATGAGAATTCTTTTAATTTGAATTCTTGTCTCTTTCACTCATATTTCTCTGATTTAGATAGATACCACACACACAGATGACACTTTGTTCTGTATTATACTATTAAATTCTTACACACTCTTAAAATAAAATACTTAATTTTTTCATTCTGATTCTAATTCAATTATCAATCAAGTAGTTTTGATTGTGCTTTTCAAAAAGCGTAAAAAACCTTTTTTCCAGGGTTGGTTTGAAAGAAGTTACAAATGTTGAGCTGAGTCTCACAAAAGTGAAGCTTGTTTCACAACCCACCAAATACCGTATGTCATTACAGTAAAATACTTTGAACATACTTGTACTACATTTTTACAAATTTCTTTATACCTGAATGTTAAGTAAATAAAATATTTTCTCAAAAATGTTAGGTTTCATTTCTTGGTTTGAGGAATAACTTTGTAATAATTTCAGATTAATTCTATATCTATATCTATCATCTATCGCTCTCTCTTTCAACCAAAATGGGCATTATTAAATGAAAGATGAAAAGTAATTTGCTATCTAGAATGAGTCTTAAAAGGCCCACTTTGCTGTTCACTGTGTATTGTGAATATTTTTTTATTACTGAAACTGCTGATGTACAACCTACAAAACACACCAAACCCAAACAGCTGTCATATAGCTTATCTTCCACAAACCTTCCCTTCCCCCAAGTCTGGCAACAGATTTTAAAAAAAAGAATGACATACTTATAGGTTAAGCATAAAGGATAATATTTCAACTGTGTCATTAGGACTATGGAAATTGGGTGATTCCCATAACCGCATACCACAATGCAGTTGAGCCAGGAGGTGTTTACATAGAATTTATTTCATTTATTTCATTTTTTTTATTTGATTTATATAAATATTTTTTTTATTTATATTTATATTTTAATGTGCCTTAAAAAGAGAAGCCTATTCTTCTCACACTTGGGTTAGTGAGAAGATGCCCTAGAAGTCCCTGGTGGTAGTGATAACCTTTCATCCTATGGGCTATGTCATTTAATACTTAGAAATGAAGAAAAAAAGTTGCCTTGATTCTAAGTAACTGTGCATCCAGGTGGAATTCGTAAAATACAAAGAAAATAGAATTTAAGCTACAGAAGCATATCCATGCACCAATTGAACCCAAGTGCCACATACAGTGGTACTTTAGTACTCAACATTAATTGGTTTCAGGAGGTACAATAAGTACCAAAAATGATGAGTACCAAACAATTTTTTCCCATAAGGAATAACAAGGCAGCCAACACCAACAAGTTCTAGCTTATGCAATACATTCCAGGACAACATTTTCACATCAAAATGTGTTGAGTACCAAAAGTGAAGAGTTTTAAAGCAAAAGAATCACGGTATTGTGATGGTTTTATTCTTTGGATATTGATGGTCCATAGTATAATTTATTACATTATACAAGATTTTTGAGCCATGCAGCACTTTAGATTTAATTCTAAAAGAGTGCTTCAGACTGCTAGGTTTTGAATTTGTTTTAAGAATTTGTTAACCTATGATCACTTTCTTTCAGTTCTTATCATACAGGTATGTATGTGCAAAGCACATGCAATCATATTTTTCTGTGGCACTTTAACTACATGTGTGGCCTTAAGCTCCAAAAATCCTCCAGGCAGGCCTGCTATAAAGTTAGTTTCTCTCTTTAAACTCTTTCTGTAATCATTGCTCGCACGTAATATTGACAATATTTCAGCCTCTGATAGTTTTTTACGTTCTATTTTGTTATATTATATTACTGTATTAATGTTTATAAACTTATTTTGTTTTTGTTCTCTGGAGCGCTTTTCATCCTTCAAGGAAGAAAAAGCAGCCAAGCAATCAAGAAAGTGGGAAGTAATAAGTAAATAAAAAGGTTAACCATATTTGTCTCTTGCAATAAAAACCCTTAGGAGTCTTGTTATATACACAATGTAATCTTTTTCTAGTATAATGAGTCCTGGCCATTAATAAATGTGCTGAAATGGATGTTCTGTATGGGGTAATATTTCAAATAATCTTTTGAAACTGATTTTAGAGAATAGCACTTTTATATTGTTTTTCTTCTAAAGTGTTGAGGAAGATATTTTATACTTTCTCTATCTCTAGGAATATTTACAAAACATTGTAAAATCTCTAGGTCATAACAGTACATATAAAAAAGTGAACATAATAATTATGCTTTTGATCAGTAAGGGAAAATAGTTTGATAAGCTAAAATAGTATGCATATAGGAGAAATCCAGTGTCTATTAAACTTTTGCTTATGGGTCAGAATTACTTATTTTGTATTTTTTTTTTTTTTTAGTATATCTATATAATGCCTTCCATCTGTTCTAGCAGCCAAAATGACATACACAGAAAACAAAATGGCTCATGGGCAAAAGCTTAATAGACTTTTTAATAAAGCAGTGAGTGGTACATAAACTTGCAAGAAGGAGATAGAAGGCAACAGCGCCCCCCCTTTTTTTTCAAACTATGGAAAATGCAAGAGAAGATCATAAGGGTGTAATAAATGAAAAAGATAACTCCAAGGTATAAAAGCAGAACAAAATTAAACCTTTAGAAGTGGAAAAATAATTCTGCCAAATGTATCCAGGAATTGCAAATTAGTAGCAGAACTGGATAAAATGAAGGAAGGAAGACCAAACCAGCTGGCAATATCCAACCTAGTGGCTGCCTGCCAAGAGTTTATTATTTACAAAGAGGAGAGATAACTTCTCTCCACTTCTGATACATCAAAGGAAAGCAGCTTAATAATTACAATCAAGTCCAGAGATAATTCAGTCTTAAAGCAAAAGTCCGGCAATGCAGAATGGCGTGGAAGCTTTCAGCTTTGTTCGTCACAAGGTTTGACTGGCCACCACGCTCCCTTTTATATCCTGTGGGGTGTGATCCAGTGACTCAGCCTAAACTCGGGCACTCCCTTTCTTCTGTTGCGCGCGCTTATCTCTGCGATGCTGACGTGGGTCCAGCCAAGACTCATTACCCTCATCACTGTCCATCTGTGGCTGCGTGGACGTGCTTGGCCCTGGCCCTATCTCTTGCCGTTCGGCGGACACCGAAGGCATTGCCAGAGAGGAGGATCCTGTAGAGGGAGGCCTTGCCAACTCTTCCCTTTCACTCTCGGAGTCCTCTCCTGACGATGACACAGGCTCCGGTAATGGAGCCACAACACATTGTACCTTTAAAATAGCTTATAATCACTGAAATATTTAAAAGGAAAATGCTTTCAGTAAACCTAAAGTGGGAGAAAGATAAAAGAAATCATGAAGTTGTTCTGGTCAATTTAAGTCACAGGCTTATTGTTTTGCAGTAATAGTATGGAAGTGACTTCTCTGAATAGGTTTCCTAGTTTATAGTTTAGTTATAGGGTTCTTCCAGGGGTGGTTTCTACTTACCTTTACTACCGGTTCACATCATGCCCACGCGCGCTTCTGCATGCGCAGATGGCCTATGATGACGTCTGGGTCAGTGGGTGGAGCCTCCCACCATTTTTACTACCGGTTCTTGTGAACCGGTCCGAAACAGGGGCAACCCACCACTGGGTTCTTCTATTTATAAACTATGTTATCCCTGAAAATTAAATACAGCTATTTGTTGGGTTTTGTATTGGTTTTGAAAATCTACTCTTCTCAGAGACATCTTAACTATAGGATCACCTTTCTTTTCAATAAATGTGTCCATTTTGCAAAAAAAAAGTGAACAACTATATAATAAATTCTGACTGCTAATCTGAAAATATATTGATAGTATTTACGTAGGTTACTCAATAGTGTTGTTCTGTGAGCAGTTTACAAAGCAAGGGCAAAAATTAAAATCAACAGCAAACCACAACAAAACACAGCTAGAGCTTATGAGCTGGATAATGATATGACTGCCTGAATTATACCTGAAATTTTAAACTGAGTTTTCACAATCTCCAGAGAATTAAATATCTTCATCTACAGCCAATAAGATTGTAAAGACTGTTGGGAAAGGATGACCTACAATTAGGTAACCCTACTAAGAAGGCTTTCTCTCAGGTAGAGTACCTAGAGCAGGTCTCGAAACAGAATTTTAAGATTTAAAATTTAGACTGGATGGAAATGAAGATGCATTGTCCAGATAAAACAATTTTTTTATATTTTAAGTATCTAAAGATCATTTGAAAATGCAAACAAACTAGGAGAATATTTGACATATTAAATTAAGAAAACAGAAGGAAAATAAGACAATCACATAAACCTCCAGGTGGCCTTAACGACCCACTAAAAGAATGCAAATATCCAGCTGTCTGCAAGGCGTATAAATCCTTCCATTTCCCATCATCCAGTCAGAGCTGAAGAAGCTTCTTGAATGAGAAGTGAAACATCTTCAAAGCGAAAACCAGAAAGTCCAGTTGCGTCTTGAAAAAAGCACCTTTGGGACAACCATGACCTGGATGACTGAGAATCTCCATAGGCATAAGACAATAACAGCACTGAAAAAAGAGCCTAAATTGTCCCCCTTCCCCTTTTTTTTGTTTAGGATGGGAATATGTCTAACTTTGAGTGGGGTGGGCAATATGCTTAGAAAAGAGAAATATTAGAGTCCCACTGAGAGAACCTGTCATGTCAGCCAGAACCACTAAATCTAAGCACCACATTAACCACTGCAGCCCCTTGCCCACACAATGGAGGAGGAAGAAGAGTGGCTCCACACACAGCAGGAAGCCACTTCAAACTGTAATTGGTCCCAACAGCCCTGCTTCCTGCTGTTCAGCTTTCCCAACCCCTCACTTGCTAAGGGACCAGTTGTTGTCCCACTCAATAACACTTCCTTAACATAGCACTCTATGTCCTAGTACAGAACAGGTGAGGCTTTTACTTAATACACAAAAGAAACCCTGAACAAGCTTCCTTAGCTTAATATAGTTACTAGGCAATTTGGTAACACTTCTAAACAATTGTGTACTCTGCCTATCATTATATTATAAGATTTCTAAATAGTCAGAATTTATCTTTGAGGGTTTTTTTCCTCTCTCTTTGCCACCAATGTTCCAGCACCACTCCCTAAATAAGTTTCATGAATTCAGAGTCAAATAATCCCCTAAATCTCATGGTTTACAATGTGCAGATATATAATTTTGAGTTGATCATAGTGTTTAGGTATGGACTATATAAAAAAAAGAATAAAAATTCTTGTCCAGTACTTTTTTTTTATATAAGCACATTTTAAGTTTCCATGAATTCAATTTGTAAATAAAAACTTACCATTTTCTTTCTCAATAATTAATGAAGAACAGCCCTTGATGCATCATAAAACTTGGATAATAAATTGCTCATCAGTGACTCTAAGGAATATAAATGTTTGGCAACAATCTCAATCTCTTACATCATTCAAAATATAGCAGGATAAGATGTTCTGGAAGAAAGCAAAGATCAATAATTGTTTATGAACAAATCCTGATTTAATTTGGGTATTAGAAAATGCAACTGGGATTTAAAGATTTAGCCATCATGGAATTAGACAGTGCCATACAGGTTTTTGGATCCAATCAAGAATTAATGCAGGAATCCAAATCTAATCATCCTTCATCACCCAACAGGTATCTGTCTAGTGTCCACTTGAAAAGAACCAGAAAAGGGAAACTCATCACTTCCTGACTTTTTTTCCCCAACTACTCTTACTGATAGGAAGGTCTTTTTTCCTTGAACAATTATTAGGAACTTCCTGTAATCCAAACACATTATATCAAGGTCTGCTGTCTGGAACAATGGAGAATTGATCTTGACCTTCTGCTGGGTAATATTTTTCAATTATCAAATAAAAATTATTATTTGAAAAATATGACATCTACCTCAGACTACTTTTCCTGAGGCTAAACCTTTCCAATTATTACACACTCTTTTTATAAGACTTAGTTTCTAGTCCCATGATCATCTTTGTTCTCGACATTTTACATTTCATCCAATTTGATATTATGAGCATACCCTGAGCAAAAAGGCATAATTATTGGTGAACTTGATAAAAGAATGACTTTGGATCCAACTGTGTATCTGTTTAGTTATCACGCCATCCAGCCCACACTTAACTAGTTTGTCAATCTAAATGTCATATTGGTATTTTATCAAGTCCTGTATAGAAACCAAGATATATCTATAAAATTCCTCAAATATATAAATTATGCAATCAAAACCTCACAAAAATTAGTTTTGGAAGACTTGTTCTTGACAAATACACTCTGCTTTTTGATAATTATCCCATTGTTTTCAATGCTTACATATCAATTATTTAATTATCTGTTCCAGGAACTTCTTAGATATCAGTTGGCATTGTCTTGTCTATATTTCTAGGGGTTCTTTGTTTCCTGCTATTCCTTTTAAGATGGGGACTATAATATTGTAGGAAACAAGTTAGATGTTCCAGATATCAGAACAAGCAACAACTTATATAAATTACAAAGAAGCAGATTTTGATTGAATAAAATCAGACAGAATTTCATATTAATAGCTGTTCAATTATTATTGAACTATTATTGTCTTAGGAGCTGGTGGCATCTCTTCCACTTGTCATCCACTTGATACGTTGCTGTTAAGGTATTTGAAGGCTTTCCACAATTTTTTTAGAGGCCAAACATTCCTAATGCCTTTACTTGTTTCCCATATTTTTTTCTTTCCCGATCCCTTAGCCTTGGTTGGTTGCTGTACTCTAAAGACATATTCTAGTTTATCAATGCCCTTTTTAAAATGTGGTGCTCAGACCTTGACACAATATTATATGTATTATTTGACTGATACAGCATAGAGGGGAGCAATGCCTTCTATAATTCTATTGAGACAGCCTAGGATTACATTTTTTGGCAGATAGGCTGGGTGCTGGATCATATTAGTAGCTAATATTTCAGTTTATGATCCACTAACAACCCATTCCTTTTTTCAGGTATTGCTTCCCAGTATAATCTCCTCTAATCTGAAGTCCTGCTGTGCTTTTTTCTTTCTTTCTATTCAAGTGAAGGACTTTGCATCTGTTAGTGTTGAAATTATATTTTTATTGCAATTGATCTAACTTGTTTTGGTCCTCCTGCTTTTAGTTATTATCCATTTTCAAATCTGATTGTCATATTTTTAGCACTTCATCCAAATCATTTATAAATATATTGAGTAGTAGAGGGTCTAAAATAAAGCCATCCCTAGCTCTATTATATATGTTAAATTGTATCTGATTTCTTTTACTAGCATTTTAATTTCATTTTGTTTATTTCTCATACTCTGAACATTTGGAAAAGGACAATGAAGACCATTAACTTTGTGAGCCACTATTTTTTTCAATTTTTCATTAAATGATTTTATAGAACTCATTATAACAACACTTCCAGAGTGTACAACCTTTATTTGATATCCTCACTGTAGAGCTTTTATCTCCAGCCTCAGAATCCAATGCATCTTGTTATAAATTCCAATCTTCCAAATAACACAGAGTTTTGGAAGCCAGGTTGCTCCAATTAGCACTATTGCTTAGCTAATCATTCACTTTCACTTTCTGTCACATTTCATGAACTGGAAGGATAGCTCAAAACCTCATCTGAATCGATATGCTCTTGAATGCATTCCTAGATCTTAAATGTTCGTATTGATTTTTTGTAGTAATGTTTGTTCCTACATGAATGAGCAGAAGGAAATAATGATCAGTGACTTCAATAAATGTTGTAAATTGTTTTGTTACATCCCTGATCTTTGTACCTGATAAACAACAACAGAAAAGACCAAAACTGTAGACTGAACCAATTACTACGATGCCAATTATTATTCCATATTTATTGCCACCACCTAATCTGACCTTCAAGAACTATAGCATTAAGCTATTATGTACAACAAAATGTAGGCACTTGTGCATTTGTTCTTGATGGATGTACTGTCTAAGAAAATAGGTCCTTTCAAATTACTATTTCATTGTTTATCCCTAAGCAAATAAATCAAGAGAAGATGCTTGTCTTTTCTGCGAAGGCAAGACACTTTGTACCTGTTTTTGTTTTGGAAATGGGTATTACTTTTCACAGTATGAGAACCAGCTCTCAATACAAAGCTTTGAATTTTGAAAATACAAATACAGATCAGAGTGTTATATAATATTATAAACAGTTGAATTACAACTGTTATTTTTATACCTGTTTAATTATGTTTCGGTTGCTTATTTTCTTTTTTTCATTGCCAAATCACTACCTCTATTATGTCTCTGTCTCTGTCTGTCTCTGTCTGTCTCTGTCTCTCCCTATCTCTCTATGTCTCTACCTCTACCTCTCTCTCTCCATATCTCCATCTGTTTCTCTCTCTCTCTGTATCCTATCCTATCCTATCCTATCCTATCCTATCCTATCCTATCCTATCCTATCCTATCCTATCCATTCACCCACCCACCCATCCATCCATCCATCCATCCATCCATCCATCTATCTATCTATCTATCTATCTATCTATCTATCTATCTATCTATCTATCATCTTCTATCTATAGTCTATCTATCATCTCTATCTATAGTCTCTATCTCCACCTCCATCCCTATCCCTATCTCTTTGAAATTCTCTTCTGGGTCTTTCAGATGTTGCCACAAATTATTTTACTGAAATTCACTGAACTATCACAGGGTTCAAACAATGAAATATACCAACAAATTGGAATTCTACTATTAAAATTTAAAGAAAAAATGTAAGTAAGAAATACTTGTGGGTGAAATGTATTTGGTTTAAATTTCAGACAACCATTAATGTGTTAAGTGCACTTTGTTTAACCAAGAATGTTTGCTGATTTACTGCAGGCAGAAATAATGGCTGCAAAGCACTTCTCAATATTATATCAGAAAAGCCATGTTGTGAACATTGTACTTAATATGAGCAATGAACAATGAAAATAGGTCATTGTCAGATTGCTGCCACCTAAATACTTCAGTGTGAAAAATGTGGACATTTAAATATCTCCCAGGGCAAAAATACCTTTATTCCACACTGTCTGTAGGCAATCCTTTGAGATCTTCTGTGGAAAATTTAAGCTTTTTGAATTGAGACTGTGGGTAATAAAAGGGAAATTGCCCTAAACCATTAATAGCTCTTTTTATTTTACTCAATTAGTCTATGGAGATCAGAAAATGCTGAAATAAAAATTGCTCAAAATATCATTAAATCATATGATTTAATACTGTCTTCTATCATATAGGTTGCCAAGGCTAAAAAAAAAATTGGCAGTTCATGTTACTACAATGAAATTGGATTCACACAATGCACTAACCATGTTTTGTGTAATGGTATTTTTAAAGTAAACCACAATGGGAGGGTCCCTATGTAATAAAGCACCTTCTTGGTCTGTTGCAATTATTTTGTAATAATAGGTGTTCATAAAATTAAAAAGTCGTGCCAGCTCAGATACTCATAGGTTGAAAAAGCAATGCTCTATCTCCATGGCTTGGATTTTAATTGTAGGGCAACCAAGATTACAAAATGTAATCTGTAAGACCAAGGCAAGAGGGAACAAAAATTATCTAAACACAATTCTCTTAGGATGCTAGAGCCTGGCAGGGAAAAGTGAAAAAAATGAAGGAGGGGAGTCTCCACCTGTGTTTCACAACCTTGGCAACTTCCCAGAATTCTCCAGTATGCTGAACCAGGAAAAAATGTCAGAAGGAAATAGCTGAATGTCAATAAAGAATGGAAATCACTAAAAGCAGAAGCTAAAGAGATCTATTGGGCAAGGAAGCCTTCCAGAACAGATTTATCAATTCTAAACAGCTGAGCAATGAGTATTTAGTAATTTTGAAGCAACTAAAAGTCTTTTCTTTGCTGAATCCTCATCAGAGGGAATCAAACTAATATCTTTAAAGTAATAACATAACAAAGAGGTTTGCTTAATGTCAATTGACCAATAATATTGCTTAGGGAAATGGACAGCAAGCAACCATAGCACGAAAGCTCATTTTAATGCCATCCATTGAACTGGTAACTCATTCTTTTAAATAAAATTAGCTTATTATAATTTGATTTAATATTAAGATAAAACCGTTTGAATGTTTCACATGCAGGCCAACTCTCGTCTACTATGAAAAAAGATTTGCATCAGAAATTGTTGGTGGAAATAGAAAATTAAGATGAAGGAACATATGCAAGGTATACAAAGGGATTATAAATATTTTATTTACAGAGACTGCAGGGTGGAATCATTCACCACTGAGTAGATCTCCATATGTGATTTAATGCCTTGGGTTGATATTTAAAATGGACCTAGAAATATGAAAAACAACAATGGACATCTGGTTTTAGACCAAAAGGACAAGAAATTTGGCTTGAAAACTCAGCAGAAGGCAAAAATTGGTTTTCACCCTTGCCCCATGACAAACCAAACAATTCAGTTCACAAATGCCTACTTCATTGAGAACAAATTAATAATATCCAAACCATGCCATCAAATAAATTCTACAAAGTTAGCTCTGTTTGACTTCCTTCTGAAAGGGAAGAAGAAAAGCAAAATGAAATTTGTTGTATCTTCTTTTAAGATTTTCATTGGTAGGAACGTTTGTGCATATGCTGGTTCTCTGCATTGTGACATGCAATCCACACACTAGAGTTGCTTCTAAGATGAGGCTGTCCAGATGCTCACAAACATAAACAGATTTTTATAGTCTATATTTGTTTCATTAGTTGAGTTTAAATTACTCAGAATAACCTTGGATTTTAAACCCATAGCTTGCTAAGCAAGTTGTAATAATTGGTTCATATAGAAAACTCATCATATGGACTTTTCACAAATCTTGCTGGACAAAAAACAAATCCACAACATAAAGGGTTAGCATTATTATGGGAACCAACCTATGTATCTTGCAATGTGATAGGAACTAAATACTAACAGTCTGTGTTGTGACCCATGGTGGTTTAGTAGTGGTCATCTCATCTGGTCATAAGCTCTTTGTCTCCAGCAAATTAATTCAATATTGCTTAAATGGTGGAGAGAAGGGACATCCAGAACCCTTCAAATAAGTATTGTCTTTTAATACAGGTTCTTACTGTTTGTCTGCAACCAAGAAAGAACGACAGGGAGAACGATACTTTTTTAAAGTTCATGTCTGCAATAACATCCATTGCAGTGTAGGCAACACATTTGCTCCTGCTTTTAATGACAGAGCTCACAAAACACAACAATTACTAATTATTTTGAATAGAACTATAATAATGCAGCCAAACCATTAAATGAAATCAGCAGCGGTATGTTATCCTACTTGTTTCACATAATTACTTGGCTTCTTACACAATCTTGTTTTCTAATATGTAAATATAAAGACTGCTTGCAAAGTAAACTGATATCAGTTTACTTTGCTTTCAAAAACTTGTTTTTGCTCAGTTTTCAACACAGGCAGGAATCTAATTGGAAATAGCAGTACTTGAAATTAAAATAGCAGAGAAAGCTAATAAAAATACTGCTTTAAAATGCTCACTAAAGATTTTGTCAGAACAAGAAAAAGTACAGATGTTGACATGGAAAGTTATGCCGTTGTTGAGCAGATGTCCTTATTCCCAAATGCCCTAATTGTTCCCAAAGTATTCCTGAATGCTATCATTATTGCACAGAATGTTCAAATTGTAGAATTCTGGATCTCTTTCCTTCTCCCTGTGCATGATCTGTAAAATATTGTTGGTTCACATGGATGTAAAAGTCTAACAATATAATAACAATTCACGAACTGAATCTGTTCTCTGAAAGAAACAGCAAATGGTAGATATTATCAAAGTAGCCTCTTCTCGCTTCATTGTCTTTTATTTTTATTTCCTTTATTTCTTCATTAAATTCATAGCCTGACTTTCATCCAAGTACAGATACCCTCCATTTTTTTCTGACAGCAACAAATGAGTTGGGTTAGGATGAGAGGCAGTGACTGATTGTAAACCATTCAGTGAGGGACCATGGCTGAGAATGGATTATTTGGATCTAGGCATCTCCAGTCCTAATTTGCCCCTTAATTATTACCGTATCCTGGTTTGATCTGCATTACTGAAAATAACCTGCTGTATGAATGACTGGACATAATGGTAAAAAATGTCTAAGGCAGCTTGGTCTGTGGCATTTTAATTACAAAACCAATCCATCTGATTAAATATATTAAATACTCCTGTGCGTTGGTCCATGTACAAACACAGAAACTATTTATAGATTTGAATTTCACCAGCCATGAAATACTGTGCTACTTACACCAGATGGAAAATCTGGTGTAAGCATAAGCGTAGAATTCAACTTTCCATCTACTGTACACCTGCTCTAAAGAATAATGTTCAAATAGGAAAGCAAGGAAAAGTGCTGTGGTCTCAAGTTATAATTTCAACTATTCATACCAGCAACCAGAATTGGATGTGGAAACAAAACTAGAAACTTATTCAGACATTTGTGATTAATGAGGAAAAGGTGATTGACTAAACAATTTCTGAACAGGTTGAGGGCATAAGCTGCTACTAATCTAATAAATACTTTCCATAAGCATTTGTTTGCTCTCATTCATATTAAAGTCTACAGATCAAAACTGATTGGCATTTTGCCTGTACAAGAACCCAGTTAATTTAGGGTGCCTGTCCATATAATATGCCTAATATGTGAAGTAGTGACAACATGGCTGGGTTTCAATGATTGTTAAAAACGATGTGCTGAATTTATGATTTTGGTTCTTTGCCAGTGCTATCCTTATCTTGCTTAAATGATAAATAGAAATGTTTTTTTTTTCTAATTTAAGAACTGCTCTGTGGTATTAATTTATTATCTGAAGTTCAGAAAGCAGGAATCACTCTTCTTCATATCAAGGAAAACATTTCCTCTAGTTGAACAACTAAAATCTGGTGCCACAAGAGAATGTAGCTGAGGATATATGTAGCTGAACATATGAAGAGAGCAAGATTGATTTTCATATCTCTAAAAAAATCCTTTGTACATTTTTATAAAGACTGAATTTATGCAGATAAAGTCTGCAATGGATGAGGTGAAGCAGATTTTTTTTTTGAAATGGACAGTTTTGTTTCTTTAAATGAGAAAGTAGTAAGTAAAATATTGATACCAAAATTCTGACAGACCATCCATCCTACTCAATCTGGTTTTATATAAAGGAGACAGTGGTTGAAAAATGTGAATAATGTTAATTAATATTAACTAATTAATATTTAGGAATGCAATCTTTAATATTTTAAAATATAAATTTATGTACAACTTATTTAATTAATTAATATTTAGGGATTAGGTTGATTCCATTGGAGCAAATTTAGGCCAAATGTGAATCTGCAATTGGGAAAGGAATATTAATTTGTTTTGCTTTTTATATCTTTCTATATAGTGAAGCAATAAAAAAATAAAAATAATAATTGTGTCTTGGTTTATAAAATCTTGTTTAGACTAAAATGGGTTTGGATAGTTTGTGATTCAGAGTATTTGTAGAATACAATATTTATCTATCTATGTGAATTGGACCAGCACATTACAACACATTTATTTATTTATTTATTTATTTATTTATTTATTTATTTATTTATTTATTTATTTATTTATTTATTTATTTATTTATTTATTTATTTTGTTGCATTTCTATGCCGCCCAACTCCCAAGGGCGGTTTGTTTTATGTAGCATGCTATGCATAGTCATTCAGACACTTTTCTTAGGTTCTGATGTTTTCACAACTGTTGCAGTCAGTGAAATTGAAGATATTTGAAAATATATGTCATATCTGCTATGTGATCTATTAATGCGTACCTTTGGATGAAAGTCTCAATTCCATATTTGGAAGGAATCTGAAATCCTGTCACTATCTTTAACTCATATTTCTAGGATTTATAAAATTGTCAGAAGATATTATGGTGAACATATCACCATAGTGAATTTTCACTCTCTCTCTTTATTATGTTCTCTCATGCCAGCATTGGTGGTAGATGTGATATGCAATATCTCTTGATACTTAACTAAATGTGTGAGGTTGTTTGCTTGAATTTTATCATGCTACCCACCGACTGAGAGGATGCAGACAAGTAGAAACTTACTCACACAAACTGTGAACCCTGGGATTTGGGAAGCAGAAACCAACTCAGACAAGTTAGCTGGTGGAACTCCTAATAGTGAATGCCTGCTCAGTTTAAGAATATGCCAGAAACCATGAAGCCAAGCAGAGCAGAGGTGCCCTGGTTGGCTTCTTGAGAAAAAGAACTGCCAAGATCCTTAATTGGGCTGGGACATAAATCCCAGCCTATTTCACAACAACTGGGGCAGTAGCTCCCTGTTGGAAACAATCACACCAAACTTCAGTCCACGGTTTCCTGTCCTTGAATTCTATTTGCTTTAAACCTGTACCACCTCACTAATTATGCAATAATTGAACCATTCCACTTATGTTGGCTTAAACTTACCCATCATCTGATTTGGCTTTGGACTCTCTTAGCCAAGACTATATGCTTCTATAAATATTACTTGAATGTGTACATGGTTGCACATAGTAGCTGCCTGCCTGCAAAATTGCTTGTTACTGGCTCTTGTAACCGGCTCTGTGCATGAGTACTTAAGCCTGAAAATAGGATAAATATAGTTGCCATTCATTCTGGATAGCAACTAGACACTAGACTGTTTTCCTATTACTGATTGGTTTTTATTTGGCTGTCTTGAAGCTAGAGGAGTGTCCTTTCATACCTACTGATGTAATCATCCTTGATGATATACCCTGGAACAAGGAGAATGTAGCTCTACATAAATAACTGCTATTCCTGTGGAAAATAGTGCAAGTTGATATATTTAGATCACTCTTGTGCTCTATGTGCCATTAGTATACAAAGAATCTTTTCTGAATTAAGTTTGGCTTTTGGTCTCTTCATCTCTTTTGGTATCAGCTCAAATCACTGTTGGACAATGGAAGTATTGGAGTTTCAGCAATACTACCTCATACCAATATTGAGATATTGCTTTTATTTATATTGCTTCTCTTTACAGGACTGGATCTGAAGCTTAAAAATAAAGAACTTATGATCTATTTAATTTTAGCAGCCAAAATTTGGATGGATTTTATGGTTTTATTGTACTTAATGGCAATAGACCGCAATGTGTTATACTTTACATGTAAAGGTAAATTTGTATATGTACAGTTCCTGTTTCTTTATTTACATTGTAGTAAATAAAGGGTTTTTTCCCCTACATCTTAATCTTATGCAATCTTACCATAGTTCAATAAAAACAATAAAAGAAAAGATTCTGTCTTGCTCCATATGTGGGAAAAGCAATTGTCTAACATAATTGGTGGGAAAAAAGCCACTAGATTCACATGTACCATGAGCAGAAATAAAAAAAAAATCAAAAGTAAAAAAATGGATTGTGAATAAGTGGCTGATCTTTCATCACAGAATCTGTGAGAAATACTTGTGAGAATATTTTTTGTCAGCTGTACAAACCCATTGATATTCTGAAAATATAGACAAGAGAGATCTGTGCACGAAAGGAAATGGTGCTGTTTATCTGCTTAATAAGGAAATGGTAGTTGTAGCAGGTACTTTTATAATGTCAAGGAAGTATTTTTCCAGAATTGAATCATTGAGTAATCACATGTCTTAGCTTTTATTAGGCCTGCTAAGCACCTCTGTGGAGAAATTGGAGGGACATAAATCTAAAAGTCCATAAAAAGTATTTTCTTCTAAAAATACATTAATTGGTCATGACTTTAGGTAAGAATTGAATCATACCCATTCAAGAAAGTATCCAGAAGGAAGGTCTTTTTACCAGCTATATTGCCAGCTATATTTTTAAGTTATGTAAAGTGAATCTAATAGTTGTTTTACTGGCTGCTATTTGTTTCCTTACTATCTTTTGAAAGACCTATGGCAGGTGTTATCTTAAGTAATGGCCTCCCTACATTTCAGACCAATAGTGAACATGAACATATTAAATATGAGGAACTATTTCTTTCTGAATCAGTGTTGACACCTGATGGCAACTTGGACTTGTCTCTCTGCAGTTTTCATGACAAGATGTTTGGAAGCAGTTTGCCACTGCCTGCTTCCAAGGGCTGAGAACAAGTGACTGGCACAAGGCCACCCACCTGCCTTTGTGCCTAAGGCAGGACCAGAATTCAGGTTCTCCTGCTTTGTAGCCTTGTACCTTAGTCATGTACCTGCATGAAAGGGACTCTCTGAAATGAGAATAAAAATATAAAAACTAAAAAGGAAAAAAAAATCCCAATGCAATTGCCCTAAGATAAATTGTATATCTTAGGGCTCTTGATATGTATATGTATGATGATGTGTATATATGCTTTTTTAACATAACTTTTAATAACATTAATTGTATTTCATTGCAATTGTTCATGTGTAGTAAGACACAAGTAAAATCAGGTCTTGGTAATTGAAACTATAAATTTGTTTTAATCCCTTGGAAATAATGAGAGTGCAGAGACTCTGTTTCCATTATCCAGCTATCAATCTCTATGGAGAAGGTACGTAATTCAGAAGAATGAAAATATTAAACTTTGTTTCAAAAGCAAATTAATATATGTAATTACTTCTTTTCAGGATATAATACTTTTAGGATAAGGTGACCAGACGTCCCGCTTTTGGCGGGACAGTCCCGCTTTTGAGCAATTTGTCCCGCGTCCCGCGGCGTTTTAAAAAAGTCCCGATTTTTCATTCTGCCTCCTGAATCCCCGCTGATGGCTAGAGGGAAAAAAACCTCTTTAAACTCTTGCCGCGGGGCTTCAAAGGGCCGACCTACAGCTGATCAGTGTTAAAAAAAAAATGAATAGACCCATGCCTGCAAAAATAGAAAAAACAGCCCCTGTTAACAGCTTCCGCTAGGTTAATTAGCTGCAAAAAGCTGCAAAAAGTTCCTGGAGCAGATTTCCCCCCGCCCTCTAGCTATACTGAAAACAAAGGCGAAAGCGAAACTAAACCTGCAACATGACAAAATGAGGCAGAGAGAGATTTCTTTCTTTCTCTTTTTCTTTTTCCTCACCAAAAAAGGTAGGTACAAAACTGCAAACAATGGGAAATTTTGGGCAAAAGAGGAGAGTTCAAGATTTTAAAACACAAAAGAAAAAAAGCTCTATTTAACTAGGGAATTGTAATAATTGAGATACTATTAATAATTGTATATTGTGTTGAAAGCAGAAATGGTTAAGTTGTGGTTTGGAGGAATATATGGGGGAAATTATTTGGTTTATTATTATTGGTAAATATAATTAATTGATTTGTAAGAAATTGGATTGCATGGAAATAATTGGAATATTCATGTTCATATTGATTAATATACAAAAAAGATAGTTATATAACTAATTGATTTATATTAAAATGTTGAATTTGTATTAAACAACTGTATTACATAATTACATAATTAACCAATGTGAGGATGGATATAAAAATAGATGACAATGGGAAGGGGTATAATATAGAATAGAAGGGAAAAATTGAATTTGATTAAGATTAGAGATGAGGATGAAGGGTAATATTGTTTTTTTAAAAAAATAGATGAGGAATAAATATGGCAAAAAGGAAATATAGAAATTGTAAATTTAATTGAAATGACTAAACGCTGTTTAAATTTGTGAACCAGCCAAATATTCTGTTCAAAGAAAATACATTGCATGTTTGTATGTGTGTTTCTAATTATTGCTATTTATTCATATTTGTTCTCTTTTATTCTTTAAAGTTTAACAATTCATTCTTAATCTTAATATCTTTATATTTGCTTGGGGTTGGCTTTCTTCCCTTTCATCTTTTTTATTGTACAGCAATCTTTCTCCTCAAACCTACCACCACTCTCTTTTCTTTCCTTCTTACTTTCTCTTCCCCCCACCCTCTTTTTCTCCTCCCTACTTCCTCTTCCTTTCTCCTTCTCCTCCTCTCTTCCTCCCTCTCTTACCCTCACTCCTACTCTAATTTCCATTCCTTCATCCCTCTCTATTGCTGTATCCTTTAATGCATATGGACTACTCAGAGGGCTGAAAAAGTTATTTTTGACTGGTCCTCACACTTTTGACCAGTCCTCGAACTTACGACTGTCCTCACATTTTACGTTTTTGCCCTATCTTGTCACCATGGTGAAGAGAAGCAGTTGTGAAATGAGTGACATGGTTGTTAAGAATACTGCACGGGCATAAATGACTTTTCAGCCCTCTGAGTAGTCCCTATACACATAGCCATGGCCACCCGGTCACATGACCAGCTAGCCACGCCCACCCAGTCACATGGCCTCCAAGCCACGCCCACACAATAAGTCACGCCCACAATGGTGTCCTTCTTACCAATGTTAAAATCTGTTCACCTTACCCTATACGCATAGCCATGGCCACCCGGTCACATGACCAGCTAGCCACGCCCACCCAGTCACATGACCAGCTAGCCACACCCACAAAATAAGCCACGCCCACAATGTCCCTCTTTGCCAATGTTAAAATCTGGTCACCTTATTTTAGGACATTGAAAAATGTTTTATTAGTACATCATTATTCTAGTAAAAATGGGTTGACATTAATAAGAATTTCTCCTGGGACTGAACTCATGTTGTTTCTTAAAAACATTACCATCTGGAACTGAGGAATGTGGCAATTTTCTGTTGCTATATCAGTACCTGAACAATACATTTACCTTGGCAGTCTCCAATATGTAAGAAGCAAAAGTTACATGGGAATATAAGACTGTGTAATGGAAAGAGACCCTAAAATACAGATACAAAAAAATATGATGGATGATTGATTCCATCCACACCTGTTAGCATGAAGCCTGTTGAAAGCTTCTTTAATGGTAGCCATGTTTCTCTAATCCCAAGGTTCAGACTCAGTTCTTGGTTGTACATACTGCACAACGTACACGCTCCACAAATAAATGCAAATTATAAATATGTCTATGAGGGGAAAAACTATGAAAACAAACCAACGTACCCAAGAAAGGGATGTTGCAAAACTTCTCAGTGATTTTCAAGCATACTGCTGATTGACTTCTTTTATGGAAGGAGGAAGAGGAAGCTTTGTTCTCTTTCCTTCTACAACTTCTGACTGAAATTCTTTCCTCCTTACTTTGCTGAAGAAGAGGGAAGAATATCCAGGAGATGAGACTATTTTGATGATTCTATATTACTTTTTTCTATGAATATCCCTCAGACAAGCTGGACCTGCCAGCTTATCACCATCATCTGAGAACTGTTAAGGGGAAGTACTTCACATTCACAAGTCTGGGCTAACAGCATGGCCAAGAAGAGCACAGTATGGATTATAAAATAATAACAATGTGATGAGGAACCTAGTTAAAAATACTGCTATTAATACTATGGCTTTACTTGTATCTGCAGTCTTCTTGAGAAGAATTACTCTTTATATTTGGAACGGAAGCTGAAACTTCTATATTTTGCCTTCAATTTTAGAGGTTGTTATATAAATTTATAGCTAAACTGGGAGAGAATAAGTATTCTTAAAAGAGGTATTTTAAGAATGCTAAAGAATACTTTAAAAAGATATTAAAAGAAATATTTAATGGAAACAGTTTCCTCCTTACCAAGAATGTAAGAATCAATAGTATGGTTGTGTCAGTACTTTGGGAAAGGGCACTGTGCCAAATCTTTTTTGAAAGGGCAGTTTCTGGACATTTTGAGGCCTAGTGGAGCAGGTAAGATGGTTCATATTTGTTGTAGTCTTTGAGAGGATATTTGTGCTGCAGTAATTTGTCACAG
The DNA here is from genome assembly GCA_022577455.1 of Arizona elegans. Lineage (NCBI taxonomy): Eukaryota > Metazoa > Chordata > Lepidosauria > Squamata > Colubridae > Arizona > Arizona elegans. The sequence goes on along the minus strand of JAKOOJ010000002.1, from coordinate 131,866,663 downwards.
TTCTGAATTTCTGGGTGATCAGTTGCTGATCAGCCCTGCCTTGCCAAGGCTGGTATAATCAATATAGCTTCAACATGCTGCCTGGGCCTGCTTCAGCATAGATGTTTGTAAATTCTTAGGAAGGGCAGCTACAGACATTGTTTAAAGAGCTGGATATGCTACTAGAGTGGCTTGTATGATCATTATTCTCAATCTTAAAATGCAGTTCTCATTCTAATCCTACAACGCATGGGAAAGTTCAGTAAATGGAACAAATAAGATATACAGTTATACCAGTGGTGGATATCAAAATTTTTTTACTACCAGTTCTGTGGGTGTGGCTTGGTGGGCATGGCATGGCTTGGTGGACGTGCCAAGAGGCAGAGAATAGATGGGGACGGGGCCAGTCAGAATTTTTACTACCGGTTCTCCGAACTACTCAAAATTTCCATTACCAGTTCTCCAGAACTGGTCAGAACCTACTGAAACCCACCTCTGAGTTATACTATTACTAGATTATTTTATTACAGTTTTTTTCAGTGATTTTAATTAGTCGAAGAGTGACTCATATCTTAGTTTGTGGACTGGCAAAGAAGGAGCAAAAAACTATGAGAACAAGACTTTTGCATGTAAACAACTCTTTGTGCCTGGAATGTGGATGGGGATGGGGGAACCATGTTAGCAGGCTGATTCAGTTGTGGTCTAAAGAAAGTTTACAGGACAAAAACTTGGCGCTCTTCAGCCCAACAAAAGTAGTCAGCAAGTCTGCCGAGTCATTATTCAACTCCAATCAGGATGGTTTTTAAATCTACCAGTAGTATCTGGAACACAAGGATTTGCTATAAGTTTTATCCTATTTATTTATCACCTCCAGTAAGGTAATGAGAGAATCAAAATTTGAATCTGCCTTTGGGAATTATATATAGGCAATTCAAAGCTGGTAAACTGATTGCCAGAGAGTTAAAAAAAATATTTTGTGAAGATGGTATGAAAATATGGAGTTTATTCCACAGGAAAATGCTTTAGGCAACAAATTAGAATTTTTATCTTCACCCACGCACATGTGATTCACTATTATAGCAATGCAGCAGGCCTAGGATGGTAGACAGGTACATTGATTTCAATGTTTTTTTTTAACGTTCCCTTCCCATTTGCCAGAGAAGGTTGAGATTTTTTTTTAAAAAAAATCCATATATTCTGCTATGCGTTTTTCCAGTATACACCATTTTACCCACAATATGCATACTGCTGCACACTGCTTTACTTAACATGGTGTATTTTTGTTTCTTAATTTCATTAGGACAAGAGCTTTATGTGAGAAAACATTTCCCCAAAATACAACTTTTAAAACCAAATTGGGGAAGTATTTCATTAAAGGGACAGAAATGCTAGTTTCAAACGATAACGTTTTGATTTGTATATTCTTTCGAAATGCAAAATTGAGCAAATTCAAGACGGGAAAAAGGAAAATATTTCTGGAAAAATATTTGATTGTATAAAATGACCAAGAAAATGTATATTTCAACAGTTTGCAGTCCATTATTAAGGGGAGCAGGGGCCATATTGTCTAACTTTATATTCAAGGATCATCTTAGACAACAGATTTCATCCAGTGTATATATTTTTTCCAGATCAACGATGAACAGGTGACATTGTGACTTGATAATGGTGATAAGCAGTAGTGGGTTTCAAATCCTGTCGCTACCGGTTGCTCGTGGGTGTGCGCACGCGCAACACTTCTGCGCATGCATAGAGATTACCGGGCGGGTGAGTGGAGCCTCGTGCCGCCGCCACTACCTGTTCACCTGATCCGGGCCGAACCGGTAGCAACCCACCATTGGCGATAAGGTCTTTCTTTGTTTTCAAACTCTTTTATACAATGAAGTTTGCAATTCAAAGCTGAATAAAATTGCTCATTAAGGGATTGTATTTAATCACCTAAGAAAGGCCAGATCATGATTGCTGAGAGTATGAAACCATTTTATCTGGTTATTAATCAAGATCTATTTCAATATTGAAATATTTGCTTTATCAGAACTTCATTTTTCAGCATAAGAGTACAATATATACATGGAGTATCTGGAAGGGAGAGCAAGGTACCAGACAAAACCAGTCTGAAATGCTTTTTCCCCACTACAGGTTGTTCTTGATTTACAACAGTTTGTTTAGTGACTGTTCAAAGTTACAACAACACCGAAAAAGTGACTTATGACTGTTTTTCACACTTAGGACGGTTGCAGCATCCCTATGGTCATGTGATCAAAATTCTGTTGCTTGGCTCATATTTATGACAATTGTACTGTCCTGGGGTCATGTGATCCACTTTTTGTGACCTTCTGAGAAGCAAAGTCAATGGAGAAGCCAGATTTACTAAAAACTGTGTACTAAATTAACAACTGTGGTGAACTGTGGCAAAAAAGATCATAAAATGGGGCAAAATTCACTTAACAAATGTCTCACTTAGCAACAGAAATTTTGGGCTCAATTGTGGTTGTAAATTGAGTATTACCTGTTTTGCAATTACCTTATGCCTAAAATGTTTTGCATAAGATACGAAACATTGAATTAGCTTTTGGTAGCAATTCAATGAAATAAAGTATCTTTGATATTGTTTTGGGAAAAGATTCACTTTAAGAACCATACAGTATTTGTTTGTAGAGGGATTTCTTTTCCTTCTTTTCTAATTAAATTAAGCTGTCTAGGATGACTGTTACTTGGCAATGTAATATCAAACATGCCAAAGGAACTTGGTCATTCCATTAAAAATGTGTGGATTTCAAATTTTACTGTTTCATCCTAGGCATTTGTTTAGTTGCATTTGTCTGTTCTGATTGAGCTATATCATTAGATATGTCAATGTTGCTGAAACATAGTTGTTTATCGACAATGGTTTCTCTCTGATCTCTCTTTAAAAAGGGCAAATATCTGGAGTCCTTTAAAATGTATTTGATCATGTGAAAAACAATTAATGATTATTCACATATATAATTACTTTCTCTTCCCATCAGAAGAATTACAACTTGGCAGCAACCTTTGGAAAGATCTGGTGGCTGCACCCTGTTCTTTAGAGAGAAACTGAAGAGCTATAAACTCAGTTTCTGCACTCCTGCTTTCAGCTTGGTTCAGAACAGATTATCTCATTTAATGTTCTAGCTATTTGTTCACTGGCAGACAGATGTGTCACCTATGCCAACTGGTTAAGTAAGAAGCCTGCTTTCTCGCAGCATCCTGGACAAAGAAAGGGGAAAAAGAGTGCTCATGTTATGATGCCGTTTCTTTTTCTTCCTGCCACAAAACAGTTTATTTCAGTTTCCTGTTCTCTGTTGGAAAGGTTCTTCGCCCTTTGAGCCCCAAGTTTTATTTGCAGGTATGGGATAGGGAGACAAGTAGTAAATCATAACTGGAAGTTTGTGTGCTCAGTTTTTTTTGCAAAAGTTAAAAGAAGATCTGGCTCCTAGATTGAAGAAATTCATCATTACGTTTTATGTGCACCATGTTTCATTTTATGCACTCTGCCATGACATTTCCATAATAGCTAATTAGGATTTTTTTTAAAAAAAAGAATATATATAAGTCAATTTAAACAGCTGCCCAACAGCAATTCTAATCAGCTAACAGTTAAAACACAAGAAAAAGAAATGAATCATAATATATATTTAATAGCAACTGAGAAAATAGCAGTTGTCTTCCTAGAAATAATCCCATAAGCCCCCTTAACCTTCTGATTCCCCATGCCTGGGAATACAGCCTTATGTTTTTAATGTTTTCTGGAATACTAGCAGAGTTGGGGCCAACCAGATCTCAAGGGTATGGTGTTCAAAGAGCAGACACTGCAAGAGTTTATTAGTCATTCTTTGTTACAACATAACCCTTTACAATAACCTGCTTGGTTATTGTGGTATAATATTTCATTTAAATAGAATTAAAAATTAATTACTCTTTCATACCAAACTCTTAGCAACTTCCCAGAAGTCCATGCTGTTTTCGCGACAACTGTACAAAAGTGTTTTATCAACACCTTCTTTGGGGATATCTTTTTGACAGTTTAACTTACTGCTCATGAATTTCTGGATGGTTTTCCACTCAAGCCCTGAACTGCTTAGCTTTTCAGGAGGAGCTGGGGTCAGTTAGGTGATGCCGCCCAGCTGGGAAGATATAATGAGGATGGTGCTAATCTGGGAATGCATCTTAAAAGGAATTAGAAATGGGAATTAGTTTTTGTATATATGTGTACTTATATGTTTGTTTGTTTGTTTTATTAAATTTGTATACCACCCTACTCCCGAAGGACTCAGGGCGGTGAACAGGCACAGGATAAAATACAGAAATACAAAAGTTAGAAACAATTTAAACCAAATTAAATAATTTAGCCCACGACAATTAAAATCCCAATAATTTAAAACAAATTATAATTTCAGTTTAAAAAATTTAAAAGATTTAAAAGAAAGGGGAGAAAAATTAGGCCAGGCCGGCTTGCTGGAATAAGAGGGTCTTAAAAGCACGGCGGAAAGTGCGCAGATCCGGGATCCTCCGTATCTCCAGGGGGAGCTCGTTCCAGATAGTGGGTGGCCCCACAGAGAAGGCCCTCCCCCTGGGGGCCACCAGTCGACACTGCTTGGCTGACGGCACCCGGAGGAGCCCCTCTCTATGCCCCTCTATATACATTATATATACTTTGTTTGTTGATATTGTTGATTGTATTTTAAGGTTGTGAATGTTTTATACAATTTTATTTTTTTAAAAAAATCTAATAAAGTTTGTTTTTTAAAATTAAAAAAAAAAGAAATGGGAATTAGAAATGCGGACGGATAATGTTGGAATCATTACAGATTTTGATACTTCTCTGAACTTTGAGTTGTTAACGCATGCATTTTTATGGGTTCTTGGTGTTCTCTAAGATTGGTTGATTTCTTGCAGATGTAATGAAACATCTGTAGGAAAATAACCAGACTCATAGAACACCAAGAACCCGACAGCTCAACCCTGAACTACACATATTCTACACATAATAAGTAGTTACATTTTTAATCGCACTCCCAAATATGTAAGTATTTTTTCCCCCTAAATATCAATTCTCATTCTTTGAGAACAACATTGAGGTGCTTTTTATCATTGTTCTTTTGGTACATAGAGGTACGTTTCTTTGTATATATGCATATGTGTTTATATACATTCTTAGGAAGGACCAACGCATGTATTTCAAGCAGGGAGCCCTGCCTACTGCTGTGGGTTAGAGATACAAATATTGTGTTCATATATCTTTTTAGTGCATTAATTGTTGGAATAAATTAGAGTTTAGATTTTGCACGTTAGAAATGAGAGCCATAAAATAAACAAATCAATAAATACTGAATCAGGCTTTTCATATTTCATTAGGTCCTGGCTGATTTTCAAACATGATTAACAAAGGCTATAGCAATCCAAAGAATTCTTCAGGTACTTGCAATCAATAGGATAACTTCTGAGTATGATTTCAATTTGGTCTGGCATTTGTAATACCTTCTCTTCTGCTTATTAAGCTAAAGTATGTTATGTAATTATTGCCAGTTTTGTGCAATAGTTGTATGATTGACAGAAACTAATAACTCCAAGCCGTTTTAATTTTTTAGAAAAACCCACACACACACGCGCGCGCGCACACACACACACACACACACAGACAAATTCAGAGCCGGTTTGGGAAAGAATCAGAACTGTATCAGGACAAAAAGAAAACCTTTATGTTGCAAGCAAGTTTCCCATACTCTGCCAGATACTCTGTTTTAAATGTTCAGCTGACGAATGAATCTCCTGAGAACATGCAGCCAAACTCTAGCTGCAGCATACCCCATGCAAACCCTTAGTGCTTTTCATCAGGAAATGAGATCAGCTACCAACAGCCTTACGGATAAAGATTATAAGGCAGAGAAAATGTAAAACACACTGTAAATGTTGTACAACCTCAACTCAGCTGTAGGTGCACGGCCAAGAATAAGATATAATAGAAACCAGTATTGTAACAATAGGAATGCTATATCCACTTCGTTGTATAAGTCAAATCTCCCCCAGATATGTTTTGGTTTTGGTTATTTATTTTTGATAACTGGCAATGCAACTAAATGAAATATTACTTAGGCTCCAAATTTGAAGGGTTTGAAATTAGATGCAGATTTCTTAACTCTTGATAACACATTTCCATTTTAATCCCGTATCCTATCTCCAAAGCATATTATCATCTATAAAACTTGTTTTTCATCTTCAGTATTCATTGACATTTGCCAGCAGTATTGGTAGAAAGCATAATAAAGAGATAGTAAATCAGAACATTTATTTTCCAATTAAGCTGCTATCATTTTTCATGTTTATGATGTCATAATTTATGTTAGCTTGTCTTCTTTTTATGAATGTCCGCTCTCTAACAGATAATTCCCCAACATTCCAGATGTATTTATTTGTTTTCTATTTGTAGCTGTCTCCTAAACAGTTGTTACCCACAGGTTATCCTTTAGTACACCACATTCTTTTTGTTTTATTTTTGTTTCTGCGTTATTTAATCATTTACCGATAATACCAACTGAGCAGCGCACTGGCCTAGAGGTGAAGATGCTTGCCTCCCACTCGGAAAGTTGAGAGTTCAATCCTAGGCAACAACATATGTTTCTTTATTAAGGCACAAAGAGAAAATATCTGCTGTGAACTTTGCATAGGTGTCAAGAAGGTAAATGCTCAGCTCCACCCAGTCACCCCAATTTCACCCCAAATCAAGGGATTAGGGTCGTAAATCCATGGTAAATTCCTATTTCGCAGTGAAAAATGGAGATAGAAAGAATGCTTCATTCTGACCTATAATTCTTGAGAACAGAAGGTTTATTCAAGCCTCAATCTTTAAAGGAGATTGAAATGCATGCTACTCTGTCCTAGTAGTCAATAAATCATGTTTCATGGGTTAGTATGTTGTGCATTTTCAACCAATTGTGCTTATTCTTTCAGTGAAGGTTAAGTAAACCATAGCTTTTGTGATGTGAGACATTTTTTGCATTTGTTTCATGTAACAAAAATGATCACAGAATCATAAAATTCTCCTCTCTGTCTGCTCAAGGAGAGGCAGATATGTCTCTCAGTCCAATGAGGAGTCACTCAACTGCCCAAAGTTAGTCAGGTCTCAATCCCGTCCCAATGTGTGCTGAAGTCAGATTGATCTGCTTGGTACATCTCTCTAGTCAGAGTGGTTCTAGGATGACATTTTTTCCTCCACAGTGTGGCAACATTCCTCTGGTACTCTCCTGTACTGTCCCAGCGTGCATTGTGCCAATGATCCAGAACCTTTCTGCTCTGTCATATCTCTGGCTGCAAGAGACTTCTGGGCTGCCAGCTGTCCCATTTTCAGTGCCACTGGCACGGTCAGTGGTGATAAAGAACATTGGGTTGGATATGAAGCTGCTGGTTCACAGTTGGACAATGGTAACATTGAATAGCACTTGGTAGAATGCATGGTTTACAATAGTTATGCCACCGCAACCATATCCCTCTGAGTTGTTGAGCAATAGGGAAGAGCATTTGTCTTGGGGAAAAAAAAATCAGTTTATTCTTCCAAAAGAATGGATGAAACTAGACATAAGAGAATATGGAAACTGTCTAGAACAGAATAAAAATAATTATATTACAGAAGGTAATAATGATGGAAGAAGTATTTCAGAAATCTATATGAGTTGGTGGTGTATTAAAGAGTGGAACTGAAAAGTTACAAGGAAAAATAAATGATGAAAAGAAAATCATAAATAGTATGGAATATTAAAAAATTGTAATACTGCAGACATAGATAGTACGACTAGACACATTTAAAATATGATTGCTTATGCAGTGCTGAATGATTTGTTTACCATGTGTGTGAAGTCTGAAACAATGCCTGTTGATTGGATGAATGCAACTATTGTTCCTTTATTTAGAAAGAAAGGTAACAAACATGGATTCTAAAGCCATAGAGGGATTAATTTGTTAAACATGTCTCGGAAAGTGTTTGGCAGAATTTTTACTTAAAGGTCATGAAAAATAACAGTGGGCTTAGCTTGAGAAGTAAAATATGGTTGCAAATCAGATTTTGGCTCTAAATGTATGAATATATCAAGTTTATTGCAAGCTTGTGAATTGAAGGACCTTGAAGAAGCTAAATTATAGAACATTTTGCTCAAATATAGATTGAAGATTGCTGAAAATGCATTAGAATAAATATAATGATTTGTGAATAGTTCAATAGAAAGAAGGGAATGTCACAAATTGTGTGATGTCTTCCTATTTGTTTATTTATGAATGTATGCATAAGCAATACTTGCATTGACATTACAGGTATGTCAGCCAGGTCCATGATTATGCATGTAGGTTTGTATACAAATGATACTGTGTTGTTTATTTATGAAGCAATGACAAAGGATGTAAATCTGGGTGTATTTCTATCATAAGATTTACTCTTTAATTTCAAGCATGTTATAAATTCTTCAATTGTCTCATTCTCTGAAAACAAATCTTCTATAGCATTTTTTTTTCATGGCATGCAATCCATTTTACAGTTTTGTAACAGAGCTTTATATTTATTCCCTTTTTGAGCCATGGATGTAAGTGTATTATACAGGGCCGGATTTAGATTGGAAGAGGCCCTAGGCTATTCCACTTATGAGGCCCTTTCACCAGTGGTGGGATTCAATTTTTTTAACAATAGGTTCTGTGGGCGTGGCTTAGTTGGGGGTGTGGCTTGGCAATCGTGACGGTGAGCGTGGCTAGCTGGTCACGTGACTGTGTAGGCGTGGGTAGCTCGTCATGTGACCGGGTGGGTGTGGCTATGTGCATAGACTTTTTTCAGAGGGCTGAAAAAAGTCATTTCTGACTGGGCCTCGCACTTTTGACCGGTCCTCACACTTATGACCAGCCTCACATTTTTGCCCGTGCAGCTTTCTTAACAACCATGTCACTCATTTCACAACTGCTTTTCTTCACCATGGTGACAAGATAGGGCAAAAACGTAAAATGTGAGGACAGTCGTAAGTTCAAGGACTGGTCAAAAGTGCGAGGACCAGTCAAAAATAACTTTTTCAGCCCTCTGAGTACACAAAAGGACTACCCAGAGGGCTGAAAAAAGTGATTTATGACAGGTCCTCGCACTTTTGACCGGTCTTCGCACTTATGACTGGTCATCATTTATCCCCATTGTAGCATTCTTAACAACCGTGTCACTCATTTCATAACTGCTTCTCTTCACCATGGTGACAAGATAGGGCAAAAACGTAAAATGTGAGGACAGTCGTAAGTTCGAGGACTGGTCAAAAGTGCAAGGACCAGTCAGAAATAACTTTTTCAGCCCTCTGAGTAGTCCATATGCAAAAAAGGATACAGCAATAGAGAGGGATGAAGGAAGGGAAGGGAAATTAGAGTAGGAGTGAGGGTAAGAGAGGGAGGAGGAGAGGAGGAGAAGGAGAAAGGAAGAGGAAGTAGGGAGGAGAAGAGGGGGAGGAAGAGAAAGTAAGAAGGAAAGAAAAGAGAGAGGTGGTAGGTTTGAGGAGAAAGATTGCTGTACAATAAAAAAGATGAAAGGGAAGAAAGCCAACCCCAAACAAATATAAAGATATTAAGATAAAGAATGAATTGTTAAACTTTAAAGAATAAAAGAGAACAAATATGAATAAATAACAATAATTAGAAACACACATACAAACATACAATGTATTTTCTTTGAACAGAGTATTTGCCCAGTTCACAAATTTAAACAGTGTTTAGTCATTTCAATTAAATTTACAATTTCTATATTTCCTTTTTACCATATTTATTCCTCATCTATTTTTGTAAAAAACCAATATTACCCTTCATCCTCATCTCTAATCTTAATCAAATTCAATTTTTCCCTTCTATTCTATATTATACCCCTTCCCATTGTCATCTATTTTTATATGCATCCTCACATTGGTTAATTATGTAATATTAGTTGTTTAATATAAATTCAACATTTTAATATAAACCAGTTAGTTATATAACTACCTTTTTTGTATATTAATCAATATGAACATGAATATTCCAATTATTTCCATGCAATCCAATTTCTTACAAATCCATTAATTATATTTACCAATAATAATAAACCAAATAATTTCCCCCATATATTCCTCCAAACCACAACTTAACCATTTCTGCTTTCAGAAATATACAATTAATAGTATCTCAATTATTACAATTCCCTAGTTAAATAGAGCTTTTTTTCTTTTGTGTTTTAAAATCTCCTCTTTTTCCCTAAATTTCCCGTTGTTTGCACCTACCTTTTTTGGTGAGGAAAAAGAAAAGAAATCTGCCTGCCTAATTTTCCAACGTGCAAAGCCAACAGCCTGCTTTACTTTCTCTTTCGTTTTTCAGTATAGGTAGGGGGAAAAAAATCTGCACTCTTTCCAAGCAAGCAAAAGAGCACTGAGCAAAACAGCTGAGAGCAAATCAGCTGGGGGTCGGGAGCCGATCTAAGCAAGGGCTAATTAGCCTCTGCTGAAGCTCCGGAGGCCAATAAAATTACAAAAAAAACCCACCAAACCCTTCGTTAAATTGCTGGCTCCCCCGCCCCTCGCCCACCACTATTTATTGGCAATAAATAGTGGTGCGGAGGGGCGGGGCAAGCCAGCAATTTAACAAAGGGTTCAGCTGCACCACTGGCTCTAGGGCGGCCCTTTGAAGCCCCGTGGCAAGAATTTGCAGTTTTTTTTTCCTCTAGCCATCGGAGGCAGCAATAGACGGGGAGTGGGCAGGATAAGCGAACGGCTGGCGATCCAACAGAGCAGAGAGTGAGGGTGAGTGAAGGCTGGAAGCTGCTTTCTCCATCCGGAGCCGGTGGGGAACCACGTGGCAGCCCACGTGGATCTCAGGCAGCGGAACTCAGGTTAGGGAAGGGGTGGGCAATTGTGGCTCTTTTACAACCTGTGGCCTTCAACTCCCAGAATTCCTGAGACAGCCAAGCTGTCTCAGGAATTCTGGAAGTTGAAGTCCACAGGTTGTAAAAGAGCCACAATTGCCCACCCCTGGCTACGGTAGGCTGGCGCCGCGCGGGTGGGAGGCGAGGGGCGGGTGAGCCAGCAATTTAACAAAGGGCTCGGCCGAACCCCCTAGAACGCCCAGAATCCCACCACTGTGTAGGCCCCTCTTGATCTTGAGGCCCTAGGCTGAAGCCTAGTTAGCCTATAGGAAAATCCGGCCCTGGTATTATACCACATGAAGAATATCTGCTTCAGGAAGATTACTGCTCTGTTTGAGCTCTTCTGAGCAGAATCCAAATGCTGTCAAGTAGAGTAATTTTTCTTTTGTTAAAAGTGTCAGATTGGTCTTACATGTTACCTGTTCACTTTATTTCTGGTGTTTGTTTCAGAGCACTTTTTAAACTAAGACTGTCACTATTCCGCTAACACCAAAGGGCTACTATTCCTTAATAGTTGCTCAGTAATGTTGCAGTTGGTTTTCTGTCTTGTGATGATTTTCTATGGTTTGTGCAGCAAAACATTTTCTTGTTTTAAAAAGCTAGTACAAGTTGTAGTAGTTGCCAAACCTTAGTCTTTACTTAATATATTTTAAACAAATTTTTAGGTTGTTGATAGTAACAATAATGCAATCTGCACGTGGAAATATATTGAAATAGCTTCCAATAATGTTTTCTGCACAGATATTTCTTTTATGCGCAAAGAGAAAACCAAGTCTACACCACAAATCTCTCGCCGATTTTCAGCAGTGTCACCTCAGGTGATATGGTCATATTGAGGATTAACTCGTAAAACCAATATATGAAATAAGAGTGAAAGGGGAAGAAAAGTAATGAGAAAGTGAAATGAATGGGTCAAGAAGAAGGGGAAAACTGAGAAAGTCATAGCTTGGAATTCCTAAGGTCCTCAAAAACAGAGGTTCTCTTCATCCTACAACCAAACTATACATAGGGTATGTGTCTATATAAACTTCAACTGCTTCTCTGTATATAGTTTAATTCTCTAATTTCATATAGAAGAAATCAAGTCTGCAATTGCAGAAGTACCTAGGCTGCTACTTCATGTATAGTTAGAGAAGTTTTCTTTCCTCAGCAATGCTTGGAAAACTCAGAATGTGTAACAGTTTAATATAGCTCTTGTATATTTTATAGGCCAATTCAACCAGCTTCCTACAAAAGTAATATAAAGGAATTGTAGCATCTTATAGTACAACAGGTATCTCATCTTTTCTGTGTGGAAAATAAGGTTTTTACATACCATTCAATAAATGTCAAAGTTCTTAATTTCCTGGCAGTGATAAACCAACAATTTTGAGGAGAATTCCAAGAATGATGAAAGTATCTATTATTCCTTCTCTTTTCCAGTGACCAATCGCTTAAAATTGTTCCACAGTCCTTTTCCAGCAACCAGAATTAACATAGTTGATTTCCCAAAGTAGGTTGCCAGTAATTTGTAAACATACTGCAGAAAGCAGGGGACTCTATCTCAGAAACATTCTCTGAAAAGAACATGTTTATACAACATATTTAATCAAATCTGTTAGGTTTTGATGCTAAACTTGAATACTGTTAACTTCAGTTTGTTTTTATGGTACAGGTTGGGGTGAGCCAAATATACTCGGATATTTTTTGGACTAAAAGACGCACCGGTGAATAAGACACACCAAGATTTTGAAGAGGTAAGTAAGAAAAAAATGGTTTTTGCCCTCCCTGGCCCCAAGGAGCACTCTGCAGGCCTCCAAAACCCTCTGTGTGCCCCGGGTTTTTTTGCAAAAATGGGGGTGTTTCTGCCCTCCCCAGCCCCCAGGAGCACTCTGCAGGCCTCCCAAACCCTCTGTGCAGCCTGTTTTTGTGAAAAATGTGCTCATTTTTCGTAAAACTTGGACAAGTGGGGCGGGGCTTCAGGAGGCCAAAAATGGCTGTATTCAGTGTATAAGACGCACCAACATTTCCACCCTCTTTTAGGAGGGAAAAAGTCCATCTTATACTCCAAAAAATACGTTAGTTTATGTAGTGCAACCTGGACAATAAATTACCGTATTTTCCGGCGTATAAGACGACTGGGCGTATAAGACGACCCCCAACTTTTCCTGTTAAAATATAGGGTTTGGGCTATACTCGCCATATAAGACTACCCCTCTTCCAACACACACCAAATAAAAATTAAAAAACATCAACTGCCTCAACACAATGTAAAAGCAGCTGTGCTAGACCCAAAATGGCCCCTGCAACTAGCAGGAACCTCACGCAGACACAAAAAGCCCAAAAAAACAACTTTCACACTTTACACACACACACAACACAACACAACTGACTCACCCACAATGTAAAAGCAGCTGTACTAGACCCAAAATGGCCCCTGCAACAAGCAGGAACCTCACGCAGCCACAAAAAGCCCCAAAAAAATCAACCTTCACACTTTACACACACAAAATTCCACATACAGCTTTGTGAGATTTTGTTAAGGTGACCAGATTTTAACATTGGTAAAGAGGGACATTGTGGGCGTGGCTTATTTTGTGGGCGTGGCTAGCTGGTCATGTGACTGGGTGGGCGTGGCTAGCTGGTCATGTGACCGGGTGGCCATGGCTATGTGTATAGGGTAAGGTGAACAGATTTTAACATTGGTAAGAGGGACACCACTGTGGGCGTGGCTTATTGTGTGGGCGTGGCTTGGAGGCCATGTGACTGGGTGGGCGTGGCTAGCTGGTCATGTGACCGGGTGGCCATGGCTGTGTGTATAGGGACTACTCAGAGGGCTGAAAAGTCATTTCTGACAGGTCCTCACACTTTTGACTGGTCCTCATACTTATGACCATCCTCACATTTATGCCCGTGCAGCATTCTTAACAACCATGTCACTCATTTCACAACTGCTTCTCTTCACCATGGTGACAAGATAGGGCAAAAACGTAAAATATGAGGACAGTCGTAAGTTCGAGGACCGGTCAAAAGTGCAAGGACCAGTCAAAAATAACTTTTTTAGCCCTCTGAGTAGTCCATATGCACAAAAGGACTAACCAGAGGGCTGAAAAAAGTCATTTCTGACAGGTCCTCACACTTTTGACTGGTCCTCACACTTATGACCATCCTCACATTTATGCCCGTGCAGCATTCTTAACAACCATGTCACTCATTTCACAACTGCTTCTCTTCACCATGATGACAAGATAGGGCAAAAACGTAAAATGTGAGGACAGTCGTAAGTTCGAGGACTGGTCAAAAGTGCGAGGACCAGTCAAAAATAACTTTTTCAGCCCTCTGAGTAGTCCATATGCATAAAAGGATACAGTAATAGAGAGGGATGAAGGAAGGGAAGGGAAATTAAAATAGGAGTGACGGTTAAGAGAGGGAGGAAGAGAGGAGGAGAAGGAGAAAGGAAGAGGAAGTAGGGAGGAGGAGAAGAGGGGGGGAAGAGAAAGTAAGAAGGAAAGAAAAGAGAGGTGGTAGGTTTGAGGAGAAAGATTGCTGTACAATAAAAAAGATGAAAGGGAAGAAAGCCAACCCCAAACAAATATAAAGATATTAAGATAAAGAATGAATTGTTAAACTTTAAAGAATAAAAGAGAACAAATATGAATAAATAGCAATAATTAGAAACACACATACATACAATGTATTTTCTTTGAACAGAATATTTGGCTGGTTCACAAATTTAAACAGTGTTTAGTCATTTCAATTAAATTTACAATTTCTATATTTCCTTTTTGCCATATTTATTCCTCATCTATTTTTTTAAAAAAACAATTTTACCCTTCATCCTCATCTCTAATCTTAATCAAATTCAATTTTTCCCTTCTATTCTATTTTATACCCCTTCCCATTGTCATCTATTTTTATATCCATCCTCACATTGGTTAATTATGTAATTATGTAATACAGTTGTTTAATACAAATTCAACATTTTAATATAAATCAATTAGTTATATAACTATCTTTTTTGTATATTAATCAATATGAACACGAATATTCCAATTATTTCCATGCAATCCAATTTCTTACAAATCAATTAATTATACTTACCAATAATAATAAACCAAATAATTTCCCCCATATATTCCTCCAAACCACAACTTAACCATTTCTGCTTTCAACATAGTATACAATTAATAATATCTCAATTATTACAATTCCCTAGTTAAAAAGAGCTTTTTTTTCTTTTGTGTTTTAAAATCTTGAACTCTCCTCTTTTGCCCTAAATAATTTTCCATTGTTTGCACTTACCTTTTTTGGTGAGGAAAAGGAAAATAAATCTGCTGCCTAATTTTCCAACGTTGCAAGCAAACCGCAAAGCCAACAGCCTGTTTTACTTTCAGTTTCGTTTTGAGCTTGGTTTGCACAAAGAGGAAAAAAAAAACTGAGCAATTTAGCAAGAACAGAGCCCTGTGCAAATCAGCTGAGAGGGGGAAGCCGAGCTAATTAACGTAGGGCGGCCCTTTGAAGCCCCGCGGCAAGAGTTTAAACAGGTTTTTTCCCTCTAGCCATCAGCGGGGATTCAGGAGGCAGCCGGGAACCAGGAGGCAGAATGAAAAATCGGGACTTTTTTAAAACGCCGCGGGACGCGGGACAAATTGCTCAAAAGCGGGACTGTCCCGCCAAAAGCGGGACGTCTGGTCACCTTAGATTTTGTGTGTTTGTGTAGTTAGAGTGAAACACTACAGAAACACACCACATCTCAGAAAGCTGCACAAATATTATTTTATTTTTATTTTTATATGAAAACTAAATTTAAAACTTCCTAAACTTTAAATGGCTAGGTCTAAAAAAGAACAACTAAAAAAACCCCAATTAACTATTTTTTTAAAGCTCCCAAAGGGGAAAAAAACTTACCCAATAGAACAGGGGTCTCCAACCTTGGCAACTTTAAGACTTGTAAACTTCAACTCCCAGAATTCCTCAGCCAGCTTTGTTTTTACTGGCTGAGGAATTCTGGGAGTTGAAGTCCACAACTCCTGCCTGCATGATTGCAGGCAGAGAGTGGCTTGCTGATGGAATGGATTCAGGCAAGTGAAGCAAGGCAAGCGTTGCAATTACCAGCTAAGGTAAGCAAGCTGGAGGGGGAAAACTTTTTTGTTTTTACAGGACTCTGGGCTCTGGCGATCCCAGCTGAGTTGCCTGATTAGCAGGCAACGCAGCTGGGATCGTCAGAGCTTGGATCGATGGCTCTGGCGATCCCAGCTGAGTTGCCTGATTAGCAGGCAACTCAGCTGGGATCGTCAGAGCTTCGATCGCCAGAGCCATTTAAGGCTCGTTAGAGTCTTTTGGGCTGGTCTGCCTGGTTACAGGAGAACGACACCCGGCGTATAAGACGACCCCCGACTTTTGAGATGATTTTCATGTGTTAAAAAGTCGTCTTATACACCGGAAAATACGGTAGTAATCCAATTAAAATATGTGAACATACCCATCTGTGGGGCAAATATAGGTATATATTCACAGGTTTATCTCTCACTTATTATTGAATATATCATCTAGTTGGCTTTGTGCCTAAGGCAAGACTACAACTCATGGTCTCCTGGTTTCTAGGCCTAGTACCATAACCATTATACCAAACTTTCTTTATCTCTTACACTTTGCCCAAAATATGTAGATGTCAGATATCTATTGCACAATAAGCCTGCCTGTGTTCATTAAATGGAAAAGGCACTTCTGAAAGGACCTTCATTAACTGGTTTATTAACTCTTCACCCAAATATGCTAATTAGGGCTATGGAGCAATTTCTTCATGACATTTAGAAAATTGTCTAATTACTGAACCAATTGCTTGCTGTAGATGCATACTGTAGATGATAAATAATAACTATTAAGGACTTTCTGCAGCTCTCCTGATGCAATGCATAACAGTTAGGCTACTGTAGCTTAGTAAATAAATATAGTGGCAGTGCAAAAAGAACAGTGCAGCACAATTTTATGGATGATAGACACCCGCATGTTAGCCCAGTTGCAAACTGTAAACAGTTAAGTAGTGGTATCAAGAACTGAAATTCTCTTTTTGATACAAGGGTGGTTTAAGATTTATTGCAACTGTCTTAAGAGGATTTAGTCTGGATCATGTAAGGGCAGAATGGCTCATTTTTCAGCGCTAAAGTAATGTGATGATAGGAATTTTATATGCAGCTTTTCCTTGGTCTAAACTGATTCCTTAATACTGTATTTGTTATATAACAGTGTATACTGTTGTAATAAACATATACTGTAGCACAGGACTACAGGCAGAAAGATAACAAGATGCTGGTAAACAGTTATTTTGCCTTGATGTGCTTCCTATATTTCCCAAGGTTCTGAGATAGATTTTAATTCTTCATCTGAAAGTTGAAAAATTGAATAAGCCAATGGTAATACTGTCCTATTGTTTTAGTGTTCTGATATTCCCAATGGTTAGTTATAAGAAGTTCAGATTAATTTTCCACTCGGTAGGCATGGGGTTATTTACTACAGCTATTTGTTGTGATCTGCTAAGGGAATCTGAATGTAAATACCCTCCAGGTAAAATTGAGGGAATTGGCAGTTTAAGATTTCTGCTGTTCTGAGAACAGTCTGTGCCTGTGTTTGTATAAGGCTAAGTAAAATTCTTTTGCAAATTGCCTCTCCAATCTATAGTAAACAATTTTGTGAGGCAGTGTAAAGAGAGTACAGCATCCTCAGATCTGAGAATGACAAACCTGAAAATGCAACCAACTGTTGCAGTGCTTACAATTGCCTTCTGTTATTGCCCTAAAGATATCTTTTCATCTTACAAAGAAGATCATGAGAGTAGAATCAAACATTCTTGCTTCACAGAGAGTTATTTATGAACTTAAAGGAGATTTGATCTTTCTGACAAATATGTATGCAATACAGTTTTTAGGACATTCCCCTCAAATAGATCATTAGCTGAGAATTTGAAAGCATCTGATTTGTACTTTATAGTATTTCAGTAATGTTTCTTCAATAATGGTCAAATGAGAAGAGACTGACATAGAATTCTTTGATGATGCGATGGACTCTACCACTTGGATGGCACCACAAGAAGCTTCTGGAAGTTTCTAGAAAGAAAATTGTGCATAATCGCTGGGAGCCCTCATGAGGGAGTAGGAAAATCTACCTGGAAACAGAGAAAGCTCACCAAAAATTAAGGTTTGTGGTGAGGTCAACAATTTGTGGTCAACAAATTACATAGTCAGTGGGAGCCCCCATGAAGGAGCTAGAAAAATCTCCCTGGAAACAGAGAAAGCCCACCTAAAATTAAAGTATGTGGTGAGGTAAATGTGGACAACCATTCAGAATTGATGATGGACTTATGCTGTATAAATACTTGTTGTGAAGGGATGCAAATGCTTCCTGCTCTTTACTTCTGCACAGTAATAAAGTTTTTAATATGTTCCCACTCACTTTTGTGAGATTATTGTCTAACTCACACCAGCTGAAACAATCCCAGCTTTGGTTTGGGCCAACAATTTCATATCTCAGGAAATAATTACATTTTTCTATTGCCTCCTTAATAATAAGTTCTGTTTAGTTTTTTAAAAAATAGAATAGTCAGGAATAGATTGAGGCTTAAAGAAAAAAAATACCTGGAAAGTAGTTTTGCGCATAGTGAAGCATAAAAAATGTGATTTCCCCCTGCTACTCTGAAGTGGTAACAGTTCACCATAGCCTAATCTTCTTCTTCTAAACTAAGACCTTTTAGTACAGGCAGTCCTTGTTTAATGACCACAACTGGAACTGGAAATTTGGTTGTTAAGCAGTCACTATGTGAAGCCACAATTGTGCTTATGATCTTACTTCAAGTTTCCTTTGCTTTATAGAACTGTAAAGGTGGTAAATGTGAGGATTATCTGATGTCACAAAGATCATTTTTCATCACCATCATAACTGCAAGCAGTTGCTAAATGAAGCTGTCACTAAATGAAGACTACCTGTAAGTACATTTGGGCTCTGAGTGATTATCCTGTGTGTTGAAGATACCATTTTTTTTCTTCTGAAATGGTTCACATTTTACTAAATAACTTTAGTATTATAAATTATTTACATTTATATCATTCTTTTTAAATATCAGATGTTCTATTTGTCCTTTAATATTGGCTACTACAATGAACCTAGGAAAATTTCTACTATTCATTGCCACCATATGCCATGATAATATTAGTTTGCAGTGATATGATCGTATCATATCATTTTTGTCTTATTTCTTTTTGGTCAATTGTTTTAAACTTGATTTTGCTATTTTTTGTAAATTTAAATTTGGGCAGACTTAACTGAGAAATAAAATTTCCTTACTGAATTAAAACATTTTCTTCTAACATTTTAAATATGTCCTAAATATTATGAATAGGGATGATGAAGATCATAATTTGCTATCAAAGTAGAGCATCGGGTTAGAAAAATGTGATGTTTAATACAAATTTAAATCATGAACATTGTAAGATTTCTCATTGTGAGAAACTGATTTAGTACCAAGATTGTATATAGACTGAAAGAATCATGGATTTCTGCAGAATTATGGCACTCAATGTACTTGTAATTTAAATGTAGTTATTTTGAGTATTTTATAGGTTTTTGATGTTGAGACTGATGATTTTGAAGCATAAATACATATATTAAAGCATTCCCTGCATGCAATTTGAAATTATTTAGAACAAGCCATATCTTTCATTGGTTTTAAAGCACAATCCTATCTCCACTCAGTTTTGTTTTCTCATCAACAGATGGGACTAAACAGGCTTGAAAGAACTCCAGGATTTGCAGTAGGAAAAAAAAAAAAACTTTAAAAATCCCCAAAACATTGTAATGAGGACCAGCTGACTATTACGAAAGAAAAACTAGATAGAAGAAGGAATAGAATATCATGTCAGGAAGGTATAATTGATTGATAGAACAATCTGTGAAAGTATTCTTTCCTGAATGTCCCACTACTATTTGGATAGTTTATTTTAGTTCTTCTTCTTGGTTTTCCCTGTAATTAAACACCATCTGCTTTGTGGACATGAGCTTTTCCTACCCTCATTAGCTTTTTCTTTAATTTCTGAAAGTCTTGTCTTTCATGCAGAGTATCTCAAACACTTTTGGATGTAATTTGCTTCCTGTGATGACCAGAGCTCTTATGCAATTAAGAGATGAATGTGTGGGTATAGTGAGGTTGAATTAAATGAATATAAAAGAGAATTTCTCTTAACTACTTTTTCCTTTCTGCAATCTCATTATTCCCACTGATATTTCTTTACAAGAGCAACAGACACTCTTGCTCATATGAGCAAAAAGCCAAAGATAACTAAAGTTATACTTGACTACACAACAAACACATACTGTGTGATCAATAACAGACAGGTAGCCCACAGAGGGAAATCTCCACAATCAATCACAGACTCAGCTTCAGCCTGATTATACATTTTCAACTTGCATAGGAGATCCAGATCTAATTAAAGAAGTACCAGGGTTTTCTAAGGCTAGAATACAGATAATATTGGATGGAACTCAGAGGTGGGGTTCAGCAGGTTCTGACCAGTTCTAGAGTGAAAATTTTGAGTAGTTCGGAGAACCGGTAGTAAAAATTCTGACTGGCCCCACCCCCATCTATTCTCTGCCTCCCAAATTCCAACTGATCAGGAAGAAATGGGGATTTTGCAGTAACCTTCCCCTGGAATGGGGAAGGAATGGAGATTTTACAATATCCTTCCCCTGCCATGCCCACCAAGCCATGCCCACAGAACCGATAGTAAAAAAATCTGATGGAACTAATAATTATTTTGCTGACAGGTTACTACAGGACACAAATGCATGCAGCTTTCTTGGCAATGTTTTTGGGACTGGCTTACCAGGACCTTTTTTTTTTATGGCTGAGAAAGTGATTGGCCCACAAACCCTCAGTTGAATTTCATGCCTAAAGCAGAACTAGAACTCATAGTCTCCCAATTTTTAATCCTGTGCCTTTAATCACTACATCAAACTGGCTCTCTTGAGCACTGCTTGATCTCCTGTTTATCTGTGGCTTTCTCTGAAATGCCTGTTGACATGATTGCTAAATAGTCGGAATTGAGGAGTTTTATTAGGAGAATGTATTGGCATTGGACCAATTAGGAGAGAAGATATTTCTAAAATAGCTATGAAATATGTGAAACCATGAGGTTTGTCCCATAATCATGAAGTACAAAGCTTTCTTAGACATTATATTTTTGTATCAATTATTATTATTACTATTGGTGATTTGTTTACTCTTTGCTTTTTATATAAAATGATTATTAAAAATATTTTTTTAAAAAAATCTTAAGAAAAAACTTCTCAGTGGACAAAAAACTTCAGGGACAAATCTCTTCTAAACTCAGTGGATGAGTTTAGAAGATGATTTAGAAGAAGAGATGATCTGTGTTATATCTGTCTGTCTCATATCAATTGTTTGAAATTTCATTGAAATAATTAGAGAGAGGACTTCCAGTAACTGTTTGTTTCTGAGACCAGAGATGAAATCTTTATTTTTAACCATTTGCCTCTTGCAGAAAATTAAATTTCACATTAGAAAAAAATAGCAGAATTTAGCTAAAGTTAACATTGTGGAAACTTGACCTAATGTGCATTCTCTTTAACTCCATAACTCGGTAACTCTGTAACAGAAGAAACATGCAACTACATGAATCAGATAGTCCTGCAAGTGTTACCATTTAAATTTTTAGAGAAAGACAAACTCTCCATTTCAATACATTGAGTATACTTTCTTTTGTGCTTTAAATTAAAGTGTCTTTAGGATGATACTAAAATACTGGCAATAATTTAATGCATAAAAAGTAGATTACTGTGTAAATGAAAGTACTAGATTTTACTAATGTATAATGACTGTGGTCTATGCCAAAATATGTTTGGCTAGTTTGTACTTCAGTCTGTCACACAATCAAAGCTCGCAACTGAATGTACAGTAGTACAGCAAATAGTGTAGTTACTGGCCTGTTCTTAGTTCAAATCTGGCTTTCAGCTATGCATATAAAATTATTCACAGATTTGTTTTTCTATTTTGTGATCATGTGCATAGCTGAAAACCAAACTTTAATGAATACCAGATTCATAATTGTTTAAGATTCTTACTGTAGCTGCCATTCTTTAATAATTAGGGGAAAGTATTTTACAGCGTTTAATTCTTTCCAATTTTTTTAGGTCTTAAATTCTCTAACTAGTAAAACAAAAAGTAAGTATTGGATTTTTGGGATAAAAATCCTTCATTGTTTTAAAGTTGCAACCTGCAAAGCATCTTTAATCTGACCCAGTTTAATTTAACAACACCAAAAAAGCCATACAGTGGAGGAAAACAACAGCCCATTTATTGCTTAAAATAAGGCACGTGGTAACTCAATGTGCTTGGCTGTCCTTTCCAGCTATGTAGCTTGGGGAGTTTTAGAGCCTGTTGTGTTTTTGGGAAGACTTAAGTCATAGCATGATTGGATAGTATCCAAGATAAAAAGAAAATCAGAAAGGCCACATTTATTTACTCAGCAGACTAAATACTTTAGGTGTTTACAACCCTGAAACATAAAATGACCACTCTATCTGGGTTCGTATGCTGATCCACGAACTCACCTGATTGCTTTCTGGTGTAGTACAAACTCAATCAAGCCACCTAGAGATGGCGTACAAACTTCTCTGCTTATGGTCAGAGCTGTTAACTCTAAGGCACGTTAAGGTTATAAGGGTTGTACCACATTTTGGATTATCTATCTGATATATTGATAGAATAACTCACACTGTATACCAATATATAAGCATGATGTAATTGGGAAGAGGACCCAGTTGTGGGGGCAATAAGCTGACTTTGTATAAATATACAAAAGAATGAAGGCTATTGCTTAGCGCATTGTAAGCCGCCCTGAGTCTCCGGAGAAGGGCCGCATATATATCAAATTAAAAAAAAAAAGGCACCCAGGGGGTCTGCAGCAAGTTGAGATGTCATCAAATGATAAAATGTGTGTTGTGACCTCATAATTCAGGTTTTGTCCCTTACATATTTTGAGTATAGCATTATAATACAAGTACAAAATGGTGGAGCTTGTATTGCAACATTGCAATGCACATTTTATTATTTATTGTCCCTGTAATATCTCCAGACACTGAGAGTAAGGACCTGGAGGCTGTAATGGTATGACCCATGGGTGAAATTCAGCTGGTTCTATCCAGCTCAGGTGAACTGGTAGTGCCAGCGGCGGGAGGCTCTGCCCACCAACCTGAACGTCATTATGTCCCATTTTTGACCCTCTGCACATGTGTGGAGGAGGCGCGTGTGCTCACATTTGCAAACTAGTAATGAAGATAAATGAATGACCCCTGGTATGACCTCCAGGTCTTTGCCCAAATAATTATCCAAATACACATATACATGGTTAGGTACACAATCCCTTTAAGCACACCAATGTAACTAGTGTAGCATGAAAATGTAATGTAAATAAGTAAAGTTTATTTGCACAGCACTGTTCACATTATGTTAAGAATACTTTAATAATATGGTGGTGTTTGCCTATCTGTATCTGTCTTTTCCAGCTACGGTATGTAGCTATCTGTTCAGAACCAAGGTGGTTATTGTCGACTCCAAAACTCCAAACACGAAAGGAGTGTTTTCACTGGTCAAAAGAGACCACTGACCTAGTTCTCTACGAATATACAAGTGGTCTAGAATATAGGGGCTTTTTTATCCTTAGGTGTAGCAACATTGAAACTGGTCTAGGTTTCTCGAAGTTTTACAAATCCTTCCAGCCAGAACAGCATTATATAGTAGGCAGGAATCTGTCTTCACGGCCCAGGTCCCTACTTTTTCTTTTCATTTTTTTTTAGCCCGATGAACTTCTTTTGCAGTTGCTTCCACTTTTCTTTTTATCTTTCTTGGTCTTCCTCTAAAGTTTTTCCAATTTCCAATTGGCTGTTAGTTCCTGGGTTTTGTAGTACTTATCACTTACATCATACAAATGTTTACATCTTCTCACTTCTTTGGCAAGACTCTCTTCTATCTCTCATTTTGAATGTGCCTTATCTTCCATCTCCCAGCAGGAGTTCTGAACCAATCAACATGATGTACACCTCTGCACAATGTGCAGTTGAGATTTGGGAGATGTGTGTTGGCCCATCTGCAGCCATCCACCCACCCACCTCTTTGCATCATAGGTATGCAGCCATGGCTATAGGCAGTTGTGGGCAACTCTAAATCAGCCTTAAAACGTGCATATGACAGAGCTGTAAGCCTAGCATAATGATCTGAAGTTCAGCATTTCTTCTTTATACACAATATTGCTGCCATTTCTTTAGTTCTTTACTTCAGTGGAATCCTTCAGGAGCAAATGGGATTTTGAAAAGGTACCTGTATTTCTAATGCTTAATTTTTATTTTCATTTTAACTCTAGACCAGGGGTGTCAAACCTGACTGCACTGCAGGAGGAGTGAAATGCTACTGGTTCAGTCCAGTTCGGGCGAACCGGTAGTAAAAAATGCTTTAAAAAGTAAAAAAAGAGGTTCTGATGATCACAGCTGTGCCGTGCGATCATCAAAACCTTTTTAAAAACTTTTTTAAAGCATTTATTTACTACTGGATCGGGCGAATAGGTAGTAAAAAATGCTTTAAAAAGTAAAAAAAAAAAAAAAAAAAGCTGGCCATGCCTACCCAGTCACATGACTCCCCACCAAGCAATGCCCACCAAGCCATGCCCACAGAACTGGTAGCAAAAAAATTTGCATTTCACCACTGCACTGCGGGCTGTATTGTGACCTATCAGGATTTTTTTTGCCTTTGCGGAGCTGCGGTGGGTGTAGCCTGTATGGGCCGTATCCAGCCTGCAGGCCGCCAGTTTGACAGGCCTGCTCTAGACCAATAAAACACAAATTAAATACTTAAAAGTGCAACTGAACCAATTTGCGCTAGAAAGGATATAGCAGCTGTCATATGCAAGCTATAGCTGTTGCTAGGATCTTGGTAAGTGTTCTGGTTAATTGCTCATGTTAGCTTTTGTAGAAGGAGGTAGGTATCTTTTTCAAAGACAACTAAGACTTAAGCACGATTTAGTTCTTAAAAATGACAGGGTCAAAGTATCTCAGTTTCACTGTGTTGTAATAACAGCTTTCCTTGTGGATAATGTACTTCCACATAACAAAGCCTTCCTAAATTACACATTTGAAAGAGAGTGGATCTTAACTGGGCTGTTCTGAATATAGTATAATGTTGTTTTGGTTACATATTCTCTAAATTTGTATCAGTTACTGAGATCTGTCAATCTATCAGAATGTATCATTCTTAGCCAATAGATGAGCCGAGGTGGCTCAGCTAATTGGCGCTCGGCTATTGCCCCAGTAAGTCGGATCAAAGCAAAATCAATGTGAAATTGCAATCACAATTGCAATTGCAATTGTCCCTTAGAAATGGGCATTCTTGTTTCCAAAAAGGTTCACAGCTGAGCAAGGGGAATCTGCAACTTGGTGTGATTGCACATGTTCTGCAACATCATTGAATGGATGCTGGTGCCTGTTAAGGGAGTATCAATATTCTGCGTAATCATCTTGGAGCCTTGTCTGGAAGTGATGTAAAAGGAAAAAAGATCAGAGAAAGGAACATCAAAATGGTTCTCTCTCTCTCTCTCTTTTTTAGTTCTAACCTTTGCAGTTTGCGTGGTATGTTCTGGTATACTCTTTCAATAAAGCATGATGTATAAATTTCATGGGGAAGACTATATTTGTACTCTGCTTATTCATTTATTTTTTCAGCCAGTAAAATAGAGTGTATGTGCTGGCTTGGGAAATATATCTGCTTAATGTAGATTTTTTTCCCAACCATTAATATTTTTGGCTAGTAGTATTGTTTATTTTCAGCTGCCTTTACTTTTGATAGCAAAAGTACTTTTGTCAGAAAAGAAGTGTGCGTAAGAAAATCTGAGATTGCTCATGAAATAGGTTGTCAGGACAGGGTGTTCTGAATTAAATAGTACATGACAAATTTAGGACATGAGAAACACACTGATGGAGACCCATGAAATTATTTATTAGAGCCCAGAAATAGAAAATGTTATTCAAAAATAGCGTCAGTATTAACCATTGCCAATATGCCAAGTGTAATTCAGTGCCATTATGTGTTTAACAAAGGGGTGAAATCCAGCAGGTTCTGACAGGTTCTGGAGAACCAGTAGTGGAAATTTTGAGCAGTTTGGAGAACTAGTAGCGGAAATTTTGAGTAGTTTAGAGAACCAGCAAATGCCATCACTGGCTGGCCCCAGAATGGGGTAGGAATGGATTTTGCAATATCCTTACTCTGGAGTGGGTGAGAATGGAGATTTTGCAGTATCCTTCCCCTGGAGTAGGATGGGAATGGAGATTTTGCAGTATCCTTCCCCTACCATGCCCACCAAGCCATGCCCACCAAACCACACCATGCCCACCAAGCCATGCCCACAGAACCAGTAGTAAAAAAAAATTGGATTTCACCACTGGTCTAACAGGAGTACTGTAAAGCAAATCTAATGTACTACTTCTTATTATTCAGTCTTGATGAGATTTTCATTTCCAAAGCATTCCTTTTTTATTTTGTCTTGCTGTGATGAGATAATCATGCTGTCCATGATGTAACATTTTATTCAAAAAATATTTATCCATGTTTCCATGAAAAATTACAATTTTTAAATTATTTTTTTGCTCTTAAGATATTATAAAATCTCAATTACTAAAGCCACTTTACGCTTTCATACGGAAATTGTTTCCTTTGTTTCATATTTTCACTGCAGATTATCTTTAATTTGGTCACTTAACTTTTACTGTACACATTTAATAATACCATCTAATGCACAGTCTTCACATGTGGAAAATATGGAAATTAAATGGTCTTTTAAAATAAATTTACATATATTGTTTGAATTTAAATATTTTTATTACATGTTTTCCTCAAATTGTTGAATTTTCCTTTGTAAAACAAAACTATAAATAAACAATTTTTAATCCTTATGAACCTTATGAACCTCTTTCAAATTTTCCTCCTTTTCACATTTGTCCTTTGTCCCCCCCCAAGAAAATATGGCTATTGTACTTATATATGACTTCTTTGTGAACATATAATGTTTTACATGAAGTGAGTGATTGCCTAATGTCAGAAGCTCCATTTTGTCTCACCTCTTGGCACCTAGAGAGATATCTACCCTTCCTCAAGATGCCAAGACACTGTGGCATCTTGTTCTCCTATCACTTATTGCTGGTATGGGTTGTCCAAAATGGCTGATTTCACCTCTTGGCAAAAATACCTGTATGGGGTGGGGGAGAAAGGTGGGATCCGGGTGTTCTCTGGTTCATTATGTTTTGTTCCCTTTGTCAGTGTCAGCCAGGGATGGAAGGATTGCTGGTTAGATCAAAGGAAATCGGTATCATCTGAAGAGAAGATGAAGATGCTTGAAAAGTTGCTGAAGGCCAGGAGGGAAGGCTATGAAACAGTTGACTGTATTGAATGTTTGCTTATCTCTTATAACTCTTTATAATTATAGTAATTTTTCTCACAGTACGATTACTGTCTTCCAGGATGCATTTAGCCTCCACTGATGGGATGAAAATGTTTTATATTTTAATCATTTTAATTGATAGCTTATTATGAATAGGAAAAGATGGACAGTACATTTTAAGTGAGTTGACTTATTAAAAAACATTATGCAAAACTGTATTCTCTGCAGTAATGACAATCTAACAGATGTTGAAAAATATTTTAAATGATCTTATTCTATGAATAACAGAAACAGGCTGTCACTAGGGTTGCCAGGTCTGCTTCCAAAAAATAGCGGACAAGCTGGGGCGGGGGGGGGGGGCGGGTGTTAAGTAGTAAAAAAAATAATAATTTACAATTAAATTATATATTTTCTTACAAACATTTTAACACGTATTAAAATAATCACTTCAAAACTTTACTTAAAATTCAAAACATCAAATATATTATAATAATATGTAAAATATTAAATTACATTTTACTTTGCTGTCGTGTGTATTTTTTATTTGACTGCGCAGCTTTGATCAATTCTTTGTGTTTAAGGAATAATTCTTTAATTTCAGTACAATGTTGAGAAATATTAAAAAAGAATTCTACACAGCTGATTTTTTATTGATGTAGAATCTTCGAAAGAATCCTCATAAAAGTCTAAAATTTTCACGCACAGTCCTTCTTCACAAGTAAAATATTGTGCAACAGCGGGATACATTTTGCGATTTTCCTTGTTTGATGCGTCAGTGGAGAGAGAAAATGGAATTCCAGTTTTAAGATCATTGAGAACCAACTCAATAGAAAAAGGATACAAAACCTCATTGTCAATAGCTGATGATTTGGTTCTTCCATAAGACATCTTTTTTACAATTTCTGAATCATCAAAAATTTGCTTCATTAACTTAATACCGCAATCTTGAGCCAGGAAAGAAATATGGTGTTTGATCCCATGGTAAGTTTCAGCCATTTCAGCTACAGTCACTTTCTCACTGAAAGAGGAGTCTTTAACAATGAAAAACGAATTGATTCGCTTGTTGCTGGAAGCTATTTTCTCCTTATCTAAATGATTTTCTGTGCTTGCATGCTGTGTGACAGTTTTTATACCATTATATTCAATTGTGAACGATTTCTGACACAATTTACAGTTGGCCGTCGTATTTGTTCTGTCGGTTTCGTTGTTGGTAATCCATGCAAAAGTAGCTTCCCAGTCTTTGGTGTATTTGCATACTCCTCTCTTTCGTTTTAAAGAATTCGAAATCTCGCCGCTGTCACTCTCATCACTCGATGCCATTTTAGGTCAGTCAACACAAGCTACAATACATTTTAAAAATGTGAACTGTACATAATTTTATAATATATTTTTATTTTAATCTCATCATTAATTTTTTCGGAGAATCGAGTTTAATGGATATTCGATCTTTGTCTCATTCTAACTTATGAAAAAAAAGACAAAACACAATTCTCCTATCCTTATTCTCTTAGACTGTACAGCTTTAGATTACGTACCATTTCATCATAAAGCTTTTGAATAAAAAAATGTCCACTATTTTGTGAAAAAAAATAGTGAACATAATGTGAAAAAAGTGGACTATCCGCTCAAATAGTGGACACCTGGCAGGCCTGGCTGTCACATGATTAAAATCATTGCATAATAAGTGCAGTGTCAGGGAGTTATAACTCTGGCATCTATAATAAACAGTTCTCTATTCAAAGAAATCAGGCAAACAACCTGGTTTTAATACCGATCTATATAGCTGATATGAAAGGATATTAGCCACTTTCTTTCAAATGAATGGAAATACTAGGATATAATGTTAAACTGTAGTTTAATACTGTGCATCTAAGTTTATATTTTTGGGTAAGCTCTAGTAAAGCAGGAAGTCTTATATGTATTGTGAATCTGGGCAATTGAAATTCAGTCAATAAACCATGATTATTCCAATTCAAGCTTAGCACTCTCTATTTTCCCTTCCCAATGCCTGCTACAGTACACTTGGAGGAAAGAGATCTGATATCAGCTTTGTTGTTAATATTATAATTTGCTGAAACAAGCTGGAATCAAACAGTGATTTATGATGCTGGCATATTAAATAGCTTTATACTAAAAGGAATGGATTATATTTTTTAGATTATTTATTACAATTATTTTATAGTCTCCAATCCAAAGATTCTGACCATTGTAGATATATGTAAAATAGATGTAAAATAGATAAAATAAAATATAAAAACAATATAAAATAGTCACCCAAAAATTGTCTCAGTTAAAACGCACCCCCAGATAGGAAGAGCCATTGTCAAGGCCTTTTAGCTGTACTTCCGCTGAGATCCATATTGCTTTTACTTTGATGATGATCAAAAAATTGTTAATAGCCTGGCTACCCTCTGTAGAATTCTATGTAATTAAACTTCTTTATGAAGCACATAATTATGGTCTTATTTTATTGTTTTGCTTCTTTTTAAGTAATGCAGAGTCTTGTGGAATTGGGTGGCATCTAAATTGTAGAAATAATGCATAAATAAAACCTTACACTATATAGTAGTCCTCGATTTACGATCACAATTGAGCTCCAAATTTGCACTGTTAAGTGAGTTTTTCCCATTTTACAACATTTCAGTTGTTAAATGAATCGCCACAGTTGTTCAGTTAATAACATCATTTTAAAATGAAGCTGGCTTCCTCATTGACTTCGTTTGTCGGAAGGTTGCAAAAGGTGATCACTTAACCTTGGGACATGCAACTGTCATAAATAAAGTCAGTTGCCAAGCTTGTGAATTTTGACCACGTGATGATGGAAGTGCTGCAGTAGTTTGTAAGTGTGGAAAATGGTTGTAAATGACTTTTCCAGTACTGTTCTAACTTTGAAGGGTCACCTGTAATAAAAACCGTTTCAAAACTTCCCCAACATCTCCAGTTCAGCCTGGTGCGACAGTGTATTGAAGATGCCCTACTGCCAAACATTGGTTCATCTCATTTAGATTTTTAGAATGATGTGGAAAAGCCTATGGACCCCCACTTTGCAGCAACAATGGGATTGCTTGTATTTTCCTCCATACTACTGACTGGAACTGCCTCCTCAGGTAGTTACTTGGATTCAAACCCTTACTTGGATTCGAACTTGGGCTTCCTGCATGTTAGGCAGTTGAATTAATCTTCTGAGCCACAAGTTCTCCTCCCTTCATCAGCTTGAGACAGGGGAAAGATTAAGTGTTTACCAGACACATGGTCTACCCCAACATGTGGGAGGGAGCATGAAGGGAGGAGAACTTATGGCTCAGAAGGTTAATTCAACTGCTTAACCTGCAGGAAGCCCAAGTTCGAATCCAAGTAAGGGTATGGCTAGCTGAGGAAAGCTAAAAAGCATGAAATAGAGCTATACTAGTCTCCCTTTATTTCTTTATCAGCAAAATATAAATTTGGCATATATAAATATGGGTACAATACAATATACAAATGGGTTTAGAGGAAGCAACGTGTGCGCCTAAAAGGCAAAGGCATAACAATGAGGGAGAGGGAGCCGGGAGTAATATCTTCAAAGCAATGCCTGATAACCCTGCGTTACCCCCCAGGGAGAGAAAGAGGCAACACACAATGGGGCAGGAGGCAGGGGAAAGTGCATCGTCATCTGTCAGCATGACTAAAGGCAGAAAATAAGATAATTACAGGGGGAAGGCAAGGGTGTGGGCCTATTACACGCGCAATGACCTGTCATGTATAAATGCCTTACTCATATCAGATGAAAAAGTATGTCTTGGGATGACAAGGATTAATCCATTCCCCTCTTCTGAATGTATCATTCACAAACCACTCCCTACCTTTGGTTCCGCCTCCTTGGTATAAAAGGTGGAGCAAATCTCTCCTCCTGTTTTCTTCCTGCAATCACTCTGTGAATGAAGAATGACATCTGTAAATAAACTATCTTCTGTTTGAATGAAAAAGAAGTCTGAGCATATTATTGAGTCTGATCCTCGAATTATGGCAACAATTTGGTAGCAAAGGATGGTTTGATGACTCAATAAAAAGCAGACATGCCAAAGAAAGAAAACTCCAGAAACAATAAGGAAAGACCCAACACCAGGGCACACACCAAAGAAATGGAAACAGATCAAGAAATGATCAGCGAAATTACAATGAAAATGACAAAAGGATCCGAAAACCTCACTACAGACGACGAAGAGGTAATCGATGAATGCAGCGACCAAGAAGCAAGCGAGACAGAAAGCAACACACTTAGATCAGAAATACTAAGACTGCTAAACAGCCAAAAAGACGACAAAAATCTCATCGCGAACCTCCAAGACATCATAAAGGATAGCGGAGCAGCGAGAGAAAACTACATCAACACATCAGAGCCAAAAGACCACGAACTGGTAAGCGACTTACTCATAGACGAAAATATGACTAAGGCAAAGGCTAGTGGTCCCACGCAAAATTTCGAATGGCGGTCATCTTTGATTTGTCAGCCCGCCAAAATGACTGACCCAGAACCAATCAGAAAGCAGAGTTCAAAATGGCCGGCGCGAAAAACTCTACACAGCAAGAAAAATATAAAAGAAAAATTCTACTGGTCGGAAGAATCAGATACAGACACCGAAGAGACACCAACTGAACTACAAATCGAAACAGCTATGAAAACACTTTTCGCAGCCTTCGGTCTGAATTTAAAAATCTCAAAAGAACCACCGAAAACGCCAAAGACAGCCGGTCAAATAACAAAGAAAAGACAAACTGCACAGTCTAAAGAAGAAGATACAGAAGCAAACACACAAACATCCCAGCGTCGATTAAAATCAACTCCGATCGACCGACAAGGCCACTAACACCTGAACCCAGGGGATCTTGCAAGTACTCACCCACACCGCAGACATTTCCGGGAGCCAGAGACCTCCGCCAGGACGACTACGAGGAAAAAGGACAAGCCCCGCTTTACAACTGGACACCCAAAGCCGAACCAGAAAGCGAATCTTCAGAGGAAGACCACTACGAGGGAACTGCAGCGGTGAGGCCCTTCCCTGACAGCTTCATAAACGAAATGAGCTACGCGTACGCGCAAATACATCTAGATGAATATAGAGACAGTAAAGAGCAGAAAGAACCGTTCAGACTAGCCGCGAGTATTCCTACACCATTCTGCAACTATCAGCATATACAGCACCATGGACAGCCACCAGCTGTAAGTAATGTAACAAATAACATTGGAAATTTGCCTAGTGATTTTCCCAAATTGAGGATAGACGGTGTTAATTTACAGGAATGGAGTCAGCAACTCCAGGTTGTCTTTTTAAAAGAAAATTTATTATTTTTCATAACTAAACCTCCTAAAAAACCATGGACACTAAAATTGGACTGCCTACATCACAGAGCATTTTATTTACTAATCTCCAGTATCTCACCTGTTATTTATCATAGTATTAAGCATAACTTAACTGTTTCAGAAATAATTCATTGTATGTTTAAACTGTTTCATAGTGAGAGCGTGGCAACCACAACTAGAATGTCTAAAAACTTTTTCTCAGCCAGGATAAAGCCTGGGACTACTATAAGTGAACATCTATTATCACTAAACACCACCAGAGCAGAACTACATTTAAGAGGAGAAATAATATCTGACCAGACAATGAAAAGCGTTATTATTAATTCATTAGACTCATCATGGGACAACTTCATATCACATCTAGATACAATTAACTTAGGCTATCTATCTATAGAGAGTTTATCAAACAGACTAATTGCTGAGGATAATTTGAGAAAAAACCGCTACAATATACATAAAGAGCATAGACAGGTAAAAAGAGTAGTATTCCAAGATAGGCACCAGGACACAATAGAGTGTTATAACTGTGGGTCCAAAGAACATTACAGAAGAGACTGCCCCAAACCTCCCAGAGAGAGACAAAGACATGACATAAGAAACAGATATCATGATAGACAATCATCCATTGACAGATATAGACACAGAAACTCACCAAACTTTAGAGAACATAGAGGGGGCAGAGACAGCTCAAGGGACAGGAAGTCTGGGTCATTGTATGGAATAGATAAACACACAAAAATCAAAAATCAAGACACAAAAGACAGTGCTTGGCTCATTGATTCCGGAGCAACAAATCATACAACACATGATAGGAAAATATTATCTTCTTTCATTGAAGATAATTTTTTAATTAAAGTAGCAAATCAAGACGAAGTTCAAGTTATCGGAAAAGGAAATGTAGAATTACCCGGTCTAGGAAAAATAGAGGGGGTACTATTAGTACCTAAAATACCCCATAACATTCTCAGTGCGATAAAATTAAGCAGGGAGTCTAACATAGATATAACATTTTCTAAGGGAAAAGTAACACTAGTGAAAAACAAGATAAACATAAGTAACATAATTATCAAAGGGGATCTACCATACTTAATTACAGAAGAAAAATGGCTACACAACATAAATTCAAATATAGAATCAAACACTAACACAGAAATAGAAGATGGTATAGATAGTGACAATGAAGAACGTGAAACAGAACATGATGATGAAACTGTACCAGATAACAATACATACACAAACAGGAAACCCATAATTGGAAAGCCAATTCATGATGAGTGTGCACACATACTACATAGAAAGTTAGGACATGCCAGTTTTCCTGTAATACAAAAAATGAGTGAACATGCTGAAGGTATCAAAATAAAAGACTGTAAAAATTATTTGGAATGTTCAGTATGCAAATGTTCAAAATTAAAAACCAAGTCCAGACCCAAAAAGGCAACAAGGTCAACCAATCATATTTTCAATTTAGTACATATGGATCTAGTTGGTCCATTAACCCCATCAATTACATACAAAAAATGATATTTCCTTACTATTGTAGACGACTTCAGTCATTATGGTTTTGTCTACACTTTAAGGCATAAAGATAAAGCATTCCAAAAGTTTAAAGAATTTCATAAGCGTGTAGAGACACAACATCACATACAAATCAAACAAATCATGACAGACAGAGGGTCTGAATTCATGTCAAAAGAATTCTCTCATTGGCTTAAATCAAAGGGGATGTTGCATTTCAGCTGTACTCTTTTCTCAGC
This sequence comes from Arizona elegans, assembly GCA_022577455.1. Classification (NCBI taxonomy): domain Eukaryota; kingdom Metazoa; phylum Chordata; class Lepidosauria; order Squamata; family Colubridae; genus Arizona; species Arizona elegans. The sequence continues at coordinate 131,832,202 of JAKOOJ010000002.1, read as the reverse complement.
TTTTCAAAATGGAGTAGTAGAACGACGGAACTCGACATTACAAACCATGATTAGATGTACATTAGAAGATGCAGAATTAGGTAAGCATTTCTGGTCAGAAGCCCTGGTGTATTCCAATTATACACTCAACCGACTTTGGTCTAGCATCATAAATAAAACACCATACGAATTGATGTATAATAAAAAACCTCAGATAGCTCATCTGCATGTGTTTGGAGTTACAGCAGATGTACATATACCAAAACAATTACGACGTAAGGGAGACAAGGTGTCCAGAAGACTTAGATTCATGGGTTATGAAACGGGTACAAAAGAATATAGGTTTATTGACAGTAACAACAAATTCATAGTTTCTAGGACTGCTGTATTTCACGAACAAACGAATTGGTCCAAAATACATCTCAATGAAATACTTCCAATAACAAGGCCCAAAGTTAATCAACAAAATAGAACAAAAAAAAAGGGAACAAACATACAATACACAGGAAAACAATACTAAAATATGGATAGGAAATTGCCCCAAAGTCAAAATAGATTCTCTAACACAAAAGGAGGCAAGATACTTACATGATAATAATGATAGACCAGAAAGGACAATTAGATGTAACAGAAATCAAGTACCTGAACGATTCAAAGACTATATAATGCACATACACAATGAACCAACAACACCAAACACTTATGAAGATGTATTAAAACTCCCTCTAGAAGAAAGAAACAAATGGGAACTAGCCATGTCTAAAGAAATGGACAGCTTACGGGAACTTAACGTATTCACTCCAGCCCTAGTACCATAGGACAAAACAATCATAGGCACTAGATGGATATTTAAGATTAAAAATTTGGAAGAGGGTAACACACTATATAAAGCACGATTAGTAGTACAGGATTTTGCCCAAAGATATCCTGAGGATTATACCGACACATACTCTCCTACAGTGAGAACAGAGAGCGTTAAGACAGCTTTAGTGATAGCTTCAGCACTTAATCTTGAAGTTTTTCAATATGATATACAAACTGCATACCTACATGCCAAACTTGATAAAGAAATTTATGTAAGAGCTCCACACAACAAAGACACAAACAGAAATGACACATGGTTACTGAACAAAAGTCTATATGGATTAAAACAATCAGGCAAATGTTGGTACGAATATCTGGTCAATGTACTCAAAGCCATGAACTTTAATGCCACAACAGCAGATAACTGTTTTTTTCTTAGAAGAGAAGGTGAATCATTAGAGTTTGTATTAATATATGTGGACGACATTCTATATATTGGTAAACATAAAGATAAGAGAGACATTTTTGTGACAAAACTAGGGGAACATTTTTCATTGAAGTCACTGGGGAAAGTAAACAATTATCTTGGAGTACACATCAATAAAACTAAAAGGGGGTTTAGTCTATCACAAAAGGATAAAATAATTGAACTCTTAAACAAATGTAACATGATTAATGCAAAGCCTTGTGACACTCCCATGCAGATTGATTTTATAAAAAATATGAATGAATCATCTTCAGAATTTAATGACAATACGCTCTATAGGTCAGTTATCAGTTCTCTTTTGTATATTGCCAATTGGACCAGACCTGATATTGCTCTACCCCTTAACCTGTTATCTAGGTATGTCAGCAAACCCTTAATATATCATTGGGAGGCAGTTAAAAGAGTATTGAGATATTTGAAACACAGTTTAGATTTCTGTTTATTATTGGAACCAGACAACATTAAAGAACCTATCCTCACTTGTTACGCTGATGCTGATTGGGCAGGTGACACTAAGAGTAGGAAGAGTACCTCCGGCTATGTATTTTTTCTTAACAATTGCCCAGTCTACTGGTATACTGGAAAGCAGAATTTAGTAGCCACTTCAACTACTGAAGCAGAATACATTTGTCTATCTAAAGCAGCTAACAATCTTATTTGGTTTAACGATTTACTAACTAATGTTTGGAAGAATCCAACACAACCCATTATAATATATGAAGATAATAAAGCTGCAATAGAGATATCTAGAGCAGACGCCATTGGACAACGATCTAGGCACATAGATATCAAATACAAACACGTAAGACAATTATTTGAAGAGGGATTCATCAAAGCTATTCACTGTGACACTATGGAACAAATAGCTGACATATTGACTAAACCTCTACAATCTAAGCAACATAAATATTTAGCTTCGAAATTATGTGTTCAATACTATTCTAATTCTGAATGTAATCATTGTTGTGTATCAGCTCGGCATTTAGAGGGGGATTTGTCATGTATAAATGCCTCACTCATACCAGATGAAAAAGTATGTCTTGGGATGACAAGGGTTAATCCATTCCCCTCTTCTGAATGTATCATTCACAAACCACTCCCTACCTTTGGTTCCGCCTCCTTGGTATAAAAGGTGGAGCAAATCTCTCCTCCTGTTTTCTTCCTGCAATCACTCTGTGAATGAAGAATGACATCTGTAAATAAACTATCTTCTGTTTGAATGAAAAAGAAGTCTGAGCATATTATTGAGTCTGATCCTCGAATTATGGCAACATGACCAAATTGATCAGCATTACATAAAAGCAAGCAGCTCTTCAATGGTGATTTTATACTCTGACGAAGTCGGTAGGGGCCGACGAAAGCTTAGCACAAATTTTAAAATAAATTTTTTTTAAACTTTTAAACGTTCCGGAGATCGTGATGTCTATCGTGTCATATATATATATATATATATATATTCTTACTTCTAGCCAGGTTTTCCCTATATAACCAAGGCTGCAGAAAAACCTTGGTTACGTAGGGAAAACCTGGCTAGAGGAAAACACACACACACGCACACACACACACACACATAGTGTTTTTCTATTGAGACACCTGGTCTACCCCAACATATGGGAGGAGGCATTCTGCTACCTTTCGCCTTTCAGCTCCAATCCAGGAGCCCTCGAGCAGTCACATTCACGACAAATATATATATATGTATATATATATATATATATATATATATATATATATATATATATATATATATATATATATATATATATGTGTGTGTGTGTGTGTGTGTGTGTGTGTGTGTGTAATCCAGTAGCTCCTAAAATCAAAAAGTAGTTCCTATGTATAAAATTGAAAGTTGATATTAGCCTGACAAGAGATTCATATTTATTAATATTTTAAATGCTGGAAATAGATTTTCAGACAGGTATCAAAAAATGTGAGAGACCTGCCATTGCTTCAGAAAAAAATGTAAAAATGCCATTGTTATTTCACTATTATATGTATATTTTCTTGATATGGTATATAATGCAACATCTTCAATAGTTTTAGGCTCTGTTTTTCCTAATAGCTTTGAACATATGGCTTTGAAGAAAAGCAATCAATTGGCTATGTCCTAATAACTGCCAATATTACAGGAATGCATACTTATCACTTGTCATGCTGATTCTTATACATTATCCAGGCATATGTGCTTCTTTTTCAATTTATTTGGTACAGGTTGTCATAGACCATGAAATAAAATTGGTGCTTGCAAAATTTTACTATCCTGTTTATAAATTATGCAATAAAATGTTAGAGGGTTAACCTGTACATTTTTAATTTTTTTATTGGAATATATTAGATTAATTGATATTTTGTACTGAATTTTATTATTTTTGGCTGATCTTTGATTGTAAAATTTTTATGCATATTGAAATTGGTACAGTTTTTAATGCACATTAATCTTTTTCCTACTTTGCTGCTGCAAGTTAAAGAAAGGACTTCAGCAGAATGTGCTGGTTTTCTCAAAAGGATGAATTAGGTGATGCCTGTTTCTTATGTACTTGCTTGCAATGCTATGATGCACACAAAGGGAGGAACTTGTGTCATGATGCTGCAGTGCTTGTTCCATGATTGTTCCTTTTGACCCTGTTGGTGCACATGGTGCACGTGGGTTTGAAATTATATCATCCAGAATAATAAACTTTCGAGTGGTACAGTTGGATGCAAACAATGCAAATAAATTAAGTTTACAATATCAAAATCAAAATTCTTATCAATATATATTTCATTAAAATATTTTTATCCATATAGGAAAAACTGCCTCTTAAAGAATTGTGTCCAGCTTGATTGTTCTGTGAACTTACTTAAATTCAGATGTGGATTTAATAGTCAGATATCAATTGTTTGACCAAATAAAAAAACCAAACAAACTAATTCTACTTAGTGGAGATTTCAAGTGTCCTATTCTGTAATATTATTTGGACTGTCTTTGTGCTTAGCAACACTGAGAGGTTAAGTGTTTTAGTAGCTACCGCTGCTATATGTCAACAATCAATTGTTATAGAATCAAGGAACTGACAAGGTTATTTAATACAAAGCCCAACCATACTTGCTCACTACAGGAATTTAAATTAAAGTGCTCTAGACAGATGGCTTTTTTAGCCTCTGCCTAAGCACTTCCAGCAAAAGGGGAGCCCATCACTTCATGGGATAATTGGTTATTCTATCAAATTGCCCTTTTAGGAAACTTTTTCTAACATTTAGTTGGCATCTGCTTTGGCAAATTAACATTTTAGAAAAATGCATTAGGTGATTTAAGTGACAACAGTGTGTGTGTGTGTGTGTGTGTGTGTGTGTGAGAGAGAGAGAGAGAGAGAGAGAGAGAGAGAGAGAGAACTGAAGGCAACATTTAAAAACAGAGCAATGTGCAATGCATCCTTAATATCCTTTATTAACATAGGAAACCCAGAGCTAAATAAGTTGTTTTGAATGTGGCCACATGGCAGATTCTGCTTGAAGGCCTTTCAGTTTTGTAACTATTTTACACTAAAGGTGTAAAGGTACTCAAGTCTTCAAATCTGGATGGAACCTGGGTTGCTAGAGTGTTTTAGAGTTGGAGTTTTCTGATTTTTGGTCTGATTTTTTTTTTCTTTCTGAGTTTTGGTCTGATCTAGAAATACTGTCTAGTTTTCTTCTACATTATAATTTGCTAAACCATACTACTACTTCCCTCGCAGTCCAAAGGAACTCAGCTCTCTGAACTATGATCTTTCTTTTTTTGCCTATAAGCTATACTTCAGGTTAGAAATGAAGGAAAAATTGTATGGTTGATCACAGTGGTTGATTAGTCGCTAATTACATTTTGCAAAGGATACAGTGATCACACATCCTATTAAGGCGACATGGCAATCTGCTTGAATGTATCATCATATTTAAAGAGTCATGAACATCTGGGATTTTTATCACATATTATTTAATTGACTTGAATAACAAGTACATAAAGCAATTGAGTGAAGCACATTTTCTTCTTGCTTAATGTGGTGTACATTTATAAATAGGCTATCAGCAGTGATATTTTTCTAAACATCTCAGTATTTCCTCCATAATAAAACAAGTGAAATTTACATTCTCCCCCTAGAATGTCTTTTTTTTTTTTTTTTTTTGCTAAATAAGGGGAATCTCAATGAAAAGGACTAATTGTTTATACATGGAGACTAAGACTGTAACCTATGAACTATACACATTGCTGAATGTTTCAGGGGATACTTGAGACTAACAGTACTTGATAGACTGCAGAATTCTATCTGCATAGAATTGTTGCCTGCATTGTTCTAAATTCCAAGCTTTTCCAAGTCTCATTCATTTCTAAAGAGTGCAATATATTACGTTTTTATTTTTAAGGCTGCTTCTGAACTTCATGTCCAGTATTTTTATATCTGGGTCATTAGTGCCTTAACGGTACTTTCAAACAATGAGGCTTTGTACTGCCCAACCTTGCAATTTCATATTTGAAACACAATTGAAGCTTGAGTGAGCTGTCTAAAATTGCAAGGATGGCATGGGCTTTTCTATATCCAGAGGAGTAGCACTTGTAGAGAACTAATAACTAGGCAGAATACTGTGCTTTCTGGCTCATATCTCTATTGAGATATCTCAACAGAGATGTCTCAGTCAACTGATGTTCGGCTATTGGCAGTATGTGTGAACATAGTGAAACCCAACCACTTAGCAATACTTTGTTGCCTACAACTGGACAGTCTTTTTATGGAGGAGGGGAGACTCTTAAACAAATTAAGATAAATTAAACAAAGAATGACTTCCAAGTGTCATGACATGGTGACATTACCAAGATGGTGGAAATGGTCCTTGGATAGTTTTTTAAAAAATTAAAACAGATATGAGCACGCTCTGGAATGTGCATCTTCAGAAGCAGCTATTTAGTTATAGCCTTGCATGGTTATTGTAGCATTGCCTATCTGATTTATAGCAATAACAAATATTATCCAAACTTAATGCTAAAATTTATTGAACTGACACTTATTGGTGCCAAATAAATGGAGTATCATTAGTGAGAAACTCATTTTCTTCACTGAAATGTCAGAGATACAGTAAGTCTTTTAAATTTTGCATATTGTAGTAATCTTGAAATATGCTAGGAAAAAAATGAGTATCAACTGACTATTGCAATGCAAGATGATATTTAATAAGAAAAAAATCTTCCCTAAGCCACAAATATTCTTAAGAATGTCTTTCCTTAATTAAACCCTTACTTCTTATAATCCCATAAAACCCTTTTTATTCTCTACTATAAATCCAGTTCCTTTGTTATCAAGTGCTGTTTATAGGCTGACGGATCTTATGTAGTGTATCTTGTGAGGCTGATATTTTGGCAGGAGGTCCACACTATAAAAAAATTGAGGGAGAATAATTAAAGCTTGCAAAAGAATTCTAAATGTTACTTTTTGAAAACAGTCTCTAATTTTACAAAACTTTGTTAGAACTATTAAATGTATTGTTTACATTCTTTTTCTCCTCCAAAAACTGGTAACAATTATTTTTACAGTTTTTCTATTTCTAAAATATTTATTTGATTTATATCTCAATTTCTACTTGCACAATACTCAAGGTGGTTAAGAGCAACTTAAATATAGACTACAAAAATACAAAATCAAAGATGTAAACCGTAACAACTAATAAAGACATCTTGGCTACTCCACCAATGATAGGAAAATACTATATAAATTTGATAAATAAATAAGTGCACTGCTCTACACCAGGGGTGTCAAACTCCCAACCCATGAGCCAGATGTGTCATGTACTGGCCATGCCCCTGCCCGGTTTAGCAAAGGGGAAAAAAATCCTGATCCGTCATATGATGCCGCCATGATGACGTGAGTTTGACGTCCTTGCTCTACACTATGCATTGCATAACTGAGGACTTTTCATCTCTAAGAAATGAATCTGATAAAGAATAAGCCTTTTGAAAGACCTCTCCTACAAATCATAATAATTAGAAGAATTCTGAACAGTACAAATAATATCTTTGATAGGCAGGCCCTAAGCTATTTACGACTGGCAGGCAGGGCTGTTTTCTTTTAACACAATAAAATATAATAATGTGTTGATTAGTAACCTAGCTACTACTTTTTGTAGAATTTCAAGCTTCTAAGCACTTTTTCAAAGTCGTCATGTGCAGTGCATTGTAATAAACATTATGAGATGAAACCAAGCTGTGGATAACACCAATTACACAATGGAAAGTGAGGATGAACATCTGCTCACTGAAAGCCTTGATAGAAGTGGGTTGCTCTCTGCTACTATAGGCTGTTAAACTCAGCAGGTTCCAACATGATGGATTCAGTGGTGTGGTCACTCCTGAGAATCCTGTATGTGCCCCACTTGTAGTATATTGGATTATTGTTGTATTGTTATGATCCCTCATGGTTACTTGATTATCTTGGATTGACATTATGAATTGCAATATTCCTTGATTCACTGGAGTTGGCTCCTCTAGAAGCAACTTTCTATGAAGCAAATAGTGCAAAGGCTTGTTCTTGTCTTTAGCGTGGAAATGGGCAGTGAACACATTTTTGTGTGTTTAAACAAAATTTAGAAACAATTTCAAAGTAGACCACAACCTACTTCTTGATAAGGTAGAAAAATGTGGGAAAGACAACATCACCACCAGATGGATTTGTAACTAGTTGAATAAACCATACTCAGTCAGTAGATCTTAATAGTACTACATCTACATTGAGAGAAGTAAGCAGTGACATACCACAAAGCTCCATCTTAGGCCCAGTATTTTTCAATATCTTTATAAATGATTTAGATGAGGGAATATAAGGGGAACTGTTCAAATTTTCAGATGACACTAAGCTAGCAGGAATAGCCAACACTTCAGAAGACAAGCTCAGGTTCCAAAAAAATCTTAACAGACTTGAACAATGGGCCCTATCTAACAACATGAAATTTAATGTGGAGAAAAGCAAAGTTTTGCACCTAGGCAGGAAAGCCCAAAGGTACAAGTACAGATTAGTCAAAACCTGGCTCAAAAACAGTTACTGTAAGAGGGACCTTGGAGTGCTAGTGGACAATCACTTAAATTTGAGCCAGCAGTATGTGGCAGAAGCCAAAAAAGCTAACATAATACTTGATTGTATAAACAGAGGCATAGAATCAAAATTGTGTGAAGTATTAGTACTGCTTTATAAAACCTTAGAAAGACCACATCTGGAATACAGAATCCTGTTTTGGTCACCACATTACCAAAAAAAATGTTGAAACTCTGGAAAAAATTCAGAGAAGAGCAACTAGGATGATTAAATGTCTGGAGACTAAAACATATGAAGAATGGTTGCAGGAACTGGGTATGACTAGTTTAGAGGAAAGAAGGACTAGGGGTGTCATGATAGCAGTATTCCAGTATTTGTGGGGCTGCAAGACAAAAAACAATGGATGGAAACTAACCAAGGAGAGAAGCAATCTGAAATTAAGGAGAAACTTCCTAACACTGAGAACCAGTGAAACAGCTTGCCTTCAGAAGTTGCATGTGCTTTATCACTGGAGGTTTTTAAGAAGAGACTGGACACTGGACAGCCACTTGTCTCAAATTATATAGAGTTTCCTGTTTGACCTCCAGTCTATTCTGATTGATTGACATTAGTGGTAGTGAAGTGGGATTATTAAAATGCCTCTTA